>OU342735.1:446582231-448982231 GCA_910589765.1 Avena atlantica
TGTAAGAGTATCATCTCATACTTCTACTTACAACACTACCATATCATAACACTAGCCCCAGCAACAATCTAAACTAGCCGCCCTAATATTCCATTGCAGTTTTACGTGGCTTAGGGTTCGAGATAGAACCGTTCTTACCTACGAACATGAACCAGAACAGGATAATCAAATTGTTGACAACTCTCTGCAAAATAGATATTGACTATAGTAGGAGAGCAGACACCCGCTAGCCCCTATGCAAACTAGTTGCATGTCAAGCGGGAAAGGTCTCATGTGTGAGGACATGTAAAGTTTGTCCGGGCCGCTTCATCCCACTATGCCACCAATATCCAAAATTACAACAAAGGAGCAACAACATGATCATCATCACCCACATACTCATATGTGTTACTACCGTGTAAAGTATCTACGCATAGATCCGGGCTCTGTTACCACTGTAGGGTTTCGCAGCATAGAAACAAAATTGTCCTACGATGTGAACTATATACCATGATCTATCTACTAGATACAAACAACGGGAGGATGTATATCCGTAGAGAAAACCCTTGAAGACCGACAAAGCTTAACAAGTTCAAACTCGTGGTTGATGTAGACGATCTCTTGACGATCTCAAGATCGAGAGGAAGTCTTAGCGCCGCAAATCTCAGCAGCGCATCCGTGCTCGCACACACGTTCGAGGCACCGAGCAACCTCCACCTCCTCGCTCTAGCGATGCAGCGGAAGCACAACTCTTTCTTGCCGAATAGCCACCGGGAAACATGTATCTCGCTAGTTCCGAGACCATGGGGATAAATTCTAGAGGGGGAGAGAGATCCTTCACGAGGAGGTGTGAGAGACAAGTGAGGAGGGGGCTCCATTTATAGATGAGGGGGGGGGGACCCCAAGGGGGTGGCCGGGCGCATGGGGCTGGCCCCTCCCCTCCCCTCTTCATGTGGGTGGACACTCCACTCACAAATCTCCTTTAAATTCCCTCCACTCAAAAGTCCACTCAAATTCCCATTAAATTTCCACCAAATTTAATGCAAACTCTCATTATAAAAACTTTTTTGTTTATTCAGAATTTTGTCAATTACTTTAATGACAAACATTCACAAATAACCCCTTGCTAGAATTCTATTTCACATGCATAACCACTTTATGCAATTTCACCCGAAAACCTGTTTCGGTATCTAGTGAAATAAATTCCTGCGCTTGTTCATTCTTTCGGCATGAAACATTTGCTCCAATTGGATGTAGGTGTCTCTTAAGTGTGTCACCCTACGGTTCGTGAACAATGCGGACATGATCGAGACCCTCTCGGATCAATAATCAGAAGCGGGATCTGGAGACCCATACTGACTCCCCACACATTCAACGATGACTTTTTGTGATCGTCGGAACCTTTTACGCTAGTATCTTAATCCCTTTGTTTCACGATATATACATGTCCGAGATTCGATCATCGGTATCTCCATACCTACTTGATCTCGTTACCGACATGCACTCTTTTCTCGTTCCTGTGATATAACATTCTAGTGATCAAATCACTTGCTTGCAAGCTAATCAATGTGATATCACCGAGGGGCCCAGAGTATATCTATCCGTCATCGGGATGAAACAAATTCCACTCTCGATCCATGAGCCTCACATAACACTTTATTAGGTCTGAATCCATCTATAATCACCCTGTTACGGTGTGACGTTTGATGTTATCAAGAAACTCTTCCGGTGTTAGTGATTGACATGATCTCATGGTCTAAGGATTAGGATCACTTCGTAAGTTGTTATAGCAATATAAACTCAATGACTTTGATCGTAATGCTATACTTCGGATGAATGTTCATCACACCATTACACTAATGTTGTGATCCCTTATTAACAACATCCAATGTCCATGATCAGGAAACCTTGATCATCTTGTTAATCAACGAGCTAGTTTATGAGAGAGGCATAAACTAGGAACTTTCTGTTTGTTTATTAAACACACATGTATTTAACGTTTCCGTATTAATACAATTATAGCATGCAAAATAAACATCTATCATATACTTGGAATACACATATAAACACTTTATTATTGCCTCTCAGGGCATATTCCCTTCAGTCTCCCATTTGCAGTAGAGACAATAATCTAGTTACATAGTGATAAATCTAACACCCATGAGTTCTGGTGTTGATCATGTTTTGCTCTAGGGAGAGTTTTAGTCAACGGATCTGCTACATTGAGATCCGTATGTACTTTACAAATCTTTATATCTCCATCCTTGACATGCTCACGGATGGAGTGAAACCGGCGCTTAATATGCTTGGAATGCTTGTGAGACCTTGGCTCTTTGGCATTGGCAATGGCACCATTGTTGTCACAATAGATCACCATTGGGTCCAACGCGTTTGCCACCACTACTAGTTCGGATATGAACTCCTTCATCCAAACTGCTTCTGAGCCGCTTCTGAAGCAGCAACATATTCGGCCTCCGTTGTTGATCCCGCTACCACAGGTTGTTGGAGCTCCGCCAACTAACCGCTCCGCCATTCATGAGAAATACGTATCCGGATTGAGACTTAGAGTCATCCGGATCGGTGTCAAAGCTAGCGTCGACATAACACTTAGCGACGATCTCTTTTTCACCTCCGTATACAAGAAAACAATCCTTAGTTCTTCGTAAAGTACTTAAGGATATTCTTGACCGCTATCCAGTGTTCCGAACCTGGATCCTATTGGTACCTACTATTCAAAACTAATAGCATGTGCCACATCCGGTCTTTGTACATAGCATGGCGTACATTATAGAGCCTATGGCTGAAGCATAGGGGACTTTGTCCATTATCTCTCTTTCTTCCGCCAAAGTCGGACTTTGAGTCTTACTCAATGTCTTTCCTTGCAACATAGGTAAGAACCCCTTCTTACTTCTGTCCATTTTAAACTTCTTTAAAATCTTATCAAGGTATGTACTTTGCGATAGCCCTATTAGGCTCCTAGATCTATCTCTATAGATCTTTATGCCTAATATGTATGATGCTTCACCTAGGTCCTTCATTGAAAATTTGCTGTTTAGATAACTTTTAACACTGTTTAAAAGATCTATATCATTTCCGATCAATAATATGTCATCCACATATAATATCAGAAATGCCACATTGCTCCCACTCACTTTCTTGTAAATACAAGCTTCTCCATAAGTTTGGACAAATCCAAACTCTTTGATCACCTCATCAAAGCGGAGATTCCAACTTCGTGATGCTTGCTTCAATCCATAGATGGATCGCTGAAGCTTGCACACCTTGTTAGCATCCTTAGGATCGACAAAACCCTTTGGTTGTATCATATACAACTCTTCTTCAATATTACCATTGACAAACGCGGTTTTGACATCCATCTAGCAATTGCTAACATAATCCTAACTGACTTTAGCATCGCTACGGGAGAGAAAGTCTCATCGTAGTCAACTCCTTGAATTTGTCGAAACCCCTTTGCGACAAGTCGAGCTTTATACGGTCACATTACCATCAGCATCAGTTTTCCTTTTGAAAATCCATTTGTTCTCCACGGCCTTTCGGCGTCGTGAGGTATTTCCACCAAGTTCCAAACTTGATTTTCATACATGGATTCCATCTCGGATTTCATGGCTTCTAACCATTTGTTGGAATCCGGGCTCATCATCGCTTCTTCATATGTCGCAGGGTCATCATTTTCATCAACCATGAAATTCATGTCAGGATTTCCGTACAGCTCGGGAGCTGCACGCGTCCTGTTTGACCTGCGAGGTTCGGTAGTACTCTCTTTCGGAGTTTCATGATCATTATCATTAGTCCCTCTTCAACAGGTGGAGCCAACTTCGGAACAACTTCCGGCGCTGCGCTACTCGCCATACTTTGAAGAGAAGGTTCCACAACCTCTTCGAGTTCTACCTTCCGACTACTCACACCTTTCGCGAGAAACTTCTTTCTCTAGAAAGGATCCATTCTTGGCAACAAAAACCTTGCCCTCGGATCTGTGATAGAAGGAATACCCAATAGTTTCTTTAGGGTATCCTATGAAGACGCATTTTCCGCTTTGGGTTCGAGTTTATCCGGTGAAGTTTCTTCACAAAACATCGCATCCCCAAACTTTAAGAAATGACAGCTTAGGTTTGTTTCCAAACCACAATTCATACGGTGTCTTTTCAACGGATTTAGATGGTGCCCGATTTAAAGTGAATGCAGCAGTTTCTAGTGCATAACCCCAAAATGACAATGGCAAGTCCGTCAGAGACATCATAGATCGAACCATATCTAATAAAGTACGATTTCGACGTTCCGACACACCATTTCGCTGTGGTGTTCCGGCAGGTGTGAGTTGTGGAACAATTCCACACTCTTTCATGTGAGTGCTAAACTCGTAACTTAGATACTCACCTCCACGGTCGGATAGAAATTTGATCTTTCTATTACGATGATTTTCCACTTCATTCAAATTCTTGAACTTTTCAAAGGTTTCAGACTTGTGTTTCATCAAGTAGATATAACCGTATACTACAATCATCGTCCGTGAAAAAAAAAAATAACAATAACGATATCCACCGCGCGCCGACACACTCATTGGACCACATACATCAGAATGTATGATTTCCAATAAATCTGTCGCCCGTTCCATTGAACCGGAAAACGGCGTTCTAGTCATCTTGCCCATAAGGCATGGCTCACATGTATCAAATGATTCATAATCAAGTGATTCCAAAAGTCCATCCGAATGGAGCTTCTTCATGCGTTTAACGCCAATATGACCTAGACGGCAGTGCCACATATATGCGGATATATCATCATTAAGTTTAATCCTTTTAGCATCAACATTATGAATATGTGTAACATTATCATCGAGATATAATAGAAATAAACCATTCATCATCGATGCATGACCATAAAAGATTTCATTCATATAAATGGAACAACCATTGTTCTCAGATTTAAATGAATAACCACTTCGCATCAAACACGATCCAGATACAATGTTCATGCTCAGTGCAGGCACCAGATAACATTTATTCAAGTTTATAACTAATCCCGACGGCAAGTGGAGAGGCAGCGTTCCGACGGCGATCACATCAACGCTTGATCCATTGCCGACAGCATCTTGACCTCACCCCTGCTAGAGGTCGCTTGTTCCGCAGCCCCTCGATTCAGAGCAACAAATATCTTACAAACTCTCAACTATCACACAGGTCCAAATACCCAGGTGCTACTGCGAGCACTAGTCAAGTACACATCAATAACATGTATATCATATATACCTTTGTTTGCCTTGCCGGCCTTTGTCTGCCAGATACTTGGGGCAGTTGCGCTTCCAGTGGCCAGTCCCCTTACAATAGTAGCACTCGGAATCAGACTTAGGTTCAACTCGGGGTTCTTTTCAGGCGCGGCAACAGGCTTGCCGCCCTTCCTTCCCTACCGTTTTCCCTTCTTGTCTTTCTTGAAACCAGTGTTCCTATTGATCATCAACACTTGATGTTCCTTTTTGATCTCCACTTCTGCAGTTTTAAGCATTGACAGAAGCTCGGGGAGAGACTTCTTCATGCCTTGCATATTATAGTTCATCACGAAGCTCTTATAGCTAGGTGGCAGAGACTGCAGAACACGATGGATGCCTAAGTCAATGGGAATCGATATTCCCAAGGACACAAGCTTATCGGCGTAACCCGACATCTGAGTAACATGCTCACTAACGGAGCTGTGCTCTTCCATCATGCAGCTAAAGAACTTTTCTGAAGCGTTGTAGCTCTCTACAGCAGCATGTGTGTCGAAAATCGTTTTCAACTCACCCATTGTATCAAATGCATTGCCGTTTTCGAAACGCTTTCGAAGTTCCGGCTCTAGCCCATACAATATGCCGCAATGAACTAAGTTGTGGTCCTCCTGACGAGTCTGATAGACATTCTTCTCCTCGTCAGGGGCATCATCTAAAGGTGGGGGGCCTAACGGCGCTTCTAGCACATATTGCTTTTGTGCAGCAGAGAGGAGAATCCTCAAATTCATGGCCCATTCGGTAAAGTTGCTACCGTTCGTTGCTAGTTTCTCTTTCTCCATGAACACATTGAAATTAAAAGCAGGTGGTGCCATCTACAACAGAATTTGTAAAGTTTATACTAAGTGTATGATAGATTGAGTTAAAATAATCCATATTATGAAGGAACTCCCACTCAAAAACGACATCCCTCGTGCCTTTTTGGTGATTACATGAACCAAATCCACTACACCAAGTCCGATCATCACGTGAGTCGGTATAGCTTCAAAGGCGAGCATCAAATGGGCATCATATCAACTATATGACTCATGCTTAACCTTTCGGTACGTGTTCCGAGGCCATGTCTGTACATGCTAGGCTCGCCTAGTTAGAACCTTAGTATTCGCGTGTGTAACTGTTTTACACCCGAAATATGGTCGTGGATCCAAGAACACCCGATCATCACGTGATGTCTTGGAGCGACGAAAACATAATCGGTGCATACTAAAGGAAGAACACATTCTTATCTTGATATTTAAATGAGGGATCATCTTATTATGCTAACAAAGCGCTAAACAAGCAATATAAGATGCTATCAAACATCATATGTTTATTAGTGAAATTATATGGTTCCCGCAGATGATCTCTATCATGTGCATCGTGGTATGATCACTATCATACCTATATGTGTAAATCCAAGGTCTATGGATTTTACACGCTATGTGTGTTGTAAGAGTATCATCTCATACTTCTACTTACAACACTACCATATCATAACACTAGCCTATCAACAATCTAAACTAGACGCCTCTAATTTATCCATTGCAAGTTTTACGTGGCTTAGGGCTTTCGAGATAGAACCGTTCTTACCTACGAACATGAACCAGAACGAGGATAATCAAATTGTTGACAACTCGCTTGCAAAATAGATATTGACTATAGTAGGAGAGACAGACACCCGCTAGCCCCTATGCAAACTAGTTGCATGTCAAGCGTGGAACAGGTCTCATGTGCGAGCACATGTAAAGTTTGTCCGGGCCGCTTCATCCCACTATGCCACCAATATCCAAAATTACAACAAAGGAGCAACAACATGATCATCATCGCCCACATACTCATATGTGTACTACCCGTGTAAAGTATCTACGCATAGATCCGGCTCTGATACCACTGTAGGGTTCGCAGCATAGAAAACAAAAAATTTCCTACGATGTGAACTATATACCAAGATCTATCTACTAGATACAGACAACGGAAGGATGTATATCCGTAGAGAACATACCCTTGAAGACCGACAAAGCTTAACAAGTTCAACTCGTGGTTCATGTAGACGATCTCTTGACGATCTCAAGATCGAGAGGAAGTCTTAGCGCCGCAAATCAGCAGCGCATCCGTGCTCGCACACACGTTCGAGGCACCGAGCAACCTCCGCCTCCTCGCTCTAGCGATGCAGCGGAAGCACAACTCTTTCTTGCCGAATAGCCACCGGGAACATGTATCTCGCTAGTCCGAGACCATGGGGATAAATTCTAGAGGGGGAGAGAGATCCTTCACGAGGAGGTGTGAGAGACAAGTGCGGAGGGGGGCTCCTTTTATAGGAGGAGGGGGGGAACCCCAAGGGGGTGGACGGCGCATGGGGGCTGCCCCTTGCCCTCCCCTCTTCATGTGGGTGGACACTCCACTCACAAATCTCCTTTAAATTCCCTCCACTCAAAAGACCACTCAAATTCCCATTAAATTTCCACCAAATTTAATGCAAACTCTCATTAAATAAAACTCTTTTAGTTTATTCAGAATTTTGTCAATTACTTTAATGACAAACATTCACAAATAACCCCTTGCTAGAATTCTATTTCACATGCATAACCACTTTATGCAATTTCACCCGAAAACCTGTTACGGTATCTAGTGAAATAAATTCCTGCGCTTGTTCATTCTTTCGGCATGAAACATTTGCTCCAATTGGATGTCGGTGTCTCTTAAGTGTGTCACCCTATGGTTCGTGAACAATGCGGACATGATCGATACCCCTCTCGGATCAATAATCAGAAGCGGGATCTGGAGACCCATACTGACTCCCACACATTCAACGATGACTTTCTTGTGATCGTCGGAACCTTTTACGCTAGTATCTTAATCCCTTTGTTTCACGATATATTACATGTCCGAGATTTGATCATCGGTATCTCCATACCTAGTTTGATCTCGTTACCGACATGCACTCTTTTCTCGTTCCTGTGATATAACATTCTAGTGATCAAATCACTTGCTTGCAAGCTAATCAATGTGATATCACCGAGAGGGACCAGAGTATATCTATCCGTCATCGGGATGAAAAAATTCCACTCTCGATCCATGAGCCTCAACATAACACTTTATTAGTTCTGAATCCATCTTTATAATCACCCTGTTACAGTGTGACGTTTGATGTTATCAAGAAACTCTTACGGTGTTAGTGATTGACATGATCTCATGGTCTAAGGATTAGGATCACTTCGTAAGTTGTTATAGCAATATAAAATCAATGACTTTGATCGTAATGCTATACTTCGGATGAATGTTCATCACACCATTACACTAATGTTGTGATCCCGTTATTAACAACATCCAATGTCCATGATCAGGAAACCTTGATCATCTTGTTAATCAACGAGTTAGTTTATGAGAGAGGCATAACTAGGAACTTTCTGTTTGTTTATTAAACACACATGTATTAACGTTTCCATATTAATATAATTATAGCATGCAAAATAAACATCTATCATATACTTGGAGTACACATAATAAACACTTTATTATTGCCTCTCAGGGCATATTCCCTTCAGCTAGATCTACGGCTGAGGTTCATCGTCCATGCCTGAACATGACGCGGCGAGGTCGAACCCTAGCACGGCCAGTGGGGGTCTACGGGGGCTCACCGGGGCTTCGGCGATGGTCGGCGATGGGAGCGAACAACAGAGTCGGCGACAGTGATCCTGCTGGTACCGGTGGCTCCTCCTAGGTGGCTCCAATCAACGACGCACTTCTCCTCTAGCAGCGGCAAGCTCCAGCGAAATTCCGGCCACCTGGTGCTCGCCTTGCTCCGGGGATGAGTGGGTACGATCAGTGAGATGTTGGGAGTGAGATGGTGTGAAGAATTCGAGCTGGGGTGGCCTCTATTTATAGGGCAAGAAGGGGACCGAAGGGCGCGTGTGGAGCTCATCATGGTCATCGGCACAACAAGCTAAAGGCATGGGCAAAGGTAGGGGTGATGATGTGCTCCCTGGCGAAGCTCAACGGCATGGTCACACGACGTGGGGCGGTGCGAGACGGTCGGAACATCATGACGCTCTGGGCGGGTACGACGGCTGTTTTAATGGCGCGCGGGTTCTCCTGGTCACGCGGAGACGAACGGGCGTGTCTGGGGTGTTCATGGGGTGGTGGCGATCCTGCTTGCACGCGGCGAGGGCGGCGCGCAGTCTGTGGGCTTGTGTCGTAGGTGGCGCTCTGGCGCGCTCTCGGCACGCTCGCAGAGAGGCTGGGCACGCTCGAGCTGTGTGGTCCAGGGGCTGGCAGTGCTCGAGGCTTGGGCAGGGGGTGGCGGTGGATGGTGGTTAGTGTCCCAGACATGGTGGTTAGTGTCCCAGACATGGTGGCTAGGCTTGGGGCTGCTCCTAGCTTGCTGTCAACCATGGGGTGGCAAGTTAGGCTCAGCATGCTCACCATTGATGGAATGGCAAGCTCACAGTGGTGCTAGAGCTTGTTAATTGGGCTATATGATCTACTAATAGCTTGTTGTGAACTAGAGAGGGAACAAGGTGGGCCAAAATCACTGCTCCTAATAGTGTTTGATGTTTGTTGGTTTGGTGATTGCAAGTTGTTTGATGAAATATCCGAAAGAGATTCAAATTTGAATTTTTGATTCAAACTTGGTGGGTGTGTTAGTTACATACTAGGGAGTCTCTGGTTAGTGGGAAAGGTCAAGGGATACTGGTTTGGTTGGGTTTTGAAAATGGGTGATCTTCACATGTGTTAAAGATTCAATTTTTAATTGTCATTTGAATCAAGTTGCCAAATGTTTCTGCAAGTTTGAAAGGTGGGCTTGGGTTAAATTTTACTTCGTCTAGCCAGGTGTGAAAAGAAATGGAAAAGTTTATGTTTGAAATCTTGGACTAGAAACACTCAAAGTGGTCTAGTGAGCAAGATTGGCAAAAATGACCATTTGCTTTATTTGTTTTGTTTTTGATTTTTTCTTATTGTTTCTGCTTGGAAATGTTTTAGATGATGTTATTTTCATCTTTCAAACATTCCTTGCTATTTAGATTAATCACACAAGTCCATTCATGCATTCATACAATCATCACATACATACATGCATTCATTTGATTTTTATTTAATAGAAGTTTTTGTTAGCCCTAATTTTGGTGATTAGAAAATGATAATCATGATCAATATTTTTGGGATGTTACAATGGAGTTCTGACAATAAGACATAAAAACTATGCATGAAACATTAAAGTGTAACATCCCAAATTTCATCAAATACAAAAGCATGTTATTGCATCCATAGTATCATGGCATTTTAACCTTGCACAAAAAATTTCAAAGCTAAACCCTAAGTAAAACCATATTTAAACCCCTCTTTTTATATTATATTTGAGGGACATGGTTTTGTTTTATTTTCAAACCCAAAAGGGTTTTTGAGTGTAAGTATGTGTTTGACACACTTTTGGACACTAGAAACACAGTACAAAAGTCTGGAGAAAATTTGAATTCAAACGGATTTGAATTAGCCATTCAAATTCAATCTAGAAAATCAAAACAGAAAAGAAAAAGATAAAAGGAGAAAAAATATCAGGCGCCACCTATCTATCCCAATCCACCCCGCGGCCCAACTAGCATCCCACCTATACCACCCGGGAAAACCCCCTCTCCCCTCTTTGTTTCTCACCGCGCGCGCCCGCACCCACCGCTGTGACAGCTCAGCGTCGTCAATCTCGCGCAGAAGACCAGCTCACCGCCCGTTTCTTCCCCCTTCACTGCCGATTGATTCGTGAATTAAATCCCATGGATTCGCCAAGTGATTTCTGCCCTTACTCCGGCTACTTAATCCCCACCCCCTTGCGGACATTTCCCCTCACCTACCTAACATCAAGCGCCGCCAGGCTCCACGAATTTTGCTTTGCACTGCCGCAACACCGAGGAGCTCCGGCGAGCTATCACGGTGAGTCTCGAGCACGCCTTGCCTTCTGGTTCACATGACCTGCTTCGACATCGCCTTGCGCATCTTCTCATGCATTTGGTTTATTCTAAATCGCCCCAGGTCGTCGCCCGCGTCAACACCTGCAGGTGTCCGAAGCTCAGCTCAACTCCGATGAGCTATTCCGGTGAGACCCGTGTTCACCGTGATCTCTGGTTCACGCGAGTGAGTTCGCCTTTGTCTTGCGCATCTGCTAATGCATGCCACTTGTTCCCTTGCGCACTAGGTTGTCGCCTTCGTCTCCGGCAAGCATCTGAGCTCGTGTCTGTGCGCCCCTGTCCAAGCCAAGTACACATTGAGCATCCCCACATTCCCGCAAGCTCGGTAAGCACCAGCACAAACCCCTACCCCTCTAGCCTCGCCGGCGTGTCACCGGTAGTAGCGTCGCCACTGCCAGAGCCATTCGCGCCGCCAGTTTCTGGACTATCAGATCTGATCCGTTGGATCTGTATCTGATGGATGCGATTAGAATTAGCCCAAAGGGGTATGAGTAGATCAGAGCCGCTAGATTTCATTTAGATCTAACGGTGCACAAGCATGATCCAGCGCGAACCGGTACGCGCCAATCAGACGCTGCCGCGTGTTCCTGTTTTTGTTTTAAAATCTGAAATTTGATCTATTAGTTATTCAAACTTATAAATTTAATAACTTTTGTTCTGTTTATCCAAAAAATGCAAATAATATATCAATGGAATTTTATCCAAAAAATGCAAATAATATAAAATAAATCCTACACATCTATGGGCTTAGTTTTGTACTTTGCTTCTGTAAAAATGGAATTTTACGTAGAGACATTTGTAGGCTTATTTTGAGTATATAAATTATTTGGAAAATGTTTTTAAAACTAAATTGAGTTTATTTACTCTATAAAAGTTTAGTTTTGTGTTTTAGTACTGTTTACTTGTCTTGTTTAGTTTAATAAAAATCATCACATGTCATTTGCATGCATTCATATATCTTTGCTTGAATAATTTGAATGTAAATTTGGTGCTATCATTTTAGGTGTAAATTTTGGTTCTAGTGGTGATTGTGATTGTGAGGATTGTTACTACACCCCCAACTACCAAGGCAAGTGGTGCTTCATGTTTTTATCCCATTATTTTGACTATGCACTAGTAATATTTTTGCATAGGGCTTGCATGTTATTTTTGCTAAGTATCTAGATGCTATGCTATGGGAAATCCTAGTAGTTGTAGTCTTGGTAGAATTTTTCTCTAAGATAAGATACTTGTTATATTTCCATGCTTAGCCTAGCTAGTAGCAAACAAGTGTGGATTATATACATGCTATGGAAAATATTGTTAAGGCTTTGACTTATGTTTTTGCTTAATAAAACAACTAAGTGAATGAATCACCTGGGTGGATTGGTATGTTTGGGTTATGTTGAGTGGTTACACAAGGCTCAAATATATGGTTTACCTTGTGTATCACACTTGTGGAAAGACACCCAGGAACAAAGGTATTTGAGATACTTAGTGTTTAGAAGCTTCTAGTGCAACCACATGGCATATGGGCTCTGCCCTGATCATATAGGTTGCAAAAACTTAGCCAGATGGACAGTTGGAGGTAGGGTGATAGGTTGGAGCGCGTCCATTTGGTCTAAGGGAAGGCTTCTGAAAGGTCTCGTCTCGATGCATGTCGAGTCTTGTGGGGAAAGTGCACCACCTCTCGAGAAGGAAAAATCTAAGTACTTAGCCGTGTCCCTGGCAACGGAAAATTTGAGCATCAAGACATTGAAGCTATCAAGGATCTCCTCATCCCAATTTCTAAGTTAAAACTTGTGGTTGAACAAGGGTAAAGGTTCACGAATATCTATTGGTGGTTCCTTGGGAGTTTTTTTCAAACAAAAACTTAGTGTTTTCAACTGATAGGCAAAACCTATTTTGAGCAAAGCAAGCCTAAGATACACTTAGCCAAATTCATATAGAAGCTAGAAACTAATATACTACTAAAGGTATCACTTGACAATACTATTCCAATGTATTGACCCACTATGGCTGTAACTTGTGATGTTGCAGGTTACTCTGATGAGGATTAGAGTTATGAGTCTACACTCAACATGTTTGCCTGTGGCACATGAAGATGAAGCCTTTACTTTATTTTGTTAAGTTGAACTCTTGTACTAGCCTATGGCTATGAAGTTGTAAAAGACTATGTTATCTCTGGAATGACGATGTAATAAAGACCTTTGTATCTGTATACTTCATCTTAAACTGTGGATGCTAGCATTTGATCCAGGGACTAGCATTGCAATCACAGGGACCTTTACCTTTATAAAGGTGGGGTCTTACAGAAAGGCTACAAACAAAGATCATGAATAACATGCATTGAAAAACGTTTGTTTGTTTCACATACAGAAAACATGGCATAGTGTCATTCAGCTTGTCCCTCATGGAGTAGCAAATAGATACATAGGACACCTTCAAAGTTCATAAGAGTGACTAGATACAAATAGCACAAGAACAAGTAATAGCAACAATACGCATCAATCAATAAGTTTTGGGACAATGCACATAGAACTAAGAATGGCAACTATGCTCTCTTAACTGGTGCCTAAAGGTAGAAGCTGGAGACTCAATATAAAGGTGGAAGAAAGGCCCTTCATAAAGGGAAGAAGGGATTTCAAGTTTCAAAAAGAGCTTCCAAAATTTATGGTACTTGTTAGCTTTCAGCCCTCATTGCCCCTATCATAAGCATCTTTAAGTGATTAAGGTTAAAGTGAACAAACTATGGAGTATATGCTTGACAAAGTATAAGTTGGCAATCTCATTTCCCTTGAATATGAGGTCCACTCCTCATGCTACTCAACTTTAGTCACCTGTAAGTTCTTGTCATAGTAAGTACATGTGTATCATAAAGAACCGCCAACGGGGTAACCCTTGCACATGTTACAGGAGCTATCCCATAACCAAAATGACAAGGCAAGCAGACAATGAGCATCTCCGCGATCTTTTTATTTGCTATTTGCATAGGTTTTTATTGAGGATGCTTCACAGATTGCTCATTATGGTGATGCTGCAAGTTTCCACCATGATTAGGCATGGCTTAGGCTAGCGGCCTAGGCATTTCTCTAACACAAAATACATAACTCCATGGACTTACAACCTCCCTCTTTATGTCACACCTACGACATCCATGGACAAAAGAGCATGATATCAACTGTGTACAAAGTACAAGTGCAATGTTGAAAACGTTCCCCATGACAGCATGGTTCTGCTAATTCCAACGTATAAGTGCAAGCATATACAACATAGATGACACAATGGTTCAAGTTTATTAGGGGCAAGAAATATAAAGTGTGCCATCAAGTTCGTGAGAGATTTAATCATAAAGTTTTCACATAACAAAATACTTTATTAATTGGAAGATAGTTGAAAACAAGAATATACTTGGAATGGTGTAACACACCATGCATAGGAATTTAAAGTGGACACTTTGGATTAACTTGGTTTCTTGGGAGTTGGAATCATGAGTAGAGCTTACTCATACAAGTGGAGGCTAGCAAAAGACTGGGAGCAACCAACTAAGAGAGAAATAATGACTATAATCATGCAGAGCGACAAAACATTACTAAAAAAGCATAGAGTGGTACTACAAGTCAAGGACTAAATAATCATAGAGGCTATGGTGACTTGTTCATAGTCATAACATGGTGTGATCATGTGCCAAGTCAACCCAAACAAAGTATCAAAGGAGAATACCACAATACTATGATTTTGTATGATAAAACAACGCATGATTCTTTCAAGGCACACTAAGCAATCCCAATTGTTTGGAACAAGTCATGCTACAACAATAATCACTAAGCATAAGGTCAAAATAACACCTAGCATGACATGTTAAAGTATAAGTCATAGTCAAAGCAAGCTCCTCTTGCACTATTTCAAGCAAGAACTTTCTACTCCTTTCCAACACCAATCAACTTATTTGAAACAACACAGCGAGAATGGGGGTGCAAACTACATTATTCAAGCAAACTAAGCAAAGCAAACGAAAACTAAGACGCTCCAAGAACAACACAATAGTGCATGAAACAATTGATGTCTACGCACTTCTATTCTTGTAGATAGTTGTTGGGCCTCCAAGTACAGAGGTTTGTAGAACAACAGCAAGCTTCCCTTAAGTGGATTACCCAAGGTTTATCTAACTCAGGGAGGAAGTGGTCAAAGGTATTCCCTCTCAAGCAACCCTGCAATCAAGATACAAGAAGTCTCTTGTGTCCCCAACACACCCAATACACTTGTCAGGTGTATAGGTGCACTAGTTCGGCGAAGAGATAGTGAAATACAAGCGGCAACGGTGCCAGAAAATAGCTTGACGGTGAAGTAAAGACTAAAGCAAGCAAACATGCAACAGATCTAGTAGAAAACGGTGTTTCAATGTTTAGAAACAAGGCCTAGGGATCATAATTTCACTAGTGAACACTCTCTCATATAAATATCCTCTCTTCATGATACTACTCTTAACTACTCTCCGGTTGGACACTCTAATCATCGGTAGGGCTCTAACAGCACTCCTCAAAGTCCGCCTTCCCCAATCTAGATAACCCCACACTGTTACCTTGATCACTAGATGGTTCCAACAAACACCACAATTTCATAGAGACATCCAACTCCAAATATAACTCATAACAAATATTCAATCTAGCCAAAGTGCCACACACGGTATGCACACTGTCACTTTCACACACGTCGGGAAAAGCATAGATCTATTAAAGCACAAAGAGTATTTATGTAGACTCAAGCCTAAGTGCCACCATGGCGTGCACGCTGTCACTTTCACACACATGGGGAGACCAGATATCTAATGAAGCACTTGAGTAGCAAGGTAGATCTACTTGATTACAAAGCTCATGACCACAAGATCATGCATATATATATATAGAGAGAGAGAGAGATGAACACATAGCTGCCAGTATAGCCCTTAGCCCTGAGACAAAACTACTCCCTCCTCATCATGGGAATCAGCAACGGTGATGAAGATGGTGGTGGAGATCGATGGAGATGGCTCCGGGGGCACTTCCCCGTCCTGGCAGGGTGCCGGAACAGAGACTTTCTGTCCCCCGAATCTCCCTTTCAGTGGCGGTGGCGCTACGGAGGTTTTCGTGGATTTCTTCTGGATTCTCTAGGGTTTTCCCATCGGAGGCTTCTTATAGGCGCAGGAATCAAAGTCGGTGGGGGTCTAGGGGGCCCACACCCCCTCCAGGCGTCTCCAGGGCTTGCCCGCGCCTAGGGGGTTTGTCCACCCTGTGGCCCCCCTCCGGCTCTGCTTTGTGGTTCCGTGTTGCTCCGGGAAAAATAATAACTTTGGCTTTTGTCCCGTCCAATTCCGAGAATATTGATTTTCTGCCTTTCTGGAACCAAAAACAGAAGAAAACAGGCAACTGACACTGTGGCAACTTGTTAATATGTTAGTTTCAGAAAAGATGTAAAAAGCACCTCAAAGTGTAGACAAGCAAATCAAAGTAGATACTAAACAAGCATGGAGCATCAAAAATTATAGATACGTTTCCGACGTATCAACATCCCCAAGCTTAACTCCTGCTCGTCCTCGAGTAGGTAAGTGATAAAAATAATAATTTTTGAGGTGACACGCACCATCAAAACCAAGATCAAACCAATTGCAAGTATTGAAAGCTGGGATCAAAGAACTCTAAACATGAGCATGAAAGAAGGAGTTCTAGCAATAAGACATAGTAACTATGCATGCAACATGAAAGGCTACAAACAAAGGTCATGAATAAAATGCATTGAAAAATGTTTGTTTGTTTCACATACAGAAAACATAGCATAGTGGCAATCAGATTGTCCCTCATAGATTAGAAATATAGATGCATAGGACACCTTCAAAGTTCACAAGGGTGACTAGAAACAAATAGCACAAGAACAAGTAATATCACAATATGCATCAATCAAGAAGCTTTGGTACAATGCACACAGAATGACAACTATGCTCACTTAATGGTGCCTAAAAGGTAGAAGGTGGAGACTCAAATAATGGTGGAAGACAAGCCTTTTATAAAGGAAGCAGGGATTTCAAGTTTCAAAAAGAGCTTCCAAAAATTATGGTACTTGTTAGCTTCCAAAAATTATAAAGGAAGCATCTTGTCGGGGGGTTAACCTCGGGTAGGTCAGAGACGGGGAAAGACAGGGATACTGTCCCCGTCTGATTACCGAGCTACGGCCTAGGTCGGCCGAATCATATGTATGTCGGCCGATGAACGGAGGCAAGAAGCTCATCTACAGGTATCAAGTGGTTACCCGGCCGAGTTAGTGAGAAGCTCGGCCGGGTTACCCAAATAATCTTCATGCAGGTGAGCAACGAGCCGAGTAACGCAAGGTAAGGCCGAGTTACACGAAGCTTGCAGGAGAAGGAGAAGCCCAGGGTCAAACTATAGCTGCAGGCTAGAAGGAATCTGAACAGGGCCAAGCACAAGAGACAAGGATGTGCAGGGTCAGAGGAGCAGAAGGAGGTCACGGAGGTGACAGTCCTGGAGCCCGAGGCACGCAGGAGGGGGCCGCTGGAGCTTTTCCGTCGTTAGAAGGGCAGCAGGGAAAGGAGGCCGCCGAACTACTATTTTGGGACAAGCATATTCCACGAATATGCTTGCCCCGTCAGCCCTAAGGGCACCCAAGGCACCCCTTTATAAGGGGAGGCAAGGACCCTGAGAAGGGGATCGAGTCTTTTCAGTACCGTTAGGCTGGTAAGATCCATCTGGTCGCCCTGTATACAGCTCGAGGAGCACTTGTAACCCAGAAGAAGAGAAATAAAGATCTTGATCTTAAACACTTGAGCATAGAATCAGTTGCTTCATCCCTCCCCGGATCCCACTAGCATCCATTGGCCCCATACTTTAGCCTACCCATGGCATCTGCCGTGCCACCACCACGACAGTTGGCGCCCACCGTGGGGCCAGCAGCGGTGCTAGCTGGAGTCGTGATCCGGACGGGAAACTTCATCAACACCGGCGAGCGCGTTGTTTCTGGCTTGGTCCAGAGATTTGGTCTCTGTGACTATGTCAGAGACAATGCAGGGAGCTTCAGGGGGAAAATCCCCCCGCGCAACGGGATCTTCATCGGCCTGGGCGAGCTCAGGGTCTACGTCGGCGTCGACATCACCGACGTTTATCCTCACCAGGTTGTTGTTGCAGGAGAACCACCACGAAGCGCGGCGAGCTGTCCATCAGGAGAGCATCTGGCAGGCAGCGTCGAGGTGATGGTCGCGGCAGGGACGCAAGCGGGAGCAGCACTGGCCGGGTCAAGCAAAGAACCCGCCGCAAGCACCCAAGGTCTTCCCAAGCAGATCACACTGCAGACCAGCGAGGTAATTCCGCCGGTGACAAACCTGGCCGAGCTACATGACACCACCCCAAAAGCACCAAGAGTGAGAGGGCCACCTCTGGAGAGACCGGAGAACATTCTTCAGGCAACTATAGAGAACTTAACCACGCCTGTAGCGCCGATACTTGATCCGGCAAATGCTCAGGCAGAGTTAGAGGAAACCAGGCAAAAGGTGCTGGTAGAGGCCAAAAAGGTATCAGCTCTGCGGGAATCCTTGAACAGGACCCTGAGAGAATATGCAAAAGCTAATAAGCTTGATATCGCACCCGAGCGGGTGGACGAACTGAGATTAAGAGGAAAGAACCTCATGAGTGATATTAACAAAGAGCATGAAGCTCACAGAGCCGAATCAGGCGATTTGGGTTTACCGAGGTATAGTACCCCGGCAAAAAACCTAAGAGCGGCAAATGCCGCGGCATTAGAACTGGAGGGGTTAACAGGGGAAGCTCGGCAGAAGCAACAAGAAAGAGTAAATGAACTGGTGCGCATCGCGAACCAGCAAAATGAGGAAATGCTCAGAACTAACCCGGCAAGACCAGGGGCTTCACGGATGGTTCATTCGGCAGGAGCAGCACCAGCATTATCTGCGGCAACGGCATCTTCACCCGGAAATAATGCTAGAAAAGAAAGAGCGGTAACCTCAGGGAAGAGGAACAAACAAATTGTTCCATATGACCCGGCCATAGCTGGAAAGGCGAATGAGAACAGAGGCAATGCAAGCCGAGGTAATAGTGGGGAGAGAAACCACGGCCGTATGGAAAAGGATGGCGGCGGCCGAGGTAATGGGGAGCACGGCAGGAAAGAACCCGCAAGGGACAATCATGAAAACCAAGCCCCGGCCGAAATAAGGAGAGAAGTGCCGCCTCACCCGCTACCAAGACATGAGCCTCGGCAGGAAAGAGAAGTGAGGCCAGTTCGCTATAATCAGATGAATGAAAGGTATAATGATGGATATTCCGAGGTAGAATACGCAAACCAGGGTGGGGACAAACACTATGGGATGCAGGATAGAATCCTGTACAGAGATTTGCCAGCAAACGATGCAAGCGTAAAATTGGATCGGTTATACCGGTCCGAGCTATTGGAAGAGCAAGGTCCACCAGGTCCGGCATGTTTTGGACCACGAATCATGGGCGAACCGCCAGTGCCAAATTTTCAATTGGCGAGAGGCACAAAAACGTACAATGGAAGTACCAAGCCACAAGACTGGTTGATTGATTATGCCACCGCAGTAAAGATAGCAGGTGGCAACCTAAGATGGGCAGTGCGGTATGTCCCACAGATGTTGGAAGGACCAGCAAGGGTATGGTTGAATAATCAACCAGCAGGCAGTATCAATTGCTGGTTAGATTTCGAAGAAATGTTCGTCAGCAACTTTACTAGCACATACAAGAGACCGAATAGACCACAACAACTAGCCATGTGCAAGCAGAGGCCGAATGAAACAGATAGAGAGTTTTTAACTCGATGGTGTAACCTGAGAAACTCATGTGAAGGAGTTATTGAGTCGCAAGCGATCGCTTGGTTCGCGCAAGGCTGCCGTTACGGCAGTGTGCTGTGGCAACGCTTGCAGAGAGATATGCCGACCACACTGGCGGAAACTATCAGAATAGCAGACTCCTATGCACTGGGTGACCCAACCCAACCAGAGTTAATGTCGGCAGATCATTGTGAGCAACAAGATCAGTACACGAGAGAGTTGGCCGGGTCATCTAGGCGTGATTTCAGAGGAAGAAGAAGAGAAGAGAGGCCGGATTATAGGTATAATTCGGCCCAGGTGGCGGCTATAGCGCAAGATCAGCCGAGTCACGGAGCAACTCAACGACAGAAAAATGGACCTCAACAGTGGACCGCGAGAAATGATGGAAAGAGACAGTGGACCCCAGAGCAAAAGAAGCAATGGCAAGAGAAGCCGAAGTATACGTTTGAATCCATGTTGGATCAGCCGTGTAAATTTCACACGTCAAACCCATCCAGACCAGCCAATCATACAACCCGGCAATGCGCCTGGATGAAAAATGCGATGGGAAACCCGGCAGGAGTTCAGGCTCCCCATCAGGTGCAACAGCAGCATCAACCGCAGTTGACTGGAGCAAATGCACAGCAACTGATGCTTCCGCCCCCTCCCTCGAGGTACGATAACTCGGATCGGAGGGATGCAGTGCATCAGGTAATGAACCAAGGGCAGGACGGAAGGTTAAATCCGGCAAATGCTGGACGTAATGCTGGACGGAAGGTTAATGCAGTTGTACCAGCAGTGCCAAGATATCAGCCATGGTCTGATCAGGAGATAACTTGGAGCATAAAGGATCACCCCAGAATAATGCCGAGTCCAGGATCATATGCACTAGTGTTGGATCCAACATTTGTGGGACCAAGCATCAATGTGAAATTCTCAAAAGTACTCATTGACAATGGAAGCAGTATTAACATCATGTACAAAGATACCATGCACAAACTCGGTATATCACAGAACATGCTGCAGTCCACGAGGACAACTTTCCATGGGATAGTGCCAGGGCTTTCATGTGAGCCCATCGGTAAAGTCCGAATGGACGTATTATTCGGTACAAGAGATAACTGCAGAGCAGAAAATTTGGAATTTGAGGTGGTTGATCTGGAAAGCTGTTATCATGCTTTACTCGGACAGCCTGCACTGGCCAAATTCATGAGCAGCTGTCATATAGGTTATCTAAAGATGAAGTTACCCGGACCACAAGGGGTGATAACAGTTGCAGGGGATTACAAGAAGTCAATGGAATGTGCCTCGGCCGGGTCAAATCTGGCCGAGTCATTGGTTATAGCAAGAGAAAAGAAAAGGATTCAGGAGGTAGCAGCCCTCGCACAGTCAGCACAATTAAGCATGCCGGCACTGGCCAACCCTCATGGCAGCGTGTCTTTTCAACCAACCAAAGAGACAAAGAAATTTCAGATTGATGAGCAATTCCCAGAGCGTACTGTTACTATTGGTGCAGGACTTGACGCTAAATAGGAAGGCGAGCTCACCAACTTCCTCCGTGAGAATCGGGACATATTTGCATGGTCAACACAAGATCTGCAAGGTGTGCCGAGGGAGTTGGCTGAGCACTCTTTAAACGTCAGGCCAGGAGCACGGCCGGTGAAGCAACCTCTCCGCCGCTTCGCCGAAGACAGGAGAAAAGTAATAGGGGATGAGATAGCTCGGCTTCTCGCCGCCGGGTTCATCATGGAGGTGCTTTACCCGGATTGGTTATCAAACCCGGTGCTAGTAGAAAAGAAGAAAGATGACCCCAATGTAGCCATTGTGTGGCGAATGTGTATTGACTACACTAACCTGAACAAGGCGTGTCCGAAAGATCCCTTTCCATTGCCTAGAATAGACCAAGTCATTGACTCGACCGCTGGCTGTGAGCTGTTATCATTTGTAGACGCGTATTCTGGTTTCCACCAGATACCGTTAAATCCGGCCGATCAAATAAAGACTGCATTTATTACCCCGTACGGGGCTTATTGTTATCGCACAATGCCATTCGGCCTGAGAAATGCCGGAGCAACGTATCAAAGGTGCATGCAAAAATGCCTACATGATCAGATAGGAAAAAATGTACAAGTATATGTGGATGACGTAGTCATCAAAACTAAAGAAAGCAGAACCTTGCTAGAAGATATACGGCAAACTTTCGCGAACCTGAGAAGGTTCCGAATGAAACTTAATCCAGAAAAATGCACGTTTGGCGTGCCGGCAGGAAAGCTACTCGGGTTCCTTGTGTCCAGCCGAGGTATCGAGGCTAATCCAACGAAGATAAGAGCAATAGAAAGAATGGAATTGCCGAGATGTCTGAACGATGTACAAAAATTCACGGGCTGCCTGGCTTCGCTTAGTCGATTTGTATGTCGGCTAGGAGAAAAGGCACTGCCACTTTATCAGCTGATGAGAAAGTCGGACAAATTCGGCTGGACTCCCCAGGCCGACCTTGCGTTTCACGAATTGAAAAAGATGCTAGTTACGGCACCCATTTTAGCTTCTCCATTATCGAAAGAACCTATGCTACTTTATATAGCGGCTACCAATCGAGTAGTTAGTACTGTGGTTGTAGTGGAACGACTCGAAGAGGGTAAGTCAGTTCAGAGGCCAGTATATTACTTAAGTGAAGTATTATCCACTTCAAAGCAGAATTATCCGCACTATCAGAAGATGGCCTATGGAGTATATATGTCGGCAAAAAAGCTTAAGCATTACTTTGAGGAGCACCCCATCAAAGTAATATGTGAGGCACCCATAGCCGACATATTGAACAACAAAGATGCAAGTGGCCGAATAGCAAAATGGGCGATCGAGTTATCACCGTATGCTCCACAATTTGACAGAAGAGATGCAATCAAATCTCAGGCTGTCGCCGACTTTCTCGTAGATTGGGCCGAGGTGCAATATGAGCCACCACTGCCAGATCCAAATTACTGGACAATGCATTTTGATGGTTCCAAACTAAGGAATGGTTTGGGCGCAGGAATAGTCCTGACCTCGCCTAAAAAAGATCAATTGAAATATGTACTGCAAATACATTTTGCCGCGTCCAACAATGTAGCTGAGTATGAGGCACTAGTCCATGGATTAAAGGTGGCAAAAGAAATTGGAATACGCCGAGTCCTATGTTACGGTGACTCGGATCTAGTAGTACAACAAGTATCGGGCACTTGGGACGCATTAGATGCTAATATGGCTTTATACAGATTCCATGTGCAAAAGATCAGTGGATATTTTGAAGGGTGTGAATTCCACCACATACCACGAGCAGAAAATGACGCTGCTGACACATTGTCAAAATTAGGATCGACTCGGCAATCAATTCCGCCAGGTATAGCCCTGGAGCACCTCAGGAAACCATCAATAAACCCATCACCAGAGTCCGAATCAATCTTTATCCCAGCAAGTTCCGCAGAGAATCATACGCCAATGGAGGTAGATCCGCAGAAAGATTCGGAACCCCTAAAGAGGGGAACAGCCGAGGTAATAGCAATCATGGAAAGAGCCGAGGTATGTACGTCGGCAGAAAACATGGAAATAGACAGTGAAATCACTGCAGAAAGAGCAACACCGATATGGGCACAACCCATATTTTCGTACCTGAAAGACGCGGTACTGCCGAATAATGAAGTATTAGCCAGACAAACCGTCAGAAGAGCAAAGGCCTATACAATCATAAACAATGAGTTATATAAGAGAAGCGTAACAAACATATTGCAGAAATGCGTGAGTCCCACAGTAGGTCAGGAAATCCTTCTGGATATACACCAAGGAGAGTGTGGGCACCATGCCTCATCTCGCGCTTTAGTAGCCAAGGCATTCAGGCACGGATTTTACTGGCCAACGGCGTTAAAAGAGGCAGAAGAATTAGTTAAGAAGTGCAATGGGTGTCAGAGATATGCAGCCAGAATACATATGCCGTCGGCCGAGTTAAAAACAATACCCATCACTTGGCCATTTTCTGTATGGGGTTTAGACATGGTAGGACCTTTCAAGCCGGCAAGAGGAGGAATGACCCACATCTTGGTTATGGTAGACAAGTTCACAAAATGGATTGAAGTAAAACCAATCAAAAAGTGTGATGGGCACACAGCAGTGAAATTCCTCAAGGATATCATCTTAAGATACGGATACCCACATAGCATTATTACGGATAATGGCACGAACTTTGCAGAAGGAGCCTTCGCTAGATTTTGCCAAGAGAAGCACATAAGACTAGATGTCGCCTCGGTGGCCCACCCAGCATCCAATGGACAAGTTGAAAGATCTAATGGACTGGTGTTATCAGGAATAAAACCACGACTTGTTGAACCTCTGCAGAGGTCGGCAGGATGTTGGATCGAAGAAATCCCAGCCGTGTTATGGAGCCTTCGAACTACTCCGAATAGGTCAACAGGTTATACTCCATTCTTTCTGGTATACGGGGCAGAGGCCGTACTCCCAGCCGACATAATATATGACTCGCCAAGAGTCGCCCAGTACACAACCTCTGAAACAAATGAAATAGCTCGGCAAGATGCCGTAGACCTGTTGGAAGAAGCCAGAGAGTTGACATTATCACGATCAGCCATTTATCAGCAGAACTTACGGCGGTATCATAGCAGGAAAGTGAATCCCAGAGTATTCAAAGAAGGAGATTTAGTCCTCCGGCTCGTGCAGCGCACGGCCGGCATGCACAAGTTATCACCCCCATGGGAAGGACCATTTATCGTGAGCAAAGCATTGCACAACGATGCATATTATCTGATTGATGCTCAATCCCCTGGAGAAGGCAAGGCAAGCAAAGCTGGTGAAGAAACGAAGCGCCCCTGGAATGTGGCTTTACTTCGGCCATTTTACTCATAGGGTTGTATCTCAAGGTCAAAAGAAAACCAGTGATGTATTTGCACCTCGGCACCCAGAGCAGTTACTCGGGGACTGCCATATGTGATGTTATTTCATATTTGATATTCGAACCTCGGCACCCAGAGAAGTTACTCAGGGACTGCCATATGTGATGTTATTTCATATTTGATATTTAAACCTCGGCACCCAGAGCAGTTACTCGGGGACTGCCATATGTTATGTTATTTCATATTTGATATTTAAACCTCGGCACCCAGAGCAGTTACTCGGGGACTGCCATATGTTATGTTATTTCATATTTAATATTTGAACCTCGGCACCCAGAGCAGTTACTCGGGGACTGCCATATGTGATGTTATTTCATGTTTGATATCTGAACCTCGGCACTCAGAGCAGTTACTCGGGGACTACCATATGCAATGATTATCTGATGTTATATGCTTAGACCTCGGTATCCAGAGCAATAGCTCGGGGACTGCCATATGGTATATTTATCTCTTTCGCGTTACATACTTGAGCATTGGAGACCAGAGCAGTGACTCGGCGAATACCATATGTGGTGTTCATTTCATGTTACGAATATGCACCTTGGTGCCCAAAGCATTGACTCAAGGATTATCATAGGATCTGTCAAGTTCGTAGACACGTAAACTTCGGCATCTAAACCAACGACTCGGAGACTACCGTATGATACCTCGAACCTACGCTAAACGCAATCATATCCGAAACTTAATTTGAAAAAGGAAGTTCTGGATAGTAAACAACGATCCAGCGATCGTCCCTTACTTCCACAACGGAGTAATTATCCTATGTTCAAAACAGGTCAATAACGTAGATATTCAGCGACAATGCCTGGATGAGATCATCAAAGTAACGGCAAAAATTGAACCCTGAAAGATGAAGAAATTACGAGCCAACAAGGCAAGAATTCGGACGAGTATCCACTTAACCAAGAATCTCAACAACACATAGCAAAAGAACCTCGAATCATACGAGTTGACAAGTTTTTCGTCTACATTGTACGCCCGGCATACCAGGGATCGCGAGTAACCTAGGCATTGTTCGTTGGAGGGGCAACCACTTGCTCAGGTGCGGGGCACTCCGAAGTAGGAGGAACTTCGACTGAGGTCGCCTCGCCCTCCACCGACCCAGGTGTAACTTCGGCAGTATCACGGGGTTGTTCAGGAGCGTCAGTGCGCGCGGTAGAATGCCCGGTGCCTTTGGAGGAAGACCGTGCATCGCCGTTGCTATCCGAGCTTGAGCTGGAGCTATCGGATGTGGCCGAATCATCTTCACTTTCCTCATGCTCAGCTGGATCATCTCCCGCAACTTCCTGATCTGGATCTGGGAGAAAACTCGGCCCCTCATTCCAAGTGTGCACGTCGGCATACTCGACGAGCTGGAAAGCCCGAGCTTGCCGGAGTGCAACAAAGGTCGGATCTTCAACCCAGCGGGAGCCAGTGCGCAGATTCATCAGAATGTCAAGAGAGATGTCTTCATACCATGACATAATTACAGTAAGGGCCATGTCGGCACCAGCACGCGCAGCAGATTCTCTCCAAAGACTCAACTGTCTCTCAGATCCCATCAGCCTGGTCACCAATAACTTAACCTCGTTGATATCGGGAGTCCCTGAAGTATTCGGCCAGAGTGCGTGGTAAGCTTTGATAGCGGCCTCCACCAAGTCCCGGCCCATGATTTTCATCGGACCAACTGCAGCACCAACGGCAACCAAAAAATCCTCCATTGAATATTCAAAGTCAACAGCATCAGGTTCACCTCGACGAGCGCGAGCTGCAAGAACAGCTTTAGAACTCACGGGTTTGGCCTCGGGGAAGTGATCTGCGCAAAACATGAACAGGTCAAAGGATAGCAGCGAAGACAAAGAAAATTTTTAGCTCGGCCAGGTCAAATAACTTACGATGAATATAGCTCATCATTATCTGAAGGTCTTTGGCCCAAGCAGCTTTACTCTTCTCGAAACGAGCAATTTCCTCGCTCAAACCGCGAGTTTTAAGTTCGGCAGCTTCGAGGAGTTCTTTGTTCTTCTCTAGATCCAGAGTCAGCCGATTCTTTTCCAAAGAAAATTCTTGGTCGACCTTTTCTAGCTCGGATTTCTGAGAGAGCTTGAGTGTATTCACCTCGGATCTCAGGCGAGCTATCTCATCGTCCTTCTCTTGTAGTTGCGCCGAATGAACTGCGCTTTGCTCTAAAAAATGAAGCATCACGTCAGGCATGGGCACGCAATCTTGTTGCGACGCTGCAAAGTCTTGCAACTCGGCTTTACCACAACCCAACGCAATAAAGAAACTTAGCATAGATACTAAAAGAAGGAGTAAAGTAGAAAGGAAACTAACCTTCCAAGGTCTTGATCTTCTTTTCAAGGTGGATATTGAGGTTGTTGATCTTACCTATTCAGCAAGAAGTAAGCCAGCATTCCACGGACAAGTATATGAGAAAGTTGGGAATAAGGAAAAGAAACTATCGACTTACCGGCCTTCTTTGCCACGGGCAGGACTTTCTCGTATTTCTCTTCCAGTTTGCGATGCGCAAAAAGCAACCTCTGGAACTCGGCAGTACGCCGGTCATGTGCAACCTGAGTAACGAGGCACAATGATAAGTCAACGAGCAAAACCAAACCAGATCCGAGTTAAGCAGAACTTAACTCAGATCTAGGTGGCTGGATATTCAAAACCAAACCAGATCCGAGTTAAGCAGAACTTAACTCAGATCTAGGTGGCTGGATATTCAAAACCAAACCAGATCCGAGTTAAGCAGAACTTAACGCAGATCTAGGTGGCTGGATATTCAAAACCAAACCAGATCCGAGTTAAGCAGAACTTAACTCAGATCTAGGTGGCTGGATATTCAAAACCAAACCAGATCCGAGTTAAGCAGAACTTAACTCAGATCTAGGTGGCTGGATATTCAAAACCAAACCAGATCCGAGTTAAGCAGAACTTAACTCAGATCTAGGTGGCTGGATATTCAAAACCAAACCAGATCCGAGTTAAGCAGAACTTAACTCAGATCTAGGTGGCTGGATATTCAAAACCAAACCAGATCCGAGTTAAGCAGAACTTAACTCAGATCTAGGTGGCTGGATATTCAAAACCAAACCAGATCCGAGTTAAGCAGAACTTAACTCAGATCTAGGTGGCTGGATATTCAAAACCAAACCAGATCCGAGTTAAGCAGAACTTAACTCAGATCTAGGTGGCTGGATATTCAAAACCAAACTAAATCCGAGTTAAGCAGAACTTAACTCAGATCTAGGTGGCTGGATATTCAAAACCAAACTAGATCCGAGTTAAGCAGAACTTAACTCAGATTTAGGTAGCTGGACATTCAAAACTAAACCAGATCCGAGTCAAGCAGAACTTGACTCGGATCTAGATAACCGGACATTGAAGACTAGAATAGATCCGAATAAAACACGATTAAACTCGAATCTAAACAGCCGAATTACCAAACCTTATAAATAAAATTAGATCAAACTTCCAAGTATAGAACAAGTTATTTCCTTGCAAGTTTCGGGGACTAGAGCATATGGTAACATCGACAGAATAATTCAAGACTCAGAGGAAAAAATTATTACCTCATTCATTTTGTTGGTTTCAATGATGAACTTAGCGGCATGGTCAAAGCGGCCGCTGATATCAGAAAGCTGAAAGGACTGGTTGGCCGGGTTACCGACGAACTGATCAGCAGCATTCCAGTTGTTGGCATATTCGACCAGCGCTCCAAGGCTGTTCCCACTAGCGGTCCGAGTCAAAACTTTACCCCGGGCAGGCGGACCGACGATGGCAGTCGCAGGGCTCTTATGAAGAGCAAGCTGGCTGCCGGTGGCCGAGGTAGCAGTGACTTTGGCAGATGCAGCTCCTTTGCGCAGCGCCTCTGCAATACTCGGCTGAGAAGTGCCGGCAAGACCTTTCTGAGAAGAAGTCTTGACGGCAATAGCACTCTTCTCCTTAGAAGAGGCACTAGCAAGAGGTTGCGCCTCCGAAGTAGGGACGGAGTCCTTAGGATCAGTGGAGGTTAAGCTCGCAGAGGGCGCCGGGGCAACGACTTTCTCGGCAGAGGTCGGAACGACCGTAGGAACAGCCGGAGCAGATGGAGGCTCAATGGTAACGCTGGGGCCCATAGAGGGGACAGCTGGCTCGACGGAAACATCGGAGGGCCGGACCAGATCCGGATCAATGGGAGAGATCTCAGGGGCATCACGGCGAACAGGCGAAGTATTCAGAGCAGGGGGAGAAGCAGGACGAATGGGGCTAGGAACTCTGGTGTCATCAGCAGGAGGAGGAGATGGCGGCCGAATCGGACGGCTGGTCATACTAGGACCGCCGGGTTTAACAGACAGAGGAGCGCTGCAAAAATAAGAAAGAAGACTCGTCGGTATGAGAAACAGAAAGAGAGAAACAAGAAATATAAGCAAAAGAACTTACCCAGCAACCCCGGGCATAGTCTTGCGCCTGGGAGGATTCGTAGCGGATTTCTTTACTCACTTCTTAGGAACTGCCTCTGAGGCACTAGCAGGAGCCCCGCGTTTCCCCGAGGTAACGGGAGGCCGGGAAGCAATAGGTTCGACGTCATGAACCTGGCCGGCCGGATTAGCTGGGAAAGTAGAAGCCGGAAATGCATAAGAAATAGGCATAGCGGCAACTACCTCAAGAATTTGGACCTCGTCCGAATCACCTTCCTCCTCTTGCGCCGAAGTTTTGCCGCGAGCTCGAGCAGGAGCGGGATCCGACTTAGGAACGAACTCCTCGGAGTCCGGCTCACCAGTATCCGGGGTAATCCTATCTGCGGGCCAAGGGAGCTGCAGAACTTCGGCATACTCGTTCTTCTGCTCCGCGAACCTCTGCATGACAAGGAGGGAAAATCATGTCAGCCAGTCTCTAAAAACTGGGGGAAAATAGAGTAATGGAGATTAGGCTTACCTCGGGGGGCGGACGGTCGCGGGTGAAAGGTTTTAATCCCCAGGACCAATCCTCAGGCATCTCAGTCTTGAAGATAGCTCGAACGCGCTTATGAATGAGGTAATTGTCCAACTCCACGGTCGAGACTCGGTTAGGGTCCAGAGGACCACTCATATAGCATAGCTTGTGGGTCCGTTGCTGGAAGGGGCAGATCCGGCTACTAATGAAGGTTGCCATCAGGTCTTCGCCGCACAACCCGGCCCGAATCAACTCTTTCAGCCGAATCTCGAAGGCCTCGGCCAGGGCGTGAGTTTTCTTCGGATTATAGAGCCAATTCACTTTGGAAGGTGGGCCAATTGAGAATGGAGGGAGCCGAATCTTGTCTTCCGCCCCTCTGTTCTTGACGTAGAAGAATGACTTGTGCCATTTCTTGCACGACTCCAACCCGGTGACGCGGGGGAACACGGATTGCCTCCGAGGTGTAATAGATGCCGCTCCGCATTGGGTGAGCAACTTCTCGGAAGGATGCAGAGATTTGTCGGGAACAACGTTGGAGCGGATCTGGAAGAACTTCGACCAGACATGTACTGATGGCCACAGGCCGAAGTAACCCTCCGAAGCTGAGATGAAAGCGGAAAGAGAAGCTATGGCGTTCGTAGGAAGGTGATGCGGCTGAAGGCCGAAGTAATCAAGAAATTCTCTAGCGAAATCGCTAAGAGGGAGACCGAAGCCGCGGGCGAAGTGGGACATGAAAACCACATACTCGCCCTCTCTGAGAACAGGAGAGGATTCGCTGCCGGGTAAACGACAGGAAACCTCGGCAGGGATCCGCCGAGTTCGGACGAGCCATTCAATCTCGCGGCGCGTGACTGAAGAACCCTGCCACGATCCACGCTCGGGCCCGGAGCCAGCGTCATCGTCCTCAACTAGAGCGCCGCTAAACGAACTAGACATAGTTCCGCCGGAGAGATCGCCGGAGGAAAAACTGGCGGCGGAGGAGAGCTTAGAGCTACAAGGCCCCGTCGGAACTTAGTACGAAAATAATGGCGAAAAGAGGAGGAACCGTCGCCTGAGCACGAAAACAGTACGGATCGATCTAGGGCAAGGGCAAGGCAAGATGGCCACAGAGCACTCACCGGCGGCGGGGTCACAGCCGTAGAGCACGGGCGAGAAGGGCCGGACGACGCGGTGGAATCCTCGCCGGCGGAAGCTCTGGCTGGTGAGCGGCGGCGGAGCGGCAAGAGGACGCACAGGCGAAGGGAAGAAGGGGAGCGGACGCGAGCAACAATGGGAAAGATGAACCCAGCGGGCGCGTTTCCCCACTTTATAGGCGAGAAATGAACAGGGGAGTGGGATCGTGGGTGTGGCAGTTACCCGTGTAGATCGTGGGAGTAACATGAACGCACGACGGAGAATGGAGCCACACCAACGGCCACAGACAAAGAAAAATCGTTACAATCCCGAGGGGAGCGGCACACGAGGCGTCGTGGCGGCGGCGCAGCAGGTACAGGGTTCACTGTAGCTTGTCAGTAAGCACTGTAGAAAGACCTAAAAACTAGAAAAGCAATGATAGGGTGACACGTAGGACGTAGCGTATGATGGAAGGAACGAGGAAGCCTCGGACGAGGCCATAGCTCGGGGACAGGACTGAAGAAAGTGATGAAGCTGATATAACCCGGCCAAAGTAATTGACAGGGCCACACCAGCTTCGGGGACTAATGTCGGGGGGTTAACCTCGGGTAGGTCAGAGACGGGGAAAGACAGGTATACTGTCCCCGTCTGATTGCCGAGCTACGGCCTAGGTCGGCCGAATCATATGTATGTCGGCCGATGATCGGAGGCAAGAAGCTCATCTACAGGTATCAAGTGGTTACCCGGCCGAGTTAGTGAGAAGCTCGGCCGGGTTACCCAAATAATCTTCATGCAGGTGAGCAACGAGCCGAGTAACGCAAGGTAAGGCCGAGTTACACGAAGCTTGCAGGAGAAGGAGAAGCCCAGGGTCAAACTATAGCTGCAGGCTAGAAGGAATCTGAACAGGGCCAAGCACAAGAGACAAGGATGTGCAGGGTCAGAGGAGCAGAAGGAGGTCACGGAGGTGACAGTCCTGGAGCCCGAGGCACGCAGGAGGGGGCCGCTGGAGCTTTGCCGTCGTTAGAAGGGCAGCAGGGAAAGGAGGCCGCCGAACTACTATTTTGGGACAAGCATATTCCACGAATATGCTTGCCCCGTCAGCCCTAAGGGCACCCAAGGCACCCCTTTATAAGGGGAGGCAAGGACCCTGAGAAGGGGATCGAGTCTTTTCAGTACCGTTAGGCTGGTAAGATCCATCTGGTCGCCCTGTATACAGCTCGAGGAGCACTTGTAACCCAGAAGAAGAGAAATAAAGATCTTGATCTTAAACACTTGAGCATAGAATCAGTTGCTTCATCCCTCCCCGGATCCCACTAGCATCCATTGGCCCCATACTTTAGCCTACCCATGGCATCTGCCGTGCCACCACCACGACACATCTTGAAGTGATTAAGGTTAAAGTGACAAAGATGGAGTATATGCTTGACGAAGTATAAGTTGACAATCTCAAGTCCCTTGAATACGAGGGCCACACCTCATGCTACTCAACTTTAGTCACCTGTAAGTTCTTGTCGTTGTAAGTATTTGCATATCATTGAGAACCGCCAACGGGGTACCCCTTGCACATGGTAGAGGAGCTATCCCATAACCCAAAATGTAAAGGCAAGCAGACAATGAGCATCTCAGCAATCTTCTTATTTACCATGGGAATATGGTGCTTTTTCTCTCTTTCCTATTCTCTCAATGTGTCTCTTTTTTTATAAGAAGAATGCTTCATAGATGTCACTATGGTGATGCTGCAAGTTTCCACCATGATTAGGCATGGCATAGGCTAGAGGCCCAGGCGTTTCTCTAAAACAGGATACAAACTCCATGGACTTACAAGTTCCCTCTTTATTTCACACCGGTGACATCCATAGACAAAAGAGCATGATATCAACTGAGTACAAAGTACAAGTGCAAAGTTGAAAACGTTCCCCGTGACAGCACGGTTCTGCTAATTCCAACGTATAAGTGCAAGCATATACAACATAGATGACACAATGGTTCAAGTTTATTAGGGGCAAAGAATATAAAGTGTGCCATCAAGTTTGTGAGGGCTTTTAGTCACTAAGTTTTCACATAACAAAATAGTTTTTAATTGGAAGATAGCTGAATAAAGAATATACTTGGAATGGTGTAACACACCATGCATAGGAATTTATAGTGGAAACTTTGGAATAACTTGGTTTCTTGGGAGTTGGAAGCATGAGTAGAGCTTACTCATATAAGTGGAGGCTAGCAAAAGACTGGGAGCAACCAACTAAGAGAGCAATAATGGCCATAATCATGTAGTGCAACAAAGCATACTAAGCAAAGCAAAGAGTGGTACTACAAGTCAAGTACTAAATGATCATAGAGGCTAATGGTGACTTGTAATAGTAATAACATGGTGTGAGCATGAGCCAAGTCAACCCAAACAAAGCATCAAAGGAGAATACCGCAATACTATGCTTTTGTATGCTAAAACAACGCGTGATTCCTTCAAGGCACATTAAGAACTCCTAATTGTTTGGAACAAGTCATGCTACAACAATAATCAAAAGGTAAAAACAACACCTAGCATTTCATGCTAAAGTCTAAGTCACAGTCAATGCAAGCACCTCTTGCACTTACAAGCAAGAACTTACTACTCTTTTCCAACACCAATCAACCTATTTGAAACAACTCACAAAGATAATAATCAATAAAGATCAGTGAGCTTGTCTCACAAATCCACAAAGATGAACTAAAAAGTTCTAAGCTGAAAGCACAAGAAAACTAAGGCTGAACACAGTGCTAGCAAAAGAGAACACTCACAAGACAATAAGAGTGAAAACTAGAATGTTCTAGGCAATGGAAACAAAGTTTGAGTCTCTCCAAAACAAGTGTGGTGTAACCAACCAACTTACTAAAGCAAAATAAGCAAACGAAAACCAAAAACGAAAACTAAGACGCTCCAAGAACAACACAACTGTGCATGAAACAATAAAAACGAAGTGTCTAGAAAGACCTGAGCTTTTTATTGATGAAGAAGGGGATGCCTTGGGCATCCCCAAGCTTTGACGCTTGTACATCTTGGATATTTCTTGGGGTGACACCATGGTGGAATACCCAAGCTTGAGCTTTTGTCCATTCTTCATCTCATTGCATCATTCTCTCTTTATACCGGAAATTTTTCCTTCATACAAAACTTCACACAATCTTCATTAGCAACATTAGTGTATTTAAAAGATATTAGACCTCTAGCAAAGCTTTGGAACAACAAGGCTTTTCACTAAAAACATAATATACTGTAGTAACTCCTTCAAAAAGCTCAATTCACCAAAAGATAACTCAAAAAGGAATCAATAAAAAGCAAATGCAAATAATGGCAGAAATCTGTCAAAACAGACCAGCAGGTAGAAACCGATTTTTTTGAACATCTTCTGTTGCTCAAATCAAAAAGTGTTGAACTAATGAAAGTTATATAACATACTGGAGGATTTATTCGTAAATTTTCAGCTCAATCAGACTTACAGAGATTCCTCAAAAAAAATTATGGTGGACAGAAATCTGTTTCGGGACATCAACTCCCCAAATCTTACTTCCCTCTCGTTAGAGGTCATTCTTGGCACAAAAAGCAAACAAAAAGGATAATGAGAGGTCATTACAGAATTAATAACTTCCAAGACTCAAGAAAAATCTTGGGCTATCTCCCAACAAGTACTTTTCTTTAACGCCTTTAAGTTAGGCTTGATAGTTTGAGAAGATGCTCACATAAGAAATATGAATTGAAGTAAAAGAGAGCATCAAGAAGCAATTTCAAAACACATTTAAGTCTAACCCACTTACTATGCATAGGAATTTTGTAAAGAAACAAGTCATAAAATCACAAGGCAACAAGCATAGGAAAGCAAAACATGTACAACTTCAAGACTTTCAACATAAAGAGGGGAAACTTAATATTGTTGAGATGCATAAGACCATGTTTCCCTCTCTCATAATAACTTTCAGTAGCATCATGAATGAAATTAACAATATAACTATCACATAAAACATTCTTATCATGAGCCACGTGCATAAAATGATAATTACTCTCCACATAAGCATAGTCACTCTTATTAATGTAGTGGGAGCAAATTCAACAAAATAGCTATCATTATTATTCTCATCACCATAATCATCAAATATAGGTGGCATATTGTAATCATAATTAACTTTCTCCTCAATAGTAGGTGGACTGAAAATATCATATTCATCATTGTAATCATCATAAATTGGAGGTTTGGTATCATCATAAGCAATAGAATAGCTATCTTCCAAAGCTGGGGGACTAAAAAGATCATTTTCACCAAAACTAGCTTCCCCAAGCTTAGAATTTTCCATAGCATTAGCAATAATGGTGTCCAAAGAGTTCATACTAATAACACTACTATTAGCATGCAAATAAAGCTCCATAGGTTTTTAAATTTTCTCTTCAAACACTTCATGTCCTAACTCAAGATAAGCACTATAAAGATCTCTATTTTTTTTTGTTTTCCATTAAGCCTAACTAATGAAAACAAGAAACAAAAAGACAAAATTGTAGAATCTAAAGGAAATAACTTCGAGCACTCACACACCAAGAGGATGTGAGTACCTTTTACCTTACCTCCCTGACAACGGCGCCAGAAAAGAGCTTGATGTCTACGCACTTCTATTCTTGTAGATAGTTGTTGGGCCTCCAAGTGCAGAGGTTTGTAGAACAGCAACAAGTTTCCCTTAAGTGAATTACCCAAGGTTTATTGAACTCAGGGAGGAAGTGGTCCAAGGTATTCCCTCTCAAGCAACCCTACAATCAAGATACAAGAAGTCTCTTGTGTCCCCAACACACCCAATACACTTGTCAGGTGTATAGGTGCACTAGTTTGGCGAAGAGATGGTGAAATACAAGCGGTAACGGTGCCAGAAAATAGCTTGACGGTGAGGTAAAGACTAAAGCAAGCAAACATGCAACAGATCTAGTAGAAAACAGTGTTTCAATGTTTAGAAACAAGGCCTAGGGATCATACTTTCACTAGTGAACACTCTCTCATATAAATATCCTCTCTTCATGATACTACTCTTAACTACTCTCTGGTTGGACACTCTAATCATCGGTAGGGCTATAACAACACTCCTCAAAGTCCGCCTTCCCTAATCTAGATAATCCCACACTGTTACCTTGAGCGCTAGATGGTTCCAACAAACACCACAATTTCGTAGAGACATCCAACTCCAAATATAACTCATAACAAATATTCAATCTAGCCAAAGTGTCACACACGGTATGCACGCTGTCACTTTCACACAAGTGGGGGAAAGCATAGATCTATTAAAGCACAAAGTGTATTTATGTAGACTCAAGCCTAAGTGCCACCATGGGGCGTGCACGCTGTCACTTTCACACACATGGGGAGAGCAGATATCTAATGAAGCACTTGAGTAGCAAGGTAGATCTACTTGATTACAAAGATCATGACCACGAGATCATGCATAGAGTGAGAGAGAGATGAGCACATAGCTTCCAGTAGAGCCCTTAGCCCTGAGACAAAACTACTCCCTCCTCATCATGGGAATCAGCAACGGTGATGGAAATGGTGGTGGAGATCGATGGAGATGGCTCCGGGGGCACTTCCCCGTCCTGTCAGGGTGCCGGAACAGAGACTTTCTGTCCCCCGAATCTCCCTTTCGGTGGAGGCGGCGCTACGGAGGTTTTCGTGGCTTTCTTCTGGATTATGTAGGGTTTTCCCATCGGAGGCTTCTTATAGGCGCAGGAATCAAGGTCGGTGGGGGTCCAGGGGCCCACACCCCCTCCATATCCCTCTAGGGCTTGCCCGCGCCTAGGGGGGTTTGGACACCCTGTGGCCCCCCTCCGGCTCTGCTTCGTGGTTCCGTGTTGCTCTAGGAAAAATAATAACTTTGGCTTTTGTCCCGTCCAATTCCGAGAATATTGATTTTCTGCCTTTCTGGAACCAAAAACAGAAGAAAACAGGCAACTGGCACTATGGCAAATTGTTAATAGGTTAGTTTCAGAAAAGATGTAAAACGCACCTCAAAGTGTAGACAAGCAAAGAAAAGTAGATACTAAACAAGCATGGATCATCAAAAATTATAGATACGTTTCCGACGTATCAACAATAAAAACAAAGTGTCTAGAAAGACCTAAGATTTTTATTGATAAAGAAGGGGATGCCTTGGGCATCCCCAAGCTTTGAAGCTTGTACCTCTTGGAATTCCTTGGGGTGACACCATGGTGGCATCCCCAAGATTGAGATTTTGTCCATTCTTCATCTCATTACATCATTCTCTCTCTACATCTGAAATTTTTCCTTCATACGAAACTTCACACAATCTTCATTAGCAACATTAGTGTATTCAAAAGATAATAGACCTTTGGGTTTAGCTTTAGAACAACAAAACTTTTCACTAAAAACACAAGCTACTGTATCAGTTACCTCAAAAAGCTCAATTTTCCAAAAAGTACCCAAAAAGGAATCAATAAGAAGCAAATGCAAATAATGGCAGAAATCTGTCAAAACAGACCAGCAGGTAGAAACCGATTTTTTCGAAGACATTCTGTTGCTCAAATCAAAAAGTGTTGAACTAACGAAAGTTATCTAACATACTGGGGGTTTTATTCTTAAATTTTCATCTCAATTCGACTTATAGAGACTCCTCATGAATGTTTATGGTGGAGCACAAAAATCTGTTTCGGGACAACAACTCCCCAAATCTCACTTTCCTCTCATTAGAGGTCATTCTTGGCACAAAAAACAAACAAAAAGGATAAGGAGAGTTCATTACTGAAGTAATAACTTCCAAGACTCAATAAAACTCTCGGGTTATCTGCCAAAAAGTACTTTACTTTAACCTCTTTAAGTTAGGCACAAGAACCAAGAGATCAAGTATTTTCAAATGAAGAAGCATTAACATCAAACCTTGCTTTCAAAGGAGGAGAAAAAATCAACTTCTCTCTCCTCATAGGGAAGTGTTGAATACCTTTCTTGAATGGAAATTGATATTTAATGGTGCCTTCTTTCGTATCAATGATGGCACCAACAGTTCTAAGAAAAGGTCTTCCCAAAGTGATAGTACAAGAAGCATTGTGTTCAACATCCAAAACATAGAAATAAACAGAGACATAAGCATTGTTAACCATAATGATAACATCATTAACACTTCCCATGAGTTTCTTCTTAGCATTATCATTAAGTGGGACATCCAAATAACAATCTTCCAAAGGTGGCAAATCAAGCATTTCATAAATCTTCCTAGGCATAATAGAGACACTAGAACCAAGATCACATGAAGCTTTAAGATCAAAGTCATTCACTTACATATTAATAATGGGTTCCCAACTATCTTCTACTTTCCTAGGAATAAAAGCTTTGTGTTTTACCTTCTCTTCCTTAATTTTAACAAGAGCATCTGTAATGTGTTTGGTGAAAGCAACATGCATATCACTAGCATCAGGACTTCTGGCAAGATTTTGCAGGAACATAATCACTTCAGAAATATTGCAACCATCAAGATCAAAATCAAACTTAGCATCACTAGTAGTAGACTCATTAGGCTTAGGCATTGAGGAGGAGGAATAGGGACTTCTTGTGGTTTAGTGGCATCCTTATTGGTGGTGGTAATAGTGCACACACTATTGTTTCTAGCAATTTCAGCTTACCTTTCCCACTTAGCATGAAGTTAGGCTAACAGTCAAACATTTTCATCAATAGTAACTTGTATGGCATGAGTAGCAGCAAAGGTATTTTACGTGATTTCGGGTTTAGCAGCCATTTTATTAACCAAGGACTATGCTTCAGACAAAGAGGAAATATTTTTCTCAGCACTCAATTTTTTTTGACTGTAAACTAGGAATTTCTCGATTTAGATTCTCAAGCTGATAACTAATATTTTTTAAGATAACAGATTGTTCTTCCAAAGTTTTAGTGAATATCTTGTTTTGCTCATATTGCATCTGCATAAAGTTTTTAGTGGATCTTTCAATTTCTAGAATCCTATCTTTGCTAGGCATTCCAGATCTACCATGATAAGTATTTCCATTATTAGGAGGACTAGTTGAATGCCCGTGCGTTGCAACGGGAGCATACATATTATAGTGATTTAACACTAATCATTTTTGACATATAGTCTTAGGATCCCCATACACATCATATTAAGCAACAATGTTGGCTTCAGATGCAACCGCGCCAGATATCATATTTATTAACTCGTGGGGTGTGGCGCACCACCTAGTAAATGTGTGTCACCGTAAATCAAGAAATGGTCAAACCTCTTTTTTCAAGTGGGACCGAGCCATGAATCGGATGCAAAGAAAGGGGTGAAATGCGGTTGTGGCAGGAAACATAACACAAAAGTTAATACAAATGGGATTAGTGGGATATGATTAGCTGGGGCGGGATTTCTAGAAATGGCAAAACCGTGGGACTCGGAAAATACGTTTAACATATTGACGACTATGGAACATGACTTCTTTTTTAGATAGTAGAGATAATACATTTTCCCCTATTAAACCTTGTCATGAAGTGAGTGACGTCTGAAAATACATTCTCTACAAAGCATCAATAAAAACTAATGAAAGCATGAATTAGTGGTTCCATACTTGCACTTTTTTATAAGAAGCTACCTATATAGCCTATATCTCTTGTCTAACTGTCCATGATTGATAATTTTTTCTTAATTTTAAATGTCTTTTGGTTTCAAGGTTCTTTTCATATGTGAGAAAAATGGTGTCATTACGAAAATGGATAGGTAAACTTCCTATCGATAATTCAATAATAACCACACATGCCTCAACAAACCAAGTAATATTAGGGGACTTTAGGGGGCTGATGTGATGTACCCTGGAAAATATATGCCATGGCTTACTGTAGTACTTGATGGGATGTGTATGTTGCTCTGAAAGCTCAAGATCGTATCGTAGATATCACACAATATTTAGCTTTTTGAATGGAACCGGAAGCTTTTAATGCCTTTGTTTTATCCTTCTAGATGTCCTTACTTTTCTATATAGATAGATTAGCTACCCAACTTTTTATGTATGAGACAGAAGGAAATAAACCAAGTTGGCTGAATCTCTCTCCTAAAAAATCACTTGTCTCAGTTGCAGTTGAACCTTCCGATACACTTGTAGTTGCACAAGTTCTGGTCCCACAGTGCGGAGTTGGTGAAGTTTCCTGACTATAATCATGTATATATGGTGCAATGGCGACATCATACACAACCATCCTGCACATGACCCATCTGATTCTGCATCAGTAAAATTTGCACACTCCATTATGTAAGAATGGTATCATAAGTTCACAACTATTTGTAAAAGCTAGGCCACAGACGACCCTTGCAACTTGTTTGGCCAAATGAGCCACAAAGAACAATTTTGGCCAGCAACTATGGGTCCTAAGGTTACATAATTGATTAAAACTAGTAACAATACGATTATGATGCAGTTGAGGAACTGAATTTTTCTTGTGTTTTTCAGAGAAAGGCGAATCTCCTAATATTTGGGAAGAAAAATAATAATTGGCCAGATCACTATCCAAGTGAATTAAGAGCAGAAATACATGTTGAGAAGATATCAAGAACTAAATTTTTTAATTGAGCAAAATATTTATGGTATTAGATATCTCTATGTTGAACAATTTTAATGCCTAATGCACATTGGAGAGTATTTATCATGAACATATTGATCTTTGTAGTCCATGTAATCATAATTGCTTGATTATCTCTGAGAAAATATAAGAGCTTTCATATGCAACCAAAGAGTAGAAGAGAGTAAAAACGGTCCTATCTAACTTGATATGGCAGAGAAGGCAGGGGCTAAATAAATGAGAACGGTTATCAATTTAGTACATAGAACGAACCATTTTAGGAGAAGTTTGAAATTGTCTCAAGCGCATGCATGGGAAGAGTAGTGCTCTGATCCTGCTGGTAATTCCTCGAGTTTGAAGGCTTATTAGCTGCCACGCGAGCCAGAGTCAGTACTCCTCCTGTTCCTCCACGTACATCAACGTTCGTCTGCTGTTGTCGCTGCACCTGTTGCGGCTTGATCTTTGGCAGCACAGATCCAAGTAGCCATCGCTGGAGTTGTACTACTGCTACCCGCTAGCCAGGCACATCGACGTAGCGGTAGAGGGGCACGGTGGTGCGGCTCGTCGCGGCGGGCCGAGTTGTCGATGGATTACCTGCCGCTGCAACTCTCGACCTAGTCCTTGGCGTCCGAGGACTCGTCCACTTTTGACACTGATGAGACGCTGGTGTAGCGCGTTGGCCAACACAGACGCATGGGGCAGGTGCCCGCTCCTGAACTTCTCCGCATGGTCCGGAGCCCGTCCATCCGGTCATGGCTGTGCAGCGCCCCGACGTCCTGTCCCTCCCGCATTCGCGAAAACCAACCAAAGCGTCAGATACAGATGGGGAGCACCGGGGCAGGTCAATATCGCTAGGGTTAAGTTCAGGAAAGAAGTGTGGCAGCGGTGTGGAGTTCACTCACCTCCTGCACCCAGTTCAGCGCATCTTGATCCAGCCCTTCGGTGAACATCCTGGATGGCATGCAAATCCCAACTCCGAAACGCACAAATCCGGGGCAGAATCAACAGATTGTATTGTTGCAAGGCCACCATCGGACTGCATGTATACTCCAGTAGTCTATCTCGCCGAGCGTCGCAATTCAACCAACAAACCACATGGAGTAGTCCATTGAGAAATCCTTTGCGCCAACACTGCCACTGCCGCCGCCCAAGGGAAGTTCATGTCGTCATCAAGGACGATAATGACTGGTTTCACTTGTGTGGCGCGGCTAGGGGAAAGAGAGATACGGGAAAGGGAACGGCATGTGGGATTCTCTATGCTAGTAAATGCGAAGAAAACTGTACGAGCTATGCAGCTCGAGGTTGTACGAAGTACGGAGCAAAACACGTCTGCCAGCAAACGGGACCATTCGTATTTTCTAAGTAGCAGAGATAGAGATAAAGATAATAAAGATAAGATAATGTTTATTAGCTGAAGTTTGTTAGCCGATGATTTTTTTATTTAGGCGCGAAGTTTGTTGAGGAGTGGCATTTTCCTAGTAATTTTTAGATGTGTGACACCAGGCATTCACCACGCTTTTGAAATTAATAGTAAAGATAAGGCCTATAGTTATTACCATAATTATTCCTATAGGCATTGTTATTGAAATCATTGTTTCTAATGAAGTTCACATCAACTTGCTCTTCTTGAGCAACCAAAGAGGCTAAGGGAACATTATTTGGATCTAAAGGAAATTTTCCATTAACAAGCATAGCCATGATAACATCAATCTTATCACTCAAAGAGGAGGTTTCTTTAACAAAATTTACCTTCTTACCATGTGGAGCTTTCTCAGTGTGCCATTCAGAATAATTAACCATCATATTATCAAGGAGTTTTGTTGCAGCACCCCAGGTGATGGTCATAAAAGTACCTCCAGCAGCTGAATCCAACAGGTTTCTTGAAGAGAAGTTCAAACCTGCATAAAAAGTCTGGATAATCATCCAAGCAGTAAGTCCATGAGTGGGACAATTCTTAACCAAATATTTCATTCTCTCCCAAGCTTGAGCAACATGTTCATTATCAAGTTGTTTAAATTTCATAATATTACTTCTCATAGATATAATCTTAGCAGGAGGGTAGTACTTTCCAATAAAAGCATCTTTGCACTTAATCCAAGAATCAATACTATTTCTAGGCAAAGATAGCAACCATTCTTTAGCTTTTCCTCTCAAGGAGATAGGAAACAACTTGATCTTCATAATATCTCCATCTACATCCTTATACTTCTGCATCTCACAAAGTTCAATAAAGTTATTGAGATGGGCAGCAGCATCATCAGAACTAGCACCAGAAAATTGCTCTCTCATCACAAGATTCAACAAAGTAGGCTTAATTTCATAAAAGGTAGCATCAAGAGCAGGTGGACCAATATGAGTGCTTAGGAAATCATTGTTGTTGGTGCTAGTGAAGTCCCACAACTTGGTGTTCTCATCAGAGTTCATTTTGACAAAAGTGGAGCAAGCCAATAGTAGCAGCAACTAGAGCAGGGACTAGTTTTTTTTATGTTTTTTGATAAGAGAAAGCGAACCAAACCAAACCAAACTAAACTAATTTTTTTGGAGTTTTTGATAAAAAGAGGCAAACAAAACCAAGCAAAATAAACTAAGAAAAACAAAAACAAAGTAAAGAGAAAGGTTGAGAAGGACGCCCCTTGTGAAGACGTCCTTAGCCACCCCGGCAACGGCGTCAGAAAAAGGCTTGATGAGTGCAGCAGCACTTCGTTGGGAGACCCCAAGAGGAAGGTATGATGAGCACAACAACAAGTTTTCCCTCAGTAAGAAACCGATGTTATCGAACCAATAGGAGGAAGGAAACGACTCAAAGGTGTTGCAAGCAACTTGGAGACCTGCACAACACAAACTCAAGACTTTCCCCCAACGAACAGTGAGGTTGTCAATCTCACCGGTTTGCTGTAACAAAGGATTAACTATATGGTGTGGAAGGTAACAGTGGTTTGCAACAAGTAAACAGTAACAGTGGAAGATGTATCAATGGTAAATATTGGACCGGGGTCCATATTTTACTAGAGGTGTTCTCCTTAGATAAACAAACATGGCATGCTGGGTAACAAATTACAACAGGGCAATTGATAGGAATGAGCAAGGCATAACAATGCAATACTAGACATCAAGATCCTATGAGATTCGATTGGGAAATACAACAAGATACATAGACCGCCATCCAACTGCATCTATGACTAGAAGTCCACCTTTGGGTTATCATATGAACCCCCTCTAGTATTAAGTTGCAAGCAACAGACAACTGCTTTAAGAAAAGTGTGTAAGGTAAACAATCCACTTGTTCCATGAACAAGAGACCGTTGTTTTCTCCCTAGTAGCAACAAGACATCTACAACCTTAGAGATTTCTGTCACTTCCCTTAGATTAAATAGAGGCATGAACCCACTATCGAGCATAAATACCCTTTCTTGGAGTCACTAGCAACTACTTGACCAAGATAGCTACTAACAACGGAGAGCATGCAAGATCACAAACAACGCAGACATGATAGAATCAATAAGACAAAACCATTAATAAATCTGACATAGTAATCTCAATATCCATCGGATCCCCGTAAACACAACATGCATGATTACAAATAGATGAGATCTTGATCATGAACGGAGCTCACAAGATCTAGACATGAAAGCACAAAGGAGGAGATACAACCATCTAGCTACTACATGGACCCGTAGTCCAAGGTGGAACTACTCACGCTTCATACCGGAGGCTGGCATGATGAAGAAGAAGGCCTCCGGGATGATCTACCCTCCGGTAGGGTACCGGGAAGAGCTTCAAATCCCCCCGATCTAGGGACAATAGTGGCGCGGCTACAGACGGTTTCGTGGAATATTGATCGGGTACTTAGGGTTTAGGCACCAGGGGCTTCTTATAGGCGAAGAGGCAAGACTGGGAGGCGGCCAGGGGGCCCACACCCTGCCCAAGCGCTACCAAGGGTGGGCCCGCACCTGGGGGGTGCGGCCGCCCTGTGGCTCCCCTCCGTCTCTCATCTAGACTCCGTGTTCTCCTCGGTGAAATATTGACTGTGGCTTTTGTCCCGTCCAATTCCGAGAATATTTCCTTACTAGATTTTCTGGAACCAAAAACAGAAGAAAACAGGCAACTGGCACTGCGACATCTTGTTAATAGGTTAGTACTAGAAAACATATAAAAACACCTCAAAGTGTAGACAAAGCAAAGTAGATACTAAACAAGCATGGAACATCAAAAATTATAGATACGTTTCTGACGTATCAATTCTATGCTTAGAACCCATACAGCGTTGCCCACGCCCACTACGCCTACAACTATGGGTATGCTCCCCCGCAACCCGTGTAACACCCTCGGATCGGCCCTATGCAAGTTTTAGCGATTCCCGCCAAACCCGCATAGAAACGATTCAGAGGTGCCCACCAGGCACTTGCGTGCGGGTGGAAAACGAAGTAATATCATTACACAATAGTCCACGATGGAACCCACAGAATGGATATATACAACAAAGACTCCATGAGTCAAGAATACAGATATACAATACAAAGATCCAAATCACCTTGAAAACGGTACAACATCCGGCTACGGACAAGATGCAAATGGGGCTAAGAGCCCTGAAGAATAACCAATGGCGTCCATAATCCTGCCCAGGCCAAGCCGGAAGGGTAACCCTGCTAACGACATCGATCTCAAAACCTGCTTAAACAATAGGGGTGCCGACAAAGGGCAAAGGAAAAAGAGAGCGGTCAGTACTAAGGCCAGTACACGGCGAGACTATAATTCGGCGGTCCTCGCCTAAATAGGTATGGTGGACTAAAGCGGCAGCGCAACATGCACTAAACAACCTATAGAGACTCGATACAACTGGCGGCTATCAGATAGGATAAGAAAGACCTATTTGGATCCAACCTGAAACTATCACCAAGCATACCCATCCTGATATTTCCCCCTCGAGACCAAACGAGGAAGTCAACCGAGGAACTCACACAGTTGGCAGTTTTATTCATTCCGTTATAGTCGGAGTTTACTAGTCAGATATAGATAGCATGAGTAATCCTGATAACATAAGTAGTGGGAAGTTTTAGATAACCATTCCGTTGTAGTTGCAATACTTACTAGTCAAATACATATACCATGAGATATTCAAAAACCCAGCAGTTGTTGGTACTTTTATTTAGCCATTCTGTTATAGTGAAGCTGATTACTAGTCATTCCAAAGGCAAATTTATAGCACTACTTTAGTTATAGTTGTCTATGATCAAGATATTGTGCTCCAAGTCGTCCATAACCGCAGACACGGCTTTCAGAAAGTTTTACCCTGCAGGGGGGCACAAATAACAACACACGCACGATCAACCTCGGAAAAAACCAAATAAAAACCCAATGAGGCACCACGACAGAATATTCGCAAGATTCATATTTGATTTCAGGGGGCCACCCCACTAAGCAACCCGCGACAAAGTTGGTCGGCTCCGAGATGGACCCAGAGGTTTGTGTCAATGGCTGTAAACGACTGGGAACCCGAAAGTGTGACTGGGCTTGTAGATACCGCGGAAACATTCCACTTACCTAAATAGTACAGGCGCTCCACACGCAATCGTAAATAAAGCAGTAAAGCATGGCATAAGTACAGGATAGTAATAAAGCCCCAAACTACTTTGTGGCCCCCAGGAATTAAATATGACGCAAGCTATGGTTAGGGGGATTCATGGTCCCACATGCGGATAGTGCGAATATTCAAAAAACAGGTATCAAGTACTCGGGGTCCTACGGGACACAAGTGGACGGTTAAAAACCAAATAACATCTATTGACCACCTGTGCCTCTGCATTATTTACCTACTTAAATTTTAGTTATTAAACGATAATTAAAGCCATGATCATATCCAACATTAAACATGCAGCATTACTCCAACAACTGTGGAAGATCGATGACGTGACACATCACATGCGCAAGCAACTACGACTTGCAAGGCCGACTATCTACCAAACAACAGGTAATAGGATGTATCCATGGCAATATAAGGGCTGCAGGGAAGTATAACGGGGTATGGAATCTATAGCATCGCAACACAAATAGCAATAGATCAACATGAGGGAATAAATACTATAAAAGTAAGATATGTGGAAAGGGGGAGATTGCTCGCCTGAAAAATATTGCCGAAGGTTCATTCGAAGATCAGAGCGAAGCTCACATCAACTCATCGGCCTAATCCATGAAGAAGAAATGCACTAAAAGAAACACCGGATGCACTATTTAATACTACGGCAAAAGATCGGGCATGATGCATGTATGATGTAGGACATGGCAGAGATGCGATGCAATTAAGCCATATTAAGCGGAACCGGGGTCCTGGCAATTAATTATATGGTTTATGTTGTCTAGATACCCACAATTTAATGTTGTATTAACAAGGCAAAATTATATCATCGGTTCGCTACACAAATTTAAATAGGGTCAATAAAAGACTAGAAAAGCCCGCATATGGTCTCCATATCTAATTATGAGGTGAATCGGCATAAGTCCCCCAAACCCCACAATATGCATGCGAGATGAACAAATTATATGCACAGATATATATCATTTATAAAATAGGGGCTCGGAGAAAGGTCACACATTGGGGAGTCGGCGATCTTGGGGTTAGGGGTTCGACGGGGTTTGGCTCACTGGGGTCGGTCTTGGTCTTCATGTGGGCGAACTTGGCGTCCAAGATCGGTCTTCGCCTCCGGGAAGGAGATATTGGCGTTCCTTGTCGAAGGCCTTCGAGTACGGTGTCTTCGGGTCATCTTCACCGCTTTTTGGTTCGGTCTTACTATCGAAGGCGGGCTTGGAACCCATCGGTAGGACTCGACGCCATCTCCGAGACACTCAGACTTTAGGAGATCTTGGTGACGAACTTGCGGCTTCGAGAGGCTTGAAGTAGTCTTATTCCGGGTACTCAACGCAAGCACACGTAGCAGATAAACACCAAAAGGAACGAAACAACGCGAGGAGGTCGTGTCTTGTCCGGGCATTGACCCGAACACCTTGCGAGCGTGCAGCACCAAAACATGCACAGGACGTGCGGACCCTGGTGTACAGTATGACAGACAGAGGAGGCGCGCGACAAGCGAATAAGGGTACTGGCGATGCGCGGGCTCGCGTACGGGAGGAGGCCAACGAGGACATACGACGCAATCCCTAGATTTTTAATCCCAGATGCCTGTTATGCCATACCTCGCAATCCCAGGATTACCATTTTTGCGATACATAACAGAATTGGAAAAAATAGTACATCATCCATTACAAAAGATACATAAGTTCTTACACGAATAGGGATCTCATGATCTAGTTCTTAATACAACATCAAGCAGCGGAATACGTAATAATAACGGTAGCGTAGGCGAAGCTCCATCTTCGGGGTCACAGGCAATGCTGACAATGGGAGATGATCCTAGTTGTCGTAACCTTCCTGGGATCCATCTTCCAGGTACTCTTCATATTCTGACCATGGAAATAGCCAGGGACAAAGCCATGAGTACTCTTTAAGTACTCGCAAACTAATACTAACAGGTAAAGGGGGTTTTGGATAATAGGACACTAGGCTCTAGGGTTGTTTTGCAAAAGCCAGATTTATCTCTACTAAGTTCCAAAGCTAGTCACAATTTTATAACTCCTAAGTGGGATCTTGTAACTCAAGTCACAACTCTGTTGTGGTCAAGTCAAAGTCTCAATTCATTTCACAAATCAATTTTTAAAAGTCTGACGGGGGAACAGTATGGCCACTCCAACTGTCCATAACCACGGACGCGGCTATTCGAATAGTTTGACACTCTGCATAGATTGTACACTTTCACCACAACATTCGATACATCTGTCAGGAACAAATCCTGAATTCACCATACTCAGTATGCGGATAATCAATCCTAACCTTTCAATTACACGCCCTAGTATAAGCACCTCTCCTATGAGTTTGGCCTCCCAACCATGACCAACTGTCATCTTGGGTACTGCATAGGTGGACAATCTTCACAAGGTAGCCTCAGCTCAGACCTTGGCCGTGAGGGAGCTAATACTAAGGTACATAAGTTTCCAGTTAAGCCCTACCCAATCTTCGGGTATTGTGGTTGTACGATAAAATTGGAATGGTATCGCATCCAGACAACCATCAGTTTTATAAAGGGGCTAAGGCTCATGCCTCAACATTTTCATCACCAAAATCATCAGGTGTTTGGAAACACATGTCCAAAACATTTCAATCGAATGATCCATCATTCTAAGGTTTTCATAACCATTTTCTCACCAAGTATTCCCATCTAAAGTTGATCAAGTTTTATGCTTAGCATTAGCAACTACAAGTGGGGGTAAGCAATAATGAGGGGTGGTAAACTAGTGGAGTTCTAACTAAGTTCAATCTCATGCCTTAAGATGACATCAAGATTATCTAGCTTAGGCCAAATTTTATGCTCTTTATGCAACCTTCAAATATCTTTCTAGTATCTATAATTCACTTAAGTAACTCTAAGTAATAGCTTTGATAAAGAAACAAAGTAAGAAGCTTGCAAATAAAACTAGGATTGGTTTATCAAGTGGGTATGATCATATATGCTTAAAGCATATAGTAGGCATGGTAACAAGCAAGTATTGGCTTGCATAGGTAAAGTATCTTGCAAGTGTTAGCTTGCATCAATGTCAATATAAGCTTGCATAGGTATAGCATCAGCTTGCCTTGTGCAGAGCAGTGGTTGAAGTTCTCCTCGGCTTCTTCTTCGTAGTATCCTCCGTCCTCCTCGTATCATTGGTCGGTACTAGCGTCTATGAATAAATACGAGGTACACAATCACCAAACAATACTTAACTACTTGCAATCATCACACACAATGGTCCTATAGATGATCTAGCATCATCTCTAACATTACAAGGTTAAGGCTTGGTTTAATTCCTTTTATTTTTAGAAAAGTAATTTCTACTCATTGAAAAACTACTTAAGATTTAATATTCTCCAACCCAAACATGGGATCATGTTGACACATGTCATCACCACATATTTTGGTTCAAGGGAATGTGATTTAAAGCGGTGTCACAATTTAATAAGGTTTTACCCTTTTATTTTATTTAAATATAATGACTAGAAATGCCTATGTAGCATTCTTTTATTACTTGAACATTATTTCTGCAAGTAAACCTATATATTTTTGTATATTCTGAAAGGTATGGTTAAATGTGATTTTTGAGAGTTGGAATCAACTCAAAAGCTATTATGGCTTAAATTTAGAAAATGTTTGAATGCAGAAAAGCTTCTGCCTTGTTATTTTTACCATGAGTGATCTATAGATCCAAATGACTTGAATCCAATGGGCTTGGATTCAGCATTCACAGACCTTTCTAAAAAAATTGGTTTCATTCAAATTGGTGCACTGAATCGATCTGGATTGATTTTTGAAAATGGGTATAGAAGTGTGTTTGAAATAAACTGGAAAAAGTTTAATTCAAATAACTGGGCTGCGCGGGAAAGTTACTGGGCCGGCCTGCTAAGCGCAGTGCTCCCGCGGGCTGCTTAAGTGGGTGTCCCCACTTGCCAGTGAGACAGGGAGGGGTGAAGCAGTACGGGGCAACGTGGGTCGTTCGATCTAATTCTAATCCAACGGCTGGGAGTCATCGTCGAAGCGAGACAACGCCGACGAGAAAGAAACCTAGCGCGGCCAGTGAGGGTTGTTGGGGGCTCACCGGGGTGCTGGCGAGGGTCGGCGAGGCGGGCGAACGACGAAGTCGACGATGGCGGACTCAGGGGTGGTCGCGGTAGCTCCTGGGGTGGACGAAATCGATGGCTCCCTTCTTCTCCAGAGGCGGCGGGCTCCGGCGAAATTCCGGCGAGGTGGTGCTCGCCTTGCTCCGGGAACGGTGTGGCACGATCAGTGACGAGAGGGAAGTGAGATGGTGTGAAGAATCGAGCGGGGGTGGCCTCTATTTATAGTCGAGCGAGGGGACCGACGGGGCACACGGTGAGCTCGTCGGGGGTGATGTTATAGGCGGCTACTGGCATGGGCGAAGATAGGGGACGGTGCGGTGTTCCCTGGCGATGCTCAGCGACATGGTTTTGAGGCGTGGGCGGTGTGGCTTGGTCTGGAACATGCGACGCTCTACGCGGCAGAGGCAGCGTCTTCGACGACGAGCGGTGGCTGTGCGTCACGGTGCGGCGAACGGGGATGTCTGGCGGTCTCCTGGGTCGGTGGGGATTGTGTATGCACGCGGTGAGGGCGGCGCGCGGTCTGTGGGCTTCGGTCGAGGGTGGTGCTCTAGCGGACGCTCGGCATGGTCGCTGGCGGTCTGGGCGCGGTCCATGCGTGTGGTCCAGTGGTTGGCAAGGTTCGAGCGATGGACAGGGAGTGGCGATGGACGGTGAGCTGCCTCCCAGACATGATGGCTAGGATTTCTTCTCTTACTAGCTTGCTGTCGACATGGGGGTGACATGGGTGTGCTCGGATGTTCACCATTGATGGCAATGGCAAGCTCACAGTGGTGCTAGTGCTTAGTTAATCTTCCTAGATGATCTACTGAGCTGGTTGTGAGCTAAATAGGGAACAAGTTAGGCCAATTTTACTGCACACTATAGTAAATGGCCGCATGAAATGGCCGCATGAATTCAAGTTTTGAAATGGCCGCATGAATTCAAGTTTTGAATTTTGAAAAGATTTTTGGTGGGTTTGGTAGGTTGGTGCTGGTGAGTCTGCAGATGCTTGGGTTTTGAAAGATGAGCTTGTTTGAGTGGTTTTTGAAAAAGTGGGATCTTCCCATATGATAAAGATTCAATTTTGAATTGTCATTTAAACTATGCATTTGAAAGTTTCTGGATGATTACAAAGTGGGCCTTGATACTTTGTTAGGAGTACATTCAAGGGGTGCAAAGATCCAGAAAATTTTCTGTTAGGTTTTGAAAGTTTGAGACAGCCAAAGTAGGCATGGGAGTTAAGTTGGTCAAAGTGACCATTCCTTTAATATATTTGTTTTGATTTACTTATCTTTAGGAAAAGTGTGGGAAATGTTTTAGATGATGTTTATTTCACCTAAGAAACATTTTACAAGCAATGAAACAATCAAACAAGGTGGTTCCATAGAATTTAAAAATCCATGCATACACATATGCATGCATTCATAATTTTATTTAGAAAAGTTTTTGTTAACCCTAAATGTTGATGACTGATGCTTGATGATCCAAGCTTGACTGATACACTAAATGTTGATGACTGATACAAACCTTCCCCCCTTAAACAAAATCTCGTCCCGAGATTTGAAAAAGGACGAAAAGCTTACCTAGGATTTGAAGAGATCGGGAAACTTCGTCCTCATGTGATCTTCGCTCTCCTAGGTAGCTTCCTCTTCTGTGTGGTTGCTCCACTGAATCTTGAGAAACTTGATGCTTCGGGTTCGGGTAGTTCGAAAGGCTTCTTCCAAAATACGGATGGGTACTTCGGGATAGGTTAGGTCATCTTTGATCTCTATGGTCCGATGATCGATATCCTTGAACACTTCGGTCTTCTCGGGGACTTCGAGACACTTGCGAAGTAACGAGATATGGAACACATTGTGCACTGCTGACATATCTTCGGGTAGTTCTAATTGATACGATACCTCTCCTCGACGGTTCAGAATTTTGAAAGGTCCGATATATCTGGGGGCTAACTTTACTTTGAGTTGGAAACGATGCATTCCCTTCAATGGCGACACTTTCAGATAAACAAAATCTCCTATGTTGAAGGCGAGGTCTCTACGTCTCTTGTCGGCGTAACTCCTCTGTCAGGATTGGGCGGTCTTGAGGTGCTCACGAATCTTGTGAAACTTCTCTTCTGCTTCTCGTAGGATGCCGGGTCCGAAAATCTGACTCTCTCCTACTTCCGACCAGTTCAAAGGGGTACGACACTTCCTTCTGTACATGAACTCAAATGGGGCCATTTGCAAACGGTCTTGGTAACTTTTGTTGTAGGAAAATTCTGCAAACGGTAGACAGTCTTCCCACTTGGATCCAAATTCTAACACACATGCTCTCAGCATATCTTCGAGTATTTGATTTACTCGCTCCGTTTGTCCATCGGTCTGAGGGTAATACGCGGTACTGAAATCTAAGCGGGTTCCTAAACCTTCTTGGACTTTCTTCCAAAATCTTGAGGTAAACTGTTTTCCTCGATCTGATACAATGTTCTTAGGGACTCCGTGCAAACTGACGATTCTAGCGATGTATAACTCCGCTAGTTTTGAACTCTCATTGTGGTTTTGACGGGCAAGAAATGGGCGACTTTGGACAATCTGTCCACTATGACCCAGATAGAGTCATTTCCCCTACTTGAAGTAGGCAGTCCAGTAATAAATTGCATTCCTACAGAATCCCATTTCCATTTTGGAATCTGCAAAGGTTGCAACAATCCAGCGGGTCTTTGATGTCCTGCCTTGACTCGCTGACATATATCACACTTGGCGATATAGCTTCCGATTTCTCTCTTCATCTTATGCCACCAAAATTGCTCTTTTAAATCTTGATACATCTTAGTTCCTCCGGGATGGATAGAATAAAGAGTATCATGAGCCTCCTTCAAAATAACTTCTTTCAACTCAGAATCTGCTGGTATACAAAGGCGTCCTTTGTACCACAGAACTCCTTCATCGTCTTCGGTGAATCCGGGTACTTTGCCTGTACCGATACGACGCTTGATTCCGTCGATATTGGCATTTCCCTTCTGCGCCTCTTTAATCTGACTGATCAAAGTGGGCTGAAGTTCTATGCTAGCTAAAAATCCTTCACCCACTAATTCCATTCGAAAAGCTTCCATATCTTTGTGCAAGCTTGGTTGCTCCTTCAAAATCATGGAGTTCAAGCGGCACGGCAATCTGCTAAGGGAATCGGCTACTACGTTGGCTTTACCAGGGTGATAGTGAATGTCCAGATCATAGTCCTTGATTAGCTCAATCCATCTTCTCTGCCTCATATTCAGCTCCTTCTGAGTGAATATATACTTTAGGCTCTTGTGATCCGAATAAATTTCACAACGGTTTCCCATCAGGTAATGTCTCCATGTATTCAGGGCTAGAACTACGGCTGCGAGTTCGAGGTCATGGGTTGGGTAATTTTGCTCATGTTGTTTCAATTGTCGAGATAGATAAGAGATAACTTTGCCTTCTTGCATTAGCACACATCCGAGACCAATCTTGGATGCGTCACAATACACATTGAAGGGCTTCGTGATATCCGGCATGATTAAGATTGGGGCTGATATCAATCTCCTCTTGAGTTCTTGAAAACTCGCTTCACACTTGTCTGTCCATTCAAACTTCTTGTCCTTCTTCAGCAATTGGGTCATGGGTCGGGGGATACTCGAGAATCCTTCTACGAATTTGTGGTAATATCCCGCCAATCCGAGAAATGCACGAACTTGGGTTTGAGTGGTTGGGGCTTGCCAATCTTCTACATCTTTCACTTTGGCAGGGTCAACGGCAATTCCTCCGGCTGATACAATGTGACCGAGGAATCCTACCTCCTGTAACCAGAATTCACATTTGCTAAACTTGGCATACAACTGATGCTCTCTAAGGGTTCCAAGAATGGTCCTTAGGTGTAGCTCATGTTCTTCTTCTGATTTGGAATAAATCAGAATGTCATCGATGAAAACAACGACAAACTTATCCAGGAAGTCCATAAAAATCTTATTCATGAGGTTCATGAAATAAGCGGGGGCATTGGTTAATCCGAAAGACATGACTGTATACTCGTACAATCCATATCTGGTGGTAAAGGCGGTCTTTGGAATATCCTCTGCACGAATCTTGAGTTGATGATAACCAGTCCTAAGATCAATCTTGGAAAACACTTTGGCACCTGTCAACTAATCAAACAAATCTTCTATTTTGGGCAAGGGGTACTTGTTCTTGATGGTGACATCATTCAATTTCCGATAATCCGTACACAAACGGTTACCTCCATCCTTCTTGTCCACAAACAAGACAGGTGATCTCCATGGGGACACACTTGGTTGAATTCATCCAAATTCCAACATGGAATCCAGTTGCTTCTTCAGTTCTGCGAGCTCTGACGGGGTTCATACTATAGGGTCTCTGGGCTATGGGTCCTGTTCCGGGGATTAGTTCAATGATAAACTCGATATCCCGATCTGGGGGCATACCGGGCAAAACATCTGGAAATACATTGGGGTATTCACAGACTATCCGGACTTGGTCAATGGTAGGTTGGGCTATACTCTTGTTGCATTTGAATTGACGAGGTAAGGTTTCAGATATATGCTCGAGTGATATTCCGGCGGTACTGGTCATAGTGATGGCTTTCTTGGCATAGTCAATCAATCCTTTATGTTTGGACATCCAATCCATTCGTAGTACTAATTCCAAACCTTTAGTTCCGAGTACTATCAGATTAGCATAAAAATCTATGCCATGGATTCGGATAGGGACGGCTTTGCAAATTTGCCTAGCCTTTGTGGTTGATCCGGGAATTTGCACAATCATCACATGCTTCAATTTGGTTGGTTGAATTTTACTAGTGCATGCAAATTCTTCGGTGACAAATGAATGCGATGCACCAGAGTCAAACAACACTCGTGAAAGTACTGAATTAACAGAAAACATACCCAGCACGACGTCTGGCGCTTCCTGAGCTTCTTCAGCATGCAGGAGAAAAAGACGGCCATTGCGGTTGCGTGAATTCCCTAGGGCAAATCTTCTTCCGGGCTAAACACGACGCTGCAGCTGAGCTGGGACATTGGCATTGGGGTCTGTAGCATTCTTCTTGTTGGGGCACTCATTGGAATAGTGGCCTTTATTTCCATAGTCATAACAAGTCACTTGCGACTTGTCCTTGGCTGCGACAGGCACATCATTAGTTCCAGTCCTAGGGGCAGGGTTGGTGTTGGCGGTAGCATTGTTGTTGTTGAACTTGGGTGGGGCACGATTGAAATTGCTAGAGTTGCCTGGGTTGTTGTGATTTCCTCCGGGTCTAGGGTTTCCCCGGTTGGGATAGGTGGGACGGGTCATTGGGGGGTCTATTGGTTCTTGGGGAAAATCCTGGAGATGGGTTGGGGGGATACTTTGGGGTCTGATGGGTTCCTGGCTGATGCATCATACGACGCTTGCGGTTCTCATTGGCTTGGTTGATCTTTCCTTCCATCTGGATAGCAGAGTCGACAAGGGCTTCAATATCCGCAAAGGGGATATTGACTAACACTGTCTGCATCTCGTCATGCAGACCATTCAGGAATCTTTCTTTCTTCTTGGCTTCGGTGTCTATTTCATCAGGGGCATACCTAGATAATGACAAAAATTTGTCACGGTATTCCACTACAGACATCCTTCCTTTCTTCAGCTCTCTGAACTCGTCTCTCATTCTCTTGATCAAACCCGGTGGCACATGAGTTCTGCTAAACTTGACCTTGAATTCCTCCTAGGTCATCATCTCGCCTCCGGTCATTGCACGAACACTGTTCCTCCATGCCCTGGCATCTCCGGCTAAATAATGGGTGGCAAACAGAACTTTCTCGTTGGCTTCCACTCCAGCGAATTTTAGGTTATTTTCCATGGTTTGCAGCCAATCATCGGCGTCTAGGGGCTCTTCCGACTTAGTGAAAACAGGTGGGTTGGTGTTCTGGAAATTCTTGAGCTTAGATCCATGGTTGTCCTGATTTCCGTGGCCTTGGTTGTTATGGGCAAGCTGGGCTATCTGCTGCAGGGTGGCTAGGTTGGCTTGAAGTTCCGCTCTTTCAGCTTCACGGTCAGAAGTCAACATTTGCAGAATATGCAACATCGGGTCCGGGGCTGAACCACTTCCTCCACGTGGCATCTGAAGATTGAGATAGATCATGAGAAAAGAGGGAAATTTCTAAGGTTTCGGGGACTTTGAAAAGTTTTAAAGGTTTGACTCAGATTTTCTAGCAACTTGCTTTTTCATTCATTCATTCATAACACCCAGTACAACACACACCACAACAAAGAAAAACAGATGGTTTTAAGAACCGTTCTGAGAACTACGATGCAATGGGACCGAATAACTACATTTGGGCACTAGCGTAGTGGTGAGTTTTACTAAAAGTGATCTAGGGTGCAAAATTTGATGTAAGCTTTGAAATAATTTTGGAGTAGCGTGAATTTTTATGAAAGAGTCCAAGAGATAAGAATGAGAATAAGTTTTTTTTTGTAAATTTTTGCTAGCGTGAATTTTTAGGAAAGAGTCTAAGAGGTAAGAATGAGAATAAGTTTTTGTAAATATTTGCTTTCTTTGGTTTTTGAAACTAAGTTTTTGATTCAAACGTCCAGTCTAACTAGGGTCTCCTATGGTCAGGATGGCTCTGATACCAACTTGTCAACACCTGGATTTTTAATCCCAGATGCCTGTTATGCCATACCTCGCAATCCCAGGATTACCATTTTTGCGAGACATAACAGAATTGGATACCATAATACATCATCCATTACAAAAGATACATAAGTTCTTACACGAATATGGATCTCATGATCCAGTTCTTAAAACAACATCAAGCAGCGGAATACGTAATAATAACAGTAGCGTAGGCGAAGCTCCATCTTCGGGGTCACAGGCAATGCTGACGATGGGAGATGATCCTAGTTGTCGTAACCTTCCTGGGGTCCATCTTCCAAGTACTCCTCTTCATAGTCTGGCCATGGGAATAGCCAGGGACAAATCCATGAGTACTCTTTAAGTACTCGCAAACTAATACTAACAGGTAAAGGGGTTTTTGGATAATAGGACACTAGGCTCTAGGGTTGTTTTCCAAAAGCCAGATTTATCTCTACTAAGTTCCTTTACCTGTTAAGATTGGGGATAGATAAGATATAACTTTGCCTTCTTGCATTAGCACACATCCGAGACCAATCTTGGATGCGTCACAATACACATTGAAGGGCTTCGTGATATCCGGCATGATTAAGATTGGGGCTGATATCAATCTCCTCTTGAGTTCTTGAAAACTCGCTTCACACTTGTCTGTCCATTCAAACTTCTTGTCCTTCTTCAGCAATTGGGTCATGGGTCAGGCGATACTCGAGAATCCTTCTACGAATTTGCGGTAATATCCCGCCAATCCGAGAAATGCACGAACTTGGGTTTGAGTGGTTGGGACTTGCCAATCTTCTACATCTTTCACTTTGGCAGGGTCAACAGCAATTCCTCCGGCTGATACAATGTGACCGAGGAATCCTACCTCCTGTAACCAGAATTCACATTTGCTAAACTTGGCATACAACTGATGCTCTCTAAGGGTTCCAAGAATGGTCCTTAGGTGTAGCTCATGTTCTTCTTCTGATTTGGAATAAATCAGAATGTCATCGATGAAAACAACGACAAACTTATCCAGGAAGTCCATAAAAATCTTATTCATGAGGTTCATGAAATAAGCGGGGGCATTGGTTAATCCGAAAGACATGACTGTATACTCGTACAATCCATATCTGGTGGTAAAGGCGGTCTTTGGAATATCCTCTGCACGAATCTTGAGTTGATGATAACCAGTCCTAAGATCAATCTTGGAAAACACTTTGGCACCTGTCAACTAATCAAACAAATCTTCTATTTTGGGCAAGGGGTACTTGTTCTTGATGGTGACATCATTCAATTTCCGATAATCCGTACACAAACGGTTACCTCCATCCTTCTTGTCCACAAACAAGACAGGTGATCTCCATGGGGACACACTTGGTTGAATTAATCCAATTTCCAACATGGAATCCAGTTGCTTCTTCAGTTCTGCGAGCTCTGACGGGTTCATACTATAGGGTCTCTGGGCTATGGGTCCTGTTCCGGGGATTAGTTCAATGATAAACTCGATATCCCGATCTGGGGGCATACCGGGCAAAACATCTGGAAATACATTGGGGTATTCACAGACTATCCGGACTTGGTCAATGGTAGGTTGGGCTATACTCTTGTTGCATTTGAATTGACGAGGTAAGGTTTCAGATATATGCTCGAGTGATATTCCGGCGGTACTGGTCATAGTGATGGCTTTCTTGGCATAGTCAATCAATCCTTTATGTTTGGACATCCAATCCATTCCTAGTACTAATTCCAAACCTTTAGTTCTGAGTACTATCAGATTAGCATAAAAATCTATGCCATGGATTCGGATAGGGACGGCTTTGCAAATTTGCCTAGCCTTTGTGGTTGATCCGGGAATTTGCACAATCATCACATGCTTCAATTTGGTTGGTTGAATTTTACTAGTGCATGCAAATTCTTCGGTGACAAATGAATGCGATGCACCAGAGTCAAACAACACTCGTGAAAGTACTGAATTAACAGAAAACATACCCAGCACGACGTCTGGCGCTTCCTGAGCTTCTTCAGCATGCAGGAGAAAAAGACGGCCATTGCGGTTGAGTGAATTCCCTAGGGCAAATCTTCTTCCGGGCTAAACACGACGCTGCAGCTGAGCTGGGACATTGGCATTGGGGGCTGTAGCATTCTTCTTGTTGGGGCACTCATTGGAATAGTGGCCTTTATTTCCATAGTCATAACAAGTCACTTGCGACTTGTCCTTGGCTGCGACAGGCACATCATTAGTTCCAGTCCTAGGGGCAGGGTTGGTGTTGGCGGTAGCATTGTTGTTGTTGAACTTGGGTGGGGCACGATTGAAATTGCTAGAGTTGCCTGGGTTGTTGTGATTTCCTCCGGGTCTAGGGTTTCCCCGGTTGGGATAGGTGGGACGGGTCATTGGGGGGTCTGTTGGTTCTTGGGGAAAATCCTGGAGATGGGTTGGGGGGATACTTTGGGGTCTGATGGGTTCCTGGCTGATGCATCATACGACGCTTGCGGTTCTCATTGGCTTGGTTGATCTTTCCTTCCATCTGGATAGCAGAGTCGACAAGGGCTTCAATATCCGCAAAGGGGATATTGACTAACACTGTCTGCATCTCGTCATGCAGACCATTCAGGAATCTTTCTTTCTTCTTGGCTTCGGTGTCTATTTCATCAGGGGCATACCTAGATAATGACAAAAATTTGTCACGGTATTCCACTACAGACATCCTTCCTTTCTTCAGCTCTCTGAACTCGTCTCTCATTCTCTTGATCAAACCCGGTGGCACATGAGTTCTGCTAAACTTGACCTTGAATTCCTCCCAGGTCATCATCTCGCCTCCGGTCATTGCACGAACACTGTTCCTCCATGCCCTGGCATCTCCGGCTAAATAATGGGTGGCAAACAGAACTTTCTCGTTGGCTTCCACTCCAGCGAATTTTAGGTTATTTTCCATGGTTTGCAGCCAATCATCGGCGTCTAGGGGCTCTTCCGACTTAGTGAAAACAGGTGGGTTGGTGTTCTGGAAATTCTTGAGCTTAGATCCATGGTTGTCCTGATTTCCGTGGCCTTGGTTGTTGTGGGCAAGCTGGGCTATCTGCTGCAGGGTGGCTAGGTTGGCTTGAAGTTCCGCTCTTTCAGCTTCACGGTCAGAAGTCAACATTTGCAGAATATGCAACATCGGGTCCGGGGCTGAACCACTTCCTCCACGTGGCATCTGAAGATTGAGATAGATCATGAGAAAAGAGGGAAATTTCTAAGGTTTCGGGGACTTTGAAAAGTTTTAAAGGTTTGACTCAGATTTTCTAGCAACTTGCTTTTTCATTCATTCATTCATAACACCCAGTACAACACACACCACAACAAAGAAAAACAGATGGTTTTAAGAAACGTTCTGAGAACTACGATGCAATGGGACCGAATAACTACATTTGGGCACTAGCGTAGTGGTGAGTTTTACTAGAAGTGATCTAGGGTGCAAAATTTGATGTAAGCTTTGAAATAATTTTGGAGTAGCGTGAATTTTTATGAAAGAGTCCAAGAGATAAGAATGAGAATAAGTTTTTTTTTGTAAATTTTTGCTAGCGTGAATTTTTAGGAAAGAGTCTAAGAGGTAAGAATGAGAATAAGTTTTTGTAAATATTTGCTTTCTTTGGTTTTTGAAACTAAGTTTTTGATTCAAACGTCCAATCTAACTAGGGTCTCCTATGGTCAGGATGGCTCTGATACCAACTTGTCAACACCCGGATTTTTAATCCCAGATGCCTGCTATGCCATACCTCGCAATCCCAGGATTACCATTTTTGCGAGACATAACAGAATTGGATACCATAATACATCATCCATTACAAAAGATACATAAGTTCTTACACGAATATGGATCTCATGATCCAGTTCTTAAAACAACATCAAGCAGCGGAATACGTAATAATAACAGTAGCGTAGGCGAAGCTCCATCTTCGGGGTCACAGGCAATGCTGACGATGGGAGATGATCCTAGTTGTCGTAACCTTCCTGGGGTCCATCTTCCAAGTACTCCTCTTCATAGTCTGGCCATGGGAATAGCCAGGGACAAATCCATGAGTACTCTTTAAGTACTCGCAAACTAATACTAACAGGTAAAGGGGTTTTTGGATAATAGGACACTAGGCTCTAGGGTTGTTTTGCAAAAGCCAGATTTATCTCTACTAAGTTCCTTTACCTGTTAAGATTGGGGATAGATAAGATATAACTTTGCCTTCTTGCATTAGCACACATCCGAGACCAATCTTGGATGCGTCACAATACACATTGAAGGGCTTCGTGATATCCGGCATGATTAAGATTGGGGCTGATATCAATCTCCTCTTGAGTTCTTGAAAACTCGCTTCACACTTGTCTGTCCATTCAAACTTCTTGTCCTTCTTCAGCAATTGGGTCATGGGTCGGGCGATACTCGAGAATCCTTCTATGAATTTGCGGTAATATCCCGCCAATCCGAGAAATGCACGAACTTGGGTTTGAGTGGTTGGGGCTTGCCAATCTTCTACATCTTTCACTTTGGCAGGGTCAACGGCAATTCCTCCGGCTGATACAATGTGACCGAGGAATCCTACCTCCTGTAACCAGAATTCACATTTGCTAAACTTGGCATACAACTGATTCTCTCTAAGGGTTCCAAGAATGGTCCTTAGGTGTATCTCATATTCTTCTTCTGATTTGGAATAAATCAGAATGTCATCGATGAAAACAACGATAAACTTATCCAGGAAGTCCATAAAAATCTTATTCATGAGGTTCATGAAATAAGCGGGGGCATTGGTTAATCCGAAAGACATGACTGTATACTCGTACAATCCATATCTGGTGGTAAAGGCGGTCTTTGGAATATCCTCTGCACGAATCTTGAGTTGATGATAACCAGTCCTAAGATCAATCTTGGAAAACACTTTGGCACCTGTCAACTAATCAAACAAATCTTCTATTTTGGGCAAGGGGTACTTGTTCTTGATGGTGACATCATTCAATTTCCGATAATCCGTACACAAACGGTTACCTCCATCCTTCTTGTCCACAAACAAGACAGGTGATCTCCATGGGGACACACTTGGTTGAATTAATCCAATTTCCAACATGGAATCCAGTTGCTTCTTCAGTTCTGCGAGCTCTGACGGGGTTCATACTATAGGGTCTCTGGGCTATGGGTCCTGTTCTGGGGATTAGTTCAATGATAAACTCGATATCCCGATCTGGGGGCATACCGGGCAAAACATCTGGAAATACATCGGGGTATTCACAGACTATCCGGACTTGGTCAATGGTAGGTTGGGCTATACTCTTGTTGCATTTGAATTGATGAGGTAAGGTTTCAGATATATGCTCGAGTGATATTCCGGCGGTACTGGTCATAGTGATGGCTTTCTTGGCATAGTCAATCAATCCTTTATGTTTGGACATCCAATCCATTCCTAGTACTACTTCCAAACCTTTAGTTCCGAGTACTATCAGATTAGCATAAAAATCTATGCCATGGATTCGGATAGGGACGGCTTTGCAAATTTGCCTAGCCTTTGTGGTTGACCCGGGAATTTGCACAATCATCACATGCTTCAATTTGGTTGGTTGAATTTTACTAGTGCATGCAAATTCTTCGGTGACAAATGAATGCGATGCACCAGAGTCAAACAACACTCGTGAAAGTACTGAATTAACAGAAAACATACCCAGCACGACGTCTGGCGCTTCCTGAGCTTCTTCAGCATGCAGGAGAAAAAGACGGCCATTGCGGTTGAGTGAATTCCCTAGGGCAAATCTTCTTCCAGGCTAAACACGACGCTGCAGCTGAGCTGGGACATTGGCATTGGGGGCTGTAGAATTCTTCTTGTTGGGGCACTCATTGGAATAGTGGCCTTTATTTCCATAGTCATAACAAGTCACTTGCGACTTGTCCTTGGCTGCGACAGGCACATCATTAGTTCCAGTCCTAGGGGCAGGGTTGGTGTTGGCGGTAGCATTGTTGTTGTTGAACTTGGGTGGGGCACGATTGAAATTGCTAGAGTTGCCTGGGTTGTTGTGATTTCCTCCGGGTCTAGGGTTTCCCCGGTTGGGATAGGTGGGACGGGTCATTGGGGGGTCTGTTGGTTCTTGGGGAAAATCCTGGAGATGGGTTGGGGGGATACTTTGGGGTCTGATGGGTTCCTGGCTGATGCATCATACGACGCTTGCGGTTCTCATTGGCTTGGTTGATCTTTCCTTCCATCTGGATAGCAGAGTCGACAAGGGCTTCAATATCCGCAAAGGGGATATTGACTAACACTGTCTGCATCTCGTCATGCAGACCATTCAGGAATCTTTCTTTCTTCTTGGCTTTGGTGTCTATTTCATCAGGGGCATACCTAGATAATGACAAAAAATTGCCACGGTATTCCACTACAGACATCCTTCCTTTCTTCAGCTCTCTGAACTCGTCTCTCATTCTCTTGATCAAACCCGGTGGCACATGAGTTCTGCTAAACTTGACCTTGAATTCCTCCCAGGTCATCATCTCGCCTCCGGTCATTGCACGAACACTGTTCCTCCATGCCCTGGCATCTCCGGCTAAATAATGGGTGGCAAACAGAACTTTCTCGTTGGCTTCCACTCCAGCGACTTTTAGGTTATTTTCCATGGTTTGCAGCCAATCATCGGCGTCTAGGGGCTCTTCCGACTTAGTGAAAACAGGTGGGTTGGTGTTCTGGAAATTCTTGAGCTTAGATCCATGGTTGTCCTGATTTCTGTGGCCTTGGTTGTTGTGGGAAAGCTGGGCTATCTGCTGCAGGGTGGCTAGGTTGGCTTGAAGTTCCGCTCTTTCAGCTTCACGGTCAGAAGTCAACATTTGCAGAATCTGCAACATCGGGTCCGGGGATGAACCACTTCCTCCACGTGGCATCTGAAGATTGAGATAGATCATGAGAAAAGAGGGAAATTTCTAAGGTTTCTGGGACTTTGAAAAGTTTTAAAGGTTTGACTCAGATTTTCTAGCAACTTGCTTTTTCATTCATTCATAACACCCAGTACAACACACACCACAACAAAGAAAAACAGATGGTTTTAAGAACCGTTCTGAGAACTACGATGCAATGGGACCGAAAAACTACATTTGGGCACTAGCGTAGTGGCGAGTTTTACTAAAAGTGATCTAGGGTGCAAAATTTGATGTAAGCTTTGAAATAATTTTGGAGTAGCGTGAATTTTTATGAAAGAGTCCAAGAGGTAAGAATGAGAATAAGTTTTTTTTTGTAAATTTTTGCTAGCGTGAATTTTTATGAAAGAGTCTAAGAGGTAAGAATGAGAATAAGTTTTTGTAAATATTTGCATTCTTTGGTTTTTGAAACTAAGTTTTTGATTCAAACGTCCAGTCTAACTAGGGTCTCCTATGGTCAGGATGGCTCTGATACCAACTTGTCAACACCCGGATTTTTAATCCCAGATGCCTGTTATGCCATACCTCGCAATCCCAGGATTACCATTTTTGCGAGACATAACAGAATTGGATACCATAATACATCATCCATTACAAAAGATACATAAGTTCTTACACTAATATGGATCTCATGATCCAGTTCTTAATACAACATCAAGCAGCGGAATACGTAATAATAACAGTAGCGTAGGCGAAGCTCCATCTTCGGGGTCACAGGCAATGCTGATGATGGGAGATGATCCTAGTTGTCGTAACCTTCCTGGGGTCCATCTTCCAAGTACTCCTCTTCATAGTCTGGCCATGGGAATAGCCAGGGACAAATCCATGAGTACTCTTTAAGTACTCGCAAACTAATACTAACAGGTAAAGGGTTTTTTGGATAATAGGACACTAGGCTCTAGGGTTGTTTTGCAAAAGCCAGATTTATCTCTACTAAGTTCCAAAGCTAGTCACAATTTTATAACTCCTAAGTGGGATCTTGTAACTCATGTCACAACTCTGTTGTGGTCAAGTCAAAGTCTCAATTCATTTCACAAATCAATTTTTAAAAGTCGGACGGGGGAACAGTATGGCCACTCCAACTGTCCATAACCACGGACGCGGCTATTCTAATAGTTTGACACTCTGTAGAGGTTGTACACTTTCACCACAACATTCGATACATCCGTTAGGAACAAATCATGAATTCACCATACTCAGTATGCGGATAATCAATCATAACCTTTCAATTACACGCCCTAGTATAAGCACCTCTCCTGTGAGTTTGGTCTCCCAACCATGACCAACTGTCATCTTGGGTACTGCACAGGTGGACAATCTTCACAAGGTAGCCTTAGCTCAGACCTTGGCCGTGAGGGAGCTAATACTAAGGTACATAAGTTTCCAGTCAAGCCCTACCCAATCTTCGGGTATTGTGGTTGTACGATAAAATTGGAATGGTATCACATCCAGACAACCATCCGTTTTATAAAGGGGCTAAGGCTCATGCCTCAACATTTTCATCACCAAAATCATCAGGTGTTTGGAAACACATGTCCAAAACATTTCAATCTAATGATCCATTATTCTAAGGTTTTCATAACCATTTTCTCACCAAGTATTCCCATCTAAAGTTGATCAAGTTTTATTCTTAGCACTAGCAACTACAGGTGGGGGTAAGCAATAATGAGGGGTGGTAAAGTAGTGGAGTTCTAACTAAGTTCAGTCTCATGCCTTAAGATGACATCAAGATTATCTAGCTTAGGACAAATTTTATGCTCTTTATGCAAACTTCAAATATCTTTCTAGTACCTATAATTCACTTAAGTAACTCTAAGTAATAGCTTTGATAAAGAAATAAAGTAAGAAGCTTGCAAATAAAACTAGGATTGGTTTATCAAGTGGGTATGATCATATATGCTTAAAGCATATAGTAGGCATGGTAACAAGCAAGTATTGGCTTTCATAGGTAAAGTATCTTGCAAGTGTTAGCTTGCATCAATGTCAATATAAGCTTGCATAGGTATAGCATCAGCTTGCCTTATGCAGAGCAGTGGTTGAAGTTCTCCTCGGCTTCTTCTTCGTAGTATCCTCCGTCCTCCTCGTATCCTTGGTCGGTACTAGCGTCTATGAATAAATACGAGGTACACAATCACCAAACAATACTTAACTACTTGTAATCATCACACACAATGGTCCTATAGATGATATAGCATCATCTCTAACATTACAAGGTTAAGGCTTGGTTTAATTCCTTTTATTTTTAGAAAAGTAATTTCTACTCATTGAAAAACTACTTAAGATTTAATATTCTCCAACCCAAACATGGGATCATGTTGACACATGTCATCACCACATATTTTGGTTCAAGGGAATGTGATTTAAAGTGCTGTCACAATTTAATAAGGTTTTACCCTTTTATTTTATTTAAATATAATGACTAGAAATGCCTATGTAGCATTCTTTTATTACTTGAACATTACTTCTGCAAGTAAACCTATATATTTTTATATATTCTGAAAGGTATGGTTAAATGTGTTTTTTGAGAGTTGGAATCAACTCAAAAGCTATTATGGCATAAATTTGGAAAATGTTTGAATGCACAAAAGCTTCTGCCTTGTTATTTTTACCATGAGTGATCTATAGATCCAAATGACTTGAATCCAACGGGCTTGGATTCATCATTCACAGACCTTTCTAACAAAATTGGTTTCATTCAAATTGGTGCACTGAATCGATCTGGATTGATTTTTGAAAATGGGTACAGAAGTGTGTTTGAAATAAACTGGAAAAAGTTTAATTCAAATAACTGGGCTGTGCGGGAAAAGTTACTGGGCTGGCCTGCTAAGCGCAGTGCTCCCACGGGCTGGTTAAGTGGGTGTCCCCAGTTTCCAGTGAGACAGGGAGGGGCGAAGCGATACGGGGCAACGTGGGTCATTCGATCTGATTCTAATCCAACGGCTGGGAGTCATCGTTGACGCGAGACAACGCCGGCAAGAAAGAAACCTAGCGCATCCAGTGAGGGTTGCTGGGGGATCACCGGGGTGCTGGCGAGGGTCGGCGAGGCGGGCGAACGACGAAGTCGACGATGGCGGACTCAGGGGTGGTCGCGGCAGCTCCTGGGGTGGACGAAATCGATGGATCCCTTCTTCTCCAAAGGCGGCGGGCTCCGGTGAAATTCCGGCGAGGTGGTGCTCGCCTTGCTCCGGGAACGGTGTGGCACGATCAGTGACGAGAGGGGAGTGAGATGGTGTGAAGAAATCGAGCGGGGGTGGCCTCTATTTATAGTCGAGCGAGGGGACCGATGGGGCGCACGGTGAGCTCGCCGGGGGTGATGTTACATGCGGCTACTGGCATGGGCGAAGGTAGGGGACGGTGCGGTGTTCCCTGGAGATGCTCAACGACATGGTTTTGAGGCGTGGGGCGGTGTGGCTTGGTCTGGAACATGCGACGCTCTGCGCGGCAGAGGCGGCGTCTTCGACGGCGAGCGGTGGCTGTGCGTCACGGGGCGGCGAACGGGGATGTCTGGCGGTCTCCTGGGTCGGTGGGGATTGTGTATGCACGCGGCGAGGGCGGCGCACGGTCTGTTGGCTTTGGTCGAGGGTGGTGCTCTGGCGCACGCTCGGCATGGTCGCTGGCGGTCTGGGCGCGGTCCGTGCGTGTGGTCCAGTGGTTGGCAAGGTTCGAGCGGTGGACAGGGAGTGGCGGTGGACGGTGGGCTGCCTCCCAGACATGCTGGCTAGGCTTGCTTCTCTTCCTAGCTTGCTGTCGACATGGGGGTGACATGGGTGTGCTCGGCTGTTCACCATTGATTGTAATGGCAAGCTCACAGTGGTGCTAGTGCTTAGTTAATCTTCCTAGGTGATCTACTGAGCTGGTTGTGAGCTAAATAGGGAACAAGTTAGGCCAATTTTACTGCACACTATAGTGTTTGATGTTTGTTTGATTTGTGTCTGCAACCTGTTTGATGAAATGGCCGCATGAATTCAAGTTTTGAATTTTGAAAATATTTTTGGTGGGTTTGCTAGGTTGGTGCTGGTGAGTCTGCAGATGCTTGGGTTTTGAAAGTTGAGCTTGTTTGAGTGGTTTTTGAAAAAGTGGGATCTTCCCATATGATAAAGATTCAAATTTCAATTGTCATTTAAACTATGCATTTGAAAGTTTCTGGATGATTACAAAGTGGGCCTTGATACTTTGTTAGGAGTACATTCAAGGGGTGCAAAGATCCAGAAAAGTTTCTGTTAGGTTTTGAAAGTTTGAGACAGCCAAAGTAGGCATGGGAGTTAAGTTGGTCAAAGTGACCATTCCTTTAATATATTTGTTTTGATTTACTTGTCTTTAGGAAAAGTGTGGGAAATGTTTTAGATGATGTTTATTTCACCTAAGAAACATTTTACAAGCAATGAAACAATCAAAAAAGGTGGTTCCAACGAATTTAAAAATCCATGCATACACATATGCATGCATTCATAATTTTATTTAGGAAAGTTTTTGTTAACCCTAAATGTTGATGACTAATGCTTGATGATCCAAGCTTAGTATTTTTGGGATGTTAAAAACCTTCCCCCTTAAACAAAATCTCGTCCCGAGATTTGAAAAAGGAAGAAAAGATTACCTAGGATTTGAAGAGATCGGGAAACTCCGTCCTCATGTGATCTTCGCGCTCTCAGGTAGCTTCCTCTTCTGTGTGGTTGCTCCACTGAATCTTGAGAAACTTGATGCTTCGGGTTCGGGTAGTTCGAAAGGCTTCTTCCAAAATACGGATGGGTACTTCGGGATAGGTCAGGTCATCATTGATCTCTATGGTCTGATGATCGATATCCTTGAACACTTCGGTCTTCTCGGGGACTTCGAGACACTTGCGAAGTAACGAGATATGGAACACATTATGCACTGCTCACATCTCTTCGGGTAGTTCCAATTGATACGATACCTCTCCTCGACGGTTCAGAATTTTGAAAGGTCCGATATATCTGGGGGCTAACTTTCCTTTGAGTTGGAAACGCTTCATCCCTTCAATGGCGACACTTTCAGATAAACAAAATCTCATATGTTGAAGGCGAGGTCTCTACGTCTCTTGTCGGTGTAACTCTTCTGTCGGGATTGGGCGGTCTTGAGGTGCTCACGAATCTTGTGAACCTTCTCTTCTGCTTCTCGTAGGATGTCGGGTCCGAAAATCTGACTCTCTCCTACTTCCGATCAGTTCAAAGGGGTACGCCACTTCCTTCCGTACATGAACACAAATGGGGCCATTTGCAAACTGGCTTGGTAACTGTTGTTGTAGGAAAATTCTGCAAATGGCAGACAGTCTTCCCACTTGGATCCATATTCTAACACACATGCTCTCAGCATATCTTCGAGTATTTGATTTACTCGCTCCGTTTGTCCATCGGTCTGAGGGTGATACGCGGTACTGAAATCTAAGTGGGTTCCTAAACCTTCTTGGACTTTCTTCCAAAATCTCGAGGTAAACTGCGTTCCTCGATTTGATACAATGTTCTTAGGGACTCCGTACAAACTGACGATTCTAGTGATGTATAACTCCGCTAGTTTCGAACTCTGATATGTAGTTTTGACGGGCAAGAAATGGGCGACTTTGGACAATCTGTCCACTATGACCCAGATAGAGTCATTTCCGCTACTTGAAGTAGGCAGTCCAGTGATAAAGTCCATTCCTACAGAATCCCATCTCCATTCTGGAATCTGCAAAGGTTGCAACAATCCAGCGGGTCTTTGATGTCCTGCCTTGACTCGCTGACATATATCACACTTGGCGATATAGCTTCCGATTTCTCTCTTCATCTTATGCCACCAAAATTGCTCTTTTAAATCTTGATACATCTTAGTTCCTCCGGGATGGATAGAATAAAGAGTATCATGAGCCTCCTTCAAAATAACTTCTTTCAACTCAGAATCTGCTGGTATACAAAGGCGTCCTTTGTACCACAGAACTCCTTCTTCGTCTTCGGTGAATCCGGGTACTTTGCCTGTACCGATACGACGCTTGATTCCGTCGATACTGGCATTTCCCTTCTGCGCCTCTTTAATCTGACTGATCAAAGTGGGCTGAAGTTCTATGCTAGCTAAAAATCCTTCACTCACTAATTCCATTCGAAAAGCTTCCATATCTTTGTGCAAGCTTGGTTGCTCCTTCAAAATCATGGAGTTCAAGCGGCACGGCAATCTGCTAAGGGCATCGGCTACTACGTTGGCTTTACCAGGGTGATAGTGAATGTCCAGATCATAGTCCTTGATTAGCTCAATCCATCTTCTCTGCCTCATATTCAGCTCCTTCTGAGTGAATATATACTTTAGTCTCTTGTGATCCGAATAAATTTCACAACGGTTTCCCATCAGGTAACGTCTCCATGTATTCAGGGATAGAACTACGGCTGCGAGTTCGAGGTCATGGGTTGGGTAATTTTTCTCATGTTGTTTCAATTGTCGGGATAGATAAGATATAACTTTGCCTTCTTGCATTAGCACACATCCGAGACCAATCTTGGATGCGTCACAATACACATCGAAGGGCTTCGTGATATCCGGCATGATTAAGATTGGGGCTGATATCAATCTCCTCTTGAGTTCTTGAAAACTCGCTTCACACTTGTCTGTCCATTCAAACTTCTTGTCCTTCTTCAGCAATTGGGTCATGGGTCGGGCGATACTCGAGAATCCTTCTACGAATTTGCGGTAATATCCCGCCAATCCGAGAAATGCACGAACTTGGGTTTGAGTGGTTGGGGCTTGCCAATCTTCTACATCTTTCACTTTGGCAGGGTCAACGGCAATTCCTCCGGCTGATACAATGTGACCGAGGAATCCTACCTCCTGTAACCAGAATTCACATTTGCTAAACTTGGCATACAACTGATGCTCTCTAAGGGTTCCAAGAATGGTCCTTAGGTGTAGCTCATGTTCTTCTTCTGATTTGGAATAAATCAGAATGTCATCTATGAAAACAATGACAAACTTATCCAGGAAGTCCATAAAAATCTTATTCATGAGGTTCATGAAATAAGTGGGGGCATTGGTTAATCCGAAAGACATGACTGTATACTCGTACAATCCATATCTGGTGGTAAAGGCAGTCTTTGGAATATCCTCTGCACGAATCTTGAGTTGATGATAACCAGTCCTAAGATCAATCTTAGAAAACACTTTGGCACCGGTCAACTGATCAAACAAATCTTCTATTTTGGGCAAGGGGTACTTGTTATTGATGGTGACATCATTCAATTTCCGATAATCCTTACACAAACGGTTACCTCCATCCTTCTTGTCCACAAATAAGACAGGTGATTTCCATGGGGACACACTTGGTTGAATTAATCCAATTTCCAACATGGAATCCAGTTGCTTCTTCAGTTCTGCGAGCTCTGACGGGGTTCATACTCCATCATGGAATCCAGTCTGAATTTCCAACATGGAATCCACTAACAGAGACTCCTACTCCATCTTGAAATCGACGACACCACCAACAAGGGTTTGTGGCTCACGTTTGTCGAGAGAACACTCCAGAGAAACAAAGTACAAAGGTAGAGGTATCAAAAGATACGGCCACCTCTAACTTCTACGGAAGGAGTATAATTACATATATTCACCATTCAATGTACAAGAGCGAATGATAAGAGTAGTCGGATGGTGATCAGTCCATCGCGCACCCAAAGCATTACTCTGCACGTAAATAGGAGAATTATGCAACCAACTCTCGGAATTCAGACTGAGGATATCGAGAAGCAAGGTTCAGAAACAAACGAGTGATTCAAGTCCTTCATTGAATCTAACGTAGATGATGTCGTCGTGAAGGAGAACAACGGAATATTCAAAGAAAAAAATTAGTGATTTTTTTATCCACTAAAATATACAACAGATGAAAGGTCCATCAGATAGCATGAAGACCGGATGTCGAAGCACCATTACAAGAGGAAGGAAGCGAAACCCTGTCACAACCCAAGATTTTCCAAATCTTGTAATGTGAAAATAAATCAATAAAATAAAACTTGGTTTGATTTTCAGAGCCAGAAGAAACTTTTTGAATTCAATTGGAACTTCAAACCCATTTGAATTAAATAAAATCCTAAAGGGATTCATAAAGATAAACATTTAATAAAGGAAATTAAAATGTTTTGGAATTACTATTTTGGATCCTTTAATAAAAGATTTGGTTTTCAAAAGAAAAGGTGGATTTATAAATAAAGATTATTTTATAAAGTCAAATTAAACCTTGGCCAAGCTTTGGAATTAAAACATTTTATTTTTAATAAAATTTGCAAAGGTTTATTTAAATAAATTAATAAGGATTTAATATCCAAATTTTATTCAAATAAAAGGTTTTACCATTTTAATTAAAACATCAAAACTTATTAAATTATTTTAAATAAGTTTTCCAAGTATTTTATATTCTCAAATAAAACCTACTGAAGTGTTTTGGATTTATTTTAGATTTCAAAATAAATAATTTAAATAAAATAAATCCTAATTGATTTAATAATGAAGGTCTATTGAATTTAACTATTAATGGACCCTAAAATAAAAGGTTATTTTATTTTATTTTAAACAAGCTTTCCAAGTATTCTTTACTTTCAAATAAAACCTACTGATTTGGTTTTGGAAAAGATTGGGATTTAAATAAAAGCTTTGAAATAAATCAAATCCTATTTTGATTTAAATAACCAAGGTCCAATTTTATTTAATTATTAATGGACCCTATATAACAAAATGTTATTTTATTTTAAAACAAGATTTCCAAATATTCCTTAATTTCAAATACAACCTACTGAATGGTTTAAAATTATTTAGTTCTCAAGTGGAGCTTTGAATTAAATCAAAACCTATGGATTTAATAATTGATACATCTATTTAGTTAATTAATAATGGACCCTATTATTAAAATTATTAATTTGAATTTGGATTTTGGTTCATGTTACTCAACAGAACTAATTTCAATATTACAAATTTGGGTGTTGTTTGAATTGATTTGAACCATGTTTGTTTGATAGAAATTTCAAAACAGAAATCAAAAATAGAAATAGAAAAAGACTACAGGAAGAAAAAAATAGAGTCGGACTTGACCCAACTGGCCAAGCCCATTAAGCCCGGTACCAGCCCAGCCTTTCACTCCCCGAACAGAAAACGATTCACACCTCGTTTCTGACCCGCACTGAGTATGACCAGTGGACCCTCCCCCTCATTTCTTTTCCCACTGCCAGGTAGACCCCACTTCCCCCTGTTCATCGTCCACACCCGCGCGACCTCTTCTTCCCCCTCGTCGCCGTTTCCTGCTGTGGTTCCGTGGATTCAATACGCCATAATGCCGCGCCTTTACCTCGCCTTGACCATGCTCGATAAAACGCCAGCGTCCCTTCTTCATTTCCCCTCTGTTTCCTCCCCCAAGCACGCCCCCAGGCCGCTCTAATTTCTCCCCGAGCCGCTCTGTTTCCGACGACCTTCCTCGTCGAATGCCGGCCAAGAATCACCGCCCCTTGCCTCCCTGTGCAACCTAGCAGCTTCCCCACTCCCAGACGCACCTCCCAGCACTTTTAGTTCGACCGCGGATGCCCCGGAGCATCGACTACGACAAGCTCCCGACGCCGCCGTGTTTGTCTTCTTCTCCGACGACGCCACAGGTTGTATCCGACCGCCCCTCCTCTTCTCTTTCATGCACGCGTCACCGCCTCGACCTTGCGCAGCTAACCTTGCCTTCTGCTTGCCTCGGCGTGATCTGTAGCGTCGTCCTCGACCTCGACCGCACGCGTCCGTCGCCAGAACCAACTCCGGCGAGAAATCCTGCCCGTCCTCGTGCGCCCCTTCGTCAGACAAGGACACGTTGAGAATCAGCAAGGCACAGAGAACCTGGTGAGCTACCCCTCTCTCCCTCTAGCCCCTGTGTCGCCAGCAACCTCGCCGCCAGAGCCCGCGCCGCCATCTGCCGCCGCTAGCGCCGCCCTCCTCTGGTCAGTCGCACCGTAGCCGTTCGATTTAAATCCAACGAGTGCGATAGATCCATTTAACTGAAAGGGTACGCTAGTTCTGAACCGTGCGATATGACTTAAATCTAACGGCTGCTGTCAGTCGATCCGTGCGAACCGTTTTCGTCAAATCAGAGTGAGACGCGTGGCCTGTATTAGATCTAAAACCAGTTTTGAATCAGATTTATTTGCAAATTTCAAACCCCTATAACTTTCAAACCACACGTCCAAAAAATTACAAATTTTATATCAATGGATTCAGTGGAACAAGACCTAGCCAACCATGCCCTTAGTTTAGCAAATAGTATTTGTTAGTTTGCTTGTTTTTGCAGATTCTTTTGTGAGCTTGTTTAGAGTATAAAAATTGTTTAAAATTGATTTTAGGGTTAAAACTTTTGCAAAATGGTTTGTTGTGACCTTACTGACCCTAGGAACCAACCCATGGTTTTGAAAATGAAATTGGAAAAATTTATAATGGATTAATTGAATTAGTCTATTTCTAGCTAAATAAAGGTAATGGTTTTATTATGAAAAAGGATTTTGGAATAAAAACCTTGGGAAAATATTTTGATTCAAAGCTACTGAACCAAAACACCAAGACTTGAGAGTTAGAAACTTTTGGTGAGAAACTTAAAGATTTTTTATTTGATAAAACCATTTTCCACCATATAAATTATTGAATGGATTTTAAAATAGTTTTTGGGCAAAACCCTCTAACTAATGACTTTGCCATTTTGGTAAATGACCAATTTGGAACTTACAAAGTCTAGAAACCTAGTGGAAACCACCTTTGCAATTAGAACCATCTTTTGCATGCTTGCATGCATTACTTTGACTTTGTCATTTTATGTGTGTTGTTTTGCTTGATTGGTAGATTGAATTTATGCCTTGCTTGATTAATTTGTAGTGACTTGAAGAGTGTAATTGTTGCAAGGACAAGGAGTGAACCTATACCCTCTACCAAAAAGGCAAGTGATGCTTCATACTTTTTGTCCCATTACTTTCTCTATGCATTAGTGATTTTGCTAAGTAAACTTGCATGGATTTTGCTAAGTATAGACCTTGCTATAGTAAAACCTAGTAGATGAATCCTTAGTAGGATTTTCCTAAGTTAAAGATTCCTTCTACTACCAAGCTTAGCCTAGCTAATAGAAAACATGGGTGGAATATATATTCACACTATGGAAAAATATTCTAAGTCTGAGGACTTGTGATTTTGTCTAATAAAACAACTAAGTTAATGAATCACCTGGGTGGAATGGGATGGCTTGGTGGTGTTTGGTTGAGTGGTTACACAAGGCCAGGGGACTGGTGAACCTTGTGTATCTCACTTGTGGTATGCCACCCAGGAACAAAGAGATTTGAGATGTCAAATGTTGAGAAGCTTCAAGTGCAACCACTTGGCAATATGGGCTCTGCCATGATCATATAGGTTGCAAGAACTTAGCCATATGGACAGTGGGTGGTAGTGTTTAATAGGTTGGAGCGCGTCCATTTTTTTCTAAGGGAAAGCTTCTGAAAGATCTTGTCTTGGGAAACCAAGTCTTGTGGGGAAAGTGCACCACCTCTGCAGAGTGTAAAATCTAAGTACTTAGCCATGTCCCTGGTAAAGGACAATTTGAGCATCAAGACATGGAAACAATCAAAAATCTCATCATTCGAATTTCTAAGTTAAAATCTTGTGGTTTGAACAAGGGTTGTTTGAAATCTTAAATCTTTGGTTGGTAGATGCCTTGGGAAGGATCTTCAATCTTTGATTGAGAAAAATGATTTTGTCAAACAAAAACTTAGTATTTTCAAAATGATAAGAAACATATATTTTGAGCAATGCAAGCCTCAAATCCACTTAGCCAAATGCGTATAGAAGATAGACTCCACTATACTACCATAGTATCACTTGCCAATACAATTCAAATGTATTGACCCTTTGTGGCTGTAACTTGTATGTTGCAGGTTTGATTGTTTTAGTGAAGATTGTTTGATTAGGATTACAAAGTACACAACCAACATCTGCTTGTGGCACTTTGAAGATGAAGGACCCCATGCTTATAGTTATTCCGCTGCAATGTAATGTAATAGCCAAATGAGCTATGTTTGATGTAATAAAATTTTGTTATTCCTGGTTATAAAGTTATATTATGACCTTTGTTTCTTGATATTACATCTTAACTGTGGATGCTAGCTATTGATCCAGGGACTAGCATTGTAAACACAGGAGGAATCTACCTTATTAGGTTGAGACCTCTACAGATGGTATCAGAGCATTGTGTTGCCTGTAGGATTGTAACCCTAGGATTGGACAAAACCCCTTAGGAAAATAGGAGTTGTATTTGTTCCAAAAACTTATTTACAAAACACTTGTAAACTCTTTCCTCAACCATTTAGGTTTCAACTCTACTTCTCTTCTATTTCAAACCAACCCCATGGCCAGGACTACACTATGTGCAAAGGACTTCTTCAACATCTTCAACTCTAATGACTTCAACATCTTCAACTCTAATGACTTCAACATCTTCAGCATATTCACCAAGGACTTCCAACTTGGATACCACTAAGGACTACAAGTGAAACAAGGAAATCTTACTCAATAATTAGAGACTGAGAGAATGCAAAATAAGAAGGAGCCATCAACAAATTTGAAGTATTGTAACCAAGAATTTTTCTCAAGGAAACCATGATCTCATGCAAGAAGAATCATGAAGGATGGAAAGATCACAAGTGAACCATATAGATGGACCACCATAATTTAGTTAAGTCAAACACCCCAACCTAAGTGGTGTAACAAAAATATTTTGTTGACTAAGTATGTGCTTGAACCTTGATTGAGTGAAGTGTTTGGTTTGTGATTGCATGTACATTACTTGTGTGAATTGTGATGTGTGTAATTAGAATTGAGTCCTTAGAATTAACTTGCCTATTCTAACCTCCCTTCAACCCAAACAGATGACTACTCCAAAGGACTCCAACATCAAAGTGGATGACACCAACACCAACCAAGCTGACAGCATGAAAGAGCTCATAGCAACCCAACACCAGTTGAACCAACTGACAGCTCAGTTCATATCCAACAATAGTGATAAAGATCCAGCACTGCAAAAGTTTTTGGAGGAACAATCCCAACTGATGCTTAAGGTGACTAATCAAATTATCAACATGGAAGAAAGCTATCCCAAAAGGGTCTATGACAACAAGGATGACAGAAATATTGTTCTAGATGGAGCACCAGCTTGCATTATTTGTGGAGACAAAGATCATACTTCCAAGGAGCATGAAGGTCAATGCCCTAACTGTGGAGAAAATCATCCTGTTGGACAATGTCCCATCTCCCAAGCTACTTGTTACCTTTGTGAAGGAAACGACCATGTCCCTATCCAATGCCCCATCTACTCCATGGTGGAACAAAGGAAACAAGAAGGATCCAAGTATGCCAAAAATGTTGATGGCAAAGGAAAAGGACCACTTATACCTCCAAACAAGACAACCCAATTCAAAGGATCAAAGAAACCCAAGAAGCAAAAGATAGACAAAAGCCATGTACAATGTCATCAGTGTAAGGAAATGGGACACTATTCTGGTGAATGCCCAAAGAACCTGAAGAATAAAGAGATTGGCCAAGTAGTGTGCAACAACTGCAGAGAGCTAGGCCACTATGTAGCAACTTGTCCACAAGAGCTACGTGAAGAACTCAAGGACATTTATTGTTTCAACTGCAAGAATCCAGGACATTATGCAAGCAACTATCCAGAAAAGATGAAGAACAAATTGAACAAGCCTATGGAGAAACTCAACCTTGGCCCATGAGTCAAGCATGGAAACAAAGGACTCAATGCAAATGTTTGCTTAGAGAAGTTTTCCCCATGATCCCAAGAAAGACAATATGTAATTTTTGTTTGAAAATTTTTAAGGGTGGTAGTACCCTAGTTGTTTTGAACCTACTTGTAACCCCTAGCCTCCCCAAATCTCGGGACGAGATTTATTTTAAGGGTGGTAGCCTGTCACATCCCAAGATCTTCCAAATCTTGTAATGTGAAAATAAATGAATAAAATAAAACTTGGTTTGATTTTCAGAGCCAGAAGAAACTTTTTGAATTCAATTAGAACTTCAAACCCATTTGAATTAAATAAAATCCTAAAGGGATTCATAAAGATAAACATTTAATAAAGGAAATTAAAATGTTTTGGAATTACTATTTTGGATCCTTTAATAAAAGATTTGGTTTTCAAAAGAAAAGGTGGATTTATAAATAAAGATTATTTTATAAATTCAAATTAAACCTTGGCCAAGCTTTGGAATTAAAACATTTTATTTTTAATAAAATTTGCAAAGGTTTATTTAAATAAATTAATAAGGATTTAATATCCAAATTTTATTCAAATAAAAGGTTTTACCATTTTAATTAAAAAATCAAAACTTATTAAATTATTTTAAATAAGTTTTCCAAGTATTTTATATTCTCAAATAAAACCTACTAAAGTGTTTTGGCTTTATTTTAGATTTCAAAATAGATAATTTAAATAAAATAAATCCTAATTGATTTAATAATAAAGGTCTATTGAATTTAATTATTAATGGACCCTAAAATAAAAGGTTATTTTATTTTATTTTAAACAAGCTTTCCAAGTATTCTTTACTTTCAAATAAAACCTACTGATTTGGTTTTGGAAAAGATTGGGATTTAAATAAAAGCTTTGAAATAAATCAAATCCTATTTTGATTTAAATAACCAAGGTCCAATTTTATTTAATTATTAATGGACCCTATATAACAAAATGTTATTTTATTTTAAAACAAGCTTTCCAAATATTCCTTAATTTCAAATACAACCTACTGAATGGTTTAAAATTATTTAGTTCTCAAGTGGAGCTTTGAATTAAATCAAAACCTATGGATTTAATAATTGATACATCTATTTAGTTAATTAATAATGGACCCTATTATTAAAATTATTAATTTGAATTTGGATTTTGGTTCATGTTACTGAACAGAACTAATTTCAATATTACAAAGTTTGGGTGTTGTTTGAATTGATTTGAACCATGTTTGTTTGATAGAAATTTCAAAACAGAAATCAAAAATAGAAATAGAAAAAGACTACAGGAAGAAAAAAATAGAGTCGGACTTGACCCAACTGGCCAAGCCCATTAAGCCCGGTACCAGCCCAGCCTTTCACTCCCCGAACAGAAAACGATTCACACCTCGTTTCTGACCCGCACTGAGTATGACCAGTGGACCCTCCCCCTCATTTCTTTTCCCACTGCCAGGTAGACCCCACTTCCCCCTGTTCATCGTCCACACCCGCGCGACCTCTTCTTCCCCCTCGTCGCCGTTTCCTGCTGTGATTCCGTGGATTCAATACGCCATAATGCCGCGCCTTTACCTCGCCTTGACCATGCTCGATAAAATGCCAGCGTCCCTTCTTCATTTCCCCTCTGTTTCCTCCCCCAAGCACGCCCCCAGGCCGCTCTAATTTCTCCCCGAGCCGCTCTGTTTCCGACGACCTTCCTCGTCGAATGCCGGCCAAGAATCACCGCCCCTTGCCTCCCTGTGCAACCTAGCAGCTTCCCCACTCCCAGACGCACCTCCCAGCACTTTTAGTTCGACCGCGGATGCCCCGGAGCATCGACTACGACAAGCTCCCGACGCCGCCGCGTTTGTCTTCTTCTCCGACGACGCCACAGGTTGTATCCGACCGCCCCTCCTCTTCTCTTTCATGCACGCGTCACCGCCTCGACCTTGCGCAGCTAACCTTGCCTTCTGCTTGCCTCGGCGTGATCTGTAGCGTCGTCCTCGACCTCGACCGCACGCGTCCGTCGCCAGAACCAACTCCGGCGAGAAATCCTGCCCGTCCTCGTGCGCCCCTTCGTCAGACAAGGACACGTTGAGAATCAGCAAGGCACAGAGAACCTGGTGAGCTACCCCTCTCTCCCTCTAGCCCCTGTGTCGCCAGCAACCTCGCCGCCAGAGCCCGCGCCGCCATCTGCCGCCGCTAGCGCCGCCCTCCTCTGGTCAGTCGCACCGTAGCCGTTCGATTTAAATCCAACGAGTGCGATAGATCCATTTAACTGAAAGGGTACGCTAGTTCTGAACCGTGCGATATGACTTAAATCTAACGGCTGCTGTCAGTCGATCCGTGCGAACCGTTTTCGTCAAATCAGAGTGAGACGCGTGGCCTGTATTAGATCTAAAACCAGTTTTGAATCAGATTTATTTGCAAATTTCAAACCCCTATAACTTTCAAACCACACGTCCAAAAAATTACAAATTTTATATCAATGGATTCAGTGGAACAAGACCTAGCCAACCATGCCCTTAGTTTAGCAAATAGTATTTGTTAGTTTGCTTGTTTTTGCAGATTCTTTTGTGAGCTTGTTTAGAGTATAAAAATTGTTTAAAATTGATTTTAGGGTTAAAACTTTTGCAAAATGGTTTTTTGTGACCTTACTGACCCTAGGAACCAACCCATGGTTTTGAAAATGAAATTGGAAAAATTTATAATGGATTAATTGAATTAGTCTATTTCTAGCTAAATAAAGGTAATGGTTTTATTATGAAAAAGGATTTTGGAATAAAAACCTTGGGAAAATATTTTGATTCAAAGCTACTGAACCAAAACACCAAGACTTGAGAGTTAGAAACTTTTGGTGAGAAACTTAAAGATTTTTTATTTGATAAAACCATTTTCCACCATATAAATTATTGAATGGATTTTAAAATAGTTTTTGGGCAAAACCCTCTAACTAATGAATTTGCCATTTTGGTAAATGACCAATTTGGAACTTACAAAGTCTAGAAACCTAGTGGAAACCACCTTTGCAATTAGAACCATCTTTTGCATGCTTGCATGCATTACTTTGACTTTGTCATTTTATGTGTGTTGTTTTGCTTGATTGGTAGATTGAATTTATGCCTTGCTTGATTAATTTGTAGTGACTTGAAGAGTGTAATTGTTGCAAGGACAAGGAGTGAACCTATACCCTCTACCAAAAAGGCAAGTGATGCTTCATACTTTTTGTCCCATTACTTTCTCTATGCATTAGTGATTTTGCTAAGTAAACTTGCATGGATTTTGCTAAGTATAGACCTTGCTATAGTAAAACCTAGTAGATGAATCCTTAGTAGGATTTTCCTAAGTTAAATATTCCTTCTACTACCAAGTTTAGCCTAGCTAATAGAAAACATGGGTGGAATATATATTCACACTATGGAAAAATATTCTAAGTCTGAGGACTTGTGATTTTGTCTAATAAAACAACTAAGTTAATGAATCACCTGGGTGGAATGGGATGGCTTGGTGGTGTTTGGTTGAGTGGTTACACAAGGCCAGGGGACTGGTGAACCTTGTGTATCTCACTTGTGGTATGCCACCCAGGAACAAAGAGATTTGAGATGTCAAATGTTGAGAAGCTTCAAGTGCAACCACTTGGCAATATGGGCTTTGCCATGATCATATAGGTTGCAAGAACTTAGCCATATGGACAGTGGGTGGTAGTGTTTGATAGGTTGGAGCGCGTCCATTTTGTCTAAGGGAAAGCTTCTGAAAGATCTTGTCTTGGGAAACCAAGTCTTGTGGGGAAAGTGCACCACCTCTGCAGAGTGTAAAATCTAAGTACTTAGCCATGTCCCTGGTAAAGGACAATTTGAGCATCAAGACATGGAAACAATCAAAAATCTCATCATTCGAATTTCTAAGTTAAAATCTTGTGGTTTGAACAAGGGTTGTTTGAAATCTTAAATCTTTGGTTGGTATATGCCTTGGAAAGGATCTTCAATCTTTGATTGAGAAAAATGATTTTGTCAAACAAAAACTTAGTATTTTAAAATGATAAGAAAAATCTATTTTGAGCAATGCAAGCCTCAACTCCACTTAGCCAAATGCATATAGAAGATAGACTCCACTATACTACCATAGTATCACTTGCCAATACAATTCAAATGTATTGACCCTTTGTGGCTGTAACTTGTATGTTGAAGTGATTGTTTTAGTGAAGATTGTTTGATGAGGATTACAAAGTCTACAACCAACATCTGCCTGTGGCACTTTGAAGATGAAGGACCCCATGCTTATAGTTATTCCGCTGCAATGTAATGTAATAGCCAAATGAGCTATGTTTGATGTAATAAAATTTTGTTATTCCTGGTAATAAAGTTATATTATGACCTTTGTTTCTTGATATTACATCTTAACTGTGGATTCTAGCTATTGATCCAGGGACTAGCATTGTAAACACAGGAGGAATCTACCTTATTAGGTTGAGACCTCTACAAACCCTAAAGGTACGACGGAAACCCAACCACGAGAATTCATGGACTCGAAGAAAAGATAAGAGAGAAGATTCAAAACACGTAGAGGCAAGAGGAGAATAGTAGAGGGGTAAGGAGTAAAAGCAGACCTAATCAGATCTATCCAACTGATTTTCCAAAATAGATTTGACATTCTACAACGTCCGTTAGCTAGGTTATCCTACAGGCTGGACCAGTGGGGTATCATAACTGTTGAGCTCTGATACCACTCTGTAACACCCTCGGATCGGCCCTATGCAAGATTTAGCGATTCCTGTTAAACTCGCATAGAAACGATTCAGAGGTTCCCACCAGGCACTTGCGTGCGGGTGGAAAACAAAGTAATATCATTACACAATAGTCCATGATGGAACCCATAGAACGGATATATACAACAACGAATCCATGAGTCAAGAATACAGATATACAGTACAAAGATCCAAATCACCTTTAAACGATACAACATTCGGCTATGGACAAGATGCAAATGGGGCTAAGAGCCCTGAAGAATAACCAATGGCATCCATAACCCTGCCCAGGCCAAGCCGGAAGGGTAACCCTGCTAACGACGTCGATCTCAAAACCTTCTTAAACAAAAGGGGTGCCAACAAAGGGCAAAGGAAAAAGAGAGCGGTCAGTACTGAGGCCAGTACACGGCGAGACTAGAATTCGGCGGTCCTCGCCTAAATAGGTATGGTGGACTGAAGCGGCAGCGCAACATGCACTAAACAACCTATAGAGACTCAATACAACTGGGGGCTATCAGATAGGTATAAGAAAGACCTATTTGGATCCAACCTGAAACTATCACCAAGCATACCCATCCTGATATTTCCCCCTCGAGATCAAACGAGGAAGTCAACCGAGGAACTCACACAGTTGGCAGTTTTATTCATTCCGTTATAGTTGCGGCGGTTACTAGTCAGATATAGATAGCATGAGTAATCCTGATAACATAAGCAGTGGGCAGTTTTAGATAACCATTCCGTTGTAGTTGCAATACTTACTAGTCAAATACATATACCATGAGATATTCAAAAACCCGGCAGTTGTTGGTACTTTTATTTAGCCATTCTGTTATAGTGAAGCTGATTACTAGTCATTCTAAAGGCAAATTTATAGCACTACTTTAGTTATAGTTGTCTATGATTGAGATACTGTGCTCCAAGTTGTCCATAACCGCGGACACGGCTTTCAGAAAGTTTTACCCTGCAGGGGGGCACAAATAGCAACACACGCATGATCAACCTCGGAAAAACCAAATAAAAACCCAACGAGGCATCACGCCAGAACATTCGCAAGATTCATATTTGATTTCAGGGGGGCACTCCCCTAAGCAACCCGAGACGAAGTTGGCCGGCTCCGAGACGGACCCAGAGGTTTGTGTCAATGGCTGTAAACGACTGGGAACCCAAAAGTGTGACTTGGCTTGTCGATACGGCGGAAACATTCCACTTACCTAAACAGTACATGCTCTCCACGCGCAATCGTAAATAAAGCGGTAAAGCATGGCATAAGTACATGATAGTAATAACGCCCCAAAATACTTTGTAGCCCCAAGGAATTAAATATGACTCAAGCTAGGGTTAGGGGGATTCATGGTCCCACATGCGGATAGTGCGAATATTCAAAGAACAGGTAACAAGTACTCGGGGTCCTACGGGACACAAGTGGATGGTTAAAAACCAAATAACATCTATTGCCCACCTGTGCCTCTGCATTATTTACCTACTTCAGTTTTAGTTATTAAACGGTAATTAAAGCCATGATCGTCTCCAACATTAAACATGCGGCATTAATCCAACAACTATGGAAGATCGACGACGTGACACATCACCTGCACAAGCAACTACGACGCACAAGGCCGACTATCTACCAAACAACAGGTAATAGGATGTGTCCATGGCAATATAAGGGCTGCAGGGAAGTATAATGGGTTGCGGAATCTATAGCATCGCAACATAGATAGCAGTAGATCAATAGGAGGAAATAAATACTATAAAAGTAAGATAGGTAGAAAGGTCCAGATTGCTCGCCTGAAAAACATTGAAGAAGGTTCATCTGAAGATCAGAGCGAAGCTCACATCAACTCATCAGCCTAATCCATGAAGAAGAAATGCACTAAAAGAAACACCGGATGCGCTATTTAATACTACGGCAAAAGATCGGGCATGATGCATGTATGATGTAGGACATGGCAGAGATGCGATGCAATTCAGCCATATTAAGCGGAACCGGCGTCCCGACAATTAATTATATGGTTTATGTTGTCTAGATACCCATAACTTAATGTTGTATTAACAAGGCAAAATTATATCATCGGTTCGCTACAAAAATTTAAATGGGATCAATAAAAGACTAGAAAATGTTGGAGATATGCCCAAGAGGCAATAATAAAGTGGTTATTATCATATCTTCATACTTATGATAAATGTTTACATACCATGCTATAATTGTATTAACAGGAAACATTAATACTTGTGTGATTTGTAAACATAAAAGAGTACCTAGTAAAGCCTCTTGTTAAACTAGCTTGTTGGTTAATATATGATCATGGTTTCCTGATCATGAACATAGAGATGTTATTAACAACAGGGTCATATCATTAGGAGAATGATGTGATGGACATACTCCTATAGATAAGCGTAGCATAAAGATCAAGTCATTTTAATAGTTTAAATGCTATATGCTTTCTGATACATAGTAACCTAATTCCTCCGACCATGAGATCATGCATATCACCTTTACCGAATGGATGCTTTTGTCACATCCCAAGATTTTCCAAATCTTGTAATGTGAAAATAAATTAATAAAATAAAACTTTGTCTGATTTCCAAGGCCAGAAGAAACTTTTAAATCCAATTGGAAACCTTCAAACCAATTTGAATCAAATCTTAAAGGGATTTAAAAAGATAAACATTTAATAAAAGGAAAATAAAAACATTTGGAAATACTATTTTGAAACAATTAAATGAAAAGATTTGTTTTCAAATGAAATAGAAGTTTTACAAATAAGGATTATTTTATAAAGCCAAAATTAAAACCTTGGCCAAGCTTTGGGAATTAAAACATTTAATTTTAAAATAAAATTAACAAAGATTTATTTAAATAAATTAATGAGGATTTAATATCCAACTTTGTCTAAATAAAAAAATTACCATTTTAATTAAAGCATCAAAACTTATTAAAATTATTTAAAATAAGTTTTCCAAATATTTGATATTCACAAATAAAACCTACTAAAGTGTTTTGGCTTTATTTTAGATTTCAAAATAAATATCTCAATAGAACAAATCCTATTTGATTTAATAATGAAAGTCTATTATATTTAATTAATAATGGACTCTAAAATAAAAGGGTATTCTGTTTTAAACAAATTTCCAAGTATTCTATAATTCCCAAATAAAACCTACTGATTTTGTTTTTAAAGTATTTGGATTTCAAATGGAGATTTTATTAAGTAAATCAAACCCAATTTGATTAAATAACTTTGGTCTATTTTATTTAATTATTAAATAAAATCCTAAAAAGAATAAAAATATAATTTTATTTTGAGATTTGGTTTATGTTAATAAACAGAACCAAAAACTCATTTTAAGTTTGAATTGCTTGAATAGTTTGAGTGAATGAATAATTGATTCAAATTCAAAACAGAAAAATAGAATTAGAAAAGGAAAAAGAATTCAGAAGAAAAAAAATATGAAATGGACCTGACCCAACTGGCCAAGCCCAACTAAGGCCCAGAACCAACCCAGCTTTCCACCCCGAGGAAAACGATTCACACTCAGTATCTGACCCACACAGACAATGACTGGTGGACCCAACACCTTTCCTACTCTATCGCTGACAAGACGACCCCACTCCCCCTGTTCTTCTTTCCCACCCGCACAACCTCTTCTTCCCCCTCGCCGGCCGTTGGAGACTTGATTTCGCGGCATCAATTCTCCTTAACGCGGCCACTTTAACTCGCAGCGATCAAGCCCCTTAAAACGCTAGCACGTCCTCTTCCGTTTCCCCCAGACACCCCTCCTCGACACGCCTCCAGGCCGCCTCAATTTCTCCCCGAGCACCCTCTGTTCCGACGAGGTCCAGAGCCGATTACGGCGACACGACACCATCCCGAGCCTCCCCGAGCACACTGACAACTTCCCCTCAACCAGACGCATCTTCCAGCACCCTCCGCTCAACCGTGGACGACCCTGAGCATCGGCAACGACGACACCGAATGTGCGCCGCCGTCTGCCATTGCTCCGTCGAGCGTTTCAGGTGAACTCCGACCACCCCGCGCCTCCTAGATCACGCACACAGCATCGCCTTGGTCTTGCGCATCTGATACTGTCCTCCATTTGTCCTAGCATGCATCGTAGACTCGTCTCCGACGACGCCCGAGCGAACCCGGCGCCAGCAGGAACTCCGGCGAGAAATCGAGCCCACTCCAGCGCGCCCCTCGTCGAACCCACAATGCCTTGAGCATCTCCAGGCTATTGCGAACCAGGTAAGCTTACTCCCACCCTTTCTTGCTTCCTGCCTCGCCAGCGCCGCCGCCAACTGGCCGCTCCGCCGCTCGCCGTCGACCTAGCGCCGCCAGTTCTTGGTCAGGCAGTAGCAGCCGTCCGATACAAATCCAAGGCACACGATTGAATGACTTATCGAAAGGGTACGAGTGAACCTGCGCCGCACGATACGCTTCAGATCCTGCGGTCCACGTTGCCGATCCGGCCGAACCGGTACCGCCCAATGAAATCGTGACGCGTGGACATGTTTTGATTTAAAAACAGATTTGAATCTGTTCTAGATTCAATTTTCAAACCTTTGTAACTTCCAAACCACACGTCCAAATTTTACAAATTTTATATCAATGAATTCAGGAGAACAAGCCCTAGCCAACCATGGCCTTAGTTTAGCAAATAGTAGCTGTTAGCTTGTTTGAAATTGCAGAAACATTTGTATGCTTATTATGAATGTAAAAATTGTTTTAAATTGAATTTAGGGTTAAAATCTTTGGCAATTTGATTTATTTGAACCTACTGACCCTAGGAAACACTTTGTGGACACAAAAATGTATTTTGAGAAATTAAGAAATGATTCTTTAATTTAAAACCATTTCTAGTCAAATAGAAATGTAATTTATTTATTGAAAATAATTTTGAAGTAAAACCTTTGCAAATTGGATTGTTGTGACCTTACTGTCCCTAGGAACCAACCCTTGGTGTTAAAAATGATTATGGAAAGATTTAGGTTGGATTACTTGACTTAGTCATTTTCTAGCCAAATAAAAAGAATGGTTTTTGTTATAAAAATGTTTATGAAAAGAAAACTTAAGGAAATGTTTTGGACCAAACCCACTAACCTAAAAACACCAAGTTTTGCAAATTAGCAACTCATTTGGTGAACAACTTAAAAGTTTTGCCTTAATAAAAACATTTTTCACCACATGAAATGATAAATGGATTTAAAATAGTTTTTGGACAAAACCCTCTTGCTAATGACTTTTCCACTTTGGTAAATGACCAATTTGGATCTTACAAAGTTTAGAAACCCCATAGAGACCCCTTTGCAAAATAAAACTATCTTGTGCATGCTCCCATGCATGAATTGGTTTCCATTGTTTTGTGTGTGTGAATTTGTTTGAGTGATTATTGGTTTGGAATGTAAATTGAATTAGTGTTTGCTTGATTGACTTGTAGTGAAGTGTGAGACTAGCAAGATCAAGGAGTGAACCACCATTCCCTACCAAAAAGGCAAGTGATGCTTCATACTTTTTGTCCTATTACTTTCACTATGCATTAGTGATTTTGCTAAGTAAAACTTGCATGGATTTTGCTAAGTATAGATCTTGCTATAGGAAAACATAGTAATGAATCCTTAGTAGGATTTTCCTAAGTTAAAGATTCCTACTACTATCAAGCTTAGCCTAGCTAATAGAAAACATGGGTGGAAAATATATTCACACTATGGAAAAATATTCTAAGTCTGAGGACTTGTGATTTTGTCTAATAAAACAACTAAGTTAATGAATCACCTGGGTGGAATGGGATGGCTTGGTGGTTTTTGGTTGAGTGGTTCACAAGGCCATGGACTTGGATTGTGTATCTCACTTGTGGATGGCCACCTAGGAAACAAAGAGGTTTGAGATGTCAAATGTTGAGAAGCTTCAAGTGCAACCACTTGGCAATATGGGCTCTGCCATGATCATATAGGTTGCAAGAACTTAGCCATATGGACAGTGGGTGGTAGTGTTTGATAGGTTGGAGCGCGTCCATTTTGGTCTAAGGGAAGGCTTCTGAAAGATCTTGTCTTGGGAAACCAAGTCTTGTGGGGAAAGTGCACCACCTCTGCAGAGTGTAAAACCTAAGTACTTAGCCATGTCCCTGGTAAAGGACAATTTGAGCATCAAGGCATGGAAGCAATCAAGAATCTCATCATTCCAATTTCTAAATTAAAAACTTGTGGTTTGAACAAGGTTGTTTGAATTCTTCAATCATCGATGGAGAGATGGCTTGGTACAAGGATCTTGAAATCTTTGGTTGAAGAAAATGATTTTGTCAAGCAAAAACTTAGTATTTTCAAAAGGATAAGAAAAATCTATTTTGAGCAATGCAAGCCTCAACTCCACTTAGCCAAATGCATATAGATGATAGACTCCACTATACTACCATAGTATCACTTGCCAATACAATTCAAATGTATTGACCCTTTGTGGCTGTAACTTGTATGTTGCAGGTTTGATTGATTTTAGGGAAGATTGATTGTTTAGGATTACAAAGTCTACAACCAACATCTGCCTGTGGCACTTTGAAGATGATGGACCCCATGCTTATAGTTATTCCGATGCAATGTAATGTAATAGCCTAATAAGCTATGTTTGATGTAATAAAATTATGTTATTCCTGGTTATAAAATTAAATTATGACCTTTGTTTCTTGATATTACATCTAAACTGTGGATGCTAGCTATTGATCCAGGGACTAGCATTGTAAACACAGGAGGGATCAATCTTATTAAAGGTTGGGACCCCTACAGATGGTATCAGAGCATTGTGTTGCCTGTAGGATTTGTAAACCTAGGATTGGACAAAAACCCTTAGAAAAATAGGAGTTGTATTTTGTTCCAAAAACTTATTTACAAAACACTTGTAAACTCTTTCCTCAACCATTTTGTTTTCAACTCTACATCTCTTCTATTTCAAACTTGATGGAAAAACCTACCCCATGGCCAAAGACTACACCATGTGCAAAGGACTTCTTCAACATCTTCAACTCTAATGACTTCAACATCTTCAACTCTAATGACTTCAACATCTTCAGCATGTTTACCAAGGACTTCCAACATGGAAACTACTAAGGACCACAAGTGAGACAGGGAAATCTTACTTAAGAATTAGAGACTGAGGGAATGCAAAATAAGAAGAAACCATCAACAACTTTGAAGTATTGTGACCAGGAGTTTTTCTCAAGGAAACCATGATCTCATACAAGAAGAATCAACCAAGAAGGATGGAAAGATCACAAGTGAACCACATAGATGGACCACCATAATTTAGTTAAGTCAAACCACCAACTTATGTGGTGTAACGAAAATATTTTATTGCCTAAGTAAGTGCTTGAACCTTGTTGTTTGATTGCAAAAGTTGATTGTGAATGTTTGGTTTGTAATTGCTTGCACATTGCTTGTGTGATTTGTAATGTGTGTGTTGAGAAATATTTTCTTAGAAATAACTTACCTATTCTAATCCCAATCCAACCCAAACAGATGACTACTCCAAGAGACACCAACACCAACCAAGCTGACAGCATGAGAGAACTTATAGCAACCCAAAACCAGTTGAGCCAAGAGACAACTCAGCTTTTAGCCAACAACAATGGACTAGACCCAGCTATACAAAGGATATTGAAACTTCAATCCCAATTGTTGCAAGGATTGGTTACTCAAATGATCAACATGAGAGAAAACTTTTCCCAAAGAGCTAATGACAACAAGGATGACAAAGATGTTAATCTAGAAGGAACCCAAGCTAGCAATGTTTTTAGAGACAAGGATCATGCATCCAAGGAACATGAAGATCAATGCCTCAAGAAGAGAGAAAGATCTCCCACTCATGAAGAACCTGAACTAGAAGAACTCCTAGCCTTGGAGAGACCCAAAAAGAAGAAGAAGAAATGCCCCAACACTAGCAAGAAGGATATTACACAAGTGCAATGTTTCAAATGCAAAGAGATGGGACACTATGCCAATGAGTGCCCAGAAAAGAAGAAGAACCAAGGAAACAAACAAGAGACAGTAATACCAAAGAAAAAGAAAGATATTATCCAAGTGATGTGCAAACACTGCAAAGAGTTAGGACATTATGCAAGCAACTGTCCAGGAAAGATGAAGCATAAGATAAACCAGCCTATGAGGGATCTCAGCCTTGTCACATGTTTCAAATGCAAGGAACTAGGCCACTATGCAAACAATTGTCCAGAAAGGATGGAGAACAAGTTAAACAAGTCTATGAAGGATCTCAACCTCGGCCCATGAGTCAAGCATGGAAATTAAGGACATAAATGCAACTGTTTGCTTAAGAAAGTATTTCTCATGATCCCAAGAAGGACAATATGTAATGTTGTTTGAAATTTTTTTTAAGGGTGGTAGTACCCTAGTTGTTTTGAACATGCTTGTAACCCTAGCCTCCCCAAATCTCGGGACGAGATTTATTTTAAGGGTGGTAGCCTGTCACATCCCAAGATTTTCCAAATCTTGTAATGTGAAAATAAATTAATAAAATAAAACTTTGTCTGATTTCCAAGGCCAGAAGAAACTTTTAAATCCAATTGGAAACCTTCAAACCAATTTGAATCAAATCTTAAAGGGATTTAAAAAGATAAACATTTAATAAAAGGAAAATAAAAACATTTGGAAATACTATTTTGAAACAATTAAATGAAAAGATTTGTTTTCAAATGAAATAGAAGTTTTACAAATAAGGATTATTTTATAAAGCCAAAATTAAAACCTTGGCCAAGCTTTGGGAATTAAAACATTTAATTTTAAAATAAAATTAACAAAGGTTTATTTAAATAAATTAATGAGGATTTAATATCCAACTTTGTCTAAATAAAAAAAATTACCATTTTAATTAAAACATCAAAACTTATTAAAATTATTTAAAATAAGTTTTCCAAATATTTGATATTCACAAATAAAACCTACTAAAGTGTTTTGGCTTTATTTTAGATTTCAAAATAAATATCTCAATAGAACAAATCCTATTTGATTTAATAATGAAAGTCTATTATATTTAATTAATAATGGACTCTAAAATAAAAGGGTATTCTGTTTTAAACAAATTTCCAAGTATTCTATAATTCCCAAATAAAACCTACTGATTTTGTTTTTAAAGTATTTGGATTTCAAATGGAGATTTTATTAAGTAAATCAAACCCAATTTGATTAAATAACTTTGGTCTATTTTATTTAATTATTAAATAAAATCCTAAAAAGAATAAAAATATAATTTTTATTTTGAGATTTGGTTTATGTTAATAAACAGAACCAAAAACTCATTTTAAGTTTGAATTGCTTGAATAGTTTGAGTGAATGAATAATTGATTCAAATTCAAAACAGAAAAATAGAATTAGAAAAGGAAAAAGAATTCAGAAGAAAAAAAATATGAAATGGACCTGACCCAACTGGCCAAGCCCAACTAAGGCCCAGAACCAACCCAGCTTTCCACCCCGAGGAAAACGATTCACACTCAGTATCTGACCCACACAGACAATGACTGGTGGACCCAACACCTTTCCTACTCTATCGCTGACAAGACGACCCCACTCCCCCTGTTCTTCTTTCCCACCCGCACAACCTCTTCTTCCCCCTCGCCGGCCGTTGGAGACTTGATTTCGCGGCATCAATTCTCCTTAACGCGGCCACTTTAACTCGCAGCGATCAAGCCCCTTAAAACGCTAGCACGTCCTCTTCCGTTTCCCCCAGACACCCCTCCTCGACACGCCTCCAGGCCGCCTCAATTTCTCCCCGAGCACCCTCTGTTCCGACGAGGTCCAGAGCCGATTACGGCGACACGACACCATCCCGAGCCTCCCCGAGCACACTGACAACTTCCCCTCAACCAGACGCATCTTCCAGCACCCTCCGCTCAACCGTGGACGACCCTGAGCATCGGCAACGACGACACCGAATGTGCGCCGCCGTCTGCCATTGCTCCGTCGAGCGTTTCAGGTGAACTCCGACCACCCCGCGCCTCCTAGATCACGCACACAGCATCGCCTTGGTCTTGCGCATCTGATACTGTCCTCCATTTGTCCTAGCGTGCATCGTAGACTCGTCTCCGACGACGCCCGAGCGAACCCGACGCCAGCAGGAACTCCGGCGAGAAATCGAGCCCACTCCAGCGCGCCCCTCGTCGAACCCACAATGCCTTGAGCATCTCCAGGCTATTGCGAACCAGGTAATCTTACTCCCACCCTTTCTTGCTTCCTGCCTCGCCAGCGCCGCCGCCAACTGGCCGCTCCGCCGCTCGCCGTCGACCTAGCGCCGCCAGTTCTTGGCCAGGCAGTAGCAGCCGTCCGATACAAATCCAAGGCACACGATTGAATGACTTATCGAAAGGGTACGAGTGAACCTGCGCCGCACGATACGCTTCAGATCCTGCGGTCCATGTTGCCGATCCGGCCGAACCGGTACCGCCCAATGAAATCGTGACGCGTGGACATGTTTTGATTTAAAAACAGATTTGAATCTGTTCTAGATTCAATTTTCAAACCTTTGTAACTTCCAAACCACACGTCCAAATTTTACAAATTTTATATCAATGAATTCAGGAGAACAAGCCCTAGCCAACCATGGCCTTAGTTTAGCAAATAGTAGCTGTTAGCTTGTTTGAAATTGCAGAAACATTTGTATGCTTATTATGAATGTAAAAATTGTTTTAAATTGAATTTAGGGTTAAAATCTTTGGCAATTTGATTTATTTGAACCTACTGACCCTAGGAAACACTTTGTGGACACAAAAATGTATTTTGAGAAATTAAGAAATGATTCTTTAATTTAAAACCATTTCTAGTCAAATAGAAATGTAATTTATTTATTGAAAATAATTTTGAAGTAAAACCTTTGCAAATTGGATTGTTGTGACCTTACTGTCCCTAGGAACCAACCCTTGGTGTTAAAAATGATTATGGAAAGATTTAGGTTGGATTACTTGACTTAGTCATTTTCTAGCCAAATAAAAAGAATGGTTTTTGTTATAAAAATGTTTATGAAAAGAAAACTTAAGGAAATGTTTTGGACCAAACCCACTAACCTAAAAACACCAAGTTTTGCAAATTAGCAACTCATTTGGTGGACAACTTAAAAGTTTTGCCTTAATAAAAACATTTTTCACCACATGAAATGATAAATGGATTTAAAATAGTTTTTGGACAAAACCCTCTTGCTAATGACTTTGCCACTTTGGTAAATGACCAATTTGGATCTTACAAAGTTTAGAAACCCCATAGAGACCCCTTTGCAAAATAAAACTATCTTGTGCATGCTCCCATGCATGAATTGGTTTCCATTGTTTTGTGTGTGTGAATTTGTTTGAGTGATTATTGGTTTGGAATGTAAATTGAATTAGTGTTTGCTTTATTGACTTGTACTGAAGTGTGAGACTAGCAAGATCAAGGAGTGAACCACCATTCCCTACCAAAAAGGCAAGTGATGCTTCATACTTTTTGTCCTATTACTTTCACTATGCATTAGTGATTTTGATAAGTAAAACTTGCATGGATTTTGCTAAGTATAGATCTTGCTATAGGAAAACATAGTAATGAATCCTTAGTAGGATTTTCCTAAGTTAAAGATTCCTACTACTATCAAGCTTAGCCTAGCTAATAGAAAACATGGGTGGAAAATATATTCACACTATGGAAAAATATTCTAAGTCTGAGGACTTGTGATTTTGTCTAATAAAACAACTAAGTTAATGAATCACCTGGGTGGAATGGGAAGGCTTGGTGGTGTTTGGTTGAGTGGTTCACAAGGCCATGGACTTGGATTGTGTATCTCACTTGTGGATGGCCACCCAGGAAACAAAGAGGTTTGAGATGTCAAATGTTGAGAAGCTTCAAGTGCAACCACTTGGCAATATGGGCTCTGCCATGATCATATAGGTTGCAAGAACTTAGCCATATGGACAGTGGGTGGTAGTGTTTCATAGGTTGGAGCGCGTCCATTTTGGTCTAAGGGAAGGCTTCTGAAAGATCTTGTCTTGGGAAACCAAGTCTTGTGGGGAAAGTGCACCACCTCTGCAGAGTGTAAAACCTAAGTACTTAGCCATGTCCCTGGTAAAGGACAATTTGAGCATCAAGGCATGGAAGCAATCAAGAATCTCATCATTCCAATTTCTAAATTAAAATCTTGTGGTTTGAACAAGGGTTGTTTGAATTCTTCAATCATCGATGGAGATATGGCTTGGTACAAGGATCTTGAAATCTTTGGTTGAAGAAAATGATTTTGTCAAGCAAAAACTTAGTATTTTCAAAAGGATAAGAAAAATCTATTTTGAGCAATGCAAGCCTCAACTCCACTTAGCCAAATGCATATAGATGATAGACTCCACTATACTACCATAGTATCACTTGCCAATACAATTCAAATGTATTGACCCTTTGTGGCTGTAACTTGTATGTTGCAGGTTTGATTGATTTTAGGGAAGATTGATTGTTTAGGATTACAAAGTCTACAACCAACATCTGCCTGTGGCACTTTGAAGATGATGGACCCCATGCTTATAGTTATTCCGCTGCAATGTAATGTAATAGCCTAATGAGCTATGTTTGATGTAATAAAATTATGTTATTCCTGGTTATAAAATTATATTATGACCTTTGTTTCTTGATATTACATCTAAACTGTGGATGCTAGCTATTGATCCAGGGACTAGCATTGTAAACACAGGAGGGATCAATCTTATTAAAGGTTGGTACCCCTACAGCTTTGATGACATCAAACACCACACCGTAACTGGGTGGCTATAAAGGTGGCATTGAGTGTTCAGAAAGTATTGGTTGAGACACATGGATCAAGAGTGGGATTTCTCCATCCATATGACGGATAGATATACTCTGGGCCCTCTCGGTGAAATGTCATCCAATTAGCTTGCAAGCATGTGACTGGCTCACAAGGGATCATATATCACGGGAACGAGAAAAGAGTACTTATCGGTAACGAGGTTGAACTAGGTATGCAGAGATACCGACGATCAAAACCTCGGATAAGTAAACTATCGTGAGACAAAGGGAAATTGGTATCGTATGTAAGTGGTTCATTCGATCACAAAGTAATCGTAGAAATATGTGGGAGCCATATGAATTTCTAGATTCCTCTATTGGTTATTGATCGGAGAAGAGTCTCGATCATGTCCGCATAATTCACGAACCGTAGGGAGACACACTTAAGGATTCGATGTTGTTGAGTAGTTATGAAATGATGAGTAAGAGACCGAATGTTGTTCGGAGTCTCGGATGGGATCCGGGATATCACGAGGAGATCTGGAGTGGTCCGAAGAATAAGATTCATATAAGGAAAGTCCTGTTTCGGGGTTGGAGAATGGTTCCGGTGTTTTCATCGGGAATGTTCTAGAAGGTTCCGGAATGTCCGGCACTCCAAAGGGGAAGGGTACATGAATGTGTTATATCAAGTTGGTATGATTGCATCATGTACTAAGTGTCATCGCTGGACAAAAAAGAGGGTTTAATCAAATCCTTGTTTGAAAAGTCAAACGCCAATTTGAAAGTCAAACGGCTATTTTTGGGAAGTGGAGAGGGAGGTGGAAACCGAGTTGGGGAGGAGTTCCTCCTCCACCGCTGGCCCACTTGGGATCCGAGTTGGGGAGGTATTCCCCTCCCCTTGGCCGGCGCCTCCCTCCTATAAGAGGAGGGGCAGGGCTCCCCTCCTAGCACATAAGATTGCCCCCTCTAAGCCTAACCCTAGCCGGCGGCCTCTACCCAAGTCGCCGCCGCACTAGGGTTTGCCCAAGACACCGACTTGGGGCAATCCCTTTTCCCTAGCCGCCGGCCTAGATCCCTCTACTTGGTGCCTCTAAACCCTAGATCGCCAAACCTCTCTCATAGTCCACCATACTCGCTCCGGCTTAAGGCGAAGCCCTGCGAGATCTCTCCTCTACTTCCGGTACCACGCCGTCGTGCTGCCGGAATCGCGAGGAAAGTGCTACAACCTCCGCTGCCTGCTGGAACAAGGGAGAGGAAGGTCTTCATCGAGTACTGAACGTGTGACCGACTGCGGAAGCGCTGCCGGAACGCAGCGCCGGAAGGATCATCTACGCGATCTTGAGATCGGAGGTGTACGACTACATCACCCACAAGAATCTGCTCTCGTTAACCGCTTTGGAATCTTTGAGGGTGAGTTCCTCTATCGACTCGTTGCTACAACCTAGTAGATAGATCTTGGCTTGTTTGTTTGTATGCGGTAGAAAATTTTTGTTTTCCATGCTACGAACCCCTACAGTGGTATCAGAGCCGTGTCTGTATGTAGATCTGTTGCACGAGTAGAACACAATGGTCATTGTGGGCGTTGATGCTTTTGTTGTCGATTGCTTCTTGTGTATTTTGCATCTTGCGGGATGGTGGGATGAAGCGGCCCGGGCTAACCTTACATGACATCGTTCATGAGACTTGCTCCACGCTTGACATGCAACTTGTATTGCATAAGTGGCTTTGCGGGTGCCTGTTTCTCCCAACATAGTTAAGATTCAATTTACAACGGTTGTTTGACAATACTAGTATCAATGTTGTGGTTCTTGTTCGTAAGTTAGAACGACACTTATTGAAAGCCCCAAACCACGTAAAATATGCAAAGAAAATTAGAGGCGTCTAACTTTGTTTTGCAGGGGTGTGCTGTGATGTGATATGGCCATGATTGTGATTATATTTGATGTATGCAATGTTCCTTATTGTAAGTTGGCAACCGGCAGGAGCCATATGGTTGTCCTTAAATTCTGTTAAGACCCGCGTGTCTATTCAAAGTAGTTGTAATAGTTGAAGCTGGTGGAAGACAACCATGGAGCATCATCATTGACCTTGATGCAATGCCGGTGATGATGGAGATCATGTTCGTGCTTGAAGATGGAGATCGGAAGCACAAAGAAGAAAGGCCATATCATATCACATATTATGAATTGCATGTGATGTTAATCCTTTTATGCATCTTGTATTGCTTAGTTTATGACGTTAACATTATAAGATGATCCCTCAAGCACAAAATTTCAAGTTTTAAAGTGTTCATCCTTAGTAAGCACCATTGCTAAAGCTCGTTGTTTCGAAGCACCACGTGATGATCGGGTGTGTTAGATTCTGCGAGTGTATACAATGTGAGCAAGCCAGATTTGCTCATGCAGAAGCTAAGGTTTGATCTTGACGAGCCTAGCATGTACAGACATGGTCTCGGAACACGGATCACCAAAAGGTAAAGCATGAGTCATATAGTAGATATGATGAACATGTTGATTGTTCGCCATTGAAGCTGCATCAACTCTCGTGATGATCGGTTTTGATGTGGTGGTTTTGGTTCGTGTGATCACTAAAACAATGTGAGGGATATTGTTTTGAGTGGGAGTTCAACAGCAATATGATTAAAAGTTGAACACTATTTATCATAAATTAAATCAAAGTGAATTTGCATAGTTGTTGTAGTCATTGGCATCCGTTTACCACCTTGCGCTTAGTTATAATTGAGATGATAGAACTATAGAATTCTGGTTAGTTACTTTACGAACTGGTATCGTATTGTTTTGAAGTGTTAATCTAAAGTTTAAAAGTCCTATTGCAAACTTTCAGTAAGTTCCGGTTAATCCATGAAGTTTAATAATTGGTATTAAAACAAGAGTGAAAATTCCAAGAGTTAGTGTATGAGTATCATGTTTGTCTCCATGATTCTTGATATTCAAAGGATTGTCTTAATATCAAGGTTATCTAGGATCTGAAAGAGTTGTTTCAGAAACCATGATGTGTGGAAGATATTGTGATATCTGAAACAAAATTTTGGTTGCAACATGATAGAGTATAATATGGCAAAAGACATGTTCTCATATTTGATGATAATTTGCAAAAGGTTGGAGACACTAGTTGTCCTAAACCTCCAAAAGGTTTTGGAGAGCAACATTATACTCGCGATTCACCGTTACAAGCTAAAAGTAGCTTGATCATGGATAATTCCATGATAAGGGTGAATATTTGATGTAGGTAAAAAATTTACTACACCAAGAGATTACTAAAGAATGGAATTTGAAAGCACACCAAACATTTGATGATGGTGATCTACTTCAAAGTGCAAGTCCAAAGACATTGGTATTTAAATATACACACTTTGGACTATGTGTCATATGTATGACTCCACTATTGATGTTGATAGATTCTTTAAAACAGAAAAGGAAATACTGAAAGAGAATCTCATAAATATATGGCAGAAAAGAAAAGACTAGAATTGTTCAGTTTAAGTTTATAGATGATATACATGTTATGGCTATATTCTTTGCTTATTAAACAATGTGGTTCTTAAGTATTTGATACTAAATTTGTTGGTGTGAATCGTCATACGAAACAACACAATTCATGAACTACAATGGCCTAAGTAACTAGCAAAAGAATATGTGATGATGTTCATCGAGAACAAATAAAGGGTTATTGTGTTGCTCGTTAAACATCAAAGCTTGCATTTAAAATTTGTTTTATCAGGTATTATGAGAACAAAAGGGTTGTTCAAATAATTGCCGTAATCCATAAAAGATGGATGATTCACAAATCTCGTTGGAGAAATCACATCCATAAAACTAGTGCTAAAAATGTCGAAAGACAAATTGATTGAAAGATCACTTAGGAAGTGACATCGTCGTTTAAATTGTATTGAAAAGAAAACATGAAGAAACTCCATGTGGATGGAATTTTGGAGTCTATTTGATTTTGATCAAATGACGCTTGTGGAACTTTCCTAGAGATAATTAAAACTTCGTTCATAGGCCAAAAGGGAACAAATGACTAGCTTATTGGAACTTGTACATATTGTTGTACAAAGTCCATTATGTGTAGTCAAAAGCGATGGATTTCAACTTCATATGCTTTCTCCGAAAATTTGAGTGAATATATGAATATTTACTTAATAAGGATGAAGTATGAAACATTTGAAAAGTTCAATGACTTTCAAGATGAAGTGCAAAATCATTGTAACAAGAATATAAATAGTTTATGATAAGATCATAAAGGAAGATATTTGAGTTACAAGTTTAGCATAATACCTAAGATTTAAGGAATCGTTCCGTGGATTTGCATATCCCAAAACACCATAAGAGTATGGAGCGTTCGAGATATGTAATTAAACCTTGTTTGACATGGTAAGATCGAAGGTGTAATTCAGAAACTGCCATTATATTTTAAAGATTAAAAGCTTCAGAGACTACCGTTTTTCCACTGAAAAGAGCTTCATCATAATCTGTTGAAATGACACCATATAAAGTTATGGTTTGGGATAAAACCCAAGTAGTCCTTTCTTAAACATTGGTATGCTGTGCATAAGAAAGATGTTTGCAACCAAAGTCGGATGAACATGTCTTTGTATGTTATTTCGAATAACTGTTAAGTAATCCTCCATAACACCGGAGACAAAAGTGTTTGTCGCTTAGAACTTCAAGTTTCTTTGAGAAGGAATTTTTCGTGAAAAGTTAAGTGGGAGGACAATAGAACTTTGATAAGGTTAAAGGAACCTTAGCTATATGTGCAAAGTTGCGCAGCACCGAAAAGTGTTCCGGAGGCAACAACAATGCTCATGGATCACGTGCCTCAAAGGTTGTGGTCACGGAGATCTAAGTTCCTATTGAACCAAGTAGGTCAAGTAAACAATCAAATACCAAGATTTGAGGGTTGAATCATTATTTGAGAATAATGAACGCACTACATGCAAAGAAGCGATGATGGTCCCTGACTCCATAAGATGGCTTGAAGCCATAAACTCCGTGATAGTTCCATACACGAGAAGTCAAGTTTTGAACTTGAAGGACCCTCGAGAAAGGTGTAAGACCTTACAGTTGTGTTTGGATCTATAAAGAAATAGACATGGATGTTGTACATCTATGAAATAGTCGACATGATTGGGAAAGAGTTCACAACAATGTTCAAAGGTTGACTGTGACAAGATCTGATCTTTCATAGCAATATTTAGTCTAGACGGATTAATATAGCAACCACTACATATAATTTTGTTATGTGGTAGTTGAATAAACAAAACAAGTTCTTCTAATATAATTGTTACCTAGGACATGTGCATAAACACGGTCCATAGAGTTTTTGTTAATTCAAAGGATGCTAAAAGCATATGCAAACTTCAATGGTTAAAGTGAGCATCGCGGAGTTGGAATCTTCACTATGATGAAACTGTTAAAAGAGTTTAATTTCATCAGAGACAATGAAGATGCTTGCATTTGCAAGAAATTAAGTGGGAGCGCTAAGACATGTTTCTAATACATTATGTGGAAGACATATTGTTGATTATAAATGATGTATATTTTATTAACACATATTAAGAATTTCATCCTAATGAAAGACTTAGGCAAAACCCAAATATTTGGCATCAATAGACGCTAATATGGTTGTGCCGAAAGTACATAGATGGTGTATTGAATGAGTTCAATATAGAAACTACAAGAAAGGTTCTTGTCACACAGAAAGGATTGAATGAGTTCAATATTGATGATATATTCAAGTGTATTGACACTGGGTAAGTGAAACAAATATTCAAGTATAGATTGATACTTGATGTATGAAATCACAAAGAGTATTTATATCAATCATACTGTGATATGTACAAATCCAGATATGTCCTATACTCTAAATGTTATGAGCATATACCAGAATGATTCATAAGTTGATCATTGGACAATAGTAAGGATATTCTTATGATCTTTTGGAAGAACTAAGAGTATATTATTTGTAGAAGTGACAAATAGATGATTAGTTCATTGTAAAGTACTACATTGATACTAGTTTTGTCACAAAGTACAAATTAAGTTTATCTCAATCTAAACTAAGGGTGGCACAATATAATGGAAAGTAAGTTCCATAATGGATTTGGATGAGTTCCAAAGTTAAGACATTGTGACAGATACTACAACAAAAGGCTAAGTATATGATTGCTATACTAGAAGCTAAAGAGGGCATTTGTGTCAAGTAGTTTGTTATCAAACTAGGTGTAGTTCACAGCGGGATAATACTATGAAGATATATTGTGCGACAATATTATCAACATTTTTTAACCCCAAAGAACTAAAGGTCTCACCAAAGGACCAAAATTATACAAAGCCATCTCATTAGAGAATGAATGATGCGTGGAGACGCAAAGACATGCAATTACACACGGACCTAGAAGTGTCAGATCCGGAGATCAGTTGACCACTAGCAATCATGTACATACAACACCAAAAAGCCATAGGTGTTGAATACACAAAGGTTTGAAACTAGATTATTGACTCTAGTGCAAGTGGGAGACTGTTGGAGATATGCCCAAGAGGCAATAATAAAGTGGTTATTATCATATCTTCATACTTATGATAAATGTTTACATACCATGCTATAATTGTATTAACAGGAAACATTAATACTTGTGTGATTTGTAAACATAAAAGAGTCCCTAGTAAAGCCTCTTGTTAAACTAGCTTGTTGGTTAATATATGATCATGGTTTCCTGATCATGAACATAGAGATGTTATTAACAACAGGGTCATATCATTAGTAGAATGATGTGATGGACACACTCCTATAGATAAGCGTAGCATAAAGATCAAGTCATTTTAATAGTTCAATTGTTATATGCTTTCTGATACATAGTAAACTAATTCCTCCGACCATGAGATCATGCATATCACCTTTACCGGATGGATGCTTTGATGACATCAAACACCACACCGTAACTGGGTGGCTATAAAGGTGGCATTGAGTGTTCGGAAAGTATTGGTTGAGACACATGGATCAAGAGTGGGATTTGTCCATCCATATGACAGATAGATATACTTTGGGCCATCTCGGTGAAATGTCATCCAATTAGCTTGCAAGCATGTGACTGGCTCACAAGGGATCACATATCACGGGAACAAGAAAAGAGTACTTATCGGTAACGAGGTTGAACTAGGTATGCAGAGATACCGACGATCAAAACCTCGGATAAGTAAACTATCGTGAGACAAAGGGAAATTGGTATCGTATGTAAGTGGTTCATTTGATCACAAAGTAATCGTAGAAATATGTGGGAGCCATATGAATTTCCAGATTCCTCTATTGGTTATTGATCGGAGAAGAGTCTCGATCATGTCCGCATAATTCACGAACCGTAGGGAGACACACTTAAGGATTCGATGTTGTTGAGTAGTTATGGAATGATGAGTAAGAGACCGAATGTTGTTCGGATTCTCGGATGGGATCCGGGATATCACGAGGAGATCCGGAATGGTCCGGAGAATAAGATTCATATAAGGAAAGTCCTGTTTCGGGGTTGGAGAATGGTTCCGGTGTTTTCATCGGGAATGTTCTAGAAGGTTTCGGAATGTCCGACACTCCGAAGGGGAAGGGTACATGAATGTGTTATATCAAGTTGGTATGATTGCATCATGTACTAAGTGTCATCTCTGAACAAAAAAGAGGGTTTAATCAAATCCTTGTTTGAAAAGTCAAACGCCAATTTAAAAGTCAAACGGCTATTTTTGGGAAGTGGAGAGGGAGGTGGAAACCGAGTTGGGGAGGAGTCCCTCCTCCACCGCCGGCCCACTTGGGATCCGAGTTGGGGAGGGATTTCCCTCCCCTTGGCCGGCGCCTCCCTCCTATAAGAGGAGGGGCAGGGCTCCCCTCCTAGCACATAAGATTGCCCCCTCTAAACCTAACCCTAGCTGCCGGCCTCTACCCAAGTCGCCGCCGCACTAGGGTTTGCCCAAGCCGACGACTTGGGGCAATCCCTTTGCCCTAGCCACCGGCCTAGCTCCCTCTACTTGGTGCCTCTAAACCCTAGATCGCCAAGCCTCTCTCATAGTCCACCATACTCGCTCCGGCTTAAGGGGAAGCCCTGCGAGATCTCTCCTCTACTTCCGGTACCACGCCGTCGTGCTGCCGGAATCGCGAGGAAAGTGCTACAACCTCCGCTGCCTGCTGGAACAAGGGAGAGGAAGGTCTTCATCGAGTACCGAACGTGTGACAGACTGCGAAAGCGCTGCCGGAACGCAGCGCCGGAAGGATCGTCTACGCGATCTTGAGATCGGAAGTGTACGACTACATCACCCACGAGAATCTGCTCTCGTTAACCGCTTTGGAATCTTCGAGGGTGAGTTCCTCTATCGACTCATTGCTACAATCTAGTAGATAGATCTTGGCTTGTTTGTTTGTATGCGGTTGAATTTTTTTGTTTTCCATGCTACGAACTCCTACAGGAAATCCCGCATATGTTCTCCATATTTAATTATGAGGTGAATCGGCATAAGGCCCCCAAACCCCACAATATGCATGCGAGATGAACAAATTATATGCACAAATATATATCATTTATAAAATAGGGGCTCGGAGAAAGGTCACACATTGGGGAGTCGACGATCTTGGGGTTAGGGGTTCGACGGGGTTTGGCTCTCCGGGGTCGGTCTTGGTCTTCATGTGGGCGAACTTGGCGTCCAAGATCGGTCTTCGCCTCCGGGAAGGAGATCTTGGTGTTCCTTGTCAAAGGCCTTCGAGTATGGGGTCTTTGGGTCGTCTTCGCCGCTTTTTGGTTTGGGCTTACTATCGAAGGCCGGCTTGGAACCCACCGGTAGGACTCGACGCCATCTCCGAGTCACTCGGACTTCAGGAGATCTTGGTGACGAACTTGTCGGCTCCGAGAGGCTTGAAGTAGTCTTATGTCGGGTACTCAACGCAAGCACACGTAGCAAACAAACACCAAAAGGAACAAAACAACGCGAGGAGGTCGTGTCTCGTCCGGGCATTGACCCGAACACCTTGCGAGCATGCAGCAGCAAAACATGCAGAGGACGTGCGGCCCCTGGTGTACAGTAGCACAGACAGAGGAGGCGCGCAACAAGCGAACGAGGGTACTGGTGGTGCGCGGGATCGTGTACGGGAGGAGGCCGACAAGGACAGACGACGCGAGCGCGGCGGCAACCACATGTGGTGTCAGGGCGACCTTGCAGAGGGCAGCGCGAGGAGGGGACCGGCGGCTCGGCGGGGCGGCGGTGGTGCAGGGCGGGGAGGACGTCAACAACCAGCGACGAGGTGGGTGGGGCGCTGAGCTAGGAAGGGGACAGCGCAACGCGAGGCGATGGTGGCGTGCGTGGGACAAGGTGGTGGCATCAGGTCCGGAGGTAGACGGCGAGGAGGCCGGGCGGAGGGGCGCGCGGTGGCGTTCCAGAGGTCGACAGGGATGGGAGGCGGCGGTGCAGAACGACGGCGGCGGTCACGGAAGATGTGGCGAGCTCGGGCCTCGGCGGGGAGGGGTGGTGGTGCAGGGCAACGAGGCGGAGGAGGGGGCCGGCGGACGCGTAGAGAGGCAACGGGGGGGAGTTGGTGACCCAGGCGGCGACGGCGGAAGATGCAGGAGAAGGCGTTGGCGAGGCCGGCTCTGCTCGGGGGCGCGGCCAGCAAGGCGAGGTCCGGCCGGCCGGAGGAAGCGACCGTGATGGAGAGGTGGGGCGCGACGCTGGTGGCTCTGCAAGGGAGAGGCGAGGGCGAGGTGGCGGCCTGGGCGGCGCCGAGGAAGCAGGGGTAGGTGCAGGAGGTCGCAAGCGGGAAGGGGAACACGACGCGAGGGAGAAGAGAGAGAGGGCATCGGTCGCTAATGGGTGTGGGTGGTGGGCCAGACTCGCGGGGTGGGGCCAGGGTGGTCGGTTGCTGCGTGGTTGGGGTCGGTCGGCTACCGCGCGCCGTGTGTGTGCGTGCATGATCTGGATCGAGTTTTGGTGTGTGGGGTGTTGATCGGGGTAGGGTGGGTTCTGGCGGCGGGGTGGGGTGGTTTGGGGTAGGGACTAGGATTGATTAGGGTTTGGGGTAAGGAAGGGTTTGGTCTAATGGGTTGTAGGTGGCCTGTTGGCTGGGCCTTTGGGCCTGGCCGACTGGGCTGCCTCCCCACAAAAATAGTTTTTATTATATATTTAGTTGTAGATATTCTTTTGTAATTATTATTTTTAGACAAAACAAAATATTCGGACGAACCGGATTTTGCAGTTGAAATAAATAGGGAGGTAAATAGAAAACAAATAGGTTTTTGGAGAAATAGTTTTTAGGTTAAAAGATGCATGATGGTGCCATGATGATGCAAAAATAAAATAACAAACATTTTCTAGTAGTGGTTTTTACCCGGGGTGCTACAACCCGCCCATGGACTAGGTGCGCGGCGTCTCCGGCACCGTCGTCGGCCTCGTGGGATCAGGTCGCGCTGATGAACCAGTTCCATACCATGGGACTGCAAGCACCCAGGGAGTGGGTGATGGACATCGGCGCTTTCTCTCACTTCGCCTTCGATTCCAGTATGCTTACCTATGTGTCTCTTCCTTCTTCCCCTCGACGTGTTGTGATTGTCGGTAACGGTTCCACCCTTCTGATCACCGGTAACGGGCACGCACGTCTCCCTATCTCTACTTCCTCTCGTCATCTTTACCTTTGTAATGTCTTAGTTGCTCCTACCATTGTTAAAAACCTTTTTTTTATCATCAGTTCTCTATTGATAATCGTGTCTCTGTCGAATTTGACCCTCTTGGTTTTTATGTGAAGGACCTTCTAACCAGGACCGAGATTCTTTGATGCAATAGCTTTGGACCTCTCTATTCCATCCGCCCTTCATCCACCAGCCAGCCATCTGCCTTCCTCGTCATAGATCCTGAACTATGGCACCGTCGGCTTGGGCATCCTGGGCGGCCAGTCATGGAGACCTTAGCTCGCTCTTCTATTATTCCTAGGGAAAAGAATAATAGTAGTTTGTGTCATGCGTGTCAGTTAGGTCGTCATGTTCGTCTTCCTTTTTCTTCTACCAATCGTGTAGCCGCTACTCCGTTTCATATAATTCACTGTGATTTGTGGACATCTCCTGTTGAGAGTATTTCTGGCTTTATGTATTATCTTGTGTGTCTCGATGATTTTGCTCAGTATGCATGGGTCTATCCTCTTCGGGCTAAGTCAGAAGTTTTCTCTCACTTGTCATCCCTTCACGCTCTTGCACTCACCCAGTTTAGTACGCGCTTGCAGGCTATTCAGTGTGACAACGGTCGCGAGTTTTATAATTCCTGTAAGGTTCCCAACCTTTAATAAGGTAGAGATCCCTGTGTTTACAATGCTAGTCCCTGGATCAATAGCTAGCATCCACAGTTAAGATGTAATATCAAGAAACAAAGGTCATAATACAACTTTATAACCAGGAATAACATAATTTATTACATCTTACATAGCTCATTTGGCTATATCATTATAATGCAGCAGAATATAACAATAGCATGGGGTCCTTCATCTTCAAAGTGCCACAGGCAGACATGTTGGTTGTAGACTTGTAATCCTACTTCACTAATATCAATCAAACCTGCAACATAACAAGTTACAGCCACAAGGGTCAATACATTTGAATTGTATTGGCAAGTGATACTATGGTAGTATAGTGGAGTCTAACATCTATATGCATTTGGCTAAGTGGAGCTTAGGCTTGCTTTACTCAAATTAGATTTTCCTTATCATTTGAAAACACTAAGTTTTTGCTTGATAAAATCTTTCCCAAGGAACCACCAATAGAAATTGGTGAACCTTAAACCCTTGTTCAACCACAAGTTTTTAACTTAGAAATTTGGATGATGAGATTCTTGATAGCTTCCATGTCTTGATGCTCAAATTGTCCTTTGCCAGGGATATGGCTAAGTACGTAGATTTTTCACTCTGTAGAGGTGGTGCACTTTCCCCACAAGACTTGGTTTCACCAAGACAAGATCTTTCAGAAGCCTTCCCTTAGACCAAAATGGACGCGTTCCAACCTATCATTCCCCTACCACCAACTGTCCATTTGGCTAAGTTCTTGCAACCTATATGATCCAGGCAGAGCCCATAATGCCAAGTGGTTGCACTTGAAGCTTCTCAACATTTGACATCTCAAATCTCTTTGTTCCTGGGTGGCCATCCACAAGTGAGACACCAAGTTTTCCCCAGCATACTGGACTTGGTGATGCCCAAGTTTTCCCCAGCATACTGGACTTGCATGACCACTCAACACAAACCATTCTTTCCATTCCACCCAGGTGATTCATTCACTCAGTTGTTTTATTAATCAAAACACAAGTCCTCAGACTTAGAAATTTTCCATAGCATGAATATATATTCCACCCTTGTTTTCTATTAGCTAAGCTAAGCATGATAGTGGTAGGAATCTTAACTTAGGAAATTTCTACTAAGGTTTCATCTACTAGGTTCTCCCATAGCATGGTTTATACTTAGCAAAATTCCATGCAAGTCTTACTTAGAAATATCACTAATGCATAGTGAAAATAATGGGACAAAAGTATGAAGCATCACTTGCCTTTTTGGTAGAGAGTATAAGTTCACTCATTGATCTTTGCAACAATCACAATCTTCAAGTCACTACAATTCAATCAAGCAAACAACATTTCAATCTACCATTCAAGCAATTCATCACATAAAATAATAATAACAAAACAATGCATGCAAGCATGCTAAAGATTGTTTTATTTGAAAAAGTGGTTTCTAATGGTTCATAAACATTTGAAAACACCTAATGATCATTTTATAAGGTGGCAAAGTCATTTGCAAAAGATTTCACTTCCTAAACCATTTTTAAATCAAGCCATTATTTTATGTGGTGTAGAAATGCTTTTAATAAGGGAAAATTCTATAGGTTTTTCAAAATATGTTTTCAAACCATATAACCTTGTGTTTAGGGTCAGAGAGTTTATTTCCAAAACATTTCTCAAAGGTTTTCTTCCAAAACCATTTTTAGTAATCAAACCATATTTTTATTTGACTAGAAATGGTTTAAATCAAAGATTCATTCTTTTGTTTCTCCAAATACATTTTTGAATCCAAAATTTGTTTCCTATGGTCAGTAGGTTAAAAACACACCATTTTCCAAAGATTTTATCCTTAAAAACATTTTGGAATAAACTTTATATCCTAAACATGCATACACAAGTTTCTGCAAAAACAAACATTTTAACAGAAACTTTTTACTAAACAAAGTGCATGGTTGGCTAGGGCTTGTTTTTCTGAATCCATTGATATAAAGTTTGCAAAATTTGGACATGTATATTAAAAGTTATAGATTTTACAAACTTGAGCAACTAATAGATCAAATTCTGTTTAAATCAAACCGACTGGGACACGTGGCTGTTTCTCATTCGCGGGTACCGTTTCGGTTGGATCAGCAACGTGAGGTGTTGGATCAAAGTTATATCGTGCGGCACAGATCGCTCCATACCGTTTCACTTAAGTGACTCTATTCTATCCACGCGATCTAGATCCAACGGTGTACAGGGGTCTGACCATATCTGAGCGGCGCTAGCGGCGGCGATTGGCGGCGGCGTGGTCAGACGGTGGCGGAGCCGGCGATTTAGGAATCAAGGGTGATGGGGGAGGGCTTTACCAGGTTCGCCTTGCTTCGCTGATGCTCAACATGGTCGTCACTTGTCAAGGGGCGCTCTGAACCACCGGTGATTCCTCGCCGTAGTTGTCGCTGGCGTATGGCGGCTCTGTTCGTCGTCGGAGGCGAGTGTACGGTTCACGCTAAGGGACGAAAAAGGGTGCGTTAGCTGCGCACAGAAGCGGCGAGTACGAGTGCATCCAGGAGACGGGGAGGCGCTGTCGAATTTTACCTGGGAACGTCGCCGGAGAAATGGCAGACGGTGGTGTTGTTCTGGTGAAGAGGTTGTCGAGGTTATGGTGCTCAGGCAGCTGAACGGGCGGCACTGGGAGATGCGCCAGAGGCTCGGGAGTAGGCTCGTGTGGTCTAGGGGGCAGAGGAGTAGCTAGGCTCGCCGGGAATCTCGTCGGGGTCGGAGGGAGTTGAGGTCGAAATTTGGGCAGTCTAGTGGCTCCTGTCGAGTGAGGTCTGAGGGAAAAGGAGGAGGGTCAGGCGAGTTAATGAGAGTAATCGCGGGTGTAATTTCTGCAACGTTAAGACGAATTTACTCGGCGAAATTTTGGGCAGAAACAGCGAGGAGGGGAGGAACTGGTCTGCGGGGGTGAAGGAGACGATGACGTGGCTGTGGGGTAACGTCGCCAGTGAGAGAGATAGAACGGATGGGGTCCGCAGCTCAGTGACTGGGTGGGTGTGTCTATTAGTGAGAGAAAACGATTCGGGGGAAAGAGGGGAAATGGGCCTGCTGGGCTTTGCTGGCTGGGCTGCTTTGTTCATTTTTTTTTGTACAGATTCTTTTTCCTTTTCCTTTTTCTTTTTCTATTTATCTGTTTTGATTTTGTTTAATTAATTAAAACCACAATTTTGATTTCAAACTTCAACCAAACTTTGTGTGTATTCAAATACTGATAAATAATACATTCTAAAGTCAAATTTAGAATAATTCCTTTATTCTTTTTGGGGTCTCTTATTTATTTTATAAATAGTCATTTGTCTTTATTTCAAATAGATTTTAATGTGTTTTAAAACTTTATTTGAAATCCATATTTTTACCAAACCTATTCAGTAGGTTTATTTATTTAATAGGGTGTCAAATAATTCACCTTGAATTATTTGTAACATTTTTAATATGATTTATTAATCATTTAAAATGGGTATTTCTCTTTATTCCAATGAAATCAATTATAGTTTTAATTCCATAAATTTATTTTTATTTGATCCCATTTAAGTTAATTAAATGACCTTTAATCCTCTTGGGTAAATTCCAAATACTATTTTCTCATGATTTAATTAATCATTCTTATTAGAGATTTGTCTTTAATCAAATAGAATTTGGTTAATGCCATTTTATTTTATTTGAAAAAAATTATTTATCCTTTTATTTTATTTGGACTTGGATTATATTCATTCCATTTGCCTAATGGATTAGGCCAAGATTTAATTTGGTCTTTAAATATTCCTTAATTAATATTCCTTTCTTCATCTTATAAAATTCATATCTTTTTATTTATAGATCCAAACTTGGTGATTCCAATTTATAAAATCTTATTTAATATTTGTTTATCTTTTTAAATGTCTTTAGGATTATTTGTTCACCATTTGGTATGGATTTTTGATAAATGCTTTATTAGCTTTGGAAATTACTTTTCCCTATTTTATAAAATTCATACGATTTTATTTATGGTTCCATATTAAGTGAAACCAACTTATATGGTTTTATAATATTTCTATTTGATCATTCTTGATATTTTGTAAATGTTTGTTGGCAAATTTTTATATGGATCAAATCCATAGCTTGGAGATAACTTGGAAATGATTTTTATTCCATTAGGGTTTAGGGTTTGGATTTATTTTCCAAGTGTTTAATTTCCAGATACAATTATTGAAGAATGCATTTTGTTTGATTTGGATTTTGTTGAATTTCAAACTTTAATTAAAGTTTGTTCAAGATGGGATTTTAAGTTTCCATTTAGAGACAAAAGTTTCTTTTCACCCTAAAATTCAACAATAATTTATTTTGTTTATTTAATTTTCACATTACAAGATTTAGAAAATCTTGGGATGTGACAATTCCCAACTCCATTCTTTTGCCCGACACCATGGAATTGCACTCCGCTTTTCATGTCCATGCATTTCTCAACAGAATGGTAAAGCCGAACGTATTATCCGCACTCTCAATGACATCACTCGCACACTTCTTGTTCAGGCCAGCATGACGCCTTGTTTCTAGGTTGAGGCTCTCAATACAGCCGTTCTGTGGCACAATCGGCTACCTTTCCAGGAAATTTCGGATCGTCTTCCCTTCTGAGCTTTACTTGGCATAGATCCTGCTTATGTTGGTCTTAGGGTCTTCGGATGTTTGTGATACCCCAACACCACCGCCGTTGCGCCGCACAAACTTGCGTCGTGCTCCGTTCCCTGTGTGTTCCTTGGCTATCCATCCCGGCATCATGGCTATCGCTGCCTTGATCGCTCCACCCAAAAGATCATCATCTCTCGCCATGTTGTGTTTGATGAGTCCACGTTTCCCTTTGCCTCCACTTCGCCCGCGCCGTCCCCTACTCCCTCCCTGCACTCGTATGATTTTTGCACGAACCTGAGCAGCTGACGTCGTCGACACCATTCACCGTGCCAAGCACAGCATCATCGACCGCGGGCTCCATCGCGCCACCCTCGATGCCGCCACGGTCACCGAGGTCGCCAGCCACGGTGCCCCGGGCGCCTTCCACGACCACGTCATCGACAACCATGTCGCCCCTAGATGCGTCGAGCCCTTCCCTGAGCCCTGCCGCCACTATCTCAGCCTGCCGCGGCAGCGGTTCTGGTGACTCTCCTGCGGTGACAGCCTGCCGTGACAGCGGTTTGGGCGGTTCTCCTGCTGCGGCAGGAATGACAGTGCCATCGCCCGCTGCGTCACCGGTCGCCCCCGTGCCGCCACCACCACCACCCCGCCGTCAACAGTACCCACCTCCGCCACCATCTCACTCAATGGTCACTCGTGCTAAACGGGGGATTGTGCAGCCCAAGACGATTTTTGATCTTCATGTTGAGGGATTATCTCCAATACCGAAGACCTATCGTGGTGCTCTCAACGATCCGAATTGGCACTCTGCCATGGTTGAGGAGTATGGCGCTCTTATCTCCAACAATACTTGGGACCTAGTAGATCCACCTTGCAAAGCTAATATTGTTACAGGCAAGTGGATCTACCATCACAAGATGAAGTCTGATGGTTCCTTAGAACGATACAAAGCTCGTTGGGTGCTCCGAGGATTTACTCAACGCGAAGGTATTGATTTTGATGAAACCTTCAGCCATGTCGTCAAGCCAGCCACTATTCGCACAGTGCTCTCTCTTGCGTTAACCAGTGACTGGCCAATTCATCAGCTTGACGTCAAGAATGCGTTCCTCAATGGCACTCTCATAGAAACTGTTTATGCTCGTCAGCCTTCTGGGTTCACTTATCCGAATTATCCTGATAAGGTTTGTCGTCTCAACAAATCACTCTATGGTTTAAAGCAGGCGCCTAGAGCATGGTTCAGCGGTTTGCCTCATTCATTGCTTCGGTTGGTTTCATTGGCTCCAAGTCCGATAGTTCATTGTTCATCTATCGGCATGGTGCTGATATGGCCTATGTCCTGCTCTATGTGGATGACATAATCCTAACCGTGTATTCCTCAACATTGTTGCATAGTTTGATTGCCTCTCTTCATACAGAGTTCAGTATGACAGATATGGGTGATCTTCATTACTTTCTGGGCATCTTTGTGACACGCAGCAAGGATAGTATGTTCCTCTCACAGGAGAAGTATGCATTGGATCTTCTTGACAGAGCTGGTATGTTACAATGCAAATCCATCTCTACTCTAGTTGATACTGCCTCCAAACTTTCATCCAAGTCCAGTGATCTTGTTACAGACCCGACCGAGTACCATAGTATTGCAGGTGGTCTTCAGTACCTTACGTTTACTCGGCCAAACATCTCTTATGCCGTGCAGCAGATTTGTCTGCATATGCATGATCCTCGGGCTAATCATTTGCTTCTCGTCAAGCGTGTTCTTCGCTACATCCATGGCACCACCAACTATGGTCTCATCTTGTTTTGGCGCAGCTCCAACAAGTTGACGGCCTACTCTGGCGCTGATTGGGCAGGTTGCCCAGACACTAGATGGTCTACCTCAGGCTACTGTCTTCCTTGGCGCTAATTGATACGTCCAAAATGTATCTACTTTCCCGAACACTTTTACTATTGTTTCTCCTCTAAACTTGTGTGATTTGGATACAACTAACACGGACTAACACTGTTTTTAGCAGAATTACCTTGGTGTCTAGTTTTTGTGCAGAAAATCAACTATCAGGAAAAATCCCGGAAAATATGCCAAAAATCATATTTCACCAGAAGACCCACGGACCCAGAAGACGAGACGGAGTGGAGGCCTGGGGGGGCCATACCCCTGCCAGGCGTGGGTGGGCCCAGCCCGCGCCTAGGGGGTGCGTCCACCCCAGACACCCCCTCGGGCTCCCTCTTCGCCTATAAGTTACCCCTTCACCTAAAAACCGAGGGGGTGGTCGTTTTTTCAGAAAGAGTTCCGCTCCACCGGCACCATCAGAAACCACGATTCAGATCCAGAAACTCCGTTCTGGCACCCTGCGGGGACGGGGAATTTGGAGAGGATCATCGCCATCATCATCACCAACGCCTCTCCATCAACCATCAATGTTTCCTTCATCCATGAGTGAGTAATCCCACGCTGTAGGCTACGGGGATGGTAGGGATTGGATGAGTTCTATCATGTAATCGAATAAGATTGTTAGGGCATAGTGCCTAGTATCTCTATTAGTGCTATTTAACTTTGTTGCAACTTGTTGTGCTTAATGCTTGTCACTAGGGCCCGAGTGTCATGATCTTAGATCTGAACTTATTATTGAATCATTATGATAGTATTGTTTGTGATCTTATCTGCAAGTTGTGTACACATATCATTGTCCGGATCCAAAGGCCCCGAAGTGACAAAAATTGGGACAACCGGAGGGGATGGTTGTGGTGTGAGGATCACATGTGTTCACGGAGTGTTAATGCTTTGCTCCGGTGCTCTATTGAAAGGAGCACCTTAATTGCCAGTAGTTCTCTAGAGTCCCCGCTGCCACAGGCTGGCAGGACAAAAGATGTTGTGCAAGTTCTCATTGCGATTACGCATGACTATATATGGATCACATGCCTATGATTGTCTAGTACTTGGATGCTTATTCTTATTTATCTTCAATGCCCTAGATCTTGAAGTTACATGTTTAGACTCGTCCATGCAACGCCCGTCCATCCATATCTATGCCTACTGCACTCATATCCTACTGTTTGCTGCTACGTTACTATTGCTCATGTTTTACTGCTGCTGTTGCAAATATAAACTGTTGCTACTGATAAACTTCTGTGAGCAAGAACTATTTCCAGGTGCAGCCGAATTGACAACTCAGTTGTTAAGGCTTGCAAGTATTCTTTGGCTCCCCTAGTGTCAAATCAATAAATTGGGTAATACTACCCGCGAAGACTGTTGTGATCCCCTATACTTGTGGGTCATCAAGACTATTTTCTGGCGCCGTTGCCGGGGAGCATAGCTTTATTTGTAAGTTCACTTGGATATACTATTGTTCACTGTTAATCCTTTCGTCGTGGGTAAGTCTCGTGATGGAAAGTTCCCTATTTTACCATCCACTACAAGAAGAGGTATAGTCCTAAACACCTTTGTTGCTCTTGATTCACCATCTGTTATAAGTAAGCTTGTCACACCACCACCACATACTCATGCTACACACACTGCTACTACTGTTAAATCTGAAACTACTTTTGATGCTCATGATGTTACTTCTACTGTTCTTGATGCGAGTGGTTCATTAGGTCCTTTCCTAGATGCTACTATGGCTAGTCTAGGAAACACTGAAACTCCTAGTGAAGACACTGTTACACCTGTTAGCTCACCTGAGTCTAGAGAGAGTTATGATATTAATGATGATTACATTGAGTTTACTGATGAATTTGTTGAAGAGTGCCGAAACACACATGGTGCTAGTGCTATTAAGAGTCTCCTTGCTAGACGTACCATTACTCCTAAATTGTCCTCTGATCCTAAGTTTGCCACCTCTCCCATAGATATTAAAGATAAAGATTATGATTTCTCTCTTGATTTATCCTATTTGGACATAGTTGAGAAAGAACCTTTTTGTGGGACTGAAAATGAGAGTGTTGTGGCTCATATGAATGAGCTTTCTACTATGAGTGCTTTGTTCTCTGATGATTTTAAGATGCGCAAGTATTTTGTTACTAAGATATTCCCTTTTTCACTAAAAGGAGAAGCTAGGGCTTGATTTAATAGATTACCTCATGGTTCCATTGATAGCCCTGATTGCTTGATTGCTTCTTTCTTCCAGAAATATTTTCCTCCCAGTGCTAGACATGCTGCTTTGCAGAGACTTTTTGATTTTAAACAGGGAGAAGAAGAGAAATTGCCTGAGTCATGGACAAGGTTATGTGCCTTGATTCATGCACATCCTGGATGTCCATTGCCTAAGAATGAGCTTCTTGATATTTATTATAATGGACTAATTGATGATTCTAGGACATATCTAGATAGCTTTGCTGACTGTGTTTTCAAGAAAAGAACTCCTACAGATGCTGAAGAATTAATGGCTAAGATAAGCAAGAATTATGATGATTGGACTTCAACTGAGCTAAATACACCTGAGCTTATTACTCCTGAACCAGTTGTGCCTAAACCAGATCCAACACCAACACCAAAGAAGAGGGGGGTTATTGCATTAAATGATGAAGTGATGAAAGAAGCTAAGAAATGTCTAAAGGAGAAAGGTATTAGAGCTGAAGATGTGAAGAATCTGCCTCCTATAGAAGAATTATGTAAGCCAATTCCCCACTCATCTACTATTGAGGTACACTCTCTCCACTTTAATGAATGTGATATTCCCTATGGTAAGCCTCCTGAACAATGCTTAGAGGAACTTGACACATTTATTGTTAAGCAAGGTAATTTTAATAAACAAGTTTAGAATCATTTATTGGAAAACTCTAGAGCTATTAATGAGTTTAAAGATATTGTGGAAAGAACTTCTAATGATATTAAAATTCTTTGTAAACACTTTCAAATGGTTCAAACCCAACTTGATCAACTTGCTAAGGTACACAAAGATATGCTAGTTAATGCCTCAGGAGATAAACATGCTTATGGAATTAGAACTAGGAGTGGTATAGCTACTCAAGATCCTTTATATCTTGAAGGACACCCTAAAATAATTGAGCAGGGTTCTCAACAAGGTGAAAGTAGTGGTAGTCCTCGTAAGAGAAAGAAAAATAAACATAAGGTAGTTGAGGAACCACTTGAACCTGCTGTAGATCCTAATAGTATATTTGTCTCTGATGCTAAAACTAAGAGTGGTAATGATAAAAAATGATGCTCCTGATAAGGAGGAAATTGAGGAAGAACCTGATAAGCACACTATGAACACCAGGTACACTAAGGAAGATTTATTGCTAATAAACATGGTAAAGAGAGAGAACCTTGGGTGTAGAAACCTATGCCTTTTCTAGGTAAGAAACACAAGTCAAAGGAGGAAGAACACTACAACAAGTTCTATGAGTGGATGAAACCTTTATTTTTGCAAATTCCTTTGACTGATGCTATTAAATTGCCTCCTTATTCAAAGTATATGAAGGATATTGTCTCTAATAAAAGGAAGATTCCTAATGAGGATATTTCTACTTTGCTTGCTAATTATTCCTTCAATGGTAAGGTTCCAAAGAAACTTGGTGATCCAGATATACCAACTATTCCTTGGTCTATTAAGAACAATTATGTTAGAACTGCTTTATGTGATTTGGGAGCTGGAGTTAGTGTCATGCCTTTCTCTCTCTACAAGAGACTCCAGCTAGAAAAGTTGATACCAACTGGTATATCTTTGCAAATGGCTGATAAGTCAACTACTATTCCTGTTGGTATATGTGAGGTTGTTCTTGTTCAAGTGGCTCATAATTTCTTGGTTTTGACTGATTTTGTTGTGCTTGAAATGTCTGAAGATGATAATATGTCTATTATTCTTGGTAGACCTTTTCTTAATACTGTAGGTGCTGTCATTAATTGTAATCAAGGAAAAGTAACATTCAATATTAATGACAAAGAGCATACTGTATATTTCCCTAAGAAGGTTGCTAAGAGCTATTGCCTGAATTCCATTGAAAATATTGAGAGCATCAAGGTTGGAGAAATATATTGTCCCATTCCACAAGAAAATTTTCAAACTATTATGATTGGGACCATTGCTATCAAATATGAGGTAACATAATCACCTTGTGGAATGCAAATTTTTGTTTCATATAATATTGTTTTGGTAACAATACTTGATCAACCTTGTTAACAAAAGGATTTTAATGAACAAAATAATGATTTCACTGTGGTTATACTTGCTTTCTTTTATTTTTGCCTTTTCTCTTGCTAGCTTTGGTTTTGCTAGTTGTTTGCTTGTTAGGGTCTTAGAACTTCTGTAGTTTGGTTTTTTGTTTTCTTTTGCTTCTTCTAAAAAAATTGTTTCTGCGAGAAAATTAATTTTCATATCCTAAAAATTGGCCAAAAATAAAGTTTCCCGAAAAATCCCAGAAAATTCAAAATAAAATTTTCCTTGAAAAAAGGGGCAGAGGGACACCTGGAGTGACTCAGGGGGCCACCCCACCCCTAGTGGGCGCGGGCACCCCTTATGTGGCGCCTAGTTGGGGTGTGGCCCACCTGGGTCCTTCCAAGGTGCCTCCTCCCAGCCATCTTCTTTCTCTCTCCCAAAAACACCGGAAAACTTTCTCAAGCTCGAGCTCCTGCTGTTCTTGATCGTGATTTTCGATCTCCTTGCTCAGCCCATCTTTGTTGCTTATTTTTGGAGGGATTGCTCCTTGGTATGTACCTCCTCCGCTTGTCCTATTAGATTTGTGATTGGTAGATTGTATCTTGAGTATTTTACTACTATAGGTGACAGCTTGTGTGAGCTTGCATGCTTGTTCTATGCATAGATATTTAATTTTGATGCTTGTTTCTCATCATTTATCAACTTGGAAATCACTTGGTTTGATGTTTGTCTAAAAATTTCAAAAAAATAGGTCATGGACAACCACACATTTGGTGAAATATTTGAGAGTGATGCACCTAGAAGGGCAATGCCTTCAAGATCATCCTCCCAAGCTAGGCCCTCATACAATGAGGATCTCATCACACCGCGATTTGGCGACGAGGGAGATGAGGGGGATGCTCACCCTTCCACCTTTCCTTGCCAAACCTTTTTGCGGGCTGCTGGGATTCTTGATGATTTTACAACCTTGGTTTGGAGGGTTGGACTATCAAACTTTATGCAGGATGAGAGTGTGCAATATGCTACGCTCACCAAAATATTTGTGGAGAGCCTTTCTTTTACTAACAACTTGTTCAAGCCCGATGTATCTTTCAGAATTTATGGAAGGTCTTACAACATGACATTGAAGAAATTTGGTGAGGCCCTGGGACTTGGTACAGCTGGGTCAACAAAGAAGATTCTAGCTCAACCCGCCGATTTGTTGGAGCTCTGCCGTGGGATAACCAATGATGATGACTATAGATCTCAATGGGGAAAGATAAGAAATATTCAACTCCCAGCCATCAGGTACTTTGCTTACTATCTTGCCACTAGTGTTCTTGGTAGGGAGAACACTAGTAATATTTCCAACTATCATTTGGCATTGTTAGCTGCTGCGCTCAACAATGAAACTAACTACAATCTTGGTTCTCTCATTGCTCGTCGCTTAGCTGCTAAGGGACCCATTTATGGGGGAATTATTGCTACGCGTGTTGCTGCTTCCTTGGACCTTGCTGTTGTTCCAAATGATACAGCTTTGGCCCCTCAGAGGCTTGATCTTGCTGCCATGAAGGCACATCACTTTGTCACTACTGGCTCTACCCTTGAGAGCTTGGTTTATAAAATGTTGTTTATTGACGGTGAAGAGAGAGAGATCCCTCTCACCCAAACCACTTTGTTCAGTATTTCCCAGGGACCTTTGTCACGATCTAAGGAGGAGATGGATGACAAGCTGCGCATTCTTGACTTCCATGGATGCTATCAGGGGGACGCACCCTCATATAACCCCTCTGTGTACTACACGGGTGAGTCCTCGAGTTCGTACCAGGACGAAGGGGCCTCCTCGTCGTACTACAGAGGTGCACCTTCTTGGGCATATTGGAGTTGAGCCCCATTTAGGCCAAAAGCCTAAGCTTGGGGGGGGGGGGGGTATACCGACATCACACTCATCTATATATCATGATCGGTCGGTTCTTTGTATATCCATTGTTTCACTTTCTTTTTGGTTTTTGTCTCTGCTTTCCCAAAACACAAAAATACCAAAAATATTTTCATTATTTCTCTTGGTTTGTTTCTTTGCTTTTTAGCTTTGGTTTGCCTTAAAGAAAAATCCAAAAAGATTTTGCTGTGTTTGCTCGCTTTGAAAAAATGAAAACACCAAAAAAAATTGTTGTTCTTCTTTGGTTTTGTGAGTTCTTTGCAGGGTTCAGCCGTCCTCAGTGGATTTTGGTTTCATGTTATTATTCAAGTCACACAAGTGAAGGGCAATAATGAAGATTAAGACAACTCGAGGAGTGGTAAGAGGCTGGTAACGAACTCTATTTGTTTTCATTTTTGTACATATACTCATCATGGTGAGCATGCTTAGTATGTTCATGTAAGGTGTATGTTACTGATGGATGCTTAGTAGTTCTTACTTCTTTGTGATTAGCTCCAGCTTGCTAATAGTTTGTAGTATGTCATATGAATGTTTGCTTGCATTGTTTTATTCATATTTTGGTATGATATTGTGGTATCCTCCTCTGAATGTTTCACGTGAATCGACATGGCACATGCTCACGCATGCATATGACTAAACAATAGTCTGTAAGCCTCGATGATTTATTTTGCCTCAGAGTTCTTGTATCACTTTCATGCCATAATTAGTCCTATTTTGTTGCAAGCATGATTATGACAGTTATTGATCTCTCGTTTGTCGCTCCCTCTGTATTGCTAGCCTTCACTTGCACTGAGTATGAGCTCTACTTGTGCTTCCAACTCCCCAAAACCAATATTGCCAACAGTGTCCACCATACCTACCTATTAGCATCATTTGCTATTTCCGTGCATATTCTATATGCATTGTTTTCTTCCAAATAAAATGTTTGTCTATTTTGAGAAAGTTAGTTAGTAAATCTCTCACAAACTTGATGGCACACTTTATTCCTTGCACTTTATAATCCTAAATCATTGTGACTGTCCATGAAAGTTATATGCTTGCAAATTATAGGCTGGGAGTTAGCAGAACCGTGTTGTCATGGGGAATGCTTTCAACACTTATGGATACATATCCAGTTGATACCTTGCTCTTTTGTTTGCGGATGTCGTCGGTGTGAAATAGAAGGGGAGCTTGTGAGTTCATGGAGTATATATATGTGTTAGAGAAACGCCTGGGCCGCTAGCCTAAGCCATGCCTAATCATGGTGGAAACTTGCAGTATCACCATAATGAGCATTCTGTGAAGCATCCTCAATAAAAAGCTATGCACATAGTAAATAAAAAGATCTCCGAGATGCTCATTGTCTGCTTGCCTTGTCATTTTGATTATGGGATAGCTCATGTATCATGTTCAAGGGGTACCCGTTGGCGATTCTCTATGATATGCATGTATTTACGATGACAAGAACTTACAGGTAACCAAAGTTGAGTAGCATGCGGAGCGACCCTCGTACTCAAGGGACTTGGGATTTCTAGTTTATGGTCTGTCAAGCATATAACTCATATTGGACCTCACTTTCACTTTAACCATGTGAAGATGCCTATGATAGGGGCAATGAGAGCTCAAAGCTAATGAGTACCTTCCTTTCAGCATTAGGAAGCCTTTCAAACTTCTCAAAACCTTTTTTTACTCCCTTGTTGAGTCACCTCTTATTCTATGAGCACCTTCTTGAGAGCATAGTTGTCATTCTTGTGTTTGTCTCAAAAACTGGTTAATTATGTCATGACTTTGATGCTTGTACCTCTGATATTTTTACTTCTAGTCTTCACTTGAACTTCAGAGGTGCCTTGACATTTATATTATGCTCTACAGACAAAGGCAAGCGAGATACCACTCTATCATACTTTATTATGGGCATTGCAATGTTGCTTATGTTTATGCTCCATGCTACTTATTATTATTGAGTTGGTTTCTCTTCATAGCTTGCGATGACTATTGAGTATACTTGGTTGCATACTTCTTATTATGAATGGTTTAAGTACCTACTCATGTGCTGAGAATATATACATCATATGAAGCAAATGTGTTCGTGAAAGTTCTTTTATCGGACTCAGTTTTCAACTGAATTGCTTGAGGACAAGCAATAAGCTAAGTTGGGGGAGTTGATACGTCCAAAACGTATCTACTTTCCCGAACACTTTTGCTATTGTTTATCCTCTTAACTTGTGTGATTTGGATACAACTAACACGGACTAACATTGTTTTCAGCAGAATTACCTTTGTGTCTATTTTTTGTGCAGAAAATCAACTATCAGGAAAAATCCCAAAAAATATGCCAAAAATCCTATTTCACCAGAAGACCCACGGAGCCAGAAGACGAGACGGGGTGGAGGCCTGGGGGGCCCACAACCCTGCTAGGCGCCGGTGGGCCCAGCCCACGCCTAGGGGGGTGCAGCCACCCCAGGCACCCCCTTGGGCTCCCTCTTCGCCTATAAGTTACCCCTTGACCTAAAAAATCGAGGGGGGGGTCGTCGTTTTTCTAGAAAGAGTTCCGCTTCGCCGCCACCATCAGAAACCAAGATTCGGATCCAGAAAATCCGTTCTGGCACCCTGCCGGGACGAGGAATTTGGAGAGGATCATTGCCATCATCATCACCAACGCCTCTCCATAAACCATCAATGTTTACCTCATCCATGAGTGAGTAATCCCCTGTTGTGGGCTATGGGGATGGTAGGGATTGGATGAGTTCTATCATGTAATCGAATAAGATTGTTAGGGCATAGTGCCTAGTATCTCTATTAGTGCTATTTGACTTTGTTGCAACTTGTTGTGCTTAATTCTTGTCACTAGGGCCTGAGTGCCATGATCTCAGATCCTGAACTTATTATTGAATCATTATGATAGTATTGTTTGTGATCTTATCTACAAGTTGTGTGCACATATCATTGTCCGGATCCAAATGCCCCGAAGTGATAGAAATTGGGACAACTGGAGGAGATGGCTATGATGTGAGGATCACATGTGTTCACGGAGTGTTAATGCTTTGCTCCGGTGATCTATTAAAAGGAGCACCTTAATTGTTAGTAGTTCCCTAGAGGCCCCGCTGCCATGGGCTAGCAGGACAAAATATGTTGTGCAAGTTCTCATTGCGAGCACGCATGACTATATATGGAGCACATGCCTACGATTGTCTAGTACTTGGATGCTTATTCATATTTATCTGCAGTGCCCTAGATCTTGAAGTTACATGTTTAGACTCATCCATGCAACGTCCGTCCATCTATCCCTATGCCTACCGCACTCATATCCTACTGTTTGCGGCTACTATTACTATTGCTCCTATTTTACTGCTGCTGTTGCTTTGGTGTTGCTACTACAAACTGTTGCTACTGATAAACTTCTATGAGCAAGAACTATTTCTAGGTGCAGTTGAATTGACAACTCAGTTGTTAAGGCTTGCAAGTATTCTTTGGCTCCCCTTGTGTCGAATCAATAAATTAGGTAATACTACCCGCGAAGACTATTGCGATCCCCTATACTTGTGGGTCATCACTAATCTGGTGTCATGGTCTGCTAAGAGGCAGCACATGGTCTCTCGCTCCAGCTCCGAGGCTGAGTACAGGGTGGTTGCGAATGTGGTGGCTGAAACTTGTTGGTTACGGCAGCTTCTTCATGAGCTTCATCGACCGGTGACTAGTGCCACTATGGTTTTCTGTGACAATGTGCCACTTAACCAGAATCATGTACATCATTAGCACACCAATCATGTGGAGATCGACTTGCATTTTGTACAAGATTGTGTCACCACCGGCGAGGTCCTGGTTCTACACGTTCCGAGTTTTTTCAGTTGGCGGACATTTTTACCAAGGGACAACCGTAGCCTCTTTTTTGGATTTTCGGGACAGTCTTAACATTCGTCGACGCCCGTTTACGACTGAGGGAGGGTGTTAGAATATATAAATATAATGTATTTGTATAGATATATGGTTGTATATGTGTAGTCTATGTATAATTGTCCGTGTATTGTACGGTACGAACTCTAGCCTTGTAAGTCTATATAATGAGAAATACAAGGCACCACAATGTTTGGTTTCCCCTATCTTACAGCTTCGAGTTGCTTCCTGCCAGTGTTGAGGCCAAACCTGCATGCTTTAGAGAGGGTGATATCCCATCAATGTTTCTTCCTTCGTATTACCTTGGTCAGTGTCTCACTGATACATACAACTTGAATAAAAAGGGGGTAAATGGGCCAGTCTAGCGAGCGCCCGGACACCAAACCGACACCCAGAGCGCACCTATCTCCAAACCTCGCATGCTCGCTGGACGTTTCCAACGCACCCTCCCCAATCCCCACCTACTCCCGTGTCCCGGCTCTCACGAACGATCCCCTTGTTCCTCCGCGCGCCGTCTCCGCGCCCCGTATCACCGGGAGAGCTCTAGTCTCAAACACGTTCGTCGCCATTCGTGGCCAAAATAGAACCCGCGCCACCGCCGTTCCCTATTTGCAGCCGAACTCCCCATTCTGCTCAGCGAGCCACCCCAGCCCCACCCTCCTCCGCTCAGTCGGCCTGCACCGGCACGAGCTCCAATTACCAGCGCCTGTGGCCGACCACCAAGCTCGCCGTCCTAGGATCTTCCCGCGTCCACGCGCGGTGGCTGATTTTGGTGCCAGCGGCACCCAGCGCGTGGTGGTGGCTCCCCTCGTTTTCCTTCCTCCCATGGTCGTGCGCTTCTAGTCTACGAAGAAGAAGAAAAATAGGCTAGAAGGACCCACATGTCCTGATTAGCTAGGAACACGCTGATGGGACACTGTTTGTGTGCCTTGCTTTTTCACATGCATTTGATCAAAACGGATGGCTCAAAGATTTGAGTTTTCCAACAACGGTAGTTATTCGATTATAACAATTTGTTGCCTATTTGTTGCTTCATCTTTTCGATTATAACGGTAGTTTTACAACATGTGACAAGGCTGAGATCCTTCATAGGCTTTATCTTGTGCTTCATCTTTTCTGGACAGTTGCTTGCATAATGTCCTTGGTTACCACAGTTGTAACATGTGATAAGATTGAGTTCTTCACGTATATTCTGTGGACAAGTTGATACATAATGGCCTAACTCTTTGCAGTTGTTGCACCACACTTGGCTAATCTCCTTATACTTTTTCTTCTCGGGCTTCTCCAAAGCTAGGAGTGCTTCTAGTTCATGTTCTTCATATGTTATCTCAAAGGTAGGAAAGTTTCATGGTCTCCTTGATCTTTTCCTTGGATAATACATATGTCTCCTCCTTGGTCCTTTAAATTGATTCATATTGCATGGAGGTGCAAGCTGAGATTTTCCTTTGTCTTCATCTTTCTTGATAGACTTGGCTTTCTCATGGTAGTCTCAATCAGTTGTTGCACTCCACCTTGTTTCCTTTGTTGAACTATGGAATAGATGGGGCATTGGATAGGGACATGATTATTTCCCTCACATAGGAAACAAGTAGCTTGTGATGTGGGGCATTGATCAATTTGATGTTTCTCTTCACAATTGGGGCATTGATATTCATGCTCTTTGGAAGTGTGATCCTTGTCTCCACAAACATTGCAAGCTTGAGTTCCTTCTAGAATATCATCCTTGACATCCTTGTTGTCACAAACTCCTTGGGAAAGGTTGTCTCCCATGTTGATCATTTGATCTGTCATCTTATGCAACAATTGGGTTTGGGTTTCCAAAAACCTTTGCATGGCTGGATCTAACTTGTTGGTATTGGCTAAAAATTGAGCTGTCAATTGGTTCAACTAGGTTTGGGTTACTATGAGTTCTCTCGTGTTGGTCTCTTGGTTGTTGTTGTTGTTACCATCCTTGATGTTGGAGTTTCCTGGAGTAGTCATCTGTTTGGGTTGGATTGGGATTAGAATAAGCAAAAGATTTCTAAGGAATTAATTCTAATCACACACATCACAATTCACTCAAGCAATGTGCAAGCAATCACAAACAAATACTCCATTCAAACAACAAGTTTCAAGCACATTTATAGGCAACAAAAATATTTTTTTTGTTTCACCACATAAGTTGGTGTGTTTGATGTATACTTAATATGGTGGTCCATCTATGTGGTTCACTTGAGATCTTTCCCTCCTTCTTGGTTGATTCTTCTTGCATGAGATCATGGTTTCCTTGGGAAAATTCTTGGTCACAAAAACTTCAAAGGTGATGATGATTCCCAAGTTGTGTTTCCTTAGTCTTCAAGTCTTGAGTAACTTTTCTTGTCTCACTTGTAGTCCTTAGTGATATCCAAGGTTGAATTCCTTGTTGAGAATAAGGTTGAAATCATTTGAAGATGTTGAAGTCATTAGAGTTGATGAAGTCCTTTGCTCATGGTGAAGTCTTTGGCCATGGGGTAGGTTTTATCCATAAAGTTGAAATAGAAGAGATGTAGAATCAAAACCAAAATGGTTGAGGAAAGAGTCTACAAGATTGTTTGTAAATAAGTTTTGGAACAAATACACCTCCTATTTTTCTAAGGGGTTTTGTCCAATCCTAGGGTTACAAATCCTAAAGGCAACACAATGCTCTGATACCATCTGTAAGGTTCCCAACCTTTAATAAGGTAGAGATCCCTGTGTTTACAATGCTAGTCCCTGGATCAATAGCTAGCATCCACAGTTAAGATGTAATATCAAGAAACAAAGGTCATAATACAACTTTATAACCAGGAATAAAATAATTTATTACATCTTACATAGCTCATTTGGCTATCTCATTACAATGCAGCAGAATATAACAATAGCATGGGGTCCTTCATCTTCAAAGTGCCACAGGCAGACATGTTGGTTGTAGACTTGTAATCCTAAATAAATAAACTTCTCTAACATCAAACAAACCTGCAACATAATAAGTTACAGCCACAAGGGTCAATACATTTGAATTGTATTGGCAAGTGATACTATGGTAGTATAGTGGAGTCTATCATCTATATGCATTTGGCTAAGTGGAGCTTAGGCTTGCTTTGCTCAAAATAGTTTTTCCTTATCATTTGAAAACTCTAAGTTTTTGCTTGACAAAATCATTCCCAAGGCGTCTTCCAATAGAAATTGGTGATCCTTTAACCCCTGTTCAACCACAAGTTTTACTTAGAAATTGGGATGAGGATATTCTTGATAGATTCCATGTCTTGATGCTCAAATTGTCCTATACCAGGTACATGTCTAAGTACTTAGATTTTACACTCTTCAGAGGTGGTGCACTTTCCCCATAAGACTTGGTTTCACCAAGACAAGATCTTTCAGAAGCCTTCCCTTAGACCAGAATGGACGCGTTCCAACCTATCATCCCCTACCACCAACTATCCATTTGGCTAAGTTATTGCAACCTATATGATCCAGGCAGAGCCCATAATGCCAAGTGGCTGCACTTGAAGCTTCTCAACATTTGACATCTGAAATCTCTTTGTTCCTGGGTGGCCATCCACAAGTGAGATACACAAGGTAAACCATAGAAATGGGCCTTGTGAACCACTCAACACAAACCATTCCTTCCATTCCACCCAGGTGATTCATTCACTTAGTTGTTTTATTAAACAAAACACAAGTCCTTGACTTAGAAATATTCCATAGTATGAATATATATTCCACCCTTGTTTTCTACTAGCTAAGCTAAGCATGATAGTAATAGGAATCTTAACTTAGGAAATTCTACTAAGGTTTCATCTACTAGGATTTCACATGGCATAGTTTACACTTAGCAAAATTCCATGCAAGTCCTACTTAGAAATATCACTAATGCATAGTGAAAATAATGGGAAAAAAGTATGAAGCATCACTTGCCTTTTTGGTAGAGAATATAAGTTCACTCCTTGATCTTTGCAATATTCACACTCTTCAAATCACTACAATTCAATCAAGCAAGCAATATTTCAATCCACCATTCAAGCAAAACATCACATAAAATGATAGAAACAAAACAATGCATGCAAGCATGCCAACTTTGTTTTATTTACAAAAGTGGTTTATAATAGGTTATAAACATTCTAAAATACTTTATTGGTCATTTTTATAAAGTGGCAAAACTATTTGCAATAGATTTTACCAATAAACCATTTTCAAACCAAATCCTTATTTTATGTGGTTGAAAATGCCTTTATCAAAGTAGCAATATTTATAGAGTTCACCAAATACATTTTTAAGTCATAAAACTTGGTGTTTAGGGTCAGAGAGTTTAAATCAAAACATTTCCCAAAGGTTTTCCTCCAAAATCATTTTTAACAATTAAACCATATTTTTATTTGGCTAGAAATTTTTTAATTCAAGGTTTTATTCTTTTGCTTCACCAAATATGTTTTTTAAACCACAAATTGATTTCTATGGTCAGTAGGTTCAAAACAAACCATTTTCCAAAGGTTTTATCTCAAAAATCATTTTAGAATTTATATTCTAAACATGCATACACAAGTTTCTGCAAAAACAATCAATTTAACAGAAGCATTTTACTAAACAAAGTGCATGGTCAGAAAGTACTTGTATTGCTGATTCCATTGATATAAAATTTGCAAAATTTGGACGTGTGGTTTGAAAGTTATGAATTTTACAAAATTGAACATCTAATAGAACACAATTTCTGTTTTAAATCATCTATGGGCCACGTGGCGTGATACTACTCGTCGGTACCGTTTCGCTTGGATCGGCAGATGCGAGCCTTTGGATTTAAGTGGGATCGCATGGCTCAGAAGCAAGCATACCCCTTCAGTTAAAATTCTATCGTGGCCACTGGATCGTAATCGCATGGCGCACAGCGTGCCTGCCAGAGATGGGCGGCGGCAGGTGGCGGCGCTGGCTCTGCCTACGGCGTCGCGGTGATTACAGGAATCAAGGGAGGAAGAGGAGTGGCTCACCAGGTTCGGGATATCACGGTGATGCTCAACGTGCTTGCGGTTTGTCAAGGGGCGCACGGGTGTCGTCGGAATTCCTCACCGGAGATGCTCCTGGCGTCAGCTTGTTCGGGAGTCCTCGGAGGCAAGGCTACAGACCACGCGAGAGTGATTGGCGAGCACCTGGATATGTAAAAGACACAGGCGAACCAAATGGCATGATTCACTGGTCGAGGCGCGCACGGAGTCGAGTTCTAGAGCTCACCGGAGTTGCAGGGGTCGTCGGTGGCGCACTGGTGAAGATGTTGCCGACGTTCTGGCACGCGCTCGAGTGAGCTAGTGTTACTGGGTGGTTCGTAGGAAGATGGGGAGCAATCCAGTGGGTACGGGGAGCGGAGGGGTGGACGGAGTTGTCGGAATTTGGCCGGAGTAGTTTGTCGGGGCAGTGGCAGAGTATGGATGAATTAGGACAGCCTGGAGGCAGAGGGGAAACGGGAGCAGAGGGGAATGGTAGAGGAGATAGGGGCGACTAAATACACGCGGTCGCGGCGAGGTTTTAGCACAGGATTGATGGGGATTTAACACCGGCATTCATCATCGGAGAAACGGCCAGAGGAGCGTGGTCAGCGGGGTGGGTGAAGACGATGACGACGTGGCGATGGGGTCCGTTGTCCGCGTGAGGGAGAGAGGGGGATGTGGGGTCCACGCATCATAGACTCTGTGGGTTTTGTCTGCGGTGAAAAACGATTCACTCGGGGTGAGAGGGAGAGGTGGGCTGGTGTTGGGCTTAATGGGCCTACTGGCTGGTTCCATTTTTTTTTTAATACTGAAACCTTTTTCTTTTTCTATTTCTAATTTCTGTTTTGGTTTTGTCTAAACAATTCAAACAACTATTGAATTTCAAAAATTCAACAAAACTTTGTGTGGATTTAAATGCTGATTAGTAATATAATCTGAAGTCAATTTTGGAATAAAATTTTATTCTTTTTGGGGTCTTTTGAATTATTCAAAAGGCCCTTGTTTTAAATCAAATAAGATTTAATAATATTTTCAAACACCACTTAAATTCTTAAACCTTCCAAATCTTTTCATTAGGTTTTTATTTGTTTAATAGGGTGTCCAATAATTCATCTTGAATTATTTGGAAAGTATTTAATATGATTCATAAATCATTTGAATTGGGTATTTGTTTTAATTTCCAATGGAATTAAATATAGTTTTAATTCCCTAAATTTTACTTGGAAGATTTCTTTTATTTAAGTTAATTAAACAAAATTTATTTCACTTGGGTAAATTCCAAAATACTATTTTCTCATGAATTATATAATTATTCTTATTAGAGATTTGTCTTTATTCCAATAGGATTTGGTTCAAGCCATTTTATTTTATTTTGGATATTCTTTATCCAATATTTTATTTGGATTTGGATTCTATTCATTCTTTTTGCTTAATATTAGGCCAAGATTTAATTTGGTCTTTAAATAATCCTTATTTAATATTTCTTTCTTCATCTTATCAAATCCATATCTTTTTATTTAGAGATCCAAACTTGGTGATTCCAATTTGTAAAATCTTATTTGAGATTTATTTATACTTTTAAATATCTTTAGGGTTATTTGCTCACCATTTGGTGTGGATTTTAGATAAGTGTTTTATTAGCTTTGGAAATTACTTTTCCTTATCTTATTAAATTGATAAGATTTTATCCATGGCTCCAAATTAAGTGAAACCAGTTTATATGGGCTTATAACATTTCTATTTGTCTTTCTTGATCATTTGTGAATGTTTGTTGACAAATTTTTATATGGACCAAATCCATAGGTTTGGAGATAACTTGGAAATGATTTTATTCCATTAGGGTTTAGGGTTTGGATTTATTTTCCAAGTGTTTAAGTTTCTAGATGCATTTTATGAGGAATGCATTACACTTGATTTGGATTTAGTTGGATTCAAATATTAACCAAAGTTTGTTCAAGATGGGATTTTTAAGTTTCCATTTAAAAACAAAAGTTTCTTTTCACCCTAAATTTCAATAATTATTTATTTTTCACATAACAAGATTTGGAAAATCTTGGGATGTGACAGCCCGTCTGGGAAACTTTACTACCCGGCGAGGCAACTTCTGTGCCTGATGAGGCAACTTCGGCAGGCCTTTAAGACGACACTTCCAAGCCCGGCGAGGCAACATCGGTAGGCCACTCGGACGGTGCTACCACGGTGGGTGAGGACGGAGGCAACTTTAGAACCTGGTGAGCCAACTTTGGTAGGCCATTTGAACAGCGATGTCGCGGAGGGTGAGGACAACCCTTCTTTAGGTAAGCCGCTACCGGATGAGGCAACGTCGATAGGACATTAGGATGGCGCTGCCATGGTGAGTGAGGACAACCCTTCTTTGGGCAAGCCGCTGCCCGATGAGGTAACATCGGATCCCAACAAGGAAACTTTAGAGCCCGGTGAGGCAAATTCATTAGGCAAGCCTCTATGAGACGAGGAAACTTTGGTGCCCGACTAGGCAACTTCAAAGTCCGGCGAGGAAACTTCCTTAGGCATGTTGCAGCTAGGCGAGACAACTTCAGAACCCGACAAGTAAACTTGTGCCTAACAAGGCAACTTCGAAGCTCGGCGAGGCAACTTCCATGCTTGACAAGGCAACTTCGGAGCCCGGCAAGGCAACTTCGGTAGGACATTAGGACGGCGCTACCGCGGTGAGTGAGGACGGCCCTTCTTCACGCAAGCCGCTACCGACGAGGAAATATCAGAGCCCGGCGAGGCAACTTTGGTAGGCCATTCGGACGGCGCTGCCGCGGTGTGCAAGGATGACATTTCTTCATGGAAGACGTTGCTTGACGAGAAAACATTGGAGCATGGCGAGGCAACATCAGAGCCTAACGAGGCAACATCAGAGCCTGGCGAGGCAACATCAGTAGGCTATTAGGACGGCGCTACCGTGATGGGTGAGGAAAGATCCGGCGAGGCAACTTGGGAACCTGGCGAAGCAACTTCGCAGCCCGACGAGGCAACTTCTGTACCCGACTGAGCAACTTTGGAGCCCGACAAGGAAACTACTGTCGTCCTCATGTCCTATGAAAGTTGTCTCGCCGGGCTCTGAAGTTGTCTCATCAGGCTTCAATATTGCCTCGTCGGGCAACGGCTTGCCTAAAGAAGGGCTCTGAAGTTGCTCGGCCGGGCACAAAGTTGCTAAGTCAGGCTCCAAAGTTGCCTCGTCAGGCACAAAAGTTGCCTCGTCAAGCTCCAAAGTCTACCAAAATTGCCTCGCTGGGCTTCACAGTTGTCTCACCGGGTTTAGAAGTTGCCTCGCTAGGTTCCGAAGTTGCTCAGTTAGGCATTGCTCAGTCGGGCTCCAAAGTTATCTCGTCGGGCACTAAAGTTGCCTCTTTTGGCACCAAAATTGTCTTATCGGGCACCGAAGTTGTCTCCTCGGCCACAAGTTGCCTCTTCGGGCTCTGAAGTTGCCTCGCCGAGCTTCAAAGTTATCTCGCCTTGCTGCAAAGTTGCCCAACGAAGCAACTTGTGTTCGACTTAGATACAGATGAATCTAATACTAAATCATGTCTAGATACAGTCGAATCTAGACAAATCTAAGTCAACTAATTTGGATAGGAGAGAGTAGGCAACTTTACAACCGCTGTAGGCAATTTTATGACAAATTGGACAAAATAATTTGGTTCTATTTGCAAATTGGACAAATACAAATCATGTGAATAATATGGTTCTGTTTGCAAATTGGACAAATACAAATCAAACAAAACATGTAGCCTGCTTTAGGAATTCATGTGAATCTAAAGTGTCTTCAAGCAAAACAACAAAGGATAAGATCCTTGTAACTATGCACGGGAGGTGGCGCTTCAAGGAGCAGCACCACACCGATGAAGTCGGCCTCCGCTGTGGGCGGGGACGATCCCGATGACCCTTAGCCGCCGCTAAGGGCAGTTTCCACGTTGCACGCATCGCAAGGAACCGCCGGCATGGGCGCATCCTTGTCAGTTCCAGAGGAAGTGTTTGGTTTTCCGCTGGTACGGGGCACGCTAAGCTGATCCGCCGGTGTATGCAGTCAGGTAGGCTCACTGGGTGGTCCGCCGACAAAGGGACTGATCCGAGGCTGTGGCTAACGATGTGTGGTGGGGTAAGTTCACCATGGCGGCACCGAAGCACCAAAATGGAAGGAGATCATGGGGAGAAGCAGGGGCGGAGGGGATGAAGGGTTGGGTGGCGGCATGGGAGGTGCGCCGGTGAGGAGGGATGGATGGTTGGGTGGTGCGATGCCGACAAGAGAAGCATGCACGATTTGGTAGGAGTGATATACAAGGATCTGTTGCTAACGGGTGTGCTGGAAACGTCGATTCAGCGTCCCTGCGCCAGCAAGAATTTGGGTAAATATGGCGGCAAACATATTAAGAGATTGAGGTGGATCAGAAAGCGGTCAAAACCAAGGGTTATGACGATACACTGTATGATAATATAGAGGTGGTACAGCTAGCGGTGCAAGAATCCTTGCTCTATCTTTCTTTAGCGTCAGTACTGCTGCTAGGGATGCAGAAGTGGGACAATTGTGATAAGTGAGATACCACTTTTAGACTAATAGACTAACTCAAAACTAAGTGGGGCAGGTGGGATAAGCTAGATTTGACATATCCCACTTATCCAATCTAATTTTTAGAGTTATCCTAATAGTCTAAAAGTAGTATCTCACTTATCCCGATTGTCCCACCTCTGCATCACTAGCTGCTGCAAGGAAGAGCTTGGTGGAGCTTGGTGGAGTGATTCCCTTTTTCTTGAGAAAAAGAACACCGTAGAATAGGAGACAACCCTACACGCGATAGCTGAGGAAACCACACGTATACTCGTTTTGCTTGCGAGAAAAAAAGGGCTAAGGGTATCTTCACTGGATCGATCCAATCCATTCGAGCGCGTCCGAACTTGTCCATGCGGACATGCGAAACGCGCGCGGCGCCACAGCGGCAATATCCATCCGAATGAACGCGTCCGGTTTGACCCATCGTATACCAAATCTGGGAAAAGGTTGCGTCGAACGCGCGCGAACGCGAGGTGTGTCCTACCCGCTGGTGTCGCTGGCTCACCCATCAACCGCTACGGCTTTGACTCAGACACGCATAGCGGCACAGATTCAGACGCAACCGCAGCAGTGATTCAGAGGCGCTGGTGGAAGGCTGACTAGCGGAAGCCTCCACCATTAATGGCGATGAGACGGTGCACTGACTGCATGGACACTTTAATGCCATCTCTTTAGCCTCCATGCCGGTCCTTTTAAACTAGCCGCCCGCGGCCATCTTTCCCCACACCTCACACCACACTCTCCTCCTTCTCCTTTCTATTCTCCACTACCGGTAGCTAGCCATGGCCGGCGGCAATGGGTCAAGGGGAGGGCGTGTCGGCCGTGGACGTGGAGGGAGGCACGGAGGACGTGGCCAAAGCAGCGCTCCACCATGCTCTCTATCATTGACGTCATCACCTAACGAGGTCGACCCAGGCGTCAAGTTCGTCGTGGCCATCCACTTCGGCATGGCGCTTGACAGGATGCTCCTCCCCCGCAAGTTCACGTCGTTGGTCGCCAACCCACCGCCCCATCTTGTCTTTCTGTGGGCGAACGGTTTTAGGACCACCAGGTACCCAGTGGATTTGATGTTCGACCACCTCGGCCAGATGTACCTCGGCGGCGGCTGGGAGTGCTTCGTCCGCACGCACCAGATCGAGGCGGGCAACATCGCCGTCTTCGAGTACGATGACGAATCAATGTTCTTCGTCAGCGTCTTCGACGACACCATGTGTCATCGCTGCTACCACTCCGAATCCGACTCTGGCTCTGACGAGTAGGCTAGGAAATTTGCATTCGCCTTGTAAGATGTAGCAATGTGGGCATCGGCCATTTGCAATGAAAATTTTATTCGACTGCCAAATATATTACAAACAACACTACAACACCACCCTAGCTATGCGTCGCCTATGGCGCTAGTGTCCACGGGTGATACGTCGTAAACATATCTATAATTTTATATGTTCCATGCTTGTTTAGTATCAACTTTGCTACCTTTGTCTACACTTTGAGGTATTTTTATACATTTTCTAGGACTAACCTATTAACAAGATGCCACAGTTCCAGTTGTCTGTTTTCTGTTGTTTTTGGTTTTAGAAAAGCTAGTAAGGAAATATTCTCGAAATTGTACGCGATAAAAGGCAAAGTCAATATTTCACCGAGGAGAACACGGAGTCCAGAGGAGAGAAGGAGGGGCGCCACAGGGCGGCCGCACCCCCCCCAGGCGTGGGCCCACCCTAGGTCGTGCCAGGGCAGGGTGTGGGCCCCCTGGCCGCCCTCCTACATCGCCTATTCGCCTATATAAGCCCCCCAATGCCAAAACCCTAAGCACCCGATTAGATCTCCATGAAACAGTTTGTAGCCGCCGCCACCATCGTCCCTAGATCAGGGGATCTGAAGCTCTTCATGGCACCCTGCCGGAGGGTATAGGTCATCCCGGAGGCCTTCTTCAACGCCATGCCAGCCTCCGGTATGATGCCTGAGTAGTTCACCCTTGGACTATGGGTCCATACAATAGCTAGATGGCTGTTTCTCCTCCTTTGTGCTATCATGTTTAGATCTTATGAGCTCCGTTCATGATCAAGATCATCTATTTGTAAACATGCATGTTGTGTTTGCGGGGATCCGATGGATATTGATATACTATGTAAGATTGATTATTGATTCTATCATGTCTTATTGATTATTGATTCTATCATGTCTATGTTGTTTGTGATCTTGCATGCTCTCCGTTTCTAGTAGCTATCTTTGCCAAGTAGATGCTAGTGACTCCAAGAAGGAGTATTTATGCTCGATAATGGGTTCATTCCTCTATTGAATCTGGGGAAGTGACAGAAATCTCTAAGGTTATAGATGTGCCCTTGCTACTAGGGATAAAACAACAATCTTTTATTCATGGAACAATTGTATTATTTACTTTACACACATTGCTTACTGCAATTATCCGTTGCTTGCAACTTAATACTGTAGGGGGTTCGGACGATAACCTAAAGGTGGATTACTAGTCATAGATGCAGTTGGATGGTGGTCTATGTATATTGTTGTAATGCCCAATCAAATCTCATACTAATCATGAATGTCTAGTATTTGCATTGTTATGCCTTGCTCAGTTCCTGTCAATTGTCCCGCTGTAATTTGTTTACCTAGCATGTAATGTTATTTATCTTAAGGAGAACACCTCTAGTGAACTGTGGACCCCGTTTACTTTCTGCAAGCAACCATTAGCTTCCTGAAAGGGTAATTGCCCCTATGTGTGGTTTTGGTGATTAATGACAATCCCTATGGACTAATGTTTTCATTGAGTTTTATATGAAGAAATATTCCATAGGTCATGCTTATAGTCCATGTGTTGGATTCAAGTATGGATGCCATGAAGATAAAAATACCTTAAGTATTGGCATCAAAATCATCGTGTTGAAGAGAAGAATATGATATGATCAAGGTCTTGAGAGTGTGATCTCAATAGAAGAATTCAAGATATGTCTCTAAGTCAGTGTCATGATAGCCTCATTAGTTGATCTATGGTTGACTAAGATTTAGAGCATGTAATCAAATGAAGAGTTCCTTATGTACCTCAAGATATTAAGATGGAGCACGAGAAGATACTTGGTTGACCAATACAAAGAGTGAAGAGTGATTTCAAGTTGGTTAACACATGAAGCATAAAGAATGTACCACATGGTCTTGTGGTATGGTAAGCCTTATCAATTATGCATCATGAACTAACCCATTATATATTTTCCTTTGCGTTTTCTATATGGGACAGGTATCTTTCCATGGGCATGCTTCAAAAATGAAGATATTATATAGCCCATGAGAGGATGACATCAAGTGGTGATCATCATCAAGGTTGAGAAGGGCAAGTTCAAGATAAGCATCTCGAGAAGATTATTTGCTTGAAGCTTGCCGTCCATATTGGTGATAATGGACATGTGAATACATGTATTAATGAAGCTATCCCATAGTGGTGTATGGGGGAGAAAATTAGGAGTCTTCACGAAGCAACAATGATCAAGTGTTACATTCAGGTTTGGGTAGAGCTTGAAGCGTTGTCATCAAGATCAAGCAGAATGCGCAAGGCAAAGGTATGGCCTTGCTAGGTTTTCGTTTTACCGGTCTCAAGGTGGTGGTTGGGAGACCGGGTTATAGGATAGATAGCCGCACTATCAAGAGGGGCTTTCGGTTGTGTAACTTGATCACATCGTCATAGGAAGCTCAATCCTTTTCATACTTTGCATCTTCCTATTTTTTTGCTTCTTGTTGTTTCTCCATGTGAGGTTCTTGAGCTTGTTTCTAGCTCTTCAACAAGCCCAAGTTCATCGAAAACGGAATTCGTATGCATCTTCTATGGTGTTTTCAAGTTTGAAGGTTTTATCGGTTCTTATTTAGGGAGGCTTCTTACCTTTCTTCATTTGGTCTTATCCTCCTTTGTTGGGCTATGATGTTTATCTGCACAATCTTGTAGACCTTGTTGTCCTCGTCAAAACAAGCCCAAGATCATCGAAATCGAAATCCGGATGCAAAAGTTATTGCGTTTTCCGTGAAGTTAGTTTCATCCCGGTTGTGGATCCGGTTCAACTGGCTCCCAGACCGGGTGGTCCGGTGCCAGCACCGGAAAACCGAGATTCAACCAGGTTTCAACCGAGATTCAACCGGATTCAACCGGGATTTTCGGTTTTTCTATATCGAGTCTATCCGAGACTGTGTACTGACCCTTATCTCGGTTGAGATCCGGTTTTCCGGTCCAGGAACCGAACCATCCGGTTCTGGAGCCGGTCCAACCGAACTTTCAACCGGATTCGCACAGTTTTCTCCCAACGGCCATATTTGATTTCCACTATAAAAGGGGTTTCTTCTCCCAATGTTTTAGTGTGTTCTTGACCACGAAATTGACCTCCGTTGTTGAACCTCTTGAGCTTGCTTCCCCTCCTTCCCTCCTATGACTCTTGCATCTTTTTCAGGGCTTTGGAAGAGGAGATCTAGATCTACAATCCCCACCAATCAATTCCTCCTCTAAGTGAGGGGAACCCATTGGATCTAGATCTTGTAGTCATTGGTTGACTTCCACCATTGTTCTTCCTCTCTAATTCCTCCCTTGCACTTGTTGCTTTGGTGGGATTTGAGAGTGAAGGATTTGAGCACCCTTGGTGGCCTTGCTTTGCATTCTTGCATAAGTGTTGAGCTCTCCATTATGATTTGTTCGAGTGAGAGACCGTGAGTTTGTTACTCTTGGAGGGTGACCTCCTAGTTGGGTTGGCGGTTGGTACCGCGGTGTTCTCTTCGTGGAAGATTGTGAAGAGACCCGAGATTCTCCTTCGTGGAGCTTGTGAAGTGGTTGTGGATCTTGCCATCTCCGGAGTGGAGGAAAAGCTAGCCATAAGGAAAGGGCCTATTCCTTCGTGGGATAGACTCGGAGAAGAAGGTGAGCCTTTGTGGCGCGTGAGGAATCCTTCGTGGAACCTCACACCTCTCCAACGTGATGTAGCCCCCTTTCCAAAGGTGGTGAACACGGGAATACATCTTCGCCTCCGCGTGCCTCGGTTATCTCTATATCCGAGCTTACTTTCCTTGTGATAGCCATCGAGCTTGAAGTACTTATATCTTGCTTATCACTTGTGGTATATTTATCTTGTGCTATCTTGCTTAGCTTAATTTGTTGTTGGTGCACTTAGTTGAGCCTAGTGTATTTAGGTTTTGTGCTTGTAAAATAAACGTTAGTTTAATTCCGCATTCTATCAAGCCAAAACCGTAATAGTTTTGAAATTGCCTATTCACCCCCCTGTAGGCAACATCTATATACTTTCAATTGGTATCAGAGCAAGGTCTCTCCTTGTTTAGGCTTCACCGCCTAGAGTGTAAAGATGTCGGCTAGTAGTATAGTGCACAATGACACAATTATCTTTGATGGCACAAATTATGCTTTGTGGAGAAATTGCTTGCTTTGTAATCTTCGGACCTTGTGTCCAAATATTGAGCGATTTCTAGATGTAGGTTTTTCTCCTCCTATGGATCCTCAAAATCTATCTTTAGAGGATGAGAAAAATTTACATCTCGAAGCTCAAGTATCTAATGAGCTTATTTTCTCTTTGAGCCCCACAGTTAATTTGTTCTTGACGATTGTAAAGCGCAAGTCGTCTCATGAGAAGTGGACCAAGCTTAAAGAAATATTTGGTGGTTACATTTCTAATATTGTCGGTGGTTTCTCCAAGTATATCTCTTTTCCTTCACATCATGAAGAGCTCCAAGTTGCTTCCACCTCCGGCCGCGATGAGTTCTCATCTTCACCCACTTCACCAATGTGTGGCAAGACACAAGGTAAAGATATGGTGAGTGGTGTTGGGAATTGCAATGTTGATATTGTGCTCGCTAATGATGATCCTTCATCTCTATCCCATTGCAATGTTTCTTCTTTGGACGTAAGCACTTCTTGCAACAATAATGCTATATCCACGTGTGTTGCTAGTCCTTGTATATCATCTAGAAATTATTTGAGTACTAGTGTAGATGATACGCTTGATTTGCCTTGTTACCATGAACAAAATGCTTCTATTTCCTCTAGTTGTTTATCTAACAATGTAGAGGAAATCAAACATTCTATGAAGCAAGACATGATCATGAATGAAGATTCAAGAATATCCTCATCTTCATTCTCCCATGCTCACATGTGCCTTATGGCAAGAGGATCAAAGGTATCTCCTACTTTGGATCCCAATATATCTTGTAAAGATAATAGCAATGATAATGATGATAGTGATGATGACATTGATGAGGATACTAGTGCTCTCTTGCTTGAGTTGAATTTTTTGTGTACCTCTCTTCGTGGTAATAATAAGGCCATTACTTGTCTCAAACACGTTATGGACACCATAACTAAACAAACGGGAACCATAGAGGAGTTGGATTTCCAACTTGATGATGTGAGTCGGAGATTCAATCTCCTTAAGCAAGAGCTTGCCGAGGAGAAGCACACTAATTGTCTCCTCACACAAAAAATTGAATCTTATGAGCTTGAAAAGGAAAATTCCATTAATTATGCTTGTGCTACTAAATCTACTTCTTGTGAAGCATCTATCCTAAAGGAGAATGTTGAGCTAAGGGCTCAACTTGAGTTGCTAACTAGCAAGTATAGGAAATTGGAAGAAAGTCACGAAAAGCTCTCGGGCTCTCATATGATCTTCTAATCTCTTATAATGGGATAAAGTTAGCTCGTGAGGCAAGTATTACTAAGGTAACATATTGTGAGCCTCTTTTGGACATTAGCACAACTTCTACTCAAAATGCTATCTTGCCATGTGCTAGTCCTAGTAATTCATCTAGCCATACTATTGATAAACCTTGTGTTGGATTAATTGCTTTGCCTTGTTGCTCTAACAATGAAGCTTCTATTTCCTCTAGTACTTGTATTTACACTAACCATGTAGAGGAAATCAAAGAGCTCAAGTCTCAAGTCACTTCCTTGAGGAATGACTTGGAAAAGAGTCATGAAGGGAAATCCACACTCGATAATATCTTGAGTGTGCAAAAAAACCCTAATGATAAAAGTGGACTTGGATTCAACTCCAATAACAAGAACAAGTCCAATATAAACAAGAAGAAGGGCCAAAACCAAGTCAAGAATTCGGCCAAGATTATTTGCTTCAAGTGCAAGGTTGAAGGACATCAAGTAAGATCTTGTCCATTGAAGAAAAATCACTTGAGTGAGAAGCAACAAGGGAAGCGGCCACAAGTTCATGTTTAAGCCCAAGTTGAAGTTAGGCCACTTCCGAAGAAAAATCAAGATAATGCTCCCCAAGCCAAGAAATCAATGAAGAAGAGAAAGGGGAGCACTTGTTTCTACATATGTCGTGTGAAGGGGCACTTTGCCTCTTCATGTTCAAACGGTACCTTATCTAACCCTATCATTGTTGATGATTATTATTATCTTAGGAAGGATAAGGATGGAAATGTGTTTGCCAAGTTTGTTGGAACTCAAAGTGGTGTCAAGAAAAGAACCATTTGGGTTGCCAAGCCTATTGTGACTAACCTCTTAGTACCCAACTTGGTTGGGTACCAACTAGCTCAAACTTTATCAATAGGTGTTTATGGAGGGCATTGGAGACTTGGCTAACTCATGAAGAATTAAGGGATCTTCATATGTTGTATTTGATCAAGCCAAGTCCTTTGGATTATTATTTCCCTATCTTATATCCAATGTGCCTCTTAGCGTTAACTTGTACTTAACTCATTTATATTGTAAGTTACTTGACCCTTTACATGTTTTGGTTTTATACCAAGTATGTGTTTGTATTTGGTGTGCCTCATGCTTGATTATTTTGTGTATTCAAGTATGTCTAGGTGTTTGGCACATCATTTACTCGTGTGTTTTATTTTGAGCCTCTAATGCATCTTGATGATATCTTATTTGGATCTTTTGGAGTGGTTAATGGAACATCCCATTTTGGGGGAGTGACATGCCTCGCGCATATCTCAAACCTTAATATATGTGTACACGAGTACTACCACTTAGTATTGATATTGCAAGCTTATCTAGTCACTATGTGGTGTATCATACTCATGAGAAATTCAAATTCTAAATGTCCATTAATTATCTCTAGTTGAGGTTGTTTTGACTCTTATTAAAAAAATGAATATCACATTATGGGGGAGTGCTATGCTTCTTTTGCATATCACAATCCTAGGAAATGTGAACATATGAGGTAGTGCCACTTAGGGTCGATATTGTTGATTATCTTGTTTCTAGGTGGCATGTTGGCTCAAACATGGTCCTATTTTTGTTAGAAGCTATTATTGCTCGTCTTTTCGGTTTTTGTTTGAGTAAGAAATTCTTGGTGCGGTCTTTCTCAAATACATATCTCTATATCTTATTTGGGATACCATTTGCTTCAAGTTATTCTAATCATTGTTTTGCATGATTGTGTGACTAGTTGAAGCTATCAAGAATCTCTATTTTTGCATAGTGCTTAATATTTTTATTTCTATCCTATGCTTTTTATTGTGAAGATTTATCTTTAATATCCGTGCAATATACCACCGAAAATCTATTCCAATACAAGCATTGTCTTCGACAATTGATATACTTGTGTGTGGTAGCATTTGTGGATCATCTTCACTTTGGAGTTAACCTCTTATTGCCTTACTTTCTTTCCAAAAAAATTGTGTGGCTCCCATTGTGTTCCTTGGCTTTTGAACATATCTTTGATGATGTTTTTGATTATTATCAAATGTGTTTTAGTGGAATACAAACCTTTTCTTCTCGGAACCTTGTGCCATTGTGAAAAGTGTTGAGGGTTTGGTTTATTTGTTAAAACCTTGCTCTTTTGGGAGTTTGTTATGTCATTCTTTATTTTCTATTTTATTTTGTTGAATGAGATAAATCTTTGAGCATTTGTGTTTTTAATTCATCTTTCATGCTTAATAGTTTTGCTCTATTCATTTGTTGAAATTTGTTGAACAAATCTTGTGTTGATTTGATTCTTTGATATAGTTTGGACAACAAATGTGTTTTGTCACACCTTGTATGCCTTCTTGAATATTTTTGGTGATTTGTCCAAAGTATATCTTCGTTGGATCTTGAAATTCTCGCGCATGCATGTTTAATAAATGTATATCTTATGTCATGTTTTGCTTTCTTTGATCCAATATATAGGGTATACTCCATCAAATCCTTAAACGGCTAAGATGTGCATGAAATTCAAATTTCATCTCTAAATATGACCATATTGTTATGGAGTGTATCCTATGTGTTGTGGTTATTCTAACCACTTTGGACCCAATAAGTTTGGGGACAAAGATGTACTTGAATGTTGTTTTAGGTACATTGAAGATGCAATGGATGCTTGTCTCGTCTATAAAGAAAGTTGTCACCACATGATAATTGGAGCCAAGCTAGGACGATCTAAAAATTCTTATCTACTACATCATACCATTGCTATCTTGGTAACAAGTATCTTATTCATGCATACTATTCTTCCATCCAATCTCTTGTAGGTTGCATCTTGGCATGAATTTATTTGGTTGTAAATGTTCGATTCTTGCAATTATCTTTGAAAGACTTATGTATCCTTATTGCTTATGTGAGTAATTTGAGATGATGCATATACTGGGGAGTATATAAAATCATGTTCATGATTCACCAATTCCAAATATGCCTTCTAGCAATTTATTGCATATCAACTCCTCAAGGTACTCTCATGTGCAATATTGTTGAAATTGCATTGAATCATTCCTTTTGATACTTGTTGCCTTTCTCAAAGTATCCCAACTAGCTTTAGTTCCCTTAGTGTTAGTTGTGATGGTTTTGATATTTTTTTGTTTATTCTTTGGTGAAGTTCATTGATATACCATAAGATAAAATAGAGCCATGGGCTATATATGCACTTAAGCAAAGTATACTTTTTGGTATATCTCATGACTTCCGCTTGGATATCATGTATTCTTTTTATTAACCTCTTATGTGTGGATGTTTCTTTGTGGATTATTCTCATGTTTTCCCCTTAGAAACTTATATACACGAGAGTGTTAATCTCTCCCCTTGATATGCTCGCTCTTTTCCGACCATCACTCTTATCCTCTTGATTTTTAATGGTTTTGGTATGTATTGATTTATGAGTGCTTGGTTTACTTTTATTTCATCTTCATGCACTCATATCTCATATTTGGTTTCTCTTGGACTTAAGCTTGTCTTGACAAGTGTATTGGTTTATATCTAATCCCTGTATCTTGGTTGTGTTCTAAATAATATAGAGGGAGTGAGGATTCCATGTTTGTGCATATTGTATTCAAATGAAACAACTAATTTATGCACGAACCTTGGGGAGCTTCCTTATTTCACTTAGAGAACTATTTTTCCATTTGATTATTTGGATCTTTTGATTGCTTGCTTCATCCATTGAAGTTCCTTCACCTTGGTATCCTTTTAGCAATCCTTGATCCTCAATATAGTTTGATTTCCTCCAAGTGTTCGTAATGGGATATGTGCATGTGATTTCACTCATATTACGAGTAATGCACACCTTGTGTAGGAACTCATACTATATTTTCCTTCTAACCTTGTTATCCATTTTGGCACTTGTTGTCAATGGGGGAGAAGTTTAGAGGGTTTTAAGGGAAATGGTTTTCTACTTAAGATTGGTTTGTTCTTAAGTGTTTGCCTTTCATGCATCTCATCTTTATTATGTTTTGCATGGTTGTATATATAGTGGAAACTCTCCCAAAGGTTATGCTTGACAATGTATGCAATGAAATTCAAGATCATCACACGTGCATATATTGTGGGGGAGTTTGCTCTATATTGTTGGTTCTACTCACATATCCTGCATTAGTTGTAGTTTATGTGAGTAGAATCGATTTTGATATGGGATAGTATCTTTGTGTTACTTAACCATATCAAATACAACCTCTTGTATACAATTTATTCTTGGATAAGTTGCATACTTGTTTCTAATATTCATTATATAAACCCTCTTGTTGTGATTGTCATCAATTACCAAAATGGGGGAGATTGAAAGGGTAATTGCCCCTATGTGTGGTTTTGGTGATTAATGAAAATCCCTATGGAATAATGTTTTCATTGAGTTTTATATGAAGAAATATTCCATAGGTCATGCTTATAGTCCATGTGTTGGATTCAAGTATGGATGCCATGAAGATAAAAATACCTTAAGTATTGGCATCAAAATCATCGTGTTGAAGAGAAGAATATGATATGATGAAGATCTTGAGAGTGTGATCTCAATAGAAGAATTCAAGATATGTCTCTAAGTCGGTGTCATGATAGCCTCATTAGTTGAGCTATGGTTGACTAAGATTTAGAGCATGTAATCAAATGAAGAGTTCCTTATGTACCTCAAGATATTAAGATGGAGCACGAGAAGATACTTGGTTGACCAATACAAAGAGTGAAGAGTGATTTCAATTTGGTTAACACATGAAGCATAAAGAATGTACCACATGGTCTTGTGGTATGGTAAGCCTTATCAATTATGCATCATGAACTAACCCATTATATATTTGCCTTTGCGTTTTCTATATGGGACAGGTATCTTTCCATGGGCATGCTTCAAAAATGAAGATATTATATAGCCCATGAGAGGATGACAACAAGTGATGATCATCATCAAGGTTGAGAAGGGAAAGTTCAAGATAAGCATCTCAAGAATATTATTTGCTTGAAGCTTGCCGTCCATATTGGTTATAATGGACATGTGAAGACATGTATTAATGAAGCTATCCCATAGTGGTGTATGGGGGAAAATTAGGAGTCTTCACGAAGCAACAATGATCAAGTGTTACATTCAGGCTTGGGTGGAGCTTGAAGCGTTGTCATCAAGATTAAGCAAAATGCGCAAGGCAAAGGTATGGCCTTGCTAGGTTTTCCTTCTACCGGTCTCAAGGTGGTGGTTGGGAGACCGGGTTATAGGATAGATAGCCGCACTATCAAGAGGGGCTTTCGGTTGTGTAACTTGATCACATCGTCATAGGAAGCTCAATCCTTTGCATAATTTGCATCTTCCTATTTTGTTGCTTCTTGGTGTTTATCCATGTGAGGTTCTTGAGCTTTTTGCTAGCTCTTCAACAAGCCCAAGTTCATCGAAAACGGAATTCGTATGCATCTTCTATGGCGTTTTCAAGTTTGAAGGTTTTATCGGTTCTTATTTAGGGAGGCTTCTTACCTTTCTTCATTTGGTTTTATCCTCCTTTGTTGGGCTATGATGTTTCTCCACACAATCTTGTAGAGTTTGTTGTCCTCGTCAAAAAAAGCCCAAGATCATCGAAATCGGAGTCCGGATGCAAAAGTTATTGCGTTTTCCGTGAAGTCAGTTTCATCCCAGTTATTGCACCGAAAAACCGAGATTCAACCAGGTTTCAACCGAGATTCAACCAGATTCAACCGGGATTTTTGGTTTTTCTATATCGAGTCTATCCGAGACTATGTACTGACCCTTATCTCGGTTGAGATCCGGTTTTCCGGTCCAGGAACCGAACCATCCGGTTCTGGAGCCGGTCCAACCAAACTTTTAACCGGATTCCCACAGTTTTCTCCCAACGGCCATATTTGCTTTCCACTATAAAAGGGGGTTCTTCTCCCAATGTTTTAGTGTGTTTTTGACCACGAAATTGACCTCCGTTGTTGAACCTCTTGAGCTTGCTTCCCCCCCTTCCCTCCTATGACTCTTGCATCTTTTTGAGGGCTTTGGAAGAGGAGATCTAGATCTACAATCCCCACCAATCAATTCCTCCTCTAAGTGATGGGAACCCATTGGATCTAGATCTTGTTGTAAGATCCCTCCTTTGTAAAGGAAAAGGATCCCTGTGATTGCAATGCTAGTCCCTGGATCATTGCTAGCATCCACAGTTTAAGATGAAGTACATAGATACAAAGGTCATTTATTACATCCATTCCAGAGATAAAACATAGTCTTTTACAACTCAAAGCCATAGGCCTAATACAAGAGTTTGGAATAAGTAAATAAACATAAGTCTTCATCTTCATGTGCCACAGGCAAGCATGTTGAGTGTAGACTCATGACACCTAATCATCATCGGAGTAACCTGCAACATCACAAGTTACAGCCACAGTGGGTCAATACTTTGGAATAGTATTGGCAAGTGATACCTTAGTAAATTTTAAGTGGACTATATTACTATATGCATTTTGGCTAAGTGTAGCTTGGCTTGCTTTGCTCAAAATAGATTTTTCCTATTAGTTGAAATCTCTAAGTTTTTCTTTGTCAAAAACTTTTCCCAAGAAACCATCAATAGATATTGAGGTCCTTCACCCTTGTTCACCCACAAGTTTTACTTTGAAGTTGGAGTGATGAGATTTTTGATAGCTTCCATGTTTTGATGCTCAAGTTGTCCATTGCCATGGACTTGGCTAAGTACTTAGATTTTTCCATCTGCAGAGGTTGTGCACTTTCCCCACCAGACTTGGTTTCCCAAGACAGGACCTTTCAGAAGCCTTCCCTTACTCAAATGGACGCGTTCCAACCTATCATTACCACTACCACCAACTGTCCAAATGACTACGTTCTAGCAACCTATGTGATCAAGGCAGAGCCCATATTGCCAAGTGGCTGCACTATAAGCTTCTCAACACTTGGCCTCCAAAATCCCTTTGTGCCTGGGTGGCATACCACAAGTGAGATACACAAGGTAAACCATGTCCATGGGCCTTGTGTAACCACTCAACCAAAAACCACCATTCAAGTCCCATTCCACCCAGGTGGTTCATTGACTTAGTTGTTTTATTAAGAAAAACATAAGTCAAAAGACTTAGAAATATTTTCTTCATAGCACGTATATACTTTACCAACCCTTGTTTGCTACTAGCTAGGCTAAGCATGGCATAGTAACTTAACTTAGGAAATTTCCTAGCAATTCTACAACTACTTAGGATTTCCCAACATAGCATTTGGCAAAATAAAAACATGCAAGACTTAGCAAAATATTTCTAATGCTTGTACAAAATATAGGGCTAGAAATATTCATGAAGTACCACTTGCCTTGGTAATGGGGAGAGTAGCACTCTTCACAATCACAATCACTAGCACCAAAATCTACACATAAAACATAACCACAATCACATACAAGTCATATACAAACAAAAATATATATGCATGCATGCAATATGCTAAGTGATGATTTTTGAAACTCAACCAAGCAAGTGCATGATACTGAACCATAAACAAGTCAAAAACTTGCTAAACCAAGTTTATTTTACACCAAAACAAATTCCTAAACAATTTCTATACTCAAAATAGTCCTAAACAAGTTTCTGCATAAAAAGTCATTTTAACAGAAACTTTTCACTAAACACATTGCATAAACAGAAAGGGCTTGTCTCCCTGATTCCAACGATATAAAATTTGCAAAAATCTAACGTGGAAATCAAAAGTTATAGCCATTTCAATTTTGGATCTAATTCTGATTTCAAATCTGTTTTTGAATCAAACCCTAGCCACGCGTCATATTCTTATTGGCGCGTACCGCTTCGCTCCGGATCACGCTCGCGAGCCGTAGGATCTAACTAATGCGCACGGCTCAGATCTAAACATAACGATTCGATAAGTGGACTAATCCTACGCGCTGGATCTGGACCTGACGGCTACAATTCGTTTGACCAAAACTGAGCGGCGCTGGCGGCGGCACGTCTGTCAGCGGCGGCGCTGGCATTCTAGGTCGCGCGGGAGTGGGGGAAGAGGCTTACCAGAACCGCATGAAGCTGCTGATGCTCAAGGTGGCGATGGCTTGGGAAGGGGCGCACGGGGTCGTCGAAGATTCCTCGCCGGAGTTCGCGAACGCGTCAGGTACGGTCAGTTGTCGGCGTTGGCGAGGTTCCGTGTCGCGCTAAGTCAAAAGAAAGGCACCGTTAGATGCGCAAGACGACGGGGGTTCTAGGCGTATCAGGCAGAGGGAAAGGGGCGGCTGGTACTTACGGGGAGAGGTCGACGGAGTTCGTGCAGAGGACGGTGGCGCTCTGTCGAAGTCGTTGCCGAAGCTAGGGATCATGCGGGGACAAATGGGGAGTGTCAGTAGATGCACAAGGACTTGCTGATCTTGATAGTATGAGTCAGGGACAGAGAGGAACACGGAGCTCACCGGAATTCGTCGGCGCGGTCGTCGGAACAGCGGCGGCGTCGAGCGAGTTGTGGGCAGCCTAGTGGCGTGAAGGAGGAATTGTTTGAGAGGAAATGGTCGCGAGAGAGTGGGGATTATATAGCCAGAGGCTCGACAAGAAACGCTTACTGAATCAATGCAATTTACCTCGCGGAATCAAGGCGGCAACGGGCAGCGGCGGAGTTCGTGCGTGGGATTTGGGGAAGACGACGCTGACGTGGAGAGGGCCCGCTCGTCAGCGAAACGCGCAGAGAGAAAGTGGGGTCCGGGAGTCAGCGACCGCGTAGGTGCGTTTGCGCGTGCGAGAGAGAGAGAGGGGGAGGCCGGGTGGGCTAGCTGGGCCGTGTCTGTTGCTGGGCCAAAATCCTGGCGCCGGCCTTTTTCTAATTCTCTTCTCTTTTTCTTTTTCCAATTTGATTTTCAGGAATGGTTTTCAAATGAATTCAAACTCCATTTGAATTCAAATCTATTTGGGATTTTTGTAGTGTGCAACAGTCTCAATTTTAGGCATAAAACCATGGGGTCACTTTGAAAAGGCTTGGTCATCTTTGGAGAAACAAATTAACAGGGACTTTGCACTTGATTTGCAAATGTTTGAAAAATGGTTTTTGAAACCATTTCCGTTTTGTAAAGCTTGGTTCAAAATCCACACTCAATCCATTCAACAAGGGAGACAAACAATCTAGGTTTAAACATTCAAACTCTCAAATGGGGATGGCCATTTGATTTAAGTTTGCTCACATAAAATGATAGCACTATGTGCTTCTGTTTTTCTGAAATGAGTTTTGAAATTGATCTCAATTCTATATGCATGCATGAATTATATGCAATCTTTGAAATCATGATTTTAGGGATGTTACAAATCTAACCCCCTTAAGGTGAATCTCGCCCTCGAGATTCGGATTGGCTAGCAAATAGGTGAGGGTGGTCTTTCCGAAGATCATCTTCTCTTTCCCATGTTGCTTCCTCTTCGGAATGATGATTCCACTGCACTTTGCAAAACTTGATAGTCTTTGTCCTTGTGACTCTTTCTGCAGTCTCAAGAATCTTGATAGGTTTCTCTTCATAAGTGAGATCACTTTCTAGTTGAACCTCCTCCAAAGGTATAGTATCCTTCAAAGAAGTTTCTTCCATTTCTGGGTGACATTTCTTAAGCTGACTCACATGAAACACATTATGGACAGCTGACAGAGATTCTGGTAGTTCTATTTCATAGGCAACTTCTCCTTTACGACTCAAAATCTTGAATGGCCCAACATATCTTGGTGCCAATTTTCCTTTGACTCCGAATCTTTTCACTCCACGAAGTGGTGACACTCTAAGATAGGCTCTATCACCAACTTCGTAGGTGACTTCTCTACGCTTAGGACCTGCGTAGCTTTTCTGTCGGGACTGTGCTATCTTCAACCTGTCCTTAACCAATTTGACCTTCTCTTCGGCTTCTTTGATAAGATCTGGCCCGAATAAACTTCTTTCTCCCACACCATTCCATAACAATGGGGTGGTACACTTTCTTCCGTAGAGAAACTCAAACGGTGCCATCTCAATGTTGGCTTGATAGCTATTGTTATAAGAAAATTCTGTGTAAGGCAGACTTTCATCCCAACTGGCTCCATAGTCTAAGGCACATGCTCTCAACATGTCTTCAAGGATTTGATTTGTTCTTTCTGTTTGACCATCTGTTTGAGGATGGAAAGCGGTACTGAATTCCAACCTCGTTCCCAATGACTCATGTAGCTGTCTCCAAAAATGGGAAGTGAATTGAGTTCCCCTATCAGACACAATACTCTTGGGCACACCATGTAGACATACAATTCTACTCATGTAGATTTTGGCTAACTTGGCACTTGTATAAGTTGTCTTCACGGGTATGAAATGAGCCACTTTAGTTAGGCGATCCACTACTACCCATATTGAATCATATCCTGACCTGGTCCTTGGTAGTCCGGTAATGAAGTCCATACCAATCTTGTCCCACTTCCAATCAGGAATAGGTAGTGGTTGAAGCAAACCTGCTGGTTTCTGATGCTCCGCTTTCACTCTACTACACACATCACACAAAGCAATATGTTCGGCGATGTCCCTCTTGAGATTATTCCACCAAAATCTTTCTTTCATGTCCATGTACATTTTGGTGTTACCCGGGTGAATAGAATACGGAGAGTTGTGTGCTTCCTGCAAAATCAGTTTCCGCAACTCCGGATCTTGTGGAACACAGATACGTTCCCCATGCCATAAAGTACCCTGTTCGTCTTCATGGAAATTTTTAGCTTTCCCCTGGCCAATCTTTTCCTTAATCTCTTCAATTTCCTTATCAGTCTTCTGAGCTTCTCGGATCTTGTCCAACAAAGTCGGTTGAACATCTAAAGACATGAGATGTCCTTCAGGCACAATCTCCAATCTGAGTTTTCTGAATTGGGTACACAAATCATCCGGAAATTCTCCTTTGGTAAGGCCATTCACAAATACCTTACGACTTAGAGCATCTGCTACAACATTTGCTTTACCGGGGTGATATTGCAAACTTAAGTCATAGTCCTTGATAAGCTCTAGCCATCTTCTTTGTCTCATATTAATTTCCTTCTGGGTGAATATATACTTCAAACTCTTGTGATCAGTGAACACTCACAACGCTTTCCCAAAAGGTAGTGCCTCCATGTTTTGAGTGCATGGACGACAGAGGCCAACTCTAAATCATGAGTGGGATAGTTCACTTCATGAGTTTTGAGTTGTCTCGAGGCATAAGCTACAACTTTACCGTCTTGCATAAGTACTGCACCCAAACCTTGGTGAGATGCATCACAATATACTTGGAAATAATTTTCCAAGTCTGGCAGACACAAGACTGGTGCTGTCACAAGTCTCTTCTTCAACTCCTGAAAGCTGACTTCACAACCTTCAGACCAAGCAAACTTCTTGTCTTTCTTTAACAATTCCGTCATTGGCTTAGCAACCTTTGAGAATTTTTTGATGAACCTTCTGTAGTAACCTGCTAAGCCAAGGAAACTACGAACTTCTTTCACGGACTTGGGAGATTCCCATTCAGTCACAGCTGAAACCTTAGCAGGATCAACTGCTACACCATCCTTTGTCATAACATGACCAAGAAAACCAACTTCCTCTAACTAGAACTCACACTTGCTGAACTTGGCATACAGTTTATGCTCTCTTAATTTCTCAATTATCACACGCAAGTGTCCTTCATGTTCTTCCTTGCTCTTGGAGTAGACTAAGATGTCGTCGATGAAAACGACAACAAATTTGTCAAGAAATTCCATGAACACCTTGTTCATCATATTCATGAAGTATGCTGGAGCATTGGTCAAGCCAAAAGGCATTACGGTATACTCATACAATCCATACCTTATGGTGAATGCTGTTTTAGGAATGTCTTGTTCTCTTATCTTGAGTTGAAAATAGCCTGACCTTAGATCAATCTTTGAGAACACACATGCTCCTTCAAGCTGATCAAATAAGTCATTGATTCTAGGCAAAGGGTATTTGTTCTTGATAGTTACCTCGTTGAGTGAATGGTAATCTATGCATAACCTTTGACTTCTGTCTTTCTTCTCCACAAACAAGACTGGGGCTCCCCAAGATGAAGAACTGGGTTGAATAAATCCTTTCTACAACTGTTCTCCTAGTTGCTTCTTGAGCTCTTTCAGTTCATCAACTGACATTTTATATGGTCTCTTTGCTATTGGTCCAGACCCTGGTACCAAATCTATCAGAAACTCCACATCTCTATCTGGTGGCATTCCCAGCAATTCTTCCGGATACTCACTCACGATTGGCACACTGTCCATGCTACCCCCCTTAAGAGAATTAAGCATACTCCTTTTTGTTTCAAAGCTGGTCTTGAATCTGATCCTTTTATTTTCTGGAGTTGTGAGTGAGACAGTGTGGCTGGCACAATCTATCACTCCTTTGTACTTAGTCATCCAGTCCATTCCCAGAATGACATCCAATCCTTGGGAGTTTAGAATTATCAAGTTAACGGGAAACTTATACTTCCCAAATTCTATGACTAGATCATGGCATCCCGAATTCACTATCATTTCTCCACCAGGAGAACTTACTTTTATAGGACACCCAATAGTTTCTACTGGTAGTTCATTTCTTTCAACAAATGCTCTTGATATGAATGAATGAGATGCACCAGTATCAAAGAGTACAAATGCTGGAATGGAATTGAGTCTGAACTTACCAGCAACAGCATCAGGCTCCTCATAGACCTCCTCCACATTGATGTGGTTCACCTGTCCTTTCTGGAAAGGATTGGGCTTGACAGGTCCTTCAACTTTCTTTTCGGGGCACTCATTTGCATAGTGTCCCATCTTCTTGCATTTGAAGCATTCAACCTGACTGATGTCTCTCTTAGCAGGATGACTTCCACTTCCATTACCACTGTGGTGGCTCTTATGTCCACTCTTGTGGTTCTTGTACTTGTCATTGTCATGACTGCGGTGATGCTTGTTGTCATGACGGTTGTGGTTGTGGTGCTTGTTGAATTTCCCATGCTTGTGGGATCCTGAGCTTCCACTGTCATCATAGTGAGATCGTTTGTGAGATGATCCCGAGCTGTGCTTGTCGGGGTGCTTTCTCTTTCTACTCTCGACTTGCTTCATTTTGTTCTCTAATATTGCAGCCTTGTCACAGAGCGACTGATAAGTGGGAACATATGCCACAGCCAGTTGCAGATTCAGCTCATCATTCAAGCCTTCCAGAAATTTTTCCTTTCTCTTGCCATCCGTGTCAACTTCATCCGGTGCATAACGCGCCAGATTGTTGAAGTCTTCAATGTATTCAGCCACGCTGCGGTGGCGCTGCTTCAGATTGTGGAACTCTTTCTTTTTCAGGCTCATTATTCCTGATGAGATATGAGCAGTGCGAAAGCCATCCTCAAAGATAGCCCAAGTCACCTCATCTATAGGAGTGGTGATCTGAAAGTTGTCCCACCAAGTGGCGGCTGGCCCTTCCAGCAGATGTGCTGCAAATCTGACTTTTTCAGCATCCGTGCAGCCCACGGTTACTAAGTCCTTGTTTACAGAATGTAGCCAATCGTTGGCCACCATGGGATCAGTCATCCCCGAGAACTTAGCTGGCCTCAATCGTAAAAATCTGGTGAGCATATCAAAACCTGGAGGGTTGTTGTTGTTATTGTTGTTATTGTTGTTGTTATTAGGGTTGTTGTTGTTGTTGTTGTTTTGGTTCTGAATGAATGTTGTCATCATCTGCATGAGCTGTGTTTGAGCAGTCATCATTTGTTGCATTTCTGGTGTGATGTTGTTGTTGTTGGGGTTGGGGTTGGGGTTTGCGCGACGGGGAGGCATCTGTGGTTTGTTCAAATAGAGATAAGAATGAGATACCCATAGATGCTTTCATGCACATTACATTACATAAGCAAACACAAGCATGCAACAGAAGACAAAAAGTTCAACAACAAGATAACAAGTTCATAAAGTAAAACACACAAGTGGCAAGCCATCCACATGTCGGATGGTCCAATAACAAGTTCTCAAATAACAAGTACGATAATAAAAGATAAACGAGTAGTCAAATCTACTCATCAGCATCAATCTCCTCCTCGACAAAGGTAAGACCTGCGTTCTCCATCGTGGTCTTGTTCTCCTCAATGGTAGTGGTCAAAGACTCAATCTTGGCCTTGAGAGCCCTCTTCTGGGAACGAAGCCTCTCTATCACCGTCTGCTGCTGCTCTAGCTCGAAGTCCTTGGACTGCATTTCCTCAGTCATGTCCCGGATCTTCTTGTTCCTATCCTGGACACGTTTCTCCTGACTCTTGAACCTCCTGTCCTGGGTCTCGAACTTCGCCTCCATTTCCTTGACTATCTAGTCCTGCTGCGCGAAGAGCTTGTCCTTCTCGCGAAGCTGCACCTAGAGCTCGTCATTACTGAGCATGACATTGGTCCTGTCCATGTCCACGTGCCTAATGAGAGACTCTAAGTCCTAGAGATACAGACGTATTGGCTCTGCTGCGTCCCTCGAGTCGTCCTCGAAGTCGATGGACTCTCCATCCTCATCACGTCTTCCGAAGACGTGAAAGTGGGTGCCTCTAACCTGTCGGGAGTGTCGGCCTAGCAGACGTCCTATCAGGTCCTGCATAACTACCTCCATGCCTCTCTCCCTGTCATCGTGCATAAGCTTGAAGACGATGGCCTCCGTAGTAGGTTCTGTCTGGCGTCCGGGCTGGTTCACCTTGAAGCCCCAGAGGTCCTTCCTCTCGAACTTGGTGAGTGGATGCACCATGATGGTGGGAAGAGGGAGATTGAGCAAAGTGGTAAGCTCAACGATACGAGGACCAAAACGGGTAACCTGGAACTCCTCAACAGTGCTGATGGTAATAGGCATCTATTTATAAGATAGAAAAGTTAGAACAACACAATTTAAGATAAAACAAAGACAAAACATCACATGCATATCCTTGGAACACAAAATCACACAAGTCATGCATACATGAATCCATTACATCAACCAAGGTCCAAACTTATTTAAGGTATCATTTTGAAAAATAAGGTGATAGGTGGTGGTCCAACTAAAGAAGTACGTTTACAATCCTATCTCACTGGATCTGTTGGCTAACACAATGTTCCTAGAGGCAATTAGCCTATCTTGCTCACATGATTCCATCACTAAGTCTATAATATCTCCTCTTAAGGTTTGGTTGGTGGCTTCCAATTCTTGGGTAAGTTCCTTCTCTTTTATCAAGTCTTTTTGGAGGTAGAGCATTCTGCACTTGACTCTAGCACTAAGTTCTTTGATAGTTCTCCAAGCTGCTTCTCTTGCTGACTCAAAGAATGTGGTGTGCACCACTGTGTTGGTGTACATGCAGAATCCTTTTTCTTTGTGGTTGTCTTCCTTGTTTTTATACAAGTGAAGTTGCACCCACCAGTACTCAACTCCTTCATCCTTTACTGGAAAGCCTTTGTACACAGCTGTGCCATGTATTTCCATTGCCACCATGAGGTCCTTGAGAATTTTGGGAAACTCAGTCTCACACTCCAAGGTCATGGTCATGAGTGGTCCTTTCTTTACGGCTTTGTTGATGGAGTTCATCTACAAATAGAGATGAGAAAGAGAAGATTAGAAAGGTTTACGAGAAGAATGGACAAGTGTAGAAGTAGTTGAAAATTTTCCTTAGTGGTTTCCAATCCTAGGGTCATAATCCTACAGGCAACCTGGCTCTGATACCATCTGTAAGATCCCTCCTTTGTAAAGATAAAGGATCCCTGTGATTGCAATGCTAGTCCCTGGATCATTGCTAGCATCCACAGTTTAAGATGAAGTACACAAATACAAAGGTCATTTATTACATCCATTCCAGAGATAAAACATAATATTTTACAACTCAAAGCCATAGGCCTAATACAAGAGTTTGGAATAGGTAAATAAACATAAGTCTTCATCTTCATGTGCCACAGGCAAGCATGTTGAGTGTAGACTCATGACACCTAATCATCATCGGAGTAACCTGCAACATCACAAGTTACAGCCACAGTGGGTCAATACTTTGGAATAGTATTGGCAAGTGATACCTTAGTAAATTTTAAGTGGACTATATTACTATATGCATTTTGGCTAAGTGTAGCTTGGCTTGCTTTGCTCAAAATAGATTTTTCCTATTAGTTGAAATCTCTAAGTTTTTCTTTGTCAAAAACTTTTCCCAAGAAACCATCAATAGACATTGAGGTCCTTCACCCTTGTTCACCCACAAGTTTTACTTTGAAGTTGGAGTGATGAGATTTTTGATAGCTTCCATGTTTTGATGCTCAAGTTTTCCATTGCCATGGACTTGGCTAAGTACTTAGATTTTTCCATCTGCAGAGGTTGTGCACTTTCCCCACAGACTTGGTTTCCCAAGACAGGACCTTTCAGAAGCCTTCCCTTACTCAAATGGACGCGTTCCAACCTATCATTCCCACTACCACCAACTGTCCAAATGACTAAGTTCTAGCAACCTATGTGATCAAGGCAGAGCCCATATTGCCAAGTGGCTGCACTATAAGCTTCTCAACACTTGGCCTCCAAAATCCCTTTGTGCCTGGGTGGCATACCACAAGTGAGATACACAAGGTAAACCATGTCCATGGGCCTTGTGTAACCACTCAACCAAAAACCACCATTCAAGTCCCATTCCACCCAGGTGGTTCATTGACTTAGTTGTTTTATTAAGAAAAACATAAGTCAAAAGACTTAGAAATATTTTCATCATAGCATGTATATACTTTACCAACCCTTGTTTGCTACTAGCTAGGCTAAGCATGGCATAGTAACTTAACTTAGGAAATTTCCTAGCAATTCTACAACTACTTAGGATTTCCCAACATAGCATTTGGCAAAATAAAAACATGCAAGACTTAGCAAAATATTTCTAATGCTTGTACAAAATATAGGGCTAGAAATATTCATGAAGTACCACTTGCCTTGGTAATGGGGAGAGTAGCACTCTTCACAATCACAATCACTAGCACCAAAATCTACACATAAAACATAACCACAATCACATACAAGTCATATACAAACAAAAATATATATGCATGCATGCAATATGCTAAGTGATGATTTTTGAAACTCAACCAAGCAAGTGCATGATACTGAACCATAAACAAGTCAAAAACTTGCTAAACCAAGTTTATTTTACACCAAAACAAATTCCTAAACAATTTCTATACTCAAAATAGTCCTAAACAAGTTTCTGCATAAAAAGTCATTTTAACAGAAACTTTTCACTAAACACATTGCATAAACAGAAAGGGCTTGTCTCCCTGATTCCAACGATATAAAATTTGCAAAAATCTAACGTGGAAATCAAAAGTTATAGCCATTTCAATTTTGGATCTAATTCTGATTTCAAATCTGTTTTTGAATCAAACCCTAGCCACGCGTCATATTCTTACTGGCGCGTACCGCTTCGCTCCGGATCACGCTCGCGAGCCGTAGGATCTAACTAATGCGCACGGCTCAGATCTAAACATAACGATTCGATAAGTGGACTAATCCTACACGCTGGATCTGGATCTGACGGCTACAATTCGTTTGACCAAAACTGAGCGGCGCTGGCGGTGGCGACTGGCGGCGGCGCGTCTGTCAGCGGCGGCGCTGGCATTCTAGGTCCCGCGGGAGTGGGGGAAGAGGCTTACCAGAACCGCAGGAAGCTGCTGATGCTCAAGGTGGCGATGGCTTGGGAAGGGGCGCACGGGGTCATCGAAGATTCCTCGCCGGAGTTCGCGAACGCGTTAGGTACGGTTAGTTGTCGGCGTTGGCGAGGTTCCGTGTCTCGCTAAGTCAAAAGAAAGGCACCGTTAGATGCGCAAGACGACGGGGGTTCTAGGCGTATCAGGCAGAGGGAAAGGGGCGGCTGGTACTTTCGGGGAGAGGTCGACGGAGTTCGTGCAGAGGACGGTGGCGCTCTGTCGAAGTCGTTGCCGAAGCTAGGGATCATGCGGGGACAAATGGGGAGTGTCAGTAGATGCGCAAGGACTTGTTGAGCTTGATAGTATGAGTCAGGGACAGAGAGGAACACGGAGCTCACCGGAATTCGTCGGCGCGGTCGTCGGAACAGCGGCGGCGTCGAGCGAGTTGTGGGCAGCCTAGTGGCGTGAAGGAGGAATTGTTTGAGGGGAAATGGTCGCGAGAGAGTGGGGATTATATAGCCAGAGGCTCGACAAGAAACGCTTACTGAATCAATGCAATTTACCTCGCGGAATCAAGGCAGCAATGGGCAGCGACGAAGTTCGTGCGCGGGATTTGGGGAAGACGACGCTGACGTGGAGAGGGCCCGCCCGTCAGCGAAACGCGCAGAGAGAAAGTGGGGTCCGGGTTTCAGCGATCACGTGGGTGCGTTTGCGCGTGCGAGAGAGAGAGAGAGGAAGGCCGGGTGGGCTAGCTGGGCCGTGTCTGTTGCTGGGCCAAAATCCTGGCGCCGGCCTTTTTCTAATTCTCTTCTCTTTTTCTTTTTCCAATTTGATTTTCAGGAATGGTTTTTAAATGAATTCAAACTCCATTTGAATTCAAATCTATTTGGGATTTTTGCAGTGTGCAACAGTCTCAATTTTAGGCATAAAACCGTGGGGTCACTTTGAAAAGGCTTGGTCATCTTTGGAGAAACAAATTAACAGGGACTTTGCACTTGATTTGCAAATGTTTGAAAAATGGTTTTTGAAACCATTTCCATTTTGTAAAGCTTGGTTCAAAATCCACACTCAATCCATTCAACAAGGGAGACAAACAATCTAGGTTTAAACATTCAAACTCTCAAATGGGGATGGCCATTTGATTTAATTTGGTCACATAAAATGTTAGCACTATGTGCTTCTGTTTTTCTGAAATGAGTTTTGAAATTGATCTCAATTCTATATGCATGCATGAATGATATGCAATCTTTGAAATCATGATTTTAGGGATGTTACACTTGTAGTCATTGGTTGACTTCCACCATTGTTCTTCCTCTCTAATTCCTCCCTTGCACTTGTTGCTTTGGTGGGATTTGAGAGTGAAGGATTTGAGCACCCTTGGTGGCCTTGCTTTGCATTCTTGCATAAGTGTTGAGCTCTCCATTATGATTTGTTCGAGTGAGAGACCGTGAGCTTGTTACTCTTGGAGGGTGACCTCCTAGTTGGGTTGGCGGTTGGTACCGCGGTGTTCTCTTCATGGAAGATTGTGAAGAGACCCGGGATTCTCCTTCGTGGAGCTTGTGAAGTGGTTGTGGATCTTGCCATCTCCGGAGTGGAGGAAAAGCTAGCCATAAGGAAAGGGCATATTCCTTCGTGGGATAGACTCGGAGAAGAAGGTGAGCCTTTGTGGCGCGTGAGGAATCCTTCGTGGAACCTCCCACCTATCCAACGTGACGTAGCCCCCTTTCCAAAGGTGGTGAACACGGGAATACATCTTTGCCTCCGCGTGCCTCGGTTATCTCTATATCCGAGCTTACTTTCCTTGTGATAGCCATCGAGATTGAAGTACTTATATCTTGCTTATCACTTGTGGTATATTTATCTTGTGCTATCTTGCTTAGATTAATTTGTTGTTGGTGCACTTAGTTGAGCCTAGTGTATTTAGGTTTTGTGCTTGTAAAATAAACGTTAGTTTAATTCCGCATTCTATCAAGCCAAAACCGTAATAGTTTTGAAATTTCCTATTCACCCCCCCTCTAGGCAACATCTATATCCTTTCACTTCCACACTATTTGTTTAATCCTTTGTTTTCAGCAAACCAGTGAGATTGACAACCTCACTCTAAGTTGGGGCAAAGTCTTGAGTTTGTGTTGTGCAGGATTCCAAGTTGTTAGCAACACCTTGGAGTTGTTTCCTTCCTCCTACTGGTTCGATAACCTCGGTTTCATAACTGAGGGGAAACTTACTGTTGTGCTCATCACACCTTCCTCTTGGGGTTCCCCAACGAAGCTCTACAGTGATCTGAGCTCATCAAAGACTTTTTCTGGCGCCATTGCCTGGGAGTTAAGGATGGCTTCACAAGGGGAGTCTTTCACAACCATTCTCTTAACTTTGTTTTTGTTTTTCTTAGTTCCTTTTGCTTTGTTTTGCTTGCTTTGTTTTATCAAAAATTCCAAAAAAAATAGTTTCGTTTGGTTTGCTTTTTCTTATCGAAAATACAAAAAAATTAGTTCCTACTCTAGTTTCTGCTGCTGTTGGCTTGCTCCACTTTTGCAAAAATGAATTCTATTGAGAACACCAAGTTGTGTGACTTCACTAGCACAAACAACAATGATTTCCTGAGTACACCTATTGCTCCACCTTCTCCCGATGCTACCTTTTATAAAATTAAACCTGCTTTGTTGAATCTTGTTATGAAAGAGCAATTTTCTGGTGCTAGTTCTGATGATGTTGCTGTCCACCTCAATAACTTTCTTGAACTTTGTGAGATGAAAAATATAAGGATGTATATGGAGATATTATTAAGATCAAATTGTTTCCTTTATCCTTGAGAGGAAAAGCTAAAGAATGGTTGCTATCCTTGCCTAGAAATAGTATTGATTCTTGGATTAAATGCAAAGATGCTTTTATAGGGAAATACTATCCTCCTGCTAAGATTATATATATGAGAAGTGAAATAATGAAATTTAAATAACTTGATAATGAACATGTTGCTCAAGCTTGGGAAAGAAGGAAATCTTCGGTGAAGAATTGTCCCACTCATGGACTGACTACTTGGATGATTATCCAAACTTTTTATGCAGGATTAAATTTCTCTTCAAGAAATATGTTGGATTCTTCTGCTAGAGGTACCTTTGTGACCACTTTGGGTGCTGCAACAAAGCTCCTTGATAATATGATGGTTAACTATTCTGAATGGCACACTAAGAGAGCTCCACATGGTAAGAAGGTAAATTTTGTTGAAGAAACCTCCTCCTTGAGTGATAAAATTGATGTTATCATGTCTATGCTTGTTAATGGAAAATCTCATATTGATCCAAATAATGTTCCTTTAGCCTCTTTGGTTGCTCAAGAAGAGCAAGTTGATGTGAACTTCATTATAAATAACAATTTCAACAACAATGCCTATAAGAATAATTTTGGTAACAAAAATTATAGGCCATATCCTCCCAATAATGGTAATTCTTATGTAAATTCCTACAACAACAATAGAAGTGCTCCCTATGAACTTGAAGTCATGATTAAATAATTTTTTAGTAAACAAACTACTTTCAACAAGACTGTGGAGGAAAAGCTTTTGAATGTTGAGAAAAATATTTCATCTTTGTCTGAAGCATAATCCTCTTTGATTAATAAGATGGCTGCTAAACCTGAAACCTTGGAAAGTACCTTTGCTGCTACTCATGCCATACAATTTACTATTGATGAAAATGTTAGACTGATAGCTAAATCGCATGCTAAGTGGGAAAGAGAAGATGAAATTGCTAGAAAGAATAGTATTTGTAATATTACCACCGCCAATGTTCATGCTACCAAACCACAAGAAGTCCCCATTCCTCCTACAATGTAACACCCTCAGAATCGACCCTATGCAAGTTTTAGCGAAACCCGCCAAACCCGCATAGAAACGATTCAAAGGTGCCCACCAGGCACTTTCATGCGGGTGGAAAACGAAGCAATAACATTACACAACAGTCCTAGATGGGACCCACAGAACAGATATATATACAACACGACTCCATGAGTCAAGAATACAGATATTCAATACAAAGATCCAAATCACCTTGAAAATGATAGAGCGTCCGACTACGGACAAGATGCAAAGGGGGCTAAGAGCCCTGAAGAATAACCAATGGCGTCCATAACCCTGCCCAGGCCAAGCCGGAAGGGTAACCCTGCTAACGACGTCGATCTCAAAACCTGCTTAAACAAAAGGGGTGCCGACAAAGGGCAAAGGAAAAAAGAGGAGCGTCAGTACTGAGGCCAGTACACGGCGAGGCTATAATTCGGCGGTCCTCGCCTACATAGGTATGGTGGACTGAAGCGGCGGCGCAGCATGCACTAAACAACCTATAGAGACTCGATATAACCGGCGGCTATCAGAGAGGGGTAAGAAAGACCTATCCGGAACCAACCTGATACTACCACCAAACAAACCCATCCTGGTATATCCCCCTCGAGACCAATCGAGAAAGTCAACCGAGGAACTCACACAGTTGGCAGTTTTATTTATTCAGTTATCGTTGTAACAATTACTAGTCAGGTATAGATAGTCATCCTGATAAAATAAGCAGTGGTCCATTTTAGTTAACCATTCCGTTGTAGTTGCGGCACTTACTAGTCAGATACAAATAGCATGAGATATCCCAAAAACCCAGCAGTTGTTGGTACTTTTATTTAGCCATTCCGTTGTAGTTGCAATACTTACTAGTCAGATACCATGGTCGCAAACGACAACCCAAGCAAGCAATTGTGGGCAGTTTTATTTAGCCATTCCATTATAGTGAAGCTGATTACTAGTCGTTATAAAGTCAAATTTTTAGCACTACTTTACTTATAGTTGTCTATGATCGAGATACTGTGCTCCAAGTCGTCCATAACCGCGAACACGGCTTTCAGAAAGTTTTACCCGGTCGGGGTGCACCAATAGCAACACACACTCGATCAACCTCGGAAAAACCAAATCAAAACCCAACGAGGCCTTCACGACAAAGCAATCACGAGATTCAGAATTATTTCCGGGGGCCACCCCGTTGAGTACACCCGCAACGAAGCTAGCTGACTCCGAGACGGACTCAAGGTTTGTGGGGCCGGCTGTAAACGACTGGGAACCCAAAACTGGGCTTGTCAATACCGCGTAAACGGGTCACAATCCTAAACAGTACAGTGTGCTCCTCGCACAATCGTAATAAAGCAGTAAAGCATGGCATAAGTACAGGATCGTAAATAAAACCTCAAACTAGTTTGTGGCCCCAAGAAATAAGACTGAATCAAGCTCTGGCTCAGGGGGGTCCCATAATCCTCCCGGATGTGGATAGCGCGATAAATCAAGGAACAGGTATCAAGTACTCGGGGTCCTACGGGACACAAGTGGACGGTTAACAACCAAATAACATCTATTGCCCACCTGTGCCTCTGCTTACTTACTTCAATTTTAGTTGGTTTAAACAGGAATTAAAGTGAACGTTAAGTAAATCCAAGATCATCTCCAACATTAATCATGCGGCAATACTCCAACAACTGTGGTACTTGACGACACGCAACAGCACTTGAGCAAGCGACTACGACGCGCAGGTCCAACTATCTATCAAACAACAGGTAATAGGAGGTGTCCAAGGCAATATAAGGCTGCAAGGAATATCACGGGTACGAAAACTAGAGCAACGCAACATAGATAGCAATAGATCAACAGGAGGGAATAAATACTATAAAATTAAGATAAGTAGAAAGGGGGAGATGCTCGCCTAAAAACATCGTCGAAGGTTCAACCGAAGATCAGGTCGACACTCGCATCAACTCAACGGCCTTATCCGCGAAGAAGCAAAACGCTAGAAGAAACACCGGATGCAATATTTAATACTGCGGCAAAAGATCGGGCATGATGCATGTATGATGCATGACAAGGCAGAGGTGCAATGCAATTATGCAAGATTAAGCGGAACCGGGGTCCCGACAATTAAATATATGGTTCTAGTTGTTTAGAACCCCGCAATTTAAATGTTGCATTATCAAGACAAAAGATAGCACCGGTTCGCTACACAAATTTAAATGAGGCCAATATGGGACTAGATTTGCCTGCATATGTGCCCCATATTTAATTATTAGGTGAATCGGCATAAGGCCCCCAAACCACACAAGATGCATGCGAGTATGACAATTTAATATGCAACAAGTTGGATTATATTATAAAATAGGGTTTCGGGAAGGGGTTCACACATTAGGGTTCGGCAGATCTTGGGGTTCCAGGGTTCGGGGTTCGACAGGGTCTCAGGGTTCGACGGAATCGTTCTCGGACTCCGGGATCGTTCTCAGATAACGGGGTAGATCTTGGCGTTCCGTGGTCTTCGGGTCATGTCGACGGCCTTGGTGTCCTCGTTGGAGAACTCGGTGTATCCGTGTAGGAGAACTCGAGGTCAATGGTGAACTTGTCCGGTACCGGGGTTTTTCGGAGTTCATGGCGCGGCAGCGGGTACGGGATCGGTCTTCGGGTTCGGGGGGTCTTGGCGTCCGTGACGAGGATCATGTCGTCCGTGTAGGCGTCCTCGGTGTCGGGGAAGATCTTGGGTTCTAACTCGTGCATCGTTGACGGACTTGGTTCGTCGTCGGGTCTCGTCGGGATCAGTCTTCGGGGTCGAGAACTTTACGTCCGTGTAAACGATCTTGTCGGAACCTTGCCGAAGGTCATGGCGTCCTTGTCGGAGTTCCCGGGGTCGATGCCGAACTCGAGTTTCACAACTTTAGCCTTCGGACCGGGCTCCTCCTTGCGACAATTTGCGTCAACACGAGTAGCTCAGAGATCTCTAGCAGCACATGCATGTAACCAACACTAGGATAAACTTTGTCTTTGTCTTCAGTTGAGCAGCCACAGCATGCAGACGAACATGACACCGACGGTGTAGGTCCAAAACAAAGAGGACGAGACGCGACCACGGCGGTGAGACGCACAGAGGACGTCGAAGATGGGGTCGACGCGGTCCTGGTGGCGGGCTGGCGGCAGCTGGAGAGGAGGGGCGATGGGCTCGGGCGGCCGGAGGCGGGGAGAAGCGGCCGGCGACGAGGGTCGACAGCGGACGGAGGCGGCTTGGTCGAAGGCGAGGAGGAGAGGAACGGGGGCGGCCAGAGAGGGGCGGACGGGCGGTGGCGGGAGGACGGCGCTCCGGGCGGGCGGCCGGAGAGGGGGCGAACGGCGGCGGCTCGATGACAGGGAGGGCTCGGGGACGAGGCGGTGCTGGCGGGGTGAGGTCGAGCGGGGGCGGTGGCTGGTGCGGTGGAAGACAAGGAGGCGGGGCGGACGCGGCTGGGCGGGAGGAGGAGGAGAGGCCGCGGGCTGGGCAGAGGTTGCCGGCGGCGGGACGGCGGGGAGGAGGCCGGCGAGGCGCGTCGGCCGGAGAGGGTCGGAGAGGAGGCAGGCGGGGGCGCGGCCGGTGGCTGGAGGAGCGGAGGAGGGGCGCCGGCGGCGAGGAGGGGGTCGCCGGCCTAGGAGGAGAGGCGACGCGGGGCCTGTGGCGGTGGATGCGGGGCAGGGTGGGGTCGCCGGAGGCGGGCGGCTGGGGAAGGGAGGAGCTCGCGGGGTCGGGGCGAGCGGGGACGAGCCCGAGGCGGGCGGCTGCGGAGCGGGTGGCGGGGAGATCGTCGGGGTGGGAAGGGAGACGAGGGAGAGAGGAAGCAGAGAGGGGTCGGGGAAGAGGAGAGACGGGAGGTGGGGGACGGTTCGCGGGCCAGGGGTGGGACCAGGTGGGGTCCAGGCGGGGGGGAGTGGGCTGCGGGCCCAGGGGGTCAGCGGCAGGTGGAGGGCGCGTGTGGGTGGGGCTGGCTCGGGTGAGTGGGGTGTGGGGCTGGCGTGTGAGGAGGGAGAGAGAGGGAGTGGGTGAGGTGGCTGTGTGGGATAGGGTAGAGGAAGGGGAGAGGTGACGTGTCGGGTGGGGATTGGCCGGGGTGAGGTGGAGGTAGGGTGGGTAGTTTAGGACTAGGTAGAAAAGGGTTTGGGGTGAACCGGTTTATGTACTGGGGGTGGTCGTTCGGGTCGAATCGGCCCGTTCGACTGCCCCGCTAAAATAATTAAATATTTTATTTATTTCAAACAGGCCTTTTGCAAACCGATAGCAGACAAAATAAAATAATCCGGAGACCCGGGCTTTGCGTTTGAATAAAGACGGGGCGTTTAGAAAACAAATTAGGTTTTCCGAAAATAGTTTTATGCAAGCAAATGCAAGATGATGATGATGCTCAAATGCAATGTGGCATGATGACATGAGCATGCGGTCATGATGATGCAATGCACAAAATCAACGCGATTTTCTAGTAGTGGTTTTGCGGGATGCCACAATTCGACACCACTAACAATGGATCTTGCCCTCGAGATCCGCCTCATAGTACCGGAAGGAAGGTCGGCGATCTGCGTCTTCTCGCTTCGTGTAGATCCTCGCGACACCACTAACAAGAGGTCGTTGTACGTGATCGTCGAGAGAACACTCTGGGAAACAAAGGCGAAGGTAGAGGTATCAACCAATAAAGCCACCCCTAACTTCCATGGACGGAGTAAAACTGCTGGGTCCACTGATTCGATGTACAAGAGCGAATGATAAGAGTAGTCGGATGGTGATCAGTCCATCGCGCACCCAAACCATTACTCTGCACACGAATAGGCGGATTATGCAACCAACTCTTGGAATTCAGATTGTAGATCTCGACAAGCGAGGTTCAGAACAAAGGAGTGATGTAGAGTCTGCATCGGATCTGGCGTAGATGATGTCGTCGCGTTGGAAAACACCGGAAAGCACAAACAAGGAACAAAGAATGGTACCACAGTAGACGGATTCCTCATGCAGCTTGAACACCGGATGGTAGGACACCGTTATCAAAGGAGGAAGCGAAACCCTGAAGGTACGACGAGAACCCAACCACGAGAATTCCTGGACTCGAAGAAAGAGAAGAGAGCGGATTCAAAACACGTCGAGATAAGAGGAGCATAGCATAGGGGTAAGGAGTAAAACCAGACCTAATCAGAACTATCCAACCGATTTTGCAAAATAGTTTTGACACTCTACCTCGGCCGTTAGCTAGGTTATCCTACAGGCTGGACTTGTGGGCTATCGCAACTGCTGAGCTCTGATACCACTCTGTAACACCCTCAGAATCGACCCTATGCAAGTTTTAGCGAAACCCGCCAAACCCGCATAGAAACGATTCAACGGTGCCCACCAGGCACTTTCGTGCGGGTGGAAAACGACGCAATAACATTACACAACAGTCCTCGATGGGACCCATAGAACAGATATATATATACAACACGACTCCATGAGTCAAGAATACAGATATTCAATACAAAGATCCAAATCACCTTGAAAATGATAGAGCGTCCGACTACGGACAAGATGCAAAGGGGGCTAAGAGCCCTGAAGAATAACCAATGGCGTCCATAACCCTGCCCAGGCCAAGCCGGAAGGGTAACCCTGCTAACGACGTCGATCTCAAAACCTGCTTAAACAAAAGGGGTGCCGACAAAGGGCAAAGGAAAAAAGAGGAGCGTCAGTACTGAGGCCAGTACACGGCGAGGCTAGAATTCGGCAGTCCTCGCCTACATAGGTATGGTGGACTGAAGCGGCGGCGCAGCATGCACTAAACAACCTATAGAGACTCGATATAACCGGCGGCTATCAGAGAGGGGTAAGAAAGACCTATCCGGAACCGACCTGATACTACCACCAAACAAACCCATCCTGGTATATCCCCCTCGAGACCAATCGAGAAAGTCAACCGAGGAACTCACACAGTTGGCAGTTTTATTTATTCAGTTATCGTTGTAACAATTACTAGTCAGGTATAGATAGTCATCCTGATAAAATAAGCAGTGGGCCATTTTAGTTAACCATTCCGTTGTAGTTGCGGCACTTACTAGTCAGATACAAATAGCATGAGATATCCCAAAAACCCAGTAGTTGTTGGTACTTTTATTTAGCCATTCTGTTGTAGTTGCAATACTTACTAGTCAGATACCATGGTCGCAAACGACAACCCAAGCAAGCAATTGTGGGCAGTTTTATTTAGCCATTCCATTATAGTGAAGCTGATTACTAGTCGTTATAAAGTCAAATTTTTAGCACTACTTTAGTTATAGTTGTCTATGATCGAGATACTGTGCTCCAAGTCGTCCATAACCGCGGACACGGCTTTCAGAAAGTTTTACCCGGCCGGGGTGCACCAATAGCAACACACACTCGATCAACCTCGGAAAAACCAAATCAAAACCCAACGAGGCCTTCACGACAAAGCAATCACGAGATTCAGAATTATTTCCGGGGGCCACCCCGTTGAGTACACCCGCAACGAAGCTAGCTGACTCCGAGACGGACTCAAGGTTTGTGGGGCCGGCTGTAAACGACTGGGAACCCAAAACTGGGCTTGTCGATACCGCGTAAACGGGTCACAATCCTAAACAGTACAGTGTGCTCCTCGCACAATCGTAATAAAGCAGTAAAGCATGGCATAAGTACAGGATCGTAAATAAAACCTCAAACTAGTTTGTGGCCCCAAGAAATAAGACTGAATCAAGCTCTGGCTCAGGGGGGTCCCATAATCCTCCCGGATGTGGATAGCGCGATAAATCAAGGAACAGGTATCAAGTACTCGGGGTCCTACGGGACACAAGTGGACGGTTAACAACCAAATAACATCTATTGCCCACCTGTGCCTCTGCTTACTTACTTCAATTTTAGTTGGTTTAAACAGGAATTAAAGTGAACGTTAAGTAAAGCCAAGATCATCTCCAACATTAATCATGCGGCAATACTCCAACAACTGTGGTACTTGACGACACGCAACAGCACTTGAGCAAGCGACTACGGCGCGCGGGTCCAACTATCTACCAAACAACAGGTAATAGGAGGTGTCCAAGGCAATATAAGGCTGAAGGAATATCACGGGTACGAAAACTAGAGCAACGCAACACAGATAGCAATAGATCAACAGGAGGGAATAAATACTATAAAAGTAAGATAGGTAGAAAGGGGGAGATGCTCGCCTGAAAACATCGTCGAAGGTTCAACCGAAGATCGGGTCGACACTCGCATCAACTCAACGGCCTTATCCGCGAAGAAGCAAAACGCTAGAAGAAACACCGGATGCAATATTTAATACTGCGGCAAAAGATCGGGCATGATTCACGTATGATGCATGACAAGGCAGAGGTGCAATGCAATTATGCAAGATTAAGCGGAACCGGGGTCCCGACAATTAAATATATGGTTCTAGTTGTTTAGAACCCCGCAATTTAAATGTTGCATTATCAAGACAAAAGATAGCACCGGTTCGCTACACAAATTTAAATGAGGCCAATATGGGACTAGATTTGCCTGCATATGGGCCCCATATTTAATTATTAGGTGAATCGGCATAAGGCCCCCAAACCACACAAGATGCATGCGAGTATGACAATTTAATATGCAACAAGTTGGATTATATTATAAAATAGGGTTTCGGGAAGGGGTTCACACATTAGGGTTCGGCAGATCTTGGGGTTCCGGGGTTCGGGGTTCGACAGGGTCTCAGGGTTCGACGGAATCGTTCTCGGACTCCGGGATCGTTCTCAGATAACGGGGTAGATCTTGGCATTCCGTGGTCTTCGGGTCATGTCGACGGCCTTGGTGTCCTCGTTGGAGAACTCGGTGTATCCGTGTAGGAGAACTCGAGGTCAATGGCGAACTTGTCCGGTACCGGGGTTTTTCGGAGTTCATGGCGCGGCAGCGGGTACGGGATCGGTCTTCGGGTTCGGGGGTTCTTGGCGTCCGTGACGAGGATCATGTCGTCCGTGTAGGCGTCCTCGGTGTCGGGGAAGATCTTGGGTTCTAACTCGTGCATCGTTGATGGACTTGGTTCGTCGTCGGGTCTCGTCGGGATCAGTCTTCGGGGTCGAGAACTTTACGTCCGTGTAGACGATCTTGTCGGAACCTTGCCGAAGGTCATGGCGTCCTTGTCGGAGTTCCCGGGGGTTGGTTCCGAACTCGAGTTTCACAACTTTAGCCTTCGGACCGGGGTCCTCCTTGCGACAATTTGCGTCAACACGAGTAGCTCAGAGATCTCTAGCAGCACATGCATGTAACCAACACTAGGATAAACTTGGTCTTTGTCTTCAGTTGAGCAGCCACAGCATGCAGACGAACATGACACCGACGGTGTAGGTCCAAAACAAAGAGGACGAGACGCGACCACGGCGGTGAGACGCACAGAGGACGTCGAAGATGGGGTCGACGCGGTCCTGGTGGCGGGCTGGCGGCAGCTGGAGAGGAGGGGCGATGGGCTCGGGCGGCCGGAGGCGGGGAGAAGCGGCCGGCGATGGGGGTCGGCAGCGGACGGAGGCGGCTTGGTCGAAGGCGAGGAGGAGAGGAACGGGGGCGGCCAGAGAGGGGCGGACGGGGTGGCGGGAGGACGGCGCTCCGGGCGGGCGGCCGGAGAGGGGGCGAACGGCGGTGGCTCGACGACGGGGAGGGCTTGGGGACGAGGCGGCGCTGGCGGGGTGAGGTCGAGCGGGGGCGGTGGCTGGTGCGGTGGAAGACAAGGAGGCGGGGCGGAGGCGGCTGGGCGGTAGGAGGAGGAGAGGCCGCGGGCTGGGCGGAGGTTGCCGGCGGCGGGACGGCGGGGAGGAGGCCGGCGAGGCGCGTCGACCGGAGAGGGTCGGAGAGGAGGCGGGCGGGGGCGCGGCCGGTGGTTGGAGGAGCGGAGGAGGGGCGCCGGCGGCGAGGAGGGGGTCGCCGGCCTGGGAGGAGAGGCGACGCGGGGCCTGGGGCGGTGGATGCGGGGCAGGGTGGGGTCGCCGGAGGCGGGCGGCTGAGGAAGGAAGGAGCTCGCGGGGTCGGGGCGAGCGGGGACGAGCCCGAGGCGGGCGGCTGCGGAGCGGGTGGCGGGGAGATCGTCGGGGTGGGAAGGGAGACGAGGGAGAGAGGAAGCAGAGAGGGGTCGGGGAAGAGGAGAGACGGGAGGTGGGGGACGGTTCGCGGGCCAGGGGTGGGACCAGGTGGGGTCCAGGCGGGGGGGAGTGGGCTGCGGGCCCAGGGGGTCAGCGGCAGGTGGAGGGCGCGTGTGGGTGGGGCTGGCTCGGGTGAGTGGGGTGTGGGGCTGGCGTGTGAGGAGGGAGAGAGAGGGAGTGGGTGAGGTGGCTGTGTGGGATAGGGTAGAGGAAGGGGAGAGGTGACGTGTCGGGTGGGGATTGGCCGGGGTGAGGTGGAGGTAGGGTGGGTAGTTTAGGACTAGGTAGAAAAGGGTTTGGGGTGAACCGGTTTATGTACTGGGGGTGGTCGTTCGGGTCGAATCGGCCCGTTCGACTGCCCCGCTAAAATAATTAAATATTTTATTTATTTCAAACAGGCCTTTTGCAAACCGATAGCAGACAAAATAAAATAATCCGGAGACCCGGGCTTTGCGTTTGAATAAAGACGGGGCGTTTAGAAAACAAATTAGGTTTTCCGAAAATAGTTTTATGCAAGCAAATGCAAGATGATGACGATGCTCAAATGCAATGTGGCATGATGACATGAGCATGCGGTCATGATGATGCAATGCACAAAATCAACGCGATTTTCTAGTAGTGGTTTTGCGGGATGCCACATACAACAATGCATAAACCCAATAAGTCTACTACCTATGATGCTAAGTTTGATTTTGATCTTGATGGTTGCAATATTTCTAAAGTGATTATGTTCCTACAAAAGCTTCCTAGAAGTCCTAATGCTAGTGCTATGAATATGGTTTTTACAAAACACATTACAGATGCTCTCATTAAAATTAAGAAAGAAAACTTGAAACACAAAGCTTCTACTCCTAGGAAAGTAGAAGATAGTTGGGAACCCATCATTAATATGCAAATGAATTACTTTGATCTCAAAACTTCATGTGACCTTGGTTCTAGTGTCTCTATTATGCCTAGAAAGATTTATGAAATGCTTGATTTGCCACCTTTGGAAGATTGCTATTTGGATGTGCCACTTGATGATAATGCTAAAAAGAAACTCATGGGGAGTATTAATGATGTTATTATTATGGTTAAGAATGCCTATGTACCTGTTGATTTCTATGTTTTGGATGTTGAATGCAATGCTTCTTGTCTTATTACTTTGGGAAGACCTTTTCTTAGAACTGTTGGTGCCATCATTGATATGAAAGAAGGCACCATTAAATATCAATTACCATTCAAGAAAAGTATTGAACACTTCCCTATGAGGAGAGAGAAGTTATCTTTTGATCCTCCTTTTAAAGCAAAATTTGATGTCGATGCTTCTTCATTTGAAAATACTTGATTCTTTCTTCTTGTCCCTAACATAAAGGCGTTAAAGAAAAGTACTTCTTGGGAGATAACCCAACAGTTTTCTTGAATCTTGGAAGTTATTAATTCTGTAATAACCTCTCATTATCCTTTTTATTTGATTTTTGTGCCAAGAATAGCCTCTAATAAGAGGAAAGTAAGATTTGGGGAAGTGTTGTCCCAAAACAGATTTTTGTGCTTCACTTCAAAAATTCGTGAAAAATCTCTGTACGTAGGATTTAGTTGTAATTTTCTGAATAAATCCCACAGGTTGTTATCTAACTTTTATTAGATCAACACTTTTCGATTTGATCAACATAAGGTCTTCGAAAAAATCGATTTTTACCTGCTGGTCTGTTTTGACAGATTTCTGCCATTATTTTCATTTGCCTCTTATCGATTTATTTTTGAGTTCTCTTTGGTGAATTGATATTTTTAAAGAAAATGCTACAGTAGATTGTGTTTTTAATGAAAGTTTTGTTGTTTTGAAACTAAACCCAAAGGTTTATTATTTTGAATGCACTAATGTTGCTAATGAAGATTGTGTGAAGTTTTGTATGAAGGAATATTTTCAAGTGTAGGGGAAGAATGATATGATAAGATGAAGAATGGACAAAAGATCAAGCTTGGGGATGCCACACCTTGTCACCCCAGGAAATATTCAAGAGTTACAAGCGTCAAAGCTTGGGGATGCCCAGGCATCCCCTTCTTCATCAATAAAAATCTTAGGTCTCTTTCTAGACACTTCGTTTTTATTGTTTCATGAACTGTTGTGTTGTTCTTGGAGCGTCTTAGTTTTGTTTTTGGTTTTCGTTTGCTTGAATAAAGTAGTTGGACCCCCGCTTTCGCTGTGTTGTTTCAAATAAGTTGATTGGTGTTGTAAAAGAGTAGAAAGTTGCATGCTTATAGTGATACATGAAGGGAATATGCCCAAGAGGCAATAATAAAGTGGTTATTATCGTATTACTTATTTATGATAAATGTTTATTTTGCATGCTATAATTGTATTAATACGGAAACATTAATACATGTGTGTTTAATAAAAAAAGGAAGTTCCTAGTTATGCCTCTCTTATAAACTAGCTCGTTGATTAACAAGATGATCAAAGGTTTCCTAATCATGGACATTGGATTTTGTTAATAACAAGGTCACAACATTAATGTAATGGTGTGATGAACATTCATCCGAAGTATAGCATTACAATCAAAGTCATTGAGTTTATATTGCTATAGCAACTTACGAAGTGATCCTAATCCTTAGATCATGAGATCATGTCAATCGCTAACACCGGAAGACTTTCTTGATGACATCAAACGTCACACCGTAACTGGGTGATTATAAAGATGGCTTCAGAACTACTAAAGTGTTATGTTGAGGCTCATGGATCGAGAGTGGAATTTGTTCATCCCGATGACGGATAGATATACTCTGGGCCCTCTCGGTGATATCACATTGATTAGCTTGCAAGCAAGTGATTTGATCACTAGAATGTTATATCACGGGAACAAGAAAAGAGTGCATGTCGGTAACGAGATCAAACTAGGTATGGAGATACCGATGATTGAATCTTGGACATGTAATATATCGTGAAACAAAGGGATTAAAATACTAGCGTAAAAGGTTCTCACGATCACAAGAAAGTCATCGTTGAATGTGTGGGAGTCAGTACGGATCTTCAGGTCCCACTTCTGATTATTGATCGAAGAGGGGTCTCGATCATGTCCGCATTATTCGTGAACCGTAGGGTGGCACACTTAAGGGACACTGACATCCAATTGGAGCAAAAGTTTCATGCCAGGAAGAATAACAAGCGCAGGAATTTATTTCACTAGACACCAAAACTGAGCTTGCATTGAATTTGGTGGAAATTTAATGCATGTGAGTGGATTTTTGAGTGGAGGCTCTTTTATGAGAGTGGAGGCTTTTCATTTTGACTGGGATCTCCACCCACATGAATGTGTAAGAGGTGGGGGAAGCCACCATGGTTGGCACCGTGCCCCTTGGGGTGCCCCCCTCTCCCTATAAAAGGCCCCCCTCTCATCCTCTCAACGCACACCTCCTCGTGAAGGATCTCTCTCCCCCTCTAGAATTTATACCCCATGGTATCGGACTAGCGAGATACATGTTCACGGTGGCTATTCGGCAAGAAAGGTTTGTGCTTCCACTGCATCGCTGGAGCGAGGAGGCGGAGGTTGCTCAGTGTCTTGTACGTGTGTGCGAGCACGGATGCGCTGCTGTTTTGCGGCGCTAGGACTTCCTCTCGATCTTGAAATCGGCAAGATATCGTCTACATCAACCACGAGTTTGGACTCATTAAGCTTTGTCGGTCTTTAAGGGTATGTTCTCTATGGATGCATATCCGCCCGTTGCTTGTATCTAGTAGATAGATCTTGGTACATAGTTGTTCCCATCGTAGGAAAAATTTTGTTTTCTATGCCGGGAACCCTATAGTGGTATCAGAGCCGGATCTATGCGTAGAAGCTTTGCACGAGTAGTACACATATGAGTATGTGGGCGATGATGATCATTTTATTTTTCTTAGTTGTACTTTGGATATTGGTGGCACAGTGGGATGAAGAGGCCCGGACAAACTTTACATGTCCTCGCACATGAGACCTGTTCCACGCTTGACATGCAACTAGTTTTGCATAAGTGGCTAGCGGGTGTCTGTCTCTCCTACTATAGTCAATATCTAATTTTCAACAAGTTGTCAACAATTTGGTTATCCTCGTTGTGGCTCGTGTTGTATGTAAGAACGGTTCTATCTTCGAAAGCCCTAAGCCACGTAAAACTTGCAATGGATAAATTAGAGGTGTCTAGTTTAGATTGTTGCAGGGCTAGTGTTATAATATGGTAATGTTGTAAGTAGAAGTATAAGATGATACTCTTACAACACACATAACATGTAGGTTCCATAGACCTTGGCCTTACACATAGAGGTATGATAGAGATAATACCACGGTGCACATGATGGAGATCATATGCGGGAATCATATCATTTCACTTACAAACATGTGATGTTTGATTACATCTTATATTGCTTGTTTAGCGTTTTATTAGCATAATAAGATGATCCCTCATTTAGATATCAAGATAAAAATGTGTTCTTCCTTAAGTATGCACTGACAATGTTTCGTCGCTTCAAGACATCACGTGATGATCGGGTTTACTTGAATCCACGAGCATATCTCAGGTGTAAGACAGTTACACACGCGAATACTAAGGTTCTTACTTGGCGAGCCTAGCATGTACATACATGGCCTTGGAACATGGACCGAAAGGTTAAGCATGAGTCATATGGTAGATATGATGCCCATTTGATGCTCGCCTTTGAAGCTACACCAACTCACGTGATGATCGGACTTGGTGTAGTGGATTTGGTTCATGTAATCACCAAAAAGACATGAGGGATGTCGTTTTTGAGTGGGAGTTCATTTCTAATTTGGATTAGTAGAACTCCATTTATCATAAATTAAATCAAAGTGAATTTGCATAATTTATTGTAGTCATTAGCATTCGTTCACCACCTTATGCTTAGTTGTAATTGAGATAATAGAACTATAGAACTCTAGATATATACTTTACGAACTGGTATCGTATTGTGTTGAGTGTCAATCAAAGTTTAAAGTCCTATTGCAAACTTTCAGCAAACTCTGTTTACTTCGTGAAGTTTAATAATTGGTATTAAATCGAGAGTAACAATTCCAGTGTTAGTATCTTAAGTATCATGTTTGCCTCCATGATTCTTGATTTAAATATCGAGATTATCTATGAGCTGAAAGAATTGTTTCATAAACCATCATGTGTGACAGATATAACGATATCTGAAACAATGTTTTGGTTGCAATATGATAGAGTATAATATATGTTCTCATATTGGATGAGAATTTGCAAAGGTTGGATATGCTAGACATCCTAATCATCCAAAAGGGTTTTGGAAAGTAGTGTTATACTCACGATTCGCCTTTATAAGCTACAGTAGCTTGATCATGAAAGTCGTCATGATAAGGATGAATAGAAGATGTATGTAAAAGTGTTTACTGCACTAAAAGATTACTAAATAATGATTTTGAAAGAATACCGATCATCTGATGATGGTGATCTACTTCAAAGTGCAAGTCCAAAGGTATTAGTATTTGAATATACATGCTTTGGACTATGTGTCATGTATATGGCGCCACTTTTGATGTTGATAGATTCTTTTAAAAATGAAAAGGAAATGTTGAAAGAGAATCTATAAAATATATTTGGCAGAAAAGAAAATATTGGAAATATCCAATTTAGGTATATGGATGATATACATGTTATGGTTATATTCTTTGCTTGTTAAACAATGTGGTTCTTGGGTATTGGATACCGAATTGGTTGGTATGAAATTTCATACGGAACGACACAATTCATGAACCGCGATGGCCTAAGTAACTAGCAAGAGAATATGTGATGATGCTCATCGAAAACAAACAAACCGTTGTTTGTATTTCTCGTTGACATCAAAGCTTGACTTCAAGATTTGTTTTAATAATCGTTATTTAAATTAGGTATTATGAGAACAAAGGTTGTTCAAATAATTACCGTATTCCATATAAGATGGATGGTTTACAAATCTAGTTGGAGAAATCACATCCATAAAGCTAATGCTAAAATGTCACAAGACAAATGATTGGAAGATCACTTACGAAGTGACATTGCCGTTTAAATTATATTGGAAAGAAAACATGAAGAAAATCCATATGCATGGATTTTTGGAGTCTTTGATTTGATCAAGTGACGCTTGTGAGACTTTCCTCGGGATAATTAAAACTTAGTTCAAAGGCCAAACAAGAACGAATGACTAAAATATTGGAATTTATACATATCGATGTATGTAGTCCATTATGTGTAGTCGTAAGCGATGGACTTCAACTTCATATGCTTTCTCTGGAAATTTGAGTGAATATTCACTTAATGAGAAAGAAGTATGAAATATTTGAAAATGTTCAAAGACTTTCAAGATGAAGTGGAAAATCATTGTAACAAGAAAATAAATGATTTATGATTTTATCATAAAGGGATTTATTTGAGTTACAAGTGTAACAAGAAAAATAAATGAATTATGATTTATCATAAAGGGATTTATTTGAGTTGCAAGTTTAGCAAAACACCTAGATTTACATCTCCCGAAACACCATAGGAGTATGGAGTGTTTGAGATTTGTAATGAAACCTTGTTTGACATGGTTGGATCAAAGGTGTTATTTATAAAACTGTCATTATGTTTTAAAAAGATTAAAAGCTTTAGAGACTACCGCTTTTACACTGAAAAGAGCTCCATCTTGATCCGTTGAAATGACACCATGGAAGTTATGGTTTGGGGTAAAACCCAAATTGTCATTTCTTAAATTTTGGTATGCTAAACATAAGTAAGATGTTTACAACCAAAGTCGTATGAGCATGTCTTTGTAGGTTATTTCGAATAACAATTGGTTATTCCTCCATAACACCGAGGACAAAAGGGTTTGTCGCTTGAAATGTGAAGTTCCTAGAAAAAGGAATTTTTCGCAAAAAGTTAAGTGAGAGGACAATAGAACTTTGATAAGGTTAACGAACCTTAGCTAAATGTGCTAAGTTGCGCAGCACCGGAAATCATTCCGGAGGCAGCCATAATGCTCATAGATTATGTGCCTCAAAGGTTATGGTCACGGAGATCTAAGTTCCTATTGAACCAAGTAGGTCGGATAAACAATCAAATACTAAGATTTGAGAGTAAATCATTATTGTTTGACAATGATGAACCGACTACATGCAAAGAAGCGATGATGGGCCCTGACTCTGTCAAATGGATTGAAGCCATAAAATCCGTGATAGTTCCATACACGAGAAATCAAGTTTTGAACTTGGAAGACCCTCCGGAAAGGTGTAAAAATCTATCGGTCGTATTTGGATCTATAAAGAAACAGACATGGATGTTTTACATCTATGAAATGGTCGACATGTCATAAAGTATTTTATGAAAATGTTCAAGGAGTTGACTATGACAAGATTTGATCTTTCATAGCAATATTTAGTCTGGACGGATTAAAGTAGCAATCACTACATATAATTTGGTATATGGTAGATGAATAAACAAAAACAAAATTCTTCTATAAAGAATGGTTACCTAGGACGTGTACAAGACACGATCCAAAGGGTTTTGTTAAATTCAAAGGATGCTAAAAGGGCATGCAAACTTCAATGGTTGAAATAAGCATCGCGGAGTTGGAATCTTCACCGTGATGAAAAGGAGTTTTCATCAGGAGAAGATGAAGATGCTTGCATTTGCAAAAAATTAAGTGGGAGCGCTGAGACATATTTTTAATACATTATGTGGAGGACATCTTGTTGATTAGAAATAATGTAATTTTTATTGACAAAGGATAAGAATTTCATTTTGATGAAAGACTTAGGAAAAACCCGAATATTTAGCATGAATGTCTATAGTGGATAGACTATGACGCTAATATGGTTGTGCCAAACGTACATATATGAGATATTGAAGGAGTTCAATATAGAAAAAAGACAAGAAATAGTTCTTGTCGCATGGAAAGGAATTGAATCAAGATTCAAGTGTATCGACACTTGATAAGTGAAACAAGATTCAAGTGCTTTGACACTTGATGAGTGAAATCACAAGGATGTTTTGATCAATCATACCATGATATGTACACATTCATATATATCCTATGCTCTAAGTGTTATGATCATATACCAGAATGAATCATAAAATGATCATTGGACGATAGTGAGGATATTCTTATGATCTTTTGGAAGAACTAAGATTATATTTGTGTAGAGGTGACAAACAATTAGAAATAGTTCATTGTAAGGCGTTACATTGATACTAGTTTTGTCACAAGATACAAATTAAGTTTATCTCAATTTAAACTATGGGTGGCACAATGTAATGGAAAGGAGATTCCATAATGGATTTGGATGAATTCCAAAGTTAAGACATTGTGACAGATACTACAACAAAAAGGGCTAAGTATATGACTGCTATAGTAGCAGCAAAGGAGGGCATTTGTGTCAAGTAGTTTGTTATCAAACTAAGGTGTGGTTTGCAACGGACTAACACTAAAGATATATTGTATGACAATAGTATCGACATGATTTTACCCCAAGGAACTAAAAAGGTCTCACCAAAAGACCAAATTTATACAATGCCATCTCATTGGAGAATGAGTGATGCGTGGAGACGCAAAGATATGCAAATACACACACGGACCTGGAAACGTTAGATCCTTAGATTATGTTAACCACTTGCAATTGCGTATATGGAACACCAGAAATCCATAGGTGTTCAATACGCAAAGTTTTCTAAACTAGATTATTGTCTCTAGTGCAAGTGGGAGACTGAAGGGAATATGCCTGAGAGGCAATAATAAAGTGGTTATTATCGTATTCCTTATTTATTATAAATGTTTATTTTGCATGCTATAATTGTATTAATATGGAAATATTAATACATGTGTGTTTAATAAACAAAAAGGAAGTTCCTAGTTATGCCTCTCTTATAAACTAGCTCGTTGATTAACAAGATGATCAAAGGTTTCCTAATCATGGACATTGGATGTTGTTAATAACAAGGTCACAACATTAATGTAATGGTGTGATGAACATCCGAAGTATAACATTACAATCAAAGCCATTGAGTTTATATTGCTATATCAACTTACGAAGTGATCCTAATCCTTAGATCATGAGATCATGTCAATCACTAACACCGGAAGAGTTTCTTGATGACATCAAACGTCACACCATAACTGGGTGATTATAAAGATGGCTTCAGAACTACTAAAGTGTTATGTTAAGGCTCATGGATCGAGAGTGGAATTTGTTCATCCCGATGACGGATAGATATACTCTGGGCCCTCTCGGTGATATCACATTGATTAGCTTACAAGCAAGTGATTTGATCACTAGAATGTTATATCACGGGAACGAGAAAAGAGTGAATGTTGGTAACGAGATCAAACTAGGTATGGAGATACCGATGATCGAATCTCAGACATGTAATATATCGTGAAACAAAGGGATTAAGATACTAGCGTAAAAGGTTCTCACGATCACAAGAAAGTCATTGTTGAATGTGTGGGAGTCAGTACGGATCTCCAGGTCCCGCTTCTGATTATTAATCGGAGAGGGGTCTCGATCATGTCCGCATTATTCGCGAACCATAGGGTGGCACACTTAAGGTACATTGACATCCAATTGGAGCAAAAGTTTCATGCCGGAAAGAATAACAAGCACAGGAATTTATTTCACTAGACATCAAAACTGTTTCGGTTGAAATTGCTGAAACTGGTTCTGCATGTGAAATTGAATACTAGCAGGGGTTTTATGTGAATGTTTGTTAATTAAAGTAATTAACAAAATTCTGAATAAATAAATAAAATAGTTTTATTTAAATGAGAGCTTGCATTAAATTTGGTGGAAATTTAATGCATGTGAGTGGATTTTTGAGTGGAGGCTCTTTTATGGGAGTGGAGGCTTTTCATTTTGAGTGGGAGCTCCACCCACATGAATGTGGAAGAGGTGGGGGCAGCCACCATGGCTGGTACCATGCCCCTTGGGGTGCCCCCTCTCCATATAAAAGGCCCCCTCTCATCCTCTCAAAGCACACCTCCTCGTGAAGGATCTCTCTCCCCCTCTAGAATTTATCCCCCATGGACTCGGACTAGCGATATACATGTTCCCGGTGGCTATTCGGAAAGAAAAGGTTGTGCTTCCGCTGCATCGCTGGAGCGAGGAGGCGGAGGTTGCTCGGTGTCTTGTACGTGTGTGCGAGCACGGATGCGCTGCTGTTTTGCGGCGCTAGTACTTCCTCTCGATCTTGAGATCGGCAAGAGATCGTCTACATCAACCACGAGTTTGGACTCGTTAAGATTTGTTGGTCTTCAAGGGTATGTTCTCTACGGATGTATATCCGCCTGTTGCTTGTATCTAGTAGATAGATCTTGGTACATAGTTGTTCCCATCGTAGGATCTTGTTTTGACTCTGATTTAGACTCTACCATGTCTTGCTAGATGTTGTTTTGACCTTATGATTAGTTATTATTGTTGTATCATGACTTGTTCGAAACAATTGAGATTGCTTAATGTGCCTTGAAAGAATCATGCGTTGTTTTAGCATACAAAAGCATAATATTGTGGTATTCTCCTTTGATGCTTTGTTTGGGTTGACTTGGCACATGCTCACACCATGTTATGACTATGAACCAGTCACCTTAGCCTCTATGATCATTTAGTTTTTGACTTTTGTTACCACTTTATGCTTTGATTGATAATGTTTTGTCGCTCTGCATGATTATGGCCATTATTGCTCTCTTAGTTGGTTGCTCCTAGTCTTTTGCTAGCCTCCACTTGTATTGAGTAAATTGTACTCATGCATCCAACTCCCAAGAAACCAAGTTATTCCAGAGAGTCCACTATAAATTCCTATGCATGGTGTGTTACACCATTCCAAGTATATTCTTGTTTTATCTATCTTCCAAATTAAACTTGTTATGTGAAAAATTAGTGTTTAAAGCTCTCACAAACTTGATGGCACACTTTATTTTTCTTGCCCCTAATAAACTTGAACCATTGTTTCATATATGTTGTATATGCTTGCACTTATAAGTTGAGAATTAGCAGAACCGTGTTGTCACGAGGAATGCTTTCAACACCTGTAAGTATCTACCCAGTTGATATCATGTTCTTTTGTTTATGGATGTTGGCGGTGTGAAATAAAAGACGAGCTTGTAAGTCCATGGAGTTATGTATATGTGTTAGAGACACGCCTGGGCCGCTAGCCTAATCCATGCCTAATCATGGTGGAAACTTGCAGCATCATCATAGTGAGCAATCTATGAAGCATTCTTTTTATAACAAAAGAGAGATGGAAAAAAGGGAAAAAGGAAAAGAGAGGAAAGAAGAGAAAAAACACCATTTTCCCATGGTAAATAAGAAGATTGCTGAGATGCTCATTGTCTGTTTCCTTATCATTTTGATATGGGATAGCTCCTGTGTCATGGGGCAAGGGGTACCCCGTTGGCGGTTCTCTATGATGCACATATATTTACAATGACAAGAACTTACCAGTAACTAAAGTTGAGTAGCATGAGGAACGACCCTCATACTCAAGGGACATGAGATTGCCAACTTATACTTTGTCAAGCATATACTCCATATTTTGTTCACTTTAACCTTAATCACTTCAAGATGCTTATGATAGGGGCAATGAGAGCTGAAAGCTAACAAGTACCATAATTTTTGGAAGCTCTTTATGAAACTTGAAATCCCTTCTTCCCTGGGAAGGGCATTTCTTCCACTTTTATATTGAGTATCCACCTTCTTTATTTAGGCACCAATTAAGAGAGCATAGTTGTCATTCTTAGTTCTATGTGCACTGTCCCAAAACTTATTGATTGATTCATAATGTTGATATTGCTTGTTCTTAAACTATTTGTATCTAGTCACCCTTATGAACTTTGAAGGTGTCCTATGCATTTATGTTTTGCTACTCCATGAGGGACAAGTTGAATGCCACTATGCTATGTTTTCTATATGTGAAACAAACAAACGGCTTTCAATGCACTGTTATTCATGATCTTTGTTTGTACCCTTTCATGTTGCAGCATAGTTACTTTGTCTTATTGTTAGAACTTCATCTTTCATGCTCATGTTTAGAGTACTTTGATCCCAGCTTTAAATGCTTGCAAATGGTTTGATCAAGATTGTGATGGTGCATGTCACCTCAAAAATTATTCTTTTTATCACTTACCTACTCGAGGACAAGCAGGAATTAAGATTGGGGATGCTTGATACGTCGTAAACGTATCTATAATTTTTGATGTTTCTTGCTTGTTTAGTATCAACTTTGCTATGCTTTGTCTACACTCCGAGGTATTTTATACATTTTCTAGGACTAACCTATTAACAAGATGACGTAGTGCCAATTGCTTGTTTTCTGTTGTTTTTGGTTTCAGAAAATCTAGTAAGGAAATATTCTCGGAATTGGACGGGACAAAAGCCAAAGTCAATATTTCAACGAGGAGAACATAGAGTCCAGAGGAGAGACGGAGGGGCGCCACAGGGCGACCGCACCCCCCAGGTGTGGGCCCATCCTAGGTCGCGCCAGGGCAGGGTGTGGCCCCCTGGCCGCCCTCCTGCCTCGCCTCTTTGCCTATATAAGCCTCCGATGCCAAAACCCTAAGCATCCGATCAGATCTCCACGAAACAGTCTGTAGCCGCCGCCACCATCGTCCCTAGATCGGGGGGTGATGGCTCAGTTGATGTGGAGCCTGTTGGGAACCCCAAGAGCAAGGTGTGAAGCAGCACATCAGCAAGTCTTCCCTCAGTAAGAAACCGAGGTTATCGAACCAGTAGGAGGAAGGAAACATCACACAGGTGTTGTAAGCAACGTGGAGACCTACAAAACACAAACTCAAGACTTTGCCCCAACTAACAGTGAGGTTGTCAATCTCACCGGTTGATGTAACAAAGGATTAAACGTATGGTGTGGAAGGTAATGGTTTGTAGCAAGTAAACAAGTAACAGTGGAGGATGTATCAATGGTAAAGATTGGACCGGGGTCCATAGTTCACTAGAGGTGCTCTCCTTAGATAAACAACATGGCATGAAGGGTAAACAAATTACAGCAGGGCAATTGACAGGAATTGAGCAAGGCATAACAATGCAATTACTAGTCAGAAAGATCCTATGAGATTCGATTGGGCAATATAACAAGATACATATACCGCCATCCAACTGCATCTATGACTAGAAGTCCACCTTCAGGTTATCATCCGAACCCCCTCCAGTATTAAGTTACAAGCAACAGACAACTGATTTAAGCAAAGTGTGTAAGGTAAACAGTCCACATGTTCCATGAACAAGAGACTGTTGTTTTCTCCCTAGTAGCAACAACACATCTACAACCGAAGAGATTTCTGGCACTTCCAAAGGAAACTAGAGGCATGAACCCACTATCGAGCATAAATACCCCCTCTTGGAGTCACTAGCAACTACTTGGCCAAGATAGCTACTAACAACGGAGAGCATGCAAGATCACAAATAACACAGACATGATAAAATCATAAAGACAAAACCACTAATCAAACCAACATAATAATCTCAATATTGGATCCCCGCAAACACAACATGCATGCTTACAAATAGATTAGATCTTGATCATGAACGGAGCTCACAAGATCTATACATGAAAGCACAGAGGAGATACAACCATCTAGCTACTACATGACCCATATTCCAAGGTGGAACTACTCACACATCATACCGGAGAGAAGGCCTCCAAGATGATCTCCCCTCCGGCAGGGTGCCGGGAAGAACTTCAGATCCCCCCGATCTAGGGACGACGGTGGCGGCGGCTACAGAAGGTTTCGTGGAATATTGATCGGGTACTTAGGGTTTCTGCATTGGGGGCTTCTTATAGGCGAAGGGGGAGGCCGAGGAGGTGGCCAGGGGCCCTACACCCTGCCTAGGCGCGGGGCAGGGCCCACCTGCGCCTAGGAGGGTGTGGCTGCCCTGGCACGCCTCTCTGTCTCCCCTCTAGACTTCTTGTTCCCCACGGAAAGTAATTGACTTTGACGTTTGTCCCGTCCAATTCCGAGAATATTTCTTTACTAGCTTTTCTAGAACCAAAAACAGCAGAAAACAGACAACTCGCACTGTGGCAACTTGTTAATAGGTTAGTACCATAAAACATGTAAAAAGCACATCAAAGTGTAGACAAAGCAAAGTAGATACTAAACAAGTATGGAGCATCAAAAATTATAGATACGTTTTTGACGTATCAGGGGGATCTGAAGTTTTTCCTGGCACCCTGCCGGAGGGGAGAGATCATCCCGAAGGCCTTCTTCATCACCATGCCAGCCTCTGGTATGATGCGTGAGTAGTTCACCCTTGGACTATGGGTCCATACAGCAGTTATGTTATTTATCTTAAGAAGAACACCTCTAGTGAACTGTGGACCCAGGTCCAATCTTTACCATTGTTACATCATCTACCATTACCGTTTACTTTCTGTAAACAACCATTACCTTCCACACTATACGTTTAATTCTTTATTTTCAGCAAACCAGTGAGATTGACAACCTCACTATAAGTTTGGGCAAAGTCTTGAGTTTATGTTGTGCAGGATTCCAAGTTGTTAGCAACACCTTGGAGTTGTTTCCTTCCTCCTACTGGTTCGATAACCTTGGTTTCAAATCTTAGGGAAAACTTACTGATGTGCTCATCACAACTTCCTCTTGGGGTTTCCCAACGAAGCTCTACAGTGATATGAGCTCATCAGCGGGTCAACAAGACCCCATTCTTCGCTGAGAGAGCGGTAGATCGCTTCCTGCGTCTACAACTCTTCTTCGTCTTGGGGGAGGCAAGCACGCATGTACGCGTCGTAGGAATTGGCTCGCAATGCTTTCAGGAGGTCGCCACACACTTCTCTGAGCGCTAGACACCGTCGGTGCTCCGACAGAAAGACGCGGTTCATCACCTCCAACGAGAAACGCTCGGCGGTGGTCCTGTTATAGTCGTAGTGAGAGCATCGACTACAGTGGGATATGGAATATATGCAGGCGCCCCGGAATCCGAGGAGGCAACACGATAGGTTCCATCGGCGGGTTCGGCCACCATGACAATAGAGGCCGCTCGGGTACCTCTTCTCGTCTGGCGTCGGGGTTGCCACGGAGCTCGTCAGACCACCACCGACGGACAAACATGGTGGTTTTGTGTTGGGGTGGTGTTGTGGTCTGGTCTTGGCGACCTCCCCTTTTTATCGCTGCGCCTGGACACTGCGGGAAACGCCTAGAACTAGCGGGAAGCGGCGGGAAATAAAGGCGAGAGAAGGCGTGGCGGCGAGAAGACACATGAAATACGCCGGCGTTGGCGATGGCTAAGAATGGACAGACGAGTCGCACCGCTGGGCGTGGTCGGCCGGACGAGCTGGATGTAACACCCTCGGATCGGCCCTATGCAAGTTTTAGCGATTCACGCCAAACCCGCAGAGAATTTAAAGGTGCCCACCAGTCACTTTCGTGCGGGTGGAAAACAAAGTAATACCGTTACACATTAGTTCACGATGGAACCCATAGAACAGATATATACAATAATGACTCAATGAGTCAAGAATACATATGTATAGTGCAAAGATCTAAATCACCCTGAAAACGATACAACATCTGAATACGAACAAGATGCAAATTAGACTAAGAACCCTGAAGAATAGTCAATGACGTCAATAACCCTGCCCAGGCCAAGCCGAAAGAAATAACCCTACTAACGATGTCAATCTTAAACCTGCTAAAACAAAACAAATACCAGCAAAGGGCAAAGAAAAAAGAGAATGGTCTTGAACCTACGCACTAAAAGACTAAAACGTCTTATATTTATATTTTAAAACATAAAAAGTATTTAAAATTAATAAAGCTAGTCAAGATAGCCTTCCCGTAAAAAAAAGATTAACTCGTGCAGTAAGTAAACCTCTATACTAGTACCGGACATCCCGAGAAAAAAAAAACTCAATACTGGACATGAAAGCTGGAATATACCTGACTAGAGTTAGGGACTGACTAGAGTTAAGTAACTTTAACCATATTTACTACTGTACTACTAGTACAGAGTGGGGACCGAAAAGTTAGTTGCATTTTCAGGTTGACGAGGTTCCCCGGTCTGATTCTGTGGGGACCACCTACCAGATCGACGAGACGGAAACAGAACACCGCTATAAAGCATTTCGTGGAGACCGTCTCCTCTCTCTCTCTCTCTCCCTTCCCTTCCTTCCCTTCCCGCTCCGGCCTTTCACTCACCCAGCCATGGAGTTCGTCGTCCTTCACGTCGGAGCCCTCCCTGCTCCCAATTGGAGGAACCAGCCACTAGTAGGCCGGGAGAATCTGCGGTTCACGCCCACTGGCTCCCACAATCGATTCGCTCCTCTGCGCGACATGGACGATGGCGAGGTCGACGAGGACGGCGAGGATGACGAAGACCAGGACGTTGCCGAGGACGGCGACGAGCACGTCGCAGCCGCCGCCGCGATCGACGCCGTCGCCGCGCTCCAGCGTCCTCCCGTGGAGGTCGTCCATCGAGTACCGTGGGGACGTAGCCTCTACTTCGTCTTGATCGTTGGCGCGATGTTCGTACTTCTCCGAGCGTCAGCCGCTGAGGCGCTCCAGTATCCTCACGGCGTGGAGGTCGTCCATCAGGTTCAGGTGCCGTGGGAACGTAGCCTCTACTTCTTCTTGAATTTTATCGCGATCTTCGTACTTCTCCGAGCGTACGAGATCTACCTCATCCACATCGGCGAGACATAGTTCTACACCCACACTCTCCCGCCGCCGGTACGCCCCTCCTCTCTCCTACCTCGTCCCGCTGTAGTCTCTCTTTGTTGCATTGGGCGGATAGTAGCGAAAGAACTCAAGAACTACATGCGTGGTGGAATAAGGATAAGAGAGCGGTTAGCGGCGCGGCATTGGCCGAGCACCCACCGGTGCGACGCCGTTCTTGTTCTTCCAAGAACGGCTCCAGACTGTAGGCATCGGCCACCTCGGCGTGGCGGAGGCGTTTGGGGAAGGCGGCGTGGCGCGGAGGCACGTCTGGAAAGGCGGCGTGGCAGAGGCGTTTTGGGAAGGCCGCGGGGCGGAGGCACGTTTGTGGAAGGCGGCGTGGCGGAGGCGCGTTTGGGGAAGGCGGCGTCGCGGAGGCGTTTGGGGAAGGCGGCGTCGCGGAGGCGTTTGGGGAAGGCGGCGAGGTGGAGGGGGAAACGTCGCCTATACTCCATATGCTCGACTCCGCGTTTCCTGCATGCTCCGCCGCCACCATCTCAAGCCCCGTAGCTGCACACGCCCCGCTCCGCCGCCGATAGCTATAGTCCCGTAGCCGCACGCTCCGCCGTCGCCACTGGGCTGAGGGCCGCAGCCGCCTAATTTTCCGCTACTTTGCCCACGCTAGCTCCTGCTGCCCGTTCATGAAATAAATGGTCTGGACATCCTTTTGTTTCTAGAGTTCACAATGTACTATTCTGCAGAGATTGTAAGCAATAGTGTAATTATATTGTTGAATGGGCAGTCACAGGCCTCAACCACACACTACCATTTTGTACTCCGAAATGCCTTAAATTAGTACTCCAGAATGCCTCGATCAATTACAAGTTTACAACTACTACTAGTCACAGGCTCAACCACATTGCCTTTTGTTTCTAGAGTTCACAATGTACAAATTTTTGCTACAGTACACCGTGGATTACAACCTCTGGATTTTAATTTCTAGCAGATGCTATAGGAGGATTGAGATTGTCTCTAACTTGTATTATTTCAGGCCTCAACTAGGTATAGCAGAGCAGGCAATGAGCCAACCCCCAGCAAGGCATAGCAGAGCAAATACAAGGTAGAACACGAAGATAGAAGTAGAGTTGACAAGAAGAGATGTTGCGGTGCTCGCATTTTTGTCGACCTCCAAACGGGAGGATGATTCATCCAATTCTTTCATTCATCCAATTCTTTCATTCTTTGCTACGTATAGAGAACCTGATACGTGTATAGGAACTTTTGTTGCACACGTTTTGTGCTTAGTAGCATAGGAGCCAAAACTGTGGCCACGTACTTTTGTTGCACACGTTTGTGCTTAGTAGCATAGGAGCCAAAATTGTGGCCAGCAGGTAACATTTGCCCCTTGCTCGTTTTCTTGTGATGGATGGAACATCGATCTCTTTTATGTGCATTTTGTTGAATTGAACATCGATCTCTTTTATGTGCATTTTGTGAATTCCTGGTGATTACGAATAAATCAATACCATATACTCCCTCCGTATCAAAATTTGGATGAACTTATATACTAAATAGTACTCCCTCCGTCCAACAAAGGATGTCCGGACACAGTTATAATTCATTCTTGCAAAAAAGTCCCTGGTACATTGAAAACGTGACAATTTTGGCCTTCACGTGTGAATCTCAAACTGGAATTTTTCTCCGTCTCCGTCGTCCTCGACTTCCGCCGCGGGGGTCGCCCTGCTCCGCCGTGAAGCTTTCGTCCCCGCTCCAGCCTGAATCTCCTCCTCTGTCCGCCCCTCTCGTACTCCTCTGCTCCATTCTCACAGGGGTCGCCTGAAGCTCCTGTTCCCGCTGCCGGCCCAGCCCCTGCTCCGTGGAACAACCCCTCGCCCCCCGCCACCCCCTCCCTCCTCCTACCCCCGGCCTCCTCCGCCCTCCTCCGAGCTCCACCTCGCCGAGAGCTACGCTCTCATCAAGCCATGCTTATCGAAGTCGTGGATTAACGAAATTAAGGCCGTCTCCTCCCACTCCGGCCGCCGTTTCCCCCACACGAGCTCGATGACACCGCGCCTCCTTAGACTTTCCCAAGCCATTTAACAGATTCAGTTTGATCTGATGGTCCTCCAGGACCCTTTTCCCTCTCGCTTGCTTGCTGGAACATCAAAGACGCTAACAATCTTTGAACTGTGTGAGAAAATCATATCACAGACAAACCGAGGGCGATTTCCAGCAGATAACATTCCAATGGTCACCTTCTAAACATCAACTTTAGCAGATACAACTATATTGTGAGTTCCTTTCTTTGTTTCACGGCCTAAAAACAGTAATCAGAACATGCAAGTAAATTGATTAGGATGAGAGGCTGCTGACAAAGTTTTAGAGAACAGTACACACAAATAGGCACATGATGGACGATGAGGGAAATGCGTAACCTATGAGAAACGAAGAAACCCTCCCAGGGTCACAAGAAACAGTCTGTGACCCGGCTACACTTTCACACCTGTACCAAAATATCAAATAATTGTAATTAATAAGGATATACCACTTGATAAATTGCCCTCCACTCTAACCGGACGCTCTGCCGCAGGCGGCGAGGCGCCAATAGACAGGAACGTGACGGACCTGAAGATCTTCACCATCTTGCTCATAATTTCTTGTACTGTCATTTGATCAGTTGCATACCCAGAATGACCATGCAATTTTGCATATAAATCACTGCAGCATCCACACCATATCAAACCAAATTGGTAAATTATTCTTGCATGATAGTTCTGTTAAAAACAGACTATGGGATTTGCTCCAGGATAATTTCATAATTACCTACAAGATGCATATGAACTTTCGGTATTAGCAATCCCAAAGGGCTTATACCTACTACACCATAACACCAGTGCTGCATAAATAATGCAAGTTGATTTTTATATCTCTGCTATTTTCATTGGACAGAGAAAAATAGGTTTCAGCCATTTGTAATATGGTACCCCTTTCCGACTTAAATTTGTCATCTCAGTTTTTTTTTGATAAATCTGTCCTCTGAAGTTGGTAATAATGTGTGGCTGAATTTGCATAGAGAAACACCTAAATGAATAGTGTGTGACTAAATGTGTGAATTAAATCTGTCCTCTCAAGTTGTTAATAATCTGTCAGCTCAGCTTCTAAGCTTTCAAGATGAATTTGCTTAGAGAAACACCTACTCAATGCATAGAGTAAATGAAATCTTCAAGAGTATCATATCATATGTAAATTTGTTCACGTACTTACTCCTGTGATAAACCAGTGGTGCAGGAAACCTGACATTAGTATAGTAGTGTGTATTTCAAGATACACAATTAACCAGTACCCACTTCCATCAAGAAAATGTGCATGTGTGACCTACCACTTTAGTAAAGGAAAAACTTTAACAATTCAAAACTACACTGAATTTTACAATCACTCCACTATGCTATACTGAACGTGAACTTAAGTAATCCATATTTAGTACTCCATACAGCGGTGAAATAAGTTGGCTGAAAATCTCTTCATCAACCTACACTATTTTGAAATAAAACTGTCAAGAACAACTTGGTTAGCTAAATATGTTGCGGTACTTAAGCATAGAATTATTTTTGGAGATAATAATGTTTATTTTTGGCTGAGTGCCTGAGTGTACATCTGTTTATGTAAAATAACTATAGATTTATCGATGTTCTTGCCAACAACAATATTCAAGTAAGTTAAAAATGTTGAAATTCTACATACAAAACATCATCATGGTTAATTTACATATCAACAAAATCATACAAGGAGAAACATGTTGTTTTGGAGGCTTGGGGATACATATATAGTTCAGTCATAAAAGGAAGGGCGACTTACCAGGCTGAGTAGAGGAGGTGCAGCAGTTGTACGTGGAGGAGAATGGCGGCAGCAGCGGCAGATGCCATGGAACCCCTCCCGTTACCTCACCCTCCCCGAGGCAAGCAACCTGAGCTCTGCTCGCATCGGGATCAAAATCAACGGATCCTCTTCTCGGCGAGCCGTCGGTGTCTTGGATTGAAATCAACGGGATCGAAATCACAGGGATCCTCACCCTCTGGGGGAAGCAAGACGGTTTCTTGGACATAAAAATCCAAGCTTGGGGAGGCGGCGCCTTCACAGTCGGCAACAGCACGGGGGAGCTATGCGATGGGGAACAAGGCGACGGTACCACGGCGTGGGGCAAGGGGAGAGAGCAGCAGCGTGGGGCAAGGGGAGAGCAGCGGCCTAGGGCGGCGAGGCGAGCGAGGAAGAGGACCATTGCGAGCGAGGGGAGCGGAGCGAGGAAGACAAGAATGGAGTGCGGGTTGTGTCAGAAATTTTGCGAGGGTTTATTTGCAAAATGATCACTCCGACATCCTTTTATGGATGGAGGGAGTATCTAGATTCACCTAAATTTTAGTATCTAGATTTATCTAAATTTTGACAAATAGACAACTATTTTGGGACGAAGGGTTCGTGTAGTCAAGTTGTTATTCAATTTAGGAAAACGCTTGGAATCAGCCGGAGGCTCGCTTCCTCCGGTTCGTGGACGTGACGCGTGTCCCTGTGTGGGCCCTAATGGACCACCTCCATGATGTGCTCGTATCCTGTAGGCTGCAGCCTTCTTCTCTATCTCTTCGCCACAAGAAAAATCTGCCACGCCCAGACTCGCTCCGCCCGCCCCGCGCCAGAGTGCCTCCCCCACCGGCGGCCATATCTCCCTGCTGCCCTTCCCCGTGCGCTCGCCTGTCCAAGGACGTCGGCAAGCTCCTCACCGGCGAGCCCGTCCTCCCCTGACGTGCCGCCGCAACCGTCGCCTGAGATGCTGCCCCCCGCTCCATTCCCCAAGCCCCCTATTTCTCCTACCTCCGACGATAGCCACGATCATCCCCATCCCCAATCCCACGATGCGGCGTTGCTGCAAACCGCGAACACGAGCGGCAGCGCGGGGGAGCTCCATATTCTATGCGGAGGTGCTCAGAGCGGTGTCGGCTTGAGCTGCGAGCAGTGCTAGACGGAGCTGCGAAGCTCACGCGTCGATGCCCGCAAGTGGTGCGGGGATGGAGCTGCGTACGGTGTGTCGTTGTGCTGCCACGGGTGAGCGAAGATGCTACCAATGGTGGTCGCCGGTGCGTCCTAAGGCGTCGGTAGGTGCTACCACAAGTGAGGGTGTCGAGCGTTGCTACCATGGGGTGAGGGCGGTTGCTACAATCATTTCTTTGTTTTTCAACGAGAAGTTGTGTAGTTTTGCATTACAGGAAGAATTTATTTGCTATAATATTTTGGTGGTTTTGCTATAATAGTATATTTTATTTGTACAAGGTCGATATTGCTACATTCATATATATTTTTCTTCAAGGTCTCCGGTAAGATCTCCAGCGAGGCCGTTTTTTTTCAATAGCATATATATTTTGCACATTTTTTTTTGCTACAACCATTACATGATGTTGCTATATTAGTATAATATTTTTGCTACGAAGTCCCCGACCCTGGTGAGGTTAGTTTTGCTACATTAATTGTTTTGCTACAACCGTCCAATGATTTTGCTATATTAACATGTCTTTTTTGCTACGAGGATTCCAGCGAGTTCTCCGGTGAGGTCTCCAGCAAAGTTGGTATCCGACAATTTTTTTTGCTACAACCATCCAGTGATTTTGCTATATTAGCATATCTTTTTTGCTACGAGGATTCCGGCGATGTCACCGGTGAGATCGGTCTTTATTTTATGATTTTTTAATAAATCGATTTTTTGCTACACGCAGCAAAAGCCAGGAGATTTTTTGCTATGGCACATGCTACCTCAGCCCATGCTTCTTAGCACGCACAGACCGCTGCCTCAGCAAATGTGACGCCGCTCAGAACTCCGGCGAAAGTTCACGGTGGCTCTCAGTAACGCCCCTTGTTTGCAGTAGCACTGCCCCGCCTACAAGCTCGTCATGGATGCTTGCACAATCTTGCCCCCGCTTGCAGCTTCTGCCATGGCCGCTAGCAGCAATGGCGGTCGGCCTATGAGCATAGGTGGCCACCGTATGTAGCAAGACGATCAGCATATGTAGCGGAGGTGGCCACCGTATGTAGTAGTGGCGGCCGACAAAGACCACCAACGTATGTAGCAACGGGGTCGGCTGACATCAGCAACGTATGTAGCATAGGCGGTTGGCGAGTGCAGCAAATACGACTATTGTAAGTAGCATACGCGGCCACTCCATGTAGCAACAGGATCGGCCGGCATATGCAAAGTGTATATAGCAGCGGCGGCTAGCGTATGTAGCAGATGCGCCCACTGCATGTAGCGATGGGGTTGGCCGGAGTATGTAGCAGCGGCGGCAAGCGTATGTAGCGGATGCAGCCACGGTTTACAGCAAGCAGGCATCGACTGGCCAACCTTCCAGCAGCCAGCAGGGTGGCCGGCGTTCAGCAGCAATCAACGTGGCCTCTGTAGCAAAACAATCAAGCAACGGAGCCGCACCGAAGAACCTCGCCGGACATAGATATTAGGGGTGGAGCGCGCTTGCAGCAATGAAGCAGTGGCGGATTCTGCCTTGCAAAGGGCGACGGCTGCCGCCGGCTTTTCGCCAGATCGAGCAGTTGAGGCAGCGGAGGTGCGGGCAAGAACGCATGGTTATTCTCGCGAGAGAGTTGAGAAAGGGAAAAAGGCGTGAAGAAATAAAGCGTAGGAGGAGAGAGGAAAAGATAAGGACCTGCGAAGGAGATGGGTAGGCCCAAGATTGACCTGCGAAGGAGATGGGTAGGCCCAAGATTGACCTGCGAAGGCGGAGGTTCCGGGGTGAAAAATCCTCCGGAGGTGTATTCTTGCCAGAATGGGAAAAAAAATCGCCCACCGTGGGGCTCGAACCCACGACCACAAGGTTAAGAGCCTTGCGCTCTACCAACTGAGCTAGACGGGCTTGTTGATTGTTGTGACGATCAACTTTTAACATCATTAAAATTTCCACGCCTTCGTTGAGTTCGTTCCCCCAAGCAAGCAAACCAACCGGTCGGTCGGATCCGACTTCTGAGCCCCGCCAGCACCAACCCTCCCGCGAGAGAACCCCCCACTGCCGCGGCCGGAAATCTCACCAGTCAGTTCATCTATCTAGCTCGTCGTCGCCAGCCACCCTCCTCTCGTCGGGGCGGCGATCACACGGCTCCAGCCATGGCCTCCTGGCTCAAGGTCGCTGAAGGTACGCGCCAGACCTCCCTCTCCCTCCCCAACCCCTCCTTCCTATTCGCCGCCGAGATCCACCCCTCCCCCCGGCTAAGATCTGGGGACTCCGTGGTACTCTCCTACTGTATCCGCTCCGGTTACTCCGTGGGATTGTGATGCCAGTTGCAAAATCTGGCGAGCTGGTCTTGACACAGTGCTTTGTTCGGACAGCTTACCCAAGCCGAACACATTGCCATCTCATTGCCTGCTTAAATACGCTATGAGTTGCTGATAATGTGGTTATGTTAATAGTGGCCTGGTTTTTGTAACAGACTTGCTCGAAGTCGTCGACCGGAGGGCGAAAAGCGTGGCTACTGAGCTGTCGGATGAGCAGCCAGGTTCTCAGCCTTCAGGTAAAGCTGCCTCAGTGTTTACTCGGTGCACATTTGACTGCTCAGCGTATGAGCTAATTGGTAATCTGTAATATTTGTTTGGTGAAGGATCGAGTGGCCAAGAAGGGCAAGCAAAGAGGGGAAAGCCGAGGGAGAAGGTTGCAACTATAGGCTTCCCTGAGCATATTTTATGCCTTTGCAGACTGCCTGCATGATACCTGATGCTTAAAATTTGCTGTAAATTCGCATCACAGGGTCCACTGAAGCTCACTACTGGGGATGCCGGTAACAAGGCAGGGGCTCCAAAGGAAAGGAAAAACAGGCAACCACCACGGGAGAGGATCAAGATTGAGAAGATCAAACCTTCCGTGCGCGTGGATTCATCAAATGCTGATGCTATTGCCAGTGCCAGTGAACCTGAAGTCACTTCAGTTGATGTTAAGGGAGTAAATGATGGGGGTACTTCCGAGAAAGGAGAGAACACTGCGGTTGACCTTAAAAATGATAGGGTTGTGAGTGTTACTGACAATGTTGTTGAAGTCCAGTCAGTGGAGAAAAAACCCGAGGATACAGGTTCTGTCACGGATGGTGTTACAGATTCTGGACGTCTGGAGAGTGCTTCTGAAAGCTCTGTTCCTTCAGTTTCAGATGAAAAAGATGAGCCAAGCAGCAGTAACCAGTCTACTGAGATTGGTCTAGCAGTCAGTTTGGAGGATAAAGACACGGCTGTGGCTATTATCCAGGAGAGAAATATTCCTGAAGTACCCAATACACAAGATTCTGGCAAATCCCAAGAATCGAAGAAAGATAATTTGTCAGATTCGCCAGAAATCACAGAAAATCAACAAGAACATAAGTCTGATTCAGTTCCTCTGAAAGATCAAGACCAACTTGAGGAGGTATGATGTAGCAAATTGCACTCATAATGACCAAGATGTTCTTATGTGAATTTGTTCTCTGCTTACACTATACCGTTATCTTGTTGGACTTTCGGCAGGCTCAGGGATTACTAAAGAGCGCTGCAAAAACTGGTCAATCAAAAGAAGCTAGATTAGCTCGGGTATGGCTTAGTGTAAACTTGGTAACCCTGCCACGTACCTTTATTGTGATTAGGTCCATATGTTGCCCCGTTGGTTTACCTTTTACTTATCAACAGGTCTGCGCTGGACTTTCATCGCGTCTCCAAGAGTATAAATCTGAGAATGCGCAGCTAGAGGAACTTCTTGTTCATGAGGTCAGATTATCTTACTAAAGTTTTTCTCATTACATTTTATCCACTTACCTTAAGCCCATGCATGGTAGAGTGCTCTTCTCTAATATATAATGATGTTATAACACATAACAGAGAGAGAAATGTAGCTCACATGAAGCTCATATAAAGAAACTAGAGCAAGAACTATCAGTGTCCAGAGTACAAGGTTCAAGAGTTGAATCTAACATGGTTGATGCTTTGACTGCGAAAAACACTGAGATTGAGTCTCTGGCTAGATCATTAGACTCTTGGAAGAAAAAAGCAGCAGCTTCAGAACAAATGCTTGCATCTTTACAGGTTTCATCTTTCATACTCTTCTAAGTTTTTATATCTCTTTCTGTAACACTACTACTGTTGGTTCTGGGGGAAAATTTCTGGATGGGCTAGTCCCTTGGACCTCCACACCCTCTAATATATATAGCTGAACTTATGTACACCTTTACTAGTACACCAGAATACTCTAGAATCTAGTAGGACACTAACTTAGACTCTACATTCACTGGAATGTTCCAGACAGTCCTAGGACAGCACTACTATACTAACACTTACTGGAATATTCCAGGCTCTCCTATGACAGTCTCCAACACTCCCCCTCAAGATGGGTGATAGATATCTATCATTCCCATCTTGTTACAAGCTGAACTGCACTCTTTATTTCCTAATCCTTTAGTTAAACAATCTGCAATTTGCTCGCTAGAGGTTACATGATTTATCATAATTATACCGTCATCCAACTTCTCCTTTATGAAGAAGCGATCAATCTCCACATGCTTGGTTCGATCATGTTGAACAAGGTTGTTTGCGATGTTGATCGCCGACTTGTTGTCACACCATAAATTTAAAGGGCCTTTTCTCAACACTTTCAGTTCTGAAAGAAGATTCCTCACCCATAACATCTCACTCAAACCTTGCGACATAGCTCTATATTCAGCTTCAGTTGTTGACTTAGAAACCACCAACTGCTTCTTACTTCGCCATGACACTAAATTTCCCCCGACAAATACACAATAACCAGATGTGGATCTCCTATCATCCAAGCAACTTGCCCAGTCAGCATCACAATACCCATCCACATTTAGATGACCATTCCTTTTGAACAATAGTCCCTTTCCTGGACTACCCTTCAAATACCGGAGGATTTGATTCACCGCATCCAAGTGTCCGCTCCTAGGATCATGCATGTATCTGCTCACTACACTCACTGCATATGAAATATCAGGTCTTGTGTGACATAGATAGATGAGCCTTCCAACAAGCTTTTGGTACTTCTCCTTATCCACTGGTTCTCCAGATTCGGCATATAATTTGTGGTTTTGATCGATAGGTGTTGATGCAACCCGACACCCAAGCATGCCTGTGTCACTAAGCAAGTCCAATACGTACTTTCGCTGGGAGAGAACAATCCCTTTGGGAGATCTAGCAATTTCTATGCCAAGAAAGTACTTGAGTTGGCCAAGGTCCTTCACCTCAAATTCTTTGCGTAGGCTGTCTTTCAACCGTGATATCTCCACCTCATCATCTCCGGTGATTATGATATCATCAACATATACGGCAAGGATTGTAATCTGGCTATTTGAGTGCCGATAGAACACCGTATGATCCCCATTACACTGCTTATATCCCATACCGCATACAACTCGTCTAAATCTATCAAACCATGCCCGCGGAGATTGCTTGAGGCCGTATAGAGATTTTCTCAACATGCATACCTTCCCTGATGTTCTAGGAGTGGAGAAACCAGGTGGGATCTCCATGTATACCTCCTCATGTAAATCTCCATGCAAGAATGCATTCTTGACATCCAACTGATGCAAAGGCCACCTGAAGTTAGCTGCACATGAGATTAGGATCCTCACCGTGTTCATCTTTGCCACCAGCGCAAATGTCTCATCATAGTCAATCCCATATATTTGACTATATCCTCTCGCAACTAGTCTTGCCTTGTACCTTTCAATTTTCCCTTCTGGATTCTGTTTCACGGTGTAGATCCATTTACACCCAACAGCTCTCTTTCCTGCTGGAAGATGTACAAGTTCCCAAGTCTTATTCCTTTCGAGAGCATTTAACTCCTCTATCATGGCCTCACGCCACTTCGGGTCTTGCTTTGCCACTCTTCAGTCTCTTGGAATCACCACAGATTGCAATGATGCGATGAAGGCCATGTAGTTCATAGATAGGGATGTATATGATACATAATTAGCTATGTCATGCTCCTCCCGGTACCAATTTGGAGGTTTTCTAGCTCCAGCTCGGGTTCCTTTTCTTAAGGCAATGGGTAGATCCAATGAATCATAAGTGACACATGGCACACTCTCAGATGAGTCAACTTCATCGACCCCTGGAATTTGTTCTTGATGTTGCTCCCCCTGCAGCTGGATCTCACCATTTGTTTGACCCTGTTGTTGATGCGGTTGCCTCCTCGTATACACCCTTAAATTTTCTTCCTCATTTGGTTTTCTCCATCTCTCTTTATCCATAGGTTGTCTTCTTGTATACACCCTCAAATTTTGTTCCTCATTTGGCTTTATCCATCTCTCTTCACTCATAGGACATGGAATTGAATCAAGCACAAATCTCGATGGTTCATCTTCCCTTGTCCTGAGTGGTTCACTCTCCCCCTCTCGACTAGCATTACTTGTGCTAGGAGAGTCAAAGTCAAATAATGAGCTGAGATCCGTCTTCTCTCCATAGAATGGCTCAGACTCTCTGAATGTCATATCCATGCTCACAAATGTTCTCCGCTCACTAGGACTCCAACACTTGTAGCCCTTTTGTCCAGATGGGTATCCAATGAAGATGCACTTCACAGCACGTGGATCTAATTTTCCCACTGAAGGTCTGTGGTCCCTAACAAAGCATGTACATCCAAATACCTTTGGAGGAACAATGAACTCATTTTTCCCATAGATCATTTCATACAGAGTCTTCATCCCAAGAACTTTTGATGGCATCCGATTGATTAGATAAGTAGCAGTCATAACTGCTTCACTCCATAAGAATTTAGGCACATTCATAGTAAACATAAGTGATCGAGCTACCTCTAGCAGATGTCGATTCTTCCTCTCAGCTACTCCGTTTTGTGGAGAAGTATCAGGGCACGAAGTTTGATGAAGTACTCCCTTTTCTGAAACAAAATTGCCAAATTCATGGTTCACATACTCTGTCCCATTGTCAGTCCTGATAATTTGAACACCTATGTTGAAACGATTTTGGATATATGCATAGAAGTCCCTGAAACATGCGAACACCTCACTTTTTTGTTTCATGAGATATATCCAAGTCATCCGAGAGTAACAATCAATGAATGTGACAAAATACTTCATTCCACTAACAGAGACCACACGGGACGTCCAGACATCAGAGTGAATCAGCACAAAGGGCGATGTGCTCCGGAGTCCACGACTCACATATGATGTCCTTGTGTGTTTTCCATACTCACATGCATCACACACAAGCTTGTCTTTATCCACCTTCTTCATCTCTTCAGGAAATACCTTACTCATAGTATCAAAGGACATATGGCCCAATCGACAATGTTGGAGTATCACCCTTGCCTCATCATTACTTGCAACTGTCAGAGCGGTGCACAATGCTCCATCACTTTCTTGTCTATCTAAGTACCATAGTCCCTTATGTCTCACTCCGATCCCAAGCCTCCTTCCGGTCTTCCTCTCCTCAATTATGCAATTGTATCGATCAACGATGATTCGACAATCAATATCATCAACCAAGGAGCTCATAGACACCAAACTCACCGGAAATGATGGAGCATATAAGACCGAAGACAATGTAATTGACGGAGTGCATTTCACTGTGCCGACACCTTTGACAGGTTGATAAGTTCCATCGGCTGTTTGGATGGTCTCTTTATGCATGGGTGGATGTGGAGCATATGATGCAAACTCACTCCACCTACCCGTGACATGTGTAGTTGCTCCCGAGTCTAGTATCCAATTTGAACGAGAAGTTTCATCTAACGTAGGAGCCTGATTTGAGATACCTTCTTCAATTTGTGCAAGATTGACAAAATTGCCAAGAATTGTTGTTTTCCCACTTTGATTGGCTCTTTCCGCACTCCTATTTGTTTTTCTCAATGTCTCTAGATCTTTGGTCGAGAATTCAAGCACCTCCCCTGATCCCTTGGCAGTCAAAATCAATGTGTCCTTGTCTTATGCCTTGAACAGTTCAGCCAATTTATCGAGCAATTGCTCAATATCTCGATTCTCTCCCATTCTTGGAGCACCGCTATGCCCTCTTGTTCTCCCTTTATTATGTGTCTTGCTGCACGAACTCTGCTTCTCCTTAGCACGAACTCTTTTGGATTGCTTTGTGAGCCTCCAGTCCACTCCTTGCAAATGCTACTAACTATCTACAGCTGCTCTGGCTCCTTCTCCTCTCTTCCCTGTTGTAGCAGCAACTCTCCCTGCAACACCAAGTCAACCACGTCCAAGGGCAGGGTTTACTTCTCTGCACCAAGCCACCAAGCCGCTGATGGCTTCAATTGCGTCCTCCTCACTAATCCTCTGTTGTTTCCAACTTGCTGCAGCGCCGCTAGTTCTCCTCGCCACACGTGCACTGCTGGCCACCGGTCTAGCCTTTTCCTCTTCCTAGAGTCACCACTGAGCCTCACCTACAGCTCGCCCCCCTGCTCCACCGCCGTGTCTCCAGCAGGGCACCTCCACACACACGAGCTCCAGCACTTGGTGATTCACTGTCGGCCACCTCCAGGAACCAGCAGCACCTCCACCTTGTGCTCTGATACCATGTTGGTTCTGGGGGAAAATTTCTGGATGGGCTAGTCCCTTGGACCTCCACACCCTCTAATATATATAGCTGAACTTATGTACACCTTTACTAGTACACCAGAATACTCTAGAATCTAGTAGGACACTAACTTAGACTCTACATTCACTGGAATGTTCCAGGCAGTCCTAGGACAGCACTACTATACTAACACTTACTGGAATATTCCAGGCTCTCCTATGACAGTCTCCAACAACTACCATTACCAAAGGAAGCCTTACATTGTGTCAAGTATCCTGTACAGTTTAGAGTTTATTTAGTATGTTTGTATGAAATCCATATTGGCATTCCACTGCTGTCTTCAGTCATTATGATTTTTTGAAATATACTAACACGGTGGTTGTTTTTTCCAGGATTTACTACTCACATGTTTTCGTTTGTTGTTGTTGTCACGATTTAATTATAATTGCATTGCAATAATTGTTTTTCTTTTTCCTTTTCCATTTGGAATATTGTACGATGCTTGTGGAGTTTCTTTATAGTTGCATGCAGATAAAGTCTCAAGTAGCCATGATTTGGAGTTGGAATATTAGGTTTATGGATATTTTGCACACATCCCAAGAACTCAAGATGCTCATGTCGTTTTTGGATTCTTGTAGCTTTGTTACTATCCATTCTTGCATCTCTTAAAAAATTCTAGCTGTGCAACTTTACCGAGTGATGTTGTTGAGAATCCGGCCCCTAATTTATTCTGGTTCCGGGGCGGGAATTGCTCATTTTCATTTTATACGGACATCTGCATGTGAATGTTTTTCAACACAGCAAAAGTATCTTAGTCTCTAACTAGTAGTGTGTCTCCATAGTCGTAATTAATGAGTCTTCAAGTTTTACCTGCTCAAATCATGAGCACGAGCTGTGTGTTGTCGGAAATGAGTAGTTATGAACCAGGAATGTCCTGTGCTCTCTCAAGCGTGGACTTTTTCAGACTCAGATATCAGTGGAAGTCTTGGACTTGTTCTCAGGAAATAGTACCCGTGTGTTTAAGTTATACAGCTTGATATGTACATTCGCTTTTGGATATAGATCTTGAACAGTACGACTGTTTGGGTGACTGTTAACATTTTTTTCTTATGTTTTTAATCTAAAGTAGCATAATTGATCATTTGATGTCATCAGATAGAATAAATTGATTTTGTTGTCTACTGATACTAGGAAGATATGGATGGCCTTAAGAGGAACCGTGAGCTTACTGAAACCAGGATCATCCAGGTTAGTAAAGTAGGCTTTCTGAGGTAGAATAGCGCTCATGTGCTTATGTAGTTATCTAACCTCCATATGTACCATTTGCATTTTAGGCTTTACGAGAGGAACTCTCTACTGTAGAGCGGAGGGCTGAAGAAGAGCGTATTGCACATAATGCTACAAAGATGGTAATTTGTTGAAGTACATCCGTTTTATTGCTTTATCTTTGTCACAGTTTCTTGTGCTGTAAATTTGTAATGTTTCCTATTACATCACAGGCAGCTGTTGACAGAGAAGTAGAATTAGAGCATCGGGCTGTCGAGGCATCAAATGCCCTTGCTAGAATCCAGGTAATTTTGCAAGGTATAAATGTCAGGCATCAATATGGTCTATTATGCGAAAAATATGTCAAAGTTATCTGCCAGTTTTCTTGAACAGTAAGAGAAAAACTGCATGTTGGTGCTATACACATAATTAGTTCAGATTGACCTCCATTCAATATCATACACAGTGCTAGAGGGGCATTTTGCCTGACCCTTTTGTTTTCAAACAACAATTATTAGTCTACTCTATGTTTTAGAATCAGCAGAATGAATAACTTTTTCTAATGACTTGCTATGTTTACCCCTGTCAGATGAAATGTTTTGGCATACAGCGGAGAACGCTATCCTAAGCCGTGTTCATCTGTTTATTAGCCTTTTTTTTATTCTCCAGTGGATGATACATTTGAAAAGCTAAGTAGATGTTGTACTTAAAACAAGTTTCACACTCCAACTCCCATTATGAGATAATTAAACATTTATAAGGGCTGGCACTGTGACTAGGTGGAAACATACCTATTTAGCTTGTAGAGATTCGTCCATAACACAAGGCCAGCCTATGCAATATAAGTAACAGTAATCCGCCTAGAAAATTAGGCAGCTTTATGTCTCAGGGGCTGTACTTCATTCAATATTGTGATTTATAATATGTCCCCGCCAATTTATTAAGCTCTTATATGTTTCAATAGTCCAACTCGTATCCTTTTTCTTTCAATTTAATCTGAATCTTGTACTTTTGACAGTGTCACTTAGCTTATATGAATATCCAATTTGGCTCATCGTTCTAATTCCAACACAATCATTGTTGCTATTAACTATTATTTGGCTTTGATTCTGTTCCTAAAGAAACAATAACAATTTAGTTTGATTCTGACTGTTCTGTTGGCATACAGAGAGCTGCTGATCAAAGCTCATCAAGAGCGATGGAATTCGAGCACAAAGTAGCTGTGCTTGAGGTAAATTCCTTGCCGCACTATGCACTATATCTGAAAGGCTTAGTTTCTGCTATTCACTATTGATACCCTGGTTGTCTCAGGTTGAATGTGCATCGCTGCACCAAGAACTACAGGAGATGGAAGCTCGTAATCGACGTGCTCAGAAAAGGCCTTCTGAAGAAGCTAATCAAGTTCTTCAGGTTATTTTTTTCTAAACCGGATCATCCCATTTTCCATATCTTGAAACAGAAATAACAGTTTCTCTTGCTGCCTTGCTTTTGGAAAGCAGATACAGGTATGGCAGGAGGAAGTTGAGCGAGCACGCCAAAGCCAAAGAGAGGCAGAAAGCAAGATATCTTCCTTGGAGGTACCATTTAATTCATAAGATATCAAAGAATTAGTTGTCAAGTAATAGGAGTTTAGGTAATAAAAATGCTAATACGATGATTAGGTATCACAGAAAATATCAGTATTCTAAGTCGAGTTGTTTTGATTATAGTAATCAGAATGCTTTGTCTCACACCATTATTTCTTGAACATATTTATATGCATGATGTAGGCTGAGTTGCAGAAGATGAGAGTTGAAATGGCTGGAATGAGAAGAGACGCTGAGCATTATTCTAGACAGGTTCATAATCCTAACCAAGTCATTCTTTCTTTTGTTAAAACTAGCAAAAGTGCCTGTGCGTTGCAATGGGTCTAAAATAAATTAAGCGTGTTAAATTTGAATTATACCACGGTTCTGGTTATATCATTACCTTAAATGTCCCAAAACACAACAACCCCACACAAATAAAAAAAATCACCACTTACTTTCTATTTTTATTATATATATATATCATGTGTATCCAAATTATGAAATCATAACTCATGTGTATTTTTTTCTCTATGTATGACGAAAATTAATTGAGCAGACTAAATTCTTCAATTCACACCAAGTACTCTAAAATAAAGATAATTCAAAAGATTAAGATCCAAGAATTAGGGTGTCTAATTTTGTTGGTACCTTGGCCGCCTGATTGAAAGTGGTGGGCCGTTGCACCGGAAGATGTAGCTAGTCCCTGCCATGAATGCAATGAAATCGTACAAAGTTATACGCCATGGTGTAAGCAGCTAGCTGCTTATGCGACACAATTAATATATAGAGCAACTTGTGAATTTGATTAGAAAAAAAAGTGCACTGCGTACCTAAGATCGGCGGAGCTTTATGTTCATCAACATCCGGAACGCTTGGCCACTGCTGCCTCGCATGGAGGGGGCGAGTTCAAGCGCATTGGCGGCCGTCGTCAATTGGGGGGGTCATGGCGACGTGGCCATCTTAGAGATAGTGCCAGAGTTGAGCGGGTGCACAACGTTCCCCCGTCAAGATTATACTAAACGTCTACCTTTGGTAATCTCTTGAACTATCTCTTTAGTCAATTTAGATCGCTTTGCTCCTATTGAATTGGACGAACGAAATCAAGTACAATTAGACGTGCGCTCATGTTGGATCGATTTCTCTTATGCAGCAGAGAAGACATGAGGCATGCAGGCTGCAACCGACGATGTAGGAGGCTAGCTCGATCATGTGGAATAGTGCACATGAGAGTAGGTACAATGAGAAGTATGCGGGCGTCCTTGTCGGAGCTATCGTCCGGCCTGCGCTCAGCGACCAGCCGGTGCACCGACCATCCTCGGTAGCAGGGCCGGCGGCTGTGACGTCGATGCCAAAGCGATCTGGTACAGGTCACCTGTTAGCGCCGCGATAGAAACTGAAGAGTCCGCGGACCGAGCCGTGTATGCAATAAAGGAAACCCAGTAGAGGACGACTTGTGCTCGCATAAGCTGCTCCGATCTGGTTTTAACGTACTGTATTATACTAACCGGTGGCTTGGAATAGATGGACTTCTCCAGCCGCGTGATTAGCAAACCGGTATTTCACTTATTGGTGGCAGTGTGAGTAATTTTATGTCTAGTGGGAGGGTAAATCTGTCCAAAAAAGTATTGGACCAGGAGAAACACTTCGTGCTTTATTATTAGGTATAGACTGAGCGATATTTATTGCACCCACCTTTTTACCAGATCATACTTACATGTTACATTTATTCATGCAATTGTGTCTGGTTTTTAGGAGCATGTTGAGCTAGAGAAGAGATACCGTGAGCTTACTGATTTACTGGTACGTGATGAAGCATACCGATTTCTTCTGTATCATTAGCATATTGGTTAACAGGTGCTAATTTATTATGTATGCATCCTTTCTTCTAGTACCACAAGCAAACACAATTAGAATCTATGGCCAGCGAAAAAGGTGCACTAGAGTTTCAACTAGAGAAATCGTTGAAGCAATTTCATGAAGTGCAGGTTCCTAATTCTCTTCCTTCTATATTAGTTCTGCTGTAATTATTGTCCTGCGGGTTGTTCTTATCTTTCTGCCATTCTTTTGTCAATGTGTTCATTTGATAGGTTGAAGCAGAAAGGAGTAGGGTTTCTCGCAGATCAGCATCATCATGGGAAGAAGATACTGATATCAATGTGCTAGAGTATGTTGACCATTTTCTTTTTGTTATTGAACATGCAGGAAATATTTGTTTATAAGCATGTCATAGCTTTTGGATGCTATGAGAATGTTCAATCAATACAGAAGTAGCCTTGTGTTGCAAATTGTACTTGTGATTTCCAAAGCTTTAGCTGTGTTTCTCTATTTGCAAGTTCTAGTACAGTTTTAGACAATTAGCTTCGTATATTTCAGGCCTCTTCCTCTGCATCATCGACACATGGCAACAGCAAATCATCAGGTATATAGTGTCCAATGGAAATCTGAAGTGTTGCATCCTGATAAGTAGTGGGAAAACACTAATAATTACCTTTCTTGCCATTTTTGGTATTCCAGTTACAAAAAGCTGCGAAGTTTTTAGATTCAGGAGCTGTGAGAGCGACTAGATTTCTGTGGCGGCATCCTGTTGCCCGAGTCAGCCTTCTGTTCTATCTGGCAAGAACTACATTACTTTTATCCTGTATGTTTAATTTTAAATCATGTTAAGGTCGACCTCTAACTGAATCTGTGTATACCTGTACCAGGTGTTTGTGCATTTGTTCTTGATGTACTTGATGCAGCGCCTGCAGGTACTCAACCATGCTATATCGCTATCACTTTTTTTTTTCATTCATGTCGTTTTATGCCTGATCCAGGCACATAATGTTGTTTATTTTTTTTGTAACTCTGTGTATTGTCTCACAAAGTTTCTGCTGCTAAACATTTTACCCGAAGTTCACTGATGAGTGCTCGAATCTTACAGGACTTTGCAGCGGAAGAAACTGTGAAATCGTCCATGGGGGAGTTGGCCAACGTGAAGTTGCCATAGGCTTTATATGGTCTTCCTCCTCCTGCCGCTCACCGTTTAGGCATTGCTTCCTGATTATAGCTCTACACCCGGTCCAGTTTGGAAAGCAGCGGATTCCCCCTATGTTCTGACGGGAGTTTGACGGTTTCCTGAGAGATTCCTGCGTTCCAAATAGGCCATTAAGCTTTCTTGGTTTGAGGCGGTGTTAACCTGGTCACATTTTTTCTCCCCTTCCCTCTCTTCTGTAAAGTAGTATAATGCTCCTCTTTGTTTGGCCATGGGCTATATATGATCCATTCTTTCACACTTGATATTGATCACAGATGTAGCAGCTCTTATGGACAATTTGACCCAATAATATAATATATGTCATACAGGCCACATGAGCCAGTTCTTGTAATACTACCTAAACAAACTGCTGGAGATCGGTGAAGCAAATTGATATAAAATGAGGAAAAGCATCGATACTTGAGTTTGTAATTCATCATCTCATCTGGCCGACTTTAATCAGAAGGGCGTGGCTGTGCTCGATAACCATAGTTCGGCAGGAGTCTTCTCCGCTGGTCTCAGAGTTTGCGCTGCGCTGTGTAGCGAGGTGACATGCCATGTCATTTTTTTTAGAGCAATAGGGATAAAAGATCCTTGGTTCCATTATATTGATAATTAGATCATGACGAGACCAGGTTCAGTAAGACCGAAGATAAAGCAAAAGCGTCATTTCTCTAGTTTTTTTTATGCCAAAAGTAACTAAGAAGATGACATGGCATGTTTGCCTGGCTGGCTGAAGACAGATCGGAAATTGGTCATGTACTGTACAGTTTTTCCCTGCGAATTTTAAACATTGGAACCTCATGTGCCGTTTTGAACGCTGGAACCTTAACACATTTTGAGGGTTTTGAGGGTTCGCCACAGAATAAAAATAGCTGAGGGCACAAAACTGACTTGACACCAGAGTAAACTAGCATTGTACTACACCTGGGCAAAGGTTGAGCCACTCAAGGTTCTTTCCGGGCCTGAAAAAGCCCAACCAGGACAAGTATGCCCGAGCCGGGCCTGGCCCAGTGAAAACATGCGTACTTTGGGTAAAAAAATATTTTTGGAATAAAATGATAAAAGATAGCCTACTTTTAAAACATAATAAATAATGTATTTTATGGCGTACTTTGGCTTTTAAGCCGAGCTTCTAGTGGGCTGGGCTGCCTATGTCTAGGTCTACTTCAAGACATGAGATAAAACTATACCGCTTTGGATAATTTAATTCTACTTAATTTTTTTGAACTTTTGTAGGTATTAAATATCATAGTGGTGTCACGGCAGATGTCATGGGTAGGCTTAAGTTGGAGGCCGAATGGGTGCTTGTGGTCATCGGGGAGGAAGTGCACGGTCTTGCCATGCACGAAGAACAAGATGAACTCTCCACACTTAGGGGTTTGATTGATACTTGAGAATTACAAGTGCTCCTCGAGCTGTATGAACTAGTGTTCTGGGCACTAGTTCCCTACTTAGTCCAACCTCCCTCTACTACAACTATGCCCTTCCTTATATAGGCAGTGCTAGCTAGCTTATACCCCTTTGGGTTCTAGGATTTACTGTTTGGATCTTGGTCCCTACAATGTGGGTCGGGTCATGGGCTTGCCCTAAGCCTAATGGCCCAGTCCATAAAGCTTGACAGCCAACGGTCTTCTGGTAAATCGTCTCATGTTCCTTTTGGCGTCTTGCAGTGACTTTGTACGCCAGCCCTCGCTTTGGGTGTCACCCGACTCCTTTTGTGTCACCCGGCGTTGCCCTTATCTTTTGACCACGCTTTACCATGGTCCCTCCTGAACCTTACTCGGAAAGAAGCCACGCGTCCTATCTGACTCGACCATTCCTCGAGAGAATCGGCTTGTTGGTTCCTGCAAGATTAACAACTTTGTCTTATACGGGCCGACATAGTTCATATGTCGGTCGCATACGATTCCCTCACCCGTCCATTCTCACTCGGCCTGGTTCTTTCTTTACTCGGAGCTAGCCAAGCTGGGCTGTGTTTCACCCCTTGTGACCCTATTGGGGGTTATCCCCCCGACATTAGTCCCCGAAGCAGGTGAGGTCTAGCAGCTCAAGTTGTTTGGTGTCTCCAGGTTCCTTTAATGTGATTGGAACTTAATTTTTGTCTTTATTTGTCGCCTAGGGCGTACTGTTTGGCGCACCCCTGTACTTTGCCGAGTCTGTCTAACAGTTTTCGGATCCACTCTTTGACTTCTTGGCTCATTTCTGCCTCGTGCCGAGTCACTTTGGCCAATTCCGAGTCATTTTCGGTGTGCCTCAGTCACTGACATCTGGTAATCATGGTTACTTTCCTCAAATTTTGTTCCAAGCTCTGGCGGCACAGTGATGGCTGCGTAGTTATTCCCCGTCACTATGGTTGTCCCATCGGTCTGCGCCCCTTGTCCTTCCTTTCGTGACGTGGCAAGGGATTTTCCATGTATTGTTTCCACGTGGCGCCCGCTGATTGGCTTACTCGACCGGGTACACGGCCACACGCTGGCCGCATGACACAGAGGGATCCCACGATTGGGGTTTTTTATTGCCCTTAAGTAGGGGTGAGGGGGTTACCACTTCCCCCATGCCCGTTCAGTTTCCCCTGCCTCTTCTTCTTCCTTGCGTCTGCGAAATCAAACCTCCCCCTTTGCGGTTTTTCCTTCCTCCTGTTCTTGCCCTGCGATTGCTCTTTTTCTCTTTTCATTCCACCACGGCTCCCTGTTCTTCCAAACCGATTCCAACAGCGGAGGAGATTGAGTCTGGGAGGATCATGGACGCACGCGAGGGTGCTGATGGTGCTGAGGAGCAGGAGGTTCCCGCCGGCGAGCGCGGCGGCTGGGAGGGCTCAGAGGTCTCCACAGAGGAGGTCGAATGGCTCCGCTCCACCAGGCGCATCCCGCTGCAGGTTGATTATCGTCTTCCTGCCGGTGATATCTCTCCCAAAACCGATGCCAATGAGCGGGTGGTCTTCCTCTCTCACTGATATCTACGTACTTCTATTCTTGTAGACATTTGTTGGGCCTCCAAGTGCAGAGGTTTGTAGAACAGCAGCAAGTTTCCCTTAAGTGGATTACCCAAGGTTTATCGAACTCAGGGAGGAAGTGGTCAAAGGTATTCCTTCTCAAGCAACCCTGCAATCAAGATACAAGAAGTCTCTTGTGTCCCCAACACACCCAATACACTTGTCAGGTGTATAGGTGCACTAGTTCGGCGAAGAGATAGTGAAATACAAGTGGTAACGGTGCCAGAAAATAGCTTCTGACTTGTTGTTGACATGGGGGTAACGTGTGTGAGTGAGGTAAGGACTAAAGCAAGCAAACATGCAACAGATCTAGATGCAAACGGTGTTTCAATGTTTAGAAACAAGGCCTAGGGATCATACTTTCACTAGTGAACACTCTCTCATATAAATATCCTCTCTTCATGATACTACTCTTAACTACTCTCCGGTTGGACAATATAATCCATGGTAGGGCCTTCCCCAATCTAGATAACCCCACACTGTCACCTTGAGCGCTAGATGGTTCCAAAAAACACCACAATTTCATAGAGACATCCAACTCCAAATATAACTCATAACAAATATTCAATCTAGCCAAAGTGCCACCATGGCGTGCACGCTGTCACTTTCACACACATGGGGAAAAGCATAGATCTATTAAAGCACAAAGAGTATTTACGTAGACTAAAACCTAAGTGCCACCATGGCGTGCACGCTGTCACTTTCACACACATGAGGAGAGAAGAGATCTATTAAAGCACTTGAGTAGCAAGGTAGATCTACAACATGATCATGCATAGAGAGAGATGAAGACATAGCTACCGGTAGAGCCCTTAGCCTCGAGGAAGAACTACTCCCTCCTCATCATGGGAATCAACAACGGTGATGAAGATGGCGATGGAGATCGATGGAGATGGCTCCGGGGGCACTTCCCTGTCCCGGCAGGGTGCCGGAACAGAGACTTTCTGTCCCCTGAATCTCCCTTTAGGTGGTGGCGGTGCTACAGAGGTTTCCATGGATTTCTTTTGGATTCTTTAGGGTTTTCCCATCGGAGGCTTCTTATAGGCGCAGGAATAAAGGTCGGTGGGGGTCCAGGGGGCCCACACCCCCTCCAGGCGCCTCCAGGGCTTGCTCGTGCCTAGGGGGTTTGGCCACCCTGTGGCCCCCCTCTGGCTCTGCTTCGTGGTTCCGTGTTGCTCCGGAAAAATAATAAATTTGGCTTTTGTCCCGTCCAATTCCGAGAATATTGATTTTCTGCCTTTCTGGAACCAAAAACAGAAGAAAACAAGCAACTGGCACTGTGGCAACTTGTTAATAGGTTAGTTCCAGAAAAGATATAAAAACACCTCAAAGTATAGACAAAGCAAAGCAAAGTAGATACAAAATAAGCATGGAGCATCAAAAATTATAGATACGTTTCCGACGTATCAAGCATCCCCAAGCTTAACTCCTGCTAGTCCTCGAGTAGGTAAGTGATAAACAAAATAATTTTTGAGGTGACATGCACCCTCACAATAAAGATCCAACCATTTGCAAGCATTGAAAGCTGGGATCAAAGAACTCTAGACATGGGCATAAAAGATGGAGTTCTAGCAATAGGACATAGTAACTATGCATGCAACATGAAAGGCTACAAACAAAGATCATGAATAACATGCATTGAAAAAAATTGTTTGTTTCACATACAGAAAACATAGCATAGTGGCATTCAGCTTGTCCCTCATAGAGTAGAAATATAGATGCATATGACACCTTCAAAGTTCACAAGGGTGACTAGAAACAAATAGCACATGAACAAGTAATATCACAATATGCATCAATTAATAAGCTTTGGAACACTGCACACAGAATAACAACTATGCTCTCTTAATGGTGCCTAAAGGTAGAAGGTGGAGACTCAATAATGGTGGAAGAAAGGCCTTTTGTAAAGGAAGCAGGGATTACAAGTTTCAAAAAGAGCTTCCAAAAATTATGGTACTTATTAGATTCTAGCCCTCATTGCCCCTATAATAAGCATCTTGAAGTGGTTAAGGTTAAAGTGACAAAGCTGGAGTATATGCTTGATGAAGTATAAGTTGGCAATCTCATGTCCCTTGAATACGAGGGCCACACCTCATGCATACTCACCTTTGGGTCCAGGTAAGTTTTTGTCACTGTAAGTATTTGCATATCATTGAGAACCGCTAACGGGGTACCCCTTGCACATGGTACAGGAGCTTTCCCATAACCAAAATGACAAGGCAAGCAGACATTGAGCATCTCAGCAATATTTTTATTTACCATTTGCATAGCTTTTTATTGAGGATGCTTCATAGATAGCTCATTATGGTGATGCTGCAAGTTTTCACCATGATTAGGCATGGCTTAGGCTAGCGGCCCAAGCGTTTATCTAACACAAAATACAAACTCCATGGACTTACAAGTTCTCTCTTTATTTCACACCGGTGACATACATAGACAAAAGAGCATGATATCAACTGAGTACAACAAGGTACAAGTGCAATGTTGAAAACGTTCCCCGTGACAGCACGGTTCTGCTAATTCCAACTTATAAGTGCAAGCATATACAACATATATGACACAATGGTTCAAGTTTATTAGGGGCAAAGAATATAAAGTGTGCCATCAAGTTTGTGAGGGCTTTAATCACTAAGTTTTCACATAACAAAATAGTTTTTAATTGGAAGATAGCTGAAAACAAGAATATACTTGGAATGGTGTAACACACCATGCATAGGAGTTTATAGTGGACACTTTGGAAAAACTTGGTTTCTTGGGAGTTGGAAGCATGAGTAGAGCTTAATCATACAAGTGGAGGCTAGCAAAAGATTGGGAGCAACCAAATAAGAGAGCAATAATGGCCATAATCATGCAGTGCAACAAAGAATTACTAATCAAAGCATAGAGTGGTACTACAAGTCAAGGACTAAATGATCATAGAGGCTATGGTGACTTTTTCATAGTCATAACATGGTGTGAGCATGTGCCAAGTCAACCCAAGCAAAACATCAAAGGAGAGTACCACAATACTATGCTTTTGTATGCTAAAACAACGCATGATTCCTTCAAGACACACTAAGCAATCCCAATTGTTTGGAACAAGACATGATACAGTAATAATCACTAAGCATAAGGTCAAAAAAACACCTAGAATGTCATGCTAAAGTCTAAGTCACAGTCAAAGCAAGCTCCCTTTTGTACCACTTAAGCATGAAGCTTTCTACTATTTCCAACACCAAACAACTTATTTGAAACAACTCACAAAGATAATAATCAATAAAGATCAGCGAGCTTGTCTCACAAATCCACAAAGAAGAACTAAAAAGTTCTAAGCTGAAAGCTCAAGAAAACTAAGGCTAAACACAGTGCTAGCAAAAGAGAACACTCACACAACAATAAGAGTGAAAACTAGAGTGTTCTAGGCAATGAAAACAGAGTGTGTCTCTCTCCAAACGAAGTGTGGTGTAACCAACCAACTTACTCAAGCAAACTAAGCAAATGAAAACTAAAACGCTCTAAGAACAACACAACAATGCATGAAACAATAAAATGAAGTGTCTAGAAAGACCTGAGCTTTTTATTAATGAAGAAGGGGATGCCTTGGGCATCCCCAAGCTTTGAAGCTTGTACCTCTTGAATATTTCTTGGGGTGACACGGGGTGGCATTCCCAAGCTTGATCTTTTGTCCATTTTTCATCTCATTATATCATTCTTTCTCTACACCTGAAAATTTTCCTTCATACAAAACTTCACACAATCTTCATTAGCAACATTAGCTTATTCAAAAGATATTAGACCTCTGGCAAAGCTTTGGAACAGCAAGGATTTTCACTAAAAACACAAGCTACTGTAGTAACTCCTTAAAAATCTCAATTCACCTAAAGAGAACTCAAAAAGGAATCAATAAGAAGCAAATGCAAATAATGGCAGAAATCTGTCAAAACAGACCAGCAGGTAGAAACTGATTTTTTCGAACATCTTCGGATGCTCAAATCAAAAAGTGTTTAACTAACCAAAGTTATCCAACATACTGGGGGATTTTTTAGTAAATTTTGAGCTCAATCCGAGTTACAGAGCCTCCTCACGAGTTTTTTTGGTGGAGGACATAAATCTGTTTCGGGATAGCAACTCCCCAAATCTTAGTTCCCTCTCATTAAAGGTCATTCTTGGCACAAAAAGCAAACAAAAAGGATAAGGAGAGGTCATTACATTAGTTATAACTTCCAAGACTCAATAAAACTCTTGGGTTATCTCCCAACAAGTACTTTTCTTTAACGCCTTTAAGTTAGGCTTGATAGTTTGAGAAAATGCTCTCATAAGAAATATTAGTTGAAATAAAAGAGAGCATCAAGAAGAAAATCCAAAACACATTTAAGTCTAACCGACTTCCTATGCATAGGAATCTTGTAAAGAAACAAGTCATGAAAGCACAAAGCAACAAGCATAGGAAAGCAAATCAAGTGTAGCTTCAAAATTTTCAACATAAAGGGGGGAAACTTAATATTTTTGAGATGCATAAGACCATGTTTCCCTATTTCATAATAACTTTCAGTAGCAACATGAACAAAATTAACTAAAATAACCATCACATAAAACATTCTTATCATGAGCCACATGCATAAAATGATTATTACTCTCCACATAAGCATAGTCATCCTTATTAATCATAGTGGGAGCAAATTCAACAAAATAGCTATCATTACTATTCTCATCACCATAATCATCAAACATAGGAGGAAAATTTTAATCACAATTAACTTTCTCCTCAATAGTAGGTGGACTGAAAATATCATACTCATCATTGTAATCATCATATATTGGAGGTTCGGTATCATCATAAGCAATATAATAGCTATCTTCCAAAGCTGGGGGACTAAAAAGATCATTTTCATCAAAAATAGCTTCCCCAAGCTTAGACTTTTCCATAGCATTAGAAATAATGGTGTCCAAAAAATTCATACTAATAACATTGCTATTAGCATGCAAATAAAGTTCAATAGGTTTTTTAATTTTCTCTTCAAACACTTCATGTCCTAACTCAAGATAAACACTATAAATCTCTCTAATTTTGTTGTTGTTTTCCATTAAGCCTAACTAGTGAAAACAATAAACAAAAAGACAAAATTGCAGAATCTAAAGGAAATAACTTTGAGCACGCACACCGGCGGATGTGAGTACCTTTTACCTTACCTCCCCGGCAACGGCGCCAAAAGAGAGCTTGATGTCTACGCACTTCTATTCTTGTAGACAGTTGTTGGGCCTCCAAGTGTAGAGGTTTGTAGAACAACAGCAAGTTTCCCTTAAGTGGATTACCCAAGGTTTATCGAACTCAGGGAGGAAGTGGTCAAAGGTATTCCCTCTCAAGCAACCCTGCAATCAAGATACAAGAAGTCTCTTGTGTCCCCAACACACCCAATACACTTGTCACGTGTATAGGTGGACTAGTTCGGCAAAGAGATAGTGAAATACAAGTGGTAATAGTGCTAAAAAATAGCTTCTGACTTGTTGTTGACGTGGGGGTAACGTGTGTGAGTGAGGTAAGGACTAAAGCAAGCAAACATGCAACAGATCTAGATGCAAACGATGTTTCAATGTTTAGAAACAAGGCCTAGGGATCATACTTTCACTAGTGAACACTCTCTCATATAAACATCCTCTCTTCATGATACTACTCTTAACTACTCTCCGGTTGTACAATCTAATCCATGGTAGGGCCTTCCCTAATCTGGATAACCCCACACTGTCACCTTGAGTGCTAGATGGTTCCAACAAACACCACAATTTCATAGAGACATCCAACTCCAAATATAACTCATAACAAATATTAAATCTAGACAAAGTGCCACCATGGCGTGCACGCTGTCACTTTCACACACATGGGGAAAAGCATAGATCTATTAGACCACAAAGAGTATTTATGTAGACTCAAACCTAAGTGCCACCATGGCGTGCATGCTGTCACTTTCACACACATGGGAAGAGCAGAGATCTATTAAAGCACTTGAGTAGCAAGGTAGATCTACTTGATTACAAATCTCATGACCACAACATTATCATGCATATATATATATATATATATATATAGAGAGAGAGAGAGAGAGAGAGAGAGAGAGAGAGAGAGAGAGATGAACACATAGCTACCGGTAGAGCCCTTAGCCTCGAGGAAGAACTACTCCCTCCTCATCATGGGAATCAGCAACGGTTATGAAGATGGCGATGGAGATCGATGGAGATGGCTCCGGGGGCACTTCCCCGTCCCGGCAGGGTGCCGTAACAGAGACTTTTTGTCCCCAGAATCTCCCTTTTGGTGGCGGCGGCGCTATGGAGGTTTTCGTGGATTTCTTCTGGATTCTTTAGGGTTTTCCCATCGGAGGCTTCTTATAGGCACATGAATCAAGGTCGGTGGGGTTCCAAGGGGCCCACCCCCTCCAGGCACCTCCAGGTCTTGCCCGTGCCTAGGGGGTTTGGCCACCCTGTGGCCCCCCTCCGGCTCTGCTTCGTGGTTCCGTGTTGCTCCGAAAAAAATAATAACTTTGGCTTTTGTCCCGTCCAATTCCGAGAATATTGATTTTCTGCCTTCCTGGAACCAAAAACAGAAGAAAACAGGCAACTGGCACTGTGGCAACTTGTTAATAGGTTAGTTCCATAAAATATATAAAAACACCTCAAAGGATAGACAAAGCAAAGCAAAGTAGATACAAAACAAGCATGGAGAATCAAAAAATATAGATACGTTTCCGACGTATCACTCACTTTGAGCGAGGTTTCGCTCTTCCTGTGAGCACCTTCTTTTCCTCGTTTCTCTCCACTTACCATCTGTAGACCCATCACCTTCCTGCCAACGCGATTGGCTCTCTTTCTTGCTTTATTTCCACTTGCAAGGCTTACCTTAGAATTTGGCCTACAGTTCTTCTGTGGGCCAAATATTTTAGCTTTAGGGTTCAAGTTGTTCCCCAGCCTGGCGCTCCTCGATCCAAGAAGAGGCCGAGTCGGTGCGGTGCCGCTAGCATCACACCCAGGAGAGACTCCATCTTTCCTCGGGTTACTAGCCTTGACTCTTGCAAAAAATGGCATAGGACTTTCTTCTATGTCAAAAACAGCGGGTCCACCGATAACATCCGGCTCCCCCCTTTCTCGGACGATGTCCCTAGCAAGAAGCTCTGGAAGCTTGGCCCGCGTGACCAGGACGCTGCAGTGAACGTGGACAATGTGAGTCCTGGAAAGGTTGCTGTCGCCGGATGAGAACTTTCATCTCGCCGACACGGACCTCATGTGCACCTTCATCTCACGCCGGGTAAGCCCTATCCAATCTAGGAGCCACAAGATGTGCTTCATGAGTGGCTCCCACGATCCCACTCGGCACTCTACAAAGGAGCTCACCCATGATTCCATTGCTCGCCGAGTAAGCTCGATCTTCAAACTAAACTTGGCGGATGATTGGGCTTGGAGCTGTCCTCTATTTAGCCGGGTCAAGCATGTCCCTTAGGTAAGTTTCCGAGTAACCTATATCGCCGAGTCAGCTTTAGCTCGTTTGCTACTCTCAATCTAGTTTCCGATACTCATTCTGTTTGTCTTTCGCAGAACCTTGTTCACCAGGTTGATGACTGTTGGGGGTATGCTATATGGGTATCCTCATAGCATGTCTCTTATCCGACTAACCCAGGTGGCCCATAGTCGGTAGCATGGCCTGTGGCCTGCTGGGCGGCCCAGTTAGGTGGATCCAGAAGGGAGGCCCATGCCGGATAAAGGAAGGCTACGGTGGAGTCACCAGCGTACCTGGAGCCTTGGAGTACAAGATACACAAGACTAGTGATAGACGGTGTAGGACTCTGTAACCTGTCCGGCTAGGACTTTTCCCTGTAACCCTAGGACCTGGCGACTATATAAGTCGGGCCTATGGGAGCCTTTAGGGCATCGTTTTACACACACCTCGCACAACGAACCTATCTCTGTAACTCGGCGTATTGCCATTATAGTGATTTATAGCAGGAGTAGGATTCCGCCACCGTTGTGGGATCTGAACCTGGGTAAGCTGTGTTACCTCGTACCCGTCAACCGTCCGCCTTACCCCACGTCTCTAAACACGCACTGTGAGGACCCCTCCATGGCGTACTCGTCGGCAATACCACGACAGTTGGCGCCCACCGTGGGGCAAGAGGCGCTTCAGGATCTTCAGCGGGCGAGGACCAAGATCTTCACGAGAATCGGCGAAACCGTAGCCATCGGTCACGTTCTCTTTGCCGGCAACGTTCCGATCGTCCCTCCCGACGAGTTCTGGATACCGGCGAAGACGAACCCTACGTGGTGTTCGATCGTTCCTATCGGAGACATCCACCTCTTCATCGGCGAAACCGACTCGGGCACTAGTCCCCTGGAAGTCAGAGGAGCATCAAGACCCGCACGGACCGCCTACGGGCAGGATATGTTCGCGGAAGGATCGATGTTGGATCTCTCTTCGGAGTTTGCTGGCAAAGATCAGAAAGCATCAGGACCCGCACGGACCGCCTACGAGCAGGATACGTTCGCGGAAGGATCGATGTCGGATCTCTCTTCGGAGTTTGCCGGCAAAGATCGGAAAGCATCAAGACCCGCACGGACCGCCTACGGGCAGGATACGTTCGCGGAAGGATCGATGTCGGATCTCTCCTTGGAGTTTGTCGGCAAAGATCGGAAAAATTCAAGACCCACCCAAACCGCCCCTGTGCAGGATATAAAGGTGGAAGATCACTGCAAGTCCGCCGGCTTTGTCCGTGCGTCTGGACAACAGAGATCCAACTTTGTCGGCGTGGTTACCATCTTCGATCTGGCGCGCTGCATTCAGAGAGAGGGCAAAAACCCCCGCGATTACCTGGCCAGGTGGCTCCGTATACGAGCCGATCTGGCCCACTACCCCAATGATGATGCTATCTATCACTTTGTGGAAGGACTGGACCATGGCACACTTCTCCGACATTCTCTAAGACGGCAACAGGCGTCAGGATGCCTCACCTTCGAAGGCATGGTGAACACCGTCAACAACTACGCGGAGGCTGAAGCGGCAGCTCAGACGGTGCTTGCACTCATTGACGGAGTCCCTCCGATTCAGCCACCACCACCACCGCCTCTGGCCGCCATCGTCGTAGCAGCACCACCACCTCCAGTCATCGTCGAGGCCGTTGCACCTCCACCGCCCGTCATCGAGGAAGTCCTAGAACCCTTCGAATCTGTCATTGACGCGCTTTATGTTGATTTCAGTGCAGATTTAGAGGAAATAGACTTCAGTCCAGAAGAGCTAGACTCCGCTATGCAGGAGATGGAGGAGGAGTACTCGCGCGACGAGTAAGCTAATAACACCGTCATGTCTCGAGGGGTGTTTGTCACCATTGGGACAACTATGGATGAAGATCAACCCGGGCAAGCTCTGCCTACGACGCTGGAAAAGGGGAAGGGGCCACTAATTGCTGCTGACGATGATCGCGCAAAGTTCATGCCTCCTCTGCCTAACCCAGTGCAGCAGCCGCAGGAACTCGGCACCGGTCCGAGCAACAGCAACACCGCAAACTTGCCACCTCCAGCATCCACGTCGGCGGCAGCCCATGTTACTCCAGCGGATAGAGTGATGTACGGCAATCTCCTTGTCGAGCCACTAACCGTTGATCATATCCGGAACGTGACTCAGCTTGACGAGAAGCGCCAGCAGCTGCTGGAGGAGGCGCAAGCCATCGCGGAGCAAGGCGCTAAACTAGATCGAGATCTGGTCAACGCGTAGAAGTCCATAGAGAAAGCTAGAGCAATGGAGGCCGAGTACAAGACTCTGCTGCAGCAGCAGAAGGCTAAGAAGGCTCCGGCTCGCGTCATCAACGATCCTGGTGTACGACGCAACCTAGGATGGGCTCCCTCGAAGCCGGCACAGGCCAAGCCATACATTGATAGTGAAGGCAAACAAGTGATGCCCACCCCACTCCTTAACCTCGCCGTCGCCAAGACCCTTCTGGAGCAGGATAGATCGCCTGAGGCAGTAGAACAGGTCTATGACCTAGTGGCCAAAGCGGTAAAGCAGCAGGAAAAGGCCACCTCCCAGAGGCTTGAGTCTGATCCAGCGCTCTGCCGATCTAGCCAGTACAAACCGCCAAGGGACAGATCTCCTCAGGATGTCGGATCACAGACGGGTTCATCAGAACGAAGACGGAGGGATGCGCGCAACAGGAAGGATGCTATCCCCATATCCTTCGACCACGGAGAAAAAGCCCTACCTCGCCGTCCATCGCCACCGCCCCGATCCCCCCGACGTCAGGAAGATTACAAGGCTCACCATCGTACGGATATGCCCCCTCCAAAGCAGTGTGGCATCATCATCCGCGATAATGCGGCACAGACCCGTCATGATGAAGAGCGCCACCAAGGACACAAGAGAAGGTCGCACCACGACCCTCCGCATCCGCAAGCAACCGTGACAGGCGTGAGGCGTCGCAGGAGGGTAACAGCAAGAAGGCTAACCCACCGCCACCTCTGCCTCCGTCACCGCCAAGCAGCCACCATGGCAGAAGAGGCCCGCGTCATTCATGCAGCCCATCCCCTGTTGACAACAATAAGAAGAACCCGGAGCCGTACGATGCACGTTCGCGGATCGATAAGATCCACGAGGCCCGGGAAGGACCATACTTGGGACCACGTTGCTTTGGACCTGCAATACGGTCCGCAACTTACCCCAAAGGTTTCCGGATTGACAAGACCATCAAGCCCTATGACGGCACCGCCAAGCCCGCCACATGGTTGCAGGACTACGACAATGCGGTGGAGATTGCCGGAGTCAACCCCAACGTCGCTGTTAAGTACCTCCCATTAATGTTGGCAGGTACGACCCGTCAATGGATCGACGACTTGCCGGAGAAATCTATCTACAACTGGCTGGATATGCAAGAAGCATTCACCAAAAACTTTGAGGGTACATACAAGCGTCCCTGCACTGTGGGCGATCTATAGCGATGTGTGCAAGAGAAAGACGAGACATCTCGCGCCTACCTCTCCCGCTGGCTGGATATGAAGAATTCCTTCGCAGAAGTGCACGCTCAGACCACTATGGCCGCCTTTATTGATGGGTTGGAAAGGGGCACGTTACTCCGACATAAGCTAAAGCGCTTGCAGGACAATCATCAGCTTGACTTGAATCAGATGATTCAGTTAGCTAGTGAGTTCGCAGCTGCCGACGACAATGCTCGTGGCTCTTTGACGGCAACGGCCGTTCCAACCCAAGCTCGGAGGAACAGAAGTACAAAGCGGAAAACCGCTCCAGAAGAAAAGCAATCTACCGACATGGTCACTATGACTTTTACAGGACGAGGAGAAGGCGGACAGCATGGCCGAGGAAGGGGAGCAGGCCGCCGGCAGCAACGAGGAAGTGAAACCAACTCGGCGCCGCTCCGAGTTCCCCAAACGTACGAGGAGTACCGCGACATGTCGTGCCTCGTACACCTCGATGTCAACGGCAAGGCCACCCATACCAATCGACACTGCAAGTTCGTCAACGACCTCGAGGAAGACCCGGAGTCCGGCTACAAGAGAAGTCGGAAGAATAGACCGCGAGGCAAGGGCAAGGGGAAGAAGAAGGAGGAGGAGTCCAAGGATTCAAGTGACATGGACGAGGACGTTGCCCCAAGCACGCCTCCAAGAGCGACGACAAGTGCAAGAACCCCTTCGCAAAGAAGGCCCCATTCTACCACACTTTCCTTGGCACCCCCACCGTCCAACAACAGAAGACCTCTCTAAGGATCCTGATGGCTACTCTCCCCCCAGTTCCCCAATACCTGCGCTAGTCGGAGGTTCCAATCACTTGGGACAGGACGGACCACCCAGACCTTGTGCCCACAAAGAACCAGTACGCCATGGTCATCAACCCATTGATTGACGGCGTGGAGTTCACCAAGTGCATGGTGGATAGTGGAAGCAGCATCAACATCATGTACCTAGATACACTGCAGAAGATGAACTTGACGGAGGCAAACCTAAGGCGGACCAACACCATGTTCCATGGCGTAGTTCCTGGTCGGGAGGCTCGGTCCCTTGGGTGCATTACGCTTCAGGTAGCCTTTGGCGACGTTAATAATTACCGCCAAGAGCGCATGACCTTTGAGGTGGTCCCCTTCAAGAGCATGTACCACGTCATATTTGGCCGCAACATATTCCACACGTTCATGGCCAAGCCATGCTTCATCTACAACAAACTCAAGATACCTGGACCAAACGGCGTCATTACCGTATCCGGAAGCTTCACCCAAGCAAGGGACTGCGAGATCAATGAAGCAGCCGTTGCAGAAGCTGTCCTCTACAGTGAAGAATTCAAGGAGATCCAGAGCAAGGTCAATAACTCAGAGATGCCCGCGTCGAAGAAGCAGATCTCCGACTCCGCTCCTGCGTTCAAGGCCGCCATCGAGACCAAGCCGGTGGAACTTGTGGTAGGCGATGCCTCCAAGACCGTCGCCATTGGGACGAACCTGGATCCCAAATAGGAAAGCGCGCTCGTCGAGTTCCTCCGTGAAAATAGGGACATCTTTGCCTGGCAACCTGCCAACATGAAAGGTGTACCTAGGGAACTTGCCGAGCACAGCTTAAACATAGATCCAAAATATAAACCAGTGAAACAACCTATACGACGCTTCGAAGATGAGAAGATACGCGCCATTAGCAAAGAGATAGCTAGGTTACTTAAGGCTGGGTTTATCCGAGAAGTCCTTCACACCCGATGGGTGGCCAATCATGTACTTGTCCCCAAAAAGGGAACCAATGAATTAAGAATGTGCGTTGATTACACCGGCTTGAACAAAGCATGTCCCAAAGATCCGTTTGCTTTGCCTCGCATTGACCAAGTCATTGACTCGACGGCTGGCTCAGAACTTTTGTGTTTTCTCGATGCATACTCAGGATACCACCAGATCAAGATGAGGAAGTCGGACCAATTGGCCACTTCGTTCACTACCCCACACGGCACGTTTTGCTATGTCACGATGCCCTTCGGGCTGAAAAACGCAGGTGCTACCTACCAGCGGACAATGCAACGTTGCCTTCACGACCAAATTGGTCGGAACGTTCACGCCTATGTGGATGATATCGCAGTGATGTCTAAAAAGTCAAACAACTTAATCTCCGACTTAAAAGAAACCTTTGATAATCTCCGGAAATACAACATGATGCTTAACCCTAAGAAGTGTGTCTTCGGGGTTCCAGCCGGCAAACTGTTGGGCTTCATCGTTTCCTAGCGTGGAAACGAGGTCAACCCGGAGAAAATCAAGGCCATCTTAAACATAAACCGTCCGACATGCCTAAAGGACATTCAATGACTAACAGGTTGTGTTGCAGCAGTTAGTCGGTTCGTCAGCCGACTTGGAGAGAAGGCTTTGCCGCTGTACAAGTTGCTAAAGAAGGCGGACAAATTCACATGGACAGACGAAGCAGATGCAGCATTGAAGCAGCTCAAGGAGATTCTTTCCTCAGCGCCCATCCTTGCAGCACCCGAGCCTGGAGAGCCCCTGTTAATTTACATGGCGGCAACCAACCGGGTTATCAGCATCGTCGTCGTGGTAGAGCGGAAAGAACCGGGCTACGAACACGGAGTTCAACGACCAGTTTACTATGTAAGCGAGGTCTTGACGGAATCCAAGCAGCGTTACCCGCACTACCAAAAGATATCTTATGGAGTATTCCTCGCTTCTCGGAAGCTGAGGCATTACTTTCAGGAGCACCCAATCACAGTAGTGAGCAAGACTCCACTGTCCGACAGTATCAATAACAGCGACGCTATAGGAAGGGTCGCGAAGTGGGGCATTGAACTCGCCGCCTTCGAGATCACCTACAAGAGACGCGACGCTATCAAGTCACAAGATTTGGCGAATTTTATTGCAGATTGGACGGAGATGCCAGATGCTACTCCACTGCCAGAACCAGAGTACTGGGTGATGCACTTTGACGGATCAAAGTTGCTCAACGGCTCGGGGGCTGGTGTACTACTACAGTCACCAAAAGGAGACAAGTTGCACTACGTTCTGCAGGTCCACTTCGAGGCTACAAACAACATGGCGGAGTATGAAGAACTCATTCACGGACTACGTGTAGCCAAGGATATTGGCATCAAGCGCATATTTTGCTGTGGAGATTCCGACTTGGTTGCCCAGCAGGTGGCTGGCACCTGGAATGTGCGGAACCCTATGATGGCGGCATATCTCGACGAAGTGGACGAGATAGCCAAGAGCTTCTTGGGCTACAAAGTCAAGTACGTGCCTAGGGAGCAAAACGAGGCGGCTGATCTACTGTCTTAGCTTGGATCAGGGTGCAAGCAAATTCCGCCAGGAGTTTTCCTAGAGCATCTACGCACACCATCTGTGAAGGGAGCCGACATCGACAATCCGGATAGAGCTGACTCTTTCGTCAACATGGTGACAAAGATCCCTCCGGCTTGGACAAAACCGTTCATGGAGTATCTCGAACACAGAACTTTGCCCGACGACGAGGTCGAAAGACGGCAAATAGTACGGCGAGCAAAGGATTATACCATAATCAATGGGCAACTCTATAAAAGGAGCACTACTGGTGTATACTTAAAGTGCGTTTCCCAGCTAGAAGGTATGGAAATCCTGCGCGAGATCCATCTCGGAGATTGTGGGCATCACGCCGCTCCTCGATCATTGGTCGCGAAAGCCTTCCGGCAAGGATTCTACTGGCTGACCGCGAAGGCGGACGCCGACAAGATGGTCGAGACATGCACGGGATGCCAGTATTATGCCCGACAACCACATGTTCCTGCTGAAGAATTGCGAACAATACCAATAACTTGGCCGTTTGCAGTCTGGGGGCTAGACATGGTGGGACCGTTACATACGACACCATGTGGATTTACGCATCTGCTTGTAGCAGTTGAGAAATTCACCAAATGGATAGAAGCTAAACCCATTAGAAAGCTTGATGGGGCAACTGCCCTCAGGTTTGTCCGGGATCTAGTGGTGAGATTTGGTCTCCCACATAGCATCATCACCGACAACGGCAGCAACTTGTCACTCGGAGAAGTGGAGGCCTATTGCTGGGACAAAGGCATCCGACTTGACCTTGCATCTGTGGCACACCCACAATCCAATGGTCAGGTTGAGCGAGCCAATGGATTAATTCTGCAGGGAATCAAGCCATGTCTTGAGGCGCCGCTACATAGAGCAGCTGGAGCCTGGGCGGAAGAATTGCCATCTCTGCTGTGGAGTTTACGAACCACACCCAACAGATCCACCGGCTACACCCCTTACTTCATGGTATATGGAGCATAAGCCATCCTACCTTCCGACATCCTCCACGATGCACCAAGAGTTGATGCCTACGACAAAGATGACGCTGAAGAATCCAGACGCCTTGATGTGGATCTTCTCGAGGAGGAGCGTGTTTTGGCATGCCAAAGATTTGCCATCTACCAGCAGAAGCTACGCAGCTACCATAGTCGCCGCGTTCGGCATCGCTCGTTTAAAGAGGGAGATTTGGTGCTCCGACTTAAGCAGAAGAAGTCGCACAAATTATCCCCGCCATGGGAAGGACCATTCATCATAAGCAAGGCGCTGCTCAATGGGTCTTACTACCTTGTCGACAATCACGAACTCAAGGATAGACCCAGCAAGATCATAAGCATAAGCGACGTGACCCGGATGATGACTACTCGGAGCTTGATCGGCCATGGAACATAGCACAGCTACATCCTTTCTACACTTAGAATTTTTTATCTAATCGTGTACCTCTTATATGATCAATGAAATAAAGCTCTTTGGTTCACTCATATTGTTGAGTCTTTTACCTCCTTTAGTGTTCATTTTTGGATCATATAAAACCTTTATGCACAAGTCTTGCGATTGCACTTGTGAAAATTCCGCCTACGGGTGTTAGCTTAAGTTTTCTGGTCTACACATTCTTTGTCGTTTTTATGTGGATTCTGGAGTAGTGACTTTCGGCACTTATTGTCGGTGATTTTGTGCTCAGGTTATTGACGGTGCCATTGGGAATCATCACCTAAGCGCATGGTTCCGACAACGAGTCTTCTGACTCACGAAAAGTCAAGCATAAGAACCAGAGTAATGGATAAGCCAACACTTTATTAAAAAATATATACATGCCGAAACTTAAATTCTTAAGTAGCAGGATACGACAACCATTGCTTTCCGCAATAAGATTACATCAACAAGTTTTTTCCCGCACACACTCCAGAGGCGAAACATAAATTACAAAGTGTTTTTCATTCTTTGGGCGCAGGAGACTTGGAGGCCGCATCATCGCCAGCCGGAGAATCACCCTCGACGTCGGCGCTGTGATGAGACTCGAAGGAGTCCTGGTTGACATTGTCGATGAAGTTCCTGGGCACGAAGACGTCAACGTCCACCAACTCGGCAACCCTGGTGTCATAACCCACGAGTGATGACAGGATGGCTTCGTGATCGAGCTCCTTGCCGTCATCATCCACGTCGGGGATACCAGATGTCACCGTGTCGATGTCTGCATCTTCATAGTGCGCCTTCACCATAGACAGCGCCATCCTTGCGCGAGCCCGTGCGCAGGAAGCTTTCCAGCTCGCGACACGCTTGGGAGCTCGGCGCAGAATCTCCGAGTACTTCGTCACGGAGTCCGAGGCCTTGATATAAATCTGGAGGGGCTTGGCGATCTCCTTGGCTTGGGCGATGGCGGTATTGATGAATTTTTCGGCAAGAATCACGCATTCCTTATCCGAAGGAGGCGAGCGGGTTAAACCCATGGGCACTGAAAATTTCGACAAGGATCGCACGAGTTCAAAAAATTCTAAGTATCCAGACTACAGAACTACAAGGCGGAGGACACTTACTGAAGATACTGGCCTTAGCCTGCCAGATGGTGTCCGCCAAGGATTCCTTCTCTTGTTGGAGGAGCTTAAACGCTTCGTTATGGCAAAGGTTTTGCTCATCAGCAGCTTGCTTCTGATCCTTTAGGATTGCAAGCTCCTCCTTCAAGCGATTGATCTCCGCGGAGGCGGAGTCCTGCAGGGCTTTCATGGAATCCTTGTGCATCTTCAGCATTTCTTCCCTCTTCTTCTTAAGGATCTTGTTCTCGCTGTCCAGCTGCTGGATGTGCTTGGACTGCTCGACAATATCCTTGGCCTTGGCAACATGCTCTGCAAGTCGGAGAAAACAAAGTACACATTGAGTACTCGGAGATTATGGGCACACAAGTAAGACGGAAATGCGCAAAAATAAAACAGACTCTTGTTTTTGATGATCTGTTCCTTCAAGATGGCAGTTTTACCCTTTTCGGCTTCAAGATCTGCACGCATCTTCTGATACTTGTCATTGGCCATGCCCCTCCGAGCATTCTCGTTCTGTGGAAGCAAATCCAAAGTTAAGTCGCTGTTTGGTCTGCTTGGAGCCCCTAGTCGGAGATTATACATCTAGGTGCTCGGTGGCTACAGCGAGAGTTTTTAAACCTATCAATATGCTTAGCTTTTCTTTAAAGCATCTAGTCAGAGCTAATTCAGTTCTCGATTAGAAGCTTGGGGGCTACAGTATAAAGTTTTTAGCTCGGAAAATGCTTAGCTTTTCTTTAAGCATCTAGTCGGAACTAATTCAGTTACAACTAGAGGCTTGGGGGCTACAGCACTGAAAATTATGAACACTGTGTATGCTGCTCTTAAAGCATCTAGTCGGAATAATTTCTTCCATCTAAATGCTTGGGGGCTACAGCGAGAGTTTTTTCTAACTTAGTCACTCTTAGAGCATATAGATGCAAAACCTATGGTTTTCCGTCTACATCCTCGGGGGATACAGCGGGATACTCATACGAAATGCAAAAGGTAAAGTAAAAACTTACAAGTGCGATGATCTTGAGGTTTGTAGCGCTCTCGGCCAGCAGCTTGCCAAAGGAAATGCTGTTTCCTCGCAAGATGTCTCCTTGTCGGATTAGCTCCTCAAGACCGCACGTCGGAGATGACGGCACTCCTCCAGGAACCATAGTTGTGTTACTCGGCATGAGCGCCGGGTAAACAATCTTCGGGAACTCGAAGGGTTTCTGGGGAGCAGAGGCGCCGCCTTCGGCAGAGGTACCAGCTCCCACCACCGTTTTGCCGCTACCGATGGCATCCTTAGCCGGAGCTTCAGCCATTTGAAGAGCAGAGCTCTCCTGCGTCGCCTGCTCGCCGACAACAACTAGTTCGGTAGAGGCGCCAGAGTCCACTTCCATGGCGGAAGGGTCTGGTGCCTCCTGGACTTGGGAGCTTGTCGGAGCGGAGGAGGGCTTGACGGCAGGAGTGGCAGGGGCGATGGCGGGGGAGGAGTCGCGATGCAGCATATCTTTGATATTTCTAGAAGCCCCAAGAGTCTTGGAGGACTTCTTGAGGCTGGTTGTGGCTTTCTTCCTGAAACGTGCAAAGTGTATAAGTACAGGAACAAGACAGATAAATAAGACAATGTCGGAGAATGAGAATCTTACACTAGGGGGGCGCTTTGGCAAACATCCCTGTGGCTTTCTTCTTTTCCGCCTCCAGGGCGACAGTACTCTTTTTGGAGGCTCCACCCTCCATCTTTTTCTTCTTGCCTCCGTCGGCAGCATTAGAGGTGGAGCTCTTCCGCTTTCGCGCCAACGGTGCATCATCGTCGGACACAACCGTGACTTCCTTCATCTTGGGATCGTAGATTTGGGCAGCCAGGTTGTAGCATCCCAATTGTCTAACAATTGCAATGCTACTAGCCTAGTCTATATAATGGCTACTTCATATATATAATTGTTGCATCATAATTATATCATGCTCATGTCATCATGCCACCTTGCATTTGAGCATCATATAAAACCCTTTTGTTTTGGTTCTTCTCTCATATGCATTGTAAATTATATTTGCCTCTTGATATTGTATTTGGTTGTTGATATATTGTTTAATGCCCAAGTTGAGTTGGGGGCATATCTTTTATTCAACTCCATCACCTTTCTCTGCCACCACCTTATAATTCCACCATCCAACTAAATATGAGCTTTGCACTTTATTGGGTTTTACCTCTAGCTCATGTGGGTTGGGATGGATCCAATTCTATTTCCACATGCTCTCATCTTAGCATCATGTGGTTTTCACATTATTGATATGTGGAGCCACCTTCGCATGCATTATGAGTAGTGCTCCTTTTTCCTAGCTTTCATATGGATTATCATGGATTTATGCTCATGTTGGGATATTTTTGGGACTATTAAACATCTAGTGGAATATACACACTAGCAAGTCCCAATTATAATCAAATGTGATCATCTCCATCTACTCCATCTGGAATTTTCCTTTAAATTCTTTTGCTTGGCTTAATTCCACTTTTGGGAATGCATAAGAATAATGCCATGTTTATTATTTTGTTTTCACAAGGATGATACATGGCATTTATTATCTTGCATGGGCCATGCAACCATCACCATCTTTTGTCCTCCTTTGGTTTTATTTGTTTTTGAGTGGATCATCTTCTCATCTCTCTCTCTCTCTTTTCTTTCTTTAACCCTAAACCCACTCCACCTAATCTCTCTCTCAAAACCCTAAGACCTCACCTCACCCTCTCTCTCTCGGCTTCCCCCTCTCTCCCTACCAGGCAGGCCCCTCCACGTCTCACCCCTCATCTTCCCTCCCCACTCCTTTCTTTGGCTTCAAGACAAAGAGAAGGAGGGAGAGAATACCTACCCGATCACCCTCCTCCTCACTTTTTGCAAAGCCACCACCACCCCATGTGCTCCCTTTCCTCTCTGCCGCCTCACCCACCCAGATCCCATCCAGGAGGCGCCCAAGCCCCTCACCCCTTCCCCTTCTACCTCCCAAGCCGCCATGGCCATCTCCTCCTCCTAAACCCTAGCCACGACTCCCTCTGTCCTTCGCTGTTCCGGTGGACGTCAAGCCGATCTAGGAGTACCAGTACCTTTCCCTGCTACCTCACCGTCGCCCTGGACCTGCAGCCGTGCCTGGGCCTCGCCGGAGCGTCACCGTCGCCACCATGCCGAGAGGGAGCCGATGAAGCCGTCCACGAGCCCGGCGCCAGATCCCCTCCACCTCCGCACGAACTACCACGCCGGCGACACCACGGTGAGCCCCTGCGCCTCCCAGACACGCCCCCCTTCTTCCTCCTGCGTCGTAGCTCCGCCGCCTTCCATCGAGCGCTCTGCGCGCGCCGCGTACCGTGCGCGGGCGGGCAGCCGCAGCCCCAGGTTCCCCCTGGCCCTCTGTTCCTCGTCGAAGCCCGGCCAGCACAGCCCACCCCCGTAGTTGCTCCCTGCACGAAAGTTGTAGCCCTACGTGCCCTCTTCGTTTTTCGTTTTTGTGGCGACGCGATTCGTCCAGCGTATGCGTCGCCATCGTCGTCGGAAGACGGCCAGTTTTTCCGCCGCCGGCAGCACCTTGTCCGTCAGCGTGCAGCAGCCGATGTCCTTTTTGCGCTTGAGCCCCTGCCCTTTTCCCGCCTGAACCCGCCGTCCCAGGAGCCCCACCTGTCAGCCCCGGAACATTCTTGCAAGAAAACCCCCCGGAAATCCTGGCCATCACGGACAGACCCCTCCCCCACGCCCTGGATCGCCCACGTGTCAGCTGCCCGCTGGCCGCGCGCGCGTTGTGGCCCCGCCGCCTAGAGGCCCACCTGTCAACCTCTGCGACTAGAGTAGCTCGCGGTGAGAAAAGCCCTGGCGTGCAGTTCCGCCCAGTCAGCACTGGTCCCACCCGTCAGCTTCTGGGGCTAGCTGCCTCTGGGTATAAAAAGTCTGTATGTTTTTCTGTTTAGATAAAATGTTTTCCAGAAATGTTTAAATATGAATTTAATTCTGTTTTTAATTACTTTTAATTTATAAATCCAAATAATACATGTAATATATGTTTTGAAATCAGAAAAATATGAGGAATTTAAATATGGCCTTCAAAATATATTTTGGACAATTTTATTTTCAAGTTGATTAAATTACACAAAAATGCCCTTTTTCCTTAATTAATTAATAACTTTTGGTTTATAACTCCAAATTTGACAAATAATATGTCTAAAATGATTAGCTCGAGGAGACCTTTCTGTTTATGCATTCCATATTCTGTATTGCAGCATGCATCATATAAATATAAAGTATACAACAACTTTTTGGAGTATAAAATGTGACCAAAACTCAATAAAATGTTTATTTCTTGTATTCTACACCTCACCCATGCCATGCTACTTTATTGCCATGCAAATTGTGCATCATTCATCATGGCATGATTGTTTGCTTGTCGCATTTTATTCTTATGCTTGTCACTTTATTTATGTTGGCCCTTGTTTGTTTGGTTCTTCTTCGAATAGACGCTGAGCAGGGGATATATCAAGAAACCCAGGAGCACTACCCAGATCCTTCTCTCGCTTCAACTGAGCTGCCAGGCAAGCACTACCACATGCTTGCATACATATAGTACCTATTGCCTCTATCTTATTCTTGCATCATTGAGTCGCGATCGCATTAAACTGAATCCCAAGTACTGCATAGCCTTTACTTTTAAACCCCACCGAAGCTTGTTCCTCCATCCCATGAGCCATTACTACAGGAGTTGTTTGAGCCATGCGAGTCGTAGAACAGCATGTGTAGGGTATGAGTGTCTGATGGATAATGAGGTACCTATACAACTTAACCTGGGTAGTAATGGGATAACTAATGAAAGTGGCACCGGTGAGCAATATCTGCTATTTGGTTTTTCATGCTCACTTGTGTCCCGTAGGACCCCGAGTACTTGATTCCTGTTCCTTGAATATTCGTGCTATCCACATCCGGGAGGCTTATGGGACCCTCCCGAGCCAGAGCTTGATTCATTCTTATTTCTTGGGGCCACAATTAGTTTGGGGCTTTATTACTATTCTGTACTTATGCCATGCTTTACTGCTTTATTTACGATTGTGCGAGGAGCACCTGTACTGTTTAGGATCGTGACACGTTTTCGCTGTATCGACAAGCCCAGTCACACTTTCGGGTTCCCAGTCGTTTACAGCCGTCCACACAAACCTTGAGTCCGTCTCGGAGTCGGCTAACTTCGTTGCGGGTAGCTTAATGGGGTGCCCCCCTGAAATATTTCTGAATCCTGTGATCGCTTTGTCGTGAATGCCTCGTTGGGTTTTGATTTGGTTTTTCCGAGGTTGATCGAGTGTGTGTTGCTATTTGTGCACCCCTGCAGGGTAAAACTTTCTGAAAGCCGTGTCCGCGGTTATGGATGACTTGGAGCACAGTTTCTCGATCATAGACAAGTATAACTAAAGTACCACTTTTAATTTGACTAAGTACCTGACTAGTAAATAGTGCAACACTCATGGAATGGATAATAAAACTGCCAACGGATGGGGGGTGTTCGTCCGCTTCCTCGTTGGTAAGCGAGGAGGAGGATGGATCTGTTAATATTACTGTTATAACTGTTGGTATTAATTCACGGACATCCGTCTATCTATGGTTAGGCGGATGGTTAGCGAGTATCTATAGAATTGATAGGTATTATCTTTTGCTGCAATTGCGTCACCCAGGTTGTGTCCCCTTTAGAGGCATAAAGACTTGCTGAGTACCCCTAGGGTCTCACACGATAAATTGTTTGATTCAGATGAACAGGTAAACTCGCAAGATGGATACTGGGTGGAGGAGACGGACGATGTGGGCAACGATCATTCGGTGTAGAGATTCCAGGAACGGGGATCCATGAGATCTGTGGGCGGGATGTGTTTATTATGGGGCATCTTATGCCGATTTGCTTCTTATCCGTACTCGGATCTTGTTTGCCGCTTCCGCCTGATACTCTGATGTTTGATGTATGAGGAGATATCCTAAACTATTATATCTATCTAGGACATTTGGATCTTGCCGTATGGCGTTGCAATATTTCTATTTCTTTTAGATGGAATGGCTCTGAGGACTGTTGTATGGTGGCTTGCATACATACTCATTTGTGTATGTAGTTGATCCCTTCGCCTGCCGATTACGCCGCCCGTTCTTGTCCCGACGTTTGGAAATGGTTAGGACGGCCGAAAGGTCTACCTGTGAGTGGCATTTGGGCCCCACTGTACTATTTTAACCATTTCCGCTCGTCCAGGCTTGTAACTAGGAGCGTAATTCACCGAGGTAGTTACACAGGTTGTCCTCATCTAGATCGCTAAGTTGTTAAGTAAGAAATCACCGTGTTAGATAAGATGGCTATGGTAAGACGGAGAAACTGGAGCAATGTCATACACGGAAAATAAATACCTACCTTTGGGCACTTGCCTTCTACGTACATGTCGCAGGTGATGGTGAAGCCACGCTTCTTATCCTTCACCTTGACGATGTCCTTCAAACGGAGCTTGACGGAGTCGCTCGATAAGTTATCCACGGAGATCCGAAGGGAATCTTTTCGATCACCCGTGTACTCATGCATGAACTTCGCGCGGTGCTGCAGGGGTTGGATTCGCCTGATGAACCAGCACATGGCTAGGTCCAAGCCGGTCAAACCCGCCTCTACGAACCACTCGATCCGCCTTATGGCGCGAGAAGCGTTGAGGTCGGAGGGAAGGGAGGCATGGGATCTCCATGTGGGAACTTCGGCGGCAGCTCCATGCACGAAGTCTGGGTACGTCACTTCTCGGCCCGCCAAAGGAATGTCGGGGCCGTAGAAGTACGTCCACTGCCAGTTTTTGCATGACTCGTGGCCGACGATGTCGGGGAACCGCCGTCCAGGTCGGATCTTGAAGCTTATGGTGCCGCAGTTCCTAAGATCCTCCCTACTATGTCCGGCTTCACGTTTAACAGTGAAGAAGTACACGAACAAGTCTAACCTAGGCTTAATCCCTAGGTAACCCTCACAAAGTGCCGCGAAGTTGCTAAGCACTAAGATACTATTGGGAGAGAGGGTGTGGGGTTGGACTTTGAAGTGGGTCAAGACGGACAGAAAGAAGTGGGAGGTGGGCAGAGAAACGCTGCGTACCAGCAGGGCCTTGAGGTACACATTTTCTCCGACTTGGGGAGAAGGTGTCACCTCGCCGGCCGGCACCGCCCGCCAGGCGAGCCCCTCCATCGCGGGGAGGTAGCCTTCGGCGACCATCTCTTGGATATCACGGTCGGTGATGTCCAAGCCGCGCCAGTCGCCTTTGTGCGAGTCTGGCTCCTCTTCCAGAGGCTCCGGCACCGCCAGATTGTGGTCACCGCCGATGCGGGGATGACCAGGCCCTCAGGGGGCACGACGACGAAGCTCGCCAGATTCGCCGTGGCTTCGCTCGACGCTGCCATCGAAGGGGAGGAGCTGCTGCTGGCCATGGGGTGCTGGAAGGATGAGACTGACACAGAGGGAGGCTAGGGTTTTCGAGGTTTTCCGCGGAGAGCTCGAGGAGGCGTGCGGCTGGAGGAAGAAGATGATGACGCGAGAGAATGGGGTGAAAAAGTGGAAAGTGTCCCACGGTTACTATTTATCTTACTCTGCGTCAAGATTCGTGCAGCTAATCGGACGTTTGCCGCGTAGACGACGTGTTCGTGAACGTGCGCGGTAATTTCGACACGTCTCCAACCGCCGCCGCCAACGGTTCGTATCGCTCGCGCGGGAAAATCGGATATGATTGCGTTCTCTGCATGTGTGAGTTACGAGGCGTCGCTAACCTACAGCCTACGTCGTCATAACTGACATGGTAGATGAGCCGTCCCATCGAAGATTCCGGCATGGACGGATTTAATCCGACAACGGAAGCGTACGATAGAAGATTCAGCATTTCTCCGACTTACTCATAGAAGACGGAGAAACCTTTGCAGGGTTCTTTCGGAGGACTACAAGATATTGCTTGACGAATTGCCGACATCCATCTAGACGGAGCATTCCACGGGAAGAGGCAAGACGGCGCAAGATCTCGGAGTTCTCCGAGGGCTACTGTTGGGGGTATGCTATATGGGTATCCACATATCATGTCTCTTATCCGACTAACCCGGGTGGCCCATAGTCGGTAGCATGGCCTGTGGCCTGCTGGGTGGCCCAGTTAGGTGGATCCAGAAGGGAGGCCCATGCCTGATAAAGGAAGGCTACGGTGGAGTCACCAGCGTACCCGGAGCCTTGGAGTACAAGATACACAAGACTAGTGATAGACGGTGTAGGACTCTGTAACCTGTCCGGCTAGGACTTTTCCCTGTAACCCTAGGACCTGGCGACTATATAAGTCGGGCCTATGGGAGCCTTTAGGGCATCGTTTTACACACACCTCGCACAGCGAACCTATCTCTGTAACTCGGCGTATTGCCATTATAGTGATTTATAGCAGGAGTAGGATTCTGCCACCGTTGTGGGATCTGAACCTGGGTAAGCTGTGTTACCTCGTACCCGTCAACCGTCCGCCATACCCCACGTCTCTAAACACGCACTGTGAGGACCCATCCATGGCGTACTCGTCGGCAATACCACGACAATGAAAGTTCTGTCCCTCCTTGCGGTTATAACGAGGATTGCTCCGACTCTGACGAAGTCGACTTTGACCTGGAGTGCTTCATGCCCATCCAGCATGCAACTGCTGCTTCAGCTTCAGGTAAGAGTCAATCTCGTAACCCCTTACAAGATTGGTCTGACGATGATGAGGATGATGATTGTACGATTTTGGAGGTACATGCCTTGTGACCTTTGCCTTCTAACTTATTCGAGTAAGCCTGTCATTTACTTATGCAGCTGGCCAGGTACATGACACTCCTCCTCTTGTCGTGGGCGGAGTCGGCAAGATCCCCGTCACCAAGCCGAAGCGACGCGGGGCCTCCTCCAGCACTCAGCCAGCCAAAAAGAGCAAAACCACTCTAGCTGCTCCTGCTGCTACGCTGGCTGAGACCCGGAAAGCAGCTGGGTGCCGAATCACATGTCGCGTAACGCGTGATTCGGTTGTCACCGGGTAAGCTTTCGCGTTCTGCTTACATTATATTTTTCCTTCTCGTGCATCACTATTGTTTTATTATGCGTGTCTTGTTATTTTTCAGTGTCGCGCCTCTGTCGGCTAACTAGGATGCTCCTAGAACTGCCTCGTCGCTAAGGCCTACTCCCGCTCCGACTGATCCTGCGGTGCAGAACCCCGTCCGAGTCAAAGCTCCCACTGTTGAGGCTCATGCTTCTCAGTGTCAGTCAGACCCGGTGGTGCACCCGGTGAAGTAGACTCGGCCCAGCACCTCTGGCGCTGGTCAGGATCAACTTCCTGATCTTGGTGCTAGTGACGCTGGTGCCGAGAAAACCTCTGCCACCAGTTCCTCTGGCATCAGCCCTCCAGCTGGTGCACATGAACAACTTTCTGATCTTGGTGCCGGCAAAAGTGCTGAGCCCAGTCAGTCCGCTACCCTTACTTCTCCGAATGATCCTGCTCACTCTCTTCTTCTGTCAAAGGGCCAGACCCAGCCTAAGGCTCCTGGCATGGCTCGCCCTTTATCCGGCAAGACCACCACCACCAAGCAGACAACATTGGTTTGTGCTCTGGGTACTGCTCCTCAGATCCGGCCCCCGACGTTGGCAACAATGCTTGCTTCAACAGGTAAATCGGGCGGGTCCGTGGCTGTCGGGTCAGGTGATGGATCTAAAGCTGTTGTCCTTCATACTAGTGCCGCTGCCACCCATGCCAATGTAGGAACTAACCTGAAAATGGGTCAAGTTCTTACTCGGACGCTCAGCGGGAATGGCCTTGGTTCGGCTGAGCCTTATGCTTTGGCGTGGAATGCAGCGGGCGAGCAGGAGGTCAGCACCCGCGCTGGCAAAAAACTAAAGTTGGGCCCCAAGGCCGTCTCTAACATGACCCAGCAATCCATCACCTTAATGGCCCGCGCCGACGAAGTGAACGAGGTAAATGATCTTTCTACTCTTTCGCGTCAATAAGTATTTCTGTTATACATATCCCCTAGTCCCCGAGGTTACTACCAAGTGAGGAACTCTAAGCAATAACTTAGCCTTTTATCTCCTTATGCCAAGCTCACTTGTTAAACTTTCGGTCCCTAGTCCCCGAGGTTACTGCCGAATGAGGAACCTAGTCGGTTGTAGGCTCTAAGATAGGAATCACTCTTTATCCGGCTGGGAGCTTGACTTTTCCCTTTACTCACTGTCTTGTTTCCTTGTATAGCTCATGTTGGAATTATGCCCTAGAGGCAATAATAAAGATGTTATTATTATAATTCTTGTTCATGATAAAGTTTATAGTCCATGCTAGAATTGTATTAAGCGGAAACTTTAATACTTGTGTGGTTTATGAACAACACCGTGTCCCTAGTATGCCTCTATGGACTAGCTCATTGATTAATGATGGTTAAGGTTTCCTAACCATAGACATGAGTTGTCGATTAATAATGAGATCATATCATTGGGAGAATGATATGATGGACAGACCCAAACTAAGCGGAGCAATTAGATCGTGTCATCGTGTTCATCTTTGCGAAGCTTTTCTTATGTCAAATATTGTATTCCTTAGACCATGAGATAATACAACTCCCTGGTATCGGAAGAAAGCTTTGAGGTCATCAAACGTCATCCTATGAGAGGGTGATCATAAAGGTGTCTCTCAGGTGATCGGAAAGTACCTGTTGGGTTGTATGTATCGAGATGGGATTTGTCCCTCCCAAGTCGGAGAGATATACTTCAGGCCCACTCGGTAATCGATATCAACACCGCTTGCAAGCATGTGATTAAGGAGTTACTCACAAAGTGATATCGGATTACGGAACGAGTAAAGTACTTGCTGTGAACGAGATTGAACTAGGTATGATGGTACCGACGATCAAATCTCGGGCAAGTAAAATATCGCGAGACGAAGGGAATATATATATGGGATTGATTGAGTCCTGGCATCGTGGTTCATCCGATATGATCATCGATGAATGTGTGGGAGTCAATATGGGTTTCCAGACCCCGCTGTTGATTATTGATAGAAGATCATGTCTGCATGTTCTCGAACCCGAAGGGTCACACACTTAACGTGTCTCGACGCTAGGATAGATTGGATAATTGGTTTATGAGTTTTTGTTCGGAGTCTCGGATGGGATCCGGGACATCATGAGAGGTTTCGGAATGGTCCGGAGAATAAGATTCATATAAGGCAATGCAGTTTTGGAGTTCGGAATTGTTTCGGGTTAATCGGTATTGTACCGGAAGCTTCTAGAACCTTCCGGAGGGGGACCAACGTGGCCCCACCTGCCGGGAGGGGACATGGGCCTATGAGGGAGTGCCCTGTCCGCATTGGGCCAGGGGCACAAGGCCCCATAGGGCCCAGCCGGCCAACCTAGGGCAAAACCCTAGGGGAGCTTCTAGAAGGGGGGAACTTGCCCCCCACTCCTTCCTCCTTGGCCGCCGGCCCTAGGGCTTGGGGGAGGGGCAAGGGCTGGCCGCCCACCCCTCTATATAAAGAGGGCTGGGGGCGCACCCCATCCCACACCTCCTCCTCAAGCCATAGCCGCCCTGCTGCCCTCCTCTCTCTCTCCCTCCCGACTGCACGTAGGCGAAGCCCTGCTGCAGAAACTCTCCACCACTTGCACCGCGTCTCCGCGTTGTAGATCCAATCCGTATCTCCACCCCACTTGATGGACCGAGGAAGGAGGAGACGTCGAGGTGCCATACGTGTGCATCTCTCGGAGGCATCGCCACTTGCGGTGTTAGATCGGATCGGATCGCGAGGAGGAGAAGCGAGTACGACTACATCACCCACGTTCCGTCGAACGTTCCGCTGTGCGAATCTTCAAGGGTATGAAGATCTCATCTAATACCCCTTGTTGTTTGCATCTCCTAGATTAGATCTTGGCTTTCCCGTTTGCATTCGTAGAAAAATTTTAATTTACTATGCTGCGAAACCCTTCAGTGGTATCAGAGCTAGATCTATGCGTAGATGTGTTTCACGAGTAGAACGCAACATGGTTGTTGCGGGCGTTGATGTTTTCTGTTGCAAGCCTATTGTTTGTGTTCTTCTTATGACGCGGGATAGTGAGATCGAAGCGGTCCAGGCCAACCTTACGCGACCTCGTTCGCGAGACCGGCTCCGCACTTGACGTGTGGCTTGTTCCACACATGCGGCTGGTGGATGCCAGTTTCTCTCACTATAGTTGTCATGGGATTTACACCGGAGTTTGGCAACCATAATATCACCGTTGTGGCTTTCCGTAGATAATAATCGTTCTTAGCTTGCTACTCCCATAAGCCACGTAAAACATGCAACAACAAAGTAGAGGCGTCTAACTTGTTTTTGCAGGGAGTGTTTTCTGTGATATGGTATGGCCCAAGATGTGATGTGTATGTTGTATGCAATGATCATGTTTTGTAATGTTTCACGACTTGCATGTAGATGAGTACACAACCAGAAGGAGCCATACGGTTGTCTTTATAATTGTGTATGACCTGTGTGTCAACTTCTTATACGTCATGTAATAGCTTTACTTTATCACTAAGTAGTTAGCAATAGTTGTAGTTGATATTTGTGGTGGAGGCAATCATGGTGGAGTGATGGAGATCATGCCGGCACGCACAAGATGGAGATCATTGCGCGAAGATTGGTTATACCATGTGTTATCGCCATATTTTGGCCAAAGGAGGAGTTGGGCCGTGATCAAGATGGGCTTAGAAGATACGTATATACAACGTGTTGTTGAATCGGCCTCGCGTGTTGATTTGGGCTAAATTGCCCGTGTATCTTATATTGTAATAGATTCCGTTTAGATTTAGGTAAGAGATAGAGTTGTAGAGTTATTCCAAAGACAGAAAGTCTCCGGACTATAAATATGTACCTAAGGTTATCGAGAAAAGGAGGACAATCACGTTCACAACAAACACAATCTCGGCGCATCGCCACCCCTTGTTTCTAGGGTTTTTCTCGGGTAAGTGCCATGCTGCCTAGATCGCATCTTGCGATCTAGGCAGTGTCTACTTATGCGTTATCTGGTGTTACTCGTACTGAAGCCTTGTTGATGGCGAGTAACACTATTATCATAGAGTTGTTTGGGTTAGCATCAGTACTTTTCGCTATGATTGTTTAGTTATGCTACCTCTAGTTATCTCGCCGCCTTTGCACCTTTTCCCGGGTGTAAGGGTGGCATCTTGCTTGATCTTTATTTAAGTCGATTTGATCTGTTATAGTTGTGCCTTGTTCTCCAAGGTTTAGTTTAATATCCACATGATCAGGCCTTGCAAACGGGTTGAACGATCCAGTAGTATGTAAGATATGGTTTACCAATCCAAGAGGGGGTGTTCCGGGAATTGACGTTACGTTGGTTTTTAGGCCTTCTCTAGGATTAGTTTTCTATTATCTTTTGTATCTACCAGGCTCAATTACGTGTAGGATGTTCCAGTCATGTAGTGAAAACGTTAAACTGTCGTAGATCGATTTAACTTGTATTGATGAAGCAAAACCCCATGTTATAATAGATCTAATGCAGAACCATGGGATAATCGGCTCTAGGAGCCGATTCACAGGGAAACCTGGGAGCCGGTTACGGCTCGAATTTTACATATGTTTGTTTGCCATGCAGGAAACCAATCGAAGCAATCTTTCACCTTCCTGATCAGGTATAGGTCAGGCGGCACGCCCTCGAACCAAGCCAGGACGTGTGCCGGAGTTTTGCAGGCCGTTGCCCGAGGGACCAGGGCCCACCAGCAGTTCTGGGAGCCTCCCGGCTCTTCGTGTTGCCCGTCGCTGCTCGCCGGTGGGTTTTGGTAGGCAACACATTCTGGCACGCCCGGTGGGACTTTTAAACAACGTCTACATCAACATCCGACGCTGCGATGGACAACAGACCGGTCACGTACGATGAGCTGCCTGAGGAGCACAAAGCGAAGTATGATGATGTCAAAGCTCTCTTCGAAGCCGATCTCATCGGCTCTTTTGAGAGGACCCGTAAGCATGGTATCAGGTGGAAAGGGTTCTCACCCGAGGGTGCTCTTGATGAGGTAGATCTGTCTGTTCCTTCAGAGGACCGCACCAGAGCTCTGCGCCAGGAAGTCAACTACATGGTGGCTCATTCTCTTCACCGCCATTCTGAGAGCTTGGTAAACGCGTTCGAGCGGGTAGCAGTTCGCGTGGTTCAGGAGATCATGAAACATCAGTACTCTCCGTCGGGGCCCACTCTGGGGACTCACCAGGGAGAAAGACCGCTCCAGACCAGGCCACCGCTGCCATTCACACTTGCAGCTCCAGAGCCACCAGGGGCACCGGCGTACGTCGTCTACAAGGTCGGAGGCGACCCTGGCGATTGCCAATTCCTGTGTGAACCACCTAAAGAAATCCCACATGGATACGTGTGTACCTACGTGCCAGACTCCAACAGCTTGACGCGCACGAACCAGATTGCAACCGCAGGGATTGCTGGGGCAGGGGCTTTGGGAACAAGTGTTCCCGGAGCAGGAATCTCTGGGATGGACGCCGACAAACAGGTGTGGCTAGCCAAGTATGCCACTGGAACGAGCCATGAGAATCTAGCCCCTGCAGCCCAAACAACGGAACAAATCCGTACCATCTTGAGAGACCAGTTCGGCTTCGTGCCGAAGAGAAGGACAATCGGCTATTCAAAGCCGTAACCCAACGAGTTTGACCTGATCCCGCTGCCGCCCAAGTATCGGCTCCCTGAGTTCTCGAGATTTAGCGGGTCAGAAGGGTCGAGCTCGATCGAGCACGTGAGCCAATACCTGGCACAGTTAGGCATGATATCAGCATCAGATCAGTTGCGCGTAAGGTTCTTTGCGCAGTCTTTGACAGGACCAGCTTTTGGGTGGTACACCTCGCTGCCACCTGATTCGATCCAGACCTGGAAGCAACTGGAAGAGCAGTTCCACATTCAGTACCATTCAGAAGCTACCGAGGCTAGCATTGCAGACCTGGCACAGGTGCGGCAAAAGCGAGGAGAAACGGTAGCCGATTACATCCAACGCTTCAGGACCGTCAAGAACCGATGTTACTCAGCTCGTTTAACTGAGAAGGAAGCAGTCGAGCTGGCAGCGTTGGGTCTCGCAGCACCCATCAAAGATATGGCTTTCCAAGTAGAGTACAACTCGTTGGCGCACATGGCCCAGAAGCTGACGATGTATGAGCAGCGCCACCCTGAGTTGTACCAGGACAAGTTCAAACGTCCGATAGGCCTGGTCGGTACAGAAGAAGAAGACCCAACGCAAGACCAGGAGGTGGCCGTGGCTGAATGGGCTCGGGGCGCAGATCTCGTATCCTGCAAATGGGTGAAACAGCAAGGGCCTGCAAAAGGGTTCGACTTCGATGTGAGTAAAGCTGAGCAAATATTCGATTTACTGCTGAAAGAAAAGCAGCTGAAGTTACCCGAAGGCCACAAAATCCCTACGGCTCAAGAGATGAACGGAAGACCTTACTGCAAGTGGCATCACTCGTTCACCCACACCACCAATGACTGCAAAGAGCTACGTCGCCAGATCCAAACGGCGATAGAGCAGGGCCGTCTCATCCTGGGACAATTCGCCATGAAAGTAGACACCAACCCATTCCCCGGCGTCAACATGGTAGAACATAGCCACTCCACGAGGCGCCAGTTGGATTTCTCGTTCGATGTCAACATGGCAGGACAAGGGTACCACCATGCGACGTACAAGGAGGGAGGCGGTCGCTCTCGCGGCAGAGTAAGAGAGGAGGCTGGTCCACGCGACCGGCCCAGCTACGACGACAGGCGGTACGTAACTGAGGAACAAGTAAAAAGTGTGCGATATCAGAAACCACATTCCACGCATCTCCTCAACAAGTATGAGCGTCAGTATGACCAACGTCGCAGGAGCGACGGAGAAGATGAAGGATATGAGCGCCTCGCTAGGGGACCGCCAAAAGGAAAGAAAGGCGCAGACAAACATTGGGGTTGCCCATTCTTCAAGTATTGCTGGGACGCGGGAATGAGCCGATTGCCTACGATCGATAACTGCCCGGAATGCGGACAGCAGCAGGAGGACACGGAGCCAGTGTCAGTGTTCAAGCGCCTAGGGCCTCTCCCACCACAGAGCCGACACAGGGGGTGGTCTCGAGCACAAGGTCTCAAGGAGCCAGTGGGTGACAAAGAGAAAGACAGGTATCACCGTCCAAGGTGGTGTCCCGACGGACTCAGACACACCCAAAAGCGTAGAGTACAGCGGTTGCGTCACTTGGAGGAAGCCGAAGCGCAGTATCTCCACGCTCTGAAGAAAGCACGGCCCGATCTGGCCGTTAAGATTAAGCAGACCTTGGAAACGGAAGATCGCCCGAAAAAGAAAGAATGGCGCCCCAAACCGGTAAAAGCCGATGCAAAGACATCGGCTGGCACAAACATGGTATTCATACTTCCGTCAGAGTTCTGCGCGCCAAGAACCAACGAGCTACCAGTGGCACAGTTCGACTGTGGCCCACGGCCAGTTATCTTTGAGAAGCCACGTGAGAAGGGTTACAAACATCTGAAAGCCCTGTATCTACGAGGTTACATCAATGGGCAACCTGTCAGCAAGATGTTAGTGGACACCGGAGCGGCAGTCAACATAATGCCATACTCCATGCTGCGGCGTTTGGGACGCTCCACTGCAGATCTGATCAAAACCAACGTCACTTTAAGCGACTTCAACGGCCAGACTTCAGAAACACAAGGCGTACTGAACGTAGATCTGACCGTGGGCAGAAAAACCATCCCTACGTCATTCTTCGTCGTGGACAGCAAAAGCACCTACGCTGTCCTGTTAGGGAGAGATTGGATTCATGCTAACTGCTGCATCCCCTCCACTATGCACCAGTGCCTAATACAGTGGGATGGAGATGAGGTGGAGGTCATTCATGCAGACGATTCTGTCGAGGTCTCCATTGCTGGCATGAACGTCTGGGAAGCAGAAGACCAAGAGCCGATCTCTGGAATCAGTCTAGACGGCTGTGAACGCATTGAGGCTACAAAAAACGGGGTGAGGCTGGTCTTATCCACCGGCCTGACAGAGTAGCAAAGTCCACGACGGTGCGTGGTACGGCCGATCCCTGCGATCGGCCACAAAAAACAAAAAGCAGCAATCTTACGACGAGCAGATCGTGTAGTCGTAGCAGGGAGATTCCCAGCCATTGTAAAACCATAAGGTGTAAACCGTCCTTGACTAATGCAATAAAAAAGGGGGCCGATTCAGGCAATCGGCCCAAATTATTTTTGTTAACCTCACCTACTGTTTGCCCTGTGCTTAGCATCGATTTGACAGGTGACGGAAAGCTCGGGTATGGATTTACATCTGCTGATGAACTAGAAGAAATCGACATTGGTCCTGGGGATAAGCCACGACCAACTTTTATCAGCAAAAGGTTGGATCCGAGTCTGCGGGGGTCCGATGATAGCCCTGTTGAAAAAATATCCAGACTGCTTCGCCTGGGACTATACAGAGATGCCCGGGTTAGACAGGAGCATCATTGAGCATCGACTCCCGCTTAAAAAAGGATTTCGGCCATTCCAGCAGCGGGCACGACAGATGAAGGCCGAAATTCTGGAAGAAGTCAAGAAGGAGGTCGAGAAAATGTTGGCAGCCGATTTAATCAGGCCATGCAGGTATGCTGAATGGATTTCTAGTATCGTAACTGTGGAGAAAAAGGATGGCCGTTGGCGTGTCTCCATAGATTTTCGGGACCTCAATAGAGCTACCCCAAAGGATGAGTATCCAATGCCGGTGGAAGAAACGTTAATCAACGCAGCGGCTGACCATAAGATCTTGAGCTTTATGGATGGCAATGCCGGTTACAACCAAATTTTTATGGCTCCAGAAGACATACACAAGACTGCGTTCAGAGTACCAGGCTCGGTGGGGTTGTTTGAATACGTTGTCATGACGTTTGGATTGAAAAATGCCGGTGCCACGTACCAAAGAGCCATGAACTACATTTTCCATGATCTGATCGGCAAGCTGGTGGAAATTTATATCGATGACGTAGTGGTCAAGTCTGCCTCGGTAGAAGGACACTTGGGCGATCTGCAACGCGTCCTGGACCGAACAAGAAAATTCGGACTACGGATGAATCCAAAGAAGTGCGCCTTCGGGGTAACGGCCGGTCAGTTCTTGGGTTTCTTGGTCCATGAACGCGGGATTGAGATCGGCCTAAAAATTCAAGAGGCCGTGCGAACAATGAAGCCACCTACCACGAAGAAAGAGCTACAGTCTCTCGTCGGCAAGATCAACTTCGTCAGAAGGTTCATCTCCAATCTGTCAGGAAGGATAGAGCCGTTCATGGGACTGGTAAAAATTAAATCTGACGAGGAGTTCCGCTGGGGAACAGAACAACAACGAGCCTTCGACGAAATCAAAGAATACTTAACGAAGCCGCCGGTTTTAGTCCCGCCCCAGCCGGACAGGCCGTTCTACATTTACTTGTCAGTAGCGGACACGTCCATCGCCTCAGTGGTGGTGCAAGTTTATGACGGGCTGGAGCGAGTGGTATTTTACATCAGCAGGAGGATGCTGGATGCAGAGACAAGGTACTCTGAGATCGACAAGTTGTGCCTCTGCCTGTTTTTCACCTGCACCAAGCTGCGCCACATTTTGCTATCGGCAGAGATTGTCATCATCTGCAAATCAGACGTCATAAAGCACATGCTATTGGCTCCTATGTTGAAAGGCCGACTGGGTAAATGGATGTTTGCATTATCGGAGTTTGACATCCGGTATCAACCCGCGAAAGCAGTTAAGGGGCAGGCATTGGCCGACCTTATCGCTGAAAGGATCAACACCAATATAGCAGCACTATCTATACGAGCGTGGGCTATGTTCTTCGACGGATCGGTTTGTGACGATGGGTGCGGCATCGGCATGCTACTCGTGTCACCCCGGGGGGCAACATTTTCCTTCTCTATCAGGTTATCTGCCCCTCGCACCAACAACGTCGCTGAGTATGAGGCGATACGCAAGGGAATGGAGTTGCTCATCGAAGCTGGAGCGGAAGCAGTGGAAATTTTTGGAGACTCCAAGCTGGTGATTTCTCAACTCACGGAGGAATATAAGTGTGAGAGCGAGTCGCTCTTCCCATTATGGATGCAATGCCGTGAGCTGATGGCACAGTTCCGATACATAAACTTCACCTGGATCCCGCGATCGCAGAATACCGAAGCAAATGATCTTGCACAAATGGCTTCAGGCTACAAGGACGTAGCAGAGGGAGCCGATGTTCAGGTGCAATTCCTGGACGCAGACGACTGGAGAGCCGATATCTTCAATTACTTGAAGGATTCGGCTCGGGGGGCACCTAAACGGATAAGATACAAGGCCATGAAGTATGTGCTCATTGGGGACGACATGTTTTACAGGACTCTTGATGGGTTATTGCTCAAATGTCTGGGGACAACCGAGGCCAATCGGCTCCTACACGAGGTACACGAAGGCGCCTGTGGAACTCACCAATCGGCTCACAAGATGAAGTGGTTGATCAGGCGATCAGGGTTTTATTGGCCTACCATGCTCGAGGACTGTTTTAAATACTACAAAGGGTGTCAAGCATGTCAGAGATTTGGAAAAATTCAGATGGTACCCGCGTCAGCAATGAATCCCATCATCAAGCCTTGGCCATTCCGAGGTTGGGGCATGGATATGATCGGCAAGATCAATCCTCCGTCAAGCAAGGGACACATGTGGATTTTGGCCATCACGGATTATTTCACCAAGTGGGTGGAAGCCGTCCCTATGAAGTCAGTAAGTTCAAAGGATGTTGTCGATTTTGTGAAAGAACACGTCATTCATAGGTTTGGGATTCCCCAGACTATCACGACCGATGGAGGTTCGGTTTTCACTTCTCACGAGTTCAGAAAGTTCTGTGAGGACACAGGGATTAAGCTGATTCGATCTTCTCCGTACTATGCTCAAGCAAATGGGCAAGCTGAAGCGTCCAACCAGAGCCTTATCAAGCTGATCAAGAGGAAAATCGATGAGCACCCTAGGCGTTGGCATGAGGTTTTGTCAGAGGCTTTATGGGCTTACCGCATGTCATGTCATGGAGCGATAAAAACCTCGCCGTACCATCTGGTCTATGGACAAGAAGCCGTATTGCCTTGGGAAATTACGGCTGGATCGAGACGTGTCACTTTTCAGAACGATCTAACGACTGAAGAATATGCAGCTTTGATGAGTGACAGTGTTGAAGATTTGACTGAGCTTAGGCTGTGGTCGCTTGAGAAAATCAAAGAGAACAAGGCCAAAGTAGCTCGTGCATACAACAAGAAGGTGAGACCTAAGGAGTTCCACGTTGGCGATCTGGTATGGGAAGCGGTGTTGCCATTAGGGACTAAGGATGCAGCATATGGTAAATGGTCTCCAAATTGGCACGGGCCATACAGGGTCGATCAGGTTTTAAGAGGGAACGCGTACATGCTGGAAGAACTGGACGGCGTGAAATTCCCAGTAGCTGTCAACGTTCAACATCTCAAGAAATATTTCCCAAGTATGTGGGATGATGGACAATGAGATATGGGGGCCGATACACGAAATCGTCCAATAAAAAAAAAGGGGTCAACATCTCAAGAAATATTTCCCAAGTATGTGGGATGATGGACAGTGAGATATGGGGGCCGATGCATGAAATCGGCCAATAGAAGTATACAGCCGATGCACGGTCATCGACTTTAGAGGTTCAAAACTGGTACAAGCCGATGCCAGTTTACATAAACGAGCTACTGAAGAAATGCCTCGAAGGCGTGGAGGGCGTCAGCACGGACACGGTCCACCTCGGCGATCTCGGCTTCGTCATCCTCGTCCTTGCCCGTCACTAGCTGTTGGTTCAGGGCGCGTATCTCTGCCAGATCAGTCTTCAGTTGAGCTCTGAGGCCTTCTGCTTCATCTTGGGAGCGGGCGATGGATGCTTCCTTGTCGCGAATGAGCTGTTTTGTCGCCCGGACCTTTTCTTCAAGATCTTCCAGCTCCCTTTTCAAAGATGCTAGCTCAGCAGTGCTGACAGAAGTGTCAGTTTTGGCATCAAAAGACGCTTTCTTCTCATTGAGCTGCTGACATCTGTCGGCAATGTTGGCCTTCAGCGGAAGTTGGGCATGGCGCAGGTTGATCCTCTCACGAGCTAGCTTCACCCTGGACCCGTAGAAGGACAGAGTTACGACGGGCCAAAGCTTCACCTGCAATGCTACGGGGAGTTGGTCCTTGATTTCAGCAAGAACGCCCTTCACTTCTTCAGAACCCTCGATCAACTCCTCGATTGGGGAAGACAGTAAGGCTCTAAGTCGTTGGAATTGACGTAGGACAGCCCTGGCTGGTGGTTCATCGGTGGCGACAGGGGGAGTTGGATCGATCGAGTCAGGATCAAATGTCAGCAAGCCTGAAATGTTACAACCCTGGCAGCCCGAAAAGACGTCAGTATGCGTCCAACGGGGAAGAATAAGCTGAAAGAAGTTAACGTACCTCTCCTAAGACCGAGGGGATGGCAGACGACGAGGCGATCGGCTTGTGTTTGGGAGCTGGAGGCGTTGCCAAATTGGTAGCCGTTCCATCTGCGTTTTCGGGGATTACCAGGTCTGGTTTGGCTAAAGGCGTCGGCGCGGCCCCGGCCTTCCCACTAGAAGCATCAGTTGTCTGCATGAAAGGTGATTTACCGATGTAAATGATGATGAATAGGCAGGCAAAAGGGAGTAAGGGGCAGGAGCATAAAGGATGATGATTTTTCGGAACCTCTTGGCTCGATGAAGAAGCTTGTGGTCCTTTACGAGCTCTCTTGGGACCCAAAGCTGGCCCGGCCTCGACTGGTGCTCGGGGGGCAGCAGGCTCAGGAACAGACCTTTTCCTGGAAGCCGATGGTGGCACATCTGGCTGGCTCGGGGTGATGGTCCTCTCAGAATCCGTTGGGCTCGATTCTCCCTCATTGGGTTGTGTGTCCTCGTGGGAAGTATCTTCAATGGAAGCCTGCAAAAGAAGGAAGGCTGTTAGACATGAGCACGTCTGCAATAATGAAAGAATGAGAAGAATCGACCAAGACATGGGTCAGCCTACATGCGAGCTTTCTGGAGAAGGGCTCCAGTGCCTCAAGGTCTTCCTGGCAGCTACATTCCTCGTCATCGTTCTTGTCTTAGTTGGAACTTGAGGGGCAGCTGATGTTGAAGTTCCTTGCTTCTTAAAAGCCGATTGAGGTGTTATCGGCTGTTTCTGCATTATGACCTTTTTCAAAGGCGGCGAGTTTTTGCAGAAAAGAACCACAGGAGATGGCGGAAAGAACTCAAAGGGGGAGCCATCACTGTGTGTAGGTTCGGGGCCATCTTATTGCTGCAAAGGGAGAAATTGGGTTAGTAGGAGAGTCATTTATGAGCTGCATTGAGAAAATTTGCAAGTAGTGGTACCTGTTCCACGAGGACGTCATAATCGGCATCAAGTTGTTTCAGCAGCGGTCCCAGAGCTTTCCTGAAAGCGTGGGTTTTCCACATCGTCCACCAGTCCTCGAAGCCATCAGTTGATGAAGCGAAGGTGAGGTCATTTGGAATAGGGATGGTCAGAGCATCAAAGAAGGAGTAACACCTCTGACTGGTGAGAGGATCAGGCAGGTCGGCTCTGCACTCCGTAAGATGATGGAGAAAGAGATGGGGAGGTACTTGCCCAAGGCCAAATTGCCGGGCAACTATGACCGGCTGGTAGAATTCATACCCAGGCTTGATGATTCTGTTGGATGTGCTCATACCAACTGGAAGGAAACAGGGACGGATCACAATGGAGAAGAGTTGCCGAGTGCTGGTGTCATCGGCAAAGTTATCTAGCCTGAAGGAGAGTGGATTTTCGAAATGTTCAGATTCTTCCATATAAGGGAAGAAGGTAGGATTGTCCAGGCCTTGAAAGAAAGTGCTGAACCACTTGGCTGCTTCCTTGGGGGATAGTTTGCTGCCTGGCAGCCTGTACAAAGCTTGGCCATAACTGGTGCATCGGATCTGCTTCCCTTTGACATCGGGAAAGGTACAACTCGCCAAAAGGGGGAAGTTTGGGATGTGGTTCTGAAAATACAGCTGGGCCCATAGCTGAATGAACCACCAAGGACCGCCTGTTTTGACTGCTATGCCTGAGAACAGCTTGACGGACATCAACTGGAGATATCGATAGACTTCTCCAAGGAACAGTTTGCCGATGCCAAGTTGAGTACCTTTGGCCAGTTCGTGGGCTAGAGAGAGATAGTTCTTGGTGGGAGCAAGGGAAGGGCCACAGAATATGAAATGCTCCAGCCAGAAGTTGAGAAAGGCTGTATGTTCTTTCTCTGAGACAGGGCCCTTTGTTTTCATATGGCGTTGGAGGTAGGCACCCCAGTTTGTGCAGTCTGTTTTAGAAGACAGTTTGTAGGGGACTTTGGTCAGTTTAAAAGCAGAAGGGCTGGGTGAGGTGACATCCAGGCCAGTGATCATCACCACGTCTAACAAGGTTGGTGACATAGGGCCATGACCGAACATAAAGCAGTTCAGAGCGTCAGACCAGAAGTAGCCGATGGTTTTCAGAAGGTTCTCATGTTTTTCAAGAGGAGACAATGATAAATGCAAGGCATCGGCTATCCCTGTGGTTTCCCATTGGGATTGGTAAGCTCTAGCTACTCTACTGAACCAAGAGACCCAGTGTTCAGGGGGATTAGGCTAGGCTCGCAGACAGTCGGCCCAGGAGTTCAGATCTAGGTCTTGGCTTACGAAGGGGATTCTATTTGCTTCGCAAGAAATCAGATGAGCGGGGCTAGATTCTGTGCGAGGGCCAAGACAGAGGGAGTTTGGGAGAGAAGGATGCGGCAGCAGAATGTTTGAAACCTAGAAAATTTAATGGTGGAATAAGGCATTAATTCAGGTGTTCGCCATTAAGTCTAAGCATCGTGTTCAGACTGCGAGGAGTAAGCGTACCTTCAGACCGGAGACCTCTGGGTTGGTGTTGGACGATTCCGCCATCTAGGTCGCTGGCAGAGATGGATCTAAGCAGTTGGGGATCGAGGGTTCTTGTCGTTGTGAGCTCGATCTGGTCAGTGGGAGATTGAAGATCTGGGTCGCCCTTTTTGAAGAAGGTCGCAGGTTACCGTTTGAAACTGGAAAGCAGCCGCTTAGGTTTGCCTAAATATGCGACCAAGTTTTGACCTTGTCAACGTTTTTGGGAAAGCCGATGTCCATCGGCTCTTTGAGCTTTGACTTAGTTAATGGAATAAGTGCAGTATGGTAAAAGCCGATACAGCGTTATCGGCTCCTGGAGCATCGACCTATTTTGGTTATCAACAAAATTGGGGCGACAAAAGCAATCTTCGAGAAACAGATTTGCATTCATTCGAAAGCTGATTACTTACAAAAGGCTGATTGATTACAAAAGGGATCTTATTGCTACTACTACTACTGGTTCCTAATCTAGGCCGAGGTCGTCGTCGCTGTCATCGCTGCCGTCTTGTCCGCTGTCCTCAGCGCTGCTACCGGCGTCGTCTTCGCTGCTGCTGATCCAGATGCCCGTGGGGGCCTCCTCATCCTCGTCGTCGTCTTCGGTGTCCTCGCTGGACCCGGCGCGGAAGTACTTCACCAGCTGGTACTCCTCGGAGGAGGTGTCCTCCTCTTCCTCCTCCTCGTCGGAGGAGTCGACGCCGTCCCAGGACATGGCGTCGTCGGTGCTGTCCGCCTCCAGTTCCCCATCGGCGAGGAACTGCAGGTCCTCCTCGCCGTCAGTCATGGACGCGTCGTCCTCCGACCAAGCGGCGAAGTCCCAATCCCTCTCGTCCCACCATTGTGGGGCGAGAGTGTTGTACGCCTCCATCGGCGGGTGTTCTGGCGTCGGCTCTCGGTCGCTCATCGAGTTGGAGGCTTGGGAGGACAGGCCAGATGAAGCGGAGGAGGCCATGGCGGAGAAAGAGGGTTTTTTCGGCGGAGGAGGAAGAAGGGTTTTCTTTTGGCTACTGGAGGAAGATGGGGACTGCAAACTGTTTAGGTGAATTTAAATAAGGGGAATAGTATGAAGCGGTTCAATGCTATAGCAGTTTCCCAGAATGCACTGCCGAAGTTGTCAAATCATGCGCTGCGGGGGAGTGGAGAAGACAAGGCATCATGATGAGGGGGTGGCGTGAAGATCCTGTTTTGCAACGCATTCTGTCAACGCGCAACCCGATACAAAAAAAGAAGAGGAGAAGAAAAAAAAAGAGAACAGAGTGGTTTTGGAATTATTATTGCCAAAACCAGGGGGGCATGTGTTATCGCCATATTTTGGCCAAAGGAGGAGTTGGGCCGTGATCAAGATGGGCTTAGAAGATACGTATATACAACGTGTTGTTGAATCGGCCTCGCGTGTTGATTTGGGCTAAATTGCCCGTGTATCTTATATTGTAATAGATTCCGTTTAGATTTAGGTAAGAGATAGAGTTGTAGAGTTATTCCAAAGACAGAAAGTCTCCGGACTATAAATATGTACCTAAGGTTATCGAGAAAAGGAGGACAATCACGTTCACAACAAACACAATCTCGGCGCATCGCCACCCCTTGTTTCTAGGGTTTTTCTCGGGTAAGTGCCATGCTGCCTAGATCGCATCTTGCGATCTAGGCAGTGTCTACTTATGCGTTATCAGGTGTTACTCGTACTGAAGCCTTGTTGATGGCGAGTAACACTATTATCATAGAGTTGTTTGGGTTAGCATCAGTACTTTTTGCTATGATTGTTTAGTTATGCTACCTCTAGTTATCTCGCCGCCTTTGCACCTTTTCCCGGGTGTAAGGGTGGCATCTTGCTTGATCTTTATTTAAGTCGATTTGATCTGTTATAGTTGTGCCTTGTTCTCCAAGGTTTAGTTTAATATCCACATGATCAGGCCTTGCAAACGGGTTGAACGATCCAGTAGTATGTAAGATATGGTTTACCAATCCAAGAGGGGGTGTTCCGGGAATTGACGTTACGTTGGTTTTTAGGCCTTCTCTAGGATTAGTTTTCTATTATCTTTTGTATCTACCAGGCTCAATTACGTGTAGGATGTTCCAGTCATGTAGTGAAAATGTTAAACTGTCGTAGATCGATTTAACTTGTATTGATGAAGCAAAACCCCATGTTATAATAGATCTAATGCATAACCATGGGATAATCGGCTCTAGGAGCCGATTCACAGGGAAACCTGGGAGCCGGTTACGACTCGAATTTTACATATGTTTGTTTGCCATGCAGGAAACCAATCGAAGCAATCTTTCACCTTCCTGATCAGGTATAGGTCAGGTGGCACGCCCTCGAACCAAGCCAGGACGTGTGCCGGAGTTTTGCGGGCCGTTGCCCGAGGGACCAGGGCCCACCAGCAGTTCTGGGAGCCTCCCGGCTCTTCGTGTTGCCCGTCGCTGCTCGCCGGTGGGTTTTGGTAGGCAACACCATATCACATAAAGTTATATGCATGTGATTTTTATCCTTGTATGTATCTTATTATGCTTAGATCGCGACGGTAGCATTATAAGATGATTCCTCACTTAAATATCAAGATAAAACTGTGTTCTCCCCATGTATGAACCGTTGCAAAAGTTCGTCGTGTCCAAGCATCACGTGATGATCGGGTGCTATAGACTCTACGTTCACATACAACGGGTGCAAGCCAGTTTTGCACACGCGGAAATACTTGGGTTTGACTTGACGAGCCTAGCATGTACCGAAAGGTTAAGCATGAGTCATATGAATGATATGATTGACACTTCGTTGTCCACCATTGAAACCACATCTCTTCTCGTGAAGATCGGATTAGGTGTGGTGAATTTGGATCATGTTCACTAAACAACTTGAGGGATGTTGAATTTATTGGGAGTTCATCTAGTAATTTGATTAAGTTGAACTAGTTATCATGAACATAGTCTAATTTGTACTTGCAAATATTGTAGATCAAATGGCTAAGTCCAACTTCAACTTCAACGTTTTTGCTGAGAAAGAAAAGCTTAAGAACAATGGGTCTAACTTCACCAACTGGTTCTGCAATCTGAGAATCATTCTCTCTGGCAGACAAAAGGACTATGTCCTTGAAAATGCGCTAGGTGACGCCCCTGCTGTAGATGTGCCAGCTGATGAGAAAGCTGTTTATCAGTCGCGCAAAGATGATTATGGTGTGATTAAGAGAACCATATTGTTTGCTATGGAATCGGACCTTCAAAATCGTTTTGAAGACTATCCCGGGCCCTTTGAGATTCTTGAGGAGCCGAAAACTATGTTTCAGACTCAGGCCCGTTCTGAGAGATATGAGATCTCTGAGAAATTCTTTAACTGCAAGATGGAGGAAGGGAGTTCCGTTAGTGAGCTCGCCATAAAAATGTTGGGCTACAGTCAACGCCTTGAGCAACTGGACTGCAAGATTCCAGAGGAGCTCAAGATTGACAGGGTTCTGCAATCACTCCCTCCCAGCTACAAAAGTTTTGTAGTGACTCATAATCAGATTGGTTCCACTGATACGATCACCGAGCTCTTCGCAAAGCTGAAGGCTGCGGAGGTGGACATCAAAAAGGATCATCATGTGTTGATGGTCAACAAGCCCCCCCACCTTCAAGAAAGGTAAGGGTGCAAAGAAGCCCTTCAAGAAAGGTGGCGGCAAGCGCGTTGCCCCTGCTGAGAAGAAGCTCAAGTCTGGACCTAAGCCGGACACTGAGTGCTTCTATTGCAAGGACAAGGGTCACTGGAAGCGCAACTGTCCGAAGTACTTAGCGGACAAGAAGGCTGGCACCATCAAAGGTATATTTGATATACATGTTATTGATATTTTCCTTACTAGCTCTCATTTTAGTGCCTGGGTATTTGATACTGGTTCAGTTGCTAATATTTGTAACTCGAAACAGGAGCTATGGAATAGACGGCGGCTTGCGAGGGATGAGGTGACGATGCGTGTTGCAACGGATCAAGAGTTGATGTGATGGCCATCGACACACTCTCCTTAGTTTTACCTTCGGGATTAGTTTTAAACCTCAATAAATTTTATTATGTGCCTGCGTTGAGCATGAACATCATTTCTGGATCGTGTTTATTGCAAGACGGTTATTCATTTAAATCTGAGAATAATGGTTGTTCTATTTATATGAGTAACATCTTTTATGGGCATGCACCTGCTATGAATGGTTTATTTCTTCTGAATCTCGAAAGGGATGAAACACACATCCATAACATTGAGTCTAAGAGATGCAAAGTAGATAGTGATAATACTACTTATTTGTGGCACTGTCGTCTAGGTCATATTGGTGTAAAACGCATGAAGAAACTCCATTCTGATGGACTTTTGGAGTCTCTTGATTTTGAATCATTTGACACATGCGAACCATGCCTCATGGGCAAGATGATCAAAACCCCGTTCTTCGGTATGATGGAGCGAGCAACGGACTCGTTGGAAATCATACATACCGATGTATGCGGACCGATGAGTGTTTCGACGCGCGGTGGATATCGCTATTTTCTCACTTTTACCGATGACTTAAGTAGATATGGGTATATCTATTTAATGAAACATAAATTTGAAACGTTTGAAAAGTTCAAAGAATTTCAGAATGAAGTGGAGAACCATCGTAACAGAAAGATTAAGTTTCTACGATCCGATCGTGGGGGCGAATATTTGAGTTATGATTTTCTCACGCATCTTAAAGCAAGCGGAATTGTTTCGCAACTCACGCCACCCGGAACACCACAGCGCAATGGTGTGTCTGAACGCCGGAATCGAACCCTATTAGATATGGTCCAATCGATGATGTCTCTTAATGATTTGCCGTTATCATTTTGGGGTTATGCATTAGAAACCGCTGCATTCACTTTAAATAGGGCAACATCTAAATCCGTTGAGACGACACCGTATGAACTATGGTTTGGTGCTAAACCTAAGTTGCCGTTTCTTAAAGTTTGGGGATGCGAAGCTTACGTCAAGAAGTTGATGCCGGACAAGCTCGAACCCAAAGCGGAGAAATGCGTCTTCATAGGATACCCTAAGGAAACTATTGGGTATACCTTCTATCACAGAACCGAAGGCAAAGTGTTTGTCGCAAAGAACGGTTCCTTTCTTGAGAAGGAGTTTCTCTCGAAAGATGTGAGTGGGAGGAAAGTAGAGCTAGACGAGGTTGTTGAACCTTCTCTTGAGTTGGAGAGTAGCGCAGCACCTAAAATTGTTCCAGTGCCGCCTACACCAACAATAGAGAAAGCTAATGACAAGGATCATGAAGCTTCGGACGATGCTGCTACTGAACGTCGCAGGTCGACAAGGTCGTGTGCCCCTCCTGAGTGGTACGTCAACCCTGTCTTGACTGTCTTGTTAGTAGAAGACAGTGAACCTACGAACTACGAGGAAACGATGATGAGCCCAGACTCTGAGAAATGCCTAGAGGCCATGAAATCCGAATTGGGATCCATGAGCGAAAACCAAGTATGGACTTTGGTGGACCCTCCTAGCGACCGAAAGGCCGTTGAGTGCAAATGTTTTTTCAAGAAGAAAACGGACGCGGATGGTAATGTTACCGTCTATAAAGCACGGCTTGTCGCGAAAGGTTTTCGACAAGTTCAAGGTGTTGACTACGATGAGACTTTCTCTCCCGTAGAGATGTTTAAGTCCATTCGGATTTTATTAGCAATTGCTGCGTTTCATGATTATGAAATATGGCAGATGGATGTCAAGACTGCATTCCTCAATGGCAACATTGATGAAGAGTTGTATATGATGCAACCCGAAGGTTTTTTCGATCCTAAGGATGCTGATAAAGTGTGCAAACTTCAGCGTTCCATTTATGGACTGAAGCAAGCATCTCGGAGTTGGAACCTTCGTTTTGATCAAGTGATCAAGAGCTTTGGATTTGTTCCAAATTTCTACGAAGCTTGTATCTACAAGAAAGTGAGTGGGAGCTCAGTGACATTTCTGGTACTATATGTGGATGACATATTGATTATTGGAAATGACATTAACATGCTTAACGATATGAAGAGTTATTTGAACAAATGTTTTTCAATGAAAGACCTAGGGGAAGCTGCTTATATATTGGGCATCAAAATCTATAGAGATAGACAAAGACGCCTGATAGCTTTAAGCCAGAGTACATACCTAGACAAAGTTCTGAAAAGGTTCAGAATGGATAAGGCAAAGAAAGGTTCAGTGCCTATGTTGTCAGGTAAGATATTGAGCAAGGCTCAGTGTCCAGCTATGGTAAATGATAGAGAAGCTATGAGCAAAGTGCCTTATGCCTCGGCCATAGGTTCTATCATGTATGCCATGCTGTGTACTGGACCGGATGTGTCCAATGCTCTTAGTTTGACGAGCAGGTATCAAAGTGATCCAGGAGTGGAACACTGGACAGTCATGAAGAACATCCTAAAGTACCTAAATAGGACTAAAGAAATGTTCTTAGTCTATGGAGGTGATGAACAGCTCGTCGTAAAGGGTTACGTCGACGCTAGTTTCGACACCGACAAGGATGATTCTAAATCTCAGACAGGATACGTTTATATTTTGAATGGAGGAGCTGTGAGCTGGAGAAGCTGCAAGCAAAGCGTGATCGCGGGATCTACAATAGAAGCGGAATACATGGCTGCTGCAGAAGCGTCAAGTGAAGGAGTTTGGATCAGGAACTTCATCACTGAGCTTGGCGTGGTTCCAAGTTGTAACACCCTCAGAATCGACCCTATGCAAGTTTCAACGATTCCCGCCAAACCCGCATAGAAACAATTCAAAGGTGCCCACCAGGCACTTTCGTGCGGGTGGAAAACGAAGTAATAACATTACACAACATTCCTCGATGGGACCCACAGAACAGATATATATAACAGCGACTCAAAGAGTCAAGAATACGGATACAATATACAAAGATCCAAATCACCTTTAAAACGATAGAGCGTCCGACTACGGACAAGATGCAAATGGGGCTAAGAGCCCTGAAGAATAACCAATGGCGTCCATAACCCTGCACAGGCCAAGCCGGAAGGGTAACCCTGCTAACGGCGTCGATCTCAAAACCTGCTTAAACAAAAGGGGTGCCGACAAAGGGCAAAGGAAAAAGAGGAGCGTCAGTACTGAGGCCAGCACACGGCGAGGCTAGAATTCGGCGGTCCTCGCCTACACAGGTATGGTGGACTGAAGCGGCAGCGGTAGCATGCACTAAACAACCTATAGAGACTCGATATAACTGGCGGCTATCAGAGAGGGGTAAGAAAGACCTATTCGGAGATAACCTGATGCTAACATCAAACAAACCCATCCTGGTGTTTCCCCCTCGAGACCAAACGAGGAAGTCAGCCGAGGAACTCACACCGTTGGCAGTTTTATTTATTCAGTTATCGTTGCAGCAATTACTAGTCAGGTATAGATAGTCATCCTGATAATATAAGCAGTGGGCCATTTTATTTAACCATTCCGTTGTAGTTGCGGCACTTACTAGTCAGATACAAATAGCATGAGATATCCCAAAAACCCAGCAGTTGTTGGTACTTTTATTCAGCCATTCCGTTGTAGTTGCAATACTTACTAGTCAGGTACAATGGTCGCAAGCGACAACCCAAACAAGCAATTGTTGGCAGTGTTATTTAGCCATTCCATTATAGTGAAGCTGATTACTAGTCATTATAAAGTCAGGTTTATAGCACTACTTTAGTTATAGTTGTCTATGGTCGAGATACTGTGCTCCAAGTCGTCCATAACCGCGGACACGGCTTTCAGAAAGTTTTACCCGGCCGGGGTGCACCAATAGCAACACACACTCGATCAACCTCGGAAAAACCAAATCAAAACCCAACGAGGCCTTCACGACAAAGCAATCACCAGATTCAGAAATATTTCCGGGGGCCACCCCGTTGAGTACACCCGCAATGAAGCTAGCTGACTCCGAGACGGACTCAAGGTTTGTGGGGCCGGCTGTAAGCGACTGGGAACCCAAAACTGGGCTTGTCGATACCGTGTAAACGGGTCACGATCCTAAACAGTACAGTGTGCTCCTCGCACAATCGTAAATAAAGCAGTAAAGCATGGCATAAGTACAGGATCGTAAATAAAACCTCAAACTAGTTTGTGGCCCCAGGAAATAAGTATGAATCAAGCTCTGGCTCAGGGGGGTCCCATAATCCTCCCGGATGTGGATAGCGCGAATATTCAAGGAACAGGTATCAAGTACTCGGGGTCCTACGGGACACAAGTGGACGGTTAACAACCAAATAACATCTATTGCCCACCTGTGGCTCTGCTTACTTACTTCAATTTTAGTTGTTAAACAGTAATTTAAAGTGAACAATAAGTAAAGCCAGGATCATCTCCAACATCAAACATGCGGCAATACACCAACAACTGTGGCACTTGTCGACACGCAGCAGCACTTGAGCAAGCGACTACGACGTGCAAGTCCAACTATCTACCAAACAACAGGTAATAGGATGTGTCCAAGGCAATATAAGGCTGCAAGGGATAACACGGGTACGAAAACTAGAGCAACGCGACACAGATAGCAATAGATCAATAGGAGGGAATAAATACTATAAAAGTAAGATAGGTAGAAAGGGGGAGATGCTCGCCTGAAACATTGCCGAAGGTTCATCCGAAGATTGGGTCGACACTCGCATCAACTCAACGGCCTTATCCGCGGAGAAGCAAAACACTAGAAGAAACACCGGATGCAATATTTAATACTACGGCAAAAGACCGGGCATGCTTATGATATGATGCATGGCATGGCAAAGGTGCGATGCAATTAGGTCATATTAAGCGGAACCGGGGTCCCGACAATTAATGAAATGGTTCAAGTTGTTTAACTACCCCGCGAATTAAATGTTGTAATAACAGGGCAAGATAAGTTACCGGTTCGCTACACAAATTTAAATGAGGCCAATATAAGACTAGATTTGCCCGCATATGGGCCCCATATTTAATTATGAGGTGAATCGGCATAAGGCCCCCAAACCACACAAATATGCATGCGAGTATGACAATTTAATATGCAACAGGTTTTATAATTAGCATTTATAAAATAGGGGCTCGGGAAAAGGTTCACACATTAGGGGGTCTCGACGAACTTGGGGTTCCGGGGTTCGGGGTTCGGTCTCAGGGTTCAGGGTTCGCCGAATCGTTCTCGGATAACGGAGGTAGGTCTTGTCGCATCCGTGGTCGTCGGGTCATGTCGACGGTCATGGCGTTCAAGGGGAGAACTTGGCGTTCCGGGACGAAGGACTTGGTTCGGTGTCGGGGGCATCGGATTCACCCTGGTCGGTGTCGATCTTGTCGCATTCGTGGTCTTGCATAGTTTCCGGGTCTCGACTCGTGTCGGTCTTGTGGTCCGAGAGGGAGGGGGACGCCGTGATCGGTCTTCAAGGGTCCGAAAGGCAATCTTGGCGTTCCGGGCATCTTCGGTCCTCGGATCCGAGAGGGAGTGCTTGGTGGTTTCCGGGAAGGAGACCTTGAATCACCAGGTCCAAGAAGGCGATCTTGTTGTCCCGTGAAGTAGAAGTACATGTCTTCTCGGACTATGTCACATGTACGTCTTCGTGATCTTCGAGTCGGCAACAGTCGTGGGGCGGTTCTTGGGGGTTCAAGCGACGATGATAGAAGAACTTATTGGTGGGTAGGGGAACCTTGTCTGAACTTAGGCCTGGTACACCAGCATGCATACTCACGGCACCACTATGCCGTAGCAGAGGAAGCAGAGGCCGTGGCGGACGAGCTTGACGTGGCCAGCGATGGACGCGGAGAAAAAGGGCGGCTCAGATGGGTGGCCATCAGAGGAGGCCTCGCTGGGGCGCAGGAGGTTGAGGACCAGAGCCGGCAGCGACGGGGCAAGCTCGGGTGGAGAGGATGAGGCGGACGGTGGTGGCCGGAGGAAGAACGGGCGGCGGTGAGGATAGGCTCGGGCGGCGGAGGTACCGGCCGGAGGAAGAGGAGGCTGCGGAGGGGAGGGGCCCTGGTCGGCGACGAGGTGGAGGCGTCCTGGGCGGCGGACGGCGGCGCGCGGGGCCGCGGGCATCGTCGGGGAAACGCCGACGTGGGAAGGAGGGCGGCGAGGCGGCGTGCCGCGGCCGGAGCAGGGCGGCTCGAGGAGGTAGCCAGCGAGCCCGGCGGGGTGGAGGAGGGCGGCCGCAGGAGGCCGGCGCGGGCGTGGTGCAGAGGAGGCCGCGCGGCGGCTCGAGCATGGCCGGGCGCGGCCGCGAGCGGGGACGCGGGGCGGAGGAGGAAGGGGGAACCGACGGAGGGGAGGAGTGGCGAGGAGGGCGTCCGCTGGCGGCCGGAGCTAGGAAGAGGGCGAGCAGCGGCGAGGTCGGGCTGGGCGAGCCGAGCGGAGGGAGAGAGAGAGGAAGGAGAGACGCGGGCGAGCGCTGGGTTGGGAGAGAGAGAGGGCGCGGGGTGGACCGGGAGCCACGCGGGGGGGCGCGCCCAGGTGCGGACGCGGGCGGGAAAACTGTCGGCGGGGTGGGGCCTCGGCTGAGGTGGCGGCTGGATTGGGGAGAGGGAGTAGGGAGGTGGAGGTTGGTGATTGGGTGGGGAGAGGGCCAGGCTGAGGTGGCGAGAGGGGATTGGAGGGGGTGAGGTGGAGGAGGGGTGGGTAGAATAGGACTGGTAGTTTTAGGATTTTGGGTGGACCGTTTTTGCACTGGGGGTGGCCGACTGGGTCGGTTCGGCCCGGTTTGGCTGTCCCCATTAAAATAATTTAATATTTTATTTGTTTAAAACAAGGCTTCTGCAAACCGATAGCAGACAAAATAAAATAATCCGGAGACCCGGGTTTTGCGTTTGGAACATAGACAGGGCGTTTAGAAAACAAGAACCGGTTTTTCCGCAATTAGTTTTATGCAAGCAAATGCAAGATGATGACAATGCTCAAATGCAATGTGGCATGATGACATGAGCATGCGGTCATGATGATGCAATGCACAAAAACAACGCGATTTTCTAGTAGTGGTTTTGCGGGAAGCCACACTTCGACACCACTAACAATGGATCTCGCCCTCGAGATCCGCCTCATGGTACCAGAAGGAAGGTCGGCGATCTGCGTCTTCTCGCTTCGTGTAGATCCTCGCGACACCACTAACAAGAGGTCGTTGTCCGTGATCGTCGAGAGAACACTCCGGGGACAAAAGGTCGAAGGTAGAGGTATCCACAAATAAATCCACCCCTAACTTCCGTGGACGGAGTAAAACTGCTGGATCCACCGATTCGATGTACAAGAGCGAATGATAAGAGTAGTCGGATGGTGATCAGTCCATCGCGCACCCAAACCATTACTCTGCACACGAATAGGCGGATTATGCAACCAACTCTCGGAATTAGACTGAAGATCTCGACAAGCGAGGTTCAGAAACAAAGGGGTGATGCAGACTCTGCATCAGATCTGGCGTAGATGATGTCGTTGCGTCAGAAAACACCGGAAGGCACGAGAAGGAACAAAGAGAAGTCCATCAGACGAAGGATTCCTCGGATAGCATGAAGACCAGATGTGGCAACACCGTCATCAAAGGAGGAAGCGAAACCCTGAAGGTACGACGGAACCCAACCACGAGAAATCCTGGACTCGAAGAGAGAGAAGAGAGCGGATTCAAAACACGTCGAGATAAGAGGAGAATAGCAGAGGGGTAAGGAGTAAAATCAGACCTAATCAGAACTATCCAACCAATTTTGCAAAATAGTTTTGACACTCTACAGCGGCCGTTAGCTAGGTTATCCTACAGGCTGGACTTGTGGGGTATCGCAACTGCTGAGCTCTGATACCACTCTGTAACACCCTCAGAATCGACCCTATGCAAGTTTCAGCGATTCCCGCCAAACCCGCATAGAAAAGATTCAAAGGTGCCCACCAGGCACTTTCGTGCGGGTGGAAAACGAAGTAATAACATTACACAACAGTCCTCGATGGGACCCACAGAACAGATATATATATAACAGCGACTCAAAGAGTCAAGAATACAGATACAATATACAAAGATCCAAATCACCTTTAAAACGATAGAGCGTCCGACTACGGACAAGATGCAAATGGGGCTAAGAGCCCTGAAGAATAACCAATGGCGTCCATAACCCTGCCCAGGCCAAGCCGGAAGGGTAACCCTGCTAACGGCGTCGATCTCAAAACCTGCTTAAACAAAAGGGGTGCCGACAAAGGGCAAAGGAAAAAGAGGAGCGTCAGTACTGAGGTCAGTACACGGCGAGGCTAGAATTCGGCGGTCCTCGCCTACACAGGTATGGTGGACTGAAGCGGCAGCATGCACTAAACAACCTATAGAGACTCGATACAACTGGCAGCTATCAGAGAGGGGTAAGAAAGACCTATTCGGAGATAACCTGATGCTAACATCAAACAAACCCATCCTGGTGTTTCCCCCTCGAGACCAAACGAGGAAGTCAGCCGAGGAACTCACACCGTTGGCAGTTTTATTTATTCAGTTATCGTTGCAGCAATTACTAGTCAGGTATAGATAGTCATCCTGATAAGATAAGCAGTGGGCCATTTTAGTTAACCATTCCGTTGTAGTTGCGGCACTTACTAGTCAGATACAAATAGCATGAGATATCCCAAAAACCCAGCAGTTGTTGGTACTTTTATTCAGCCATTCCGTTGTAGTTGCAATACTTACTAGTCAGGTACAATGGTCGCAAGCGACAACCCAAACAAGCAATTGTTGGCAGTGTTATTTAGCCATTCCATTATAGTGAAGCTGATTACTAGTCATTATAAAGTCAGGTTTATAGCACTACTTTAGTTATAGTTGTCTATGGTCGAGATACTGTGCTCCAAGTCGTCCATATCCGCGGACACGGCTTTCAGAAAGTTTTACCCGGCCGGGGTGCACCAATAGCAACACACACTCGATCAACCTCGGAAAAACCAAATCAAAACCCAACGAGGCCTTCACGACAAAGCAATCACCAGATTCAGAAATATTTCCGGGGGCCACCCCGTTGAGTACACCCGCAACGAAGCTAGCTGACTCCGAGACGGACTCAAGGTTTGTGGGGCCGGCTGTAAGCGACTGGGAACCCAAAACTGGGCATGTCGATACCGCGTAAACGGGTCACGATCCTAAACAGTACAGTGTGCTCCTCGCACAATCGTAAATCAAGCAGTAAAGCATGGCATAAGTACAGGATCGTAAATAAAACCTCAAACTAGTTTGTGGCCCCAGGAAATAAGTATGAATCAAGCTCTGGCTCAGGGGGGTCCCATAATCCTCCCGGATGTGGATAGCGCGAATATTCAAGGAACATGTATCAAGTACTCGGGGTCCTACGGGACACAAGTGGACGGTTAACAACCAAATAACATCTATTGCCCACCTGTGCCTCTGCTTACTTACTTCAATTTTAGTTGTTAAACAGTAATTTAAAGTGAACAATAAGTAAAGACAGGATCATCTCCAACATCAAACATGCGGCAATACACCAACAACTGTGGCACTTGTCGACACGCAGCAGCACTTGAGCAAGCGACTACGACGCGCAAGTCCAACTATCTACCAAACAACAGGTAATAGGATGTGTCCAAGGCAATATAAGGCTGCAAGGGATAACACGGGTACGAAAACTAGAGCAACGCGACACAGATAGGAATAGATCAACAGGAGGGAATAAATACTATAAAAGTAAGATAGGTAGAAAGGGGGAGATGCTCGCCTGAAACATTGCCGAAGGTTCATCCGAAGATCGGGTCGACACTCGCATCAACTCAACGGCCTTATCCGCGAAGAAGCAAAACACTAGAAGAAACACCGGATGCAATATTTAATACTACGGCAAAAGACCGGGCATGCTTATGATATGATGCATGGCATGGCAAAGATGCGATGCAATTAGGTCATATTAATCGGAACCGGGGTCCCGACAATTAATGAAATGGTTCAAGTTGTTTAACTACCCCGCGAATTAAATGTTGTAATAACAGGGCAAGATAAGTTACCGGTTCGCTACACAAATTTAAATGAGGCCAATATAAGACTAGATTTGCCCGCATATGGGCCCCATATTTAATTATGAGGTGAATCGGCATAAGGCCCCCAAACCACACAAATATGCATGCGTGTATGACAATTTAATATGCAACAGGTTTTATAATTAGCATTTATAAAATAGGGGCTCGGGAAAAGGTTCACACATTAGGGGGTCTCGACGAACTTGGGGTTCCGGGGTTAGGGGTTCGGTCTCAGGGTTCAGGGTTCGCCGAATCGTTCTCGGATAACGGAGGTAGGTCTTGTCGCATCCGTAGTCGTCGGGTCATGTCGACGGTCATGGCGTTCAAGGGGAGAACTTGGCGTTCCGGGACGAAGGACTTGGTTCGGTGTCGGGGGCATCGGATTCACCCTGGTCGGTGTCGATCTTGTCGCATTCGTGGTCTTGCATAGTTTCCGGGTCTCGACTCGTGTCGGTCTTGTGGTCCGAGAGGGAGGGGGACGCCGTGATCGGTCTTCAAGGGTCCGAAAGGCGATCTTGGAGTTCCGGGCATCTTCAGTCCTCGGATCCGAGAGGGAGTGCTTGGTGGTTTCCGGGATGGAGACCTTGAATCACCAGGTCCAAGAAGGCGATCTTGTTGTCCCGTGAAGTAGAAGTACATGTCTTCTCGGACTACGTCACATGTACGTCTTCGTGATCTTCGAGTTGGCAACAGTCGTGGGGCGGTTCTTGGGGGTTCAAGCGACGATGATAGAAGAACTTATTGGTGGGTAGGGGAACCTTGTCTGAACTTAGGCCTGGTACACCAGCATGCATACTCACGGCACCACTATGCCGTAGCAGAGGAAGCAGAGGCCGTGGCGGACGAGCTTGACGTGGCCAGCGATGGACGCGGAGAAAAAGGGCGGCTCGGATGGGTGGCCATCAGAGGAGGCCTCGCTGGGGCGCAGGAGGTTGAGGACCAGAGCCGGCAGCGACGGGGCATGCTCGGGTGGAGAGGAGGAGGCGGACGGTGGTGGCCGGAGGAAGAACGGGCGGCGGTGAGGATAGGCTCGGGCGGCGGAGGTACCGGCCGGAGGAAGAGGAGGCTGCGGAGGGAAGGGGCCCCTGTCGGCGACGAGGTGGAGGCGTCCTGGGCGGCGGACGGCGGCGCGCGGGGCCGCGGGCGTCGTCGGGGAAACGCCGGCGTGGGGAGGAGGGCGGCGAGGCGGCGTGCCGTGGCCGGAGCAGGGCGGCTCGAGGAGGTGGCCAGCGAGCCCGGCGGGGTGGAGGAGGGCGGCCGGAGGAGGCCGGCGCAGGCGTGCTGCAGAGGAGGCCGCGCGGCGGCTCGAGCATGGCCGGGCGCGGCCGCGAGCGGGGACGCGGGGCGGAGGAGGAAGGGGGAACCGGCGGAGGGGAGGAGCGGCGAGGAGGGCGTCCGCTGGCGGCCGGATCTAGGAAGAGGGCGAGCAGCGGCGAGGTCGGGCTGGGCGAGCCGAGCGGAGGGAGAGAGAGAGGGAGGAGAGACGCGGGCGAGCGCTGGGTTGGGAGAGAGAGAGGGCGCGGGGTGGACTGGGAGCCACGCGGGGGCGCGCGCCCAGGTGCGGACGCGGGCGGGAAAACTGTCGGCGGGGTGGGGCCTCGGCTGAGGTGGCGGCTGGATTGGGGAGAGGGAGTGGGGCGGTGGAGGTTGGTGATTGGGTGGGGAGAGGGCCAGGCTGAGGTGGCGAGAGGGGATTGGAGGGGGTGAGGTGGAGGAGGGGTGGGTAGAATAGGACTGGTAGTTTTAGGATTTTGGGTGGACCGTTTTTGCACTGGAGGTGGCCGACTGGGTCGGTTCGGCCCGGTTTGGCTGCCCCCATTAAAATAATTTAATATTTTATTTGTTTAAAACAAGGCTTCTGGAAACCGATAGCAGACAAAATAAAATAATCTGGAGACCCGGGTTTTGCGTTTGGAACATAGACGGGGCGTTTAGAAAACAAGAACCGGTTTTTCCGCAATTAGTTTTATGCAAGAAAATGCAAGATGATGACAATGCTCAAATGCAATGTGGCATGATGACATTAGCATGCGGTCATGATGATGCAATTCACAAAAACAACGCGATTTTCTTGTAGTGGTTTTGCGGGATGCCACACAAGTGCATTGGACCCACTAGAGATATTGTGTGACAACACTAGCGCCATAGCACTCGCTAAGGAACCAAGATATCATCCAAAGACCAAGCATATCAACCTTAAGTTTCATATAATCCGATATTATATAGCAGATGGAGATCTGAAGATTATCAAAGTACATACAGATCTGAATGTCGCAGATCCATTGACTAAACCTCTTCCACGTGTAAAACATGATCAGCACCTTAGTGCCATGGGTGTGAGATTGTTGCCAAATGTAAACTAGATTTTTGACTCTAGTGCAAGTGGGAGACTGTTGGAATTATGCCCTAGAGGCAATAATAAAGATGTTATTATTATAATTCTTGTTCATGATAAAGTTTATATTCTATGCTAGAATTGTATTAAGCGGAAACTTTAATACTTGTGTGGTTTATGAACAACACTGTGTCCCTAGTATGTCTCTATGGACTAGCTCATTGATTAATGATGGTTAAGGTTTCCTAACCATAGACATGAGTTGTCGATTAATAATGAGATCATATCATTGGGAGAATGATATGATGGACAGACCCAAACTAAGCGGAGCAATTAGATCGTGTCATCGTGTTCATCTTTGCGAAGCTTTTCTTATGTCAAATATTGTATTCCTTAGACCATGAGATAATACAACTCCCTGGTATCGGAAGAAAGCTTTGAGGTCATCAAACGTCATCCTATGAGAGGGTGATCATAAAGGTGTCTCTCAGGTGATCGGAAAGTACCAGTTGGGTTGTATGTATCGAGACGAGATTTGTCCCTCCCAAGTCGGAGAGATATACTTCGGGCCCACTCGGTAATCGATATCAACACCGCTTGCAAGCATGTGATTAAGGAGTTACTCATAAAGTGATATCGGATTACAGAACGAGTAAAGTACTTGCTGCGAACGAGATTGAACTAGGTATGATGGTACCGACGATCAAATCTCGGGCAAGTAAAATATCGCGAGACGAAGGGAATATATATATGGGATTGATTGAGTCCTGGCATCGTGGTTCATCCGATATGATCATCGATGAATGTGTGGGAGTCAATATGAGTTTCCAGACCCTGTTGTTGATTATTGATAGAAGATCATGTCTGCATGTTCTCGAACCCGAAGGGTCACACACTTAACGTGTCTCGACGCTAGGATAGATTGGATAATTGGTTTATGAGTTTTTGTTCAGAGTCTCGGATGGGATCCGGGACATCACGAGAGGTTCCGGAATGGTCCGGAGAATAAGATTCATATAAGGCAATGCAGTTTTGGAGTTCGGAATTGTTTCGGGTTAATCGGTATTGTACCGGAAGCTTCTAGAACCTTCCGGAGGGGGACCAACGTGGCCCCACCTGCCGGGAGGGGACATGGGCCTATGAGGGAGTGCCCTGGCCGCATTGGGCCAGGGGCACAAGGCCCCATAGGGCCCAGCCGGCCAACCTAGGGCAAAACCCTAGGGGAGCTTCTAGAAGGGGGGAACTTGCCCCCTACTCCTCCCTCCTTGGCCGCTGGCCCTAGGGCTTGGGGAAGGGGCAAGGGCTGGCCGCCCACCCCTCTATATAAAGAGGGCTGGGGGCGCACCCCCTCCTCAAGCCCTAGCCGCCCTGCTGCCCTCCTCTCTCTCTCTCCCTCCCGACTGCACGTAGGCGAAGCCCTGCTGCAGAAACTCTCCACCACTTGCACCGCTCCGTCGCATTGTAGATCCAATCCGTCTCTCCACCCCACTTGCTGGACCGAGGAAGGAGGAGACGTCGAGGTGCCGTACGTGTGCATCTCTCGGAAGCATCGCCACTTGCGGTGTTAGATCAGATCGGATCGCGAGGAGGAGAAGCGAGTACGACTACATCACCCACGTTCCGTCGAACGTTCCGCTGTGCGAATCTTCAAGGGTATGAAGATCTCATCTAATCCCCCTCGTTGTTTGCATCTCCTAGATTAGATCTTGGCTTTCCTGTTCGCATCCGTAGAATTTTTTTGATTTACTATGTTGCGAAACCCTTCAGCTCACGCATAACAAGCGCACCAAGTTGCATCAAGCTCTTCTCCTGGAGCATCGCAAGCTTGAACTTGCGTATGAAAAGCTGCAAATTGACACCCAAGGCCAAGGTAATTTTCTTACTCGCCCTATCTTTATTCAGCATATGTTCCTTCGGTTCACTTTCTTAGTTTTTCTCGCTCTTTTCCCACAACCTCTGCTCGGTCCACCATCGAGGCTTTCTACTCGCAGATCAGCGAGATGGAGAGTAAGTTTTTTAATTTCCTCACGCTGTTTTATGCTCATGACATTTTTCCTGCCTTATTATCCTGGTAGGTCGAGATATTTCTACCGCCGCTGATGAGTAGTTTGTTCCGAATAAGCAGAGAAGCACCAAGACGAACTCCAGAAGGAGCGAGACGAGGTGACTCGGCTAAAGAAGCTGATGGCCGACATGGAGCAGAAACACTTGGCCGAGGTGAAGGGGCTGAAGGAAGAGCTTGCCGAGAAAGATGATCATCACGCCGCCAGCGCCGAGAAAACCAAGGAGCTTCTCAAGGAAGCCGAGTCGGCGGTCGATTCGGCGAACCTGGATCTGGACGCACTCCAAGCCAAGGCCAAGTCTTGGCAAACAAGACTCGGCACCATCAACTCTTTTCTCCGTAGTGAGTTTTTACTCGCTTTCGCACTGTGCTTTCTTGTTCTTGACTCTGCCATCTTTGTTTGTTTGTTTGCTGAGATTCTATTTTGCTTGTAGAGAATTTTCCCGAAGCGAATTTGTTCGCTATTCGGGCCATGAAGAAGGTGAGAGCCGAGTTCGGTGCTCCATCTGATGGCGAGGTGACCAGCGATGAGCATCTCGAAGCGCTGTGGGAACGTGTCCAGACCCTCAAGTCCTGCAGCGTGGATTTGCTCAAATCGGCTATTCATGCATTTTGCATGCTCTGGCCTAATGAAGATGCACCTGTACTCATCGAGCCCCTTGCTGAAAGATTGCTTCATACTGAGGACAGGCTGGATCAGTGGCGTGAGTCGGCCGGCGGAGCTGCAGTGGACAAGGCCCTCTCCTTCGTGCTTTCATGGTATGAGGACATCAATCTTGATGTTCTTGATCGCATAAGGGGAGACGACAAGTGGCTGAATGACCCCGAGTTGATCAAGAGACGCCATGAGCGAGCCTACGCCATGATCGAGTACACCATGGTACATGCTTGGTGCGATGGGACCAGCTTCCTCGACCTTGGTGACCCACTTGAAGTTGCTGATGAAGAGGGTGCCGACAGCGAGGCCACCGAGTCAGATGATCCCGAAGACTCAGCCACTGATGCCCCTGACTCAGAAGATGCTCCAAGCGATGCTCCTAGCTTCAAGGCTGCTCCTCCGAGTCCTGCTGCTTCTTAGACGGAATAGGACAAGTACTTGAACTTTTGATGAGATCCCCGGTATGCCGGGTACAGATGTAAGATACATTGCACTTATGATTGGTTATGTGCCTTTTGATAAGGCTTTAAATATTTTGTTATGTTCTAAGTGTGAATCATCCAAGGGCAAGTCCCTGAATCTCATTTTGTCGTTTCACCTTTCCTCGATTTTGGCTCTTGTCTACCTTTTTTGGCGTTCGACATTAGAGTCTCAAAGTACTAAGTATATAGTTAGCGGGTATGAAACCTAGATCACTTGTCCGAGGATCATTCAACACACAATACAATATGACCTGCAGTGGGTTATGTTGGAGATATGCCCAAGAGGCAATAATAAAAGTAGTTATTATTATATCTTTGTGTTTATGATAATGTTTACATTCATGCTATAATAGTATTAACCGGAAACATTAATACTTGTGTAATTTGTAAACTAAATTAGAGTCCCTAGTAAAGCCTCTTTATAATACTAGCTTGTTGGTTAATCGATGATCGTGGTTTCTCGATCATGAACATTGAGATGTTGTTAACAACAAGGTCGTATCATTAGGAGAATGGTATGATGGGCATACTCCTATAGATAAGCGTAGCATAAAGATCAAGTCATTTCAATAGTTCGTTTGCTATAAGCTTTCTGATACATAGTAACCTAATTCCTTTGACCATGAGATCATGCTAATCACCATCATCGGAAGGATGTTTTGATGACATCAAACACCACACCGTAAATGGGTGGCTATAAAGGTGGCATTGAGTGTTCGGAAAGTATGGGTTGAGGCACATGGATCAAGAGTGGGATTTTTCCATCCATATGACAGATAGATATACTATGGGACCTCTCGGTGGAATGTCATCCAATTAGCTTGCAAGCATGTGACTGGCTCACAAGGGATCACATATCACGGGAACGATAAAAAAGTACTTATGGTAACGAGGCTGAACTAGGTATGCAGAGATACCCATGATCAAACCTCGGATAAGTAAACTATCGCGAGACAAAGGGAAATTGGTATCGTATGTAAGTGGTTCATTTGATCGCAAAGTAATCGTATAAATATGTGGGAGCCATATGAATTTCCATATTCCTCTATGTGTTATTGATCAGAGAAGTGTCTCGGTCATGTCCGCATAATTCACGAACCATAGGGAGACACACTTAAGGATTCAATGTTGTTTAGTAGATATGGAATGTAAGTAGGGAGACCGAATGTTGTTCAGAGTCTCGGATGGGATCCGGGATATCACGAGGAGATCCGGAATGGTCCGGAGAATAAGATTCATATAAGGAAAGTCCAATTCCGAAGTTCGAGAATGATTTCGATGTTTTCATCAGAGAGATTCTAGAAGGTTCTAGAAGGTTCACCGGACCGGAAGGGGAATGGACCATGAATGTGTCATGGGTAAGTGGAATGATTGGATCATATCCTAGGTCACTTGGTTTGGGCATTTGTAAGAGAGAATTAAAGCTCTAAATTGAAAGTCCAACGGGAGGTTTGAAAAGTCAAACTAGAACAATGGTTTCCTAGTGGAAGAAGGAAAGAGTCCTTCCAACTTGGGTTTGGAAGTGGATTCAAACTCCCCTCCCTCAAGGCTGCCCCCCCCTCTCATAAATAGAGGGGGAGGGCTGCCCCAAACAACACAAGAGCCAGCCTTCCCACCCCGTGCATCGTCGCCGTCGCGCCGCCGCCTCGTCGCCGTCGCCCTAGCCGCCGCCGACACCTCCTCCTCCCCGGCCTTCTAAACCTAGATCACTGGAAACCCTAGATCCACCATATCTCACACCGGCTTAGGCGAAGCCCTGCAGGATCTTCCCTCTACTTCCGACACCACGCCGTCGTGTTGTCGGAATCGCGAGGGGAGAACTACAACCTCCGTTGCCTGCTGGAACAAGGGAGAGGAAGGTCTTCATCGAGTACCGAACGTGTGACCGACTGCGGAAGCGCTGCCGGAACGCAGCACCGGAAGGATCGTCTACGCGATCTTGAGATCGGCAAGTGTACGACTACATCACCCACGAGAATCTGCTCTCGTTAACCGCTTTGGAATCTTCGAGGGTGAGTGCTTCTATTGACTCGTTGCTACAATCTAGTAGATAGATCTTGGCTTGTTTGTGTGCATGCGGTAGAATTTTTTTGTTTTCCATGCTACGAACCCCTACAATGGTATCAGAGCCGTGTCTATATGTAGATCTGTTGCATGAGTAGAACACAATGGTCATTGTGGGCGGTGGTGCTTTTATTATCAATTTATTTTTGTTTACTTTGCATCTTGCGGTATGATGGGATGAAGCGGCCTGGGATAACCTTACATGACATCGTTCCTGAGACTTGCTCCACGCTTAACATGCAACTTGTATTGCATAAGTGGCTTTGCGGGTGTCTGTCTCTCCCATCATGGTATAGATTCAATTTACAATAGGCACATGATAGTTCAAGCATCAATGTTGTGGTTCTTGTTCGTAAGTTAGAACGACACTTATTGAAAGCCCCAAACCACGTAAAACATGCAAAGAAAATTAGAGGCGTCTAACTTTGTTTTGCAGGGGTGTGCTGTGATGTGATATGGCCATGGTTGTGATTATATATGATGTATGCAATGTTCCTTATTGTAAGTCGGCAACCGGCAGGAGCCATATGGTTGTCTTTTAAATTCCGTTAAGACCTGCGTGTCTATTAAAAGTAGTTGTAATAGTTGATGCTGGTGCACGACAACCATGAAGCGGCGCCATTGACCTTTACGCCATACCGGTGATGATGGAGATCATGTTCGTGCTTGAAGATGGAGATCGGAAGCACAAGAAGAAAGGCCATATCATATCACATATTATGAATTGCATGTGATGTTAATCCTTTTATGCATCTTGTATTGCTTAGTTCGTGACAGTAGCATTATAAGATGATCCCTCACGCACAAAATTTCATGTTATAAAGTGTTCATCCTTAGTTAGCACCGTTGTTAAAGCTCGTTGTTTCGAAGCACCACGTGATGATCGGGTGTGTTAGATTCTACGAGTGTATACAGCGGGAGCAAGCCAGACTTTCTCATGCGGAAGCTAAGGTTTGATCTTGACGAGCCTATCATGTACAGACATGGTCTCGGAACACGGATCACCGAAAGGTAAAACATGAGTCATATAGTAGATATGATGAACATGTTGATTGTTCGCCATTGAAGCTACATCAACTCTCATGATGATCGGTTTTGATGTGGTGGATTTGGTTCATGTGATCACTAAAACAATGTGAGGGATATTGTTTTGAGTGGGAGTTCACCTAGATTAATTTAAACATTAATTAGAACTCAATTTGTCATAAACTTAGTCTAAACTATTGCAGATATGTTGTAGATCAATGGCGGTCCCTACCACCAATTTTAATCCGTTCCTAGAGAAAGAAAAGTTGAAAAACAATGGAAGCAACTTCGCGGATTGGTTCCTCAATTTGAGGATTGTCCTAAATGCTGGTAATTTGACCTATGTGCTGGATGCACCGCTAGGTGATCCACCTGCAGCTGATGCTACCGATGAGGTAAAGAATGTTTTCCTCTCTCAGAAGAATCAGTACTCCATAGTTCAGTGTGATATCTTATATGGTTTGGAATCGGAGCTTCATAAAAGGTTCGAGAACCATGACCCACATGATATTGTCCGTGAACTCAAAATGATATTTGAGGCTCACGCTGCAGTCGAGAGTTATGAGGCTTCTAAAAAGTTCTTTAACTGCAAGATGGAAGAGGGAAGCTCCGTTAGTGAGCACGTGCTTAAGATGTCCGGGCACACAAGCAAGCTTCAAAGCTTGGGTATAGTGATTCCTAATGCTTTGGGTATTCACCGTGTCCTCCAATCACTACCACCAAGTTACAAGAACTTTGTGATGAACTACAATATGCAAAACATAGACAAGTCGTTGCCCGAACTCTTCTCCATGTTAAAGTCTGTGGAAGTGGAGATCAAGAAAGAGCACCAAGTGTTGATGGTCAATAAGACCACCAAATTCAGGAAGCAAGGCAAGTCTAAGAAAAAGGGAAACTTCAAGAAGGGCGGTAAGAAAGTTACCGCGCCAGCGAAGAAGACCAAGGCTGGGCCTAAGCCTGATACTGAGTGCTTTTACTGCAAGGGAGAGGGTCACTAGAAGCTGAATTGCCCTAAGTACTTGGAGGATTTGAAGAACAGCAACATCAAGAAGAAAGGTATATCCGATATACATGTTATTGATGTGTATCTCACTAGTACTCGTAGTAGTGCCTGGGTATTTGATACTGGTTTGGTTGCTTATATTTGTAACTCGAAACAGGTGCTGCAGAATAGACGGAAACTAGCGAAGAACAAGGTGACGATGCGCGTTGGAAATGGATCAAAGGATGATGTGATCGCGGTCGGCACGCTACCTCTTCATCTACCATCGAGATTAGTTTTATACTTAAATAATTGTTATTTGGTGCCTGCTTTGAGCATGAACATTATATTCGGATCATGTTTATTGCGAGACGGTTACTTGTTTAAGTCCGAGAATAATGGTTGTTCGATTTATATGAGTAATATGTTTTATGCACATGCACCTTTGATAGATGGTCTATTCTTATTGAATCTCGATTGTAGAAATACACACATTAATAACATTGAAGCTAAACGTTTGAAATTGAGCGATAACTCGACCTATATGTGGCACTATCGTCTTGGTCATATTGGAGTGAAGCGTATGAAGAAACTCCATTCCGATGGACTTCTTGAATCACTTGATTTCGAATCACTTGAAAGATGCGAAGCATGTATGATGGGTAAAATGACTAAGACTCCATTTTATGGTATGATGGAGCGAGCTACGGACTTATTGGAAATCATACATACCGATGTGTGTGGCCCAATGAGTGTAGCATCGCGAGGTGGTTATCGTTATGTTCTTACCTTCACAGATGACTTGAGTAGATATGGGTATATCTATTTCATGAAACATAATTTCGAAACTTTCGAGAAGTTTAAGGAATTTCAAAGTGAAGTAGAGAATCAACGTAACAAGAAGATTAAATTTCTACGATTTGATCGTGGAGGTGAATATCTTAGTTACGAGTTTGACGAGCATTTGAAGAAATGCGGAATACTTTCACAATTGACACCGCCGGGAACACCACAACGTAATGGTGTGTCCGAACATCGTAATCGAACTCTCTTAGATATGGTTCGTTCTATGATGTCACTTACAGATTTACCGCTATCGTTTTGGGGTTATGCATTAGAAATAGCCGCATTCACTTTAAATAGGGCACCATCTAAATCCATTGAAACGACACCGTATGAATTATGGTTTGGGAAGAAACCTAAATTGTCGTTCCTTAAAGTTTGGGGTTGTGAAGCTTATGTAAAGAAGTTTCAGCCTGACAAGCTTGAACCCAAAGCGGAAAAATGTGTCTTCATAGGATACCCGAAGGAAACTATTGGGTATACCTTCTATCACAGATCCGAGAGCAAAATCTTCGTTGCCAAGAATGGATCCTTTCTAGAGAAGGAGTTTCTCTCGAAAGAAGTGACTGGAAGGAAAGTAGAACTTGACGAGGTTGTTGAACCTTCTCTCAAACTTGTGAGTAGCGCAGCACCAGAAGTAGTTCCTGTGGAGCCTATACCAATAAGAGAGGTAGCTAATGATGTTGATCATGAAACTTCGGTTGAAGTTACTACGGAACCTCGCAGGTCAACGAGAACTCGTACCACTCATGATTGGTATGATACCGTTATGAGTGTCATGTTCGTAGACAACACTGATGACCCTGTGACATATGAGGAAGCAATGATGAGCCCAGATTCCAATAAATGGAAAGAAGCCATGAAATCCGAGATTGGATCCATGTACGAAAACCAAGTATGGACTTTGGTGGACTTACCGGATGGCCGGAAGGCTGTCGAGAATAAATGGATTTTCAAGAAGAAAACATATGCTGATGGTAATGTTACTGCCTATAAAGCTCGACTTGTCGCAAAGGGTTTCAAAAAATTCAAAGAGTTGACTACGACGAGACTTTCTCACCAGTAGCAAAGCTAAAGTCTGTGAGGATTTTATTAGCAATCGCTGCATATTATGATTATGAGATATGGCAGATGGATGTCAAAACGGCGTTCCTCAATGGAGACATTGATGAAGAGTTGTATATGGTACAACCCAAAGGTATGGTCGATCCTAAAGATGCTAGCAAGGTATGCAAACTTCAACGGTCCATTTATGGATTGAAGCAAGCATCCCAAAGTTGGAATCAACGTTTTGATAAGGTGATCAAAAGTTTTGGTTTTATACAAACTTATGGAGAAGCTTGTATTTACAAGAAAGTGAGTGGGAGCTCTGTAGCATTCTTAATACTATATGTAGATGACATATTGTTGATTGGGAATGATGTAGACCTTCTTAATAGTGTCAAGGATTATATGAATAATAGTTTTTCAATGAAAGATCTTGGCGAAGCATCTTACATATTAGGCATAAAGATTTATAGATATAGATCAAGACGCCTAATATCATTGTCATAGAGTACATATTTGGACAAAGTTCTAAAGAGGTTTGGAATGGAAGATAGCAAGAAAGGGTTCTTGTCCATGTTGCCCAATACGACCTTGAGTAAAAGTCAAAGTCCTGGAATGGCAGAAGATAGAGAAAGGATGAGTAAGACTCCCTATGCCTCATCCATAGGGTCTCTTATGTATGCCATGCTATGTATTAGACCCGACATTGCATATGCTGTTAGTTTGACTAGCAGCTATCAAAGTGATCCAGGAGTGGATCATTGGACAGCGGTCAAAAACATCCTTAAGTACTTGAGAAGAACTAAGGATATGGTTCTTTCTTATGGAGGTGATGAACAACTCGTTGTTAATGGTTACACCGATGCTAGTTGGAACACCGATCTGGATGATTCTAAATCTCAATCTAGATACGTATTTACTTTGAATGGTGCAGCAGTTAGCTGGAGGAGTGCAAAGCAAAGTGTTATGGCGAGATCTTCAACTGAATCGGAATACATAGCTGCTTCGGAGGCTTCACAAGAGGCGATATGGATGAAGGAATTCATTACAGAGCTCGGTGTGGTTCCAAGTGCGCTGGACCCAATGTCTATCTCTTGTGATAACATGGGCGCCATAGCCAATGCGCAAGAACCAAGGTCACACAAGAAGGTGAAGCATATCAAGCTGCATTTTCACGCTATTCGAGAGCATGTCCAATATGGTGACATAAAGATTTGCAAAGTACACACAGATCTAAATGTGGCAGATCCGTTGACTATACCTCTCCTGAGGGAAAAACATGACCAGCACCAAACCTCCATGGGTGTTCGGTATATTACCATGTAATCTAGATTAGTTGACTCTAGTGCAAGTGGGAGAATGTTGGAGATATGCCCTAGAGGCAATAATAAAAGTAGTTATTATTATATCTTTGTGTTTATGATAAATGTTTACATTCATGCTATAATAGTATTAACCGGAAACATTAATACTTGTGTAATTTGTAAACTAAACTAGAGTCCCTGGTAAAGCCTATTTATAATACTAGCTTGTTGGTTAATCGATGATCGTGGTTTCTCGATCATGAACATTGAGATGTTGTTAACAACAAGGTCGTATCATTAGGAAAATGGTATGATGGACATACTCCTATAGATAAGCGTAGCATGAAGATCAAGTCATTTCAATAGTTCGTTTGCTATAAGCTTTCTGATACATAGTAACCTAATTATTTCGACCATGAGATCATGCTAATCACCATCACCGGAAGGATGCTTTGATGACATCAAACACCAGCGTAACTGGGTGGCTATAAAGGTGGCATTGAGTGTTCGAAAAGTATGGGTTGAGGCACATGGATCAAGAGTGGGATTTGTCCATCCATATGATGGATAGATATACTCTGGGACCTCTCGGTGGAATGTCATCCAATTAGCTTGCAAGCATGTGACTGGCTCACAAGGGATCACATATCACGGGAACGAGAAAAGAGTACTTATCGGTAACGAGGTTGAACTAGGTATGCAGAGATACTGACGATCAAAACCTCGGATAAGTAAACTATCGTGAGACACACTTAAGGATTCGATGTTATTTAATAGATATGGAATGTAAGTAGGGAGACCGAATGTTGTTTGGAGTCTCGGATGGGATCCGGGATATCACGAGGAGATCCGAAATGGTCCAGAGAATAAGATTCATATAAGGAAAGTCTGATTCCGGAGTTCGGGAATGATTTCAATGTTTTCATCGGAGAGATTCTAGAAGGTTCTAGAAGGTTCACCAGACCGAAAGGGGAATGGACCATGAATATGTCATGGGTAAGTGGAATGATTGGATCATATCCTAGGTCACTTGGTTTGGGCATTTGTAAGAGAGAATTAAAGCTCTAAATTGAAAGTCAAACGGGAGGTTTGAAAAGTCAAACTATGAAAGGATACGGATGTCCCCTAGAGGGGGGTGAATAGGCGATTAAAACTTTTCCTAGAGTGGCTCAACAAAGGCGGAATAAAACTAGTGTTTACTTTGTAAAGCACAACCTAGAACAACTAAGGTTCACCTATGTGCACCAACAACTTATGCTAAGCAATACAAGCAACAAAGTGATAGCAAGATATATATTACTTCAAGCATGAAGGCTATCACAATATAAAGTGCATAAGTAAAGAGCTCGGGTATAGACATAACCGAGGCACGCGGGGACAACGATATTTTACCGAGTTCCTCCCAACATGGAGTATGTCTCGTTTGGAGAGGGGGTGGTATCAAACCACCAACGCCACAAAAGGCCTCCCTTATTCTCCGGTGAATCTCACCCCAATGGGATCGATCCACACTTCCACTATCGGTGCACTTGTCGGTGGCAAACCGGAACCTCTCACAAGGTTGGGGCACTTCTCCACAACTTAATTGGAGGATCCCAAAAAACGCCACCAAGGCCACAACCTGCAATACCAACAACCCGTCTAGGGTTCCAAGAACCCAAGAGTAAAAAGCTTCTCAACTTTCACTCACCAAATCCTCCGGGGAGAACTCAAACCGATGCACCAAATGCAATGGCAAGAACACAAGTAGTGCTTAAATCCTTCTCTCCCAAATTCCACCAAAGCTACAAAAGCTTGTGGGGGAATAAGAGAGGAAGAACAAAGGAGGAAATCCACAAAAGACTCCAAGATCTAGATCCCAAGATGTTCCCCTCACTTAGAGGAGAGATGGATTAGTAGGATTGTAGATCTAGATCTCCTCTTTCAAATCCCTAAAGTATATGCAAGAATCAAAGGAGGGATTGAAGGGGGGTAGCAAGCTTCAAAAGGTCAACAATGGTGGGGGAAAACTTGCAAGAGAGCTAGGGAACCATTGGGGAAGAAGGGCCCCTTAAATAGGTCCCTAGAAATCTAACCGTTAGGCCCAGGAATCGCCCGGTCCGGAGTCTCCGGACTGGGACCGGAGTCTCTGGTGTACCCAGGACAAACAGGGACAATCTGGAGGACGTACTGGACGTGGTCCGGAGATTAGACCGGATATTAGTCCGGAGTCTCCGGTCTTACAAAAACTGGCAGAAATATCAATACAAAAACATCCATAACTTTTGCATCCGGACTCCGATTTTGATGATCTTGGGCTCGTTTTAAAGAGGAAATTAAGCTCTACAAGATCATACAGAAAAACATAATATTCCAGCAAGGGAGTATAGAACCAAATGATGAAAGGTTTAACCTCTCTCAAAAAGACAAACCAGTAAAACCTCCAACATCGAAAACGTAGTAGAGAATGCATATGAAATCCGTTTTCGATGAACTAGAGCTTGTAATGGAGATTAAAACAAGCTCTAAATCCTCACATGAGTAAGAACCAAATAATGGAAGGTTTTACCTATCTCTAAAAGACAAACCGGTAAAACCTCCAAGATAAAAAAACGCAATAAGATATAAAGGGGAATTCCGTTTTGGATGAACTAGGGCTTGTTATGAATATTACCACAAGCTCTAGAACCTCACATGGATAAGATCCAAATAACAACCAAGAAAGGATGATGCTAAGTATGAAAAGGTTCGAGCTCTCTCTGAACGATATGATCGAGTTACTCACTTGGGAGCCCCTCTTGATAGTACGGTTGTCTATCCTATAAACCGGTCTCCCCAACTAACACCACGAGACCGGTAAGAAAGAAACCCTATCAAGATCATACCTTTGCCTTGCGCATATTCCACTTGATTATGATTTAGACGGTCTTGTCCTTCTCAAGATGGAACACCTTTCTTGATTGCTCTTGTAGGCACTTGCTTGATGAAGACTTGCAAGTTACTCCCCCATACAACATGGGGAAACCTTTACTTTGACCTTGTCTTCATCGATCCATGATCACCGAGGATGGCAAGCTTTAAGCATGAGATCTTCATAGGTTTAACTCTCACATGACCAGTCTGTGGATCACTCTTTGAACACCTTGGTCACCACTTGATCCTCTTCACTTTCTTCTTCTCCAAAACTTGAAGCCAACATATGGTTCAAGCATTGCCTATGGACAATTCCTACAAGTACAACTTGATACAAGCATTAGTCCATAGAGATTGTCATTAATTACCAAAACCACACATGGGGGCCCACATGTTCTTTCAAACTAGAACAATGGTTTCCTAGTGGAAGAAGGAAAGAGTCCTTCCAACTTGGGTTTGGAAGTGGATTCAAACTCCCCTTCCTCAAGGCTGCCCCCTCTCATAAATAGAGGGGGAGGGCTGCCCCAAACAACACAAGAGCCAGCCCTCCCACCCCGTGCGCCGCCGCCACCGCCGCCTCTTCGCCGTCGCCCTAGCCTCCGCCGAAACCTCCTCCTCTCCGTCCTCCTAAACCAAGATCGCCAGAAACCCTAGATCCACCATAACTCGCACCGGATTAGGCGAAGCCCTGTGGGATCTTCCCTCTAGTTCCGAAACCACATCGTCGTGCTGTCGGAATCGCGAGGGGATAGCTACAACCTTCGCTGCCTGCTAGAACAAGGGAGAGGAAGGTCTTCATCGAGTACCGAACGTGTGAACAACTGCGTAAGCGCTGCCAGAACGCAGCGCCGGAAGGATCGTCTACGCGATCTTGAGATCGGCAAGTGTACGACTACATCACCCACGAGAATCTGCTCTCGTTAACCGCTTTGGAATCTTAGAGGGTGAGTGCTTCTCTCGACTCGTTGCTACAATCTAGTAGATAGATCTTGGCTTGTTTGTGTGCATGCGGTAGAATTTTTTTGTTTCCATGCTACGAACCCCTACAGGTCAGGCAAAGACATAGGGTCGACACGCATTCCTCCTTATACTTATCCGGCGCTCGTGTTTACTCGTCATGCATCCTTTCCTCTTGCTTGCCATGAAGCCATGTTTTCGGACAACAACATAGTAGAAGAGTTGATTCTTTCCGAGTAAACACTACTTGTTCCGAGATAAGTTTCGGGTGTCACGCCAGCCGACATAAAATAATTTAAAGGGAAAACATAAGGGGGCAGTCCCCGTGTCAGTTTTTTCGAGTCATACCATTTTATTATTAGCACATAGCCGGCACAAGTGTCCGACATATGAGAGTTAGAGTGATACATGCATTGCTTCTCCTAAGTATAGAAGGGACGAAGCAGTGCCACATTCCATGGCCTTTTGGTCTCATCTCCTGATCTGCTCGCCTTGTTCTTTTGCGCTTCACGAGCATCTATGAGATAATATGAATCATTATGCAATGCTTTGCTTACAATGAACGGACCTTCCCATGGGGGTGATAATTTATGCATTCCCGTTGTGCGCTGCACTAGGCTTAGCACCATATCCAATTCTCGAAAAACACGAGTTTGAACTTTCCGGCTATGGAAGCGTCAGAGATTTTGCTGATATATAGCGGATCTGGATAATGCCACTTCCCTCGCTTCTTAGAGTAAGTCGACTCCATCTTCTCGGGCCTCTTTCACCTTGGCTTCCGAGTATTGCCTTATTCTTGGCGAGTCATACTCTATGTCGGCAGACAAAACTGCTTCTGCCCCATACACAAGGAAAAATGGCGTATAGCATGTTGACCGATTCAGAGTTGTTCTTAGGCTCCATAGCACTGAGGGCTATTCCTCTATCCAACAACCAGGTGATCTCTGGAGTGGTTCCATTATGCGGGGTTTTATCCCTGATAGAACTAAGCCATTAGCTCGTTCAACTTGTCCATTTGATTCAGGATGAGCGACTGATGATACATCGAGTCTTATTCGGTTTTTTCCGCAGAAATGAGCAAAAGCTCCTTTAGCAAAGTTTGTGGCATTATCTGTGATTACACTGTGTGGGTAACCATATCTTAGGATTATGTCCCTTAAGAATGTGACAGTTGTTTCACCGTCCAATTTTTTGATGGGTTTCACTTCTATCCATTTGGTGAACTTATCAATCATCACCAAAATATGAGTCATGCCTCCCCTTGCTGGTTTGAATGGTCCTACCATATCTAGGCACCATACTGCAAATGGCCAAGTGATTGGTATAGTCTTTAATTCAGACGCTGGTAAATGTGACTTGGATGCATAATGTTGGCAACCATTGCATTTTCCGACTAGATGTTGTGCATGTGCCAATGCGCTTGGCCAATAAAATCCATGTCGGAACGCCTTGGCCACCAATGCTCTTGATGATGCATGGTGCCCACATTCCTCTTGATGAATATCCAACAAAATCGCCTGCCCTTTCTCTGAGCTGATGCAACGCTACAGTACACTCGTCAGACTCCTCTTGTACAGTTCCTTATTGATTATGGTGTATCCTTTTGCTCTTCTTTCTATTTGCCTTTCCAATATCTCATCATTAAGCAAAGTTCCATCCTTTAAGTAGTTGAATATTGGTTGTGCCCATGTTGGTATTAGTGGCTCCGGGTCTGCTTCACCATCAATTTCCATTGGCCACGCCAACATATGTTCTGCCGACATGACCTGAGGAGTCCCCGAGTGTGATTCGGCAACCCCTGAAGTGAGCGGGTCAGTCCCCGAGTGACTCGAACCTGCCCCCGAGTCAATGTCCATTGGTGCAACGTCTGAATCTTGTATTGCCGGAATGAATATTGACTCGGATTCTGGAGAGGGCTTGATCGATGGTTTTATGAGATGTTCCAATGCTATTCCTGGTGGTATTGCTTGCCGAGATGAACCCAGCTTGGATAATACATCTGCTTCTTCATTCTCTGCTCTTGGGACGTGGTGGAATTCGCACCCGTTAAAGTATCCCGAAATTTGTTGCACATGGAAACGATATAACGCCATGTTTGCGTCCAGCGTGTCCCAATGTCCAGACACTTGCTAAATCACCAAATCCGAATCGCCAAAACACATGATCCTTTTGATGCCAATTTCTTTGGCCATTTTGATGTCGTGGACAAGTGCTTCATACTCGGCAACATTATTGGAAGCAGCAAAATGAATTTGTAGCACATACTTGAGCTAATCCCTCTTTGGCGATGTGAGCACTATCCCGGCGCCCAGACCCATTTTCGTCTTGGACCCGTCAAAATGCATTTTCTAGTAATTTGGGTCTGGCAGTGGTGGTTTGTATTGCATTTCCATCCAATCTACGAAGAAATCTGCAACAGCTTGAGATTTAATTGCATCTCGCCTATCATACCGTGGAGTATATGGTGCTAGCTCTATGGCCCATTTTGCGAATCGGCCACTGACATCTTTGCTGCCTAATATATCCGATATAGGTGCCTCGCATAATACCCGGATTGGGTGTTCTTGAAAATAATGTTTCAGCTTCTTCGCTGCCATATATACCCCATATGTCATTTTCTGATAATGAGGGTAATTCTGCTTTGATACAGAGAGTACTTCACTCAAGTAATAAACTGGCCTTTGGACTGATTTTCCCTCTTCTTCGCGTTCAACCGCTATTACTGCACTTACAACTCTGTTGGTTGAGGCGACATAGAGCAACATTGGCTCTTTGGATAGCGGTGATGCTAATATTGGTGTTGTTGCCAACATTTTCTTTAATTCCATGGAAAGCGCTATCAGCTTGCTGTGTCCATGTGAATTTTTCTGATTTTTCATCAGTTGATATAGTGGTAGGGATTTTTCACCTAGCCGACTAATGAATAGGCCAGGCATCCTATGAACTTCTGGACATCATTGAGGGTTCTTGGCCATTCCATTATTTCGATGGCCCTGATCTTTGTCGGGTTAGCCTCAATTCCTCGGCTGGATACAAGATATCCGAGTAACTTGCCTGCCGGGACACCAAATGTGCATTTTTTCGGGTTAAGTTTCATCCGAAACCTTCTTAAATTTGCGAATGTTTAACGCAGGTCCTCAATTAGAGTATGACTTTGCTTGGTTTTTATTACCACATCATTGACGTATACTTGAACATTTTTGTCCAATTGATCTTGCAAACATTTTTGCATGCATCTTTGATATGATGCACCTGCATTTGTCAATCTGAATGACATGGTACGATAGCAATAAGACCCGTACGGGGTGATAAAAGCTGTCTTTATTTGATCATTCAGATTCAGTGGTATCTGATGGAATCCAGAATACGCGTCCACAAATGACAACAACTCACACCCAGCAGTGGAATCTATGACTTGGTGGACCCGTGGCAAGGGAAATGGATCTTTTGGACACGCCTTATTGAGGTTCGTGTAATCAATACACATGCGCCATACCACTGCCACGTTTGGGTCATCTTTTTTTCTTTTCGACCAAGACTGGATTTGATAACCAATCCGGGTGCAATACTTCCATGATGAATCCAGCAGCCAAGAGCCTGGCTGATGGGGATATGCCTACCGGGGTATACCCAGCAGGACGTTTCCGACTGGCCCGTGAGCTGGCGAGTGGGCCTGCAGAACGGCGAGTGGATTGAAGCCCAACAAGGCACCGAGCGACTGGGAGCTGAAGGCCCAGGCGAGTAGATAGGCCCAGTCGGATTAGGTTAAACGACTACCGAAGCTTTAACTAAATCGGTTGAGATATGTAAACCCTAGGGGAGGTGAGCCTATATAAACCTCCCTATAGGGCGAGTAGACGTACGTTCCCTCATACACCCAAGCGACTCGTCGCCTAGCCGCCGAGCTCGCCCATTGTAACACCTCCATAATACAATCTAGCAGGAGTAGGTCTTTACCCTCCGGGGGGCCGAACCTGGGTAAAACCCTGTGTCTTTTCCCTCATCTCGCACCGCAGATGGCTGGCCGCCCTTGCCCCTTGTTCTACTACTCGCTGCCGATTGCATCATCTGCCGTGACCATTCCCACGACAGTGGCGCCCACCGTGGGGCCTGGCCGGTCCGGCCGGTGTTCTGCGGCGAGATCCAATCTGACCATCAACAAGACGGTCGCCACCGGCCGCATGATAGCGATCGGCGAGATGCTCCAAATCTTGTCGAGCAGCTACGTCCCGGCGGCGCAACCCGTCAAGCACAGCGTGATCCTGCCAATCGGCACGATCAGCCTCTTCGTCGGTCTCACCGACGTCATCGTCTCGGAGGATTCGGCTCGCATCCGCGAGTCGCCGCTGCACGATCGGCTCTCCGAGAGCCAGATCCGCACGATCCATCGCCTCGCCTCCGAGTACAACTCGGCCCACAGCAACGTGGCCGGGAATTCAGCGGCCGAAGAGGATGCGGCCCTCACCGACGACGCCGACTCGGCGACCCCGGCGTCACTCGCCGGATCCATCACCGTGGCTTCGTCCGCGGGCTCCATCGCCCAGGTCTCCAACGCGGGAGAATTCGAGGATCCCTCCATCCTCGGGATCTTCGAGTTTGACTCCGGATCGGAGAACTCCGGCGACCCCCGCGACGGAACCGGTCGCCACGCCGCGACCTACATGGCAACCGACGCCGATCCACCGGAGGATCCACTCTCCACCCCAATCCCTCCTAACGCCACGGCAACGGAGGTCGAGGAGCTCCGCCTGAAACTGGCGGAGGCGGTGCGCAAGGAGCAAGCCGAGCGCGAAAAATTTCGCCTCGAGCAGGTGACGGCGCAGGAGCTATCACGCTACCACCAGCAGCGGATCAGGTCACGCCTGAACCCCACCGTTCAAGGGCGTGCCCTGAACTTTGACGACGAAAATGACCCGGCCCGCGTGGCCGAGCGCGCGATCTGCGAGAACGCGCCACCAGGAGGGAGCGCTCGGCCCCCGCCAGGATCAACGGCGAGAGGCGCCCCACCTACACCCAACCGCACCCCTCCCAGGGACCAGCCGCGGATAGTAGTCTCCTCACGGGAGCGAGACGCAAATGGCCTCCCACTGTTCTCCACCCCAATGGACAACCTCGTGGCAGGCCGAGCAGCAGCCGACAGCATCACAGCCACCAGCGACTGCGCCCTGCAGATCGAATATGTCAAGGCCCTGCTCACGAAGGCCGTAGAGCAACAAAGAGCGGGCGCCGACTCGCAAGGTCGAGTATACTCGCGTTCCTCGGGAAGCAGAGCGGCCTCCAGCGGCCGCCCAGCGGCGGCAAACACCCTCAACTGCCCGCCACCAGAGCCATTGCAGCTCCAATACCGACCCATGAACGCGGCACTCTCCACCAACGACCCCAGGCCGGCAACCAACCTTGTCGCCGCCAACGGGCAACCCATCGACGCCCGCACCCACATCATCAACAACCAAAGTTGGCGCGCACGCCAGCCCGATGACCTGCGACATACCCTAACCAATCGCCGCGACGGCGAGCCCATGGGGTCGCTCAATCGACTCGGACCCAAGTGCTTCGGACCAATGATCCAAGGCGAGAAGTACCCGCCAAACTTCAAGGCGCCAAAGGAGATAGAAAAGTACGATTCCTCGTACGACCCCGCCGTCTGGCTCGACACATACCTCATGGCGATGGGGATCGCAGGCCACACTAACCTGCTAGCCGCCCGCTACCTTCCCCTGATGATGGAAGGGACGTGAAGGCAGTGGATCAACACCCTCCCCCAGGACAGTATCAACTCCTGGGAGGAGATGCGCGATGCCTTCGTCAGGCACTTCGAGTGCTCCAACACCCGCGCCACCACTATCGAGGACCTGGAGCGATGCGTCCAGGGACCCCGCGAGTCGACCCGCAACTGGGTCCAACGGTGGCAAGAACTTTGGTACAACGCGGTCGGCATCCACCCGGACACCGCGATCCACTGCTTCAAGACCTCGTGTCGCTACGAGCCCCTGGTCGCCAAGCTCAAGCGACACTCCCGCACACTCGACAACATCCCCGACCTCCTCGAGATCGCCAAACGATACGCCGAGGAAGATCCAAACCAGGAAACTGACGACGAGTCAGGAGGTCAACGCCGCAAGAGCGGAAACGACGGCGGACGCCGATCGGACCTACGCTACAGCGGCACTCGCCTCACCGGCAAGCGCCGCAGTGACGGGCGAGTCTACTTCGTCGCCAACGCCGGGCACGCGCAGCGCGAGTCCAAAAGCTTCCACCGCGACGGAGGACAACGCCGCGATGGCGGAAACTACAAGAACAAGCCAAGGTTCGACCCCGCGGCCCTCCTTAACCAACCATGTGCGTTTCATAGCAGGGAAGGGAAGCCCGCAACGCACACCGCCGCCGACTGCCACACCCTCAGGGAAATCAAGAAGGCACGGTGAGCGCGGGAGGACCCCGACAATGACCCGCCAAACGGCGGAAAATTCGGCAAAGTAGCCGGCTCGCTCCACACCTTCACAGGCTTCAACACGAAGCGCGAGAAGAAGGTCATCGCCCGCGATGTCGCCGTCAACGCGGTGGCCCAGATAGACGTCCCCCAGTTCCTAAACTGGTCGGAGCAGCCCATCACCTGGAGCCGCCAAGACCACTCGCCACGCATCGAGTACCCAGGACGAGTCGCCCTGGTGGTCAAGCCCAAGGTCGGCGACTACTGGCTCCCAAGACACTGATGGACGGCGGCAGCTCCATCAACATCCTGTACCTCGACACCTTCAGGCGGCTGCAGCTCCCGCAGTCGATGATCGAGACGACCCACACCACATTCCACGGCATCGTCCCTGGTCGGAAGGCGTACCCGATCGGCAAGGTCACGCTGCCAGTCACCTTCGGCACACCGGCAAACTTCCGCACCGAGCGAATCGTCTTCGAGCTGGTGCCCTTCGACAGCCCCTACCACCGCGTCCTGGGGCGCCAGGCGTTCGCTAAATTCATGGCAGCGCCCCACTACGCGTATAACGCGATGAAGCTCCCCGGGCCGTGCGGCGTCATCACCATCCACGGCGACCCCGACATGGCCGCCGAGTGCGAGGCCAAAGGAGCCGAGCTCGCTGACGCCGTCATCGCGGCGGAGACCAACCACGCCGATGAGCTCGTCAAGTACGCGAGCGGGGTCAACATCGACGACCCCACCATACTCAAGAAGCCCAACTCAGAGGCGCAAACACCTCAACCTTTGAGGCCACAACGCACACCCGCACCGTCGAGCTGGTCCCAGGCGACTCCAGCCAGACGGTGACGATCGGGACGGGCATGAGCCTAGCATAGGAAGGCGCGCTCATCGAGTTCCTCCGTGAGAACAGGGACATCTTCGCATGGAAACCCTCTGACATGCCCGGTGTCCCTAGGGAGCTCGCTGAGCACAAGCTAAACGCCGACCCCAAAGTGCGACCTGTCAAGCAGTCGCTGCGGCCCTTCAATGAAGAACGCCATCGAGCAATCGCCGAGGAAGTGCAGCGTCTACTCGCTGCCGGCTTCATCCGGCCAATCAAGTACTCCAAGTGGCTGGCAAACCCAGTCCTGGTCGAGAAGAAAAACGGGACCTGGAGAATGTGTATCGACTACACCTGAACAGCGCCTGCCCAAAGGAGCAGTTCGTCCTCCCGCGGATCGACCAGATAATCGATTCAATCGCGGGCTTGGAGTCGCTATGTTTCCTCGACGCCTACTCTGGGTACAACCAGATCAAAATGGCTGTCGAAGACGAGGAGAAGACGACGTTCATCACGCCATTCGGAGCTTTCTGCTACACCGCCATGACCTTCGGCCTCAAGAACGCCGGGGCGACCTACCAGCGGTGCATGCAAGAATGCCTCACGAGCCAAATTGGCCGCAACATCCACGTTTACATTGACGACGTGGTCGTGAAATCCGCTCGCCAAGGCGACCTACTCGCCGACCTGGCGGAAACATTCGCCAACTTGCGACGGTATAAGATAAAGCTCAACCCAGGCAAATGCACCTTTGGTGTACCCGCCGGACAACTACTGGGGTACGTCGTCTCCAAACGAGGGATCGAGGCGAACCCCACGAAGATCGACACGATCGCCCGGCTCGGCAAACCCGAGTGCCTGTGCGACGTCCTGAAGCTGGCCGGGCGAGCAGCGGCTCTCAGTCGCTTCATTCCCCGCCTGGGCGAAAAGGCGATGCCCCTATACCGCCTGATGCGCAAGAACCCCACCTTCCAGTGGGACAAGGAGGCGGACGACGCGCTCCGCGACCTCAAAAAGGTGCTACTCTCCGCACCACTGCTCGCTGCCCCCGCCGACAAAGAAACCATGCTGGTTTACGTCGCGGCGTCCGAGCGCGTCATCAGCGCCGTGATGGTCGTCGAACGGCCAGAAGAAGGAAAGGAGCGCCCAGTCCAGCGGCCGGTGTACTACATCAGCGAGGTCCTCACCGAGTCGCGCCAGCGGTACCCACAGTACCAAAAGCTAGTATACGCGGTCTTCAGAGCTCAGCGGCGCCTGCCGAACTACTTCCAGGAGCACCCGATCACGGTCGTCTCCTCAGCACCACTGCAAGACATCATCCGCAATCGCGAGGCGACCGGGCAGGTCGCCAAGTGGGCCGTCGAGATCGGCGTCCACAACATCAAATATGAGCCACGAAAGGCGATCAAGTCGCAGGCACTGGCAGACTTCATCGCCGACTGGGAATAGGCCCAGCAACCAGAGAAACTGCCGTACCTCCATTACTGGAGCCTGCACTTCGACGGCTCCAAGAACGCGGACGGTGCAGGCGCAGGGATAGTGCTGACTTCACCAAAGGGCGACAAGCTCCGGTACATCCTCTGCCTCGACTTCACGCCCTGTACAAACAACATGGCTGAGTACGAGGCCCTACTCCACGGCATGCGAGCCGCCAAGGAGATGAACGTCAATCGCCTCCGCTGCTACGGCGATTCTGACCTTGTCGCGGGGCAAGTCGCTGGCACCTGCGACGCCGTCTCCCCTACCATGGCGGCATACCGCCAAGCAGTGGACAAGCTGGGCGGACATTTCACCGGCTACTCCGTCGAGTGGATCGACAGACGGAAAAACGAGGAGGCCGACGCACTCTCTCGCATCGGGTCGGCCCGACTCGCACCTCCAGCCGGCGTTTTCCTCGACACGATCACCAAGCCATCAGTCTCTCCCCCGAGGGAGATCGTCATCGGAGTCCCACTATAACCAGAGGCAGCCTTGGTCGCACTCGTCAACGAGCCAGACGACTGGACCAAGCCCTACATCGCCTACCTGGAAGCCGGCACCCTGCCGGCAGACGAGACAGACGCTCGAATGATCGCTCGTCGATGCAAGTCCTACACCATCATCGACGGCGAACTCCACAAGCGCAGCGTCACCGGCGTGTTCCAACGCTGCGTCCAACCAGCTGAAGGACGTAAGATCCTCCACGACATCCACTCCGGTGACTGCGGCCACCACGCCGCTGCTCGCTCCCTGGTCGCCAAGGCTATGCGACATGGCTTTTACTGGCCCAACGCACACGCCGATGCTGTCGATATCGTCCAGCGGTGCGCCGGGTGCCAGAAGTACGCCAATCAGACGCACGTACCAAGCTCGGCGCTCAAAACAATCCCCATCACCTGGCCATTCGTCGTATGGGGCATGGACATGGTATGCCCCTTCAAGAAAGCCCCCTCCGGCTACACCCACCTGCTAGTCGCCGTCGACAAATTCACGAAGTGGGTGGAGGCCAAGCCAGTCCGGAAATGCGACGGGAAGACCGCCACTAAATTCCTACGCGAGCTCATATATCGCTACGGGTTCCCAAACAGCATCATCACGGACAACGGCACCAACTTCGCCAAGGGAGCCATGGCCGAATTCTGCGAAGAGCACCACATCCGGCTCGACCTCGCGTCAGTCGCCCACCCGGAATCCAACGGCCAGGCGGAACGTGCCAACCAAAGCATCCTCCACGGCCTGAAGCCGCGACTCCAAGTACCACTCGAGCGTACCGCCGGGTGCTGGGTCGAGGAGTTGCCCTCTGTCATCTGGGGGATCCGCACCTCAGTCAACAGATCGACGGGATTCACTCCCTTCTTCATGGTCTACGGTGCCGAAGCATTCATGCCCACCGACCTCGAACACGACTCGCCGCGGGTCGTCCACTATACGGAGGCTGCAAACGAGCTTGCCCGCCAAGACGGGATCGACCAACTCGATGAAGCACGCGACCTCGCTCGGTCACGCACTGCCATCTACCAGCAAGGACTCCGCCGTTACCACAGCCGGCGGGTGAAAGCTCGCACCTTCCAGGAAGGCGACCTGGTGTTACGCCTCATCCAGGACAAGAAGGGCATGCACAAGCTCTCCCCTCCGTGGGAAGGCCCATTCGCTATCGGGCGTGTACTCGGCAACGACGCCTACTACCTCATCGACGTCCGCGGGGACGGCGAACTCGACGTCAAGCGACCATGGAATGTAAACCTCCTCCGGAAGTTCTACTCCTAGAACCCCACACATGTACTCTCCAGTCGCTATGAAATAAAAATAAACGGTTACCGCAAATTGCGCCTACTCTCCATGACTTGTGCCACTCGCACTCGTAATAACAGTGTTACGCTAAATGCAGAAGTCAACCTTTAGTATAGCGATCGGCACGGCTAAGTAGTGCGGTGTAAGAGCACTGAATCACCTCAGGTCTTGCATCGTCCACGAAAAACACCCACCCGGAGCCCCATTGGCGTCGCCTAGGTCGACTGGTTCTACGAGCCAAGACAACTGCCCTCGCTTCTCACAGCGACCTTGGTCCTCCGCATCCTCGGCATAGCGACTCGAACGGCTAAGTACCACGCTCGGGGACTGAAGACCAGTTCGTCGCGAGCGGTCAGGGAAAACGCCAAGTAAGAGAGCATGCCCAGGAATCGCCACGCGACTGACCCCACGGGCCAGGCAGGAGTGACGCACTCACACCAACGCGCTAAGTCCTCAACCACCCTCGAGTCGCGCCTAGAACTACCAAGTACCACGCTCGGGGACTCGGCCACCCGACCTTGTTCGCGCATGGGAAAACGGTAAAGTACAGAGCACTCAAGGGAGTCGCCTAGCGACTGGCTCTTCGAGCTCGGGGACTCGTTCAAAAATCAATCACAAACACACAACAAATACCAAAATAGACACAACGTCTCATTCAATTGGGTATTGCATTGTTCCATATTACAAAATATGCCCGCGTGGCAGACCTGCTGCTAACGCCACAAGGCAAACCATCCTACTCTGCAGGCTTCGATGACGACTCGCCAACATCCCGGCGATTGCGGATGAACGCCGTGTACGGGTTTGACGGATACGTCGTCAGTTCACCCGCCATCGCCACGCGAAAAGGTTGCTCGGCCTTGAAGTCACGATGCGGCGGCTCGGGGTCGTTCGGCGCGACGACCGTCTCCTGGTACGGAAGGAGGTCGCCCATTGCCCAGACACGTTCTGAGTACGTGGCGGCACGGTCCTGCAACTTGAGGACCTCGGACAGCTCCACCGCGCCAGTCGACGATGGATATCCACTCGTCACATCGTCGATGTCGAAATCTTTGGGGAAGTGGGCGAGTCCAAGGCTCAGGGCCGTCGACGCTCCGCGCCGAAACGCCGACCGCGTCATGTATTCAACGATCGCGGGCGCCTTCTCCAAATATTTCCACACCTCAACGAGGTCGCTGGGAATCACCTCCATGGGCGATATCTCTTGGAGATAGGCACGGATGCACGTTGCCGACAATGTCGCCGAATCGACGAGCATACTTACGCACTTCCTCGCGTCGAGCGAGCTCGCCTCTCCTTCGCTATCGATGATGCAACCTGCGAGTAGAAGACAATAATGAGTACGACGGACACCACAAAAGACACAACCACTGGACAGGGAAGATGTACTCACCAAGCAGCGGGCGGGCGAGTTCCGTGATGAAGCATTGAAGCGATGTATGGTCGTCCTGAAGACCAGCAATAAGGACTTCCGACACCTTGCGATCCTCCTCAACGGCTGCAATGGCGGCCTTAGCTCGCCCGTCAGCCGAGTTCGCTTCTTCCTTCGCCTCCCGCAGCTCGCGCTCGAGGTCGGCGATCCGCTGTTCAGCGGCACTCAAGGCCGATTGCGCCGCCACCAATTCACCAGCGGGGACAAGCCCCTGGCGAGCTTCCTCTGCCTTCGCAGCAAAAGCCTGAAGCCCTTTGTTCGCTTCCTGGACGATGGCCAGCTCCTTCTCCGCGCGCTGCTTCGTGGCCAATCGGTCCGCCGACTCAAGCTACATACCCTGCACATCACCGAAAAAGTTAGTCAAAGCAAAATTCCTAAGTGCCCACCCGCTAAAATTTAGCGAGTGTGCACTCGGGGACTGGCGATCACGAAATTCCTAAGTGCCCACCCGCTGAAATTCAGCAAGTGCGCACTCGAGGACTGGCGATCAAGAAATTCCTAAGTGCCCACCCGCTAAAATTTAGCGCGTGCGCACTCGGGGACTGGGTGCGAAAATAAAAAGATGAGAAATTATAAGAATCAGGCCGCTGTAAAGCACCGACCTGATCCTCGGGGACTGGATGTACCTGGATGGCTGCGCCAAGCATGCCATGGAGTTGTATCGCGTCCACGGACGCGAGTAATGCCGGTGTGTGCCCACGACGTTGGTCGACTTCGGCATCGGCGGTCCCAGGAGCGTGGCTCGAGGGCGCAGCTCCACTCGTCGTGGCCGCCTTGGTCACGAAGCGTGGGAAGGTAGCGATAGAGGCACCCGCTCCAAGGGAGGTCGCCTCCGCCGTTCCAGGCAAGGAAGCGCCCTCCTTCGTAGACGCGGCTGCCTCCATCACGGGCACGGCTGGTGCAACCGCCGTGTCATCAGAGATAGTGACGGTGTCGCCACCCTTGGCCTTCTTGCTGCCATCCACCGAGGCGACGACCTCGTCCGCCTCCCTCTTGCGGGAAGGGTCCTCCTCGCTAACGACGGGTGGCACCTTAGCCACGGTCGGATGGCCCATCCTCTTCACTCCGGTCCTGTGCATCAATTGAATAAGCAAAAACAATCGAAATAGTTATGAAAAGCAAGGAAGGGTGAGTGCACTCACTTGGCGACTGGGATGAAACGTAGCCCCGTACAGAGGCCGGCGGGTTTTTCCAGTTCAGGGCCTAGTCGGCGACTGAGCCCCACCTCCAGGACGTCGCGTGCCCAAGACACGGACGGCTTCTTCGTCGTCGAGGCCGCAGTTGGAGCCTCGGTGTGGCATCCCGCAATTACCACTACTAGAAAATCGCGTTGATTTTGTGCATAGCATCGTCATCATCATGCATTGTTAGACTGCATTATTTGAAAAGCCTAGTTTTGAATTGTACAAAAACCCCTCTAATTTTCGAACACAAAACCCCGATCGCATCGGAGATTTTATTTGTCTAAAAACTGTTTGCAAAATGGCCTAGTTTTAAATTAGACAGGACAAAACAAACACAAAAATTAAAACAGCCCTACTCTAAATCTATTCCCACCCAAATCCTATCTACCCTCCAACCACAGGCCGCCACCTCACCCTCTCACCAAAAACCTACCCACCCTGCCACCTCACCAATCCTCCACGTCCTCCCCAACCTCCCTCTCCTCCCCTGTTCATCTTCCCCGGCTCGCCCCGCTGCCCCAACCCCCCGTCCTTCCCCGACCCTCTTCCCTCGCCTCGCCCCCCTCCGGCGCTCCGCCGCCGCGCACCCTCCGCCGCGACCCCCTCCGCGACCTCCTCTACGTCCCGCCCCCTCCGGCTCTGCCCCGACCCCGGCGCCGCCCCCGCTCGCGTGTCACACCCCCGACCCCGCGCCCTGCTCCTCCAGCCCGCCTTCTCCGCAGCCGCCGCGCGCGAGCCCGCTCCGGCCAGGCTCCGCCGGCCCCGCCTGCTCCACCGCGCTCCGCTTCTCGCCTGCGCCAGCGAGCCACCTCCCTCCCCGCCGTCTCCTCCGCCCCGCCTCCCGTGCCAGTGCCGCTCAGGCGAGCTCGCCCGGTGCCCTCCTCCGCCGCCGCGCCTAGCCGGTGCCCTTCCTCGCCGGCCCCGCAAGGACCCCGGCGTCGGCCGCGCTTCCCCGAGCTCCGCCCGGCCTCGCTCCGGCCACCGCCCTGTCGGTCTCGCCATCGCCGGCCTCGCCCTACCAGCGCGCCGTCGCCCCCACCGCATCCCCTCGCCGGCCCTCACGCCACCGGTCGCCGCCGCTCGGACCCGTCACCGTCCGCGCCGCCCAGCTCCTCCCAGGCCGCCCGCGCGCGCCGCCGGACTCGGCCGCCCCCGAGCTCGCCGCAGCACCTCCGCCGCCCTGCGAACCCCGTCCCTGGCGCTTCTTCTGCGCCTCTGCAAGCCGGCGTCGACCCCGCGCGAAGGACCCCGCCGGCGCCCTCTCCGGCCCTCGGGTGCCTCCACCATGCCCCGGACGCGCCCTCCTCGCTGCCAACCTCGTCGACCCCACCTGCCTCTCCATCGGTTGAAGACAACCAGCAACCTCCAAGATCCACGCCTTGGTATGCGCCAAGTGAGCGAGCCACCAGAGCATCGTCAGTACAGTAGCTTCATCTCCAGATCCGAAGGCCGACCCGTAACAAGTTCGCCGACCCCGTCACCAAGATCTCGTGCACGGAAAACCCCGATGTTTTCAACCCGGCACCATCAAGACCCTCGCCACGGCAAGACCGACCCCGTGGAACCGACAAGACCTACGCGACGACAAGAACAGCAGCGACCAGGAGAATCCGTTGCGCCCCCGGCGCCGAACCAAGTCCTGCTTCCCGGATGCCGAGGTCACCGACACAGGACAACAAGATCTACCCCCGCTATCCGAGAACGCTTCCGTCGAACCCCGAACCCCAGATCCGTCGAACCCTGAGACCGACCCCGAACCCCGGAACCCCAAGTCCGTCGAGACCCCTCAATGTGTGAACCTCTTCCCGGAACCCTATTTTATAACGTAATACAACTTGTCGCATAATAATTGTCTTGCATGCATACATTCATGTGGTTTGGGGGCCTTATGCCGATTCACCTAATAATTAAAGATGGGGCCCATATGCGGGCAAATCTAGTCTCATATTGGCCTCATTTAAATTTGTGCATCGAACCGGTACCATATCTTGCCATGTTATTACAACTTTTAATTTGCGGGGTAGGTAAATAACTGGAACCACCTAATTAATTGTCGGGACCCCGGTTCCGCTTAATATGACCTAATTGCGTCGCACCTTGCCATGCCATGCATCATACATGCATCATGCCTGATCTTTTACCGTAGTATTAAATACTGCATCCGTTGTCTATTCTAGCGTTTTGCTTCTTCGCGGATAAGGCCGATGAGTTGATGTGAGCTTCGCCCCGAGCTTCGGTTGAACCTTCGACAATGTTTTCAGGCGAGCATCTCCCCCTTTCTACCTATCTTACTTTTATAGTATTTACTTCCCTCCTGTTGATCTATTGCTATCTGTGTTGCGATGCTCTAGTTTTCCGTACCCGTGATATCCCTTGCAGCCCTATATTGCCTCGGACACATCCTATTACCTATTGTTTGGTAGATAGTTGGACTTGCGCGTCGTAGTCGCTTGCTCAAGTGTTGTTGCGTGTCGTCAAGTGACACAGTTGTTGATGTATTGTCGCATGTTGATGTTGGAGATGATCATAGTTTTACTTATTGTTCACTTTAATTCCTGTTTAACAACTAAAATTGAAGTAAGCAGAGGCATCGGTGGGTGATAGATAACATTTGGTTTCCGAACGCCCACTTGTGTCCCGTAGGACCCCGAGTACTTGATACCTGTTCCTTGATTTATCGCGCTATCCACATATGGGGAATTATGGGCCCCCCTTAGCCAGAGCTTGATTCCGTCTTATTTCTTGGGGCCACAAACTAGTTTGAGGTTTTATTTACGATCCTGTACTTATGCCATGTTTTACTGCTTTATTTACGATTGTGCGACAGATAGCACCTGTACTGTTTAGGATCGGGACACGATTCCGCGGTGTCGACAAGCCCCGTTTGGGGTTCCCAGTCGTTCACAGCCGTATACCCAGACCTTGAGTCCGTCTCGGAGCTAGCTTACTTCGTTGCGGGTAGCTTAATGGGGTGGCCCCCTGAAATATTTCTGAATCTTGTGATTGCTCTGTCGTGAAGACCTCGTTGGGTTTTGATTTGGTTTTTCCGAGGTTGATCGTGTGTGTGTTGCTATTTGTGCACCCCGGCCGGGTTAAAACTTTCTGAAAGCCGTGTCCGCGGTTATGGACGACTTGGAGCACAGTATCTCGACCATAGACAAGCATAACTAAAGTTTACTGCTATAAATTTGACTTTATAATGACTAGTAATCAGCTTCACTAAAATGGAATGGCTAAATAATACTGCCCACCATTGCTTGTTTGGAGTGTCGCTTGCGACCATTGTACCTGACTAGTAAGTATTGCAACTACAACGGAATGGCTGAATAAAAGTACCAACAACTGCTGGGTTTGGGGTTTATCTCATGTCATCTGTATATGATTAGTAATTGTTGCAACTACAACGGAATGAATAACTAACAGTGCCCACTGCTTACTTTACCAGGACGATTATCTATACCTGACTAGTAATTGCTGCAACGATAACTGAATAAATAAAACTGCCAACGGTGTGAGTTCCTCGGTTGACTTCCTCGTTTGGTCTCGAGGGGGAAACACCAGGATGGGTTTGTTTGGTGTTAGCTTCAGGTTGGATCCGGATAGGTCTTTCTTACCCCTCTCTGATTGCCGCCAGTTGTATCGAGTCTCTATAGGTTGTTTAGTGCATGCTGCCGCTGCCGCTCAGTCCACCATACCTATGTAGGCGAGGACCGCCGAATTCTAGCCTCGCCGTGTACTGGCCTCAGTACTGACGCTCCTCTTTTTCCCTTGCCCTTTGTCGGCACCCCTTTTGTTTAAGCAGGTTTTGAGATCGACGTCGTTAGCAGGGTTACCCTTCCGGCTTGGCCTGGGCAGGGTTATGGACGCCATTGGTTATTCTTCAGGGCTCTTAGCCCCATTTGCATCTTGTCCGTAGCTGGACGCTCTATCGATTTCAAGGTGATTTGGATCTTTGTATATTATATTTGTATTCTTGACTCATGGAGTCGCTTGTATATATATATATCTGTTCTGTGGGTCCCATCGAGTACTGTTGTGTAATGTTATTACTTCGTTTTCCACCCGCACGAAAGTGCCTGGTGGGCACCTTTGAATCGTTTCTATGCGGGTTTGGCGAATTTTGCTCAAACTTGCATAGGTCCGATTCTGAGGGTGTTACAGAGTGGTATCAGAGCTCAGCAGTTACGATACCCCACAAGTCCAGCCTGTAGGATAACCTAGCTAACGGCCGAAGTAGAGAGTCAAAACTATTTTTGAAAATCGGTTGGATAGTTCTGATTAGGTCTGATTTTACTCCTTACCCCTCTGCTATTCTCCTCTTATCTCGACGTGTTTTAAATCCGCTCTCGTCTCTTTCTTCGAGTCCAGGAATTCTCGTGGTTGGGTTTCCGTCGTACCTTCAGGGTTTCGCTTCCTTCTTTGATAACGGTGTTGCTACATCCGGTGTTCAAGCTGCCTGAGGAATCCGTCTACGGGGTTACCCTTCTTTGTTCTTGCTTGTGCCTTCCGGTGTTATCCGACGCGACGACATCATCCATGCCAGATCCGATGCAGAGTCTGCATCACTCCTTTGTTCCGAACCTCGCTTGTCGAGATCTTCAGTCTGATTCCGAGAGTTGGTTGCATAATCCGCCTATTTGTGTGCAGAGTAATGGTTCGAGTGCGGGATGGAGTAGCTACCATACCACTACTCTTATCATTCGCTCTTGTACATCGAATCAGTGGATCCAGCAGTTCTACTCCGTCCACGGAAGTTAGGGGTGGCTTATTGTGGATACCTCTACCTTCGACCTTTTGTCCCCGGAGTGTTCTCTCGACGATCACGGACAACAACCCTTGTTAGTGGTGTCGCGAGTATCTACACGAAGCGAGAAGACGCAGATCGCCGACCCTTCCTTCCGGTACCATGAGGCGGATCTCGAGGGCGAGATCCATTGTTAGTGGTGTCGAATTGTGGCATCCCGCAATTACCACTACTAGAAAATCGCGTTGATTTTGTGCATAGCATCGTCATCATCATGCATTGTTAGACTGCATTATTTGAAAAGCCTAGTTTTGAATTGTACAAAAACCCCTCTTATTTTCGAACACAAAACCCCGATCGCATCGGAGATTTTATTTGTCTAAAAACTGTTTGCAAAATGGCCTAGTTTTAAATTAGACAGGACAAAACAAACACAAAAACTAAAACAGCCCTACTCTAAATCTATTCCCACCCAAATCCTATCTACCCTCCAACCACAGGCCGCCACCTCACCCTCTCACCAAAAACCTACCCACCCTGCCACCTCACCAATCCTCCACGTCCTCCCCAACCTCCCTCTCCTCCCCTGTTCATCTTCCCCGGCTCGCCTCGCTTCCCCAACCCCCCGTCCTTCCCCGACCCTCTTCCCTCGCCTCGCCCCCCTCCGGCGCTCCGCCGCCGCGCACCCTCCGCCGTGACCCCCTCCGCGACCTCCTCTGCGTCCCGCCCCCTCCGGCTCTGCCCCAACCCCGGCGCCGCCCCCGCTCGCGTGTCACACCCCCGACCCCGCGCCCTGCTCCTCCAGCCCGCCTTCTCCGCAGCCGCCGCGCGCGAGCCCGCTCCGGCCAGGCTCCGCCGGCCCCGCCTGCTCCACCGCGCTCCGCTTCTCGCCTGCGCCAGCGAGCCACCTCCCTCCCCGCCGTCTCCTCCGCCCCACCTCCCGTGCCAGTGCCGCTCAGGCGAGCTCGCCCGGTGCCCTCCTCCGCCGCCGCGCCTAGCCGGTGCCCTCCCTCGCCGGCCCCGCAAGGACCCCGGCGTCGGCCGCGCTTCCCCGAGCTCCGCCCGGCCTCGCTCCGGCCACCGCCCCGTCGGTCTCGCCATCGCCGGCCTCGCCCTACCAGCGCGCCGTCGCCCCCACCGCATCCCCTCGCCGGCCCTCACGCCACCGGTCGCCGCCGCTCGGACCCGTCACCGTCCGCGCCGCCCAGCTCCTCCCAGGCCGCCCGCGCGCGCCGCCGGACTCGGCCGCCCCCGAGCTCGCCGCAGCACCTCCGCCGCCCTGCGAACCCCGTCCCTGGCGCTTCTTCTGCGCCTCTGCAAGCCGGCGTCGACCCCGCGCGAAGGACCCCGCCGGCGCCCTCTCCGGCCCTCGGGTGCCTCCACCATGCCCCGGACGCGCCCTCCTCGCTGCCAACCTCGTCGACCCCACCTGCCTCTCCATCGGTTGAAGACAACCAGCAACCTCCAAGATCCACGCCTTGGTATGCGCCAAGTGAGCGAGCCACCAGAGCATCGTCAGTACAGTAGCTTCATCTCCAGATCCGAAGGCCGACCCGTAACAAGTTCGCCGACCCCGTCACCAAGATCTCGTGCACGGAAAACCCCGATGTTTTCAACCCGGCACCATCAAGACCCTCGCCACGGCAAGACCGACCCCGTGGAACCGACAAGACCTACGCGACGACAAGAACAGCAGCGACCAGGAGAATCCGTTGCGCCCCCGGCGCCGAACCAAGTCCTGCTTCCCGGATGCCGAGGTCACCGACACAGGACAACAAGATCTACCCCCGCTATCCGAGAACGCTTCCGTCGAACCCCGAACCCCAGATCCGTCGAACCCTGAGACCGACCCCGAACCCCGGAACCCCAAGTCCGTCGAGACCCCTCAATGTGTGAACCTCTTCCCGGAACCCTATTTTATAACGTAATACAACTTGTCGCATAATAATTGTCTTGCATGCATACATTCATGTGGTTTGGGGGCCTTATGCCGATTCACCTAATAATTAAAGATGGGGCCCATATGCGGGCAAATCTAGTCTCATATTGGCCTCATTTAAATTTGTGCATCGAACCTGTACCATATCTTGCCATGTTATTACAACTTTTAATTTGCGGGATAGGTAAATAACTGGAACCACCTAATTAATTGTCGGGACCCCGGTTCCGCTTAATATGACCTAATTGCGTCGCACCTTGCCATGCCATGCATCATACATGCATCATGCCTGATCTTTTACCGTAGTATTAAATACTGCATCCGTTGTCTATTCTAGCGTTTTGCTTCTTCGCGGATAAGGCCGATGAGTTGATGTGAGCTTCGCCCCGAGCTTCGGTTGAACCTTCGACAATGTTTTCAGGCGAGCATCTCCCCCTTTCTACCTATCTTACTTTTATAGTATTTACTTCCCTCCTGTTGATCTATTGCTATCTGTGTTGCGATGCTCTAGTTTTCCGTACCCGTGATATCCCTTGCAGCCCTATATTGCCTCGGACACATCCTATTACCTATTGTTTGGTAGATAGTTGGACTTGCGCGTCGTAGTCGCTTGCTCAAGTGTTGTTGCGTGTCGTCAAGTGCCACAGTTGTTGATGTATTGTCGCATGTTGATGTTGGAGATGATCATAGTTTTACTTATTGTTCACTTTAATTCCTGTTTAACAACTAAAATTGAAGTAAGCAGAGGCATCGGTGGGTGATAGATAACATTTGGTTTCCGAACGCCCACTTGTGTCCCGTAGGACCCCGAGTACTTGATACCTGTTCCTTGATTTATCGCGCTATCCACATATGGGGAATTATGGGCCCCCCTTAGCCAGAGCTTGATTCCGTCTTATTTCTTGGGGCCACAAACTAGTTTGAGGTTTTATTTACGATCCTGTACTTATGCCATGTTTTACTGCTTTATTTACGATTGTGCGACAGATAGCACCTGTACTGTTTAGGATCGGGACACGATTCCGCGGTGTCGACAAGCCCCGTTTGGGGTTCCCAGTCGTTCACAGCCGTATACCCAGACCTTGAGTCCGTCTCGGAGCTAGCTTACTTCGTTGCGGGTAGCTTAATGGGGTGGCCCCCTGAAATATTTCTGAATCTTGTGATTGCTCTGTCGTGAAGACCTCGTTGGGTTTTGATTTGGTTTTTCCGAGGTTGATCGTGTGTGTGTTGCTATTTGTGCACCCCGGCCGGGTTAAACTTTCTGAAAGCCGTGTCCGCGGTTATGGACGACTTGGAGCACAGTATCTCGACCATAGACAAGCATAACTAAAGTTTACTGCTATAAATTTGACTTTATAATGACTAGTAATCAGCTTCACTAAAATGGAATGGCTAAATAATACTGCCCACCATTGCTTGTTTGGAGTGTCGCTTGCGACCATTGTACCTGACTAGTAAGTATTGCAACTACAACGGAATGGCTGAATAAAAGTACCAACAACTGCTGGGTTTGGGGTTTATCTCATGTCATCTGTATATGATTAGTAATTGTTGCAACTACAACGGAATGAATAACTAACAGTGCCCACTGCTTACTTTACCAGGACGATTATCTATACTTGACTAGTAATTGCTGCAACGATAACTGAATAAATAAAACTGCCAACGGTGTGAGTTCCTCGGTTGACTTCCTCGTTTGGTCTCGAGGGGGAAACACCAGGATGGGTTTGTTTGGTGTTAGCTTCAGGTTGGATCCGGATAGGTCTTTCTTACCCCTCTCTGATTGCCGCCAGTTGTATCGAGTCTCTATAGGTTGTTTAGTGCATGCTGCTGCTGCCGCTCAGTGCACCATACCTATGTAGGCGAGGACCGCCGAATTCTAGCCTCGCCGTGTACTGGCCTCAGTACTGACGCTCCTCCTTTTCCCTTGCCCTTTGTCGGCACCCCTTTTGTTTAAGCAGGTTTTGAGATCGACGTCGTTAGCAGGGTTACCCTTCCGGCTTGGCCTGGGCAGGGTTATGGACGCCATTGGTTATTCTTCAGGGCTCTTAGCCCCATTTGCATCTTGTCCGTAGCTGGACGCTCTATCGATTTCAAGGTGATTTGGATCTTTGTATATTATATTTGTATTCTTGACTCATGGAGTCGCTTGTATATATATATATATCTGTTCTGTGGGTCCCATCGAGTACTGTTGTGTAATGTTATTACTTCGTTTTCCACCCGCACGAAAGTGCCTGGTGGGCACCTTTGAATCGTTTCTATGCGGGTTTGGCGAATTTTGCTCAAACTTGCATAGGTCCGATTCTGAGGGTGTTACAGAGTGGTATCAGAGCTCAGCAGTTACGATACCCCACAAGTCCAGCCTGTAGGATAACCTAGCTAACGGCCGAAGTAGAGAGTCAAAACTATTTTTGAAAATCGGTTGGATAGTTCTGATTAGGTCTGATTTTACTCCTTACCCCTCTGCTATTCTCCTCTTATCTCGACGTGTTTTAAATCCGCTCTCGTCTCTTTCTTCGAGTCCAGGAATTCTCGTGGTTGGGTTTCCGTCGTACCTTCAGGGTTTCGCTTCCTTCTTTGATAACGGTGTTGCTACATCCGGTGTTCAAGCTGCCTGAGGAATCCGTCTACGGGGTTACCCTTCTTTGTTCTTGCTTGTGCCTTCCGGTGTTATCCGACGCGACGACATCATCCATGCCAGATCCGATGCAGAGTCTGCATCACTCCTTTGTTCCAAACCTCGCTTGTCGAGATCTTCAGTCTGATTCCGAGAGTTGGTTGCATAATCCGCCTATTTGTGTGCAGAGTAATGGTTCGAGTGCGGGATGGAGTAGCTACCATACCACTACTCTTATCATTCGCTCTTGTACATCGAATCAGTGGATCCAGCAGTTCTACTCCGTCCACGGAAGTTAGGGGTGGCTTATTGTGGATACCTCTACCTTCGACCTTTTGTCCCCGGAGTGTTCTCTCGACGATCACGGACAACAACCCTTGTTAGTGGTGTCGCGAGTATCTACACGAAGCGAGAAGACGCAGATCGCCGACCCTTCCTTCCGGTACCATGAGGCGGATCTCGAGGGCGAGATCCATTGTTAGTGGTGTCGAATTGTGGCATCCCGCAATTACCACTACTAGAAAATCGCGTTGATTTTGTGCATAGCATCGTCATCATCATGCATTGTTAGACTGCATTATTTGAAAAGCCTAGTTTTGAATTGTACAAAAACCCCTCTTATTTTCGAACACAAAACCCCGATCGCATCGGAGATTTTATTTGTCTAAAAACTGTTTGCAAAATGGCCTAGTTTTAAATTAGACAGGACAAAACAAACACAAAAACTAAAACAGCCCTACTCTAAATCTATTCCCACCCAAATCCTATCTACCCTCCAACCACAGTCCGCCACCTCACCCTCTCACCAAAAACCTACCCACCCTGCCACCTCACCAATCCTCCACGTCCTCCCCAACCTCCCTCTCCTCCCCTGTTCATCTTCCCCGGCTCGCCCCGCTGCCCCAACCCCCCGTCCTTCCCCGACCCTCTTCCCTCGCCTCGCCCCCCTCCGGCGCTCCGCCGCCGCGCACCCTCCGCCGTGACCCCCTCCGCGACCTCCTCTGCGTCCCGCCCCTCCGGCTCTGCCCCAACCCCGGCGCCGCCCCCGCTCGCGTGTCACACCCCCGACCCCGCGCCCTGCTCCTCCAGCCCGCCTTCTCCGCAGCCGCCGCGCGCGAGCCCGCTCCGGCCAGGCTCCGCCGGCCCCGCCTGCTCCACCGCGCTCCGCTTCTCGCCTGCGCTAGCGAGCCACCTCCCTCCCCGCCGTCTCCTCCGCCCCGCCTCCCGTGCCAGTGCCGCTCAGGCGAGCTCGCCCGGTGCCCTCCTCCGCCGCCGCGCCTAGCCGGTGCCCTCCCTCGCCGGCCCCGCAAGGACCCCGGCGTCGGCCGCGCTTCCCCGAGCTCCGCCCGGCCTCGCTCCGGCCACCGCCCCGTCGGTCTCGCCATCGCCGGCCTCGCCCTACCAGCGCGCCGTCGCCCCCACCGCATCCCCTCGCCGGCCCTCACGCCACCGGTCGCCGCCGCTCGGACCCGTCACCGTCCGCGCCGCCCAGCTCCTCCCAGGCCGCCCGCGCGCGCCGCCGGACTCGGCCGCCCCCGAGCTCGCCGCAGCACCTCCGCCGCCCTGCGAACCCCGTCCCTGGCGCTTCTTCTGCGCCTCTGCAAGCCGGCGTCGACCCCGCGCGAAGGACCCCGCCGGCGCCCTCTCCGGCCCTCGGGTGCCTCCACCATGCCCCGGACGCGCCCTCCTCGCTGCCAACCTCGTCGACCCCACCTGCCTCTCCATCGGTTGAAGACAACCAGCAACCTCCAAGATCCACGCCTTGGTATGCGCCAAGTGAGCGAGCCACCAGAGCATCGTCAGTACAGTAGCTTCATCTCCAGATCCGAAGGCCGACCCGTAACAAGTTCGCCGACCCCGTCACCAAGATCTCGTGCACGGAAAACCCCGATGTTTTCAACCCGGCACCATCAAGACCCTCGCCACGGCAAGACCGACCCCGTGGAACCGACAAGACCTACGCGACGACAAGAACAGCAGCGACCAGGAGAATCCGTTGCGCCCCCGGCGCCGAACCAAGTCCTGCTTCCCGGATGCCGAGGTCACCGACACAGGACAACAAGATCTACCCCCGCTATCCGAGAACGCTTCCGTCGAACCCCGAACCCCAGATCCGTCGAACCCTGAGACCGACCCCGAACCCCGGAACCCCAAGTCCGTCGAGACCCCTCAATGTGTGAACCTCTTCCCGGAACCCTATTTTATAACGTAATACAACTTGTCGCATAATAATTGTCTTGCATGCATACATTCATGTGGTTTGGGGGCCTTATGCCGATTCACCTAATAATTAAAGATGGGGCCCATATGCGGGCAAATCTAGTCTCATATTGGCCTCATTTAAATTTGTGCATCGAACCTGTACCATATCTTGCCATGTTATTACAACTTTTAATTTGCGGGGTAGGTAAATAACTGGAACCACCTAATTAATTGTCGGGACCCCGGTTCCGCTTAATATGACCTAATTGCGTCGCACCTTGCCATGCCATGCATCATACATGCATCATGCCTGATCTTTTACCGTAGTATTAAATACTGCATCCGTTGTCTATTCTAGCGTTTTGCTTCTTCGCGGATAAGGCCGATGAGTTGATGTGAGCTTCGCCCCGAGCTTCGGTTGAACCTTCGACAATGTTTTCAGGCGAGCATCTCCCCCTTTCTACCTATCTTACTTTTATAGTATTTACTTCCCTCCTGTTGATCTATTGCTATCTGTGTTGCGATGCTCTAGTTTTCCGTACCCGTGATATCCCTTGCAGCCCTATATTGCCTCGGACACATCCTATTACCTATTGTTTGGTAGATAGTTGGACTTGCACGTCGTAGTCGCTTGCTCAAGTGTTGTTGCGTGTCGTCAAGTGCCACAGTTGTTGATGTATTGTCGCATGTTGATGTTGGAGATGATCATAGTTTTACTTATTGTTCACTTTAATTCCTGTTTAATAACTAAAATTTAAGTAAGCAGAGGCATCGGTGGGTGATAGATAACATTTGGTTTCCGAACGCCCACTTGTGTCCCGTAGGACCCCGAGTACTTGATACCTGTTCCTTGATTTATCGCGCTATCCACATATGGGGAATTATGGGCCCCCCTTAGCCAGAGCTTGATTCCGTCTTATTTCTTGGGGCCACAAACTAGTTTGAGGTTTTATTTACGATCCTGTACTTATGCCATGTTTTACTGCTTTATTTACGATTGTGCGACAGATAGCACCTGTACTGTTTAGGATCGGGACACGATTCCGCGGTGTCGACAAGCCCCGTTTGGGGTTCCCAGTCGTTCACAGCCGTATACCCAGACCTTGAGTCCGTCTCGGAGCTAGCTTACTTCGTTGCGGGTAGCTTAATGGGGTGGCCCCCTGAAATATTTCTGAATCTTGTGATTGCTCTGTCGTGAAGACCTCGTTGGGTTTTGATTTGGTTTTTCCGAGGTTGATCGTGTGTGTGTTGCTATTTGTGCACCCCGGCCGGGTTAAACTTTCTGAAAGCCGTGTCCGCGGTTATGGACGACTTGGAGCACAGTATCTCGACCATAGACAAGCATAACTAAAGTTTACTGCTATAAATTTGACTTTATAATGACTAGTAATCAGCTTCACTAAAATGGAATGGCTAAATAATACTGCCCACCATTGCTTGTTTGGAGTGTCGCTTGCGACCATTGTACCTGACTAGTAAGTATTGCAACTACAACGGAATGGCTGAATAAAAGTACCAACAACTGCTGGGTTTGGGGTTTATCTCATGTCATCTGTATATGATTAGTAATTGTTGCAACTACAACGGAATGAATAACTAACAGTGCCCACTGCTTACTTTACCAGGACGATTATCTATACCTGACTAGTAATTGCTGCAACGATAACTGAATAAATAAAACTGCCAACGGTGTGAGTTCCTCGGTTGACTTCCTCGTTTGGTCTCGAGGGGGAAACACCAGGATGGGTTTGTTTGGTGTTAGCTTCAGGTTGGATCCGGATAGGTCTTTCTTACCCCTCTCTGATTGCCGCCAGTTGTATCGAGTCTCTATAGGTTGTTTAGTGCATGCTGCCGCTGCCGCTCAGTCCACCATACCTATGTAGGCGAGGACCGCCGAATTCTAGCCTCGCCGTGTACTGGCCTCAGTACTGACGCTCCTCTTTTTCCCTTGCCCTTTGTCGGCACCCCTTTTGTTTAAGCAGGTTTTGAGATCGACGTCGTTAGCAGGGTTACCCTTCCGGCTTGGCCTGGGCAGGGTTATGGACGCCATTGGTTATTCTTCAGGGCTCTTAGCCCCATTTGCATCTTGTCCGTAGCTGGACGCTCTATCGATTTCAAGGTGATTTGGATCTTTGTATATTATATTTGTATTCTTGACTCATGGAGTCGCTTGTATATATATATATCTGTTCTGTGGGTCCCATCGAGTACTGTTGTGTAATGTTATTACTTCGTTTTCCACCCGCACGAAAGTGCCTGGTGGGCACCTTTGAATCGTTTCTATGCGGGTTTGGCGAATTTTGCTCAAACTTGCATAGGTCCGATACTGAGGGTGTTACAGAGTGGTATCAGAGCTCAGCAGTTACGATACCCCACAAGTCCAGCCTGTAGGATAACCTAGCTAACGGCCGAAGTAGAGAGTCAAAACTATTTTTGAAAATCGGTTGGATAGTTCTGATTAGGTCTGATTTTACTCCTTACCCCTCTGCTATTCTCCTCTTATCTCGACGTGTTTTAAATCCGCTCTCGTCTCTTTCTTCGAGTCCAGGAATTCTCGTGGTTGGGTTTCCGTCGTACCTTCAGGGTTTCGCTTCCTTCTTTGATAACGGTGTTGCTACATCCGGTGTTCAAGCTGCCTGAGGAATCCGTCTACGGGGTTACCCTTCTTTGTTCTTGCTTGTGCCTTCCGGTGTTATCCGACGCGACGACATCATCCATGCCAGATCCGATGCAGAGTCTGCATCACTCCTTTGTTCCGAACCTCGCTTGTCGAGATCTTCAGTCTGATTCCGAGAGTTGGTTGCATAATCCGCCTATTTGTGTGCAGAGTAATGGTTCGAGTGCGGGATGGAGTAGCTACCATACCACTACTCTTATCATTCGCTCTTGTACATCGAATCAGTGGATCCAGCAGTTCTACTCCGTCCACGGAAGTTAGGGGTGGCTTATTGTGGATACCTCTACCTTCGACCTTTTGTCCCCGGAGTGTTCTCTCGACGATCACGGACAACAACCCTTGTTAGTGGTGTCGCGAGTATCTACACGAAGCGAGAAGACGCAGATCGCCGACCCTTCCTTCCGGTACCATGAGGCGGATCTCGAGGGCGAGATCCATTGTTAGTGGTGTCGAATTGTGGCATCCCGCAATTACCACTACTAGAAAATCGCGTTGATTTTGTGCATAGCATCGTCATCATCATGCATTGTTAGACTGCATTATTTGAAAAGCCTAGTTTTGAATTGTACAAAAACCCCTCTTATTTTCGAACACAAAACCCCGATCGCATCGGAGATTTTATTTGTCTAAAAACTGTTTGCAAAATGGCCTAGTTTTAAATTAGACAGGACAAAACAAACACAAAAACTAAAACAGCCCTACTCTAAATCTATTCCCACCCAAATCCTATCTACCCTCCAACCACAGGCCACCACCTCACCCTCTCACCAAAAACCTACCCACCCTGCCACCTCACCAATCCTCCACGTCCTCCCCAACCTCCCTCTCCTCCCCTGTTCATCTTCCCCGGCTCGCCCCGCTTCCCCAACCCCCCGTCCTTCCCCGACCCTCTTCCCTCGCCTCTCCCCCCTCCGGCGCTCCGCCGCCGCGCACCCTCCGCCGTGACCCCCTCCGCGACCTCCTCTGCGTCCCGCCCCCTCCGGCTCTGCCCCGACCCCGGCGCCGCCCCCGCTCGCGTGTCACACCCCCGACCCCGCGCCCTGCTCCTCCAGCCCGCCTTCTCCGCAGCCGCCGCGCGCGAGCCCGCTCCGGCCAGGCTCCGCCGGCCCCGCCTGCTCCACCGCGCTCCGCTTCTCGCCTGCGCCAGCGAGCCACCTCCCTCCCCGCCGTCTCCTCCGCCCCGCCTCCCGTGCCAGTGCCGCTCAGGCGAGCTCGCCCGGTGCCCTCCTCCGCCGCCGCGCCTAGCCGGTGCCCTCCCTCGCCGGCCCCGCAAGGACCCCGGCGTCGGCCGCGCTTCCCCGAGCTCCGCCCGGCCTCGCTCCGGCCACCGCCCCGTCGGTCTCGCCATCGCCGGCCTCGCCCTACCAGCGCGCCGTCGCCCTCACCGCATCCCCTCGCCGGCCCTCACGCCACCGGTCACCGTCCGCGCCGCCCAGCTCCTCCCAGGCCGCCCGCGCGCGCCGCCGGACTCGGCCGCCCCCGAGCTCGCCGCAGCACCTCCGCCGCCCTGCGAACCCCGTCCCTGGCGCTTCTTCTGCGCCTCTGCAAGCCGGCGTCGACCCCGCGCGAAGGACCCCGCCGGCGCCCTCTCCGGCCCTCGGGTGCCTCCACCATGCCCCGGACGCGCCCTCCTCGCTGCCAACCTCGTCGACCCCACCTGCCTCTCCATCGGTTGAAGACAACCAGCAACCTCCAAGATCCACGCCTTGGTATGCGCCAAGTGAGCGAGCCACCAGAGCATCGTCAGTACAGTAGCTTCATCTCCAGATCCGAAGGCCGACCCGTAACAAGTTCGCCGACCCCGTCACCAAGATCTCGTGCACGGAAAACCCCGATGTTTTCAACCCGGCACCATCAAGACCCTCGCCACGGCAAGACCGACCCCGTGGAACCGACAAGACCTACGCGACGACAAGAACAGCAGCGACCAGGAGAATCCGTTGCGCCCCCGGCGCCGAACCAAGTCCTGCTTCCCGGATGCCGAGGTCACCGACACAGGACAACAAGATCTACCCCCGCTATCCGAGAACGCTTCCGTCGAACCCCGAACCCCAGATCCGTCGAACCCTGAGACCGACCCCGAACCCCGGAACCCCAAGTCCGTCGAGACCCCTCAATGTGTGAACCTCTTCCCGGAACCCTATTTTATAACGTAATACAACTTGTCGCATAATAATTGTCTTGCATGCATACATTCATGTGGTTTGGGGGCCTTATGCCGATTCACCTAATAATTAAAGATGGGGCCCATATGCGGGCAAATCTAGTCTCATATTGGCCTCATTTAAATTTGTGCATCGAACCGGTACCATATCTTGCCATGTTATTACAACTTTTAATTTGCGGGGTAGGTAAATAACTGGAACCACCTAATTAATTGTCGGGACCCCGGTTCCGCTTAATATGACCTAATTGCGTCGCACCTTGCCATGCCATGCATCATACATGCATCATGCCTGATCTTTTACCGTAGTATTAAATACTGCATCCGTTGTCTATTCTAGCGTTTTGCTTCTTCGCGGATAAGGCCGATGAGTTGATGTGAGCTTCGCCCCGAGCTTCGGTTGAACCTTCGACAATGTTTTCAGGCGAGCATCTCCCCCTTTCTACCTATCTTACTTTTATAGTATTTACTTCCCTCCTGTTGATCTATTGCTATCTGTGTTGCGATGCTCTAGTTTTCCGTACCCGTGATATCCCTTGCAGCCCTATATTGCCTCGGACACATCCTATTACCTATTGTTTGGTAGATAGTTGGACTTGCGCGTCGTAGTCGCTTGCTCAAGTGTTGTTGCGTGTCGTCAAGTGCCACAGTTGTTGATGTATTGTCGCATGTTGATGTTGGAGATGATCATAGTTTTACTTATTGTTCACTTTAATTCCTGTTTAACAACTAAAATTGAAGTAAGCAGAGGCATCGGTGGGTGATAGATAACATTTGGTTTCCGAACGCCCACTTGTGTCCCGTAGGACCCCGAGTACTTGATACCTGTTCCTTGATTTATCGCGCTATCCACATATGGGGAATTATGGGCCCCCCTTAGCCAGAGCTTGATTCCGTCTTATTTCTTGGGGCCACAAACTAGTTTGAGGTTTTATTTACGATCCTGTACTTATGCCATGTTTTACTGCTTTATTTACGATTGTGCGACAGATAGCACCTGTACTGTTTAGGACCGGGACACGATTCCGCGGTGTCGACAAGCCCCGTTTGGGGTTCCCAGTCGTTCACAGCCGTATACCCAGACCTTGAGTCCGTCTCGGAGCTAGCTTACTTCGTTGCGGGTAGCTTAATGGGGTGGCCCCCTGAAATATTTCTGAATCTTGTGATTGCTCTGTCGTGAAGACCTCGTTGGGTTTTGGTTTGGTTTTTCCGAGGTTGATCGTGTGTGTGTGTTGCTATTTGTGCACCCCGGCCGGGTTAAAACTTTCTGAAAGCCGTGTCCGCGGTTATGGACGACTTGGAGCACAGTATCTCGACCATAGACAAGCATAACTAAAGTTTACTGCTATAAATTTGACTTTATAATGACTAGTAATCAGCTTCACTAAAATGGAATGGCTAAATAATACTGCCCACCATTGCTTGTTTGGAGTGTCGCTTGCGACCATTGTACCTGACTAGTAAGTATTGCAACTACAACGGAATGGCTGAATAAAAGTACCAACAACTGCTGGGTTTGGGGTTTATCTCATGTCATCTGTATATGATTAGTAATTGTTGCAACTACAACGGAATGAATAACTAACAGTGCCCACTGCTTACTTTACCAGGACGATTATCTATACCTGACTAGTAATTGCTGCAACGATAACTGAATAAATAAAACTGCCAACGGTGTGAGTTCCTCGGTTGACTTCCTCGTTTGGTCTCGAGGGGGAAACACCAGGATGGGTTTGTTTGGTGTTAGCTTCAGGTTGGATCCGGATAGGTCTTTCTTACCCCTCTCTGATTGCCGCCAGTTGTATCGAGTCTCTATAGGTTGTTTAGTGCATGCTGCCGCTGCCGCTCAGTCCACCATACCTATGTAGGCGAGGACCGCCGAATTCTAGCCTCGCCGTGTACTGGCCTCAGTACTGACGCTCCTCTTTTTCCCTTGCCCTTTGTCGGCACCCCTTTTGTTTAAGCAGGTTTTGAGATCGACGTCGTTAGCAGGGTTACCCTTCCGGCTTGGCCTGGGCAGGGTTATGGACGCCATTGGTTATTCTTCAGGGCTCTTAGCCCCATTTGCATCTTGTCCGTAGCTGGACGCTCTATCGATTTCAAGGTGATTTGGATCTTTGTATATTATATTTGTATTCTTGACTCATGGAGTCGCTTGTATATATATATCTGTTCTGTGGGTCCCATCGAGTACTGTTGTGTAATGTTATTACTTCGTTTTCCACCCGCACGAAAGTGCCTGGTGGGCACCTTTGAATCGTTTCTATGCGGGTTTGGCGAATTTTGCTCAAACTTGCATAGGTCCGATTCTGAGGGTGTTACACTCGGGGACATCCTCGGCAAGAGCCTCCTTGCGAGGCGAAGTCGTTGTAGCCGGAGCCTCCTTGGGAGGCGAAGCCGCTGCAGCCGGAGCCTCCCCAAGCCCAGAGACTGGGGCGAATGGCGGAGGCATTGAAGCCAGCGGTACTTCCACGGTCGCCGCATCCAGCACGACTGTCACTGATGGCGCGTCATCACCGGCTGGGCTGGGAGCATCAGAGCTGCTCGCCGAGTGCGGCGGCGAGGCCGGCTTTGTTGGCTTCGTCTTCTTCTTCGGGGGGCCTTGCCTCCCTTTCCTTCTTCTTCTTCGACGGAGTGGTTTGACGGCGCGAGGTGGTATCTGGGAGCTCGTCGTCGTCATCATGACGCTCGAGGCTTCTGCTTGCCTCGATCTCGCGCTGTCGTTGTCCGCGGATCTTTCGGACCAGTGGGGCGACCTCCTCCTCGGACTCGTCGTCGTCCTCTTCGCCCTTGGCGGGCGGCGATTCGCCCACGTCCTGGGCGGATGAGCCCGAGCTCTCGTCGTTCGAAGGAGGGAGCCACCCTTCCACCACTTGGAATAGCTGCAACGAATACAGAATTGAATCAGAATTACCGCGACTGCGAGCAAAGTAAGGTGATTACCATTGGAGCTGGACGCTTCGCGGTATAGGGGGCGACCCCAGCCTGCGCATCCAGGTACACCGCCTGGGTAATCTTCTTCAGCGCTGGGAGGTAGTCCTCCAGTTTCCACTCGTCGAGGCAGGCCTTCGTTGAGTCTCCCCGGCCCGTGTACTGGTACATATAGTGGTCGCATTGGGCGAGCGGAACGAGCCGCCGCCCGAGCCAGCAGTTGTACAGATTTATCATCTGGAGGCCCTTCTTCTTCAGACCGCGGATGGTCTGGAGCATCTCGTCGACGACCATCCGCTGGTCGTTGGGGAGCTTGCCGACTTGGAGATGGCGCGGCTCGGACCGATTGGCGGAATACCGCGGGATCGCCACCTCGTCTTCCGGGCTCGCCTCGGCCACGTAGAACCACGACTTCTTCCAGTCGCTCGCTGCCTTGGCGGGCAGCATCAGATCGAAGAATGACGCTTTGGACTTGAGCTGGAACATCAGGCCGCCCGCGGCTAGCATTGGGCCGCCTGCTTCCTCGCGGCTGATCCATCCGTGGAACAGATCTTGCCACAAGGGGAAGTAGGGCCGACAGCCCAAGTAGCATTCGCAGAACGCCACGAAGATGGCGAGCTGCTCGATGCTGTGGGGACCCAGATCTGAAGGCTGGATCCCGTAGTAGGCGCAGAAGCGCCGGAAAAAACAAGGATGTAGGAAACCCTAGCCCCCGCTCGAGATGACTGGTGAAACAGATGAATTCCCTCTCTCGCGGGTTCAGGGTCGTTTCTCCGGCTGCGGGGATACACCAACAGCCGGCTCGCAGGATCCCGGCCTCCTCGAAAGAGGCCAGCTGCGCCCTCGTGCATTTGGATCTACCCCACGGTTCGGTGGAAAGGGCCATGGCCGAAGGGTTGATTGGGGGTCGGAGGATTTTGGGTCGGCTGGTTCGCGATGCGAGGGAAGGAAAATGCGCGCAGTCAGAAGAAGTGATGAGAAGTTGGCTCTCTGATCGCCTGCCATTCCCCTTATATAATGGATGTTACCCGCCAAATCAGGAAGCCGTTACCGCGCGATGATTACGCCAAAAGTTACAGTTGGATTACCCCAACGGCTAGTTTGACCACGCCTGACGGTCCAACTCCGGTCACTCGGCTCGCCGACTCAATCACTATGACAGTGTTTTGCTGACTCGACTCGCCAAAGCCGCGACTTGGATCACTGGATTTCTTCCTTTATACAGGAGCCCGCCGACGATTCGACTGGATGCCTACTCTGAAACCGTATACTCTGACTGCCAGCAGCCACCTACGCCTAATCAACGACGGCCTCGAGGACTACTGATGGGGATATGCCTACCGGGGTATACCCAGCAGGACGTTTCCGACTGGCCTGTGAGCTGGCGAGTGGGCCTGCAGAACGGCGAGTGGATTGAAGCCCAGCAAGGCACCGAGCGAATGGGAGCTGAAGGCCCAGGCGAGTATATAGGCCCAGTCGGATTAGGTTAAACGACTACCGAATCTTTAACTGAATCGGTTGAGATATGTAAACCCTAGGGGAGGTGAGCCTATATAAACCTCCCTATAGGGCGAGTAGACGTACGTTTCCTCATACACCCAAGCGACTCGCCGCCTAGCCGCCGAGCTCGCCCATTGTAACACCTCCATAATACAATCTAGCAGGAGTAGGTCTTTACCCTCCGGGGGGGCGAACCTGGGTAAAACCCTGTGTATTTGCCCTCATCTCGCACCGCAGATGGCTGGCCGCCCTTGCCCCTCGTTCTACTACTCGCTGCCGATTGCAGCATCTACCGTGACCATTCCCATGACACTGGCAATCTCTACAGCTATTACTTTCCTCCTATCTTTGGCGAAGCGGCGGAGGGGTTGCTTCACCGGCTTGGCATCTGGACTTACATGAAGAGAGTGCTCAGCCAGCTCCCTCAGAACTCCTTGCAAATCCTGTGTAGACCATGCAAAGATATCCCGATTCTCACGGAGGAAGCTGGTGAGCTCGCTTTCCTATTTGTCAGTGAGGCCAGCCCCAATGGTAACTGTATGCTCTGGGAAAGTATCATCCACCTGTACCTTCTTAGTTTCTTTGGTGGCTTGAAATGACACATTGCCATGCGGGTTAGTGAGTGTCGGCATGGACATTTGTGCTGCTTTGGCCAATGCTGCCACCTCCAACATTTGATGATTTTCCTGTGCTATGACTAGTGACTCGGCAAGTGAAGATCTGGCTGAGGCACAAGAAATGGACCTTTTGTAATCCCCTTCAACTGTATTTACCCCACATGGGCCTGGCAGCTTCATCTTCAAGTAAGCAATGTGGGAGTAGCCATAAACTTTGCCATAGCTGGCCTGTCGAGTAAGGCGTGATACGAGCTGACCAAATCAACCACCTCAAACTCTATGGCTTCAGTGCGACAATTCTCTCTGTTGCCGAATAAGACGTCGACCCAGATCTTGCCAATTGGCTCACAGGACAATCCCGACACAATACCATGGAAAGTTGTCTTAGTCAGCTCCAACATGTTCATGGTGGTATCCTTGTACATGATGTTGATGCTACTGCCATCATCAATCAGTACCTTGGAAAACTTCACATTGATATCCAGGCCCATGAACGTTGGATCTAAGACTAGAGCATATCCTCCTGGGGTGGGCATGATCTTGGGGTGATCCTTTATGCTCCAAGTTATATCTTGCTCAGACCAATGCATGTACTTGGGAATTGTCGGCATTGTGGCATTCACCTCCATCATTCGTCGCTGTTGGCTCTTTTTGTCATTCGGCTCTGTGACGAAGACGACATAGCTCTGGTGATGTTATGTATACTCATTTCTAGTTCCGTGGACGACATGAGCATCGTCACCTCTTGGATTATGCACCTGGTGCACAGTTTATCTTCTCTCATGATTATGGTACCTTGGCTGCCTATTTTCGTATCTGTTATCTGTTCCCATATCCTGAGCATTTCCTCCTGTAAGTGGTGGAGGGGAGGTGGTGGTAGCTGCTTACTCGGCAAATCCACTCTATCTCCTTTCTAAAACCAAGTGCATTGCCTTGTTGTGTGATTTGCTGGCTTACTTAGACTAGGCGTGTGATATTTACACGGCTGGTCCAGCATCATCTCATAGGTATACTTCTGTCGGTCCTGGTATTGCTTTCTTTGTTTATATGGCTTTTTGCCATCATTCTTTGGCACCCACTGTTGTTGTCCATTTGTCCTTTGACGTTGTCTACTTCCAGCATCTAGATGATCCTGACTTACGGCCGCAAGCTGATTCGAACTGTATCTGTAGTCTGGCCTTTCATCTCTTCTTTTGCTTCTGTATTCGGATCTTTCCTGGCGCCTTTGTGACCCGGCAGCGTCATAGATCTGAGTCCCAGTCATCCCATCTACCGACAAGAGCAGAGGCTGAGTCGGATCTCCCAACGCATACGAATCAGCAATCCTTATTGTTTCTGCTAAACTTGTCGGCATATCTCTTTGCAAGTTTTCCACAACACACTTCCGTGTTTGCAACCATGGGCAAACCAAGCGATTGCGTGCAACTTGATTACCCGTTCGCAAGAGTTGCACATTGTGCACCATCTTGTGAGGAATTCTCTATATGTCTCATTTGGACTTTGCTTGCACATTGATAGCTATTGTCGGCGATTCGGCCTATTGTAGGTGCTTGTGAAATTGCTCACAAAAGCGTCTTGGAAATAGATCCAGCTGTTAATGCTTCCGGGTGGAAAATTGTTTAGCCATACCCGAGCTGGTCCTTCTAGAATTTGTGGTACATATCGTACTGCCCATCTCAAATTCCCTTGCGTGATTTTCACAGCAGTTCCATAGTCTATGAGCCAATCCTCAGGCTTTGTGCTTCCATCATATGTTTTTGTTGAAGGGTTTCGCGGCATAGTAAATCAAAATTTTCTACGGATGCGAACAGAGGGAAAGCCAATATCTAATCTAGGAGATGCAAACAACGAGAGAGATTGGATTAGATCTTCATACCCTTGAAGATTCGCACAGCGGAACGTTCGTCGGAACATGGGTGATGTAGTCGTACTCGCTTCTCCTCCTCGCGATCCGATCCGATCTAGCACCACAAGTGGCGATGCCTCCGTGAGATGCACACGTGCGGCACCTCGACGTCTCCTCCTTCCTTGGTCCAGAAAGTATGGTGGAGAAATGGGTTGGATCTACAACGCGACGGCGAGGTGCAATTGGTGGAGAATTTCTGCAGCAGGGCTTCGCCTACAAGCAGTCGGGAGGGAGAGAGGAGGGCAGCAGGGCGGCTAGGGTTAGAGGGGAAGGTGTGGGGGGTTGGTGCGCCCCCACCCCTCTTTATATAGAGGGGGGCGCAGCCCTAGCCCCTCCCCCAAGCCCAAACCGGCGGCCCCAAAGGATAAGGAGTGGGGGGCAAGGAAACCCCCCCTTCTAGAAGGTCTATCTCGAATTTAAACCTCTCTAGGCCGGCTGGGCCCTATGGGGCCTTGTGCCCCTGGCCCAATACGTCCAGGGCACTCCCTCATAGGCCCATGCCCCCTCCCGGAAGGTGGGGCCACGTTGGTCCCCTTCCGGAAGGTTCTAGAAGCTTCCGGTACAATACCGATTAACCCGGAACAATTCCGAACTCCAAAAACTGCACTGCCTTATATGAATCTTATTCTCCGTACCACTCCGGAACCTCTCGTGATGTCCCGGATCCCATCCGAGACTCCGAACAAAAACTCATAAACCAATTATCCAATCTATCCTAGCGTCGAGACACGTTAAGTGTGTGACCCTGCGGGTTCGAGAATATGCAGACATGATCTTCTATCAATAATCAACAGCGGGGTCTGGGCACCCATATTGACTCCCACACATTCATCGATGATCATATCGGATGAACCACGATGCCAGGATTCAATCAATCCCATATATATATTCCCTTCGTCTCGCGATATTTTACTTGCCCGAGATTCGATCGTCGGTACCGTCATACCTAGTTCAATCTCGTTCACAGCAAGTACTTTACTCGTTCCGTAATCCGATATCACTTTGTGATTAACTCCTTAACCACATGCTTGCAAGCGGTGTTGATATCGATTACCGAGTGGGCCCGAAGTATATCTCTCCGACTTGGGAGGGACAAATCCCATCTCGATACATACAACCCAATAGATACTTTCCGATCACCTGAGAGACACCTTTATGATCACCCTCTCATAGGATGAAGTTTGATGACCTCAAAGCTTTCTTCCGATACCAGGGAGTTGTATTATCTCATGGTCTAAGGAATACAATATTTGACATAATAAAAGCTTCGCAAAGACGAACACGATGACACGATCTAATTGCTTCGCTTAGTTTGGGTCTGTCCACCATATCATTCTCCCAATGATATGATCTCATTATTAACTGACAACTCATGTCCATGGTTAGGAAACCTTAACCATCATTAATCAATGAGCTAGTCCTTAGAGGCGTACTAGGGACACGGTGTTGTTCACAAACCACACAAGTATTAAAGTTTCCGCTTAATACAATTCTAGCATGGAATAAAAACATTATCATGAACAAGAATTATAATAATAACATCTTTATTATTGCCTCTAGGGCATAATTCCAACAGTCTCCCACTTGCACTAGAGTCAATAATCTAGTTTACATTTGGCAACAATCTCACACCCATGGCACTGAGGTGCTGATCATGTTTTACACGTGGAAGAGGTTTAGTCAATGGATCTGCGACATTCAGATCTGTATGTACTTTGATAATCTTCAGATCTCCATCTGCTATATAATCTCGGATTATATGAAACTTGCGGTTGATATGCTTGGTCTTTGGATGATATCTTGGTTCCTTAGCGAGTGCTATGGCGCCAGTGTTGTCACACAATATCTCCAGTGGGTCCAATGCACTTGGAACCACGCCAAGCTCAGTGATGAAGTTTCTGATCCAAACTCCTTCACTTGACGCTTCTGCAGCAGCCATGTATTCCGCTTCTACTGTAGATCCCGTGATCACGCTTTGCTTGCAGCTTCTCCAGCTCATAGCTCCTCCATTCAAAATATACACGTATCCTGTCTGAGATTTAGAATCATCCTTGTCGGTGTCGAAACTAGCGTCGACGTAACCTTTTACGACGAGCTGTTCATCACCCCCATAGACTAAGAACATTTCTTTAGTTCTATTTAGGTACTTTAGGATGTTCTTCACGGCTATCCAGTGTTCCACTCCTGGATCACTTTGATATCTGCTCGTCAAACTAAGAGCATTGGACACATCCGGTCTAGTACACAGCATGGCATACATGATAGAACCTATGGCCGAGGCATAAGGCACTTTGCTCATAGCTTCCCTATCATTTACCGTAGCTGGACACTAAGCCTTGCTCAATATCTTACCTGACAACATAGGCACTGGACCTTTCTTTGCCTTATCCATTCTGAACCTTTCAGAACTTTGTCTAGGTATGTACTCTGGCTTAAAGCTATCAGGCGTCTTTGTCTATCTCTATAGATTTTGATGCCCAATATATAAGCATCTTCACCTAGGTCTTTCATTGAAAAACACTTGTTCAAATAATCAATATGTCATCCACATATAGTACCAGAAACGTCACCGAGATCCCACTCACTTTCTTGTAGATACAAGCTTCATAGAAATTTGGAACAAATCCAAAGCTCTTGATCACTTGATCAAAACAAAGGTTCCAACTCCGAGATGCTTTCTTCAGTCCATAAATGGAACGCTGAAGTTTGCATACTTTATCAGCATCCTTAGGATCGACAAAACCTTCGGGTTGCATCATATACAACTCTTCATCAATGTTGCCATTGAGGAAAGCAGTCTTGACATCCATCTGCCATATTTCATAATCATGAAACGCAGCAATTGCTAATAGAATCCGAATGGACTTAAACATCACTACGGGAGAGAAAGTCTCATCGTAGTCAACACCTTGAACTTGTCGAAAACCTTTCGCGACAAGCCATGCTTTATAGACAGTAACATTACCATCCGCGTCCGTTTTCTTCTTGAAGATCCATTTGCACTCAACGGCCTTTCGGTCGCTAGGAGGGTCCACCAAAGTCCATACTTGGTTTTCGCTCATGGATCCTAATTCGGATTTCATGGCTTCTAGCCATTTCTCAGAGTCTGGGCTCATCATCGCTTCCTCAAAGTTCGTAGGTTCATTGTCTTCTACCAACAAGACAGTCAAGACAGGGTTGTCGTACCACTCAGGAGGGGCACGCGACCTTGTCGACCTGCGACGTTCAGTAGCAGCATCGTCCGAAGCTTCATGATCCTTGTCATTAGCTTCCTCTATCGTTGGTGTAGGCGGCACTGGAACAATTTCAGGTGCTGCGCTACTCTCCAACTCAAGAGAAGGTTTAATAACCTCGTCTAGCTCTACTTTCCTCCCACTCACTTCTTTCGAGAGAAACTCCTCAAGAAAGGAATCGTTCTTTGCGACAAACACTTTGCCTTCGGTTCTTTGATAGAAGGTATACCCAATAGTTTCCTTAGGGTATCCTATGAAGACGCATTTCTCCGCTTTGGGTTCGAGCTTGTCCGGCATCAACTTCTTGACGTAAGCTTCGCATCCCCAAACTTTAAGAAACGACAACTTAGGTTTAGCACCAAACCACAGTTCATATGTTGTCGTCTCAACGGATTTAGATGGTGCCCTATTTAAAGTGAATGTAGCGGTTTCTAATGAATAACCCCAAAATGATAACGGCAAATCAGTAAGAGACATCATCGATCGGACCATATCTAATAAGGTTCGATTCCGACGTTCAGACACACCATTGCGCTGTGGTGTTCCGTGTGGCGTGAGTTGTGAAACGATTCCACTTGCTTTAAGATGTGTGAGAAAATCATAACTCAAATATTCACCTCCACGATCGGATCATAGAAACTTAATCTTTCTGTTACGATGGTTCTCCACTTCATTCTGAAATTCTTTGAACTTTTCAAACGTTTCAAATTTATGTTTCATTAAATAGATATACCCATATCTACTTAAGTCATCGGTAAAAGTGAGAAAATAGCGATATCCACCGCGCGTCGAAACACTCATCGGTCCGCATACATCGGTATGTATGATTTCCAACGAGTCCGTTGCTCGCTCCATCATACCGAAGAACGGGGTTTTGATCATCTTGCCCATGAGGCATGGTTCGCATGTGTCAAATGATTCAAAATCAAGAGACTCCAAAAGTCCATCAGAATGGAGTTTCTTCATGCGCTTTACACCAATATGACCTAGACGACAGTGCCACAAATAAGTACTATTATCACTATCTACTTTGCATCTCTTAGCCTCAATGTTATGGATGTGTGTTTCATCCCTTTCGAGATTTAGAAGAAATAAACTATTCACAAGAGGTGCATAACCATAAAAGATGTTACTCATATAAATAGAACAACCATTATTCTCCGATTTAAATGAATAACCGTCTTGCAATAAACACGATCCAGAAATGATGTTCATGCTCAACGCAGGCACATAATAACATTTATTAAGGTTTAAAACTAATCCCGAAGGTAAAACTAAGGAGAGCGTGCCGACGGCCATCACATCAACTCTTGATCCGTTGCCAACGCGCATCGTCACCTCATCCCTCGCAAGCCGCCGTCTATTCCGTAGCTCCTATTTCGAGTTACAAATATTAGCAACTGAACCGGTATCAAATACCCAGGCACTACAACGAGGGCTAGTAAGGAAAACATCAATAATATGTATATCAAATATACCTTTGATGGTGCCAGCCTTCTTGTCCTACTTCGGACAGTTGCGCTTCCAGTGACCCTTGTCCTTGCAATAGAAGCACTCAGTGTCCGGTTTAGGACCAGACTTGAGCTTCTTCTCAGCAGGGGCAATGCGCTTGCCGCCGCCTTTCTTGAAGGGCTTCCTTGCACCCTTACCTTTCTTGAAGGTGGGGGGCTTGTTGACCATCAACACATGATTATTCTTTTTGATGTTCACCTCCGCTACTTTCATCTTAGCAAAGAGCCCAGTGATCATATCAGTGGAACCAATCTGATTGTGATCAACTACAAAACTTTTGTAGCTAGGAGTGTCAATCTTGAGCTCCTCTGGAATCTTGCAGTCCAGTTGCTCAAGGCGTTGAGTGTAGCCCGTCATCTCAATGGCGTGCTCACTAACGGAACTCCCTTCCTCCATCTTGTAGTTAAAGAATTTCTTAGAGATCTCATATCTCTCAGAACGGGCTTGAGTCTGAAACATGTTTTTCAGCTCCTCGAGAATCTCAAAGGGCCCGGCGAACTCCTCAAAACGATTTTGAAGATCCGATTCCATAGCATACAACATGGCAATCTTAATCAAATCATAATCATCCTTGCGGCGACTGATAAACAGCTTTTTCATCAGCCGGCGCATCTATAGCAGGGGCGTGACCTAGCGCTTTCTCAAGGACATAGTCCTTTTGTCCGCCAGCGAGAATGATTCTCAGAATGCGAAACCATTTGGTGAAGTTAGACCCATTGTTTCTAAGCTTTTCTATCTCAGCAAAAACGTTGAAGTTGAAGTTGGACTTGGCCATGTGATCTACAGTATTTGCAAGTACAATTTAGACTATGTTCATGATAAATAGTTCAACTTAATCAAATTACTAGATGAACTCCCACTAAATTCAACATCCCTCAAGTTGTTTAGTGAACACGATCCAAATTCACCACACCTAATCCGATCATCACGAGAAGAGATGTGGTTTCAATGGTGGACAACGAAGTGTCGATCATATCATTCATATGACTCATGCTTAACCTTTCGGTTCTTGTGTTCCGAGGCCATGTCTGTACATGCTAGGCTCGTCAAGTTAGACCCAAGTATTTCCGCGTGTGCAAAACTAGCTTGCACCCGTTGTATGTGAGCGTAGAGTCTATAGCACCCGATCATCATGTGATGCTTGGACACGACGAACTTTCGCAACGGTGCATACTTGGGGAGAACACAGTTTTTATCTTGATCTTTAAGTGAGGAATCATCTTATAATGCTACCGTCGCGATCTAAGCATAATAAGATACATAAAAGGATAAACATCACATGCATATAACTTTATGTGACATGGTATAGCCAATCTTCGCGCAATGATCTCCATCTTGTGCGTTCCGGCATGATCTCCATCACTCCACCATGATTGCCTCCACCACGAATAGCAACTACAACTATTGCTAACTACTTAGCGATAAAGTAAAGCTATTACATGGCGTATAAGAAGTTGACTCGCAGGTCATAAACAATTATAAAGACAACCATATGGCTCCTGCCGGTTGTGTACTCATCGACATGCAAGTCGTGAAACATTACAAAACATGATCATCGCATACAATATACACATCACATCTTGGGCCATACCATATCACAGAAAACACTCCCTGCAAAAACAAGTTAGACGCCTCTACTTTGTTGTTGCATGTTTTACGTGGCTTATGGGAGTAGATGCTAAGAATGATTCTTACCTACGGAAAGCCACAACGGTGGTATTATGGTTGCCAAACTCCGGTGTTAATCCCATGACAACTATAGTGAGAGAAACTGACATCCACCAGCCGCATGTGTGGAACAAGCCACACGTCAAGTGCGGAGCCGGTCTCGCGAACGAGGTCGCGTAAGGTTGGCCTGGACCGCTTCTATCTCACTATCCCGTGTCATAAGAAGAACACAAACAAGAGGCTTGCAACAGAAAACATCAACGCCCGCAACAACCATGTTGCGTTCTACTCGTGAAAAACATCTACGCATAGATCTAGCTCTGATACCACTAAAGGGTTTGGCGGCATAGTAAATCAAAATTTTCTACGGATGCGAACAGAGGGAAAGCCAATATCTAATCTAGGAGATGCAAACAACGAGAGAGATTGGATTAGATCTTCATACCCTTGAAGATTCGCACAGCGGAACGTTCGTCGGAACGTGGGTGATGTAGTCATACTCGCTTCTCCTCCTCGCGATCCGATCTAGCACCACAAGTGGCGATGCCTCCGTGAGATGCACACGTGCGGCACCTCGACGTCTCCTCCTTCCTTGGTCCAGCAAGTATGGTGGAGAGATGGGTTGGATCTACAACGCGATGGCGCGGTGCAATTGGTGGAGAATTTCTGCAGCAGGGCTTCGCCTACAAGCAGTCGGGAGGGAGAGAGGAGGGCAGCAGGGCGGCTAGGGTTGGAGGGGAAGGTGTGGGGGGTTGGTGCGCCCCCACCCCTCTTTATATAGAGGGGGGCGCAGCCCTATCCCCTCCCCCAAGCCCAAACCGGCGGCCCCAAAGGATAAGGAGTGGGGGGCAAGGAAACCCCCCCCCCCTTCTAGAAGGTCTATCTCGAATTTAAACCTCTCTAGGCCGGCTGGGCCCTATGGGGCCTTGTGCCCCTGGCCCAATGCGGCCAGGGCACTCCCTCATAGGCCCATGCCCCCTCCCGGAAGGTGGGGCCACGTTGGTCCCCTTCCGGAAGGTTCTAGAAGCTTCCGGTACAATACCGATTAACCCGGAACAATTCCGAACTCCAAAAACTGCACTGCCTTATATGAATCTTATTCTCCAGACCACTCCGGAACCTCTCGTGATGTCCTGGATCCCATCCGAGACTCCGAACAAAAACTCATAAACCAATTATCCAATCTATCCTAGCGTCGAGACACGTTAAGTGTGTGACCCTGCGGGTTCGAAAATATGCAGACATGATCTTCTATCAATAATCAACAGCGGGGTCTGGGCACCCATATTGACTCCCACACATTCATCGATGATCATATCGAATGAACCACGATGCCAGGATTAAATCAATCCCATATATATATTCCCTTCGTCTCGCGATATTTTACTTGCCCGAGATTCGGTCGTCGGTACCGTCATACCTAGTTCAATCTCGTTCACAGCAAGTACTTTACTCGTTCCGTAATCCGATATCACTTTGTGATTAACTCCTTAACCACATGCTTGCAAGCGGTGTTGATATCGATTACCGAGTGGGCCCGAAGTATATCTCTCCGACTTGGGAGGGACAAATCCCATCTCGATACATACAACCCAACAGATACTTTCCGATCACCTGAGAGACACCTTTATGATCACCCTCTCATAGGATGAAGTTTGATGACCTCAAAGCTTTCTTCCGATACCAGGGAGTTGTATTATCTCATGGTCTAAGGAATACAATATTTGACATAAGAAAAGCTTCGCAAAGACGAACACGATGACACGATCTAATTGCTCGCTTAGTTTGGGTCTGTCCACCATATCATTCTCCCAATGATATGATCTCATTATTAACTGACAACTCATGTCCATGGTTAGGAAACCTTAACCATCATTAATCAATGAGCTAGTCCTTAGAGGCGTACTAGGGACACGGTGTTGTTCACAAACCACACAAGTATTAAAGTTTCCGCTTAATACAATTCTAGCATGGAATATAAACATTATCATGAACAAGAATTATAATAATAACATCTTTATTATTGCCTCTAGGGCATAATTCCAACATTTGTTCCTCTGGCCAGCTGGAAATTTGGTACAGGTGGCTCCTTCATGATCCTCGGGCCAAAGCATGGTGGACCCTGTGGACCTTGCGACTCGATCAGTTCCGCCATCTTTATCCGATCAAGCTTAAGGCTTGCATCATCCGGCTGAAGATTTTTGCCTCTGAGTCTAGCTCCCATCGCTTTATATGCGTGATCCTGCGGTGACCCAGCATACCACTGCATGTGTAGTACACTATAGTCGTTGGCATGGCATTCACAGAACACCGTTCCGTAAATATCACGTCCCTCAGAGTGGTACAATAGAAATATTGCGGGTCCAAATTACAAACATACACACATTATTATTATTACAATACTAGAAGTTCAAGACTTCCAAAAGATTCAACTTACAAACCAAAATATAAGTGTTACATCCAAATTGAGCTCAGAAACTTATTTCTATATATTGTTCATGATGCTCGGCTCAAGTGGTTACTAGAACTATAGTAATTATTCGGACTCCTGGAACTCTCCTCCGTAGACGATGTCGTAGTCCTCCCCTCCTACGGCTCCATACAAGTTGGGCTCTTTATAGAAGACCTTCTCTTGACTCTCAGATGCATACATTGGAGTATCTTCCTGGTTCTGAGAGTCTAAGCAAGGATTCAAAGGAAAGGATGAGTAACAGCATTACTCAGCAAATTCATTATATGCAAGGTAGGAAGTTTGATGCACTATCTACCACCTCAGACTATCAGTCTTTGGAAGTATGCAATTTTCGTGAATCTTTCTTTAAAGATTGATTTTATTATGAAAATCTATGACCACCAGTCTTCACAGGTTGACCGGAACTTTCATGGAGTTCCTTTCCTGCCACGTTCGTAGCTCCTTCCCGGAACAGGGAGTAACAAGTTACACTTCTTACACTCTACAGAGGTGCGTTACTTTTCCCATGAGAGATCAACTCCTTGTTGCACAACCGGGCGTACTTCCCCGTACACAATTCCATGATGTGGGGCCCAGTAGTTGGTCCAAGCCAATCACTGCCCTCTCGGTGACCTCATATGTCTACATGATCCTTCGGGCTAGCTCACCTTCGTTAAGCCCCGTGTCGGGCAGGCTAAAACCCTGATGAGTTCCCGAAGACTCTATGACCTAGTGATGCCCGGATTAGTACCATTTACATGGACTATCTCCCTAAACACCATTTATAGATAATCTAGACACCAAAAGTGTGGGGCGTAAGGGTGCCCACCCATATGTTGGATCCACACAAGGAATCACAACGTCACGTTAAGGTCGTCTTGCCTCCATACAAGAGGAAAAGGATACAGCTGACTTCTCCGTCCCATTCAAAATCTCATGGTTAACGCGTAATATATGGCGCTAGAATCACTGATGTCATGGGTTATTAATTCCTAATTGTTTATCATTATTGCAAGTAGAACTCTGAGTTCTATTGCTTCATTATATCATCACTTAGGATGATATCTTAGATTTAGTATCTTAAGAAAATAATGTTTTCTTTTTTTCTAGAATATAGATGATAACACACAATTCGCAAATACTTTGATAAAGACTCTTCAAAGGACATGAGCAAGTGATGAACTTGCCTTGTGATGGCAAGGTAGTGAAGTTTGATGCTTGCACTGGACCTTGAGCTTCTATGTCTACAAAAACATCGTTATTGGCCGTTAAGGACAATATTTAAAGAAGCAAAATGATTATGCAAAGTAATGTAATGCATCTTTTAACTTGATGCATTCTCCCCATTATTATAAAAATTCTCTTTAATAATAAAGGATTTATAAATATTACCTTATTAATATTTATAATATATATTGTATTTACTTTATTTCCCTTTTATTTGACTTTTATTGTTTTAATAATTCTTTTAAGAATTATCATTTAATTATTAAAAATTGTTATTAAGTATTTTTCAAAGATACTACAATATTAATATATAATGAAAGTGATTTTTATTTATTTTTATCATCTTTCAATGATTTTGTAAAATTCCATAAGGAATATATAAATTACAAAATTCTTAATAAAATTTATATGTCTAAAATTTTATATCTCAATTTATTTGGACAGTTTCGTTTTTTGTGAATCCAAAAATATTTTATTTATAATTTTTGGACTTTTATTTTATTTTCTAGAATTTTATTGATTTCAGGGGCATTTTGGTCTTTTCCTATTTATTAAAACATGCCTTAAAGGTTTTTGGGCTGGCTTATTCTTATTGGGCCCTTGTGTCCCATTAGGCATAGTCAAAATAGCCACCCCGAAGGGTTCTGGCCCAACTCAGCCCACTCACTCGCTGTCTCTCACCCTCGAGCTCACTCCTCTCCTCCTCCATCCCCAACCCCGTGGTCGGTGGTGTCGCCGCTGACGATTCCCGCCGTCGTGGACCGTTCTGGCCACCGCCGTGGTGCAGGAGGAGGTTGTAGACTCCGCTCTTCCCTCCTGTCCAACTGGATTTGGGCATGGAGCTCTCCTGCGGCAGATCAATGTCGTCCCAAACCCTAGGGTTTGGGGTTGGCGTGGATCCTGGCGCCGCCGCTGCTGTCGTGCGTCGTGGTGATTCACCTCGCCTCTAGGCGTGGCTATGGTCGACGTCGTGGCACTGTATGGGTCACAGCGCCCCCCTGGGGGTGCTCCCTGTGCCGCCATGGTCGTCGGCCCCTCTGCTTCCTCTTCTATTCTCCAGCGAGGACCTTTGGTGAGTGCTTCCTCTCCTCTCGTGCTCTCGGTGTGAGGCCCTCCTATGCTCAATGTTGGTGGTGGCCTCTCTGGTGATTGTATAGTCCTAATTAGGGTTCTTGGTTCTATTTAGGGTTCATACCCCGCTGTTGATTAGATACTGATGACTAAGATCATGTGTTGATGGTCTCTAAGCATGCTGATTGTTAGTTGTGGTTTGCTGCTTAAGATGAACTATGGTGGTACTGGTGGCTTATCAGATGATTTTATGCCGAAATTTCATATGACTTAGATGATACAGTTGCTCCAAAATCAATACTTGGTAAAGTTAGTGGTTTTGATAACTTACCACTGTCATTACTTGGTTAATGATGGTGAGTATGGTGTGATGAAATCACTATATTAACACTTGTTGGCTTAAGAATTCAAATGTAGTTTGAGATCAAATGGTTTCAAATAGTGAAGATATACATAGGAATTTCTTAACTATGATTCCTGTGATGACATGAAACTTATTTGTAGTTGATTGATTAAATCTGTGAAGATTGAATGCTTATCCTGATTCATGTAGAATTTTTCTTGTGACACCATCTTTGTATGGCACACAATATTAGATTCTATTTTCTTGAATTGGTTTGGTGCAAGCTTAAGATGAGTTTGGCATTAAAATAGAAATGTTCCTCTCTTAAATCCCTAAGACCAATGATGTTGATCTGAGGCTTAGGGATTTAAGCTTTATCTTGTTGATTCATATGGGTGGTTCTGGTAGTAGTACCAGCTACTGTTTCTTGAATCAAAGCTTGGAAAAAATTATGGTACGCTTGATCATTTGTATAGATCCAAAAGATTAAATTCTAAGGTGATACTCTTATCTTAGAGATGTGCCTAGAAGTTAAATCTTAGCTATATTTATTCTTGAATTGAAATATAGCTTGATAGCCAAATCAATGATGTTGTTCTAAGATTTGGTTGGATCCTTGTACTTTGTTGTTTGCTTTTAAAGTTTAAAACCTCAGTGATGGATTCACCCCACTTGGGTGCTTTCTGAAAGTTTGAATAAATGATAGATCATGTATGCTTGTCTAATCTTAGACAGATAGATTATTCGATGATCTTTTTACTCACCATTGTCACTTGATGTTGTGGTTGCTAGTGGTTGATCTTGTGACAGCTTGATCTGGTGCTCCCCTGGTATTCCTAGCTCCTGGCTTGTCCTTGATCTAGTCCATCATCTCCTGATCCTGATGGCTTGACCTTGGTCTTGCTATCCACCTGATCTACCCCCTCCTTATGTCACCATCTTGGTGATGTGATCCTAGCTTTTATTGGTTTGATCTAGCTTGGCTTTGGCTTGGTTTAGCTGTTGGCGGCTGTGCTTGGTTTGTAAAAGTGATGAACTAGTGTGGGGATTGGTTTCCCCCACGGCTGTGTTGACAGTTTTGTTTGGATGTGTTGCTATTGTGGTGTTGACAGGACACACCATGTAGTTTTGTGTGTGTGCTGCATGTGTGCTTGCTGTGCAGGTGTGGATATGTTCAGAATTTTGAAAGTTACTTTTATCTAGTTACTTTTACTTGGCTGATAAAACTTGTCCTTCCTTACTGTTCTTTGACTTATGGCTTAAAATTATGAAAGATACATTCTTTCATATTGGTGAAACTTGCCCCTTTTTATAAGTTTACTCAATGATGAACCTTGTGCAATGCACTTCACTGACAAGTCTGAGAGTAAAACAATGCTAATCCTAACTTTCCTTTTTTCTATTAAGTTTTTGTGTATTTTGCAGGTACAGATTTGAAGATGAAGATTTTAGTTTAGGCTTTTTATTTTTCTTTATAGAATAGTCACTTGTAATATTCTTTTTTAGTTCTACCATTTTGCAATCTTTATTTTATTATTTCGTAATAAAGATTGTACTATTATCAATAAAGAAATATTATTCTTTATTTTTTTACTATTGTAAAAATTGTGAATGATTTTCCTAAGTTACATTTTGTAACTTATTATTGAATGTAAATATGAAATGAATATTAATATTCTTAATTGCTCTTTTTATATAAAGTTTAATTTATTGTTGATTAACTCTTAATTAAATCAAGATTCAAACATTATTCAAAAATCCTTTTGAATTATAATTCAAACACTCAATGTTTCAAATTCAAATTGATTTCCCATAACACATAAGTCCATAAAGATCATATCAAAGTCTATAGCAATCATCCTTTAAGACTAAACCTAATCTCAAAGTATGAAAGAAACATTGATCACTTTAGGTTTTTATTTGGCGAAAAAATTACCCACATTTTCACGGATGAATGCATGCAACATTTCAAATTCCTAAATCTACCCTTCGTTAGTTCCTAAATGCTGGTATGTTACAGACTTCCCCCATTAAATTAAACTTCATCCCGAAGTTTGTGGAGATGTACCTGAATAGTTCTAGATAGGCTTTTCTTAAATCCTCTTCTTTCTCCCACGTGGCTTCCCTTTCTGGGTGACATTCCCACTATACTTTGCAATATTTGATTGCTCTATTCCTTAACCTTTTCCAGTTTTCTTCCAAGATTTTACAGGGCTTTTCAACATAGGTCAAATCTGCTTGTAGTTCTATCTCCTGATGTGTGATTGCATCATCCAGAACTTTCAAACATTTACGAAGTTGTGACACATGGAAAACATTGTGCACTTGAGCCAATCTTGACGGTAACTCTAAAGCATAAGCTATAGTTCTGTTCTGACTCAATATCTTGAATGGTCCGATGTATCTTGGACTCAATTTTCCTTTAACTCCGAACCTTTTCACCCCTTTCGTTGGACTTAGTTTCAAGTATACCATGTCTCCCACTTCTGGATGCCATGATCTTCGACTTTGATCAGCATAACTTTTCTGCCTACTCTGGGCTATCTTCATTCTATCCCTGATCTTATCAATGATATCTTGTATTTCCTTGATATAGTCTGGTGCAAATTCTTTGCTGCTTCCAGGCTCATACCAACATATTGGTGATCTACACTTCCTTCCATATAGAACTTGGTATGGAGCTGCCTTCAGACTACTCTGATAGCTATTATTGTAGGAAAATTCTGCCAATGGTAGATGATCTTCCCATGTACCTCCAAAATCTAATGCACAAGCTCTTAACATGTCTTCTAGTATTTGATTTGTTCTTTCAGTTTGACCTCCTGTCTTAGGATGATAGGCTGTGCTGAAATCTAACTTTGAACCAAGTGCTTCATGCAATTGCTTCCAAAATGCTGAAGTAAACACTGATCCCCTATCAGTTACGATCTTTTTGGGTACTCCATGTTTACTTACTATCTCTTTGACGTAAACTTATACTAACTTCTCGGCATTATCTTTTTGATTTACCGGAATAAAATGTGCACTATTAGTGAGTCTGTCCACAATTACCCATATCATATCCTTCCGTTTAGGTGTCATGGGCAATCCTATGATGAAGTCCATACCTATTTCTTCCCACTTCCATTCGGGAATTTCCAAAGGTTGTAATGGTCCTGTTGCACTTTGATGTTCAGCCTTCACCCTTTGGCAAGTATGGCATTCTGATACATATTTAGCAATATCCCTTTTCATGTTATTCCACCAGAATAGTTCTTTCAAATCCATATACATCTTAGTACTTCCTGGATGTATAGAATATGGTGTTTCATGTGCTTCTCCAAGTATGACATCACGAATCTCAGTCACATCTGGAACACATAGAAGGTCTTGAACCCATAAAGACTCATAAACTCCAACGCAAAAAACTGATTTTTGCCCTTGAGATATCCTTCGAATTTCCTCAGCAATAAAAGGATCTTCTACTTGATGTCTAAAAATTTCTTGCTTAAGATCACTGTCCTGCTCTGCAACTACCTGCATAGTAGCTAATCTTCCAAGAACCTCTTTTCTGATGAATTGTAGCTCTAATCTTTCCAAGTCCATTTGTAACTCTTTTGGTAGCTCCCGATTACTAGGCTGAATATCTGCACTCTTCCTGCTTAAAGCATCAGCTACAACATTTGCTTTCCCTGGAGTATAGTTGATTGTTAAATCATAATCTTTGATTAGTTCCAACCAACGTTTCTGTCTCATATTCAATTCCTTTTGAGTAAAGAAATATTTGAGACTTTTATGGTCAGTGTATAACTCACATCTGGCTCCATAAAGAAAATGCCTCCATCCTTTCAGCGCAAAAACTACTGCCGCTAATTCTAAATCATGAGTTGGATAGTTGACTTCGTGTGGTTTCAGTTGTCTTGAACCATAAGCAATCACTTTCTGATCTTGCATTAATACACAACCTAAACCTTCTTTAGATGCATCACAGTATACTGTAAAGTCTTTCCCTATTTCAGGAACTGCTAAGATTGGAGCTGTGGTTAATCTGGTTTTCAACTCCTGAAAACTTGCTTCACACTTCTCATCCCAATTGAATGGTGTATTCTTTCTTAGCAAATTGGTCATTGGTCTAGCTATTTTGGAGAAACCTTCAACGAATCTCCGGTAATAACCAGCCATTCCTAAGAAACCTCGAATTTGCTTCACATTGATCGGTGCAGTCCACTCTAATACTGACTGAACTTTAGATGGATTAACAACAATTCCATCCTTGATGATCACATGACCGAGGAATTCTACCTTATCTAGCCAAAATTCACACTTACTGAACTTAGCATAAATTTTATGTTCCCTTAGAGTCTGCAATGCTATTCTCAAATGATCGGCATGCTCTTCCTTATCCTTGGAATATATCAGAATATCATCAATAAATACTATGACGAACTTATCCAGATATGGCATGAAGATTTTGTTCATCAAATTCATGAATATTGCAGGTGCATTGGTCAAACCAAATGGTACTACCAGATACTCATGGTGTCCATATCTTGAGAAAAATGTTGTCTTTGGAACATCTTCTGGTTTGATTTTGATTTGATGGTATCCAGATCTTAGGTCGATCTTTGAAAATACTCCAGCTCCTTTCACTTGATCAAACAAATCTTGGATCCTTGGTAAAGGATACTTATTCTTGATAGTAATGTTGTTCAGATTTCTATAATCTCCACACATCCTTCTTCCACCATCTCTCTTATCCACAAAGATTACTGGTGTTCCCCATGGAGATACATTTTCCTGAATAAATCCTTTTCTGGCTAACTCATAAATTTGCTCTTTGAGTTCTTTTAACTCTTTGGGTCCCATCTTATATGGTGCTTGAGATATTGGTGATGTACCAGGAATTAGGTCAATAGTGAACTCTATCTCCCGGTCTGGTGGCATTCTCGGTAGCTCTGCTAGAAAAACATCTTGAAATTCATTTACTATAGGAATATCTTCCAATTTGACCTCTTTCATCGAGTTCAACTGCAGATCCACCATGATATGACTGTGCTTATCTGCTTGGTAAACTATCCTTGCTCCACTTGGAGTTTTGATTGAGACGGTTTTCTCCTCACAATTTATCTGAGCTCCGTGTTCCATCATCCAGTCCATCCCTAGCACTACTGCAATTCCCTTCAAAGGAATCACATAAAGGTCCGCGAATACAACCATAGATCGAAATAACTTGATCTTGTTTGATGTGGCGTACAGTCACATTTCCCCCTGCCGTAACTACGGTCATAGGGTTTTCTAACGTTGCCCTTCTAATCCCGAACTTATCACAGAATTCTTTAGAAAATGAATGAAGTAGTTGCACAAGTATCAAATAGAACTTTGCCGGGATTGGTAAGGATATTGAGCGTACCTATCACTACATGCTCTGAATTATCCACCTCCTCAAGAGTTGCACAGTTCAGCTTCTCGGTAGGTCTGTTCCTCTTACCATTGTTGTTCTTGCCATTATTTCCTCCTTTATTGGGCTGTCCATTACCTCCACTGGCTTGCCTTCCATCTCAAGCCAGCCAACCACCTTGTGGTTTGCTTGGACAATTGGGCTTGATGTGACCTTTCTGACCACAAGCATGACATATAATTACTTATTTCGGGCAATCCCTGCTTATATGCCCTGGGAGTTTGCAATTGTGGCATATAATATTCTTTGCATTTGGATTTGCACTTCGATTGGGATTGTTATTGTTATAGGGCCTATTCCTTGGTTTGAATTCCAGATTGGGTTTGGGCTTGCTTGCTTATATCCTCTTGGTTTCCTTCTTGGCTCTCTTCCTTCTATCCTCTTGGACATTCTTGTAATCATCTTCGAAGGTAATAGCTGCATCTAGCAACTGCTAATAAGTTTGCTTATTAGCTAACCTCAACTGCATCTTCACAAATGGATCTAATCCACGCAGGAAACACTTCTTCCTCTTTTCCTCCGTGTTAACCTCTTCCTTAGCATAACGAGATAGTTGACTAAACTCCCGGATATACTTCATAACACTAGTATATCCCTGCTGCAGCTCCTCAAATTCTCTCAGTTTCAATTCCATAACACTCTCCGGAACATGATATTCACGGAATCTCTATTTAAACTCTTCCCAGGTATACTCCCTTCCTGGTTGTTGCATGGCCAACTGATTTTCCCACCAAGATGCTGTAGGTCCAGTCAGAAGATGAGTTGCATACCTCAATTTCTCCTCATCATTGCAACCTACAGTCTTCAGCTTTCTTTCTGTATCCCAATCTTCTGCATCCATTGGTTCAGGTGCTAATGCAAAAGGTAACGGTCTTGCATTCTGAAAATCAGATAAACTCACTCCTCCACCCTCAGGTGCCCTCTGATTTGCCCGTCCCAGCAACTCCTCCATGAACTTGTTCTGGTTCTCTTGCATCATTTGCGTATACTGCATAAAATTCTGCTCCATTAACGACCTCATTGGTGGTAGTGGTGGTAATGCTCCCTGATTTGCTGCATCTGCATCGGCCTTCTCCTTGGCCTCTCGCTCCATCCGCTGCTGCTCAGTTTCGATTTCTACACCCGTATCCATGACCCCCTAATCCTGCAACATAAAGCAAATACTCATAATTACATCATGCACATGTGTTCTGAGCTCGACTTTACGCACAAAACTAATCACACAATGAAGATCCAAAGAAAATCTAAATATGCATTTCACATATTATACATAATATCATAATAATACGAAGTCATTACAACATATACCAGATAGGTATAGTCACAAAACTACCTTATTCATCTAATTATCTTATTTCTTGGAGTATAATACACGATATTTGATATTTCTACATAGTTGCCTACTTCTAGTATTAACTACGCTCATCATACATGCCTGATGACCAACCGTGATGACGTGTTGTTCGTCGCACAGTTTGCGGAACAAATGGCCTTCCAGAAGGAACATACTCTGTATCTGAAGTGTCAGGACTTGAGTCATTACTCAACCTGAGTGTATTGACTCCCTCCAGCTCAGCTAAAAAGTCTTCAGAAACATATTCAACATTATCACCCGCTTGCATCTCCCGAGCTTCATTACTTGAGTTGTCAACATGATACACAGATCCTGCTGCTTCCCAGGTGCTCGTTTGGGCAAGATAGTTAAACACCGGATAATGTATATTCACTGGGTTTTGAGAAAATGTTGATGATTCAAACACTCTCTCTTCAGGATCTTCTTCTTCATCCTGAGTATCTACCGACATGGCACTTCTACTACTGTTACTAGGGTTAATTCTTGCACCCATCCAGCTAGATTGTCCAACATTTCTGTCAGAACCATCTATGGACATCTGATGTTCATGAGAGTCTTCATATGATCCCCTTCTCCAACCATCAGAATTCTCGATAGGAAGTTCTGAGTTAGAATCATCCTCTGAGCCCTGTGGTACTGCATACCTCATATCTATAATAGGATCATATATAGGTTCAGGTCTTAGTGAATAAGGATATGGTATAAAAGATTTAGGATCTATAGGTATATCCTTAAAGATAGGTTTTGCACTACTACTTGCTTCCTTCTCCAACTGGAATGCTAACTGATTCCTTCTTTCCGGACCAGTTAGATCCTCTAACATGTCATTTTTATCTTCGACGATCACTTGATGTGTCTTATAAAAAGATGCAATGAGTGTTCGGTATCTATCCATGAACTTGGAAGCTAACTTTGGATGCTTCTTAACCAAAGTAAGATGATTCGGTATAGGCTCCGAGTCTATAGAATCATGAGGTATCACGGAAAATGTGCTACCTTCTAACTCCTTGGCTTTATGCTCCCGGATGTTAGCTATAGCCTCCACAACAGCAACATGATATGCTGCTAAGTGACTCCTACCTTCACATATAGGTAGATCGTGATATAATCCAAGATCCTCTGGAAGTTTGATACTCACACGATACTTGGATAACATCCGGCCATCAAGGTAAGTTATAGTATTCACTGGAATTCTAGTTGGACAACTAAAGGTCTTTAAAAGTTGACGGAGTTGGTCTGTGAATGATCCTTGATAATCATCAAGAGTCTCCTCTTTCCTTATCAAAGTCTGTTTTGGAAACTTTGGTGCCATAGCTCTGTATATCAGAAAAATAGTTTTGATTAGTAACCGATAATATATTACATCATAACAAAGAATTATCGCATTAAAACATATAACAGAATATTCTCATTTGAATACCCATTATATTTTTTTTAGAGAATTCTTCATCGTTGCTACACTCCTATAGGTAATACCCTTTACTAGGTTTCCAACCTAAGGTCAAAGAAATTTGCTCTGATACCAACTGCGGTGACCCAGCATACCACTGCATGTGTAGTACACTATAGTCGTTGGCATGACATTCACAGAACACCGTTCTGTAAATATCACGTCCCTCAGAGTGGTACAACAGAAACATTGCGGGTCCAAATTACAAACATACACACATTATTATTATTACAATACTGGAAGTTCAAGACTTCCAAAAGATTCAACTTACAATCCAAAATATAAGTGTTTCAGCGGAAGTTTCAGATTTAAAACTTCAGCTCCAAATTGAGCTCAACAACTTATTGCTATATATTGTTCATGATGCTCATCTCAAGTGGTTACTAGAACTATTGTAATTATTCGGACTCCTGGAACTCTCCTCCGTAGACGATGTCGTAGTCCTCCCCTTCTACGCCTCCATACAAGTTGGGCTCTTCATAGAAGACCTCCTCTTGTCTCTCGGATGCATACATTGGAGTATCTTCGGGGTTCTCAGAGTCTAAGCAAGGATTCAAAGGAAAGGATGAGTAACAACATTACTAAGAAAATTCATAATACGCAAGGTAGGAAGTTTGATGCACTATCTACCACCTCGGACTATCAGTCTTTGGAAGTATGCAATTTTCGTAAATCTTTCTTTAAAGATTGATTTTATTATGAAAATCTATGACCACCAGTCTTCACAGGTTGACCAGAACTTTCATGGAGTTCCTTTCCTACCGCGTTCGTAGCTCCTTCCCGGAACAGGGAGTAACAAGTTACAGTTCTTACACTCTACAGAGGTGCGTTACTTTTCCCATGAGAGATCAACTCCTTGTTGCACAATCGGGCGTACTTCCCCGTCCACAATTCCATGATGTGGGACCCAGTAGTTGGTCCAAGCCAATCACTGCCCTCTCGGCGACCTCATATGTCTACACGATCCTTCGGGCTAGCTCACCTTCGTTAATACCCCTGTCGGGCAGGCTAAAACCCTGATGAGTTCCCGAAGACCCTATGACCTAGTGATGCCCGGATTAGTGCCATTTACATGGACTATCTCCCTAAACACCATTCATAGATAATCTAGACACCAAAAGTGTGGGGCGTAAGGGTGCCCACCCATATGTTGGATCCACACAAGGAATCACAACGTCACGTTAAGGTCATCTTGCCTCCATACAAGATGAAAAGGATACAACTGACTTCTCCGTCCCATTCCAAATCTCATGGTTAACGCGTAATATACGGCGCTAGAATCACTGATGTCATGGGTTATTAATTCCTAATTGTTTATCATTAGTGCAAGTAGAACTCTGAGTTCTATTGCTTCATTTATATCATCACTTAGGATGATATCTTAGATTTAGTATCTTGAGAAAATAATGTTTTCTTTTTTCTAGAATATAGATGATAACACACAATTCACAAATACTTTGATGAAGACTCTTCAAAGGACATGATCAAGTGATGAACTTGCCTTGTGATGGCAAGGTAGTGAAGTATGATGCTTGCACTGGACCTTGAGCTTCTATGTCTACAAAAACATCATTATTTCCCAGTAAGGACAATATTTAAAGAAGCAAAATGATTATGCAAAGTAATGTAATGCATCTTTTAACTTGATATGCATTCTCCCCATTATTATAAAAATTCTTTTTAATAATAAAGGATTTATAAATATTACCTTATTAATATTTATAATATATATTGTATTTACTTTATTTCCCTTTTATTTGACTTTTATTGTTTTAATAATTCTTTTAAGAATTATCATTTAAATATTAAAATTGTTATTAAGTATTTTTCAAAGATACTACAATATTAATATATAATGAAAGTGTTTTTTATCATCTTTCAATGATTTTGTAAAATTCCATAAGGAATATATAAATTACAAAATTCTTAATAAAATTTATATGTCTAAAATTTTATATCTCAATTTATTTGGATAGTTTGGATTTTTGTGAATCCAAAAATATTTTATTTGTAATTTTTAGACTTTTATTTTATTTTCTAGAATTTTATTGAATTCAGGGGCATTTTGGTCTTTTCCTATTTATTAAAACACTCCTTAAAGGTTTTTGGGCTGGCCTATTCTTATTGGGCCCTTGTGGCCCATTAGGCATAGTCAAAACAACCACCCCGAAGGGTTCTGGCCCAACTCAGCCCACTCACTCGCCGCTGACGATTCCCGTGGTCGGTGGTGTCGCCGCCGACGATTCCCGCCATCGTGGACCGTTCTGGCCACCGCCGTGGTGTAGGAGGAGGTTGTCGACTCCGCTCTTCCCTCCTGTCCAACTGATTTGGGCATGGAGCTCTCCTGCGACAGATCAATGTCGTCCGGAACCCTAGGGTTTGGGGTTGGCGTGGATCCTGGCGCCTCCGCTATTGTCGTGCGTCGTGGTGATTCACCTTGCCTCTAGGTGTGGCTATGTTCACTGCCATGGCGTTGTATGGGTCGCAACGCCCCCCTGGGGGTGCTCCCCGTGCCGCCATGGTCGTCGGCCCCTCTGCTTCCTCTTCTATTCTCCAGCGAGGACCTTTGGTGAGTGCTTCCTCTCCTCTCGTGCTCTCGGTGTGAGGCCCTCCTATGCTCAATGTTGGTGGTGGCCTCTCTGGTGATTGTCTAGTCCTCATTAGGGTTCTTGGTTCTGTTTAGGGTTCATACCCTGCTGTTGATTAGATACTGATGACTGAGATCATGTGTTGATGGTCTCTAAGCATGCTGATTGTTAGTTGTGGTTTGCTGCTTAAGATGAACTATGGTGGTACTGGTGGCTTATCAGATGATTTTATGCCGAAATTTCATATGACTTAGATGATACAGTTGCTCCGAAATCAATACTTGGTAAAGTTAGTGGTTTTGATAACTTACCACTGTTATTACTTGGTTAATGATGGTGAGTATGGTGTGATCCTAGGTTAGGTTGGTTTGATCTAGCTTGGCTTTGGCTTGGTTTAGCTGCTGGCGGCTGTGCTTGGTTTGTAAAAGTGATGAACTAGTGTGGGGATTGGTTTCCCCCACGGCTGTGTTGACAGTTTTGTTTGGATGTGTTGCTACTGTGGTGTTGACAGGACACACACCATGTAGTTTTGTGTGTGTGATGCATGTGTGCTTGCTGTGTAGGTGTGGATATGTTCAGAATTTTGAAAGTTACTTTTATCTGGTTACTTTTACTTGGCTGATAAAACTTGTCCTTCCTTGCTGTTATTTGACTTATGGCTTAAAATTATGAAAGATACATTCTTTCATATTGGTGAAACTTGCCCCTTTTTACAAGTTTACTCAATGGTGAACCTTGATCAATACACTTCACTGACAAGTCTAAGAGTAAAACAATGCTAATCCTAACTTTCCTTTTTCTATTAAGTTTATGTTTATTTTGAAGGTACAGATTTGAAGATGAAGATTTTAGTTTAGGCTTTTTATTTTTCTTTATAGAATAGTCACTTGTAATATTCTTTTTTAGTTCTATCATTTTGTAATCTTTATTTTATTATTTTGTAATAAAGATAGTACTATTATCAATAAAGAAATATTATTCTTTATTTATTTACTATTGTAAAAATTGTGAATGATTTTCATAAGTTACATTTTGTAACTTATTATTGAATGTAAATATGAAATGAATATTCATATTCTTAATTGCTCTTTTTATATAAAGTTTAATTTATTATTGATTAACTCTTAATTAAATCAAGATTCAAACATTATTCAAAAATCCTTTAAAATTATAATTTAAACACTCAATGTTTGAAATTCAAATTCATTTCCCATAACACATAAGTCCACAAAGATCATATCAAAGTCTATAGCAATCATCCTTTAAGACTAAACCTAATCTCAAAGTATGAAAGAAACATTGATCACTTTAGGTTTTTATTTAGCGAAAAATTTACCCACATTTTCACGGATGAATGCATGCAACATTTTAAATTCCTAAATCTACCCTTCGTTAGTTCCTAAATGCTAGGATGTTACAGATCCGGCAGTTCATATCCGTCGTTTACCATTGCCGAGTAACCATCATTGTACCTGTTCGCGTTTGGGTCAGCAGGCTGTTGTGCTGCTTTTCTCGCGTTTTGTTGTCTTCTTTCGGGTTGAGTTGGTGCATTATTCGGCGCTGGATTTCCTCCTCCTGTCGAACGAGCTCGACGCCTAGGTTGAGGCGCAAAATTTTCCCCTCCAATGTTGTTTCTTTGCCCTGCTTGCCTTTCTCCGCCTGCATTTTCCTGATTATCATTTCCTTGGGCATTATTCCTTCTCGTTCCCTGTGCATGCGGCTGGGTTTCCCTAAGCCATTTCCGAGTCATAAGCGATCATCTGCTTGTCTCTCCCTGAATCCATACTTTTTTCTTTTCTCGGTCTTGGCGCCGCTCCGGGTGAGGATGCCGTGTGACCTGCTGATCTTGTCGGGATAGGAGTCGCCGAGTGAACCAGCTGTGACCTCCCTGCTATACCCGGATTCGCTCTGTAGTATGCTTCATTCAGAATACTAGATTCTCTTACCAGTTCATTGACTCGCTCTTGTTGTCTTTTTCTTTGCTTCTCCCGTCAAGTGGGGTAATTCTGCCATTGTTGCTTCTGCGGCTCGCAGGTTAGTTGTTGTTGTATTGTATGTCGGTTGCATAGTTGTTTCGTTACTGTTCTCTGGCGTTATTTTTGACGTTGCATCCGCCAGCTCCTCATTGATGTTTCTTCCTCTTAACCTAGTTTCATCAAGACGGGTCTTTGAGCCCTTGACTCGGTTTGCCGAGTTGAGCTCTCGGATTGTGATATCCACATCTTGCTGTAGCTGTGCTAATTTCTTGGCTTTCTCCAGAACATTTATCCTGGGCTCCTCTAACTCGGCTTGCACACGTGCCGGGTCAGTTGTGTAACTACCTCGGTGAACTACGCTCCTAGATACAAGCCTGGATGAGTGGTAGTGGTTGAAATAGTACGGTGGGGCCCCAAAAGCCACTCACTGGTAGTCCTTTCAGACGTCCCAACCACTACCCTCTCAACGGGACCTGTACGGGCGGCGTAGTCGGCAGGCGAAGGGATCAACTACGTACACAAGTGGGTATGTACGCAAGCCACCATACAAGAGTACATCAGAGCCATACCATCTAGAAAGAAAGGAAATATACCAACGCCATACGGCAAGATTCAAATGACCTAGATAGATCTATATTTTAGGATACTTCCTCATACAACACACATCAGAGTATCATGCGGAAGCGGCAAACAAAATCCGAGTACGGATAAGAAGCAAATCGGCATAAGATGCCAGAGAAAATAAGCACATCCCAACTACAGGTCTCACGGATCCCCGATCCCGGAATCTCTACACCGAACGATCGTTGCCCACATCACCAGCTTCTTCCACCCAGTATCCGTCTTGAGAAGGTACCTGTTCATCTGAATCAAGAATTTATCGTGTGAGACCCTAAGGGTACTCAGCAAGTCTTAATGCCTCTAAAGGGGACACAACCTGGGGTGACGCAAATGCAGCGAAAGATAAACCCTAGCAATTCTACAGATAAACGCTAACCATCCGCCTAACCAATGATAGACGGATGTCCTTGAATTTAAGATCAACAGTTATAATGGTAATCTCATCCGATCCATCCTCCTCCCTGCTTACCAACAAGGAAACGGACGAATAACCCCCCATCCGTTGGCAATTTTATTAACCATTCCATGAGTGTTACACTATTTACTAGTCAAGTTACTTAGTCAAATTAAGGCGGTACTTTAGTTATGCTTGTCTATGATCGAGAAACTGTGCTCCAAGTCGTCCATATCCGCGGACACGGCTTTCAGAAAGTTTTACCCGGCCGGGGTGCACCAATAGCAACACACACTCGATCAACCTCGGAAAAACCAAATCAAAACCCAACGAGGCCTTCACGACAAAGCAATCACAAGATTCAGAAATATTTCAGGGGGCCACCCCTTAAGTAGATCCCGCAACGGAGTAAGCAAGCTCCGAGTCGGCCTCAAGGTCTGCGACAATGGCTGTAAGCGACTGGGAACCCGAAAACTCGGGGTGTCGATACCGCGTAATCACTCCGCTTACCTAAACAGTACAGTGTGCAGTACCTCGCACAATCGTAAATAAAGCAGTAAAGCATGGCATAAGTACCGGATAGTAATAAAGCCCCAAACTAGCTTGTGGCCCCAAGAAATAAGACGGAATCAAGCTCTGGCTCAGGGGGGTCCCATATACCTCCCGGATGTGGATAGCGCGATAAATCAAGGAACAGGAATCAAGTACTCGGGGTCTTACGGGACACAAGTGAGCAGGAAAAACCAAATAGCAGATGTTGCTCACCGGTGCCACTTTCTTTAGTTATCCCAGAACTACTCAGGTTAAGTTGTTTAGGTACCTCATTATCCAACAGACTCTCACAAACCCTACACATGCTGTTCTACGACTCGCATGGCTCAAACAACTCCTATAGTAATGGCTCATGGGATGGAGGACAAGCTTGGTGGGGTTTAAAAGTAAAGGCTATGCATACTTGGGATTCAATTTAATGCAATCGCGACTCAATGATGCAAGAATAAGATAGAGGCAGTAGGTACTGTATGTATGCAAGCGTGTGGTAGTGCTTGCCTGGTATCTCAGTTGAAGCAAGGGACGGATCTGGGTAGTGCTCCTGGTTCTCTTGATACAACCCCTGCTCAGTGTCTACCCGAGAAAAACCAAACAAACAAGGCCAACATGAATATAGAGCACAAGCATATGAATAAAATGCGTCAAGCAAACAATCATGCCATGATGAATGATGCACAACTTACATGGCAAGTAAGGTAGCATGGCATGGTGAGGTGTGGTAGACAAGAAAATAACATTTAATTGGGTTTTAGTCACATTTTATTGCCATAACAGTTGTTGTTCAATATATATTTGTATGATGCATGCTGCAATGGAAGTCATGGATAGCATAAACAGAAAGGTCTCGTCGAGCTGATCAATTTAGACTCATCATTTGTTAAATTCGGAGTTATAAGTCAAAAGTTATTCCATTATTAATTTCCAGTGGCATTTGTTGTAATTTACTCAACTTGGAATTTTAAATGTGCAAAAGGTAATTTGAATAGTATATTTGAGATCCTCACATTTTTCTGATTCAAAAACATATATTATTTGTATTATTTGGAATTATGAATTTAATTTTATTTTTAGTCAAAATTAGTCAAATTAGGTCAAAGTCAAAGGTTAATTAACTAATTTAATTTTGAAGATATTTGAATAAAGATTTGAATTAACATTCAAAAACAAATCATTTTTCATATAAGGTTTGAATTCAAATTCTAATCCAGGAATAAGTTATGAATTTGTTTAGTTTTAAACAGATTTGTATTTTTTTTTTAAAATTTGAATTGAATTCAAAACAGATGCAGTAAAAGATTTTTGTTACTCAGATCCGCTCCACCCTCACACACTGACGTGTGGGCCAACAGAGGTGGCCCACTCGCGCACAGGGTCAGGGTGACGCGTGGCCAGCCAGGGACCGCGGGTTGGTTTTTTATAAACGCGAGGTCTCTCTTTGCAAAAATTACAGGATAGGAGGGCTGCGGGTTAGGCGTTGGAAAGAGGAGGGGCTAAAATAGAAAAGCGTCCCGGGGGGGGGGGGGGGTTGATTAACTGACGAAACTGAATTCTGTTACACGCGAATCTGCGAGCTGGCCCGAACTTAGGGTGAAGATGGCGAGGAAACGGCGGGGATTTTGAACGAAACACAAAAAGCAAAGTTGTAGAGGGGACACCAGGCTACAATTTTCATTAAGGGGTCAACGCCGGATCATGGTTGTAGCGGGCGGGGCACGATGACGAACATAGGCTGAGACTGCAGCCGCTGCCGTCATCCGTTGCTACTGCTGCTGCGGGCGGCTCTCTGAAGAACTGTCGGACTCGACGCGTGCACGCGGCGGCGAATCGCTGGTGTCGGGGCGGCTCTGGGTAGCGGGGAGGATGCTAGGGGGAGGAAAAACGGGCGAAGGGGGCTCACCGCGAACGATTCCCACTGGGGGTGGTGCCGAAGGTGGTCAGGAACTCCGGGAAGAAGACCAAGAAGCGCCGGCGGTGAGGTACTCCTGCCACGGTCAGAGGATCGTCGGGGAGGTGGTTCCAGGATGCGGTGATCCTACTGCTGCTGCCAGAGGACGGTTCAGGCGCGGAGCTGAGGTCCCCGCCGTCAGGTGGCCTCGCCGCCGGTCATGGCGACGACTCAACGGCAACTCCTGGCGGGCTCTTGGCCGGGTGAGACCAGCTGGGGCAGAGGCAGAGGATGGCGGCGGAGAGGAGGGAAAAGGAGGCTAGGGTTCGTGGGGGAGGGGAAAACGCGGCTTGGGGATAAGAAGGCGCGAGGTGGAGGTGCGGGGTGACGAGGATGACGGGGAACGGCGACCTGCCCGCTGCCGTTAGAGGAACAGAGAGAGGGAAGGCGTCGGGGGAAGAGGAACAGGAGACGACGTCTCCTGACGCGAAGGGGTACGGCTGGGGGGCGAGTTGGGCCAGGGAAGACAAGTTGGGCCGGGGAGATCTGCCTGATGGGTTGCTACTGGTTTTTCTTGGGCTGCTGCGGCTGCTCCTCTTCTCTCTCTTTTCTCTCTTTTTTTTTATTTCAATCTGTTTGTTTGTTTTCAAATTTTCAATGCAAGTTAAACCAGCTACTGAATCCAAAAACTTTGAGCCTTGTAACAGGAGGTTTGAATAGAGGGAGGCCTGACTAAGAGTAGAGAAAGAGGGGGCAACTTGGGTTGTGAGAGAATAGGTGGGGTTTAGAGTTTTTAGCTAGGAAGGTTATGGGGCATGGGGTAGATATAGAAATGACTAAGATAGATGACCAGAGGGAGAGGTGGATGGTTCTCTTTAATCATGCATGCTCCAAATAAAGACCAAGCAAGATCAACAAGAAAGGAGGTAGGTTTTAGGTTTGTGCATGCCTCATGAGCACATGTGTGAACATGGAGCATGGGGATAGAGGTTTAGCTAAAAGGGGGACAGAGATAGATGATATGGTGAAGAAAACTACAAGCCCAACAAGATTTGAACAAAGAGAAGATGATCCATGCAAACAAAGCCAAAAACATACCAAAGCCCAGAAAAGGTGGCACTTGCATGGCCCATGCAACAATATTTGCCATGTAGTTATATTGTGAAAACAACATTAATTCATGTGGCATTATTACTTGCATTCCCAAAAGGTGGGCAAAGGCCAAGCAAAATATTATGGGTGGAATCCAACCAAACCACATGAGCTAGAGATAACTCAAAATAAAAATGCCAAGCTCATATTATTGGATGGTGGAATTATAAGGTGGTGAAAGAAAACGGTGGTGGAGTCAATAAGAGAGATGCCCTCAACTCAACTTGGGCATTTAACAATATATCAAGAGCCAAATACAATATCAAGAAGCAAATACAATTAATGGTGCACATGAGATAAGAACCAAACAAGAATAGGTTTTATATGATGCTCAAATGCAAGGTGGTATGATGGTATGAGCATGTTATGATGATGATGCAACAATTATATGTTGGAAGTAGCCCTTTTATTATTATGACATGTAGCATTACAGGGGTTAGACAACTGGGATGCTACAACTCTCCCCCACTAAACAGGAATCTCGCCCCGAGATTCTAGGAAGAAGAAGAAGAAGACAGAAAGAGAGAAGGGTGGTTGGCACGGAGTTCATCTTCACGCTCCCAAGTGGCTTCATCAACAGAATGGTGTGACCACTGCACCTTGCAGAACTTGATGGACTTGTTGCGAGTCCTTCTTTCTGCGGTCTCAAGGATTTTGGTGGGGTGTTCTTGATAAGACAGATCTTCTTGAAGGTCGATTAGCTCATGATCCACGGTCCTGCCGGGATCTTTGAAGCACTTCTTGAGCTGAGAGATGTGGAAAACATCATGGACTTTGAGTTTTTCCGGAAGCTCCAGTGCATAAGCAACTTCTCCTTTCCTACCACGTATCTTGAAAGGACCGATGTATCTAGGAGCCAACTTTCCTTTGATACCGAAGCGGTGTGTTCCTCTCATGGGAGTGACACGAAGGTAGACGAGATCACCAGGGGCATATACCATATCTGTGTGCTTCCTGTCATAGTTGCTCTTCTGACGACTTTGAGCAATCTTCAGGTTCTCCAGAATGATATGCACCTTCTCCTCCGCTTGGGTTACAATGTCAGGGCCAAACCAGATTCTTTCTCCTGCACCTGACCAACCAATCGGAGTTCTGCACTTGCGACCATAGAGAGCCTCGAATGGTGCCATCTTCAGACTCTTCTGGAAGCTGTTGTTGTAGGAGAATTCAGCATATGGAAGGCATTCCTCCCACTTCATGCCAAAAGAGATGACGCAAGCTCTAAGCATATCCTCCAGAATCTGATTGATTCTCTCCACTTGTCCTTGAGACTGAGGGTGGTAAGCAGTGCTGAAGTTCAACTTTGTTCCCAAAGCTTTTTGGAAACTCTCCCAGAACTTTGAGGTGAAGATGCTCCCACGGTCCGAACTGATTTCAAGTGGAACCCCATACAAAGAGACAATCCTGTTGATATAGAGCTCAGCCAACTGAATTCCAGAAATTGTTTCCTTGACGGGGAAGAAATGAGCCACTTTAGAAAGCCTGTCGATGACAACAAAGATTGCATTGTTGCCCTTCTGCGACCTTGGAAAACCAGTGATGAAGTCCATCTCTACTTTCTCCCATTTCCATTCCGGAGGTTTCAATGGCTGTAGAAGACCAAAAGGTTTCTGATGAACAGCCTTGACTCTGCGGCAGACATCACATTCTGAGACATACTTGGCGCAATACCGTTTCAACCCAGGCCACCAGTATTGTGTTTTCAAGTCCATGTACATCTTTGTGCTGCCAGGATGGATAGATAGAACCGAATCATGTGCCTCCTTGAGAACTTGGTCTCTCAGACCCGGGTAGTTTGGAACAAACATCCGGTGATCAAAGAAGAGCGTGCCCTGATCATCAACATGGAAGGATTCATACTTCGGAAGGCCAAGCTTAGAGATGAGCTTTCTGGTGTGCGGATCACCACGCTGCCGAGAACGAATCTGTTCTTCCAAGAGAGGAGTAGCCAGAAGGGTCAGGAGATGCCCTTGTTCCACAACTTCAAGGTTGAGCTGACGGAATTCCTCGCACAAGAGAGGCTGCTGCTCTTCTACCATGAGGTTGTTGACATAAGCTTTACGGCTAAGCGCATCTGCCATGACGTTTGCTTTGCCTGGAGTGTAGTTGATGGTCACATCAAAGTCATTGATTGCTTCGATCCATCTCCTCTGCCGAAGGTTGAGATCCGGTTGAGTGAAGATATACTTCAAACTCTTGTGGTCCGAGAAGATCTCACAACGGTTACCAAGCAAGTAGTGCCTCCAAAGCTTCAAAGCAAAGACAACTGCTGCTAGCTCAAGGTCATGTGTGGGATAGTTTATCTCATGCGTCTTCAACTGACGAGAAGCATAAGCAACCACCTGTCTCTCTTGCATAAGGACCGCACCCAATCCTTGCAAAGAGGCGTCACAGAATATCTGGAAAGGCTTAGATGTATCCGGAGGAACCAAGACTGGTGTGGAAGTGAGCTTCTCTTTGAGTGTCTCAAAACTTTCTTGACAAGCTGGAGTCCACAGATATTTCTTGCCTTTCTTGAGGAGATCGGTAAGAGGCTTTGCTATCTTCGAGAAGTTCTGAACAAAGCGACGGCAATAGCTAGCCAAGCCGAGAAAACTCCGCACTTCCTTGACATTAGCAGGAGGAAGCCATTCAACAATTGTCTTCACGGTTTCCGGGTTGACTGCAATGCCCTTGGCAGAGATAACATGACCAAGATAGGTTACTTCAGGCAGCCAAAACTCACACTTAGAGAACTTTGCATACAAGCGGTTCTCACGAAGCTTGTTCAGGACACACCGCAGGTGTTCTTCATGCTCCTCCTTAGACTTGGAATAGACCAGAATGTCATCCAGATATACCACGACAAACTTATCAAGGTACTCCATGAAAACTGAGTTCATCAGCCTCGAGAAGGTAGCAGGTGCGTTGGTTAGGCCGAAAGACATGACCGTGTACTCATACAGGCCATAGCGGGTGGTGAAAGCTGTTTTGGGCACATCTTCTTTGCGAATTTTGATTTGGTGATAACCACTTCTCAAGTCCAGCTTAGAGAACACCACAGCTCCTGCTAGCTGATCAAATAGATCATTTATCCGTGGAAGAGGATATTTGTTCTTGATGGTTTTAGCATTGAGAGCCCGGTAGTCAACACATAGCCTATCGGTTCTGTCACGCTTCTTCACAAAGATTGTTGGGCTACCCCAAGAAGAAGTGCTGTGTTGAATGAAACCCAACTTCTCTTGTTCATCAAGTTGTCGTTTGAGTTCAGCCAACTCAGAAGGTCCCATTTTATAAGGCCGCTTGGAGATAGGAGCCGTTCCAGGTTCAAGCTCAATCACGAATTCAACCTCGCGATCCGGAGGCATACCTGGCAACTCTTCAGGAAAGACATCTGGAAACTCACAGACCACCGGTACACCCTGAATAGCTTCCATAGCATCATTATTCAGAGCAGCCAAGGAATAGAGCTGAACAGCAGGAGTCAGACTTGGAGAAAAGACTACATGGCCTTCAGGAATCTTCAGAGACACTGAGCGTTCAGCACAATCAATGACAGCTGCATTTGCTGTCAACCAATCCATGCCCAAAATGACATCAATATCAGAATTGCCCAGAATAATCAAAGAAGCCAAGAATGAAGAACCACCAATCTCAACTTGATTTCCATGACTGATTTTAGAAGCTGCCATTGTTGCTCCAGGAGAGAGAACCATTAACCGTTTTGGAAGAGGATCTGATGCTAACCCATTCTCACTTGCAAACTTCATCGAAACAAACGAATGCGATGCACCAGAATCAAAGAGAACTCGTGCAGGAACTGAGTTAACTGAAAGCATACCCATGACAACTCCAGGTGCGAGCTCAGCTTGAGAGGCGTTGACGCAGTTTGCACGGACAACCGCAGACCCGGGCTTAGTGTTGATGTTGAGAGCCCGAGGCGGTGGTGCACGAACCGAAGGAGAGCTTGTTGCAGATCTTGGCGGGGGTGGAGGGAGAGTTTTGTTCTTCAACGGACAGTTCCAGTGGGGATGTCCAGGATCTCCACACGAGTAACAGGCACCAACTGGACGTGGAGCAGAGTAGCCAGGGACTCCGCCAGGCGCTCCAGGGTAGTGGTTGTTGTAGCCCCTGGGAGCCGCAGTGGTGAAGTTTGGTGGCCTTGGCGCGAAACTTGCAGGTCTTGGTGGAGCCGGGAGCGACGGTGGGGTGTTAGGAACCCAGACACGCCGCTTCGAAGGAGCTGCCATAACCGAAGAGCTTGATGCATCCCTGTTATGTTTCTTGGACTCCTCAAACATCTGCCTGCTTGCCTCCTCTTGCAGTGCTGTGTGCTGTAGTTCCAGGAAGGTTGCCGGTCTTGCATGCGTGATTGCATACTTGATCGACGCATTGAGCCCTTGCCTGAACCTTTTCTGCTTCTTCTTGTCGTCAGATACCTCATCACCACCATAACGAGATAGATTCATGAAGTTCCTGATGTAGGTGTTGACGTTATCATTTCCCTGCTTCAGGTTGAGGAAAGCCTCCTTCATCCTTTCCATTACCATCTCTGAGAGAAACTGCTCTTTGAACGCTCCAGTGAACCTTTCCCAAGTTGGCTGGAAACTAGTGCAGCTTGCCTTCAAGTAGTTCTCCCACCAAAGAGCTGCATCTCCCTTGAGAAGGTGAGTAGCGCACTTGACCCACTCCTGTTCCGGAACATCAGCAGTCTCGAGCAACCTTGAGATCTCACGCAGCCAATCATCTGCGTCCAGAGGTCGGTCAGACACATCAAACTGACGAGGGTTGAATTTGAGGAAGCTCTTGATATCTCCACGCCTGGGAGGTGGAGGAAGTGGAGCAAACTCGTTTCTTCTGACGCTCTCCTCAAAGCGCTGCTGGTTCTCTTGCATAGCTGCCAAAGCATTAGCAATGTTTGACAGCGCTGAACCCAGTTCCAGAGGTATGTCCTCATCAGTCCGGCGTGGTGGAGCCATCCTGTCATTGATATAAAACTCAAGTCAGTACTATGATGGAGAATGATAATAATCCAAATAGTACCAAGATGGAATTAACCAAGATTCGAAGGATACAATTTACTGAGATGATATTAAAATATCAACAAAGTTCATAGCACCTAAAAGATATTAAGCATATCGCACACGACTGAAAAGGAGTGTGGTACACAAATATATCAAAGAAAAATTTTCCACAAATTTCGGCATTAGCATACCAATAGATGCGCAAAATTACTTAACGAATCAAGATTAGTGACTCTACCGATTCAATATACAAAAGCGAATGAGAAGAGTAGTGGTATGGTCGCGACTCCATCCCGCACTCAAATCATTACTCCGCACATGAACAAGTGGAACACATATCCTAACCCCTTCTTCTCACGACGAAACCTAAAGATTGGTAACTACGGAAACGAACACCCCAAACAAGATAGCGTCGGATACAAGAGGAAGATAGATTGCGTCGGTTTGCAAAAGCCTGTCGGTATGGAATGTACCAACAGTTGATAACCAAAGGCAGATAAGATAACAACTTGGATGCAACAGATAGACAAGGGATTACACACACACACACACACACATCCTATGGTACTACGGAAACCCCGAACACGTGAATCCTAGTTTGAACTTTGAGAAGAGAATTGAAAACGTTACACTTCCTTACCAGATAGGGTGGGTGGGAGGGTAAGAAGAAAAATGGAAGCAGTCCTACTCTCGCGTTTTGTTTTTCCCTAATATACATAACTACCAAAATATTTGCTAGACTGACAACGACCGTTTGGCTGAAACCCTGAAGGTCGGGATGGCTCTGATACCAATTGTAACTACCTCGGTGAACTACGCTCCTAGATACAAGCCTGGATGAGTGGTAGTGGTTGAAATAGTACGGTGGGGCCCCAAAAGCCACTCACTGGTAGTCCTTTCAGACGTCCCAACCACTACCCTCTCAACGGGACCTGTACGGGCGGCATAGTCGGCAGGCGAAGGGATCAACTACGTACACAAGTGGGTATGTACGCAAGCCACCATACAAGAGTACATCAGAGCCATACCATCTAGAAAGAAAGGAAATATACCAACGCCATACGGCAAGATTCAAATGACCTAGATAGATCTATATTTTAGGATACTTCCTCATACAACACACATCAGAGTATCATGCGGAAGCGGCAAACAAAATCCGAGTACGGATAAGAAGCAAATCGGCATAAGATGCCAGAGAAAATAAGCACATCCCAACTACAGGTCTCACGGATCCCCGATCCCGGAATCTCTACACCGAACGATCGTTGCCCACATCACCAGCTTCTTCCACCCAGTATCCGTCCTGAGAAGGTACCTGTTCATCTGAATCAAGAATTTATCGTGTGAGACCCTAAGGGTACTCAGCAAGTCTTAATGCCTCTAAAGGGGACACAACCTGGGGTGACGCAAATGCAGCGAAAGATAAACCCTAGCAATTCTACAGATAAACGCTAACCATCCGCCTAACCAATGATAGACGGATGTCCGTGAATTTAAGATCAACAGTTATAATGGTAATCTCATCCAATCCATCCTCCTCCCTGCTTACCAACAAGGAAACGGACGAATAACCCCCCATCCGTTGGCAATTTTATTAACCATTCCATGAGTGTTACACTATTTACTAGTCAAGTTACTTAGTCAAATTAAGGCGGTACTTTAGTTATGCTTGTCTATGATCGAGAAACTGTGCTCCAAGTCGTCCATATCCGCGGACACGGCTTTCAGAAAGTTTTACCCGGCCGGGGTGCACCAATAGCAACACACACTCGATCAACCTCGGAAAAACCAAATCAAAACCCAACGAGGCCTTCACGACAAAGCAATCACAAGATTCAGAAATATTTCAGGGGGCCACCCCTTAAGTAGATCCCGCAACGGAGTAAGCAAGCTCCGAGTCGGCCTCAAGGTCTGCGACAATGGCTGTAAGCGACTGGGAACCCGAAAACTCGGGGTGTCGATACCGCGTAATCACTCCGCTTACCTAAACAGTACAGTGTGCAGTACCTCGCACAATCGTAAATAAAGCAGTAAAGCATGGCATAAGTACCGGATAGTAATAAAGCCCCAAACTAGCTTGTGGCCCCAAGAAATAAGACGGAATCAAGCTCTGGCTCAGGGGGGTCCCATATACCTCCCGGATGTGGATAGCGCGATAAATCAAGGAACAGGAATCAAGTACTCGGGGTCTTACGGGACACAAGTGAGCAGGAAAAACCAAATAGCAGATGTTGCTCACCGGTGCCACTTTCTTTAGTTATCCCAGAACTACTCAGGTTAAGTTGTTTAGGTACCTCATTATCCAACAGACTCTCACAAACCCTACACATGCTGTTCTACGACTCGCATGGCTCAAACAACTCCTATAGTAATGGCTCATGGGATGGAGGACAAGCTTGGTGGGGTTTAAAAGTAAAGGCTATGCATACTTGGGATTCAATTTAATGCAATCGCGACTCAATGATGCAAGAATAAGATAGAGGCAGTAGGTACTGTATGTATGCAAGCGTGTGGTAGTGCTTGCCTGGTATCTCAGTTGAAGCAAGGGACGGATCTGGGTAGTGCTCCTGGTTCTCTTGATACAACCCCTGCTCAGTGTCTACCCGAGAAAAACCAAACAAACAAGGCCAACATGAATATAGAGCACAAGCATATGAATAAAATGCGTCAAGCAAACAATCATGCCATGATGAATGATGCACAACTTACATGGCAAGTAAGGTAGCATGGCATGGTGAGGTGTGGTAGACAAGAAAATAACATTTAATTGGGTTTTAGTCACATTTTATTGCCATAACAGTTGTTGTTCAATATATATTTGTATGATGCATGCTGCAATGGAAGTCATGGATAGCATAAACAGAAAGGTCTCGTCGAGCTGATCAATTTAGACTCATCATTTGTTAAATTCGGAGTTATAAGTCAAAAGTTATTCCATTATTAATTTCCAGTGGCATTTGTTGTAATTTACTCAACTTGGAATTTTAAATGTGCAAAAGGTAATTTGAATAGTATATTTGAGATCCTCACATTTTTCTGATTCAAAAACATATATTATTTGTATTATTTGGAATTATGAATTTAATTTTATTTTTAGTCAAAATTAGTCAAATTAGGTCAAAGTCAAAGGTTAATTAACTAATTTAATTTTGAAGATATTTGAATAAAGATTTGAATTAACATTCAAAAACAAATCATTTTTCATATAAGGTTTGAATTCAAATTCTAATCCAGGAATAAGTTATGAATTTGTTTAGTTTTAAACAGATTTGTATTTTTTTTTTAATTTGAATTGAATTCAAAACAGATGCAGTAAAAGATTTTTGTTACTCAGATCCGCTCCACCCTCACACACTGACGTGTGGGCCAACGGAGGTGGCCCACTCGCGCACAGGGTCAGGGTGACGCGTGGCCAGCCAGGGACCGCGGGTTGGTTTTTTATAAACGCGAGGTCTCTCTTTGCAAAAATTACAGGATAGGAGGGCTGCGGGTTAGGCGTTGGAAAGAGGAGGGGCTAAAATAGAAAAGCGTCCCGGGGGGGTTTGATTAACTGACGAAACTGAATTCTGTTACACGCGAATCTGCGAGCTGGCCCGAACTTTGGGTGAAGATGGCGAGGAAACGGCGGGGATTTTGAACGAAACACAAAAAGCAAAGTTGTAGAGGGGACACCAGGCTACAATTTTCATTAAGGGGTCAACGCCGGATCATGGTTGTAGCGGGCGGGGCACGATGACGAACATAGGCTGAGACTGCAGCCGCTGCCGTCATCCGTTGCTACTGCTGCTGCGGGCGGCTCTCTGAAGAACTGTCGGACTCGACGCGTGCACGCGGCGGCGAATCGCCGGCGTCGGGGCGGCTCTGGGTAGCGGGGAGGATGCTAGGGGGAGGAAAAACGGGCGAAGGGGGCTCACCGCGAACGATTCCCACTGGGGGTGGTGCCGAAGGTGGTCAGGAACTCCGGGAAGAAGACCAAGAAGCGCCGGCGGTGAGGTACTCCTGCCACGGTCAGAGGATCGTCGGGGAGGTGGCTCCAGGATGCGGTGATCCTACTGCTGCTGCCAGAGGACGGTTCAGGCGCGGAGCTGAGGTCCCCGCCGTCAGGTGGCCTCGCCGCCGGTCATGGCGACGACTCAACGGCAACTCCTGGCGGGCTCTTGGCCGGGTGAGACCAGCTGGGGCAGAGGCAGAGGATGGCGGCGGAGAGGAGGGAAAAGGAGGCTAGGGTTCGTGGGGGAGGGGAAAACGCGGCTTGGGGATAAGAAGGCGCGAGGTGGAGGTGCGGGGTGACGAGGATGACGGGGAACGGCGACCTGCCCGCTGCCGTTAGAGGAACAGAGAGAGGGAAGGCGTCGGGGGAAGAGGAACAGGAGACGACGTCTCCTGACGCGAAGGGGTACGGCTGGGGGGCGAGTTGGGCTAGGGAAGACAAGTTGGGCCGGGGAGATCTGCCTGATGGGTTGCTACTGGTTTTTCTTGGGCTGCTGCGGCTGCTCCTCTTCTCTCTCTTTTCTCTCTTTTTTTTTATTTCAATCTGTTTGTTTGTTTTCAAATTTTCAATGCAAGTTAAACCAGCTACTGAATCCAAAAACTTTGAGCCTTGTAACAGGAGGTTTGAATAGAGGGAGGCCTGACTAAGAGTAGAGAAAGAGGGGGCAACTTGGGTTGTGAGAGAATAGGTGGGGTTTAGAGTTTTTAGCTAGGAAGGTTATGGGGCATGGGGTAGATATAGAAATGACTAAGATAGATGACCAGAGGGAGAGGTGGATGGTTCTCTTTAATCATGCATGCTCCAAATAAAGACCAAGCAAGATCAACAAGAAAGGAGGTAGGTTTTAGGTTTGTGCATGCCTCATGAGCACATGTGTGAACATGGAGCATGGGGATAGAGGTTTAGCTAAAAGGGGGACAGAGATAGATGATATGGTGAAGAAAACTACAAGCCCAACAAGATTTGAACAAAGAGAAGATGATCCATGCAAACAAAGCCAAAAACATACCAAAGCCCAGAAAAGGTGGCACTTGCATGGCCCATGCAACAATATTTGCCATGTAGTTATATTGTGAAAACAACATTAATTCATGTGGCATTATTACTTGCATTCCCAAAAGGTGGGCAAAGGCCAAGCAAAAGATTATGGGTGGAATCCAACCAAACCACATGAGCTAGAGATAACTCAAAATAAAAATGCCAAGCTCATATTATTGGATGGTGGAATTATAAGGTGGTGAAAGAAAACGGTGGTGGAGTCAATAAGAGAGATGCCCTCAACTCAACTTGGGCATTTAACAATATATCAAGAGCCAAATACAATATCAAGAAGCAAATACAATTAATGGTGCACATGAGATAAGAACCAAACAAGAATAGGTTTTATATGATGCTCAAATGCAAGGTGGTATGATGGTATGAGCATGTTATGATGATGATGCAACAATTATATGTTGGAAGTAGCCCTTTTATTATTATGACATGTAGCATTACAGGGGTTAGACAACTGGGATGCTACAAGTTGCTTGCACAACTGGCTCTGCCAACTTATCTATCGCATCTTATAGCTCTTTAGCCCTTTTAATTCTAGCTATGTTTTCCGGCTTTTCCAACAGTGCCTTTTCTGTTCTTGCGGCCTTTGGTGTCTCCTCATGATTTCCTCCCTCATCATTCTCATTCACTACTGGAGCTATTGGTGGAGCTACTGGGTTAGGAGCTGTCATCATTACCTCCACGGAGACGAGTTGGTGAAGCTTTCCAGCGACAGGAACCGCTGGCGGATCCGGTGCCAGGACGACGCACTCCGGATACGCGCGCTCCACGCGCACGGCGGCGTAGACCTAGTGCTCGCCGAACTTGATGAAGCGACCGTCCCTAGGGAACGGCTTGGTCCCGAAGCACACCGCGTTGTCGCTGACGAAGTTAAGCACTCCAAACCTCTAGATGAGGCTAGAGTAGACACGCTCGCCGGTCTTGGCGATGATGTTGCCCGTCCGGATGAAGAATCCATCAAGCACCTGCTTCTTCCCCACGGTGGGCGCCAACTGTCGTGGTGGTGTCACGACAGATGCCATGGGTAGGCTTAAGTTGGGGCCGAATGGGTGATTGTGGTCACCGGGGAGGGAGTGCACGATCTTGCCATGCACGAAGAACAAGATGAACTCTCCACACTTAGGGGTTTGATTGATACTTGAGAATTACAAGTGCTCCTCGAGCTGTATGAACTAGTGTTCTGTGCACTAGTTCCCTACTTGGTCCAACCTCCCTCTACTATAGCTATGCCCTTCCTTATATAGGCAGTGCTAGCTAGCTTCTACCCCTTTGGGTTCTAGGGTTTACTGTTTGGATCTTGGTCCCTACAATGTGGTCGGGTCATGGGCTTGCCCTAAGCCCAATGGCCCAGTCCATAAAGCTTGACAGCCAACGGTCTTCTGGTACATCGCCTCCTATTCCTTTTGGCGTCTTGCAGTGACTTTGTACGTTATCCCTCGCTTTGGCCGTCACCCGACTCCTTTTATGTCACCCGGCGTCGCTCTTCTCTTTTGACCACGCTTTACCATGGTCCCTCCTGAACCTTACTCGGAAAGGAGCCATGCGTCCTATCTGACTCGGCCCTTCCTCGGGAGACTCGGCTCGTTGGTTCATGCAAGATTAACAACTTTGTCTTATACGGGCCGACATAGTTCATATGTCGGCCGCATACGATTCCCTCACCTAGCCATTCTCACTCCGCCTGGTTCTTTCTTTACTCGGAGCTAGCCAAGCTCAGCTTTGTTTCACCCCTTGTGACCCTACCGGGGGTTATCCCCCGATATTAAATAATGTGTATTTTTGTGTCAAATTATATAATATTGACTCGGCTCAATTTGTTCGTAACATTTGGTGCTACTAAATAAAAAAGACGTGGAACCATGAGTCCATGACAACACACCGACGATCGTTTAGCATACCCTAACGAATGGAGCAGTAAACTAAAATACTTTTAAGAAATACATCCCATAACTATTACAATCATAGAATATTTTCAATTGGTTGGATGACTAGTAATGTGATTGTACCATCAGCCCACAAAAGCCAAATCGAGAGACTTTCGATAGCAAGAGCAATGGTGACATAAATTTGTACTCAAAGTTGTGTTGGTGCATTGTGAGTTTGTGACCGTGTGTTATTTGATTCTCTTCCCATGGACAAAAGCAGAAGTAGACAATGGAGTTCCTAGCCGAGAACCCGTTGTGCGTGATGACACCGTCAAAATTTGGCGTATTTACCTTTTCTAGAGAAACATGCAACACACTCCCATCCATTTTTGTTTCTACCTCTTTTCCTCAAAATTCACGCTAAAACAGGTGTCATTAGGGTTGGAAAACCAACCCTGAGAAGACGTAACTTTACAGGTGTAAATTGGTGGAACATGAGAACTAAAATCTCCTAAACCAAGTCCCAAAAGCTTTACGAAGCCATAAAGAAGGAAGCCAAAACAAAACCAAAACCATACGCATACCACCCAGCTAGCGAGGGGCGCGTGTGCATTGGTAGGCTTCTCATCGCCTTGGCTCCGAACATCGTCCATTGATTAGCATCAAGGGCATCACAATTTAGTTGTGCTCCAAAATTGTGTGGTTTCCTTATTCACCACATATTGGGAGAGCGCACACCCTCAACATTGGCTCCCACGGGCCTTTCGTACTTCTATACATAAATACTTGGCGAAGAAGAAATCATAAGTACAATTAATGAGGCCGTTATGGTTTGAAAGATGATTTAGCTCTTACTAATTTGAAAGTTCATCTCGACGTAATTCTCAATGCATTGTGCTTGTAGTGAAGTTATAATAGTGATATTGGAGAGAAACCTACCCTTTCAATTTCTTACACAAAATATGACCAACGTGACCTATTCAAATCAGAAAATGAGTTGCAATGCCGACAACTAATATGGGTTGCGTGACTTGCGCTAATCCATTTTGTGATTTTCAAATAGGTCACAAATAATCGTATAGTTTTACAAAAAAAATCTATACAAAGAGTACCCGATAAGTGAAGTTCGAAGTTCCAGCGGCTCGCATAGACATGTGCCTTCTGCCTTGACGAGTACTGTTCACACGCGGTGCTAGTCCTTTCCTTCCTCCCTCGTGTATAAACGAGAGGGGTCACTCCGCGTCTAGCCGATTTTAACATCAGCAGCACCGCCTCCCCCTCCAGCCAGCCCTCGCCCCATTCCCTTCCGTCAAATCTGCGGCGCCGACTCCAGCCCTATCCTCCGTCTCGCCACCCGTACTCTCGCCGCCGGGCAGACAACTCGACCGGAACATCGCCGCGCCGCTCCCCACCTCCTCGAGATCGGCGGCGTTACTGCTGTTTGGCGGCGGAATCTGAGCAATCGGAGGGCGTGGGCCATGGGGCTCAATGGCTGACGATGCGTGTGCTGCGTAGCGCGGCTCGGAGGGCCCGGGAAGCGCAGGAGAACCCGGCGGCGGCGGAGGCACCGGCGCCGCCACCGCCACCTCCACCGGCAGTGAGGAGGCGTAGGGCGCCGCCACCGCCACCGGCAGTGAGGAGGCGTAGGGCGCCGAGGAGGAAGGAGGCAGGACCCGTCCGTGTGGAGGCGGCCGCGGCGGAGGAGGAGATCAAGCCCGCGGAGGTATCGGCGGAAGGCGCCGCCGGCGGGGAGCCCATGGACGACCAGGACAGCGCCGACAAGCAGAGCCTCGAGGACACCTCTCCAATCCCGGAGATAGTGAGTTGTTCCTACTTATGTATCGCTTGTGCCTACTCTGCGTGATTTCCATGCACTCATACTATCCTAATGTTAACTTTTTCTTAACGAGTTATTTTAAATCGAACTTTTTGTAAGACTAAGCTGGCTGTGCAGGTTGGGAGTGCTTAAACTATCCTGAGGTTACTCGGTTGATTATATGTGTTTTAGCTCGCATATGTTAGTTCTGTGCTGTTTTATTTTATTACCCGCAAATATGTCAGGTTGCCTTTTGCCTCAAATTGTTTCAGATGTTGTTTTTATAGTAATCCACGACTGTTTGTTCTATACAGGTCCAGGTTGCCAATTCACCCAGGTATAGAGTTGAAAGAAGGCTTGGGAAAGGAGGATTTGGCCAAGTATATCTTGGTCACCGCATCGCAGCTAACGGGGCAGGCGCGGTTGAGGTAATAGATGATTTCACTACCAGTTTACCGGAATAAATTATGTTGACGTGTGGCCTCAGGAGCAGTCGAGGTGCTAAATATTAGCAGCGTTGATTAAATCTTCTGCTTTCGTGTGATAGGTTGCATTAAAGTTTGAGCATAAGACCAGCAAAGGCTGCAGCCATGGCCCTCCTTATGAGTGGCAGGTTTACGAGTAAGTGAATTCATCATCTTGTCAGTTGGGGTGTTAGGTAGATGTAGGTTTTGTTGAAATTCTCTCACGATATTGGCCGCTGACTGATTTTCGTTACTATCGCATTTATAGCATCCTCGGTGGCGTTCACGGGGTTCCTCGAGTCCACTACAAAGGGCGCCAAGGGGATTACTTTGTTATGGTAATGACACTTGCTCTGGAATCACATTAGCTTCTTTTGTTATGCTCATTTCTAGATGTTGCTTAACTTGGTTTAAAAGTGCAGGTTATGGATATGCTCGGTCTCAGTCTGTGGGATGCATGTAATAATAATTCCCACACGTGAGTTATCGGATTAACCCAACATTTTCCAGAGTCTTATGGGCTTTTACCTGACCATTAACATCACTATTTGTTTTGCAGAATGTCAGTTGAGATGGTCGCGTGCATTGCTATTGAAGCTATCTCCATTCTCGAGAAAGTTCACTCGAAAGGGTCAGCTGGCATCCCTAACTCTTGGTTCCACCCTTCCCCTTTGTCTCATATGTCTAAAACATGTCTTCCAATTGCAGATACGTCCATGGTGATGTTAAACCTGAGAATTTCTTGCTAGGGCCTCCTGGAACTCCTGATGAGAAAAGACTGTTTCTCGTCGACCTTGGCTTAGGTAATTAATTATACTTGCCCATCAAGTAACAAACATCATGATAATATTGTGTATTCAGCTCTTCTTTAGGTTGTTGATACATTTTGGAGTCTGCATTAATTGGGTGTTCTTTGATCTTCTAATGACAGCTACCAAGTGGAAGGAAAGATCAGGCCTTCATGTTGATTATGACCAGCGACCTGATGTTTTCAGGTGACCAGATGTAGCTTTTATGATATCTGACAATCTTACATCATTTTCAGTATTGCTAAAAATTCATGTATAATGTTCAATATTGAATGCGACGCGGATTTCTACCTAGGGTGGTAGCTACCCACCCTAACGTCCGCTAAATTCACTTCAGTCCCAACCCCACCAACCCGACGCAAAACAACCGCGCTCCGACCAAACCTATTCGAGGCAAAAAAAAAAAGTAAAAGATTGTTGCCATCTTTGGTGTCGAGCGGCCCACGATCCAAATTCCCACACCGATGGCAGCACCGCATCCCCTGCCGCCTTCTTCCCCGGCATGAGCTCGCATCCCTGTGCTGCCGGCAACACCACATCGCAGCGCTGAATCATTCCCCCGCGGCAGCACCGCATCCTGACGCCACCTCCACCCAAAAATCCGCGCCTCCTTCCCCGCTAGCAGCACTGCATCCTGGCACTTTGCCCTCCACTTACTTTTGTGGCCGGTGCTGTATAGTTCTGTCAAAATTTTACCGGTGGCGTCCGTGCGCAACTAGTGTGCAAGGATTTTTTTTGTTCACATGGCTGCACTGTCCATGAATTTTTGTTTGAAAATTGTTGCCATGCATGGGTTGCTGCTACTGTGGTCCTTCTTGTGGTGAAGCTGGACATGGCCGTGCCGTGGTTCTACATGGTTTGGCTGGCTCTTTTGCATCAATCTGATTGTGCTTGGGGACGTGCTGGTGATCTTTGTCGATGACAATGCAGCTCTGCTGTTCCTGGGACAGCTTCTAGCTTAGCCCGGCCTCCCGCCTAGAATCTCAGACGCACACAGATACCACGATGCAGTCGACGCCCTGGTCTCCCGCGCAGGAGGGGAGGCCCATGGCAGCAGTCGTGCTCCAGTTCCTTCTGTGTCGGCGAGCCACCAGACTAAACTGCCTGCTCCTGTCCTCCACGTGGAAAGCAACATCGCTAGCGGTGGGCACCACGATGGAGTGCTTTATTTTCGAGACGGCCTGCCTCTTTTTTTGTGGTTATTCTGTATGGGCATGGCGGACGGTCGGGCCGTCTGTTATAGTAACGGTGTTAAATCGACCCACGGTGGAAAATAATCTGTAGGATGATCTAACGGCCAATTTAGGGTGCGCAGCTAGCTGCCTAGGTAGCTCACTATTTTGCATATTGAATATTCCATGGTATTTCCTCTCTGTGCCCTTTTTCCTGTTTTCTAGAAATTCACTAACTCAACCTTTACACCCGGGGCCTTCCATTTTTTTCTGGTCACCAGCTAGCCATCTATTACTTGCCGTTTGTAGTTTTTCCTTTATTTTATTGTCTCCTTAATATCACTAAATATAGTAGATGCCAGTTGGTAGCAACCAATAGATCCTGAATAGTTCCTTCTTAGCTGCCCATACTGACCAGGAAATGGAACTCTTTTTTCATCAAATCATTGAGATGTCACCTTCAGCCTCATGTAATAGTCATCGGTAGACCTTCTGCTTGCTTGCACAAATAAGTAGACAAATCCAATGTATACATTGGTCTTATTGTTCTGTTATGGCTGTTGTTCAGGGGAACGGTTCGTTATGCTAGTGTTCATGCACATCTTGGGAGAATAGGTAGCAGGAGGGATGATCTGGAATCTCTAGCTTATACACTAGTCTTTCTTCTACGGGGACGTCTACCTTGGCAAGGCTACATGGTAAATTATGGGACCTACCTTTCCATTTTTTGTTGATTTTAGTGATGTATTCATGTAACTGGTAGTCTTTTGTGTGTGTGCAGGGTGAAAACAAGGGCTTTCTTGTTTGCAAAAAGAAAATGTCCACCTCTCCAGAGTCTCTCTGTACCTTCTGCCCTCAGCCCTTCAAGGAGTTTATAGAGTATGTGGTCAACTTGAAGTTTGAAGAAGAACCCAACTATGCAAAGTGCATCTCCCTATTTGATAGTATAGTGGGCCCAAATCCAGATGTCAGGCCAATTAACACGGATGGTGCTCAGAAGGTACATTTTTATTTTGTAGTTTGCTACTTAAAACATCACTTGAGTTCTTCTAATCTCCCTTCCAACTTCTATACAGCTTATATACCAAGTTGGCCAAAAGAGAGGGCGCATATCGTCGGAAGAAGAGACAGATGAACAACCAAAGAAGAAGATCAGGATGGGAATGCCTGCAACGCAGTGGATAAGTGTTTATAATGCAAGGCGGTCTATGAAACAAAGGTACTATATCTTATAAGGCCCAAGAATTTTATTAGTTGTTAAGGCCTACGAAACAAAGGTGTGATGTGCCTTTTTTGTTGAGGCATACACTATAACATAACTGTTCTGGATGTTGCAGGTATCACTATAATGTTGCAGATTCTAGGCTTGAACCACACATTGACAAAGGGAATGAAGATGGACTGTTTATCAGTAGCATATCATCTTGTTCAAATCTCTGGGCACTAATCATGGATGCTGGCACTGGGTTTTCTTCTCAAGTTTATGAACTTTCACCACATTTTCTTCACAAAGTGAGTAACCTGCACTCTGTTTCTTTCATGGCTGAATTCCTTACAAAATAATCACTTAACCTTAACTTTTCCTATTTATATGTCATGATTTCTGGTTATTTGAAGGAATGGATAATGGACCAATGGGATAAGAACTACTATATATCTGCACTTGCTGGAGCAAACAATGGGAGTTCCCTGGTAGTGATGTCTAAAGGTAACAAGCGGGCAGTTTAATAGCCCTTTCTGTCTCACAATAGAAATATTGACTATTTGGCATGTCTATATCCAGGAACACCGTACACACAACAGTCCTACAAAGTAAGTGAAACTTTTCCCTTCAAGTGGATAAACAAGAAATGGCGTGATCGTTTCTATGTGACTTCCATGGCAACTGCTGGAAATAAATGGGCCATTGTTATGTCTCGGAATGCAGGGTTTTCTGAACAGGTAGCATCCTTTCTACTTTAGCGGTCACATATAACCTCTGCATTTACTTCCACATTACCAAAGCTAACTGTATCCATTTTTTATTCATCTTCCAGGTTGTTGAACTGGACTTCTTGTACCCTAGTGAGGGAATCCATAAGAGGTGGGATAATGGTTATCGGATAACATCAACTGCTGCAACTTGGGATCAGACTGCATTGGTTTTAAGTGTACCAAGAAGGAGGCCTACTGATGAAACTCAAGAGACGCTGAGAACATCTGCTTTCCCTAGTTACCATGTGAAGGTCCGTCTTCCTCTTCACCTGCTACACTGCTTGGTTATATGTGTAATTCTTATGTTAAGAGTTTATTCTGACAAATTGTGCCCTTGTTCCATTGCAGGAGAAATGGTCCAAGAATCTCTACCTTGCTTCAATATGTTATGGGCGTACTGTATCGTAGAAGTCCTTTGCCCTGCGCCAAGCCATTTAGTGCCGAGTTGGCCTCATCTTTGGGCCCATCTCACAGTAGCAGCTTGTTTTGCGGGCATGTTCTGAATGTGACCTAGTGTGGTCTTGCGAAGATGTTTCTACTTATCGATCTTAATTATAGAGTATTAGTGTGTACAGTAGTAAATGATTAATAGTCCGTGTTAAGTCTTTTATGTAGCGAACTCTGAAGTCTGAACTGCAGTGTAAGGTGTCATCAGATTTGAGCACCTGATCGGTATGCCTGAACTTCTGTCTGGTCGTGTGAGAGCCTCAAGAGGTTCCTGCTTCCAACTCAATCCTTTTGAGGTAGTATAGCTTCCGTTTTGCACTTGCACTTCTCCTGGTTTGCTGCTTCTTTATGTCTGTCAATGGTCTTGCACCTTTAGATGCCGTTTTTTCAAGAGTATTGCATGTATTGTCTTTTTCGATGAGACCTTGTCTACTTCTACTGTATTTGAGGTGCTGGGAACAGGGAATTATCCTGAATCCTGGAAAATTCCCAATGGTTAGTTTACTAAGCTGGGTTCGGAGGGGATAATCCTAGGATATCCCTTGCAATCCCTCGCCAGACCTCTTGTTTGTGTCTAGATTAAAAACTCTCCACCTGGATGGAAGAGTATTTGAGGGGATTGAGTGTTCACCAAATACTCCCCCATCCCAAAAACTGTCGGGGTGAAAATATGATATACTCCCTCCGTTTGAAAATATAAGATGTTTTAGGTTTGTAAAGAAGATGTATCTAGACATATTCATTTGAACCTATATACGCCTAAGCAGCCTGATTATATGGGCTGTTTACATCCGATGGCTGTGTACAAAGCTTGTTATCTTAACATGGGTTTGTTTCGGGTTCTGGTTTAACTGCCACTGCAAATTTTTATGGAGAATTTTTTAGGTATCATTCCACGTTATTAGTTCCACTTTGCTAAGCCGATCTTGCACCCAAAGAAAAATGCACCGGTGGAGCTGAACTTGGAAGGGAAAACAAGCTGCATATTCAGGGAACAAGTGCTGTTGATCACCAAATCGCATACAAGCATGACAGGAGAAAGTGGTAAGCGAGTACAAGGCAAGCAGCTGCTATGATCTGCAGCTTCAACGGGATGATGATGATGATCTCCCTGGTATCTGCTTCTGGGTGCTCTCTCGCCATACCGCCCGAGCTCGTGTGGAGGCACTCTGCTGAGACGACGGCGCCTCCTTGTAGATCATCGTTGCTGTAAGCCGGCTTGCCAGCCACGCTCTTGTAGAGGCCGCTGCTCCATGCCTGCGTAGATGTGAGAAATTGTGATGATGGCAATGTGCTGCACATGGCGACTTAGCAAGTTGAGTTGATTCCAGCTCGTTCAAAGATGGTCATTCGCGTCACCTGAAGCTGGTCTCCGACGGTGACCACGATGGCGCCGTGGAGGGGGCGGAAGCTGGAGCATCCCCGTCGGGAGAAGACGTGGAAGGTCGAGGCGCCGGGGCAGAGGTGGAGGGCGACAGCCCGCGGGCAGCGTGAGGTGTTGATCAGCGTCCGTAGGATGTCGTCCTGGCTGATAGCGCTGCCGCTACCGCACTGCTTGCCGTGGTGCGTGCGGATGCAGAGGAGCGAGGTGCCGTTCCTGTCGGCTATGGACAGGGAAGAATCGGCGGCGCCGACGCTATCTCGCTGCAAGGTATCCATGATTTGGGTTGCGGTTTCCTCCAGCTGGGCGAATAGGTCGTGTGCTCTGTTCCTGGGCATATAGCAAGATCAGGGGTTAGCATCATGCAGTGCATGCTATCGAATGTGCAAGTTGGTAATCGTACCTGGACTGGTCTCCTTCGCTCGGCGACCACCACAGCTCCTCGCCATCTTCGTCATCATCTCCTCCAGCCTCCTTCTCGTCCGGCGCTGGCGAGCCCGCCCTTGCAGCCGCAGCACTGACCGCCGCTGCTGCTGGGACCAAGCACCCATTGACGCCATGGCCAACCACCTGGAAGCAGCCAAACGCGACGGCCGCCGACCTCAGCGCCTCCACCACCACCGGCCCGCCGGCCTCCAGCAGACGCATGTCGATTACCGGAGGGGCCCACGCCGACGCCGCCTTACTCTTCTTCTTCCGCGGGATGGCCCTCTCCGGCAGCCGCAGCACCGGAACTCTGGCGGAGCAGCGCAAGAACTGGCTCACCTCGTCATCCTCGTTGCCATCGCCGTGCTCAGGTGACCCCGAGCTGCTGCTTGTCAGGACCCCGGTGACCGGAGACGGCGGCGGCGCCCGGAACTCCAGCACCCGGAGCTCTCTGGGCTTCTGAAGATGGGTAACGAAGGACGCAGTGGCCATCACACCGGTTTTCAGTCAGTGCATGGCATGCTGCTTGTGTTAGTTCTGGCTGCTCTAACTTACACTATATGGTCGAGCTTCCTGTTCTTGCAGGGAGCAGGGTGTGAAGCTTCCTTTTCTTTGTGTCAGAGAGAGAGGAACGCCAGGAGAAACCTCAGACAGGATGCCAGCTAGAAAGAGAAGGTGGTGGCATGGCATGATGCTGCATCATTGTGTCAGGCCAGGCGTAACAGAGTGTGCTGTTTGTAGTACTATCTACATATCCTTCCTGCATTCTGTTAAAGATGTTTGCTTTCTCTCAGCTGCTTTAAATTAAGGCTGGTTTAGCGTACTGCGCTCTCCTGTTGCTCGTAACCTTCATCGGTCTGATCATCTATTCTTTCTGCCGTACCCATGAGCATCTACAATGTGCTAAAGTGTTTCGACTGGTTTTGTTAGATTAAATGTAGCCGTTTCAGCATTTCTTTGATATTATGCACTTTAATTATTCTATTAAGCATCAACAGTATTGAGAACAGGGAAGTGGTTGTCAATATGAACAAACCATTCATATGTATATATAGAATGAAGAAACTAGTACTGAGCACAAAGCGGGGATAGCTCAGTTGGGAGAGCGTCAGACTGAAGATCTGAAGGTCGGGTGTTCGATCCACCCTCACCGCACTCTAGGCCTTTTTTTTGGCTTACTCTAGAAAATCAGGCATATTACAGCCAAGTTCCAGTTCACAGAATGAAACCATGCAATGCCGCTTCTGTTCTGAAAGCATAATCTTTTTTTATTAGTTTGGAGTGCACTTTGTTCGATTCACGCTCACCGCAGTTCAGCTTTTTATTGCTTGTTTTTCTTGCTGTGTTATATTGTGCTGTCTTTTGTTAAGAAGATCAGGGACGTTGCTCTCCTGCCAGACTCAAGATGGCTTGTACTTAGAAAATCAGGGATTTACAGCCAAAGCTCCACTTCAGAGAACGAAACCATGCGATGGCTTCTGTTCTGAAAGCATAATCTTCGATGATCACCACAATATCAGCTTGGAATGCGCTTTGTTCAACATCAATTACCATATCAGGTAATCAAAATAACAGCATCATCAAGAACTGGTGTCAGCCATCTCCCAGCGTTACGGACAGATGAGCCGCGGCCATACAAAGCTCAAGCCGCCTCACATGGTGCGCTACCAGGTGCAGTTCTACATGCTACAATGCCAGGACAAGGTCACAGTCACACATGTTACACAAATTCATAACATCTCATCACAGCGGCCAGCGTGCATAGCTCGGCTGCTCATCATCATTAATTCAATAAGCACACGGCTGCCTGGCCAGTGAAGTCGATACAATAAGGTGCCTCCTAAGCTGTTGCGCAGTTTTACAGCACGAAACATTCCGACTCGTGTTACAGATGCAAGATGGCACAATCCGTGTCTCTATGGGGCTACCCGCCTCTTCGGGGGCTTGACTGAAGAAGATCCTCCAGTCGCCTGGCTGGTCGTGGGTTTCGGGCGACCTGGTTTATCGATATAGCTCCAGTCAGTGACATGTATTTTAGTTTGATAATGCGATGCTTAGGCATGTCAATTATCTATGAATTCGCATATGGTCAGGACATCGGTGAATGGAACTTTTTGGGAAGTAGCAGGCACCGCTGAGCTAGCATGACGAATTATTGGGTGGTCTAGACATGCGCACCTGTAGTCTTTGGAGCAGGCTCCTTTGGTTTTGGCCTGGAAGCTGCTGGCTGCCCATTCTTTGTCAGGAAAAACCTGGTTAGTCGTGACGGACCTTTCTGCCTGCAATTGCAAGGAATGTGTTACGCATCAGGCTTCACTAAAAATGTCAGGTGTTTCTCGTGATGCACATGCGTCAAAACAATGATGTGAAACCCTGCAACTTTTGATTTCAGCGCATGATGTTTTATGTCACTTTATGCTGAAACATAAAATAAATTTCTTTGCTTGTGCATGACGGTTTGATAGAAGAGAAAGGAAATAAAGCAGAATGGGTACATACATCCGGTCTGCTGCTACGTCTGAAGCACTGCCAACAGAATACTCAGTTTCACCTACTGAGCAGCCATCATCAGATGCATTATCTTCATATTCGGTTTCACCTGATCCTATGGACCCTACATGCATTGGTGGGTGAAGCATTAACGTTATTGCTTCCATTGAACACTAATTTTGAGCATTTAACAGAACTCTAGACTAGACTTCAGCAATCACGCACCTGACAATAGTTGGTTCTGTTGGCTTGCCATGGTGAGCGACGACGAGGACGCAGACTGTTTGAGCAAGCTACTGCCGCTTTTATCTGTTACTGAACTGGGAGATCTGGTTTTTTCTTTAAGGACTTGAAGCTGTTCAATTTCCATATCCTTTCGTGATATTGTGTCTTTCAAAGATGCAACCTGGATACAATAACGACGACATTTTTTAAATCAAGATAGAGAGAATATACATAACTAAAGGTGGGTTATATGAGTATGCTATGAAGCATCAGAAGACAATGTTAAGAACAGATTAAAATGCGTGTTTACTTCCATCAGATATAAGAAAAAAGGTACCCATAAAGCTGACCATAAGAAGTCCATATAGAGCATGCCTATCGGTGTATCAGAGATGGGAGTGCAAAAACCTGTTCTAGCAGATCTTTTATATCTTTGCCCTCTTTGTTGCTTCTTGCAGCACCTAGCTCAACTCCAGAAACTCTTTCAGCAAATTTTAAAGTACTTATGGTTTCTGAACACGATTCCACATCGGGATTTACTTGAACAAACATTAGTGTCTTTGCTTGTCCACCTGAATGAAAAAGATTAAAATTTAGAGGATGTAAATTTATCCACATACACATGTATGACAACCGTATCTTACCTAAAGAGCTCTGAAGAACTTGAGTCAGTTTGCTGTTTCTGTAGGGCACATGGGCATTCTTCTGGGCCAAAGCAAAAATGACATCTCCAAGAGCAGAAAGTGACTTGTTAATGTGCTGTGCTTCTTTTAATCTATCTCCGGTTGCTTCAGATCGCTCAACTCTCTCACTCCCAGCTAGATCAATCAGATGTAAACATCCGCGAGATGTAGATCCATTCTTCACGTCTAGTCCTCTAACATGCACAGTTAGAATGCTGCAAACAAAGAGTGTTTTTATAGCAATATCACACAAGATTTTAATGGGCTTGCTTCACTTAGTAGTCAACTCACATACCTGTGGGATCTACTACTCCTTTCATTTAACGCCGTTGATCCAACTGCTCGATTTGCTTGCCCAATTTCCATTAAGTCTAGTACATCCGATGTTGATTTGACAGGAATTAAACTCGCATCGGGTACGACAAGCCCATTAGGCTGAGAAGTACTCCAAATTCCGAGTGTTTCTTTATGTCAAGAATAACATGCTATACTAATACGGAGTATTAAACAAAGAAAGACGTGTTAACATAAACCACATATATGTTTGGAAAAGGATATCTTTTTTGTGCAATATCATTTGATAGAAGATCCCGGACTTGTTCGTTGTATATCTCAACCATCTGCACTTCCACCTCATACGAGAAAGTGTTTCTCCTCTTTAAAGAGATGTCAAACAAATCATTTAAAGCTCGATAGTTAACACCCCAATCTTTTTTTGATGTGCCAGGGCCACTCTGAAACAGAATTGACAGCAAGTACCAGTTAGTAATGAATATTGTTTGTTTGCTTGTACGGTTTCAAATTTGTACTTGTGCATCTAAAAAAGAACCCAACCTAATCATAGATTTTCCTCATGTCAAAACATGTGCAGCTGCAAATATTTGTGCAGAAATATACATATGACATATGCGAAAAAAAGACTAAGTGCACTGTTAAAAAATAAGTTGCACGTATTGTCTTTTTTGTACAATGCACATTGAGCATATTTTGACACAAAAATTTGCAGGTGACATTTTGAGATTTCATTGAAACTCTTAAATTTGACTTATAAAAATCATGAGCACCAAGTCACTAACACATAGAAAGCACATATTATTCTTCTCATTAGTGAATCAAATTTGTTATCTTGAATAAGTAGAGTAGTTAATACCATTGTGTATGTTTTTCCTGAACCAGTTTGACCGTATGCAAAAATGCACACATTGAATCCGTCAAGAACTGATCTAATCAAAGGCTGGATATCGGAGAAAACTTCAGCTGAGAGTTACATAAAATGTTAGCGATCAATGTTCAAATATACACCAATTTTTTTTTATCAATGACTTGTTTTAATGCATATATACCTTGAGAAACATGAGTATTAAAGACCTTGTTGAACTTGAACATCCGGTATCCATCCTTTCCTTGCTTGGAGGGATTTGAAATGAGAATCTCACCATTTTCACCAATATAATCAACTGCTGTTGATTTCCCGTCTTGACCAGGAAGAAATGGTCTGACACGACAATATACTCGTATATTACCTGATAAGAAGCATTAGAATAACAGATGTGTTGCAAACATAAAATGTCCTTGAAGAGTCAACAGACCATGAAGATATGAATTACCTTTTAATTCTTGCACTTCATTAAATAACTTCTGGTTTTCAGCAAGAACACCATGATAATTTTCAGCAGCATCTACCAAACCTTTTAGGTCAAGTCCTACAAAAGTATGAACATTAAGACCAAGCAAACCAAAATATGAAAGTAACAGAATAAGGTATGCGTATATGGACAATGCAAATACAGACATCACGAGGACTATCCCACATACCGATGTTAGATATTTCATCCCTCCATTTCATTTGGAGGGCAAACATTTCCTGCTTAATGGACTGAGACGATATCCTTATGTCCTACAAGAGTTGAATAGTCAGAAAATTTACAAACTAAGGTACAAAGAAACTCAATAACACAAAGATATACTACACTAACCTTAATAGACAGTTTTTGATTATCCAGATAACTTTGGAATGTATTTGTCTTCTTGCTCCAGAGTTGCGATTTTAGTTCCGAAGCAGCTTCAACTTCTTCGACTCTCTTCTGCGATTGCATAAGAAGAAACTCAGCCTCTTTAGCTCTTAGAGTCAAGTGTTCCTCCATCTGGCTTGTTTTTGCTTCCATCTGCTCCCGATATTCTTCGAACATCCTACTCATGACTTGAATTTCTTGCTGAAGGTTAGTGACTGTATTCTCTGCATTCTCCTTTTCTTGCATCAGCCGAACCATGTCTTGCTCTCCTAGTTTTCTCCTCTCATCAATTTTTGACTTCTCTACCTATAAGAAACACATACATAATATTTTTATTAAAATTAATTATCACTGTATGTAGTGGATAAATTAATGTGTAATCTTAATTTATGTAGTCCAAAGTAGAGCTTCCAGTATTAGTTTAAGTGAGATATTTATAAATACTGACTTAAAGAAGTAAGATAAACACAAAAATGCATAATTTAATAAAAATATATGAGGATGCATTGAATACCTTAACTAGCTCAAGCCGGTTTATTGCCATCTGAAATGGGAACCACATGTTGTCAGTACTACAGAGTATTTTGAACATTCTAACCATCAATAATTTGGGCCCTTACCTCGTTTTCTTCATTTGTTCCATTCACCAATGTCTCTAGTGCTTTAATTTTTGAGCGGTATTTATCCTCACGTGTTTTGATGATGCTATTTTGCTGAAAAATAAGCTATCTGGTTAAGGAATTCAATTCACTTGGAAAAAAAGGAAAAGCTGAAAGCAAATGGTATCCTATCCTTACATTTCTAATGTGGTCTGCTTGAATAGAAATGCGGTGCTCAATCTCTTGAAAAACGTTCCTTAGTAAATAAACAACTCGCTGAGAAAAGTAGGAAACATTAATAATCAATAATAAAGGATAAAGGAAATAAACACTACTGTTCCATAAAAATCGTTTACTCAAAGCCATCAAAAGTAGACATACATGTGGTATTTCTCCTCTTTTCCTCTCAATACTTTCATCCAGAATACCATTGACAACTCTAAGAAGTGACTGTGTAGGGGCATTCTGAAAAAAAATGGCATAATTATTAGGAAAAGGGCAAGACAAATAACTCTCAAGTGGTATGGGATGTGACGCTAAAGATGTTACATCTAGACTATTTGACTGGATCATCTCTGAAATCTTAGCAGCAGGAAGATCTGCATACTGTCCACGCTTAAATTGGAAACCCTCGTTGACCTTCTGTCCTGCAAAGGATGGAAAGCATAACTGTTGATTAATATAACAAGCCCCCCAAGTCAAAACTGAAGGGGATAAGCACCAGAACCTGAAAGTTATGGATGTTACTTGAATTATATAGTAACAGGAGTAAACAATGTAACCAAGATACAAAAGCCATGTGCTGAAGTAACAATGTCTGGTTATCTAAATTTTCATCACTGTGGCACTTTGCAGAACTCTAAAATTAATGGGTTGTGCTACATCTAACCAATCATCAGTGGTAACAGCCAAATACTGAGTATTATTTGTTTGACCTTCCAAATAACAAGTTGTTACAATGTTTGATGGTCCAAATGATCCATGGCAATTCATCCAAGAGAAGCAACAGCAAGCACATACCTGAAAGAAGAGGACTTCTTTGCGGGGACTTGGGGTCCCAAAGGCCCCTTCTTCTGTCCTCTCCAGGAGTCCTATTTCCTGGTGTAGAAACTGGAAACACAGGCCTTGTTGGAGTCTTAGCAGCATAATTGGAAATATTTTCACCTAATCCTGTTGTCACATTATCCCTTAGAGCCAAGAGACACTCTACTATAGACGACATTGATCCCTGCAAATCATAGAATCGACTGGAGTTAACAAAAAAAAAGCTGCAAATTCATTTGTGGTCTGATACTTGTATCTGCCATATGTGTTAGGAGTACGCGTCTGAGGAATGAGGAATATTTAGTCAATACTTTCTGCAAACTTCAGAATTCTACAGCAGGATATTGCGATCTAACTAAGACGACTCTGGTTTCACATCAACAAACACCTTCGAGCCTTACAAGTGATGACAAGGGGCAAAGTTAAAGGGGCATTCCATACCATATAAGTGAAATTAAATCATCTATATACATCATAACTACACTATTGCTACTCTGTGCTTACAAAATTAGTCCTTAATGCCAACAAGGTAAGTAGTAAACAACAATTTTTATGCTGGCCATATTAGTGGAGATTCGAACATAAACAACTTCATATGGCAGGAGCAACCTCACCTCCTCAAGATCCTTGACGCTGAATCCCGGCAGCCCCATCTCAGCGACAACGGAGAGGAACTTCTTCACATTTGACCGCTGGTCTGATGCATAGCCACCCCACACCCCCTACAAACGAAAGCCATATCAGCACAGCAAGAGCAACAGGCAGCAAGTATCCACCATTTCCGAGATCAGCTAGCCCACCTCCAGGACACCGGGCATGAGCTTGTCGGCAGTGTAGCACAGTGCCGCGCCATCAATGAGGTACTCCCTCAGCTCCTCATCTGAAGAATCCAGCGGTAAATCGAAGTCCGGTAGCAACCCACCGAGCCAATCTATTAGCTCAGCACGCCGGTCGTCTGGAAATGTTTGCACCATCAAACGAAACAAGCGTGAGAAACGCGTACAGGAATGTCCTAAAATTCAATTTACAGTCAAAACGGCCGCATCAGACTAAAATTAAGCAAAGCCAGGGAGGGAACGAAAAACGGGTTTGCACTGCCAAAATATGCATCAAGAACCTCGAGGATTCGAATACTGGACCAAACGTGGAGCTTAAAACAAGAACTGAATCGCCCAAGGATCGCAGTTTCAACAAGCACCCGCGGAAAGAGCGCGTGGGACTTTTTAAAGACCCGAACTTTCGGTTCAGCAGCTTGAGCTGAGGCATGCCCCCATGGCGAGCAGAGAAGGAAAAGGCTCAGATCGACGGGCTCACCGGCATGGTAGTCCTCGAAGTGGCCACCCAAGGTCCCCATGCCTCACCGCCGGGGCCGGAGCGCGCAGAGGGCCGAAATGCCGGTCGATCCGGGGCCAGATCGAGCCCCTCCGGCGGCGCGGCGCCGAACGCGAGCTCGGATTCGGCCGAATCTAGCGGCTCTGAGGCAATGCGGGAGGCGGATCCGGAGCTCTGGGGCTTTTGCTGGTCTGTGGGTTTTCCTAGCCTCTCTCTCTCCCCCACCCTTCGTCGTCCCCGTGCTGGACTGTAGTGTGCTTCGTGGTACAGCAGCTCGTTCTCTGTTTTGTTCTTTTTCTTTCCTTTTTCTTGATGTGGAGAAAAGAACTTTTTCTTCGGTGGTTCGTTGAGGTTTGATTTCGTTTTTGCGTGTGCGTTAAGGCCGGTCGGTGGTCAGTCCTCATGGATTGTCCCTCCCGTTGGAGGGGTTAACTGGGTTACTTATGGGGTGAACGGAAACTTTGTCCTTTAAGCGACGTCAATTTTGAAAAGTACAAGCGGGACGCACCGGTGATTGCTTCTGGAACTGGGACCCCAAGGATCCCGCCCATAACCATAATCTTTGGTATATTGCAAAATTTTCTTGAAAAAATACAGTACTCCCTCCATTTCTTACAAGAAACTTAAGTACGTAGTAATATAAATTTTTGTCTGGGTCAAGCAGTGTAAAATTTGACAAAAAAATATTATTAGAAAAATGTTTACAAGATCAATTAGTTATTCTTAGATACCTTGCAAAAAAGAAATCATAATGTATCTACATAAGATTGTAATTGTTGATATCTCAATATATAAGCTTGGTGAAACATTAGACTGCATGACTTTTCAAGAAGTTTATACTCCTTCAAAATTGTGGTGGCAGTTTGCCAGATCATCAGAGCGGGTCCACTTGCAAAAATCTGTAAGAAAGGTGAAAAGAGTTTATAACTTAAAGTGTCACTAAATATAGATTCCTACTTACTCCGTCTCGAAAACGTATGCTAAACGGGTTTTAGTGTATACTGCTAGATACATATAAATTTAAATAAATATTCGATATCTATTTTGAAACGGGGAGAGTACTACATTTCAAAATGCAAGTCCTTTCTAGAAGTTCAGTTTACATTATAAAACAGAGGTATACTATTATTCTGGATATAGCAAGTTGTTGGGAACCATAAAGATGGATACATACCTTCGTCTCGCCTAACTTAATGAAGTAGATGTGATGTCACTACGTAGGTACAGACGATGTTGAGACCACAGTGACTACAAGATCCGAGATCCAACATTGTAACGTGCACAGAAAGTGGGAGGAGAGAAGCAAAAAAGAAAAGAAAAGAAGCTGAGAAATGAACAAAAAGTAACAACAACGCCCTCAAATGTCCACCGGCCTACGGCCACGGCTGTCTCGGACGCTGTGAGCTTGTGACGGAACGCTGCTGTTGATGAAGCTTTGTTGGGACTCGGGACTAGGCCAGTTGGTTGGTTGTGTTGCAAAACGAGCCGTGGCCATTTGGTTCTTCCTCGGCAGTAGGAATACTACAGCAAATTTTTCGAGGTTTTGATCTGTAGTATAAACAACTGTGAGCACATGGAAATGGAATTTGTCCTCACGTGACTTTTGGTCCGCCAAATGATTCGCACGTGCGGGCTTAATTGCATTCGTGCTGCTCTCACGTCTTGATAGGGGTCCAGTCGTGCCCGTCCGATCTGCTGCCTAATTGGACACACGATCTTATTCTTTATCTTATTTATTTCGTATATAAGGCGACCTTAATCTGAATATGGGCACCACGTTGTCTTCTGCCAGATGGAAACAAGTGCATCTTTGTTGAATGATAAAGACGTGTTTGTTAGTTTATCTCTATCGGCGTCCCTGAAAGGATAACCGGCGACAGTGGCTTTGGAGAAGTATATCCAACCGTCGGCGCTTACAAACCGGCGACCCATAATAATCCACGCTACAACAAGCAATGGCCAAAATAGACAAGAACATAACCAAAATTCATTCAAATTTAGGACTTTTATATTGTTTGAACAAAATTTGTCCTAAAACAAACTAAATAAACCTAATAAAATGACTCCTGGCAAAGGGCGGTGTTGCACTGCCTCGCCCTACTCGTTGTCATCGGATGCGGGGTTGATCCACTCCGGCGTCGGCCAGGGGAATATCCAGGGTTGTTGGTGTTGGATGGGTGGTGGTGTGCCAGATGGCGGAGGAGGATTCCATGTGGCCATCGCAGACTCACGCAGGGCGTCGAACATGCCCGCTCAGAGCGCCTCCTCCTGGGACTGCGCAATGGCAAGGCGCATAGCTTCCCCCTTCTCGAGGTCCGGCGGCATGAGGGGCACCTCCTTCTCCACCATGTAGGCAAGGAGGGCCTCGTAGTCGACGGTGTCGTACCCCACCTCCTCGTCGGGGATGTCCTCACAGCCGAACAGCTCCCACTCCTCCTACTTCTGCTTGAACTGGCGTGGCGGCAAACTCATGATGATGTCGCACGCCCTGCATGGCGATTGCGACTGTGGGTCTTAAATTATGTTGACCTGGTCGTTTACTAACTTTCAAGCTGCCCTCGCACGTCCCATACTACGTGGCGCACGTTGCTGACACCCCAGCTCGGCCCCTATGTGTGGGAGGGACATGGGTGTACCAAATAAAATGTTGGATCACCAAAATTGCTGGCACAAGTTAGGGCTACCGATGCGGGTCAGTTTTCGGACACAACCCCAAAGGACATTGGGGACGCTTGTGGAGATGCTCTTACTCGTGGCTTTTTGGGAACCTTGAGAGATCTGGTCCACATGGCCATGATTTATTGGCTCAAGTCTAGATTCATGTTATGTATTGTGTTTGGTTGTCCATTTTTAAGCGCTTATTTGTGCACTTTGTTTGATAGGCAATAAAGATAGATTATGGCTGGAAGGATACAAATTCAATTTGTTTGGTTCCATACTTATTAGTGTTGTGGTTACCTCTTCTCATAAGTGATGGACTTATCACGCACTACTCTGAACTAGCATACATCATTGGAAACAAGATGGCATCATGTGAAACTAGCAGGCAACATATTAAAGCGTCACACATCACCAAATTAATATCGTTTTAGCCATAGCTACTACAAATAGCAATTCCTCACAATGTTGCCTAGCTACTAACAAAGAGTAGTTCACCACAATATTATTTAGATACTACAAATATCAGTTATACACACAAAAGGGGTAGTTTAGAACAAGACAGACATCACTTCTTCACTTCATCACTTGTTCCTCCTCTTTAGATCATATCATGGCCTCTCTATTAGCCCATATCTCGTGATCCCATTTGCATTTAGAGGGACACCATGGCCAACATCAATGTTGGCAGGCGTCACATCACACTATCATCCGGGAAGAAACCATCAATGTGAAAGCCTAAGATCGAGTTATGGGTGATGCAACATGTAAGAACAAGCTTAACTTGGGTAGGGAAAGGGTGTAATGTCTTATGATCAAGGATCTTAAATATATTTTTCAAAGAAGTGAATCATCCTGCAACCATGACTCTAAGACTAGAGTGCCTAAGATTGAGAAGTTACCTAGCACCCCTAGGATAGTGCCTTGTAGAGAAATCATTGAGATGGTACCTTGTTGACCTAAAGGGTAAAAGAATATCAGGGCGACAAGCATATTCAACATATCCTAGATAGAACTTACCTTCAGGGATGTTAAGGCCATCAGGTATAGCCAAGCTATCAGTAAGAATGCTTGCATCATGGGTTGGTCTTTCCCATCCACCTAACACACATGCTTCTAGGCACTATAGCAGTCATATGAGTACAATCGATTGCCCCAATACAATCCAAACATGAACAAATTGTTAGGCCTCAATACAACACGATCATGTCATGAACTACAAACTAAAGTTGCTCACCTTGAAATATGAAAACCATCAGTAGCTTTCTTGTATCTTCGTTGAAGTTTGAGAATATGGTAGCTTGAGAATATGGTAGCTTGATCATCTATCATTTGAGCTCTTCAATAGCATACAGGGATTTCTTGAAGTACCTGGATATTTTCTTAGTGGATATCCTCCAAGTTTTGTGAATCACTCGATATCTTTGGTTATGTCTAACAACATGAAGGAACTGTTGGAGATATGCCCTAGAGGCAATAATAAATATGGTTATTATTATATCTTTGTGTTTATGATAAATGTTTACATTCATGCTATAATAGTATTAACAAGGAAACATTAATACTTGTGTGATTTGTAAACTTAAATTGAAGTCCCTAGTAAAGCCTCTTCATGATACTAGCTTGTTGGTTAATAAATGATTGTGGTTCCCTATCATGAACATTGAGATGTTATTAACAACAAGATCATATCGTTAGGAGAATGATATGGTGGACATACTCCTGTAGATAAGCGTAGCATAAAGATCAAGTCACTTTAATAGTTCAATTGCTATATGCTTTCTGATACATAGTAACCTAATTCCTTCGACCATGAGATCATGCATATCACCTTTACCGGATGGATGCTTTGATGACATCAAACACCACACCGTAACTGGGTGGCTATAAAGGTGGCATTGAGTGTTCGGAAAGTATTGGTTGAAACACATGGATCAAGAGTGGGATTTGTCCATCCATATGACGGATAGATATACTCTGGGCCCTCTCGGTGAAATGTCATCCAATTAGCTTGCAAGCATGTGACTGGCTCACAAGGGATCACATATCACGGGAACGAGAAAAGAGTACTTATCAGTAACGAGGTTGAACTAGGTATGCATAGATACCGACGATCATAACCTCGGATAAGTAAACTATCGTGAGACAAAGGGAAATTGGTATCGTATGTAAGTGGTTCATTCGATCGTAAAGTAATCGTAGAAATATGTGGGAGCCATATGAATTTCCAGATTCCTCTATTGATTATTGTTCGGAGAAGTGTCTCGATCATGTCCGCATAATTCACGAACCGTAGGGAGACACACTTAAGGATTTGACGTTGTTTGAGTAGTTATGGAATGATGAGAAAGAGACCGAATGTTGTTCGGAGTCTCGAATGGGATTCGGGATATCACGAGGAGATCCGGAATGGTCCAGAGAATAAGATTCATATAAGGAAAGTCCTGTTTCGGAGTTGGAGAATGGTTCCGGTGTTTTCATCAAGAATGTTCTAGAAGGTTCCGGAATGTCCGGCACTCCGGAGGGGAAGGGTACATGAATGTGTTATATCAAGTTGGTTTGATTGCATCATGTACTAGGTGTCATCGCTAAACAAAATAAAGGGTTTAATCAAATCCTAGTTTGAAAAAGTCAAACGGCAATTTGAAAGTCAAACAGCTATTTTAGGAAGTGGAGAGGGAGGTGGAAACCGAGCTGGGGAGGAGTTCCTCCCCTCCACCGCCAGCCCACCTCCAAGCCGAGTTGGGGAGGGATTCCCCTCCCCTTGGCCGGCCCCTCCACCTATAAAAGGAGGGGCAGGGCTCCCCTCCTAGACACCCCCAACACCTCCACCTCTAAACCCTAGCCGCCGGCGCCGCCACCTCCAATGACGCCGCCGCCGCCCTAGGGCAAACCGCCGCCGCCTAGCTAACCCTAGCCGCCGGCTTGCCCCCTCCTCGGCGTGTCTAAAACCTAGATCGTCGAGGGCTCTCTCATAGTCCACCATACTCGCTAAGGAACCAAGATATCATCCAAAGACCAAGCATATCAACCACAAGTTTCATATAATCCGAGATTATATAGCAGATGGAGATCTGAAGATTAGCAAAGTACATACAAATCTGAATGTCGCAGATCCATTGACTAAACCTCTTCCACGTGTAAAACATGATCAGCACCTTAGTGCCATGGGTGTGAGATTGTTGCCAAATGTAAACTAGATTATTGACTCTAGTGCAAGTGGGAGACTGTTGGAATTATGCCCTAGAGGCAATAATAAAGATGTTATTATTATAATTCTTGTTCATGATAAATTTTATATTCCATGCTAGAATTGTATTAAGCGGAAACTTTAATACTTGTGTGGTTTGTGAACAACACCGTGTCCCTAGTATGCCTCTATGGACTAGCTCGTTGATTAATGATGGTTAAGGTTTCCTAACCATAGACATGAGTTGTCGATTAATAATGAGATCATATCATTGGGAGAATGATATGATGGACAGACCCAAACTAAGCGGAGCAATTAGATCGTGTCATCGTGTTCATCTTTGCGAAGCTTTTCTTATGTCAAATATTGTATTCCTTAGACCATGAGATAATACAACTCCCTAGTATCGGAAGAAAGCTCTGAGGTCATCAAACGTCATCCTATGAGAGGGTGATCATAAAGGTGTCTCTCAGGTGATCGAAAAGTACCTGTTGGGTTGTATGTATCGAGATGGGATTTGTCCCTCCCAAGTCGGAGAGATATACTTTGGGCCCACTCGGTAATCGATATCAACACCGCTTGCAAGCATGTGGTTAAGGAGTTAATCACAAAGTGATATCGGATTACAGAACGAGTAAAGTACTTGCTGTGAACGAGATTGAACTAGGTATGACGGTACTGACGATCAAATCTCGGGCAAGTAAAATATCGCGAGACGAAGAGAATATATATATGGGATTGATTGAATCCTGGCATCGTGGTTCATCCGATATGATCATCGATGAATGTGTGGGAGTCAATATGGTTTTCCAGACCCCGCTGTTGATTATTGATAGAAGATCATGTCTGCATTTTCTCGAACCCGAAGGGTCACACACTTAACGTGTCTCGACGCTAGGATAGATTGGATAATTGGTTTATGAGTTTTTGTTAGGAGTATCGGATGGGATCCGGGACATCACGAGAGGTTCCGGAATGGTCCGGAGAATAAGATTCATATAAGGCAATGCAGTTTTTGGAGTTCGGAATTGTTTCGGGTTAATCGGTATTGTACCGGAAGCTTCTAGAACCTTCCGGAGGGGGACCAACGTGGCCCCACCTGCCGGGAGGGGGCATGGGCCTATGAGGTAGTGCCCTGGCCGCATTGGGCCAGGGGCACAAGGCCCCATAGGGCCCAGCCGGCCATACCAAGGGGAAACCCTAAGGGAGCTTCTAGAAAGGGGGGAACTTGCCCCCCACTCGTCCCTCCTTTGGCCGCCGGCCTAGGGCTTGGGGGAGGGGTTAGGGCTGGGGTGCACCCCCCCACACACACTTCCTCCTCAACCCTAGCCGCCCTGCTGCCCTCCTCTCTCTCCCTCCCGACTGCGTGTAGGCGAAGCCCTGCTGCAGAAACTCTCCACCACTTGCACCGCGCCGTCGCGTTGTAGATCCAATCCGTCTCTCCACCATACTTGCTGGACCGAGGAAGGAGGAGACGTCGAGGTACTGCACATGTGCATCTCTCGGAGGCATCGCCACTTGCGGTGCTAGATCGGATCGGATCGCGAAGAGGAGAAGCGAGTACGACTACATCACCCACGTTCCGACGAACGTTCCGCTGTGCGAATCTTCAAGGGTATGAAGATCTCATCTAATCTCTCTCGTTGTTTGCATCTCGTAGATCAGATCTTGGCTTTCCCGTTCGCATCCGTAGAATTTTTTTGATTTACTATGCTGCGAAACCCTTCAGTGAACTATTTAAATTACTTAATCTTATACTATGCTTAACTATAGGAGTGTGTCCATCACATCATTCTTCTAATGATATGACCTTGTTATTAATAACATCCAATGTTCATGATCAGGAAACCATGATCATCAATTAATCAACAAGCTAGTTTAACAAGAGGCTTTACTAGGGACTCTTTTATGTTTACAAATCACACAAGTATTAATGTTTCGGTTGATACAATTATAGCATGGGATGTAAACATTTATCATAAACATAAAGATATGATAATAACTACTTTTATTGTTGTCTCTTGGGCATATCTCCAACAGTCTCCCACTTGCACTAGAGTCAATAATTTAGTTTGTAAAACTTTGTGCATTCAACACCTATGGCTTTTTGGTGTTGTATTTACACGATTGCTAGTGGTCAACTGATCTTTGGTCCGTGTGTAATTGCATGTCTTTGCGTCTCTACGCATCACTCATTTTCCAATGAGATGGCATTATATAAATTTGGTCCTTTGGTGAGACCTTTAGTTCCTTTGGGGTTAAACCATGTTGATACAATTGTTGTACAATATATCTTCATAGTACTAGCCCGCTGTAAACTACACCTAGTTTGATAACAAACTCCTTGACACAAATTCCCTCTTTAGCTGTTACAATAGCACTCATATACTTAGCCTTTTATTGTAGTATCTATCACAATGTCTTAACTTTGAAACTCATCCAAATACTTTATGGAATTTCCTTTCCGTTACATTGTGACACCCATAGTTTAAATTGAGATAAACTTAATTTGTGTTTTTTTTTGACAAAAGTAGTATCAATGTAATACTTTACAATGAACTATTCATCTATTTGTCACCTATTTAAAATAATATATTCTTAGTTCTTCCAAAAGATCATAAGAATATCCTTACTACTGTCCAATGATCATTCTGGTATATGCTCATAACATTTAGAGTATAGGGCATATTTGGATGTGTACATATCACAGTACGATTGAAAAATACTCTTTGTGATTTCATTCATCAAGTATAAAAAATACTTGAATCTTTGTTTCACTTACCAAGTGTCGATACACTTGAATTTCAATTTACTCCTTTCTGTGTGGCAAGAGCATTTCTTGTCATTTCCATATGGAACTCATTCAATATCTCATCTATGTACATTTGGCACAACCATATTATCCTCTCAATATATCCATATAGATATTGATGCCAAACATTTGGGTTTTGCCTAAGTCTTTCATCGAGATGAAATTCTTAACTTGTGTTTAATAAAAGATACATCATCTCCAATCAACAATATGTCTTTCACATAATATATTAGAAATATTTCTTAGCGCTCCCACTTAATTTCTTGCAAATGCAAGCATCTTCATCATCTCCGATGAAATAAAACCTTTTAATAGTTTCATCACGATGAAGATTCCAACTCCGTGATGCTTATTTCAACCATTGAAGTTTGCATACGCTTTTAGCATCTTTTGAATTAACAAAACCCTTTGGATCGTGTCAGGCACACGTCCTAGGTAACAATTCTATTAAAAGAACTTTGTTTTGTTTGTTCAACTATCATATAATAAAATTATATGTAGTGGTTGCTACATTAATTCGTCCAGACTAAATATCGCTATGAAAGATCAAATATTGTCATAGTCAACCTTTGAACGTCGTCGTAAACTCTTTTCCCAACATGTCGACTATTTCATAAATGTGAAACATTCATGTCTATTTACAAATCCAAATACGACCGATAGGTTTTACAACTTTCAGGAGGGTCTTCCAAGTTCAAAGCTTGATTTCTCATGTATGGGATTATCACAGATTTTATGGCTTCAAGCCATTTTGACAGAGTCAGGGCCCATCATTGCTTCTTTGCATGTAGTCGATTCATCATTATTAAACAATAATGATTTAACTCTCAAATCTTGGTATTTGATTGTTTACCCGACCTTCTTGGTTCAATAGGAACTTAGACCTCAGTGACCACAACCATTGAGGCACGTGAGCCATGAGAATTGTTGTTGCCTCCGGGACACTTTCCAGCACTGCGCAACTGAGCACATATAGCTAAGGTTTTTTAACCTTATCAAAGTTCTATTGTCCTCCCACTTAAATTTTCATGAAAATTCCTTCTTAAGAAACTTGACGTTCTAAGCGACAAACACTTTTGTCTTTGGTGATTATCCGAAATAACCTACAAAGTCATGCTTATCCGACTTTGGTTGTAAACATTTACTTATGCATAGCATACCAATGTTTAAGAAAGGACAACTTGGGTTTTACCCCAAACCATAACTTTATATGGTATCATTTCAACGGATCACGATGGAGCTCTTTTCAGTATAAAAGCAGTAGTCTCTAAAGTTTTAATCTTTAAAATAAAATGGCAGTTTTATAAATTACACCTTTGATTTTACCATGTCGAAACAAGGTTTCATTATATATCTCGAACACTCCATACTCTTATGGTGTTTAGGAAAATACAAATCCATGGAACGATTCCTAGAATCTTAGGTGTTTTGATAAACTTTGTAACTAAAATATCTTCCTTTATGATCTAATCATAAACTCTTTATTTTCTTATTACAATGATTTTCCACTTCATCTTGAAAGTCTTTGAACTTTTTCAAATGTTTCACACTTCATCCTCATTAAGCAAATATGCATATATTCACTCAAATTTTCTAAGAAAGCATATGAAGTTGAAATCCATCGCTCTTGACTACACATAATGGGCTTCATACATCTATATGTACAAGTTCCAATAAGCTAGTCATTCGTTCCCTTTTGGCCTTTTAACGGAGTTTTAATTATTTCTAGAAAAGTTTCACAAGCGTCATTTGATAAAAAAATCAAAAGACTCTAAAATTCCATCAATCATGGATTTTCTTCATGTTTTTCTTTCCAATATAATTTAAACAGCGATGTCACTTCTTAAGTGACCTTTCAATCAATTGTCTTTCGACATTTTTAGCACTAGTTTTATGGATGTGATTTCTCCAACGAGATTTGTAAATCATCCATATTTTATGGATTATGGCAATTATTTGAATAACCCTTTTGTTTTCATAATACCTGATCAAAATAACAATTACTAAAACAAATTTTGAAGGTAAGATTTGATGTTAACGATCAACACAACAACGCTTTGTTTGTTTTCGACGAACATCATCACCTATTCTCTTGCTAGTTACTTAGGCCATTGCAGTTCATGAATTCGGCATCCAATACCCAAGAACCACATTGTTTAACAAGCAAAGAATACAACCATAACATGTATATCATCTATATACCTAAGCTGGACAATTCTAGCCTTTTCTTTTCTGCCAAATATTTCTTAGATTTCTCTTTCAGCATTTCCTTTTATTTTTAAAAGAATCTTTCAACATCAATAGTGGAGCCATACACATGACACATAGTCCAAAGCGTGTATAGTTAAATACCAATGTCTTTGGACTTACACTTTGAAGTAGATCATCGTCATCAAATATTTGGTGTTCTTTCAAATTTCATTCTTTAGTAATCTTATATTCATCCTTATCATGGAAATTTGTATGATCAAGCTACTTTAGCTTATAACGGTGAATCGCAAGTATAATGTTTCTCTCTAATAACTTTTAGAGGATTAGGACGACTAGCGCAACCTTTTAAAATTCTCATCAAATATGAGAACATAAATTTTTCCATATTATACTCTATCATGTTGCAGCCAAAACATCGTTTCAGATATCGCAATATCTCCCACACATGTTGGTTTCTGAAACAATTCTTTCAGCTCCTAGATAACCTTGATATTAAAACAATCTTTTGAATATCAAGAATCATGAAGACAAACATGATACTTTAGATACTAACTCTGGTATTGTTACTCTTGATTTAATACCAACTATTAAACTTCATGGAGTAAACAGAGTTTGCTGAAAGTATGCAATAGGACTTTTAAATCTTTAGATTAACACTCAAAACAATACGATATCAGTTCGTAAAGTAACTATCCAAAATTTTATAGTTCTATTATCTCAATTATAACTAAGCGTAAGGTGGTGAACGGATGCCAATGACTACAACAACTATGCAAATTCACTTTGATTTAATTTATGATAAATAGTGTTCAACTTTTAATCATATTACTGTTGAACCCCACTCAAAACAATACCCCTCACATTGTTTTAGTGACCACACGAACCAAATCCACTACACCAAGTCCGATCATCACGAGAGATGATGTAGCTTCAAAGGCGAACGATCAACATGTTCATCATATCATTTATATGACTCATGCTTTATATTTCGGCATTCCGTGTTCCGAGACCATGTCTATATATCCTAGGCTCGTCAAGGTTAACCTTAGTATCCGCATGTGCAAATCTGGCTTGCATCTGTTGTATGCACATGTAGAATCTATCACACCCGATCATCACGTGATGCTTCGAAACGACGAGTCTTAGCAACGATGCCGACTAAGGATGAACACTTTATTACTTGATATTTATTGAGAGGGATCATCTTATAATGCTATCGTCGTGATCTAAGCAATACAAGATGCATAAAAAGGATTAACATCACATGCAATTCATAATATGTGATATGATCAGGTCTATCTTCTAGTGCCTTCTATCCCCATCTCTAAGCACGAACATGATATCCATCATCACCTGCGTGGCATCAAGGTCAATGGTGCCGCTCCATGGTTGTCGTCCACCAGCATCAACTATTACAACTACTTGAATAATAGACATGCAGGTCTTAAACGAAATTTAAAGACAACCATAAGGCTCATGTCGGTTGCTAACTTATAATAAGGATCATTGCATACATCATAAATCACAATCATGGCCAATCACATCACAAGCCCTGCAAAAACAAGTTAGACGCCTCTAAACTTTCTTTGCATGTTTTACGTGGTTGGGTCTTTCGCATAAGAACCGTTCTAACTTACGAACATGAACCACAACGTTGATACAAGTATTGTCAAGTTCCTGTTGTAAATTAAATCTTCACTATGGTGGGAGAGACAGACACCATAAAGCCACTTATGCAATACAAGTTGCATGTTGAGCGTGGAGAAAGTCTCATCAACTATGTCATGTAAGGTTAACCCGGGACACTTCATCCCACCATCCCGCAAGATTCAAACTACACAAAAAGCAATGGACAACAAAAGCATCGACACCCACAACAACCATTGTGTTCTACTCGTGCAACAGATCTATGCATAGACACAGCTCTGATACCATTGTAGGGGTTCGTAGCATGGAAAGCAAAAAATTCTATCGCATGAACACACACAAGCCAAGATCTAATCTACTAGATCGGTGCAACGAGTTGATAGAGTACTAACCCTTGAAGATCCAAAGCGGTTAACGAGATCGGATTCTCGTGGTTGATGTAGTCGTTCACTTGCCGATCTCAAGATCACAAAGACAATCCTTGCGACGTCGCGTTTCGGTAGCACTCCCGCAATCGGCTCGATGAAGACCTTCCTCTCCCTTGTTCCAGCAGGCAGTGGAGGTTGTAGATCTCTCCTCGCGATTCCAACAGCACGATGACATGGTGGTGGAAGTAGAGGGGAAATCCCGTAGGGCTTCGCCTAAGCCGGAGCGGGTATGGTGGAGTAGAGAGGTCCCTTAGCTACTAGGGTTTAGAGGCCAAGGGGTTTAGAGGTGGTGGCTGTCAGCTATGGTTAGCTAGGAAGCGGCGTTTAGAGGAGCCCTAGGCGTCGGCGACTTGAGAGGGGGGCGGCGGCCGACAAGGGTTTGGGTGTATGGGGGCAAGGGGGAACCCCTCCCCTCTATTTATGAGAGGGAGAGGCGGTTTGGGGGAAGGAGAGTCCTCCCCCAACTCCTCCTTATGGCCGGTGGCAAGGGGAGGGAGGAATCCTTCCCTAGGTGGGATTCCTTTCCTCCCTCCACTAGGCAACCATGTTGGGATTTGACTTTTCAAATTGGCGTTTGACTTTCAAACAAGAGTTTGACTTCTCTCTTCCCATTTCCCAGCCAAGTGACCTAGGACATGATGCAACCATTCCAATTTGGTATGACACATCCATGTACCTTCCCACTCCGGAGTGATGGACCTTCTAGACACTTCTAGAACATTCCAGTGAAAACACCGAAACCATTCCCGAACTCTAGAATTGGACTTTCCTTGAATCTTATTCTCTGGACCATTCTGGATCTCCTCGTGATGTCCCGGAGCCAATCTGAGACTCTCAAACAACATTCGGTATCTTACCCACATTCCATATCTACTAAACAACATCGGATCCTTAAGTGTGACTCCCTAAGGTTCGTGAATTATGCAGACATGATCGAGACTCTTATCTGATCAATAACCAATAGAGGAATCTGGAAATTCATATGTCTCCCACATATTTATACGATGACTTCGTGATCAAATGAACCATTTACATATGATACCAATTTCCCTTTGTCTCACGATACTTTACTTATCCGAGGTTTGATTGTCGGTATCTCTGCATACCTAGTTCAACCTCGTTACCAATAAGTACTCTTTACTCGTTCCTATGATATGTGATCCCTTGTGAGCCAGTCACATGCTTGCAAGCTAATTGGATGGCATTCCACCAAGAGAGCCCAAAGTATATCTATCCGTCATATGGATGGACAAATCCCACTCTTGATCCATGTGCCTCAACACATACTTTCAAAACACTCAATGCCACCTTTATAGCCACCCAGTTACGAAGTGGTATTTGATGTCATCAAAGCATTCATCCGGTGATGGTGATTAAAATGATCTCATGGTTGAAGGATTTAGGTTACTATGTATTTGAAAGCTTATAGCAAGTGAATGTTGGAATTATGCCCTAGAGGCAATAATAAAGAAGTTATTATTATAATTCTTGTTCATGATAAAGTTTATATTCCATGCTAGAATTGTATTAAGCGGAAACTTTAATACTTGTGTGGTTTGTGAACAACACCGTGTCCCTAGTATGCCTCTATGGACTAGCTCATTGATTAATGATGGTTAAGGTTTCCTAACCATAGACATGAGTTGTCGATTAATAATGAGATCATATCATTGGGAGAATAATATGATGGACAGACCCAAACTAAGCGGAGCAATTAGATCGTGTCATCGTGTTCATCTTTGCGAAGCTTTTCTTATGTCAAATATTGTATTCCTTAGACCATGAGATAATACAAATCCCTAGTATCGGAAGAAAGCTTTGAGGTCATCAAACGTCATCCTATGAGAGGGTGATCATAAAGGTGTCTCTCAGGTGATCGAAAAGTACCTGTTGGGTTGTATGTATCGAGATGGGATTTGTCCCTCCCAAGTCGGAGAGATATACTTCGGGCCCACTCGGTAATCGATATCAACACCGCTTGCAAGCATGTGGTTAAGGAGTTAATCACAAAGTGACATCGGATTACGGAACGAGTAAAGTACTTGCTGTGAACGAGATCGAACTAGGTATGACGGTACCAACGATCAAATCTCGTGCAAGTAAAATATCGCGAGACGAAGGGAATATATATATGGGATTGATTGAATCCTGGCATCGTGGTTCATCCGATATGATCATTGATGAATGTGTGGGAGTCAATATGGGTTTCCAGACCCCGCTGTTGATTATTGATAGAAGATCATGTCTACATGTTCTCGAACCCGAAGGGTCACACACTTAACGTGTCTTGAGGCTAGGATAGATTGGATAATTGTTTATGAGTTTTTGTTCGGAGTCTCGGATGGGATCCGGGACATCACGAGAGGTTCCAGAATGGTCCGGAGAATAAGATTCATATAAGGCAATGCAGGTTTTGGAGTCCGGAATTGTTTCGGGTTAATCGGTATTGTACCGGAAGCTTCTAGAACCTTCCGGAGGGGGACCAACGTGGCCCCACCTGCCGGGAGGGGGCATGGGCCTATGAGGGAGTGCCCTAGCCGTATTGGGCCAGGGGAACAAGGCCCCATAGGGCCCAGCCGGCCATACCAAGGGGAAACCCTAAGGAAGCTTCTAGAAAGCGGGAGGGAACTTGCCCCCCACTCCTCCCTCCTTTGGCCGCCGGCCTAGGGCTTGGGGGAGGGGTTAGGGCTGGTGCCCACCCCTATATATATAGAGGGCTGGGGAGCATAACCCCCACACCTCCTCCTCAACCCTAGCCACCATGCTGCCCTCCTCTCTCTCTCCCTCCCGACTACGTGTAGGCGAAGCCCTGCTGCAGAAACTCTCCACCACTTGCACCACGCTGTCGCATTGTAGATCCAATTCGTCTCTCCACCATACTTGCTGGACCGAGGAAGGAGGAGACGTCGAGGTTCTGCACGTGTGCATCTCTCGGAGGCATCGCCACTTGCGGTGCTAGATCGGATCGGATCGCGAGGAGGAGAAGCGAGTACGACTACATCACCCATGTTCCGACGAACGTTCCGCTGTGCGAATCTTCAAGGGTATGAAGATCTCATCTAATCTCTCTCGTTGTTTGCATCTCCTAGATTAGATCTTGGCTTTCCCGTTCGCATCCGTAGAATTTTTTTGATTTACTATGCTGCGAAACCCATCAGTGGTATCAGAGCTAGATCTATGCGTAGATGTGTTTCACGAGTAGAACGCAACATGGTTGTTGCGGGCGTTGATGTTTTCTGTTGCAAGCCTCTTGTATGTGTTCTTCTTATGACGCGGGATAGTGAGATTGAAGCGGTCCAGGCCAACCTTACGCGACATCGTTCGCGAGACCGGCTCCGCACTTGTCGTGTGGCTTGTTCCACACATGCGGCTAGTGGATGCCAGTTTCTCTCACTATAGTTGTCATGGGATTTACACGGGATTTACACCGGAGTTTGGCAACCATAATATCACCGTTGTGGCTTTTCGTAGGTAAGAATCGTTCTTAGCTTGCTACTCCCATAAGCCACGTAAAACATGCAACAAGAAAGTAGAGGCGTCTAACTTGTTTTTGCAGGGAGTGTTTTCTGTGATATGGTATGGCCCAAGATGTGATGTGTATATTGTATGCGATGATCATGTTTTGTAATGTTTCACGACTTGCATGTCGATGAGTACACAACCGGCAGGAGCCATATGGTTGTCTTTATAATTGTGTATGACCTGTGTGTCAACTTCTTATACGCCATGTAATAGTTTCACTTTATCGCTAAATAGTTAGCAATAGTTGTAGTTACTATTCGTGGTGGAGGCAATCATGGTGGAGTGATGGAGATCATGCCGGAACGCACAATATGGAGATCATTGCGCGAAGATTGGCTACACCATGTCACATAAAGTTATATGCATGTGATGTTTATCCTTTTATGTATCTTATTATGCTTAGATCGCGACGATAGCATTATAAGATGATTCCTCACTTAAATATCAAGATAAAACTGTGTTCTCCCCATGTATGCACCGTTGCGAAAGTTCGTCGTGTCCAAGCATCACATGATGATCGGGTGCTATAGACTCTACGTTCACATACAACGGATGCAAGCCAGTTTTGCACACGTGGAAATACTTGGGTTTGACTTGACGAGCCTAGCATGTATAGACATGGCCTCGGAACACATGAACCGAAAGGTTAAACATGAGTCATATGAATGATATGATCGACACTTCGTTGTCCACCATTGAAACCACATCTCTTCTCGTGAAGATCGGATTAGGTGTGGTGAATTTGGATCATGTTCACTAAACAACTTGAGGGATGTTGAATTTAGTGGGAGTTCATCTAGTAATTTGATTAAAAGTTGAACTAGTTATCATGAACATAGTCTAATTTGTACTTGCAAATATTGTAGATCAAATGGCTAAGTCCAACTTCAATTTCAACGTTTTTGCTGAGAAGGAAAAGCTTAGAAACAATGGGTCTAACTTCACCAATTGGTTCCGCAATCTGAGAATCATTCTCTCTAGCGGTCAAAAGGACTATGTCCTTGAGAATGCGTTAGGTGACGCCCCTGCTGTAGATGCGCCGGCTGATGAGAAAGCTGTCTATCAGTCGCGCAAAGATGATTATGGTGTGATTAAGAGCACCCTGTTGTTTGCTATGGAATCGGACCTTCAAAATCATTTTGAAGAATATCCCAGGCCCTTTGAGATTCTTGAGGAGCTGAAAACCATGTTTCAGACTCAGGCCCGTTCTGAGAGATATGAGATCTCTGAGAAATTCTTTAACTGCAAGATGGAGGAAGGGAGTTCCGTTAGTGAGCACGCCATTAAGATGTCGGGCTACACTCAAGGCCTTGAGCAACTGGACTGCAAGATTCCAGAGGAGCTCAAGATTGACAGGGTTCTGCAATCACTCCCTCCCAGCTACAAAAGTTTTGTAGTGACTTATAATCAGATTGGTTCCACTGATATGATCACCGAGCTCTTCGCAAAGCTGAAGGCTGCGGAGGTGGACATCAAAAAGGATAATCATGTGTTGATGGTCAACAAGCCCCCCACCTTCAAGAAAGGTAAGGGTGCAAAGAAGCCCTTCAAGAAAGGGGGCGGCAAGCGCGTTGCCCCTGCTGAGAAGAAGCTCAAGTCTGGACCCAAGCCGGACACTGAGTGCTTCTATTGCAAGGACAAGGGTCACTGGAAGCGCAACTGTCCGAAGTACTTAGCAGACAAGAAGGCTGGCACCATCAAAGGTATATTTGATATACATGTTATTGATGTTTTCCTTACTAGCCCTCGTTGTAGTGCCTGGATATTTGATACTGGTTTAGTTGCTAATATTTGTAACTCAAAACAGGAGCTACCGAATAGACGGCGGCCTGCGAGGGATGAGGTGACGATGCGCGTTGGCAACAGATCAAGAGTTGATGTGATGGCTGTCGGCACGCTCTCCTTAGTTTTACCTTCGGGATTAGTTTTAAACCTCAATAAATGTTATTATGTGCCTGCGTTGAGCATGAACATCATTTCTGGATCGTGTTTATTGCAAGACGGTTATTCATTTAAATCAGAGAATAATGGTTGTTCTATTTATATGAGTAACATCTTTTATGGTCATGCACCTATTGTGAATGGTTTATTTCTTCTAAATCTCGAAAGGGATGAAACACACATCCATAACGTTGAGGCTAAGAGATGCAAAGTATATAGTGATAATACTACTTATTTGTGGAACTGTCGTCTAGGTCATATTGGAGTAAAGCGCATGAAGAAACTCCATTCTAATGGACTTTTGGAGTCTCTTGATTTTGAATCATTTGACACATGCGAACCATGCCTCATGGGCAAGATGATCAAAACCTCGTTCTCCGGTATGATGGAGCGAGCAACGGACTTGTTGGAAATCATACATACCAATATATGCGGACCGATGAGTGTTTCGACGCGCGGTGGATATCGCTATTTTCTCACTTTTACCGATGACTTAAGTAGATATGGGTATATCTATTTAATGAAACATAAATCTGAAACATTTGAGAAGTTCAAAGAATTTCAGAATGAAGTGGAGAACCATCGTAACAGAAAGATTAAGTTTCTACGATCCGATCGTGGAGGTGAATATTTGAGTTATGATTTTCTCACGCATCTCAAAGCAAGCGGAATCGTTTCGCAACTCACGCCACCCGGAACACCACAGCGCAATGGTGTGTCTGAACGCCGGAATCGAACCCTATTAGATATGGTCTGATCGATGATGTCTCTTACTGATTTGTCGTTATCATTTTGGGGTTATGCATTAGAAACCGCTGCATTCACTTTAAATAGGGCACCATCTAAATCCGCTGAGACGACACCGTATGAACTGTGGTTTGGTGCTAAACCTAAGTTGTCGTTTCTTAAAGTTTGGGGATGCGAAGCTTACGTCAAGAAGTTGATGCCGGACAAGCTCGAACCCAAAGCGGAGAAATGCGTCTTGATAGGATACCCTAAGGAAACTATTGGGTATACCTTCTATCACAGAACCGAAGGCAAAGTGTTTGTCGCAAAGAACAGTTCCTTTCTTGAGAAGGAGTTTCTCTCGAAAGAAGTGAGTGGGAGGAAAGTAGAGCTAGACGAGGTTGTTGAACCTTCTCTTGAATTGGAGAGTAGCACAGCACCTGAAATTGTTCAAGTGCCGCCTGCACCAACAATAGAGGATGCTAATGACAAGGATCATGAAGCTTCGGACGATGCTGCTACTGAATGTCGCAGGTCGACAAGGTCGCGTGCCCCTCCTGAGTGGTACGGCAACCCTGTCTTGACTGTCTTGTTAGTAGAAGACAGTGAACCAACGAACTATGAGGAAGCGATGATGAGCCCAGACTCTGAGAAATGGCTAGAGGCCATGAAATCCGAATTGGGATCCATGAGAGAAAACCAAGTATGGACTTTGGTGGATCCTCCTAGCGACCGAAAGGCCGTTGAGTGCAAATGGATCTTCAATAAGAAAACGGACGCGGATGGTAACGTTACCGTCTATAAAGCACGGCTTGTCGCGAAATGTTTTCGACAAGTTCAAGGTGTTGACTACGATGAGACTTTCTCTCCCTTAGCGATGTTTAAGTCCATTCGGATTTTATTAGCAATTGCTGCGTTTCATGATCATGAAATATGGCAGATGGATGTCAAGACTGCATTCCTCAATGGCAACATTGATGAAGAGTTGTATATGATGCAACCCGAAGGTTTTGTCGATCCTAAGGATGCTGATAAAGTATGCAAACTTCAGCGTTCCATTTATGGACTGAAGCAAGCATCTCGGAGTTGGAACCTTCGTTTTGATCAAGTGATCAAGAGCTTTGGATTTGTTCCAAATTGCTACGAAGCTTGTATCTACAAGAAAGTGAGTGGGAGCTCGGTGACATTTCGGGTACTATATTGATTATTGGAAATGACATTAACATGCTTAACGATGTGAAGAGTTATTTGAAAAGTGTTTTTCAATGAAAGACCTAGGTGAAGCTGCTTATATATTGGGCATCAAAATCTATAGAGATAGACAAAGACGCCTGATAGCTTTAAGCTAGAGTACATACCTAGACAAAGTTCTGAAAAGGTTCAGAATGGATAAGGCAAAGAAAGGTTCAGTGCCTATGTTGTCAGGTAAGATATTGAGCAAGGATCAGTGTCCAGCTACGGTAAATGATAGAGAAACTATGAGCAAAGTGCCTTATGCCTCGACCATAGGTTATATCATGTATGCCATGCTATGTACTAGACCGGATGTGTCCAATGCTCTTAGTTTGACGAGCAGATATCAAAGTGATCTAGGAGTGGAACACTGGACAGCCGTGAAGAACATCCTAAAGTACCTAAATAGGACTAAAGAAATGTTCTTAGTCTATGGGGGTGATGAACAGCTCGTCGTAAAAGGTTACGTCGACGCTAGTTTCGACACCGATAAGGATGATTCTAAATCTCAGACAGGATACGTTTATATTTTGAATGGAGGAGCTGTGAGCTAGAGAAGCTGCAAGCAAAGCGTTATCGCGAGATCTACAGTAGAAGCGGAATACATGGCTGCTGCAGAAGCATCAGGTGAAGGAGTTTGGATCAGGAACTTCATCACTGAGCTTGGCATGGTTCCAAGTGCATTGGACCCACTGGAGATATTATGTGACAACACTGGCGCCATAGCACTCGCTAAGGAACCAAGATATCATCCAAAGACCAAGCATATCAACCACAAGTTTCATATAATCCGAGATTATATAGCAGATGGAGATCTGAAGATTAGAAAAGTACATACAGATCTGAATGTCGCAGATCCATTGACTAAACCTCTTCCACGTGTAAAACATGATCAGCACCTTAGTGCCATGGGTGTGAGATTGTTGCCAAATGTAAACTAGATTATTGACTCTAGTGCAAGTGGGAGACTGTTGGAATTATGCCCTAGAGGCAATAATAAAGATGTTATTATTATAATTCTTGTTCATGATAAATTTTATATTCCATGCTAGAATTGTATTAAGCGGAAACTTTAATACTTGTGTGGTTTGTGAACAACACCGTGTCCCTAGTATGCCTCTATGGACTAGCTCATTGATTAATGATGGTTAAGGTTTCCTAACCATAGACATGAGTTGTCGATTAATAATGAGATCATATCATTGGGAGAATGATATGATGGACAGACCCAAACTAAGCGGAGCAATTAGATCGTGTCATCGTGTTCATCTTTGCGAAGCTTTTCTTATGTCAAATATTGTATTCCTTAGACCATGAGATAATACAACTCCCTAGTATCGGAAGAAAGCTTTGAGGTCATCAAACGTCATCCTATGAGAGGGTGATCATAAAGGTGTCTCTCAGGTGATCGGAAAGTACCTGTTGGGTTGTATGTATCGAGATGGAATTTGTCCCTCCCAAGTTGGAGAGATATACTTTGGGCCCACTCGGTAATCGATATCAACACCGCTTGCAAGCATGTGGTTAAGGAGTTAATCACAAAGTGATATCGGATTACAGAACGAGTAAAGTACTTGCTGTGAACGAGATTGAACTAGGTATGACGGTACCGACGATCAAATCTCGGGCAAGTAAAATATCGCGAGACGAAGGGAATATATATATGGGATTGATTGAATCCTGGCATCGTGGTTCATCCGATATGATCATCGATGAATGTGTGGGAGTCAATATGGGTTTCCAGACCCCGCTGTTGATTATTGATAGAAGATCATGTCTGCATGTTCTCGAACCCGAAGGGTCACACACTTAACGTGTCTCGACGCTAGGATAGATTGGATAATTGGTTTATGAGTTTTTGTTCGGAGTCTCGGATGGGATCCGGGACATCACGAGAGGTTCCGGAATGGTCCGGAGAATAAGATTCATATAAGGCAATGCAGTTTTTGGAGTTCGGAATTGTTTCGGGTTAATCGATATTGTACTGGAAGCTTCTAGAACCTTCCGGAGGGGGACCAACGTGGCCCCACCTGCTGGGAGAGGGCATGGGACTATGAGGTAGTGCCCTGGCCGCATTGGGCTAGGGGCACAAGGCCCCATAGGGCCCAGCCGGTCATACCAAGGGGAAACCCTAAGGGAGCTTCTAGAAAGGGGGGGGGAACTTGCCCCCACTCCTCCCTCCTTTGGCCGCCGGCCTAGGGCTTGGGGGAGGGTTAGGGCTGGCGCCCACCCCTCTATATATAGAGGGCTGGGGCGCACCCCCCCCACACCTCCTCCTCAACCCTAGACGCCCTGCTGCCCTCCTCTCTCTCCCTCCGACTGCGTGTAGGCGAAGCCCTGCTGCAGAAACTCTCCACCACTTGCAGCGCGCCGTCGCGTTGTAGATCCAATCCGTATCTCCACCATACTTGCTGGACCGAGGAAGGAGGAGACGTCGAGGTGCTGCACATGTGCATCTCTCGGAGGCATCGCCAGTTGCGGTGCTAGATCGGATCGGATCGCGAGGAGGAGAAGCGAGTACGACTACATCACCCACGTTCCGACGAACGTTCCGTTGTGCGAATCTTCAAGGGTATGAAGATCTCATCTAATATCTCTCGTTTTTTGCATCTCGTAGATCAGATCTTGGCTTTCCCGTTCGCATTCGTAGAATTTTTTTGATTTACTATGCTGCGAAACCCTTCAGTGAACTATTTAAATTACTTGATCTTATACTATGCTTAACTATAGGAGTGTGTCCATCACATCATTCTCCTAATGATATGACCTTGTTATTAATAACATCCAATGTTCATGATCAGTAAACCATGATCATCAATTAATCAACAAGCTAGTTTAACAAGAGGCTTTACTAGGGACTCTTTTATATTTACGCAGCGTCGAAAAGTGTTCCGGAGGCAGCAACAATGCTCATGGCTCACGTGCCTCAAAGGTTGTGGTCACGGAGATCTAAGTTCCTATTGAAATAAGCAGGTTGGGTAAACAATCAAATACCAAGATTTGAGGGTTGAATCATTATTTGAGAATAATGAACCGACTACATGCAAAGAAGCGATGATGGGCCCTGACTCCGTCAAATGGCTTGAAGCCATAAAAATCCGTGATAGTTCCATACACGAGAAAAGTATTGAACTTGAAGGACCCTCAAGAAAGGTGTAAGACCTTACAGTTGTGTTTGGATCTATAAAGAAATAGACATGGATGTTTCACATCTATGAAATAGTCGACATGTTGGGAAAGAGTTCACAACAATGTTCAAAGGTTGACTATGACAAGATTTGATCTTTCATAGTGATATTTAGTCTAGACGGATTAATGTAGCAACCACTACATATAATTTGTTATATGGTAGTTGAATAAACAAAACAAGTTCTTCTAATAGAATCGTTACCTAGGACATGTGCATAACACGGTCCATAGGGTTTTGTTAATTCAAAGGATGCTAAAAGCATATGCAAACTTCAATGGTTCAAGTGAGCATTGCGGAGTTGGAATCTTCACTATGATGAAACTGTTAAAGGAGTTTAAAAGTTCATTAGAGACAATGAAGATGCTTGCATTTGCAAGAAATTAAGTGGGAGCGCTAAGACATGTTTCTAATACATTATGTGGAAGACATATTGTTAATTGGAAATAATGTATCTTTTATTAACACATATTAAGAATTTCATCCTGATGAAAGACTTAGGCAAAACCCAAATATTTGGCATCAATAGACGCTAATATGGTTGTGCCAGAAATACATAGACGAGATATTGAATGAGTTCAATATAGAAACTACAAGAAAGTTTCTTGTCGCACAGAAAGGATTGAATAAGTTCAATGTTGATATATTCAAGTGTATTGACATTTGGTAAAGTGAAACAAATAATCAAGTATAGATTGATACTTGATGTATGAAATCACAAAGATTATTTATATCAATCATACTGTGATATGTACAAATCCAGATATGTCCTATGCTCTAAATGTTATGAGCATATACCAGAATGATTCATAAGATGATCATTGGACAATAGTAAGGATATTCTTATGATCTTTTGGAAGAACTAAGAATATATTGTTTGTAGAAGTGACAAATAGATGGTTAGTTCATTGTAAAAGTACTACATTGATACTAGTTTTGTCACAAAGTGCAAATTAAGTTTATCTCAATCTAAACTAAGGGTGGCACAATATAATGGAAAGTAAGTTCCATATGGATTTGGATGAGTTCCAAAGTTAAGACATTGTGACAAATACTACAACAAAAGGCTAAGTATATGACTGCTATTTTAGCAGCTGAAGAGGGCATTTGTGTCAAGTAGTTTGTTATCAAACTAGGTGTAGTTCATAGCGGGATAATACTATGAAGATATATTGTACGACAATATTATCAACATGTTTTAACCCTAAAGAACTAAAGGTCTCACCAAAGGACCAAATTTATACAAAGCCATCTCATTAGAGAATGAGTGATGCGTAGAGACGTAAATACATGCAATTACACACGGACCTGGAAGTGTCAGATCCGGAGATCAGTTGACCACTAGCAATCATGTACATACAACACCAGAAAGCCATAGGTGTTATATACACAAAGGTTTGAAACTAGATTATTGACTCTAGTGCAAGTGGGAGACTGTTGGAGATATGCCCAAGAGGCAATAATAAAGTGGTTATTATCATATCTTCACACTTATGATAAATGTTTACATACCATGCTATAATTGTATTAACAGAAAACATTAATACTTGTGTGATTTGTAAACTAAAATAAGAGTCCCTAGTAAAGCCTCTTGTTAAACTAGCTTGTTGGTTAATATATGATCATGGTTTCCTAATCATGAACATAGAGATGTTATTAACAACAGGGTCATATCATTAGGAGAATGATGTGATGGACATACTCCTATAGATAAGCGTAGCATAAAGATCAAGTCATTTTAAATAGTTCAATTGCTATATGCTTTCTGATACATAGTAACCTAATTCCTTCGACCATGAGATCATGCATATCACCTTTGCCGGATGGATGCTTTGATGACATCAAACACCACACCGTAACTGGGTGGCTATAAAGGTGGCATTGAGTGTTCGGAAAGTATTGGTTGAGACACATGGATCAAGAGTGGGATTTGTCCATCCATATGACGGATAGATATACTCTGGGCCCTCTCGGTGAAATGTCATCCAATTAGCTTGCAAGAATGTGACTGGCTCACAAGGGATCACATATCACGGGAACTAGAAAAGAGTACTTATCAGTAACGAGGTTGAACTAGGTATGCAGAGATACCGACGATCAAAACCTCGGATAAGTAAACTATCGTGAGACAAAGGGAAATTGGTATCGTATGTAAGTGGTTCATTCGATCGCAAAGTAATCGTAGAAATATGTGGGAGCCATATGAATTTCCAGATTCCTCTATTGGTTATTGTTCGGAGAAGTGTCTCGATCATGTCCGCATAATTCACGAACCGTAGGGAGACACACTTAAGGATTCGACGTTGTTTGAGTAGTTATGGTATTATGAGAAAGAGACCGAATGTTGTTTGGAGTCTCGGATGGGATCCGGGATATCACGAGGTGATCCGGAATGGTCCGGAGAATAAGATTCATATAAGGAAAGTCCCGTTTCGGAGTTCGGAAATGATTCCGGTGTTTTCATCGGGAATGTTCTAGAAGGTTCCGGATTGTCCGACACTCCGGGGGGGGGGGGAGGGGTACATGAATGTGTCATTACATATTGGAATGATTTCATCATGTACTAAGTGTTCTTGCTGTTCCAAATAAAGGATTAAATTGAATCCTAAAACAGAAAAGTCAAATGTCCAGTTTGAAAGTCAAACGGCTAAAACAAGAAACTGTGGGAAACAAGCATGAGGAGTTGGGAACCGACTTGAGGGAGGAGTCTCCTCCCCAAGCCTGCGCGCCAGCCAAGGCCGACTTGGGGAGGGACTCCCCTCCCCTTGGCCGCACCCTCCACCCATAAAAGGAGGGGCAGGGCCTCCTCCTCTAGACACACAAGTTTCTACCTCTAATCTCCGGTTTAGAGCCGTTTTGGTTTAGAGCTTCTAATTGCTTTAGCCTGCGGTTTAGAGCCTTCTAATTGGTGTGTCTAATCTCTAGACCACTAATATCCCTCTCTCATACTCCACCATACTCGCTCCGGCTTAAGGCGAAGCCCTGCGGGATCTCCCCTCTACTTCCGGTACCACGCCGTTGTGCTGCCGGAATCGCGAGGAGAGTGCTACAACCTCCGCTGCCTGCTGGAACAAGGGAGAGGAAGGTCTTCATCGAGTACCGAACGTGTGACCGACTGCGGGAGCGCTGCCGAAACGCAGCGCCAGAAGGATCGTCTACACGATCTTGAGATCGGAAAGAGTACGACTACATCACCCACGAGAATCTGCTCTCGTTAACCGCTTTGGAATCTTCGAGGGTAAGTTATTCCATTGACTCGTTGCTACAATCTAGTAGATAGATCTTGGCTTGTTTGTTTGTATGCGATAGAAATTTTTTGTTTTCCATGCTACGAACCCCTACAGTGGTATCAGAGCCGTGTCTATATGTAGATCTGTTGCACGAGTAGAACACAATGGTCATTGTGGGCGTTGATGCTTTTATTGTCGATTGCTTCTTGTGTACTTTGCATCTTGCGGTATGTTGGGATGAAGCGGCCCGGGCTAACCTTACATGAAATCGTTCATGAGACTTGCTCCACGCTTGACATGCAACTTGTATTGCATAAGTGGCTTTGCGGGTGCCTGTTTCTCCTAGCATAGTTAAGATCCAATTTACAACGGGTGATTAACAATACTAGTATCAATGTTGTGGTTCTTGTTCGTAAGTTAGAACGACACTTATTGAAAGCCCCAAACCACGTAAAATATGCAAAGAAAGTAGAGGCGTCTAACTTTGTTTTGCAGGGGTGTGCAGTGATGTGATATGGCCATGATTGTGATTATATATGATGTATGCAATGTTCCTTATTGTAAGTCGGCAACCGGCAGGAGCCATATGGTTGTCTTTAATTTATGTTAAGACCCGCGTGTCTATTCAAAGTAGTTGTAATAGTTGAAGCCGGTGGACGACAACCATGGAGCAGCGTCATTGACCTTGATGCAATGCCGATGATGATGGAGATCATGTTCGTGCTTGAAGATGGAGATCGGAAGCACAATAAGAAAGGCCATATCATATCACATATTATGAATTGCATGTGATGTTAATCCTTTATGCATCTTGTATTGCTTAGTAGACGACGGTAGCATTATAAGATGATCCCTCATGCACATGAATTTCAAGTCATAAAGTGTTCACCCTTAGTTGGCACCGTTGCTAAAGCTTGTTGTTTCGAAGCACCACGTGATGATTGGGTGTGTTAGATTCCGCAAGTGTATACAACGTGGGCAAGCCAGATTTGCTCATGCGGAAGCTAAGGTTTGATCTTGACGAGCCTAGCATGTACAGACATGGTCTCGGAACACGGATCACCGAAAGGTAAAGCATGAGTCATATAGTAGATATGATGAACATGTTGATTGTTCGCCATTGAAGCTACATCAACTCTCGTGATGATCGGTTTTGATATGGTGGATTTGGTTCGTGTGATCACTAAAACAATGTGAGGGATGTTGTTTTGAGTGGGAGTTCACCTAGATTAATTTAATTATTAATTAGAACTCAATTTATCATAAACTAAATCAAAGTGAATTTGCATAGTTGTTGTAGTCATTGGCATCCGTTTACCACCTTACGCTTAGTTATAATTGAGATGATAGAACTATAGAATTCTGGTTAGTTACTTTATGAACTGGTATCGTATTGTTTTGAAGTGTTAATCTAAAGTTTAAAAGTCCTATTGCAAACTTTCAGTAAGTTCCGGTTACTCCATGAAGTTTAATAATTGGTATTAAAACAAGAGTGACAATTCCAAGTGTTAGTGTATGAGTATCATGTTTGTCTCCATGATTCTTGATATTCAAAGGATTGTCTTAATATCAAGGTTATCCAGGATCTGAAAGAGTTGTTTCAGAAACCATGATGTGTGGAAGATATTGTGATATCTGAAACGAAGTTTTGGTTGCAACATGATAGAGTATAATATGGCAAAAGTCATGTTCTCATATTTGATGAGAATTTGCAAAAGGTTGGAGACACTAGCTGTCCTAATCCTCCAAAAGGTTTTGGAGAGCAACATTATACTCGCGTTTCACCGTTACAAGCTAAAAGTAGCTTGATCATGGATAAATCCATGATGAGGGTGAATATTTGATGTAGGTAAAATGTTTACTACACCAAGAGATTACTAAAGAAAGGAATTTGAAAGAACACCAAACATTTGATAATGGTGATCTACTTCAAAGTGCAAGTCCAAAGACATTGGTATTTAACTATACACGCTTTGGACTATGTGTCATATGTATGACTCCACTATTGATGTTGATAGATTCTTTCAAACAGAAATACTGAATGAGAATCTCATAAATATGTGGCAGAAAAGAAAAGACTAGAATTGTTCAGCTTAAGTATATAGATGATATACATGTTATGGCTATATTCTTTGCTTATTAAACAATGTGGTTCTTAAGTATTTGATACTGAATTTGTTGGTGTGAATCGTCATACGAAACAACACAATTCATGAACTACAATGGCCTAAGCAACTAGCAAAAGAATATGTGATGATGTTCATCGAGAACAAATAAAGGGTTATTGTGTTGCTCATTAAACATCAAAGTTTGCCTTCAAGATTTGTTTTATCAGGTATTATGAGAACAAAAAGGGTTGTTCAAATAATTGTCGTAATCCATAAAAGATGGATGATTCACAAATCTCGTTGGAGAAATCACATCCATAAACTAGTGCTAAAAATGTCGAAAGACAAATTGATTGAAAGATCACTTAGGAAGTGACATCGCCGTTTAAATTATATTTGAAAGAAAACATGAAGAAACTCCATGTGTATGGAATTTTGGAGTCTTTTGATTTTGATCAAATGACGCTTGTGAAGCTTTCCTAGAGATAATTAAAACTTTGTTCATAGGCCAAAAGGGAACGAATGACTAGCTTATTGGAACTTGTACATATTGTTGTACGAAGTCCATTATGTGTAGTCGAGAGCGATGGATTTCAACTTCATATGCTTTCTCCGAAAATTTGAGTGAATATATGGATATTTACTTAATAAGGATGGAGTATGAAACATTTGAAAAGTTCAAAGACTTTCAAGATGAAGTGCAAAATCATCGTAACAAGAATATAAACAGTTTATGATAAAGATCATAAAGGAAGATATTTGAGTTACAGAGTTTAGCATAATACCTAAGATTTAAGGAATCGTTCCGTGGATTTGCATTTCCCGAAACACCATAAGAGTATGGAGCGTTCGAGATATGTAATTAAACCTTGTTTGACATGGTAAGATCGAAGGTGTAATTCATAAAACTGCCATTGTATTTTAAAGATTAAAAGCTTTGGAGATTACCGTTTTTCCACTGAAAAGAGCTTCATCATAATCCGTTGAAATGACACCATATAAAGTTATGGTTTGGGATAAAACCCAAGTAGTCCTTTCTTAAACATTGGTATGCTATACATAAGAAAGATGTTTGCAACCAAAGTCGGATGAACCTGTCTTTGTTAAGTATTCCTCCATAACATCGGAGACAAAAGTGTTTGTCACTTAGAACGTCAAGTTTCTTTGAGAAGGAATTTTTCGTGAAAAGTTAAGTGGGAGGACAATAGAACTTTGATAAAGTTAAAAGAACCTTAGCTATATGATCAAAGTTGCGCAGCGCCGAAAAGTGTTCCGGAGGCAGCAACAATGCTCATGGCTCACGTGCCTCAAAGGTTGTGGTCACGGAGATCTAAGTTCCTATTGAAATAAGCAGGTTGGGTAAACAATCAAATACCAAGATTTGAGGGTTGAATCATTATTTGAGAATAATGAACCGACTACATGCAAAGAAGCGATGATGGGCCCTGACTCCGTCAAATGGCTTGAAGCCATAAAAATCCGTGATAGTTCCATACACGAGAAAAGTTTTGAACTTGAAGGACCCTCAAGAAAGGTGTAAGACCTTACAGTTGTGTTTGGATCTATAAAGAAATAGACATGGATGTTTCACATCTATGAAATAGTCGACATGTTGGGAAAGAGTTCACAACAATGTTCAAAGGTTGACTATGACAAGATTTGATCTTTCATAGTGATATTTAGTCTAGACGGATTAATGTAGCAACCACTACATATAATTTGTTATATGGTAGTTGAATAAACAAAACAAGTTCTTCTAATAGAATCGTTACCTAGGACATGTGCATAACACGGTCCATAGGGTTTTGTTAATTCAAAGGATGCTAAAAGCATATGCAAACTTCAATGGTTCAAGTGAGCATTGCGGAGTTGGAATCTTCACTATGATGAAACTGTTAAAGGAGTTTAAAAGTTCATTAGAGACAATGAAGATGCTTGCATTTGCAAGAAATTAAGTGGGAGCGCTAAGACATGTTTCTAATACATTATGTGGAAGACATATTGTTAATTGGAAATAATGTATCTTTTATTAACACATATTAAGAATTTCATCCTGATGAAAGACTTAGGCAAAACCCAAATATTTGGCATCAATAGACGCTAATATGGTTGTGCCAGAAATACATAGACGAGATATTGAATGAGTTCAATATAGAAACTACAAGAAAGTTTCTTGTCGCACAGAAAGGATTGAATAAGTTCAATGTTGATATATTCAAGTGTATTGACATTTGGTAAAGTGAAACAAATAATCAAGTATAGATTGATACTTGATGTATGAAATCACAAAGATTATTTATATCAATCATACTGTGATATGTACAAATCCAGATATGTCCTATGCTCTAAATGTTATGAGCATATACCAGAATGATTCATAAGATGATCATTGGACAATAGTAAGGATATTCTTATGATCTTTTGGAAGAACTAAGAATATATTGTTTGTAGAAGTGACAAATAGATGGTTAGTTCATTGTAAAAGTACTACATTGATACTAGTTTTGTCACAAAGTGCAAATTAAGTTTATCTCAATCTAAACTAAGGGTGGCACAATATAATGGAAAGTAAGTTCCATATGGATTTGGATGAGTTCCAAAGTTAAGACATTGTGACAAATACTACAACAAAAGGCTAAGTATATGACTGCTATTTTAGCAGCTGAAGAGGGCATTTGTGTCAAGTAGTTTGTTATCAAACTAGGTGTAGTTCATAGCGGGATAATACTATGAAGATATATTGTACGACAATATTATCAACATGTTTTAACCCTAAAGAACTAAAGGTCTCACCAAAGGACCAAATTTATACAAAGCCATCTCATTAGAGAATGAGTGATGCGTAGAGACGCAAATACATGCAATTACACACGGACCTGGAAGTGTCAGATCCGGAGATCAGTTGACCACTAGCAATCATGTACATACAACACCAGAAAGCCATAGGTGTTATATACACAAAGGTTTGAAACTAGATTATTGACTCTAGTGCAAGTGGGAGACTGTTGGAGATATGCCCAAGAGGCAATAATAAAGTGGTTATTATCATATCTTCACACTTATGATAAATGTTTACATACCATGCTATAATTGTATTAACAGAAAACATTAATACTTGTGTGATTTGTAAACTAAAATAAGAGTCCCTAGTAAAGCCTCTTGTTAAACTAGCTTGTTGGTTAATATATGATCATGGTTTCCTAATCATGAACATAGAGATGTTATTAACAACAGGGTCATATCATTAGGAGAATGATGTGATGGACATACTCCTATAGATAAGCGTAGCATAAAGATCAAGTCATTTTAAATAGTTCAATTGCTATATGCTTTCTGATACATAGTAACCTAATTCCTTCGACCATGAGATCATGCATATCACCTTTGCCGGATGGATGCTTTGATGACATCAAACACCACACCGTAACTGGGTGGCTATAAAGGTGGCATTGAGTGTTCGGAAAGTATTGGTTGAGACACATGGATCAAGAGTGGGATTTGTCCATCCATATGACGGATAGATATACTCTGGGCCCTCTCGGTGAAATGTCATCCAATTAGCTTGCAAGAATGTGACTGGCTCACAAGGGATCACATATCACGGGAACGAGAAAAGAGTACTTATCAGTAACGAGGTTGAACTAGGTATGCAGAGATACCGACGATCAAAACCTCGGATAAGTAAACTATCGTGAGACAAAGGGAAATTGGTATCATATGTAAGTGGTTCATTCGATCGCAAAGTAATCGTAGAAATATGTGGGAGCCATATGAATTTCCAGATTCCTCTATTGGTTATTGTTCGGAGAAGTGTCTCGATCATGTCCGCATAATTCACGAACCGTAGGGAGACACACTTAAGGATTCGACGTTGTTTGAGTAGTTATGGTATTATGAGAAAGAGACCGAATGTTGTTTGGAGTCTCGGATGGGATCCGGGATATCACGAGGTGATCCGGAATGGTCCGGAGAATAAGATTCATATAAGGAAAGTCCCGTTTCGGAGTTCGGAAATGATTCCGGTGTTTTCATCGGGAATGTTCTAGAAGGTTCCGGATTGTCCGACACTCCGGGGGGGGGGGGGGGGGGTACATGAATGTGTCATTACATATTGGAATGATTTCATCATGTACTAAGTGTTCTTGCTGTTCCAAATAAAGGATTAAATTGAATCCTAAAACAGAAAAGTCAAATGTCCAGTTTGAAAGTCAAACGGCTAAAACAAGAAACTGTGGGAAACAAGCAAGAGGAGTTGGGAACCGACTTGAGGGAGGAGTCTCCTCCCCAAGCCTGCGCGCCAGCCAAGGCCGACTTGGGGAGGGACTCCCCTTCCCTTGGCCGCACCCTCCACCCATAAAAGGAGGGGCAGGGCCTCCTCCTCTAGACACACAAGTTTCTACCTCTAATCTCCGGTTTAGAGCCGTTTTGGTTTAGAGCTTCTAATTGCTTTAGCCTGCGGTTTAGAGCCTTCTAATTGGTGTGTCTAATCTCTAGACCACTAATAGCCCTCTCTCATACTCCACCATACTCGCTCCGGCTTAAGGCGAAGCCCTGCGGGATCTCCCCTCTACTTCCGGTACCACGCCGTTGTGCTGCCGGAATCGCGAGGAGAGTGCTACAACCTCCGCTGCCTGCTGGAACAAGGGAGAGGAAGGTCTTCATCGAGTACCGAACGTGTGACCGACTGCGGGAGCGCTGCCGGAACGCAGCGCCGGAAGGATCGTCTACACGATCTTGAGATCGGAAAGAGTACGACTACATCACCCACGAGAATCTGCTTTCATTAACCGCTTTGGAATCTTCGAGGGTAAGTTATTCCATTGACTCGTTGCTACAATCTAGTAGATAGATCTTGGCTTGTTTGTTTGTATGCGATAGAAATTTTTTGTTTTCCATGCTACGAACCCCTACACCACCACCATCCCGAGAGCCAGTTAACCGGACCACCGGTGAGCCTTACGGGTGGGACGTCCTCAACCACGTTTTCCTGCCGGAGCACCTCCGGCTGCAGCATCTCAACGACGTCCACATGCATCTCGTCCTTGCATCACACAGATACCCCAATGATGCGAACTTGCGTGCCTGCCGCGGCCGAGCTAAGGAGGAGGCCGACATGCAGCTAGTGATGCACAACTCCTTGTTTGACCTGTGGCGTGTCGACAAAGGGCCAGCGCCCTCCTGGTGAGAGCAGCGCCTCCTGCCGTCAAGGGCCTTAGTTTTAGTTCTTTCTTTTTATGTACATTGCAGGTCAGGCGCACCCGTATTGTATAAACATGTTTGCATTAATTTTGTATTTTAATAGATTTTAAAATGTTTGAAGTTTTTGTATTGGGGCCACGGCTAGGAGTAGCACTCCAAAAAATTGTAATCTATTCGGACGCCATATGTGCGTGTGTGTGTGTGGGGGGGGGGGTGGAGATGTCGTTGCTCCTTAGGCCACCCCCCCCCCCGCCGCAAATGGACGTCGCGCATCCGATCTCGCCCTCCTGGACCGAGCCCAAGGCCCAACGACCCCTCGCAAACGGACCGAACAACGCGGCGGGGTATGATTCAGCGCATACCAGGACAAAACCCGCGGCTGGTTTGCGGGGGCTCGGACATGGCCTCGTCCGACGCGGTCCATACGAGTCTTCCTCGGGCCCCACCTGGCGGTGTTCCAGTGAGAGGGGTCGTGTCCTTTTTAATGGGACCGCGTCGTCCCCATCCACATCCAGTCCACACTCTTCTCCACTTCCAGTCCCCACTTCCAAACACCAAAACCCTAGCCGCTCCCTCCCCACCGAGAAGCTCCTCCTCGTCGGCCCTCGCGGCCGCGATGACCAAGGAAAGCTGGAAGTCCTGGTTCCGGCGTAGCCGGAACGACCACGCGGCCGGCTCCTCCACCGACGGTGACCGTGGACGCCATTTCATCTCCCGCTCGCCGCCCCGGCGTAGCTCCTCCTCCTTCTTCCACGCCCCGCCACTGCGCCCGCCGCCGCGCCCGCGCAACGAGCGGCGCATGTATGTGAGCCTCGAGGACACGCGCACACTCGCCGAGGCAAGCATGCCCTGCCCGTGGCCCGACGTCCACCTGCCGGCGAGGTGGCACCTCAACGGCGCCCGCGTGCCGGTGTCGGGCATCATCACCTCGGGACCTGCACGCCGCCGCGAGATCTGCTGGTGCCGGGCCTTCCTTCCTCCAGATCTGCAGCAAGATCCGGTCTACACCATCGACTCCCTGGTCTGGGACCGGTGGTTCGAGGAAGAGCACGCGGCCCGGTGCGAGGCTATCGAGGCCCACCTTGAGAACCTCGACAATGCCGACAAGGACTACTGGGAGGGGTCCCAGGAGGACTCCGGCGTGGAGGACAACGACGTCGGCCTCCACTTCCCGCCACTGCAGCCTGGCGTCCCGGACTGGTCGCACTACCATGGCGCGGACACCGTCGTGTCCGAGGTGTGGTGGTGGACGGAGCCGGAGGAGCCGGAGCCGCCCCGGCTAGTGGCGGTCAAGATGAAGGAGGAGGGGTCGGAGCGGCAGCGCCAGCCGATGACGGAGGAGGAGGAGCTCGAGGCCGCCATCCTCGCCTCCCAGCTGGAGGAGGAGAATAATTAGGACGGCACCGCCTAGGCGCTGCACGAGTCCTGGGTGGCCGCGCAGGCCCAGATGCCGCCCGCGCTCCCAGCACCGCCTTCTGCTCCGGCCCAGGCCGACGCGTGGCCCCTGTCGCAGGTCTTCATCGACCTTGCCGCCGCCGACGACGAGGAGTAGGCGGCGCAGCCGCAAGACCAAGGCGCCGGCCGGCCAGCAGCAACACCCGCCACCTCGCCTCCCTTCCACGCCAAGGTACCCCATAATATTGGGCATTTTTCTTTTTATTATATATTTTGTGACCGGGGGACCCAGGACAAGGACCTTTTTATGTAATATGTTAATTATTTTTGTCCTTGTTTTTTTTCTACGCTTTTTTTTCGGGTGAGATGCCGTTCGGGGCACAGGCTACCGCAAACCGGGCTGAGTCCGAACGGCATGTCCTACACCCCGTAAAAGGACCGATTCAGACCAAACTGTTGTCCGAAATGCGGGGGGCGGGGGGCGTTGGAGATGGTCTTAGTGTTCCGTGGTTAGTGTAGATGTTGAAAGGGTTGCCAGCACCGACGATTGCCTTTGTCCCATCGCCAGGAACATGTTTCAGTTGAGGTAGTCAAAAGTTACGAGGCGATTGAAGTTTGTCTGCTAGTTGTGGTGAATGTTGGTTCTTTTTATTTTCAGCATCACTCCTCTTGTCTTTATAATTTGCTTGTGTTCTTAACACGAATGAGTTCTGAAATGCCTTCCGAGTTTTTACTCTAGAAAAACACGTGATCCGACATTGATCATACTCATGGCAAGTTGACAGGGCTGAAACGTGTGAGGCGCTATATGCAGCCATTCACCAACCCCAACTCTAACATCCACATATCATGACAGGCAGAGATGAAACATATGCAAGCTCTGTGCTGTTTCTTGGGGCTCAGGCACTGCTACCTCTGGAGGCCAAGATCAACCATATAGCTGTACCTTAACTAGTCCTGACACCTAATTCTTATACTTAACGAATAATAAGCACGGCACATCCACAACATAAAGGGGGCATGGAAGAAGGTTTACAGAGAGCAAGACCTCGATTAGCTGTATCTTTATATTAGAATAGAAACAAAGAAAAATGGATTCCATGTTTCATGCTCGTCAGCAGGCCTCTCATCTCTCCTTATTTTCTTTTGCTATATATACTTATAAATGAGTATAATATCTGAGGGTGGTACATCATATCTATTGTTGATTTGTTGTAGAGGCGCAGTGTGTCGACAGGCTGCATGCTGGCCAAGGTACGCTCCCAGCAGGACCAGAATGTTTTAGGGCTGGGATCCTAAATCTTTCTCCATAATTAGTGCGCCTTGCAGATGCAAAAACTCTCCAGTACTTACATGACAGGTCTAGTGGCCGCTCCAGCAGGACCAGCTTGTCGCAGCAGCTGCATGGTAAACCACACATAAACACACGCCGAGGTACAGGAAAAGGATGATCAATTCTGATGACAAGGTTGATGCCTGAAGGTTACCTGGAAATAGGATTCTAGTTTCTGCCTCAGGATAGCATGCTCCCTCTTCAGTTTCTGGAGACACCCCATGCAACTGCATACCAAAATGCAGTAAATGCGTAAATAACGGCTGTTTCGACCAGAGGAGAGAGAGAGAGACTGTTTGGTCTATAACAATGCTGACTGTGCGAGAAGTGGCATGGAGTTCTTTTATTGACAAGGCAAAACATTTTCTAAGAAAACAGAGATAAAGTCTCGGAAAACTGAGCATCGATATGGAGTGGGTGAGAGACGGACCCTTCAACGTTTCCTTTCCCACAGTTATCTCTGAACAACATGCATTCATTCTTCATCCTTGAAGCACCGATGCTGCATCAGGTTGTGAAATGTCAATGCTAGATGCTGAATCATGCGAATTTCTTGTGGTATGCAAAAGAATGAAGCCTATGATGCTGAACCTTCCGCACTACATGCCATAGGCAAGTGAACAAATTTATCTAGTAGCAATTATGGAATTACCTGGAACAGCTGCCTTTCAGTTGCTGCATGTATGCATCCCACCTGTTGAAATCTCTAGGGTACTTCTCCCTGCAGTGTTTTCAGATCTTAATCAGTCAGGTCCAACATTACAGCTTGCATGGTCTAAATATGTTTCTTCTTTCATTTGGTAAATGGGGGCCTTATCCCTATACTTGGTACTTACAAAGCTTGCTCAAGGTTTGATATTAGCCTGCACGAATCTTTAAAGAACACCACAACAACTTCTTCCACAAAATTAGGACTAGCTTCATCCTGCAAGTCCTCCACTTGACGAAATTGCTCATCAAGGAGACCCTGTCATAAAAATATTATTTTCTACATCAGCATGTGGTTTATCCAGAAAAAGTACAATACTGACAATGGGATAAAAATTGGGAGGCTTCCTGCATAAACATAAGCCAAAAATGGTTGAGAGCTCCCTGGGCAAACATAAGATATATTATTGAGAGAGAAAACGTCAGAGAATTGGCTACATGCCTGATCAAAGAGGCCCTTTTTCATAGATGCAGCTTGTCGCCGCAAATTAGAATAGTCCATTTATATGAATGGACGAGTGAATAAGTGGCAAAGTGAAGTTCGTACAGATTGGAGCAAGCTTCACAATGCACATATAACTTGAGGGGGCACGGATATAGAAAGTTGAACCTGAGATGCATTTATATAGCTGAGGAGGCTGTTGTTTCCCCACCAAACATAAGTGATGGTGCAGATATTCTAACCTCTGGAGTCTGGATAGCAAAGGGCATCTTGCGTGCGTAGGTGATTTGATTGCCACGGTTGCAAAAGTTATCCACATTTTGGAGAGTGACTTGAATATATGCGGATTCTCGTAGGCTGTAGCTCTTTATAAGATGTATAATGGTTCAAGTATAGTAAGTGTGGAGAAACCATTAGGGGTTTGAATTTGAACCACTCCAGATTGGTTTATCACTATGACAATCGACAGCTCAAAGCAACGAAAACATTACCCTGTTTCATGGCATAAGGACTATCTTCCCAGCAAACACTATCCAAGCCGATCTCAAAATGTTAGCTGGAAGCACCGTTTGTTGTACAGTAATAACATGGCATGTCCATGCCTAAAGGCTTGATGCCATATTGTTTTAGTGCCCCTCTACATGCAGTAAATACATTTGATGACAATGTGGATTTCAAACGACCTTGCAGCCTCAAATGCTAAAATTTCTCATGTTAGGTTGCCAAGAAGTCAGAAGAGACATAACAGCACACATTAAACAAGTGGAGAAGTCCCGAGTGTAATTAGTTTTGTCCCACTATCAGATGTTAAAAGAAACATCGGCTCAAAAGGAAATTAATCAAGCATGGGATCATCCAATTCAATTAAGCTGGTGTTCCTATAATTGATTATTAAACTGCATAAGTAACAACAGACACACTACTCTGAACTTCCATTTGCTAACAACCAAGTATACTCGACCTGAGATAAGTCTAGATGGAAGGTTTTCCTAACTCCCTATAGGCACCAAACTCATATAACAAAAGCAGGCAGTCAAGACCAAACTGAGGGTAAACCAAGCAGTATTCACATTCTGTGTCTATCACAATCAAACCGGAGTTCAACTAATACCTGTAGGGCAAGACAACTAACACAAACAAATTGATTCACCTAAAAAATAAAAATATATGATTAACTAACATAAGTATCTTTTCCAACTAACAGTTAACAGCCTTGCGAGTAAATAACAGTAAAATAATGTGACCTTGAAAAGCTATTCTGTCAGGAAAAAAGTGACAAACTGTGGGAGATCGTATTGTTATCAGACAAAGTGGAGATGATAGAACAAGATATCTTTTTGTGCCCCTCAAAGTTCAAACATATTGTTGTGATAAAATCTGAGAGAACGATGGAGAATTAGAACAGGTCCATGAGATGCTTACTTTGAGCCTCAGACAAGGAAAAGTTGGACAAAGAAACAAAACGCAATAGTTCCTTCCAATTGCTATAGAACAAAGACCTCTCGGCACACTGGACCACGTGGCAAAACCAACAACTTTTTTCAAAAGGAGTAAAAATAGATGCATTCAATGATTGATCCTATGATTGTTCTTCACTCCTAGTCAACATCACAACTTGATAAGAGTATCTGACATGGATAACAAAGATCGAAATAACCAGCTATACAGGGGATAGCTCAGGAATAAAGCAAATTCTGCATTGATCATTGCCATGACTGTAAATGAATGAAATGCAAATATTGTCTACCAGCAAGCTAAGCAGTCAATACCTTCCCTGAATGATGCTTGCATATACAAAAGGATAAATTCCCGATATATATGCCACTCGATTTTTTGCAAATCCCTCACCAAGGTGGGTCCGGGAAGATCCCAAAGCACAGTCTCACTATCCATCCCTACCGACACATCCCTTTCCCTTTGTCCAGTGAACATTCTTGTGGCAATATTTTTACTTCTACAAGACCAATGCTCACCATGCTCAGTGTTCATGGCATTGTTACTACCTCATCAGGCACCGCCTTCTTTCTGTAAAACCACATCGAGGATTGTGGTCTCAGATATATTAATATGCATAGTCCATTAAAAGTTTGTTTTAACAATACATTTACAGCTAAACATGGTCAAAGACATATACAGGTAACTACTTATCCGAGAGAAAAAAACATTTAGGTGCTATTGCTGCTTGCATATCATGTATGCATTTATCTATGAGAAACGAAATAGAACTTATGGCTCTATCATTCATCAAAATATATGTCAATAAATTCTCTTATGTTTTTATGTTGGGTTACCTTATACTCCCCTTGTCCTAAAAAGGATATCGAAGATTTGTCTAAATTTGTTCGACATCCTTTTTAGGACGGAGGGAGTACATCATTTGGTGTACAGATAGCTTACAGTCAAACATAACAAATCTTGCCACTCTGATGTTTTATCTAGCATATAGATAGGCAAGTGCATACAGGTCTCCAAACAAAGTCATGGAGATTTAAACATTCTGAAGCAAAGGAACTTTTCATACTATAGCATTTGATACTCCCTACGATCCAAATTAATGGACTCAAACTAGATACATCCGAATCTAGACAAATCCGAGTCTATTAATTTGGATCGGAGGAAGTACAAAATTTGAGTTTCACTCTAATATTTGCAAATAGAATGAGCAAACATAACACATGAGCGAAAAATTTAGATACCTGTGAATCACATAAATCTGCTTCCACGTATCAAGGTTATCCATGCTCTATGGATTATGTCCAACCAAGCCGTGAGAAATCCCTTTATAGCATCAACGTATGCACATTCCATAGTCTAAAACTAGCATACGTGTAGCTCGGCATAACTAGATTTGTGCCAGTAGCTCCAAAAAGTCTTTTTATGTCTATATCATCTATGGTCCATCGGTCCTCCAAAAGGAGATGCTTTCTTGGTTTTGTTTTGCATGTACGATCCATTACTCTTGACACCTTAGTTGGTATCTGTTCTCAGCTTCTCTCCTACGTGTGTGTTGGTTTGCCTCATTATCCCCTCGCATTCAAAATCTTCATAGAAATTGAAGAAGTTGGCTATTTCATACTTTTTTCTGTATTGGTAGTAAATTAAGTTAAACTTGCAATTTCTCTCAAAAAAAAGTTAGACTAGCAATGCACGTCTGTCGGTTTAAACACGCCTAAACCTAAGTTTTGAGACGAGACTATGGTTTGAGATCACCAAATCAACCAAACAGTTTTTTAGTTTTGGTGATGCATAACCAGAACCACGTGTAAAAAACTTGGCAGCAATGAGACTCAAACACTACACATGACATTCAAGAGCAGAAGCAGAACCACAGCAATCGACTCCTCCACATACATAAGACAAATAGAAGTTCAATCATTTTCATTCCAGTAGTGGAAAATAAAGATCACGCGGTTCTTAGCCATCTCGCGTGTTGCCTTGATCGATTCGGCGTCACATAAGAACCGATTCCTCCATGGCGACATCCATGAGGGGGGCAACTGGGCAAGCGACGGAAAGCTCTGCACTGTGCGATGGGGAGCCTAGAGATCGACACGTTGATTCCTCGACAGCAACCTCCACGGTCGCAGCTGGCACCCATGGACGACCGGATGAGCGCGCCTACCCGCCCGACGCTAGTCGGAGCGCAGCCGCAGCTTTCGCATACGGAATTGGCAAAAGGGGGGCAGAAGGGTAAAAAACGATGCTCGGGAAAAGGCGGCCGGAGAGCGAATGCGGCGCCTCTGCAACTAGGGTCTGTGAGATGATTCGTGCAGATGGTGAAGTGGTTAGGGAGTTACCGCCGGAAGGCGCCGGACGAGGGAGCTGCGGCCACCGGTGCGCGCGGGCCGTCGCTGGTGGTGCTGTGGAGGTCGCGGCGGCGGCGGCGGCGGGATAGAAAGTCGAGAGGCTGGCCGTGCCGCATGTTCTAAAAAAATTGAGTTTTTTTTTATTTTGGGACACTTTCCTTTTCAACAACCGCGAGAAAATGCAGCTAACATCAGACTTCGTGGCATTTGAAAAGAGATTATTTTTGCATCTAGCGCGGTTTTTTTTTGAAAAATCCGAATTCTATAAGTTCACACGAAGTATAAATCACCCAAATATAATAAAATTATGTAGAGATCACTAGACCACCTAACGACTACTACCGTCGCCAGAGCAAGCTGTTGACTCGCGGTTGTCACAATTTTCTTACCGGAGATGTTTTTGATGATACTTGGGAAGTCTTCGTGCGTGTGTCCCTAAGGACTAGCGTCCCAGAACTAAAATTTTCGGCATTAAACCCTTTAATTGACTCGAATATTTTTATTTAACAATAAACATCTAACACACATAGACTGGACGAGATCTACCACTTCATAGAAGTGGTGTCGGGGAACCCCTAGGTGGAGTAAGCCATGCCTAACTGGCTGGCTCCAGAAGTACCTGTCCGGATGGCCGCAAGACAAAGGACATGCAGCCGGGTGGACCGCTCCAACCGGCCCGCCCTCAAGCTTCCCCGGCTGGCCCGTCTAGCCGGATGATCAGAAGAACCGGCTGGGTGGCCGTTTCCACTCGACCGCCTGGAATTCGGTGGCGAGGATACGGAGGGGGTGACGCTCCTTGCTGAGCACGCTTTTGGCTTCTCACATCACCATACATGCTGGCGCGCCGCCCTGATGGCGCTAGAAGACGACATCACTGAGCGGGGCAAACCTGGAAGCTGAGCGTAGCGCTATCGGCTGACCGCTAAAGAGCCGAATGACTGTTAAAGCGCTGGATGACGCCCAAAGCACTAGTGATGGGACACTGTAGCAATGTCCCCCATGTACTGAAGGGCTGACTGGGTCCTGGTCCACCGGCTGGACCCTGCCAGCCGGCCCGCTTTGTAAACCCAAAGCCCAAACAGTAAACCCTAGAGCCCACCTTGTAACCTACCTCTCCCAGCCAATATATAAGGGAGGGTAGATCTAGGGTTCAGGGAGATTCAGATTTCTCTAGTTCATCTTCTTCCTCAAGCTCTTGGTAGTTGCCAAGGAAACAACTCTAGGAGCACTTGTATTGGGCGTATTGGGCATTTGCCCCTGATATAGTATATCCTTGCAGGAGTAGGGGTGTTCCTCGCCGAGAGGGCCTCGAACCTGGGTACATCGCCTTGTTTGCAGTTTCTATGCCCAACCCGTTGCGATGGCCATCAATAACATCTTGATTGCCCCCTCTTAAGCCATCCCTGATGGCACTGCCGTGTTCCATACCACGACATTTGGCACCCACCTTGGGGCCCAGCGCTTCGGCTAGGGTCATATTTCGCACGGGACTTCCACTCGTCGTCGGTGAGCGCGTCGCCTCCGGCATCGTCCTCACTCTCGGCACCTTCGACTGCGTCATTCACAACGCGTTATGCCTCGCCGAGGAGATGTTCCCTAGTGACGGCTCTGTCCTCCACTTCGGCGACCTCCGTGTCTATGTCACCACCGTCTCCAAGGCTTTCCCTCGCAGGATCGTTACAGTCTCTGATGCGCCATCCGGCTTTGCCGCTCCATGCATCACCGCAGCCAACTGCAGCATCAAGGTCATGATGGCTGGCTCAGGCGAGAACCGCTGCCCGCCCCTAGAGTGCCGGGAGGGAGGAAATGGCTCCATGCGCGAGAAGGACCAAGGTATGCTTAGCGCTTCCATCTAGCACCTCTGTGACCCCGTCGTCCCCGAGGCGGATCCGGCCACCACTGCGGCCACGTTGGAGGCTACTCGTCAGAAGCTCCTGGAGGAGGCCAACAAGGTTGCAGCTACCCAGTGCCGGCTAAACATAATCATGCGCGAGTACAACACCGCCCACGGCTTCAACCAGTAACTCCAACATCGCGGCCATGACCTCGGCTCGGAGATAGACCGCACTGCTGACCCATGCACCCCCGTGGTTCAGTCGTTTTACAGCACTCCCGCCAAGAACATGAGGGCGACGGAAGCGGCTGCCACGGAGATGAGCCATCTCGAGGGCAAAGAACTCCATCACCAGCAAGAGCGCGTCCAGCTCTAATGGCTAAGATATGTAGAGCTCGTTGGGAACCCCAAGAGGAAGGTATGATGAGCACAACAACAAGTTTTCCTCAGTTATGAAACCAAGGTTATCGTACTGATACGTCGGAAAGGTATCTATAATTTTGATGTTCCATGCTTGTTTAGTATCTACTTTGCTTTGCTTTGTCTACACTTTGAGATGTTTTTATATGTTTTCTGGTACTAACCTATTAACAAGATGCCATAGTGCCAGTTGCCTGTTTTCTTCTGTTTTTGGTTCCAAAAAGGCAGAAAATCAATATTCTCGGAATTGGACGGGACAAAAGCCAAAGTCAATATTTTACCATGGGGAACACGGAGCTTGTACACGAGACGGAGGGGAGCCACCACTGGCCGCGCGGCTAACCCGAGTCCGCGCCTTTGGGGGTGCGGCCGCCCTGGCTGCCCCCTGCCTCGCCTCTTCGCCTATAAAGCCCCCCCGATACAAAAACCCTAAGGACCCGATCAATATTCCACGAAACTGTCTGTAGCCGCCGCCACCATCGTCCCTAGATCGGGGGATCTGAAGCTCTTCCTGGAACCCTGCCAGAGGGGAGATCATCTTGGAGGCCTTCTTCTTCATCATGCCAGCCTCCGGTATGAAGTGTGAGTAGTTCCACCTTGGACTACGGGTCCATGTAGTATCTAGATGGTTGTATCTCCTCCTTTGTGCTACCATGTTTAGATCTCGTGAGCTCCGTTCATGATCAAAATCATCTATTTGTAATCATGCATGTTGTGTTTGCGGGGATCCAATGGATATTGAGATTACTATGTCAAATTGATTAATGGTTTTGTCTTATTGATTCTATCATGTCTGTGTTGTTTGAGATCTTGCATGCTCTCTGTTTTTAGTAGCTATCTTGGCCAAGTAGATGCTAGTGACTCCAAGAGGGGGTATTTATGCTAGATAGTGGGTTCATGCCTCTATTTAATCTAAGGGAAGTGACATAAATCTCTAAGGTTGTAGATGTGCTGTTGACACTAGGGAGAAAACAATGGTCTCTTGTTCATGGAACAAGTGGATTGTTTATCTTACACACTTTGCTTAAAGTAGTTATCCGTTGCTTGCAACTTATTATTGGAGAGGGTTCAGATGATAACCTGAAGGTGTATTACTAGTCATAGATGTAGTTGGATGGAGGTTTATGTATCTTGTTGTATTGCCCAATCGAATCTCATAGGATCATGAATGTCTAGTATTGCATTGTTTTGCCTTGCTCAGTCCTGTCAATTGCCCTGCTGTAATTTGTTTACCCAGATGCCATGTTTGTTTATCTTAAGGAGACCACCTCTAGTGAACTATGGACCCCGGTCCAATCTTTACCATTGATACATCTTCCACTCTTATCGTTTACTTTCTGCAAACCACTATTACCTTCCACACCATACAGTTAATCCTTTGTTTTCAGCAAACCGGTGAGATTGACAACCTCACTGTTAGTTGGGGCAAAGTCTTGAGTTTGTGTTGTGCAGGTTTCCAAGTTGCTAGCAACACCTTTGAGTCGTTTCCTTCCTCCTACTAGTTCGATAACCTTGGTTTCTTACTGAGGGAAAACTTGCTGCTGTTCTCATCATACCTTCCGCTTGAGGTCTCCCAACGAAGTGTTCACGCACTCATCAAGGCTTTTTATAGCGCCGTTGTCGGGGAGGCTAAGGACGTCTTCACAAGGGGAGTCCTTCACAACCTTTCTCTTTACTTTATTTTTGTTTTGCTTAGTTTCTTTTGCTTGGTTTTGTTTGCCTCTTTTTATCAAAAACCTCAAAAAAATAGTTTAGTTTGGTTTGATTTCTCTTATCAAAAACACAAAAAAATTAGTTCCTTCTCTAGTTGCTGCTGTTGGCTTGCTCCATTTTTGCCAAAATGAACTCTGCTAAGAACACCAAGTTCTGTGACTTCACTAGCACAAACAACAATGATTTCCTAAGTACTCCTATTGCTCCACCTGCTCCTGATGCTACCTTTTATAAAATTAAGCCTGCTTTGTTGAATCTTGTGATGAGAGAGCAATTTTCTGGTGCTAGTTCTGATGATGTTGCTGCCCACCTCAATAACTTTGTTGAACTTTGTGAGATGCAAAAATATAAGGATGTAGATATTATTAATCTCAAGTTGTTTCCTTTATCGTTGAGAGGAAAAGCTAAAGAATGGTTGTTATCCTTGCCTAGAAATAGTATTGATTCTTGGATTAAGTGCAAAGATGCTTTTATTGGAAAATACTATCCTCCTGCTAAGATTATATCTATGAGAAGTGAAATAATGAAATTTAAACAACTTGATAATGAACATGTTGCTCAAGATTGGGAAATAATGAAATATTTGGTTAAGAATTGTCCCACTCATGGACTTACTACTTGGATGATTATCCAGACTTTTTATGCAGGTTTGAACTTCTCTTCAAGAAACCGGTTGGATTCAGCTACTGGAGGTACCTTTATGACCATTACCTTGGGTGCTGCAATAAAGCTCCTTGATAATATGATGGTTAATTATTATGAATGGCACACTGAGAGAGCTCCACATGGTAAGAAGGTAAATTCTGTTGAAGAAACCTCCTCTTTGAGTGATAAGATTGATGTTATCATGGATATGATTATTAATGGGAAAGCTCATGTAGATCCTAATAATGTTCCCTTAGCCTCTTTGGTTGCTCAAGGAGAGCAAGTTGATGTGAACTTCATTAGAAACAACAATTTCAACAACATTGCCTATATGAATAATTTTGGTAGTAATAAAAATTATAGGCCTTATCCTCCTAATAATCGCAATACCTATGGAAACTCCTATAACAATGCTAGAAGTGCTCCCTCTGAACTTGAAGTCATGCTCAAAGACTTTATTAGTAAACAAACCACTTTCAATAAGACTATGGAGGAAAAGCTTTTGAATGTTGAGAAAAATATTTCCTATTTGTCTGAAGCACAATCCTCTTTGATTAATAAAATGGCTGCTAAACCTGAAACCTTGGAAAGTACCGTTGCTGCTACTCATGCCATACAAGTTAACATTGATGAAAATGTAAAACTGTTAGCCCAACTACATGCTAAGTGAGAAAGAGAAGCTAAAATCGCTAGAAACAATAGTGTGTGCACTATCACCACCACCAATATGGATGCCACTAAACCACAAGAAGTCCCTATTCCTCCTACCACAATGCCTAAACCCAATGAGTATACTACTAGTTATGCTAAGTTTGATTTTGATCTTGATGGTTGCAATATTTCTGAAGTGATTATGTTCCTACGAAATCTTGCTAGAAGTCCTGATGCTAGTGATATGAACGTGACTTTCATCAAACACATTACAGATGCTCTTATTAAAATTAAGGAAGAGAAGTTGAAACACAAAGCCTCCATTGCTAGGAAAGTAGAAGATAGTTGGGAACCCATTATTAATATGCAAGTGAATGACTTTGATCTCAAAGCTTCATGTGACCTTGGTTCTAGTATCTCTATTATGCCTAGAAAGATTTATGAAATGCTTGATTTGCCACCTTTGGAAGATTGTTATTTGGATGTCCCACTTAATTATAATGCTAAAAAGAAACTCATAGGGAGTGTTAATGATTTTATTATTATGGTTAACAATGCTTATGTCCCTATTGATTTCTATGTTTTGGATGTTGAATACAATGCTTCTTGTCCTATTACTTTGGGACAACCTTTTCTTAGAATGGTTGGTGCCATCATTGATATGAAAGAAGGCACCATTAAATATCAATTTACATTCAAGAAAGGTATAGAACACTTCCCTATGAGGAGAGAGAAGTTGCTTTTTGCTCCTCCTTTGAAAGCAAGGTTTGATGTTAATGCTTCTTCATTTGAAAATACTTGATTCTTGCTTCTTGTGCCTAACTTAAAGGCGTTAAAGAAAAGTACTTATTGGGAGATAACCCAAAAGTTTTCTTGAGTCTTGGAAGTTATTACTTCAGTAATGACCTCTCCTTATCCTTTTTGTTTGCTTTTTGTGCCAAGAATAACCTCTAATGAGAGGGAAGTAAGATTTGGGGAGTTGCTGTCCCGAAACAGATTTTTGTGCTCCACCGTAAAAATTAGTGAAGAATCTCTATAAGTCGGATTGAGCTGATATTTTATGAATAAATCCCCTAGTATGTTAGCTAAATTTCGTTAGTTCAACACTTTTTTATTTGAGTAATAGAAGGTCTTCGAAAAAATCAGTTTCTACCTGCTAGTCTGTTTTGACAGATTTCTGCCATTATTTGCATTTGCTTCTTATTGATTCCTTTTTGGGAAATTGAGCTTTTTGAGGGAATTACTACAGTATATTGTGTTTTTAGTAAAAGTTTTGCTGTTCTAAAGCTACATCCAAAGGTCTATTATCTTTTGAATACACTAATGTTGCTAATGAAGATTATGTGAAGTTTTGTATGAAGGAAATTTTTCAGGTGTAGAGAGAGAATGATGCAATGAGATGAAGAATGGACAAAAGCTCAAGCTTGGGATGCCACCGGGTGTCACCCCAATAAATATTCAAGAGGTATAAGCGTGAAAGCTTGGGGATGCCCAAGGCATCCCCTTCTTCATCAATAAAAATCTCAGGTCTTTCTAGACACTTCGTTTTTATTGTTTCATGCACTGTTGTGTTGTTCTTGGAGTGTCTTAGGTTTCATTTAGTTTTCTTAGTTTTCTTGAATAAAGTAGTTTGGACCCCCGTTATCGCTGTGTTGTTGCAAATAAGTTGATTGGTGTCGGAGAGGAGTAGAAAGTTCTTGCTTGAATAGTACAAGAGGAGCTTGCTTTGACTGTGACTTAGACTTTATCATGTCATGCTAGATGTTGTTTTGACTTTATGCTTAGTGATTATTTTTTTAGCATGACTTGTTCCAAACAATTGGGGTTGCTTAGTGTGCCTTGAAGGAATCATGCGTTGTTTTAGCATACAAAAGCATAGTATTGTGGTATTCTCCTTTGATGTTTTGTTTGGGTTGACTTGGCACATGCTCACACCATGTTATGACTATGAACAAGTCACCATAGCCTCTATGATAATTTAGTCCTTGACTTGTAGTACCACTTTATGCTTTGATTAGTAATGTTTTGTCGCTCTGCATGATTATGGCCATTATTGCTCTTAGTTGGTCGCTCCCAGTCTTTTGCTAGCCTCCACTTGTATGAGTAAGATCTACTCATGCATACAACTCCCAAGAAACCAAGTTATTCCAAAGTGTCCACTATAAATTCCTATGCATGGTGTGTTACACCATTCCAAGTATATTCTTGTTTTCATCTATCTTCCAATTAAAAAGTATATCGTGTATCGTGCATTGCATTGAAACTTCGTAATATATAACCCACAGATCCCCCGAGGTTCGTATATCATGTGAATCGTGCTAGCATGTGATCTATCGTGCATTCCTAGGAGGCAACTCTTGGTGAATCGTGAAGGATGTCGGAAGGCAGGATGGCTTCTGCTCCATATACCATGAAATAAGGGGTGTAGCCGATATATCTGTTGGGTGTAGTTCGTAAACTCCACAACACAAATGGTAACTCCTCCGCCCAGGCTCCAGCTGCTATGTAGCGGTGCCTCTAGACGTGGCTTGATTCCCTGCAGAATTAATCCATTGGCTCGCTCAACTTGGCCATTAGACTGTGGGTGTGCCACAGATGCTAGGTCAAGTTGGATGCCCTTCTCCCAACAATAAGCTTCCACTTCTCCGAGTGACAAGTTGATGCCGTTGTCAGTGATAATGCTATGTGGGAGACCAAATCTCACCACTAGATCCCGGACAAACCTAAGGGCAGTTGCCCCATCAAGCTTTCTAATGGGTTTAGATTCTATCCATTTAGTTGCTACTAGCAGATGTGTAAACCCACATGTTGCCATATTTAATGGACCAACCATGTCTAGCCCCCAGACTGCAAACGGCCAAGTTATTGGTATTGTTCGCAATTCTTCAGCTGGAACATGGGGTTGTCGGGCATAATACTGGCATCCCATGCATGTCGCAACCAGCTTGTCGGCGTCTGCCTTCGCGGTCAGCCAGTAGAATCCTTGTAGAAAGGCTTTGGATACCAACGATCTAGGAGCAGCGTGATGCCCGCAATCTCCGAGATGGATCTCACGAAGGATTTCAATACCTTCTTGCTGGGAAACACACTTGAGGTATACACCAGTGGTGCTTATTTTGTAGAGCTGTCCATTGATTATGGTATAGCCCTTTGCTCGACGTACTATTTGCCGACTTTCGACCTCGACGATGGGCAAAGTTTCGTGTACGAGATATTCCATGAACGGTTTTGTCCAAGCCGAAGGGACCTTCATCACTGTGTGAACGAAAGAGTCGACTCTATCCGGATTCTCATGGTCCGTTCCCTTCACGGATGGTGTCCGTAGATGCTCCAGAAAAACGCCAGACGGAATTTGTTTGCGCCCTGATCCAAGCTTTGACAGTAGATCAGCCGCCTCATTTTCCTCCCTTGGGACATACTTGACCTCGTAGCCCAAGAAGCTCTTGGCTATTTCGTCCACTTCGTCTCTATATGCCGCCATCATAGGGTTTCGCGCGTTCCAGGTGCCAGCCACTTGCTGGGCAACCAAGTCGGAATATCCATAGCAAACTATGCGCTTGATGCCAATATCCTTGGCTACGCGTAGTCCATGAATGAGTGCTTCATACTCCGCCATGTTGTTCGTAGCCTCGAAGTGGATCTGCAGATTGTAGTGTAGCTTTTTCCCTGTTGGTGACTGTAGTAGTACACCAGCCCCCGAGACATTGAGTAGCTTTGATCCGTCAAAGTGCATCACCCAGTATTCTGTATCTCGTATAGGGGTAACATATGGCATCTCCGTCCAATCCGCGATGAAATCCGCCAAGGACTGTGATTTGATAGCGTCGCGTCTCTTGTAGGTAATCTCGATGGCAGCAAGTTCAATGCCCCACTTCGCGACCCTTCCTATAGCGTTTCTATTGTTGATGATGTCGGACAGTGGAGCTTTGCTCACAACTGTGATAGGGTGCTCCTGGAAATAGTGCCTTAGCTTCCGAGAAGCAAGGAACACACCATAAGCTAGCTTTTGGTAGTGCGGGTAACGCTGCTTGGAATCCTTCAAGACCTTGCTTACATACTAGACTGGTCATTGAACTCCGTACTCATGCCCTGGTTCTTTCCGCTGTACCACGACGACGATGCTGATTACCCGGTTGGTGGCCGCCATGTAGATCAACATAGGATCCATACGCTTGGGTGCTGCAAGTATGGGTGCCAAGGAGAGTATATCCTTTAGATGCTTCAGTGCTGCATTTGCTTCATCCGTCCATGTAAATTTGTCCGCCTTCTTCAGTAACTTGTACAGCGGCAGAGCCTTCTCGCCAAGTCGGATGACGAACCGTCTAACTGCCGCAACGCAGCCTGTAAGCCGTTGTATGTCCTTCAAGCATGTCAGATGGTTTATGTTTAGGATAGTCTTGATCTTCTCTGGGTTGACCTCGATTCCACGCTAGGAAACGATGAAACCCAACAATTTGCCGGCTAGAACCCCGAAGACACACTTCTTAGGGTTAAGCATCATGTTGTATTTCCGGAGATTATCAATGGTTTATTTTAAGTCGGAGATTAAGTCGTTGGACTTCTTAGACATCACCGCTATATCGTCCACATAGGCGTGAACGTTCCGACCAATTTGATCGTGGAGGCAATGTTGCATAGTCCGCTGGTACGTAGCACCTGCGTTTTTCAGCCCAAAGGGCATCGCGATGTAGCAAAACGTGCCGTAAGGTGTGGTGAACGAAGTGGCCAATTGGTCCGACTTCCTCATTTTTATCTGGTGGTATCCTGAGTATTCATCGAGAAAACACAAAATCTTCGAGCCAGCCATCGAGTCAATGACTTGGTCAATGCGAGGCAAAGCAAACAAATCTTTAGGACACGCTTTGTTCAATCCGGTGTAATCAACACACATTCTTAATTCTTTGGTTCCCTTTTTGGGGACAAGTACAGGATTGGCCACCCATCGGGTGTGAAGGACTTCTCGGATAAAACTAGCCTTAAGTAACCTAGCTATCTCTTTGCCTATGGCGCGTCTTTTCTCGTCTCCGAAGCGTCGTAGAGGTTGTTTCACCGGTTTGCATTTTGGATCAATATTCAAGCTGTTCTCGGCAAGTTCCCTAGGTACACCTTTCATGTCGGCAGGTTGCCAGGCAAAGATATCCCTATTCTCATGGAGGAACTCGATGAGCACGCTTTCCTATTTGGGTTCCAGGTTCGTCCCAATGGCGGTGGTATTGGAGTCATCGCCTACCACACGTTCCACCGGCTTGGTTTCGATGGTGGCCTTGAAGGCTGGGGCGGAGTCAGAAATCTGCTTCTTCGACGCTGGCATCTCCGTGGCATCGACCTTGCTCTATATCTCCTTGAATTCTTCGCTGTAGAGGACAGCTTCTGCAGAGGCTGCTTCTCCAATCTCGCAGTCCCTTGCCTTGGTAAAGCTTCCGGATACGATGATGATGCTGTTTTGTCTGGGTATCTTGAGCTTGTTGTAGAGGAAGCATGGCTTGGCCATGAAGGCGTGGAAGATGTCTCGTTCGAAGATGATGTGGTACACACTCTTGAAGGGGACCACCTCGAAGGTCATGCGTTCTTGGCGGTAATTCTTAACATCGCCAAAAGCAACCTGAAGCGTGATGCACCCAAGGGACCGAGCCTCCCAGCTAGGAACTACGCCATGGAACATGGTGCTGGTCCGCCTTAGGTTATCCTCCATCAAGTTCATCTTATGTAGCGTATCCAGGTACATGGTGTTGATGCTGCTTCCACTATCCACCATACATTTGGTGAACTCGTTGCCGTCAATCAGGGGGTTGATGACCATGGAGTACTGGTTCTCCGTAGGGATGAGGTCTGGGTGATCCTTCATGTCCCAAGTGATTGGAATCTCCGACCAGCGCAGGTACTGAGGAACTGGGGTAGGGTGGCCATCAGTATCCTCATAGAGGTTTTCTGTTGCCGGACAGTAGGGGTGCCAAGGAAAGTGTGGTAGACGGCAACCTTCTTCTCAAAGGGGTTCTTGCCCTTTCCATCGCCCTTGTCGGCGTGCTTGGGGTCAACATCCTCGTCCATGTCGCTTGAATCCTTGGACTCCTCCTCCTTCTTCTTCCCCTTGCCCTTGCCGCGTGGTCGATTCTTCCGACTTCGCTTATAGTCGGACTCCGGGTCTTCCTTGAGGTTGTTGACGAACTTGCAATGGTGATTGGTGTGAGTGGCTTTGCCGTTGGCTTCGAGGTGTACAAGGCATGGCATATCACGGTACTCCTTGTATGTTTGGGGAACATAGAGCGCTGCCGGGGTAGTTTCACTACCTCGCTGCTGCCCACGACCAGCCCCCGTCCTTGGCCACACTGTCCGCCATCACCTCGTCCTACAAATGTCATGGAGACCATGTCGGAGGTTTTATTTTCTTCTAGCGGGTTCTTCCGCTTGGTGCTGTTGTTCCTCTTAGCTTGAGTTGGAACGGCCGTTGCCGGCAGGGAGCCGCGAACATCGTCGTCGGCAGCCGCGAACTCACTGGCCAGCTGGATCATCTGATTGAGATTGAGCATGTGATTGTCCTGCAGGCGCTTCAAATTATGTTGGAGCAACGTACCTTTCTCCAACCCGTCGATGAAGGCGGCCATGGCGGTCTAAGCGTGCAATCCTGCGTGGGAATTATTCATATCCAGCCAGCGAGAGATGTAGGCGTGAGATGACTCGTCTTTCTCCTGCACGCACCGTTGTAGATCGCCAACAGTGCAGGGACGTTTATACGTACCCTCGAAGTTATTGGTGAACGCTTCTTGCATGTCTAACCAGCTGCAGATGGACTTCTCCGGCAATTCATCAATCCATCAGCGGGCCGTTCCTGCCAGCATCAGTGGGAGGTACTTGACGGCAACGTTGGGTTTACCCCCGGCGATCTCCATCGTGTTGCCGTAATCCTGCAACCACGTAGCTGGTTTGGCGGTGCCGTCATAGGTCTTGATGGTCTTGTCAATCCGGAAAACCTTGGGGTAAGTTGCGGTCCGTATTACATGTCCAAAGCAACATGGTCCCAGGTATTGTCCTTCCCAGGCCTCGTGAATCTTGTCCAGGCGTGAACGTGCGTCGTATGGCTCCGGGCTTGCTCTTTTCTTCTTGCCGCCAGGGGATGGGCTGCATGAACGACGCGGGCCTCCCCCGCCATGGTGGCTGCTAGGGGGCGACGGAGGTGGAGGTGGCGATGGGTTAGCCTTCTTGCTGTTACCCTCTGGCGACGCGTCACGCTTGTCGTGGTTTCTTGTCGGACGCGGAGGGTCATGACGTGACCTGCTCTTGTGTCCTTGGTTGCGCTCTCCATCGTGTCAGGGCTGCTCCGTGTTGTCGCGGATGACAATGCCGCTTTGCCTTGGCGGAGGCATGTCCGTGCGATGGTGAGCCTTGGGGTCTTCGCGATGTCGGGGGGATCGGGGCGGTGGAGATGGGCGACGGGAATGAGCTTTGCCTCCATGGTCAGAGGATATGGGTATAGCATCCTTCCTGTTGCGTGCGTCCCTCCGTCTTTGTTCTGATGAACCTGTCTAAGACCCGACATCATGAGGAGATAGGTCCCTTGGCAGCTTAGAATTGCTAGAATGGAAATAAGCTGGGTCAGACTCAAGCCTCTGAGAGGTGGCCTTTTCCTGCTGTTTCACCGCCTTTGCCACAAGGTCATAGACCTGTTCCACAACCGCGGGTGATCTATCCTGCTCTAGAAGGGTCTTGGCGACGGCTAGGTTGAGAATAGGAGTGGGCATGACCTGCCTTCCCTCGCTGTCAATGTATGGCTTTGCTTGTGGCGGCTTCGAGGGAGCACATCCTAGGTTTCGCCGTACACCAGGATCGTTGATGATGCGAGCCGGAGCTTTCTTAGCCTTCTGCTGCTTGAGCAGAGTCTTGTACACTGCCTCCATGGCTCTAGCTTTCTCTATTGACTTATGCGCATTGGCCAGATCTCGATCCAGCTTTGTGCCTTGCTCCGTGATGGCCTGCGCTTCCTCCAGCAGCTACTGGAGCTTCTCGTCAAGCTGGACTACATTCCGAATATGAGCCACAGTCATGGGCTCGACGACGAGGTTGCCGTACATCACTCTATCAGCTGGAGTGATTTGGGCAGCTATAGACGTAGTTGCCGGAGTTGGCGGGTTTGCAGCGTTGTTGTTGCTCAGACCGATGTTGAGTTCCCGCGGCTGCTGCACTGGGTTAGGCGGAAGGGGCATGGCCTTTGCGCGATCATTATTGGAAGCAATAGGTGGTCCCTTCCCCTTGTCCATCGCTTTAGGCGGAGCTTGTCCGGGTTAATATTTCTCCATCACGGTCCCAATGGCGACGAACACCTCTCGGGACGTGACAGCGTTATCGGCCTGCTCGTCGCCTTTGAAGTATTCCTCCATCTCCTGCATAGCAGAGTTGAGTTCCTCCGGGCTAAAGTCTATCTCCTCCGAGTCAGCACTGATGTCGGCGTAGATCGCGTCCAGGACGGAGTCAGAGGGTGCTGGGGCTTCCTCGATGATGGGTGGTGGTGGTGCGACAGCAGCAACGATGACTGGAGGCGGTGGTGTGGGCTGAGGCGGAGGTGCGCCGGGGAAGAGTGCGAGTGCTGTCTGAGCTGCCTCCTCAGCTGCCACGTAGTTGTTGACGGTGTGAACCGTGCCCTCGAAAGTGAGGAGACCAGCGGCCTGCTGCCATCTTAGCGTATGCTGGAGAAGCGTACCGCGGTCCAGTCCTTCCACAAAGTGATAGATGGCATCATCATTGGGGTAATGCTCCAGGTCGGCCCGTATACAGAACCACCTGGCTAGATAATCGTGGGGGTTTTCACCTTCTCTCTGAACGCAATGCGCCAGATCAAAGATAGTCACCACGCCAACGAACTTGGATCTCTGCTGTCCGGACGCGCGGGCAAAGCCAGCGGACTTGCAGCAATCTTCCACCATTATATCCTGCACAAGGGCGGTTTGGGTGGGCCTTGAATTTTTCCGATCTATGCCGGCAAACTCCAAAGAGAGATCCGACTTCGATCCTTCCGCGAATGTATCCTTCCCGTAGGCGGTCAGTGTGGGTCTTAACGCTCCTCCGACTTCCAGGGAACTAGTGCCCGAGTCGGTTTCGCTGATGAAGAGGTGGATGTCCCCGATTGGGACGATCGAGCAGCGGGCGGGGTTCGTCTTTGCCTGGATCCAGAACTCGTTGGGAGGGACGATCAAAACGTTGCCGGAGAAGAGAACATGGCCGATGATTATGGTTTCGCCAATTTCTGCAAAGAGCTTGGACCTCGCCCGCTGTAGAGCCTGAAGCACCTCTTGCCCCATGGTGGACTCCAACTGTCGTGGTATTTCCAACGAGTAAGCCATGGAGGGGTCCTCACAGAGCGTGTTTAGAGACGTGGGGTAAGGCGGAAGGTTGGCGGGTACGAGGTAGCACAGCTTACCTAGGTTCAGATCCCATGACGGTGGCGGGATCCTACTCCTTCTATAAATCACTATAATGACAATACGCCGAGTTACAGGGATCGGTTCGCTATGCGCGATATGAGTTGTGTTGTAAAGGCTCCCATAGGTCCGACTTATATAGTCGCCAGATTCTAGGGTTACAGGCAAAGTCCTTGCCGGACAGGTTACAGAGTCCTACACAGTATACAACTAGTCTAACGTGTCTTGCACTCCAAGGCTCCGGGTACGTCGGTGACTCCTCCGTAGCCTTCCTTTATCTGGCATAGGCATCCCTTCTGGATCCATCTAACTGGGCCGCCCAGCAGGCCATAGGCCTTGATACCAACTGCAAGGTTCCCAACCTTTAATAAGGTAGAGATCCCTGTGTTTACAATGCTAGTCCCTGGATCAATAGCTAGCATCCACAGTTAATATGTAATATCAAGAAACAAAGGTCATATTAAAACTTTATAACCAGGAATAAAATAATTCATTACATCTTACATAGCTCATTTGGCTATCCCATTACAAAGCAGCAGAATATAACAATAGCATGGGGTCCTTCATCTTCAAAGTGCCACAGGCAGTCATGTTGGTTGTAGACTTGTAATCCTAATCAATAAACTTCACTAACATCAAACAAACCTGCAACATAATAAGTTACAGCCACAAGGGTCAATACATTTGAATTGTATTGGCAAGTGATACTATGGTAGTATAGTGGAGTCTATCATCTATATGCATTTGGATAAGTGGAGCTTAGGCTTGCTTTGCTCAAAATAGATTTTCCTTATCATTTGAAAAACACTAAGCTTTTGCTTGTCAAAAAATCACCCAAGGCATCTCCCAATAGAAATTGGTGATCCTTCAACCCTTGTTCAACCACAAGATTTTAGCTTAGAAAATTTGGATGAGGAGATTCTTGATAGCTTCCATGTCTTGATGCTCAAATTGTCCTTTACCATGGACATGGCTAAGTAATTAGATTTTACACTCTGCAGAGGTGGTGCACTTTCCCCACAAGACTTGGTTTCACCAAGACAAGATCTTTCAGAAGCCTTCCCTTAGAACAGAATGGACGCGCTCCAACTGTCCATTTGGCTAAGTTATTGCAACCTATATGATCCAGGCAGAGCCCATAATGCTAAGTGGCTGCACTTGAAGCTTCTCAACATTTGACATCTCAAATCTCTTTGTTCCTGGGTGGCATTCCACAAGTGAGATACACAAGGTAAACCATAGAAATGGGCCTTGTGTAACCACTCAACACAAACCATTCCTTCCATTCCACCCAGGTGATTCATTCTCTTAGTTGTTTTATTAAACAAAACACAAGTCCTTGACTTAAAAATATTCCATAGCATGAATATAATCCACCCTTGTTTTCTACTAGCTAAGCTAAGCATGATAGTAGTAGGAATCTTAACTTAGGAAATTTCTACTAAGGTTTCATCTACTAGGATTTCCCATGGCATAGTTTACACTTAGCAAAAATTCCATGCAAGTCCTACTTTAGAAATATCACTAATGCATAGTGAAAATAATGGGACAAAAGTATGAAGCATCACTTGCCTTTTTGGTAGAGAATATAAGTTCACTCCTTGATCTTGCAATGTTCACACTCTTCAAATTCCACTACAATTCAATCAAGCAAGCAATATTTCAATCTACCATTCAAGCAACATAACATAAAATAATAGAAACAAAACAATGCATGCAAGCATGCCAAACATTGTTTTATTTTCAAAAGTGGTTTCTAATAGGTTATGAACATTCTAAAACACTTATTGGTCATTTTATAAAAGTGGCAAAACCATTTGCAAAAGATTTTACTATAAACCAATTTTAAACCAAAGCATTATTTTTATGTGGTTGAAAATGCTTTTAGCAAAGCAACAATCTTTATAGTGTTCACCAATATGTTTTCAAATCATAAAACTTTGTGTTTAGGGTCAGTGAGTTTAAATCAAAATATTTCCCAAAGGTTTTTCTCCAAAAAGCATTTTAACACATAAACAACATTTTTATTTGACTAGATGTTAGACCCCTCCTTTATAAAGGAAAGGATCCCTGTGATTGCAATGCTAGTCCCTGGATCAATGCTAGCATCCACAGTTTAAGATGAAGTACACAGATACAAAGGTCGTTTATTACATTCATTCCAGAGATAAAACATAGTCTTTTACAACTCAGGGCCATAGGCCTAGTACAAGAGTTTATGGAATAAGTAAATAAACATAAGTCTTCATCTTCATGTGCCACAGGCAAGCATGTTGAGTGTAGACTCATGACTCCTATTCATCATCGGAGTAACCTGCAACATCACAAGTTACAGCCATAGAGGGTCAATACTTTGGAATAGTATCGGCAAGTGATACCTTAGTACATTTTAAGTGGACTATTTTACTATATGCATTTTGGCTAAGTGTAGCTTGGCTTGCTTTGCTTGAAAATAAGTTTTTCCTATTAGTTGAAATCACTAAGTTTTTCTTTGTCAAAACATTCCCAAGGAACCACCAATAGACATTGGGGTCCTTCACCCTTGTTCACCCACAAATTTTTACTTAGAAGTTGGAGTGATGAGATTCTTGTAGCTTCCATGTCTTGATGCTCAAATTGTCCATTGCCTTGGACTAGGCTAAGTACTTAGGTTTTCCATCTGCAGAGGTTGTGCACTTTCCCCACCAGACTTGGTTTCCCAAGACAGGACCTTTCAGAAGCCTTTCCTTAGTCAAAATGGACGCGCTCCAACCTATCATCCCAACTACCACCAACTGTCCAAGTGACTAAGTTCTAGCAACCTATATGATCATGGCAGAGCCCATATTGCCAAGTGGTTGCACTGTAAGCTTTCTCAACACTTGGCCTCCAAATCCCTTTGTGCCTGGGTGGCATACCACAAGTGAGATACACAACCCAAGTCCATGGCCTTGTGTAACCACTCAACATAACCCAATCTTTCCATTCCACCCAGGAGGTTCATTTGACTTAGTTGTTTTATTAGGAAAGCACAAGTCTCTTGACTTAGAAATATTTTCATCATAATAAGTATAGATGTTCACCACCCTTGTTTGCTAAGTAGCTAGGCTAAGCATGTTATGGTAACTTATCTTAGGAAAATTCCCTAACAAATCTACCATTCTACACTACTTAGGATTTCCCATCTTGACATTAGGCAAAGATAGCATGCAAGACTTAGCAAAATATCTAATGCTAGTACAAAACATAGGATAGATATATTCATGAAAATATCACTTGACTTGGTAGTGGGGAGAGTAGCACTCTTCACAATCACAATCACTAGCAAAATCTACAAGAAAAATTATAGCATTCAATTTCACACAATTTATTCAATCAAAAATAATATGAATGCATGCATGCAAGAATTTTACTAAGTGGTGATTTTGGAAATTTTACCAAGCATGTGCATGATACTGAAACATAACAGGACACAAAAAAAGCCATAACAAATTTATTTAACATTAAAACTAATTATTAAAACAAATCTATACTCAAAATAGCTTTAAATATGATTCCACATATAAAGTCATTTAATGGTTACTATTTGTTAAACAAATTGGACATTCAGAAAGGTCTGGTTTCACTGAATCCAACGGTATAAAATTTGTAAAAATCTAACGTGGCATTCAAAAGTTATAGTACTTTGAAGTTTGGATCTAAATCAGGTTTTAAATTCTGTTTTTGAATTAAACCCTGCCACGCGTCGCAACCTTACTAGTGCGTACCGCTTCGCGCGGATCGGCAGTCGCAGGCCGTAGGATCTAACTTAGATCTAACGATCCAGGCGCGCGCGTACCTCTTCGGCCTAGATCTATCCTAGCCCTACGATGCAGATCCAATGGACCAAACCATCAAACCACGAACGGGCGGCGCTGGCGGCGTTGACTAGCGGCGGCGCGTCTGACTACAGCGGCGCCGACGTTCTACATCGTCCGCGAGAGGGAGAGGGGTCTTACCAGGTTCGTCGGAGGCTGCTGAAGCTCGTCGTGGTACTGGCTTGCGGAGGGGCGCTCGGAGATGGGCTCTAGATCTCGTCGGAGTTGCGTCTGGCATCGGGTGGGTGTTGTCGGAGTCGTTGCCGAGGTTTTGCGTCGCCCTAACACGAACCAATGGGTTTAGGAGATGCGCAGGACAATTGCGAACACGCTCGGGTGAATAAGAAAGCAAGGGGCGCTCGGGACTTACTGAGATTGCTCGCCGGAGTTGGGGTGGTCGTCGGGTGCTTACGGCGTCAAGCGAACACGGCGACCTGGGGCAGTACAGGATGCTCTGTTGTGGTTAGAAGGTGCGCAAGAGGATTACTAAGTGTCTCGAACAATCCAGAGGGGAAGGGGCGCACGGGGCTCACCTGAATCGGTCGCCGGAGCTGGCTCTGTCTGCGGCGGTCTCGAGCGAGTCGTGGGCAGCCTGGTGGCGTGAGCGTGAGATTGACTGGGGGAAAACGATCGTGGGAAGGTGGGGATCTTATAGCCGGTGCCTCGACAGGAAACGCCTGAGTTTAAATGCCCAATTAAGCCGCGCCATCACCGGCAGTCACTGCAGCTGCGACGTGGTCGCGGGCGGGGTTTGGGGAAGACGATGACAGCGTGGACAGGGCCCACTTGTCAGCGACGTGTGCGAAATGAGGGTGGGGTCTGTCTGTCAGCGGCTGAACGCGTGCGCTTGCGCGTGAAAGAATAAAAAGGAATCCCCGGGTGGGCTAGTTGGGCTCGTTCCTCTGCTGGGCCAGTTTCCTGGCGCTCGACCCTTTTCCTTTGTTTAGTCTTTTTCTTTTTCTCATTCGATTTTCTGATTAGGTTTTCAAATAGTTTCAAAATAAATTTGAATTCAAATCTTTCTGAGGTCTTGCAGTGGTGACTTGGTATCAGAAATGAGTCAAAGCTCATGGGGTTGCCTTGCAAAGGCTTGTTCAGACTTGGATTTCAAACCACCAGAGACTTAGCACTAATTTGCAAATGTTTGAAAATAGAGGTTTTGAAATTATTTCTAATTTGAAATTTTTTGGTTAAACTTTTACACCTGATCTTTCCAATAGTGGGGCAAGCAAACAAGTTCCTTAACATTTAAGCTTCAAAAGGTGATGGCCTAATGAGTGAAATTTTCTCACATGAAATCATAGCACAAGCTTCTGTTTTTGAGAAGAACCCTAAATTATGATGAATGCTTAGATGATATGAATGAGTTTTAGAATATGAATTTAGGGATGTTACAAATCTAACCCCCTTAAGATGAATCTCGCCCTTGAGATTCGGATTGGCTAGCAAATAGGTGAGGGTGGTCTTTCCGAAGATCATCTTCTCTTTCCCATGTTGCTTCCTCTTCGGAGTGATGATTCCATTGCACTTTGCAAAACTTGATAGTTTTTGTCCTTGTGACTCTTTCTGCGGTCTCAAGAATCTTGACAGGCTTTTCTTCATAGGTGAGATCACTTTCTAGTTGGACTTCTTCCAAAGGTATGGTATCCTTCAGAGAAGTTTCCTCCATTTCTGGGTGACATTTCTTAAGCTGACTCACATGAAATACATTATGGACAGCTGACAGAGATTTAGGCAATTCAACTTCATATGCAACTTCTCCCTTGCGACTTAGAATCTTGAATGGTCCAACATATCTTGGTGCCAACTTTCCTTTGACTCCAAATCTTTTCACTCCACGGAGTGGTGATACCCTGAGATAAGCTCTATCCCCAACTTCGTAGGTGACTTCTCTACGCTTAGAATCTGCGTAGCTTTTCTGTCGGGATTGTGGTACCTTCAACCTGTCTTTAACCAATTTGACTTTCTCTTCGGCGTCTTTGATAAGATCAGGTCCAAACAAGCTTCTTTCTCCCACACCATTCCATAACAATGGGGTGGTACACTTCCTTCCGTAGAGTAACTCAAACGGTGCCATTCCAATACTAGATTGATGACTGTTATTGTAAGAGAATTCTGCGTAAGGCAAGCTTTCATCCCAACTTGCTCCGTAGTCTAAGGCACATGCCCTCAACATGTCTTCAAGAATTTGGTTAGTCCTTTCTGTTTGTCCATCAGTTTGAGGATGAAAAGCAGTGCTGAATTCCAATCTTGTTCCCAAAGATTCGTGAAGCTGTCTCCAAAAGTGAGAAGTGAACTGAGTTCCTCTATCTGATACAATACTCTTAGGCACACCGTGAAGGCATACAATTCTGCTCATGTAGATTTTTGCTAACTTGGCACTTGTATAGGTTGTCTTCACGGGTATAAAATGAGCCACTTTAGTTAGGCGATCCACTACTACCCATATGGAATCATACCCTGACCTTGTCCTTGGTAATCCGGTAATGAAATCCATACCAATATTTTCCCACTTCCATTCAGGAATAGGCAGTGGTTGAAGTAAACCCGCTGGTTTCTGATGCTCCGCTTTTACTCTGCTACACACATCACACAAAGCAATATGCTCGGCGATGTCCCTTTTTAGATTGTTCCACCAAAATCTTTCTTTCATATCCATGTACATCTTGGTGTTTCCTGGGTGAATAGAATACGGAGAGTTGTGACCTTCTTGTAAGATCAGTTTCCGCAACTCCGGGTCTTGTGGAACACATATACGTTTCCCATGCCATAAAGTACCTTGTTCGTCTATATGGAAACTCTTAGCTTTCCCTAGACTAATATTTTCCTTAATCTTTTCAATTTCCTTATCGGTCTTCTGGGCTTCTTGGATCTTGTCCAATAGAGTGGGTTGAACATCCAAAGACATGAGATGTCCTTCAGGCACAATTTCCAATCTGAGTTCTTTGAATTGCTTACACAAGTCTTCTGGCAAATCACCTTTGGTAACGCCATTTACAAACGTCTTACGACTTAGAGCATCTGCTACCACATTTGCTTTACCGGGATGGTATTGCAAACTTAAGTCGTAATCCTTGATAAGTTCTAGCCATCTTCTTTGTCTCATATTGATTTCCTTATGGGTGAATATATACTTCAAACTTTTGTGATCGGTGAACACTTCACAACGCTTTCCCAAAAGGTAATGTCTCCATGTTTTGAGTGCATGGACGACAGAGGCCAATTCTAAATCATGAGTAGGGTAGTTTACTTCATGAGTTTTGAGTTGTCTCGAAGCATAGGCTACGACTTTACCGTCTTGCATTAGTACGGCACCCAAACCTTGATGTGACGCATCACAATATACTTGGAAATCCTTTTCCAAATCCGGCAGACATAGAACTGGTGCTGTCACTAGTCTCTTCTTCAATTCTTGGAAGCTGACTTCACAACCTTCAGACCAAGCAAATTTCTTGTCCTTTTTTAGCAATTCCGTCATTGGCTTAGCAACCTTCGAGAAATTTTCAATGAACCTTCTGTAGTAACCTGCTAAGCCAAGGAAACTACGAACTTCTTTCACATTCTTGGGTGATTCCCATTCTGTCACCGCTGAAACCTTAGCAGGATCAACTGCCACACCATCCTTCGTCATCACATGACCAAGAAAACCAACTTTCTCTAACCAGAACTCACACTTGCTGAATTTGACATAAAGTTTATGTTCCCTCAGTTTCTCAAGTATCAAGCGTAAGTGTCTTTCATGTTCTTCCTTGCTCTTGGAGTAGACCAAGATGTCATCGATGAAAACGACAACGAACTTGTCTAGGAATTCCATGAACACCTTGTTCATCATATTCATGAAGTATGCCGGAGCGTTGGTTAAACCAAAAGGCATCACAGTATACTCATACAATCCATACGTTGTGGTGAATGCTGTTTTTGGTATGTCTTGCTCTCTTATCTTGAGTTGAAAATAACCTGACCAGAGATCAATCTTCGAGAATACACATGCTCCTTCTAGCTGATCAAACAAGTCGTTGATTCTTGGCAAAGGATATTTGTTCTTGATGGTAACCTCGTTGAGAGAACGGTAGTCAATACATAATCTTTGTGTTCTATCTTTCTTCTCCACGAACAATACTGGGGCTCCCCAAGATGAAGAACTTGGTTGAATAAACCCTTTCTGTAACTGTTCTCCTAGCTGCTTCTTGAGCTCTTTCAGTTCATCAACTGACATTTTGTACGGTCTCTTAGCTATTGGTCCTGATCCTGGCACCAAATCTATCAGAAACTCCACATCTCTATCCGGTGGCATTCCTGGTAACTCTTTCGGAAACACATCCGGATACTCACATACTATTGGCACACTGTCCATGCTAACCCCCTTAAGAGAATTCAGCTTACTTCCTTTGGATTCAAAATTTGACTTGAATTTTATTCTTTTTCCTTCGGGGGTTGTGAGTGTAACTGTACGATTGGCACAATCTAATACTCCTTCATACTTAGCCATCCAATCCATTCCCAAAATTACGTCTAGTCCTTGGGAATCTAGGATTATCAGGCTTACTGGAAACTTATGCTTACCAAACTCTATGATGAGATCTCGGCATCCAAGGCTTACTATCATATCTCCCCCCGGAGAACTAACCTTTATTGGACACCCAATGTTTTTTGCTGCAAACCCATTTCTATCAACAAATGACTTTGATATGAATGAATGAGATGCACCGGTATCAAAGAGTACAAATGCTGAAATTGAATTGAGTCTGAACTTACCAGCCACGGCATCAGGCTCCTCATAGACCTCCTCCACATTGATGTGGTTAACCTGTCCTTTCTGAAAAGGATTTGGCTTGTTAGGTCCTTCAACTTTCTTCTCAGGGCACTCATTAGCATAATGTCCCAGCTTCTTGCATTTGAAGCACTCAACCTGACTGATGTCCTTTTTAGGAGGTTGGCCTCCACTTCCACTACCATTTCCACCATAGTGGCTCTTATGTCCACCCTTGTGGTTCTTGTACTTGTCCTTTTCATGACTGCGGTGATGCTTGTTGTCATGACGGTTGTGGTTGTGCTTGCTGAATTTCCCATGTTTATGGGATCCTGAGTTGCCACTGTCATCATAGTGAGATCGTTTGTGAGACGATCCCGAGCTGTGTTTGTCGGAGTGTTTCCTCTTTCTACTCCCGACTTGCTTCATTTTACTTTCCAAAATAGCAGCCTTGTCACACAAAGACTGATAAGTTGGAACATATGCCACAGACAACTGCAGATTCAGCTCATCATTCAAGCCTTCCAGAAATTTTTCCTTTCTTTTGGCATCTGTGTCAACCTCATCCGGTGCATAGCACGCCAGATTGTTGAACTCTTCTATGTATTCTGCCACGCTGCGGTGGCGCTGTTTCAGGTTGTGAAACTCCTTCTTTTTCAGACTCATTATTCCTGATGAGATATGAGCAGTGCGAAAGCCATCTTCAAAGATAGCCCAAGTCACCTCATCAATAGGAGTGGTGATTTGGAAGTTGTCCCACCATGTGGCGGCTGGTCCTTCCAACAGATGTGCTGCGAATCTGACTTTTTCAGCATCCGTGCAGCCCACAGTCACTAAGTCCTTGTTCACGGAACATAGCCAGTCATTGGCCACCATGGGATCAGTTGTTCCCGAAAACTTTGCTGGCCTCAAACGCAGAAATCTGGTGAGCATATCAAAACACGGTGGGTTGTTGTTGTTGTTGTTGTTATTGGGGTTATTGTTGTTGTTATTCTGGTTTTGAATGAATGTCGTCATCATTTGCATAAGCTGTGTTTGCGCATTCATCATTTGTTGCATTTCCGGGGTGATGTTATTGGGGTTGGGGTTTGCGCGACGGGGAGGCATCTGTGGTTTGTTCAAATAGATAAGTATGAGATACCCTTAGATGTTTTATGCACAATACATCACAAGCATTTCACATAACATGCAACATAAGAATAAAACTCAACAACCATGTGATAAGTTCATGAAATAAAACACACAAGTGGCAAGCCATCCACATGTCGGATGGTCCAATAACAAGTTCACAATAACAAGTATGAATATGAAAAGGTGAACGAGTAGTCGAGTCTACTCATCAATAACAATCTCCTCCTCGACGAAGGTAAGACCTGCATTCTCCATCGCGGTCTTGTTCTCCTCAATCGTAGTGGTCAAGGAATCGACCTTGGCCTTGAGAGCCCTCTTCTGGGAACGAAGCCTCTCAATAACCATCTGCTGCTGCTCTAGTTCGAAATCCTTGGACTTCAGTTCCTCGGTCATATCCCGGATCTTCTTGTTCCTATCCTGGACGCGTTTCTCCTGACTCTTGAACTTGCGGTCCTGGGCCTCGAACTTTGTCTCCATTTCCTTGATCATCTCATCCTGCTGCGCAAAAAGCTTGTCCTTCTCGCGAAGCTGCACCTGAAGCTCGTCATTGCCAAGCATGACGTTCGTCCTATCCGTGTCCACGTGCCTGAGGAGAGTCTCTAAGTCCTGGAGATAGAGACGTATCGGCTCTGCCGTGTCCCTCGAGTCGTCCTCAAAGTCGATGGAATCTCCATCAACATCACGCCTTCCGAAGACGTGGAAATGAGTGCCCCTAACCTGTCGGGAGTGACGGCCTAACAGTCGTCCTATCAGGTCCTGCATGACTACCTCCATGCCTCTCTCCTTGTCGTCGTGCATCAGCTTGAAGACAATGGCCTCCGTAGTAGGCTCAGTCTGGCGTCCGGGCTGGTTCACCTTGAAGCCCCAGAGATCCTTCCTCTCGAACTTGGTAAGTGGGTACACCGTGATGGTGGGAAGAGGGAGATCAAGCAAAGTGGTAAGCTCAATGATACGGGGACCAAAACGAGTAACCTGAAACTCCTCAACAGTGCTGATGGCAATAGGCATCTATTTATAAGAATGAAAAAGTTAGAACAACACAATTCAAGGTAATTCAAGACAACATTCATACATATCCATAGAACACAATCGTCACACAAGTCATGCATACATAAGTCCATTACATCAATCAAGGTCCACACTTATTAAAGTGTCATTTTTGGAAATAGGGTGATAAGTGGTGGTCCAACTAACGAAGTGCCCTTACAATCCAATCTCACGGGATCTATTAGCAAACACAATGTTCCTAGAGGCAATCCACCAATCTTGCTCTCTTGACTCTATCACTAAGTCTATAACATCTCCCCTTATCTCTTGGTTGGTGGCTTCCAACTCTTGAGTAAGCTCCTTCTCTTTCTCTAAGTCCTTTTGAAGGTTGAGTATTCTGCACTTGACTCTAGCACTTAGTTCTTTGATAGTCCTCCAAGCTGCATCTCTGGCTGACTCAAAGAATGTGGTGTGCATTGTAGTGTTGGTGTACATGCAGAATCCCCTTTCTTTGTGGTTGTCTTCCTTGTTTTTGTACAAGTGAAGTTGCACCCACCAATACTCCACTCCTTCATCCAACACTGGAAAGCCCTTGTACACAGCTGCACCATGTGCTTCCATTGCCACCATGAGGTCCTTGAGAATATTGGGAAACTCAGTTTCACACTCCAAGGTCATGGTCATGAGTGGTCCTTTCTTCACGGCTTCGTTGATGGAGTTCATCTACAAAGGAAGTTGAAAGAGATTAGAAAAGTTTTACGAGAAGAATAGACAAGTGTAGAAGTAGTTGAAAACTTTTTCCTTAGTGATTTTTCCAATCCTAGGGTCATAATCCTACAGGCAACACAGTGCTCTGATACCATCTGTTAGACCCCTCCTTTATAAAGGAAAGGATCCCTGTGATTGCAATGCTAGTCCCTGGATCAATGCTAGCATCCACAGTTTAAGATGAAGTACACAGATACAAAGGTCATTTATTACATTCATTCCAGAGATAAAACATAGTCTTTTACAACTCAGGGCCATAGGCCTAGTACAAGAGTTTATGGAATAAGTAAATAAACATAAGTCTTCATCTTCATGTGCCACAGGCAAGCATGTTGAGTGTAGACTCATGACTCCTATTCATCATCGGAGTAACCTGCAACATCACAAGTTACAGCCACAGAGGGTCAATACTTTGGAATAGTATTGGCAAGTGATACCTTAGTACATTTTAAGTGGACTATTTTACTATATGCATTTTGGCTAAGTGTAGCTTGGCTTGCTTTGCTTGAAAATAAGTTTTTCCTATTAGTTGAAATCACTAAGTTTTTCTTTGTCAAAATATTCCCAAGGAACCACCAATAGACATTGGGGTCCTTCACCCTTGTTCACCCACAAATTTTTACTTAGAAGTTGGAGTGATGAGATTCTTGTAGCTTCCATGTCTTGATGCTCAAATTGTCCATTGCCTTGGACTAGGCTAAGTACTTAGGTTTTCCATCTGCAGAGGTTGTGCACTTTCCCCACCAGACTTGGTTTCCCAAGACAGGACGTTTCAGAAGCCTTTCCTTAGTCAAAATGGACGCGCTCCAACCTATCATCCCAACTACCACCAACTGTCCAAGTGACTAAGTTCTAGCAACCTATATGATCATGGCAGAGCCCATATTGCCAAGTGGTTGCACTGTAAGCTTTCTCAACACTTGGCCTCCAAATCCCTTTGTGCCTGGGTGGCATACCACAAGTGAGATACACAACCCAAGTCCATGGCCTTGTGTAACCACTCAACATAACCCAATCTTTCCATTCCACCCAGGAGGTTCATTTGACTTAGTTGTTTTATTAGGAAAGCACAAGTCTCTTGACTTAGAAATATTTTCATCATAATAAGTATATATGTTCACCACCCTTGTTTTCTAAGTAGATAGGCTAAGCATGTTATGGTAACTTATCTTAGGAAAATTCCCTAACAAATCTACCATTCTACACTACTTAGGATTTCCCATCTTGACATTAGGCAAAGATAGCATGCAGGAATTAGCAAAATATCTAATGCTAGTACAAAACATATGATAGATATATTCATGAAAATATCACTTGCCTTGGTAGTGGGGAGAGTAGCACTCTTCACAATCACAATCACTAGCAAAATCTACAAGAAAAATTATAGCATTCAATTTCACACAATTTATTCAAACAAAAATAATATGAATGCATGCATGCAAGAATTTTACTAAGTGGTGATTTTGGAAATTTTACCAAGCATGTGCATGATACTGAAACATAACAGGACACAAAAAAAGCCATAACAAATTTATTTAACATTAAAACTAATTATTAAAACAAATCTATACTCAAAATAGCTTTAAATATGATTCCACAAATAAAGTCATTTTAATGGTTACTATTTGTTAAACAAATTGGACATTCAGAAAGGTCTGGTTTCACTGAATCCAATGGTATAAAATTTGTAAAAATCTAACGTGGCATTCAAAAGTTATAGTAGTTTGAAGTTTGGATCTAAATCAGGTTTTAAATTCTGTTTTTGAATTAAACCCTGCCACGCGTCGCAACCTTACTGGTGCGTACCGCTTCGCGCGGATCGGCAGTCGCAGGCCGTATGATCTAACTTAGATCTAACGATCCAGACGCGCGCGTACCTCTTCAGCCTAGATCTATCCTAGCCCTACGATGCAGATCCAACGGACCAAACCATCAAACCACGAACGGGCGGCGCTGGCGGCGTTGACTAGCGGCGGCGCGTCTGACTACGGCGGCGCCGGCGTTCTACATCGTCCGCGAGAGGGAGAGGGGTCTTACCAGGTTCGCCGGAGGCTGCTGAAGCTCGTCGTGGTACTGGCTTGCGGAGGGGCGCTCGGAGATGGGCTCTAGATCTCGTCGGAGTTGCGTCTGGCGTCGGGTGGGTGTTGTCGGAGTCGTTGCCGAGGTTCTGCGTCGCCCTAACACGAACCAATGGGTTTAGGAGATGCGCAGGACAATTGCGAACACGCTCGGGTGAATAAGAAAGCAAGGGGCGCTCAGGACTTACTGAGATTGCTCGCCGGAGTTGGGGTGGTCATCGGGTGCTTACGGCGTCAAGCGAACACGGCGACCTGGGGCAGTACAGGATGCTCTGTTGTGGTTAGAAGGTGCGCAAGAGGATTACTAAGTGTCTCGAACAATCCAGAGGGGAAGGGGCGCACGGGGCTCACCTGAATCGGTCGCCGAAGCTGGCTCTATCTGCGGCGGTCTCGAGCGAGTCGTGGGCAGCCTGGTGGCGTGAGCGTGAGATTGACTGGGGGAAAATGATCGTGGGGAGGTGGGGATCTTATAGCCGGTGCCTCGACATGAAAAGCCTGAGTTTAAATGCCCAATTAAGCCGCACCATCACCGGCCGTCACTGCAGATGCGACGTGGTCGCGGGCGGGGTTTGGGAAGATGATGACAGCGTGGACAGGGCCCGCTTGTCAGCGACGTGTGCGAAATGAGGGTGGGGTCTGTCTGTCAGCGGCTGAACGCGTGCGCTTGCGCGTGAAAGAAGAAAAAGGAATCCCCGGGTGGGCTAGTTGGGCTCGTTCCTCTACTGGGCCAGTTTCCTGGCGCTCGGCCCTTTTCCTTTGTTTAGTCTTTTTCTTTTTCTCATTCGATTTTCTGATTAGGTTTTCAAATAGTTTCAAAATAAATTTGAATTCAAATCTTTCTGAGGTCTTGCAGGGGTGAATTGGTCTCAGAAATGAGTCAAAGCTCATGGGGTTGCCTTGCAAAGGCTTGTTCAGACTTGGATTTCAAACCACCAGAGACTTAGCACTAATTTGCAAATGTTTGAAAATAGAGGTTTTGAAATTATTTCTAATTTGAAAATTTTTGGTTAAACTTTTACACCTGATCTTTCCAATAGTGGGGCAAGCAAACAAGTTCCTTAACATTTAAGCTTCAAAAGGTGATGGCCTAATGAGTGAAATTTTCTCACATGAAATCATAGCACAAGCTTCTGTTTTTGAGAAGAACCCTAAATTATGATGAATGCTTAGATGATATGAATGAGTTTTGGAATATGAATTTAGGGATGTTACACTAGAAATGCTTTATTCATAGATCTATTAATTTGCCTCACAAAATATTTTTTTAATCCATAAGTTGTTTTATATGGCCAGTAAGTTCAAAACAATCCATTTGCCAAAGGTTTTATCACAAAAATAGTTTTAGAACAATTTTTATATCCAAAATATGCCTACACAAGTTTCTGCAAAAACAACCATTTTTTCAGAAGCAATTCATTAAACAAAGTACATGGTTGGGTAGGATTTGTCTTGCTGATTCCATTGATATAAAATTTGTAAAATTTGGACGTGTGGTTTGAAAGTTATGAATTTTACAAAATTGAACATCCAATAGAACATAATTTCTGTTTTAAATCAACTCTAGGCCACGCGTCACGGTCTGATAGGCTGGTACCGCTTCGGTTGGATCAGCCTTTCTGGTGCGTTGGATATAAATAGATCGTGCAGCACCGAGACACTCATACGTCTTCGTTTAAGTGGATCTATCGTATCCACTGGATCTAAATCGAACGGCTACTAACGCCTTGCCAAGAACTGGCGGCGCGACGACGGTGGCGTGCGGCAGCGGCGCTCTACTAGCGGTGCTGCGACGGCTACAGGAAGCGAGGGAGAGGATGAGGTGGCTCACCAGATTCGCGGAGTGTTGCTGAAGCTCGACGTGGTCTCGGCAAGGACAGGGGTGCACGGGGTCACTGGCGATTCCTCACTGTAGTTCACAACGGCGTCGGGCACGCTCTGATGTTGACGGGGGGAGAGGCTACGAAGCGCGCTAGGACACGAAACAGGCGGTGTTAGATGCGCACGAGAGAGTAGATCATACGTGTGTCAATGAGAGGGGAGGGGCGGTCAGGACATACTGAGGGGGCTCGTCGGAGAGGAGACAAACGGCAGCGCTGCTTTGGCGAAGACGTAGTCGAGGTTACAGGGCGAGCGCGAGCAAGCTGGCGGCACTGGAGTGTGCGCCAGGCAATGGGGAGTAGTCTTGTGGTGGCTAGGGGGAAAGGAGAGGCGAGACTTGGCCGGAATCGCCGCCGGAGGGCGTCCGAGGCAGTGGAGTTTCAAAGCAAAATCAAAGCGGCCCGGGGGCGTAGAGGAGACGACGCCTGGGGGGAAAGATATAGGGGGCGTGGGCTTTTAAGTGTGCATGATCACAACAAGTAATGGCTGCAGCGTTAAGGCGAATTAAGCCCACGGAACTACAGCCAGAAACAGCGAGGAGGGAAGGAAGAAGGGGTCGCGGCGGGTGGAGACAAGAACTGACAAGCGGGACCGTTTCGTCAGCTAGGGAGGAAGAGGGGCAGTGGGGTCCAGTATTCAGTGACACTGCGGGTTCAAACTGCGGTGAAAAACGATTCGCGCGTAGAGGGAGGGGGAGTGGGCTAGACTGGGCCGGTGGGCTGGTTTGCTGGGCTGGCTGTTTCGTTTCTTTTTTTGTTCTGAATGTTTTTCTTTTTCCTTTTCTATTTATCTATTTTGATTTTGTTTGAACTTTTCAAACTACAATTTGATTTCAAACTTCAACCAAACTTTATGTATATTCAAATACTGTTTAATAGTTCATTTTAAAGTCAAATTTAGAATATTTCTTGTATTTTTTTAGGGTATATTAATTATTTAAAATAAGGCCCTTGCTTTAAATTGAAATAATATCAAATATATTTTTAGTCCTTATTTAATTTCAATTTTCACAAAAAAACTTTCCAGTAAGTTTTATTTATTTATTAGGGTGTCAAAATAATTGACCTTGAATTATTTGGAATATTTTTAATATGATTTATAAATCATTTAAATTGGGTATTTGTTTTTATTCCAATGAAATCAATTATGGTTTTAATTCCATAAATTTTATTTAAGTGATTTCCTTGATTCCATTTAAGTTAATTAAATAACTTTTATTCCACTTGGGTGAGTTCTAGATACTATTTTCCCATGGTTTAATTAATCATTCTTATTAGGGATTTGTCTTTATTCAAATAGAAATAGAATTTGGTTAATGCCATTTGACTTAATTTGAAAATTCTTTATCCTTTTATTTTATTTGGATCTGGATTATATTCATTCCATTTGCTTATGGATTAGGCCAATATTTAATTTGGTCTTTAAATATTCCTCATTTAATATTTCTTTCTTTATCTTATAAAATCCATATCTTTTTATTTAGAAATCCAAACTTGGTGATTCCAATTTGTAAAATCTTATTTAATAATTGTTTATCCTTTTAAATGTCTTTAGGATTAATTGCTCACCCTTTGGTATGGATTTCTTGATAAGTGCTATATTAGCTTTGGAAATTCAATTCCCTTATCTTATTAATTTCATAAGATTTTATCTATGGTTCCAAATTGAATGAAATCAATTTTTATGGTTTTATAATATCTTTATTTGTCATTCTTGATCATTTATAGATGTTTTGTTGACAAAATTTTATATGTATTAAATCCATGGTCTTAGAGATAACTTGGAAGTGATTTTATTTCATTTGGGTTTTAGGGCTTTGGTTTATTTCCCAAATGTTTAAATTTCCAGATGCATTTATGTAGAATGCCTTCCACTTTGATTTGAATTTAGTTGGATTCAAATATTAACCAAAGTTTGTTCAAGATGGGATTTTAAGTTTCCATTTAGAAACAAAAGTTTCTTTTCTCCCTAAATTTCAACAATTATTTATTTTGTTTATTTATTTTTCACATTACAAAATTTGGAAAATTTTGGGATGTGACACCAACTGTGGGCCACCTAGGTTATCCAGATTAGAGACATGCTATGGTGATACCCATTTAGCATATCCCCAGCAGATTGCTCGCAACTGATCAGCCGGAACGTGTGCTTGACGGGCGTACTTTTGGAAACCTCTACACATTTTGACCAGTTTCTTGGCATCCGCCTTAGGTGTGAGCCAAAAGAATCCGTGTCGAAAAGCTTTTGCCACTAAATATTTGGCTGCGGCATGGTGACCACACTTGCCTTCATGGATTTCTCGTAAGATTTCCACTCCTTCTTCCGGAGAAATACATGTTGGGCCACGTAGAGATAAAAAACCTTTTCCTCTAACGTGGTGATCCCAAGATCTAGATGAGGTAGAAGACCACGAGGATTACCACTAGATGCACGGTTGCAGATTACTGATGAAGCACGCCATTTGACGCAGTGAAGTCCTTGCGATCTCAATCCAATCAACGATCATCATGGTGCTGGTCGTACAACACCTCTGCTGGTATCCACACGTACAAGGAGGAACGCCGACGGTGAACTGATAGGTTCGTTATAGCAACAGGACAGCTGTGGATCTAGGGTTTCCAACGCATGGAATGACCTAACCGTTAACCCTCCCCGGTTTCCGCGCCCACTATATATAGGGAGTGAACGTGGGCTCCACTCACTTATGGCCCATTCACTAAATTCCATATAATATTAGTCACTGTGAGTCTGACTCACTGACTCAGTCCAAAATCTGGCTCGGGTCCAACCCAACCAGATTTACGGTTCAGATCCAATCCGAACTTTCTCCTACTCTTAAGTGTGTGACCCCGCAGGGTCATGGCAACTTGGACACGATTGGAGTCCGACTCTTAATCCATCAGTCGGTAGCGGCTCCTACCAGAATGTGCCGACTCCCAAGTACCAAAGAGTCATGAAGACTTTCCTTACCAATGCGACTTGCATCCGAGTCCCTTTTGCCTCACGATATACCTTGTCAGACTATAGGCGAATAATTATCATCCCTTAAATAGTCTGACTCTCTTCTCGATCAGAGATAAGTGATTCATCCGACTAACTCTTAGTCAATTGCCTCGGTTAACAGTTAACCGAGTCGTGCATGGCCATGCTTTCCAAATCATATCATCCGAGAGGGACCAAAGAATATCTCTCCAATCGGAGGTTATTCACAGCACGCAGCTTGATTCTCAGTCGACCCGAACTATGCCTTTATAACTGCCTAGTTACGGATCAACCTTTGACAGAACCTAAGTCGGTGATCCTCAACTCGGACCATGCAACAACCTTAGGTCTAAGGATTATATTCATTGAGATATACAAATGACAACTTGTTCGTTGTACCTCAATATGGGTCAATCCGACTCGCTAAACACTTTAGCCAAATCTGTGTAAGTCGGAATAGCATCTCCATTCCCATGACAAGTCAAACCGAGTCATCAACCGACTTTCACATTGGGCTAAGTTGTGTGTCCAGCACAACCTCGATGACCAAGGATATTTAGTACAAACAACATGAATGTATAGTTCCACAACTAAATCACATATTCAATGATACACATCAGATGTTTATACAAGGACAACTTAATATATTTATGAATACAATGGGAAATATCATCATACATGATTGCTTCTAGGGCATATTCCCAACAGCCGTGTTCTCCAAGAAGTCGCATCCGTATGGGCCTTGGTCGCCCGAATCCTTCCCGGGCTTCATTATCCGCATGGTGTAATCATGTGTTCCCCTGCCAGGCTGGTACCAGATAGGCTAACATTAGGCACCCATAGGACATACCCATGTCAGTAGCCCCTGAGTGTTCAGTCGAATCGCAGATTCGACTAGAGACTCTTAAGTCTTTCGGGTGCTTTCATCCGAACAAGTTTTGAGTCAATGCTTTGGTTCATAGGGATTGTTGATACGTGTGCCTGAATCACCCGATGGATCAGGGTCAGTTAACTGTCTTTGGACAAAACAACACGATCTACTTCATACTCGAGTCCAGCATAACCTCAATGACCAAGGATATTTAGTACAAACAACATGAATGTACAGTTCCACAACTGAATCACATATTCAATGATACACATCAGATGTTTATACAAGGACAACTTAATATATTTATGAATACAATGGGAAATATCATCATACATGATTGTCTCTAGGGCGTATTCCCAACAGTCTCCCACTTGCACTAGAGTCAATCTTCCGACATCACATGTCTAAGCATCTAATGCCCATAGCTCTTAGGTGCGCCTCATGCTTCGGCTGTGGTAACGGATTTGTCAACGGATCCGCAATATTTGCATCTGTGTGTACCTTGCATAACTTGATATCACCCTAATCCACGAACTGGCGAATCAGGTGGTACCGCATGAGTATGTGCTTGTTCTTTTGGTGTTGTCTAGGTTCCTTGGCTTGTGTAATAACACCATTGTTGTCACAATACACATCTAACGGATTGGACGAGCCCTGAACCACACCAAGATCCATGAGGAAATTTCTCATCCAAACAGCTTCCTTCGCTGCCTCTGAGGCAGCAATATACTGAGCCTCTATTGTAGATGTAGACACAATCTCTTGCTTGGAACTCTTCCAGCTCACAACCCCTCCGTTTATCACAAACACATACCCGTATTGCGAACGAGAACCACCAGAGTCAGTAAGATAACTCACATCTGTGTAACCCTTTACACTGAGTTCATATTCACCTCCATAAACCAAAAACATATCCTTAGTCCTTCTCAAGTACTTAAGGATATTTTTAGCCGCTGTCCAGTGTATTTCTCCAGGATCAGCCTGGTATCTGCTCACAACACTTAGAGCATAGGAAACATCCGTCCTAGTACAAATCATGGCATACATGATGGAACCAACTGCAGAAGCATACATAATCGCACTCATCCGACTTTGCTCATTAGTTGTCAAAGGACACTGAGTCTTGCTAAGTTCTACACCATGGGACATCGGTAAGAACCCCTTCCTAGACGATTCCATGTTGAACTTTTTCAACACTTTTTCCAATTATGTACTCTGAATCAATCCAATGAGCCGTCTTGATCTATCTCTATAGATCTAGATTTCGAGAATATAGGTTGCCTCACCCAAGTCTTTCATTGAGAAACTCCTTTCCAATGATTCCTTGGTTTCTTGCAACATTTGGACATCATTTCCAATCAATAATATGTCATCCACATATAAGATTATAAAGTTTACTTTGTTCCGACTAAACTTATTGTATAAACAAGAATCATGATCACTCTTGATGAAGCCAACCGATTTGACTACCTCATCGAAGTGAATATTCCAACTCCGAGATGCTTGCTTCAACCCATAAATGGATTTCTGAAGTTTGCACACCTTGTAAGCATTAGACGGATTGACAAAACCCTCGGGCTGTATCATGTACATGTCCTCGGTTAAATTTTCATTAAGGAAAGCCGTTTTGACATCCATCTGCCATATCTCATAGTCGAAATAGGATGATATAGCTAACATGATCCGTACTGACTTAAGCATCGCTATAGGCAAGAAATTCTCGTCGTAGTCAACTCCTTGAACCTGTCGGAACCCCTTCACGACAAGCCGTGCTTTATAGATGGAAACATTTCCATCCATATCAGTTTTCTTCTTAAAGACCCATTTGCACTCGATGGGCCTTGCACCGTCTGGCAGATCAACCAAGTTTCAAACTTGATTTTCATACATAGACTTTAACTCGGATCTCATGGCTTCAAGCCATGACTCGGAATCAGATCCCACCATCGCTTCCGAATAATTTGCCGGATCATCCCTATCTAACAGTAATACATCACGAAGACTTCGTAATCTCGTCGATCTTCGTAGTACAGGTGCTACTGCCGGCTCAGCTACCACGACTGGCTCAACTTCCAAGGTTTTTGCCGACTCGCTACTAGACGGTTCCTCTCGAATTTCTTTGAGCTGCACTGCTCCCACTGACTCCCCGACCGAGAAACTCTTTATCAAGGAAGACGCTGTTCTGAGCGACAAACACTTTGCCCTCTTCTCGGTTGTAGAAGTAGTAACCCAAGGTTTCCCTTGGATATCCCACGAAAATACACTTATCCGACTTGGCCGTAAGCTTGTCCGACTAAAGTCGCTTGACAAATGCTTCACAACCCCAAATCTTAAGAAAAGACAAACTCGGATTTTTGCCTGTCCACATCTCATGTGGTGTCTTCTCTACCGACTTTGATGGTACTCTGTTTAGTGTGAACGCTGCTGTTTCTAGACAATAACCCCAAAATGATAAAGGTAGATCTGTCAGACTCATCATTGATCGTACCATGTCCAATAAGGTCCAATTCCGCCTTTCCGACACACCGTTCCTCTGTGGCGTTCTCGGTGGAGTAAGTTGTGCAACTATTCTGCAACCTTTTAGATGGTCATCAAACTCATGGCTCATGTACTCACCTCCTCGGTCTGACCGAAGAAACTTTACTTTCTTGCCGAGTTGATTCTGTACTTCATTTTGGAATTCTTTGAACTTTTCAAAAGCTTTTGACTTATGTTTCATCAAGTAGATATATCCATACCGGCTCAAATCATCAGTGAATGTAATGAAGTACTCAATAAAACCCCTGGAGGTCGTGCTCATTGGTCCACATACATCACTACGTACTAGTCCCGACAAGTCAGACGCCATTTCTTAACTCTTTGCAAAAGGTGTCTTGGTCATTTTGCCGAGTAGGCAAGATTCGCATGTCTCAAACGACTCCAAGTCAAACAAAGTTAGGAGTCCATCATCATGAAGCTTCTTCATGCGTTTCCAACTTATATGACCAAGTCGATAGTGCCAAAAGTAAGTCATATTTAGATCATTTGGTTTCAACCTTTTAACATTTATGTTATAAACCGACTCACCATCAAGATTCAAAATAAATAACCTGTCCTGGACGGGTGTAAAGCCGTGAAACATATCATTCAAATATAAAGAAAAACCATTATTCTTGATATTCAACTCATAGCCTTGCCTCATCAAACATGAATCAGAAATAATGTTTTGACTGAGCATTGGAACATAATAAAATTATTCAGTTCCTTAATGAATCCGGAAGGTCAATGAAGTTGCATCGTGCCAACTTCCAATGCAGCTACTCTTGCTTTGTTGCTGACTCGAATATCAACCTCGCCTCTTGCTACGCTCCTAGTTCTTACCAGTCCCTGCAACGAGTTGCAGATGTGAATAACTGATCTGGTATCATATACCTAAGAACTATTAGGTGCACCAGCAAGATAAATGTCTATAACATTGCAAACAAGTGTACCCGAGTCGGAAGTCATACCTCCACTCTTGGCTTTGTCAGCCAAATACTTGCTGCAGTTCCTCTTGTAGTGGCCATCCGCCTTGCAGTAGAAGTAAGTGGATCCGGCTAAAGGAGATGGCTTAGTCCCTGAGGAAGCGCTGGGGACTGGGTCCTGAGCCTACTTTCCTCCTGACTTAGCTTTCTTCTTAGCCCAAGAACTTTTCTTGAACTTAGCCTTATTCTGCACCATCAACACTTGACTGGCGCCCTTCTTGAGATCCGCCTCTGCCTGCTTGAGAATCCCATGCAATTCAGTGTGCTTCTTATCCATACCAAGCATGTGGCAGTTCGATATGAACTAACCATACGCACTAGGAAGAGAGTTTAGAATTATGTCTGTAGCGAACTCTTTGCTAATGGGGTAGCCAAGCCTCTCTAGATACTGCATGTAACTGTTGGAGATATGCCCAAGAGGCAATAATAAAGTGTATATTATCATATCTTTAGCTTTATGATAAAAGTTTACATACCATGCTATAATTGTATTAACCGGAAACATTAATACTTGTGTGGTTTGTAAACATAAGAGTCCCTAGTAAAGCCTCTTGTTAAACTAGCTTGTTGGTTAATATATGATCATGGTTTTCTGATCATGAACATTGATATGTTATTAACAACAAGGTCATATCATTAGGAGAATGATGTGATGGACATACTCTTATAGTTAAGCGTAGCATAATATCAAGTCATTCAAATAGTCCACTTGCTATAAGCTTTCAAATACATAGTAACCTAAATCCTTTGACCATGAGATCATGTTAATCACCATCACCAGATGGATGCTTTAATGACATCAAACACCACTTCATAACTGGGTGGCTATAAAGGTGGCATTAAGTGTTTGGAAAGTATGTGTTGAGGCACATGGATCAAGAATGGGATTTGTCCATCCATATGATGGATAGATATACTCTGGGATCTCTCGGTGGAATGTCATCCAATTAGCGTGTAAGCATGTGACTAGCTCACAAGGGATCACATATCACGGGAACAAGAAAAGAGTACCTATCGGTAATGAGATTGAACTAGGTATACAGAGATACCGACGATCAAACATTAAGTATCGCGAGACAAAGGGAAATTGGTATTGTATGTGAATGGTTCATTTGATCACAAAGTAATCATAGAAATATGTGGGAGCCATATGAATTTCCAGATTCCTCTATTGGTTATTGATCAGAGAAGGGTCGCGGTCAAGTCTACATAATTCACGAACCGTAGGGAGACGCACTTAAGGATTCGATGTTGTTTAGTAGATATGGAATGTAAATAGGGAGACCTAATGTTGTTCAGAGTCTCAGATGGGATCCGAGATATCATGAGGAGACCCGGAATGGTCTGAAGAATAAGATTCATATAAGGAAAGTCCAATTCCGGAGTTCGGGAATGATTCTAGTGTTTTCAACAGAATGATCTAGAAGGGTCTAGAAGGTTCACCGGACCATAAGGGGAAGGGTACATGAATGTGTCATGACTAAGTGGAATGATTGCATCATGTCCTAGGTCACTTGGCAGTTTGAAAGAAAGGAATTAAACTCCGAAATTGAAAGTCAAGAGGCAAGTTTGAAAAGTCAAACTGGGACAATGTTTCCTGGTGGAGGAAGGAGAGAATCCTTCTCTCCCTCCACGACAAGCCTAGTAGGAGAGGGAGTTGGGGAAGGATTAAAACTCCCCTCTCCCAAGCTGCCCCTGCCTCTCATAAATAGAGGGGAGGGGTGCCCCCCAAGAACACAACTAGCACCACCCCTCCAAGCCGCCGCCGCTGGCTCCACCTCCTCCTCTTCGGCTTCTAAACCCTAGATCGCCGGGGAAACCCTATTTCTCCACCATAACCCTCTCCGTCTTAGGCGAAGCCCTGCAGGATCTTCCCTCTATTTCCGACACCACGCCGTCGTGCTGCCAGAATCGCGAGGAGAGAACTACAACCTTTGCTGCTTGCTGGAACAAGGGAGAGGAAGGTCTTCATCGAGTACCGTACGTGTGAACGACTGCGTAAGCGCTGCCGTAACGCGACGCCAAAAGGATTGTCTACGCGATCTTGAGATCGACAAGTGAACGACTACATCACCCACGAGAATCTGCTCTCATTAACCGCTTTGGAATTTTCGAGGGTGAGTACTCTAATAAACTAATTGCTATAATCTAGTTGATAGATCTTGGATTGTGTGTGTTCATGCGATAGATTTTTTTTGTTTTCCATGCTACGAACCCCTACTGTGGTATCAGATCCATGTCTATATGTAGATCTGTTGCACGAGTAGACCACAATGGTCATTGTGGGCGTGGATGCTTTTATTGTCGATTGCTTCTTGTGTACTTTGCATCTTGCGGGATGGTGGGATGAAGCGGCCCGGGCTAACCTTATATGACATCGTTCATGAGACTTGATCCATGCTCAACATGCAACTTGTATTGCATAAGTGGCTTTGAGGGTGTCTGTCTCTCCCAACATAGTGAAGATTCAATTTACAGCGGGTGATTGACAATACTAGTATCAACATTGTGTTTCTTGTTCGTAAGTTATAACGATACTTATTGAGAGCCCCAAACCACGTAAAATATCCAAAGAAAATTAGAGGCGTCTAACTTTGTTTTGCAGGGGTGTGCTGTGATGTGATATGGCCATGATTGTGATTATATATGATGTATGCAATGTTCCTTATTTTAAGTCGGTAACCGGCATGAGCCTTATGGTTGTATTTTAATTTCATTAAGACCTGCGTGTCTATTATTCAAAGTAGTTGTAATAATTGATGCTGGTGGGAGACAACCATGGAGTGGTGCCATTGACCTTGACGCCACGCCGGTGATGATGGAGATCATGTTCGTGCTTGAAGATGGAGATCCGAAGCACAAGAAGAAAGGCCATATCATATCACATATTTTGAATTGCATGTGATGTTAATCCTTTTATACATCATGTATTGCTTAGATTGAGACGGTAGCATTATAATATGATCCCTCTCACAAAATATCAAGTTATAAAGTATTCGTCCTTAGTAGACACCGTTGCCAAAACTCGTTGTTTCGTAGCACCACGTGATGATCGGATGTGTTAGATTCTGCGAGTGTATACAACGGGAGCAAGCAAGATTTGCTCATGTGAAAATTAAGGTTTAATCTTGACGAGCCTAGCATGTATAGACATGGTCTCGGAACACATATAACCGAAAGGTAAAACATGAGTCATATAGTATATATGATGAACATGTTGATTGTTCGCCTTTGAAACTACATCATGTCTCATGATGATCGGACTTGGTGTAGTGGATTAGGTTCGTGTGATCACTAAAACAATGTGAGGGATATTGTTTTGAGTGGGAGTTTAACAGTAATATGATTAAAATTTGAACACTATTTATCATAAATTAAATCAAAGTGAATTTGCATAGTTGTTATAGTCATTGGCATCCATTTACCACCTTGCGCTTAGTTATAATTTAGATAATAGAACTATAGAATTCTGGTTAGTTACTTTACGAACTGGTATCGTATATATTTGAAGTGTTAATCTAAAGTTTAAAAGTCCTATTGCAAACTTCCAGTAAGTTCTGGTTACTTCGTGAAGTTTAATAATTCGTATTAAATCAAGAGTAACAATTCTAGTGTTAGTATATAAGTATCATGTTTGTCTCCATGATTCTTGATGTTCAAAAGACTGTTTTAATATCAAGGTTATCTAGGAGCTCAAAGAGTTGTTTCAGAAACCATCGTGTGTGGAAGATATTGCGATATCTAAAACAATGTTTTGGTTACAACATGATACGGTATAATATGGCAAAAGTTTATGTTCTCATATTTTATGAGAATTTGCAAAAGGTTGGAGACACTGGTCATCCTAATCCTCCAATTTTTTTTGGAGAGCAACATTATACTCACAATTCACCGTTATAAGCTAAAGTAGCTTGATCATGAATAATTCCATGATAAGGATGAATATTTGATGTAGATAAAATGTTTACTACACTAAAAGATTACTAAAGATGAAATTTGAAAGAACACCAAGCATTTGATGATGGTGATCTACTTCAAAGTGCAAGTCCAAAGACATTGGCATTTAACTATGCACGCTTTGGACTATGTGTCATGAGTATGGCACCACTGTTGATGTTGATAGATTCTTTTGAAAGGATAAATAAATACTGAAAGAGAAATCTAAGAAATATTTGGCAGAAAAGAAAAGACTAGAATTGTTCAGCTTAGGTATATATAAGATATCTGTGTTATGGCTGTATTCTTTGCTTGTTAAATAATGTAGTTCTTGAGTATTGGATACTGAATTTGTTGGTGTGAATCGTCATACGAAACAACACAATTCATGAACTATAATGGCCTAAGTAACTAGCAAAAGAATATGTGATGATGTTCATCGAGAACAAATAAAGGGTTGTTGTGTTGCTCATTAATATCAAAGCTTTCCTTCAAGATTTGTTTTATCAGGTATTATGAGAATAAAAGGGTTGTTCAAATAATTGCCGTAATCTATAAACGATGAATGATTTACAAATGTCTTTGGATAAATCACATCCATAAAACAAGTGCTAAAAATGTTGAAAGACAAATGATTGAAAGATCACTTAGGAAGTGGCATCGCCGTTTAAATTATATTGGAAGTAAAACATGAAGAAACTCCATATGGATGGAATTTTGGAGTCTTTTGATTTTGATTAAATGACGCTTGTGAAACTTTCCTAGAGATAAGTAAAACTTCGTTCGTAGGCCAAAAGTGAACGAATGACTAGCTTATTGGAACTTGTACATATAGATGTATGAAGCCCATTATGTGTAGTCTAGAGCGATGGATTTCAACTTCATATGATTTCTCCAAAAATTTGAGTGAATATATGAATATTTACTTAAAGAGTATGAAGTGTGAAACGTTTTAAAAGTTCAAAGACTTTCAAGATGAAGTGCAAAATCAATGTAACATGAAAATAAAGAATTTATGATAGGATCATAAAGGAAGATCTTTGAGTTACAAGTTTGGCATGAACACCTAAGATTTGAGGAATCGTTCCATGGATTTGCATTTCTCGAAACACCATATGAGTATGGAGTATTCGAGATATGTAATAAAACCTTATTTGACATGGTGAGATCAAAGGTGTCATTTATAAAACTGCCATAATATTTTAAAGATTAAAAGCCTTAGAGACTACCGATTTTTCACTGAAAAGAGCTCCATCATGATCCGTTGAAACAACACCATATAAAGTTATGGTTTGGGATAAAACCCAAGTTGTCCTTTCTTAAACATTGGTATGCTATGCATAAGAAAGATGTTTGCAACCAAAGTCGGATGAACATATCTTTTTATGTTATTTCGAATAATCATTGGGTATTTCTCCATAACACCGAAGACAAAAGTGTTTGTCACTTAGAACGTCAAAGTTTCTTTTCGAAGAAATTTTTCCGTGAAAAGTTAAGTGGGAGGACAATAGAACTTTGATAAGGTTAAAAGAACCTTAGCTATATGTGCAAAGTTGCGCAGCGTCGGAAAGCATTTCGGAGGCAGCAACAATGCTCATGGCTCATGTGCCTCAAAGGTTGGTGTCATGCCTCAAAGGTTAGATTTCAGCACAACTTATCACCCTTAGACTGATGGACAAACGGAGCGAGTAAATCAAATACTCGAAGATATGTTGAGAGCCTGTGTGTTAAAGTATGGATCAAAATGGGAAGATTGTCTGTCGTTCGCAGAATTTTCGTACAGCAATAGTTATCAAGCCAGTTTGCAAATGGCCCCATTTGAATTCATGTATGGAAGGAAGTGTCGTACCCCTTTGAATTGGTCGGAAGTAGGAGAGAGTCAGATTTTTGGACCCGACATCCTACGAGAAGCCGAAGAGAAAGTTCACAAGATCCCTGAGCACCTCAAGACAGCCCAATCCAGACAGAAGAGTTACGCCGACAAGAGACGTCGAGACCTCGATTTCAATATCGGAGATTTTGTGTATCTCAAAGTGTCACCTTTGAAGGGAATGCAACATTTCCAGCTCAAAGGAAAGTTATCCCCCAGATATATCGGACCCTTCAAGATTCTGAATCATCGAGGAGAAGTATCATATCAACTGGAACTGCCAGAGGAGATGTCAGCCATGCATAATGTGTTTCATATCTTGTTACTTCGCAAATGCCTAGAAGTTCGGGAGAAGACCGAAGTGTTCAAGAACATTGATCACCGAACCATAGAGATCAACGAGGACCTGACGTATCCTGAAGTACCCATTCGTATTTTGGAGGAAGCTTTCAGAACCACCAGGACCCGGAGTATCATGTTTCTCAAGATCCAGTGGAGTAACCACACTAAAGAAGAAGCTACCTGGGAGCAAGAAGACTACATTAGGACTGAGTTTCCAGATCTCTTTAAATCCTAGTTTTCCCTTTTTCACAAATCTCAGGATGAGATTTTGTTTAAGGAGGGAAGGTTTGTAACATCCAAAAATATTAATCAAGATTATAAAATTCCAGTCACCCAAATTTAGGGTTAACAAAAAGTTTTGTTAATTAAAATCATTATGAATGCATGTGTGTATGTGATGAATGTATAAATGCATGAATGGACTTGTTTGATTGTTGTGAATATCAAGGAATGGTTTAAAGGTGAAAAAACTTCATCTAAATCAATTCCAAGCAGAAACAAATCAATAGAAATTCAAAAACAAACAAAACAAGCAAATGGTCATTTTTGCCAATCTGCTCACTAGGCCACTTTGAGTGTTTCTAGTCCAAGATTTCAAACAGAAACAGATCCATTTATTTTCACCCCTTGCTAGACCAAGTGAAAGTGAACCCAAGCCCACTTTGCAAACCCACAGAAACATTTGGCAATCTGATTCAAATGACAATTCAAAATTGAAATCTATATCATATGGGAAGATCACCATTTCTCAAAACCCAACCAAACTAGTGCACCTTGACAAATCCAAGCAACCAGAGACTACCTAGTATGTGACTAGTACACCCACCAAGTTTCATCCAAAAATTCAAATTCAAATCTCTTGCGACCATTTCATCAAACACCTTATGAACACCAATCAAATTAAACATCAAACACTATAGTGAGCAGTGTTGTGCCAAACTTGTCCCCTCTCTAGCTCTCACTACACTCTCAGTAGATGATCCAACTAGTTTAACCAGCCCTAGCTCACTGTGAACTCGACCATGCCATCAATGGTGACCATGGCCGAGCACACTTGCCACCCCCACTATTGACAACAAGCTAGAAGACTCACTAGCCTCGCCAACCTTGTCTAGCAGGCACTCCACCGTCCACCGCCACCCCCTGTCCAAAGCTCGAGCCCTGCCAGCCCCTGGACCACACCGAACGTGCACGCCCAGTCTCTCTACGACCATGCCGAGAGCGCGCCAGAACGCCGCGCTCGACACGCTCGCACAGACCGCCCCCCCGCTTTCGCCGCTTGCGTACGTGATCACCACTGCCCAGGGAACCGCCTAGACATGCCCATTCGCCGCCGCGTTCTGTTCAGACGTGGACGATGAACCTCAGCCGTGGATCTTGCATCTAATCCTACGTCCCTAATCGCCCCTTACCCCTTCGCACCCCCTGTCTCACTAACGAGTGGGGACAGACACTTAACCTGCCCGTGTGTGCGCTGTGCGTAGTGGGCCGATGTCACATCCCAAGATTTTCCAAATCTTGTTATGTGAAAAATAAATGAATAAAATAAAACTTTGTTGATTTTCAGAGTGAGAAGAAACTTTTTGAATCAAATTGGGAACTTTCAAAAACCTATTTGGACCAAATAAAATCCTAAAGGGATTTAAAAAGATAAATAAACAATAAACTTAGAAATATTTAAAATTACTATTTTGGGTCTTTTAATAAAAGGATTTGGTTTTCAAAAGAAAAAGGTGGATTTATAAATAAAGATTATTTTATAGAGCCAAATTAAACCTTGGCTAAGTTTTTGAAATAAAATGTTTTGTTTTGATAAAAATAGTAAAGGTTTATTTAAATAAAATAATAAGGATTTAATATCCAATTTTACTTAAGCAAAGGCTTTTCCCATTTTAAATAAACACTAAAACTTATTTATTTTAAATAAGTTTTCCAAGTATTTTATTTTATCAAATAAAACCTACTGAAGTGTTTTGGTGTTATTCTAGATTTCAAAATAAAGATTTTGATAAAACAAATCCTATTTGATTTAATAACTAAGGTCCATTTTATTTAATTATTAATGGACCCTAAAATAAAAATGTTATCTTATTTTAAACAAGTTTTCCAAATATCTTATATTTTCAAATAAAACCTACTGATTTGGTTTTGATAATATTTGGATTTCAAATGGAGATTTTATTGAATAAATCAAAACCTATTTGAATTAATAATTAAGGTCTATTTTATTTAATTATTAAATAGATCCTAAAAGAATAAAAATTAATATTTTTATTTGGGATTTGGTTTATGTTGTTAAACAGAACCAAAACTCATTACAAGTTTGGAAGTGTTTTGAATGGAATTGAATGTTTGTTTTGTTGATTGAATTGGTTGTTTGAAATTCAAAACAGAAAATAGATTTAGAAAAGGAAAAAAAGCAATCAGGAAGAAAAAAAATATATAAACAAACCCAGCCCAACTGGCCAGCCCAGCAAAGCCCAGTCCAACCCACCAGCTCTTCCCCACGCACGAAGCGTTTTTCACTTAAAACCGCACCCGCAAAGCAACTGACCGTGGCCCCTCTTTCCCTCTCACTCCCTCACTGCCAGGTAGACCCCACCGCCAGCTCACCTGTCTTCAACCGCGCGACCAGTTCCTCCTCCCCCTCTCTCCCGTTTCTGCGTTGAATTCGCGAGCTTAATTCTCGATTAATGGCGCAATAACCCCGCCCTGCGACCACGCACGATAAAGCGTCTCCCTCTCCTCTCTGGTTCCCCTCTGTCGCCCCACCTCAACACGCCCCCAGGCCGCCCAATTCCTCGCCACACCACCCTCTGTCCGACGACGCTCCGGCGACGATTCCGGCCAATATTCACCGCCCCTCGCCTCCTCGATCACACTCACAAGTTCCCCAGGACCCGGCACATCTTTCTGCATCCGCAACTCACTCGCGCGCGTCCCTGAACCTCGACAACGACGATTCCAAGCGCCGCCACCATCTGTTTTCTATTCCGGCGAGGCCTCCAGGTAGAATCTAACCACCCCCTTTCCTCCCGTTCATGCTCGCTTGTCAGTGAACCGCGTACAAAGCTAACCGCAACCTTTGTTCCCTCTCCCGTGCTCTGTAGCAACATCCCCAGGGACACCTGAACGCACCCGACGCCAGGAGCAACTCCGGCGAGCCATTACTCTCACCTCCGTGCTCCCCTTCGCCAGCCAGTACCTCCTTGAGCTTCCCCAAGCTTCGGCGAACACGGTGAGCCTTCTCCTCCTCTCCCTTGCGTCCTGTATCATCGGCGACGACCTCGCCTGAGCGCTGCCGCCAGAGCACCGCCGCCAGTGCCGCTGAGTATTGGTCAGAGTAGTTGGGACCGTTGGATTTGAATCTGACGATTATGATAGAAAGTAAGCGAATGGGTACGCACGCTTCTGAGCCGTATGATTTCACTTAAATCCTACGGTCTGTGTTAGTCGATCCGCACGAACCGTTTTCGACGAATCAGAACACCCCACGTGTCCAGTGTTTGTTTTAAAAACAGAATTTGATCTATTAGATTTCCAATTTTGTAAATTGCACAACTTTTAATCCACACGTCCAAAAATTACAAACTTCATATCATTGGAATCAGTGGAACAAGCCCTAGCCAACCATGCCTTTTTTTAGTAAAAAGCTTCTGGAAAAATGGTTGTTTTTGCAGAAACATTTGTATGCTTGTTTAGGTTATAAAAATTGTTCAAAAATGATTTTGGGGTTAAAATCTTTTGCAAATGGAGTGATTTGAACCTACTGACCATAGGAAACACTTTGTGGTTTCAAAAATGTATTTGGTGAAACAAAAGAATGATTCTTTGATTTAAAACCATTTCTAGTCAAATAAAAATATGGTTTATTTATTAAAAATGGTTTTGGAAGAAAACCTTTGGAAAATGTTTTGTTTTAAAATCTCTGACCCCAAACACCAAGTTTTGTGGTTTGAAAACTTATTTGGTGAACCCTATAGATTAATTCCTTAGTAAAAATGTTTTACACCACATAAAATGATACTTTGTTTTGAAAATGGTTTTTGAAGTGAAACCTTTTGCAAATGACTTTTCCCCTTTATAAAATGACCATTAGGTGCTTTCAAATGTTTATGCCCCATTAGGAACCACTTTTCCAAATAAAACAAAGTTTGGCATGTTTGCATGCATTACTTTGACTTCATGATTTTATGTGATGTTTTGCTTGATTGGTAGATTGAGTTTGTGCCTTGCTTGATTGAATTGTAGTGACTTGAAGAGTGTGATTGTTGCAAGGACAAGGAGTGAACTTATACCCTCTACCAAAAAGTCAAGTGATGCTTCATACTTTTTGTCCCATTACTTTCACTATGCATTAGTGATTTTCTCTAAGTAAAACTTGCATGGAATTTTGCTAAGTATAAACCTTGCTATAGGAAATCCTAGTAGATGAAACCTTAGTAGAAATCTTCCTAAGTTAAGATTCCTACTACTATCAATCTTAGCTAATAGAAAACAAGGGTGGAAAATATATTCACACTATGGAAAATTTCTAAGTCTGAGGACTGGTGTTTTGTTTAATAAAACAACTAAGTTAATGAATCACCTGGGTGGAATGGTAATTGCTTGGTGGATTTTGGTTGAGTGGTTCACAAGGACCATGTCTATGGTTTACCTTGTGTATCTCACTTGTGGATGGCCACCCAGGAACAAAGAGATTTGAGATGTCAAATGTTGAGAAGCTTCAAGTGCAGCCACTTGGCATTATGGGCTCTGCCTGGATCATATAGGTTGCAAGAACTTAGCCATATGGACAGTTGGTGGTAGAGTTTGATAGGTTGGAGCGCGTCCATTTTGGTCTAAGGGAAGGCTTCTGAAAGATCTTGTCTTGAGAAACCAAGTCTTGTGGGGAAAGTGCACCACCTCTGTAGAGTGTAAAATCTAAGTACTTAGCCATGTCCCTGATAAAGGACAGTTTGAGCATCAAGACTTGGAAGCAATCAAGAATGTCATCATCCAAGTTTCTAAGTTAAAAACTTGTGGTTGAACAAGGGTTAAAGGATCTTCAATCATTGATTGGGAGAAATGATTTTGTCAAGCAAAAACTTAGTGTTTTCAAATGTTAAGGAAAAATCTATTTTGAGCAATGCAAGCCTCAACTCCACTTAGCCAAATGCATATAGATGATAGACTCCACTATACTACCATAGTATCACTTGCCAATACAATTCAAATGTATTGACCCTTGTGGCTGTAACTTGTTATGTTGCAGGTTTGATGGATATTAGTAAAGTTGATTGATTAGGATTACAAGTCTACAACCAACATGTCTGCCTGTGGCACTTTGAAGATGAAGGACCCCATGCTTATAGATATTCTGCTGCAATGTAATGTAATAGCCAAATGAGCTATGTAAGATGTAATAAAATTATGTTATTCCTGGTTATAAAGTTGTATTATGACCTTTGTTTCTTGATATTACATCTTAACTGTGGATGCTAGCTATTGATCCAGGGACTATCATTGTAAACACAGGGGACTCTACCTTATTAAAGGTTGGGACCCTTACAGCCGACCCAGTTAACGTTCCCGCGTGACCCAGTAATTCAAATTTAGGTTTATCAATTTAGTTTCAAACCTAGTTCTGTCTATATATTCATAATTCAATCTAGAGAGATTCACTAAACCAAATTGCATGAAACCAATTTTGTAAGAAAGGTATTGCAATTATTAATCCAAGCCCGTTGGATTTAAATCATTTGGAATTCTATATCACTTATAGTAAAAATAACAAGGCAGCGACTTTTTTGCATCCAAACATTTTTAAAAATTCAACCATAAATGCTTTTGAGTAGATTTCAACTCTCAAAAATCACATTTGACTAGACCTTTCTGAATATATAAAAATATCTAGGTTTACTTGCAGTAATAATGGACAAGTAATAAAAGAATGCCCCATAGGCATTTCTAGTCATTTTAATTAATTAAAATAAAAAGGTTAAACCTTATTAAATTGTGACACCACTTTAAATCACATTCCCAAGTACTGAAATATGTGGTGATGACATGTGTAAACATGATCCCATGTTTTAGTTGGAGAATATTAAATCTTAAGTAGTTTTTCAATGAGTAGAAATTACTTTCTTCCTAAAATAAAATAAATAGGACTTTTGCCTTAATTCTTGTGATGATAGTGATGATCCTAGATCATCTAGGGTGAGATCTTGTGTGCTAAATAGAGTAGTTAAGAATTGTTTGGTGATTGTGTACTTCGTATTTATTTATAGACGCTAGTACCGAGCAAGGATACGAAGAGGAAGGAGAATACTACGAGGAAGAAGCAGAGGAGAATTTCAACCACTGCACTGCCCAAGGCAAGCTAAGCTAAACAATGCAAGTCATACTTGCAAGCTTAAACCTACAAGATAACCTATGCAATGCATTAGGCATGCCTTGATTATACCACTTGATGATACCTAATCCCAGTTTTACTTGCAAGCTTAGTTATTTTAATTCTTTATCCAAGCTTCGTACTTGTGTTTACTTAGTGAATTGAAGATTTTAGAAAGATTATTAAAGGTAGCATAAAGAGCATAAAGCTTCGCCTAAGTTAGATAAATCTTGATGTCATCCTGAGGCATGATATTGAACTTAGATAAGTTACACTTGATTATCACCTATCATTAGTGTTTACCCCACTTGTAGATGCTATTGCTAAGCATAAAACATGATCACTTTAGATGGGAATACTTGGTGAAAATGATTATGAAAACCTTAGAATGATGAGTCATTCTAATGAAATGTTTTGACATGTGCTATGAGCACCAGATGATTTCGATGATGAAAATGTTGAGGCAGGAGCCTTAGCCCTTCATAAAACTGATGGTTGTCTAGATGCGATACCATTCCAATTTTACCGTACAACCACAATACCCGAAATTGGGTAGGGCTTGACTGGAAATTTATATACCTTAGTATGGGTTCCCTTGCGGCCGAGGTTTGAGTTGAGGCTACCTCGTGAAGATTGACCACCTGTGCAGTTCCCAAGATGACAGATGGTCATGGTTGGGAGGGCAAACTCATAGGAGAGGTGCCTATACTAGGGAGTGTAATTGAAAGGTTAGGATTGATTATCCGCATACTGAGTATGGTGAATTAAGGATTGTTCCTGACGTATGTATCGAATATTGTGGTGAAAGTTTACCACCTCTGCAGAGTGTCAAACTATTCGAATAGCCGCGTCCACGGTTATGGACAGTTGGAGTGGCCATACTGTTCCTTCGTCAGATGTTTTCAAAATGACTTGTGAAATGAATTATGACTTTGACTTGACCACAACAGGGTTGTGAACATGGAAACTAAGTTCCCACTTAGGTGTTATAAAACTTTAAACTAGCTTTCTTTGCTTCTGAACTCAGTTAAGGTAAATCTAGATTTTTGTAAAACAACCTAGAGCCTAGTATTTCCTACTCAAAACCACTTTACTTGTTAGTCTTAGTTTGCGAGTACTTAAAGAGTGCTCATGGCTTTGTCCCTAGATATTCCCGTGGCCAGACTATGAAGAGGACTATCAGGAGGATGGACCGCATGGAGGTTACGGCAACTAGGATCATATCCCATCGTCAGCATTGCCTGTGACCATGAAGATGGAGCTTCGCCCACACTATAGTTATTATATTATTCCGCTGCTTTGATTGCACTGAGACTAGATCATGAGATCCTTTATTTGTTGCAAGACCTTATGTATGGTTTGTAATGGATGATGTACTGTGATATCCAATACGTTATGTCTCACAAAAATGGTAATCCTGGGATTGCGATGTATGGCATAATAGGCATCTGGGATTAAAAATCTGGGTGTTGACAAGTTCGTACCAGAGCCATCCTGACCATAGGAGACCCTAGTTAGAATGGACGCTTGAATCAAAAACTTAGTTTCAAAACCAAAGGAAGTGAGTATTTATGAAAACTTATTCTCATTCTTATCACTTTGATTCTTTCATGAAAATTCATGTTCCTCAAAAATTCTTGCCAACTTACATAAAATTTGACACACTTGATCACTCTACTAACTTACTCATCATACATTCTTATAGATGGACATGAAGTATAGCAAGTTCTATTAGTTGGGAAATGGAGGAGATCTAATCTTTGAGCATGACTTGGACTAGCTTTCGGAACATCTAGAGCGCCTGCACCCCAAGTTCTTCGGAGCCTAGCTCAACAATCAGGAAGGAGGAAAATTGCAATGCCTGATTGTTGCAAGTCTGTGAGGAAAGATTGAAGCGCCCCACCTCAGAGGGAATTCAGTTCACCTTAAGAGAGAACAACTAGCTAGATGGACTTGCCAGGGCCATGTAAGAAGCGCTTGCCCGTCTATGTGGGCAGAGTATCAATCAGATCAAGGGCACGCACTTTGAGTTTTATCCAAGGCGTGATGTTATGGGACAGCCACTGGAGGTACCTCGTCACCCAAATCTGAAGCATCAAGTGGACCACCTCAGCTTCATGATGTATGACCGGCAGAAGGAGTTGGACAATGCCCGCTCCTACGCCAACCACAACTACGCCATCGCCGTCAAGAAGGATAAGACCATCGCCATGCTAGTGAAGGATCGCAAGTCTCGTCGCCGTCAGGTTGGCAAGAAGGAGCGCATCATTGCCCGCCTTCGCTACAGGATCACCGACTTGGAGGAGACCATCACATGAAGCTTTAGGAGAGGGAGAATGTAGGGGAGGATATCCGTGGAGACCCCTATTCCTACCTCAGTGATGATGATGAATTCCTGGAGGATCATGCCATGGACTTCTTCACTGATGAGAATGACTTCGCCTTCATTGATGATGAGGATGAGGATGATGACGACACCGATTCCGAGGAGTAGTAGCACTTGAGCACTAGCGTTAGTGAGTTGTATCCGGTCCCACTGTATCGTAGTTTCATAGAATGGTTCTTAAAACCATCTGTTTTTCTTGTTGTGGTGTGCGTTTGTATTGTGTGCTATGAATGAATGAAAAGCAAGTTGCTAGAAAAATCCGAGTCAAACCTTGAAAACTTTTCAAAAACAAAACCCTGAACCTTAGAAATTTCCCTCTTGTCTCATGATCTATCTCAATATTCAGATGCCTCGCGGAGGAAGCAGCTCATCCCCGGACCCAATGCTGCAAATCTTGCAAATGTTGGTTTCTGACCGCGAAGTCGAAAGAGCCGAATGTCAGGCCAACTTAGCCACCCTTCAACACATAGCTCAGATGGCCAACAACAACCAAGGCCATGGAAACCAGGACAACCATGGATCCAAGCTCAAGAACTTTCAGAACACCAATCCACCCATCTTTATTAAGTCTGAAGAGCCCCTAGATGCAGATGATTGGCTGCAAACCATGGAGAACAACTTAGAAGTTGCAGTAGTGGAGGCCAACGAGAAAGTACTATTTGCCACCCACTATCTGGTCGGAGATGCAAGATCTTGGTGGAACAGCGTTCGCACCATGAATGGAGGACAAATGATGACTTGGGATGAATTCAAACTCAAGTTTAGCAGAACCCATGTGCCACCAGGTTTGATCAAGAGGATGAGAGATGAATTCAGAGAACTGAAGCAAGAGAGGATGACAGTAGTTGATTACCGTGACAATTTTTTGTCATTGGCTAGGTATGCACCGAATGCGATTGATAAGGAAGCTAAGAAGGAGAGATTCTTGAATGGTCTGCATGATGAGATGCAGACAGTATTGGTCAACATCCCGTTTGCTGACATTGAAGCCCTAGTGGATTCTGCCATTCATATGGAAGACAAGATCAACCAAGACAATGATAACCACAAGCGTAGAATGATGCATCCACCAGGAACCCACCATACCCCAAAGTATCGCCCCAACCCGTCTACAAGATTTGCCCCAAGAAACAATAGACCCCCGATGAACCGACCAACCAATCCCAACCATGGAAGCGGAAACCCAAGGCCCGGAGGAAACCATAACAACAAACCCGACAACTCCAACAATTTCAATCATGCACCGCCCAAGTTCAACAACAACAATGTTGCCACCAACACCAATACTGCCCCAAGAACTAGAAGCAATGATGTGTATGTTGCAGTAAAGGACAAGTCTCAGGTGACTTGTTATGAATGTGGAACCAAGGGGCACTATTCCAATGAGTGCCCCAAAAATATTGCCGCAACCCCCAATGTGAATGCCCCAGCTCAGCAGCAGCGCCGTGTTTAGCATGGAAGAAGATTTGCCCCAGGGAATTCGCCCAACCGCAATGGCCGTCTGTTTCTCATGAATGCTGAAGAAGCCCAAGAAGCGCCAGATGTCGTGCTGGGTATGTTTTCTGTTAACTCAGTACTTGCAAGAGTGTTGTTTGATTCTGGAGCATCACACTCGTTTGTTACAAAAGAATTTGCATGCACTAGTAATATTCAACCAAAAAAATTGAAGCATGTTATGATAGTTCAAATACCTGGTTAAACCACCAAAGCTAGACAAATTTGCAAGGCCATACCTATCCGAATCCATGGCATAGATTTTTATGCTAATCTAATAGTACTTGGAACTAAAGGATTGGAAGTAGTACCAGGAATGGATTGGATGTCGAAACATAAAGGATTAATCGACTGTGCCAAGAAAGCCATAAACATGAGCAGTACAGCTGGAATATCAGTAGAGCATGTATCCGAAACCTTGCCCCGTCAATTCAAGTGCAACAAGAGTCTAGCCCAACCAACCATTGACCAAGTCAGAGTAGTCTATGAATACCGCGATGTATTTCCAGATGTTTTGCCCGGTATGCCCCTAGATCGGGATATCGAGTTTATCATTGAACTAATCCCTGGAACCGGACCCATAGCCCAGAGACCTTATAGTATGAACCCGTCTGAATTAGTGGAGCTGAAAAAGCAACTGGATGCTATGCTGGAGATAGGATTGATTCAACCAAGTGCGTCACCATGGAGATCACCTGTTTTGTTTGTGGACAAGAAAGATGGAGGTAACCGGATTATCAGAAGCTGAATGATGTCACTATCAAGAACAAGTACCCACTGCCGAAGAGAGAAGATCTGTTTGACCAGTTGACTGGTGCCAAAGTGTTTTCTAAGATTGATCTTAGAACTGGTTATCATCAACTCAAGATTCGCGCAGAGGATATTCCAAAGACTGCCTTTACCACCAAATATGGATTGTATGAGTATACTATCATGTCTTTTGGATTAACCAATACCCCCGCTTATTTCATGAACCTCATGAACAAGATTTTTATGGACTTCCTGGATAAGTTTCTCGTTGTTTTCATCGATGACATTCTGATCTATTCTATATCAGAAGAATAACATGAGCTACACCTGAGGACCATCCTTGGAACCCTTAGGGAGCATCAGCTGTATGCCAAGTTTAGCAAATGTGAATTATGGTTACAGGAGATAGGATTCCTCGGACATATTGTATCAGCCGAAGGAATTGCCGTTGACCCTGCAAAGGTGAAGGATGTTGAAGAATGGCAAGCCCCAACCACTCAAACCCAAGTTCGTGCATTTTTTTGGATTAGCGGGATACTACCGCTAGTTTGTAGAAGGATTCTCGAGTATCGCAAGACCCATGGCCCAATTGCTGAAGAAGGATAAGAAGTTTGAATGGACGGACAAATGTGAAGCAAGTTTTCAAGAACTCAAGAAGAGATTGATGTCAGCCCCAATATTGATCATGCCAGATATCACGAAGCCCTTTGATGTATACTGTGACGCATCCAAGATCAGTCTCGGATGTGTGCTTATGCAAGAAGGCAACGGTATATCTTATCTATCCCGACAAATGAAGCAACATGATCAGAATTATCCTACCCATGACCTTGAACTAGCAGTCGTAGTTCTAGCCCAGAAGACATGGAGGCATTACCTTATGGGAAACCGTTGTGAGATTTATTCGGATCACAAGATCCTGAAGTACATTTTCACTCAAAAGGAGCTGAATATGAGGCAAAGGATATGGATAGAGTTAATCATGGACTATGATCTGGACATTCACTATCACCCCGGTAAAGCCAATGTGGTAGCAGATGCCCTTAGCGGATTGCTGAAAGAACATTTCATAATCCCTAGTGTTTTGTGTGTTAGATAACAATATCAAGGATTATTTAACGTGTGCTGAAGTGCTGCAGATCTGTACACTGAGAAGGGAAGGAAACTGCTTTTTGGGGGGGTGGATAATCCGCCCCTCCCAGGGGCGAATAATCCGCCCCAACCCTCTTTCATGAGTGCGCGACCCCCAGAGAGGGGGCGGAGTGTGTGGCCGGATTTTCCGGCCCTGCCGGATAGTCCGCCCCTTGGGGGCGGACAGTCCGCCCCCTCGAGGATTTCCTTCAAGCCAAGGCCTGCGTCGCTCTCTGTATGGGGGGTGGAGTTTCCCTCGGACTTTCCGGTCCTTGGGCGTACTTTCTCCCAAGGGCGGACAATCCGCCCCTCTAGAAATTTCTTCAAGTCAGGGCTACGTCGCTCTCTGTATAGGGGGCAGAGTTTTACCTGGAGTTTTCGTCCAAGGGGGCGGATTTTCTTCCCAGGGCGGATAGTCCGCCCCAAAGGGGGGCGGATAATCCGCCCCCAAATTTATCCAACGGCTTGTTCTGGGCAGGGGGTATTTAAGCCTGTCTTCCCCCTCTGGACAGAACTCTTGATTCATTCAAAAAAGAAAAGACCTGATCTGCAACCTTCATCCAAGAGAACTCCACCTAGATCCACTCAAACGCTCCGTCCCTTGGGGAATCAAAGGAGGAGGACTCGATCTTCATCAACTGCAATCAAGCGCTTCATCTCCTCCCCATTCATTTGGAGAACCACCGACCTAGTATTTCTTGCAAATACCTAGATCCTTGTTTTTGTTTCTATTGATAAACCTTGTTCTTGTGGCAGCTTGTTGTCATCTCGAGAGCCCCCAATTCGGTTGTGGGTGTGTGCCCCGATAGCGTTGTAAAAGGCACCGGTTCCCGCCTCGAAGGGATCCAATAGTGGAGAAGGTGGACCAGACCTCTCGTGGCGAGATCCATCAAAGAATAGGGTGAGGCCTATTGTGGCGTGGTGGTCTTAGAACCGCCCACCCCTCCAGCGCAGATGTACTTCCCTTAACAAGGAAGGAACTGCGGTAAAACAAATCCCTGTGTCTCCGCGTGCTCCACTACGGTTCCTTCGCTCCTCTCTTTACGTTCTTAGTAGTTAGGGTTACATATAGGGAAATTCTCATAGTTGCATATCTAGAGAATTTACCTTGTGTCAAGCCTAAAATTGAAAAGTATTAAAAATTGGTTAGCACCTATTCACCCTCCCTCTAGATGCCCATACGATCCACTTCAATTAGTATCAGAGCCCCGACTCTTATTTCGGGCTTAACCGCCTAAGAGAAGTATGGGTTCCAAGGTAGATGGGAGTGATGCTCCGGAGGTAGTCACCATGAACGATCTCAAGACGTTGGAAACAACCTTGGTGAGTTCTATGGAGGCTAAGATGGAAGAGATGCGTCAATTGATAATGCGTCTCTCCACATCCGTAGCATCACCTCCATCTAACTCTGAGGCTACCACTCCGCAATCCAAGGAAACGGGTAAAACTGTTTCCAAAGATAACGAAGTGGTTGGTGATGACACTACCAAGAGCTCTTTCTCGAAAAAGGATAGTGGTAAGGATGGATACAATGAGGTTTCTCATGTGTATTCTCCTGATCCACCTATCCCTCACCCACATATACATAATAGGGGTGATCCACCCAAACTTTCTGCATCTACTTTTACTCAATGGCAATTTTTGATGAAGTCTCATGTGTGCAGTTCCTCCATTGAGTTGTGGAAAATCATCGAGAATGGTCTTCATGTTACAAATCCCAACAATCTCACAAGAAGAGAGGTCGTCGATAGCCAACTCAATGCTACTTCTCTACACATGATACAGCTTGGTGTGGGTGACAAAGACATGCCACACATTCAGCATCTTAGTACATCTAAAGAAGCTTGGGATGCTCTCACCGAGCTCTTCATTGGAAATGAAAGTATGAAAAGGAATAGATATGATGCTTTGAGCAAAGAAGCTGAAGGATTCTATATGTTGGATGGAGAAAACCACGAGGACATGTATAGGAGGCTCAAGGCAATAGCCACAACTTTCAGAAACCACGGTGCAACTCATGTTGATGATGCATGGATCAAGCACAAGTACGTCAGTGCTCTTATGCCATTTGAGCTCACAACTTTGAAAAGTCTCCAAGGTAGGCATAACTATCACCTCATGACATCCAATGAGGTAATGCAAGAAATGGCCGCTTTCAAAGTGGCTGCCAAGAATTCTGAAGATGCTCGTGCTCGAGCTATGGGGATGCAAAAGGGGGTCAATGTGGCCTTCAAGACTAGTGTGATTGATCATGATGAATATTCCATAGAAGGCCTGGACTGTCCCGAGGATATAAAAAGGATCCACGGACAATACTTGGCTCTCTATGCTAGAAACTTTTGGAAAGATCCAGCCAAGGCTAAAGCTGAACTAGAACGCAAGAGTGGAGCCTATGGAAGAAAAGAAAATAGTCCCAAGCTGAGAACATGTTTCAACTATGGTGACCGGCTGCACTTTGTAGCTGAGTGTCCATATCAAAGTAGGTAAGATAATGGAGGAAGACTTATTTTCAAGGACAAGTCAAAGGCTCCACGCAAGAAATAGTTTGTAAATAAGAATGCTCCCTTCAAGAAGCAACCAAATATTGTTCTAGTGGCTCAAGAAGAATATTCATCGGGAAGTGAAGATGAGGACGAGTACGATAGCTCTCAAGAGGTGGCTGCTATAGCCACCACATCTACATCAACATCTCTCTTCGATCTCTGAACAAAAACATCATCAACAAGAATGCTACTTGTCTCATGGCAAGAAGCTCCGAGGTAACAACTTCTAACTCTTCTTTTCCTAAGGCTATGATTGACATGGATGATCCTACTAGTCTTAAGGTTAAATAAGAGATTATTGCTTTGGATTACTTCTACACTAACTTGCAAGGTGAGCACAAAGTTCGTTTTGAAGCTCTTATGGACCAACTGGCCAAAACGAAGATCTTCTCGAAGAAAAGGACATAATTGAAAGGGAGGATGCAATGGAAATTGCATCCTTAAAAAATGCTCTTGAGGAAGAAGAAGAAGCTCGAGTCTCTCTTGAAGAGAGTCTTGAGTCCATTGAAGAGTCACATGAAGAAATTGTGGCTAAACTTGTTAAGGAACATGATAATGCAGTCACCAAAGCAAAGAAGTTAAAGAAGGAAAAGATTGACTTTGGGGCTGCTCATGATAGACTCTCCGAGGAATTGGAGAAACTTGACAATGCTCACAAGGCATTGAAAAATGATTTCTCCATTCTCATTGAGTCACATGATCAGCTTCAAAGTTTATTGGCCAAATATGATGTTCCTAGCTCATCCAACTCAACATATAGTCACAAGGAAAATGCTAGTGTGGAAAAATAAGTGGTCAATGACATCACTCCCAAGGATAAGGGTGTGCTTGATGAAGTTCTTGGCAAGCAAAGGTCAAATCATGGTAAAGAGGGACTTGGGTATGTCACCAAGTCCAAGAAAAATAAAAACAAGAAGAACAAGACCAAGAATGTGCAATCAAAGACAAGCATCACTGAGAAGAATGTCACAAAAGACAAGACTAACAATATTGGCTTTGCAGGGTCTCATAATCCAAATTATGAAATCTTTTGTGATGATTATGGCGATGTTTATGATTATTATGTCGGTCCCTTTGATGAATATATTGCTTGGTCTATTTGAGTCCTAAAGACCCTTGTTACTAACATGAAAGGACCCATTGAAAAATGGGTACCTAAAACCAAGAAGTAATTTTCTTGCAGGGATATGCTTCCGGTGGGTCGAAATGGGTGCTGGATAGTGGATGCACTAGTCATATGACCGGAAGCAAGGAGATCATCACGGAGATGCGTCTAAATCATGATAATATCACAGTCTCCTATGGTGATAAGTCTAAATCTCAGGTATTGGGTCTTGGCAAGGTTGTGGTTTCCCACGATATCTCTCTTGTGAACGTCATGCTTGTTGAGACCCTCGGTTACAAACTTCTTTCTGTTCATGCCCTTGGCAAGATGGGTTTTGCTGTTTTTATTGATGATGATTTGGTGGTACTCTTGTGGAGCAAGTCTCTAAAGGTCGCTTTCGTTGGATACATCGAAAATGACCTGTATGTGGTGGACTTTTCAGGGAAAACCACTTCGGGTCCGATGTGTCTATTCGGAAAGGCCGACGTGGGCTGGCTATGGCATCGCCGTTTAGCCCATGTCAACATGAGAAATTTGCAAAGTCTCCACAAGGGTGGCCAAATCCTTGGACTAAAAGACAATGTCTCCTTTGCCAAAGATCGTGTTTGCAGGGCTTGTGTTGAAGGCAAAATGCACGACTCTCCCCACAAGAGGAAGACTATTGTGTCTTCAAAGAGGATCTTGGAATTACTTCATGTGGACTTATTTAGTCCTCCTTCTCATGCAAGTCTTGGTGGGAAGAAATATTGCTTGGTCATTGTCGATGATTACTCAAGATATACATGGGTCTATTTCTTCAAACTAAAGAGTGAGACTCAACAAACTGTCATTGACTTTGCCAATGAAGTTCAACGTCAACACAATGTACCTATCTTGGCAATAAGGAGTGACAACGGCTCCGAATTCAAGAACTACACTTTGAATGAGTTTCTAAGCGAAGAGGGGATTAGACATCAATATTCCGCTGTGTACACCCCTCAAAAAAATGGTGTAGCCGAGAGGAAGAACCGAACTTTGATGGATATGGCAAGATCAATGTTGGCTGAATTCAAGTCTCCTTACAATTTTTGGGCTGAAGCCATATCCACTGCTTGTCACTCATCAAACCGGCTCTACCTCCGAAAGATTTTGGACAAGACTCCATATGAAATACTTACCGGTAACAATCCCAACATCTCATACTTCGGGGTATTTGGGTGTAAGTGTTTCTTTCTTATTAAAGGTGTCCGATTGTCTAAATTTGAGTCCAAGGCTTTAGAAGGTATTTTTGTTGGTTACGGTGCCGAGTCCCACACTTACAGAGTCTACAACAAGCTCACTGGGATTGTTGTAGAATCTTGTAGTGTGGAGTTCGATGAAAATAACGGCTCCTTCGTAGGGCAAGTTGATGTTTGTGATGCAGATGTTGAAATACCCCAAGATGCCATAAGAAGAATGGGCGTGGGATTTTTCCGCCCCATTGAGGAACCCCTTGTGGAAGATCGGGAAGGACAATGCTCCACCCAAGTGGATCCCTCATCTACACAAGATCAACAAGCTCCTACTATTGGACAAAACTCTGCACCAACACCGCAACCTGCTGAAGATCATCAGTCTCCTGGACAAGATGGTAGTCCCAGGCCGGACTATCCGCCCCCTCCAAGGGGCGGACATTCCGCCCCTGGCACTCCAACTTGTTCCAGGGGATCCGAACAAGACAACAGCCAAGAAGCTCCCAGGTCAGATTCTCTGGCCCCCGAGGGCGGATTATCCGGCTCTGGTCCTCCAAGTCCTGTTAGGCACTCTCAGGAAGAAGGCACTGGTGCGTCATCTCCCAGGCCGGATAGTCCGGCCCCTCCAAGGGGCGGATTATCGGCCCTGAAGAACAAATTCTGCAGCAACCTCCTATTGTTAACTCCGATCAAGATCAAGGGCAAGGCAGTGGTCAAGACAAGGATACAAATACTGAATCAACTCCTTCTATAAACAATAAGGACATTGAGGCTCGTCGCAAGGCTCGTGCTGATCGGAACCTTGAACTAAGGGGTCACACTCTTGACAAGGTTGTTGGTGATCTATGAAGAAGGGTGTCTACTAGAAGAGAACTTGCAAGCTTCTGTGATCATCAAGCTCACATTTCCATGGTTGAACCAAAGAAGGTCTTTGATGCTCTTGAAGATCCCGATTGGGTTGTTGCAATGCATGAATAATTAAATAACTTCGAACACAACAAAGTTTGGAAGCTCGTAGAGAAACCCAATGACCGCCACAATGTTATCGGCACCAAGTGGATCTTCAAGAACAAACAAGATGAAAATGGCATTGTTGTGAGGAATAAAGAAAGACTCGTGGCTCAAGGATTCTCTTTGAAGGAATTGATTTTGGCGAGACTTATGCTCCTGTGGCTCGTCTTGAGTCCATCCGTATCCTTCTTGAATATGTAGCCCATCATAATTTTAAATTACAGCAAATGGATGTTAAGAGTGCATTTCTTAATGGTCCTCTACATGAGTTAGTATACGTCAAGCAACCCCCGGGTTTTGAGGACCCCAAATTTCCGAACCATGTCTACAAACTCGATAAGGCGCTCTATGGCCTTAAACAAGCCCCACGTGCGTGGTATGAGAACCTTAAAGATCTTTTGTTAGACCGTGGATTCGAAGTTGGGCAAATCGATCCCACTATTTTTACTAAGAAGGTTAATGGGGAGATTTTTGTATGCCAACTTTATGTAGATGACATTATTTTTGGCTCTACTAACCAAGATTTTAACGATGAATTTTCAAAGCTTATGACTGCAGGTTTGAGATGTCAATGATGGGTGAGTTGAGGTTCTTTCTTGGATTCAAGATCAAACAACTTAGAGAGGGAACCTTTATTAATCAAGCTAAGTACATCCAAGACATGCTCAAAAGGTTCAAGATGACGGATCTCAATGGCGTTGCTACTCCAATGCAAACAAAGTGTCATCTTGAACTCAAACCCAAGGGTAAAGACGTGGACCAAAAGGTATACCGATCCATGATTGGATCTCTCCTTTACCTTTGCGCATCTAGGCCCGATATCGTGTTAAGTGTAGGAGTGTGTGCAAGGTACCAAGACGCTCCTAAAGAAAGCCACTTAGTGGCGGTCAAACGAATCTTCAGATATTTGGTTCATTCCCCGAATTTTGGGTTATGATATCCCAAGGATTCAAGTTTCTCTCTATGTGGTTACACTGATTCAGATTGGGCTGGTGACAAATATGATAGAAAATCAACTTCTGGTGCATGTCAATTCTTGGGCAGGTCTCTAGTGTGTTGGTCTTCAAAGAAACAGAATTGTATTTCACACTCAACCGCCGAAGCTGAATATGTTGCTGCTGCAAGTGCTTGTACTCAGTTATTATGGATGAGGCAAACTTTAAAGGAATACGGTGTCATTTGTGACAAAGTGCCTCTATTATGTGATAATGAAAGTGCTACCAAAATTGCTTACAATCCCATGCAGCATACACGAACAAAACATATTGAGATTCGCAACCATTTCATTCGGGATCATGTTGCTCGTGGAGATATTGCCCTATCCTTTGTGAGCACGAAGAACCAACTTGATGATATTTTCACAAAGCCCCTTGATGAAGCAAGATTCTGTTATTTGGGGAATGAGCTAAATATCATAGATTCAAGGAGCTTGGCTTGACTACCCTTGCACACTCACTTGCTCTTATTCATGTATTTGGTTTAGATGCGGGCATAGACATAGGGGGAGTGTGGTCCTAATTGATTGGGCTAACCCTCCCCCCATAATGCCGAAAGCAAGAAAAATCATTTCCCTTAATATCATTTTGTGATATGTGGGTCATCGATGACAATTGGTTTTGAACTCAAGATACATCTTCGCGGTGTCATGCCATGCGCTCCAACATGGTGGCTTCGGCCACCGCCCTCTTCCTTGAGAAGAGTTGGTTTCTAATGGCTCTCTTTGGATTATCTTGCATATTTATTGTTCTTATGGAAAACACACTCAACTTTGGTTTTTGTTTGATTTGATTCTTGCAAATTTGGGTGTGTAGTACCATCTCAGTTTGTTGCTCTAAACCCAAGCCTTCCTTCCCTCCTTGGCGTTTCGATGAGGATGAGGAGGAGTGATCTTCAGGGGCGTTAGCATCCCTCTTCTTCCTTTTTGGCATTTCGATGCTAAAGGGGGAGAAGTAGTTCTATTAGGTCTCGTGGATTTGCAAGGGTTGGGCGCAAGCACTTGTCTTTCCGTTGTTTTTATTTGCTTGCTTGTGCTCTTTTTAGCGTGAACTTATTTGTTATTTGTGCTTGGATTATGTAAGACTATGTCTTGCTCCACTATGTTTGGTATTCATGGAATTCTAGATTTATCTATTGTGGATCTCATGGAATTCTGGATTTATCTATGGAGCATATTTGATGGCATATGGAATCATGGGATTATCTAATGTATGCATCAATTTTGTTGGGATGTGTTTGGAGGCTACCAAGCTAATTATTTTCTTTGGCTATAATCACATCCCAGTGGTATGACCTTGTTTTCCAACCCACCTTGTTTCAATTATCTTTGCTATGAAAGTTGTGTGCTCTCTAGTGTGTGTATTTGTATTCAAATGCAAATTTTAAATATGCACACATCTAGGGGGAGCGTCTTTCATTTTTAAGGTGGTGTTAGCCGGTTTCATTGCAAATCCTAGTATTGTCATCTAACACCAAAAAGGGGGAGATTGAAAGAACATTTCATAATCCCTAGTGTTTTGTGTGTTAGATAACAATATCAAGGATTATTTAACGTGTGTTGAAGTGCTGCAGATCTGTACACTGAGAAGGGAAGGAAACTGCTTTTTGGGGGGCGGATAATCCGCCCCAACCCTCTTTCAAGAGTGCGCGACCCCTAGAGAGGGGGCGGAGTTTGTGGCCGGATTTTCTGGCCCTGCCGGATAGTCCACCCCTTGGGGGCGGACAGTCCGCCTCCTCGAGGATTTCCTTCAAGCCAAGGCCTGCGTGGCTCTCTGTATGGGGGGCGGAGTTTCCCTCGGACTTTCTGGTCCTTGGGCGGACTTTCTCCCAAGGGTGGACAGTCCGCCCCTGGCGAGGGCGGATAATCCGCCCCCTCCGGAAATTTCTTCAAGTCAAGGCTGCGTCGCTCTCTGTATAGGGGGCGGAGTTTTACCCGGAGTTTCCGTCCAGGGGGGCGGATTTTCTCCCCAGGGTGAATAGTCCGCCCCAAAGGGGGGCGGATAATCCGCCCCCAAATTTCTCCAACGGCTTGTTCTGGGCAGGGGTATTTAAGCTTGTCTTCCCCCTCTGGACAGAACTCTTGATTCATTCGAAAAAGAAAAGACCTGATCTGCAACCTTCATCCAAGAGAACTCCACCTAGATCCACTCAAAGGCTCCATCCCTTGGGGAATCAAAGGAGGAGGACTCGATCTTCATCAACTGCAATCAAGCGCTTCATTTCCTCCCCATTCATTTGGAGAACCACCGATCTAGTATTTCTTGCAAATACCTAGATCCTTGTTTTTGTTTATATTGATAAACCTTGTTCTTGTGGCAGCTTGTTGTCATCTCGGGAGCCCCTAATTCGGTTGTGGGTGTGTGCCCCGATAGCGTTGTAAAAGGCACCGGTTCCCGCCTCGAAGGGATCCAATAGTGGAGAAGGTGGACCAGGCCTCTCGTGGCGAGATCCATCGGAGAATAGGGTGAGGCCTATTGTGGCGTGGTGGTCTTAGAACCGCCCACCCCTCCAACGCAGATGTACTTCCCTTAACAAGGAAGAAACGGCGGTAAAACAAATCCCTGTGTCTCCGCGTGCTCCACTACAGTTCCTTCGCTCCTCTCTTTACGTGCTTAGTAGTTAGGGTTACATATAGGGAAATTATCATAGTTGCATATCTAGAGAATTTACCTTGTGTCAAGCCTAAAATTGAAAAAGTATTAAAAATTGGTTAGCACCTATTCACCCCCCTCTAGGTGCCCATACGATCCACTTCAATTACCGTGTCGCTTAAACTCCATGATTCTGAAGGAGCAAACAAGTTTGCACAAGGAGTTGGAAGATTTGAGAATGGAATTAGTAAGGGAAGGATTTTTGGCTAGCATAGCACTTCAACCCACTTTGATCAGTTAGATCAAGGAGGCACAGAAAGGAAATGCTAGTATCGATGGAATCAAATGTCGCATCGGTACATGCAAAATACCCGGATTCACCGAAGATGAAGAAGGAGTTTTGTGGTACAAAGGACGTATCTGTGTGCCAGCAGATTCAGAATAGAAGCAATCTATTTTGAAAGAAGCCCATGATACTCTTTATTCTATCCACCCCGGAGGTACGAAGATGTATCAAGATTTGAAGGACAAATTTTGGTGGCATAAGATGTAGAGAGAAATCAGAAGCTACATAACTAAGTGTGATATTTGTTAGAGAGTTAAGGCGGGACATCAGAGACCCACAAGACCGTTGCAACCATTGCAGATTCCGGAATGGAAATGGGATTCATTTGGAATGGATTTTATCACCAGACTGCGTACATCTAGTCGAGGAAATGTCTCTATTTGGGTCATAGTTGATCGACTGTCCAAAGTCGTCCACTTCTTACCTGTCAAGACCACCTACCAGAGTTCGAAGCTAGCAGAGTTGTACATCGCTAGAATCGTCAATTTGCATGGAGTCCCCAAGAACATTGTGTCGGATCGAGGAACTCAGTTTACCTTGAGATTTTGGAAGAAAGTCCAAGAAGGATTAGGAACCCGACTAGATTTCAGCACAACTTATCACCCTCAGACTGATGGAAAAAATGGAGCGAGTAAATCAAATACTCGAAGATATGTTGAGAGCATGTGTGTTAGAGTATGGATAAAAATGGGTAGATTGTCTGCCGTTCGCAGAATTTTCGTACAATAATAGTTATCAAGCCAGTTTGCAAATGGCCCCATTTGAATTCATGTATGGAAGGACGTGTCGTACCCCTTTGAATTGGTCGGAAGTAGGAGAGAGTCAGATTTTTGGACCCGACATCCTACGAGAAGCCGAAGAGAAAGTTCACAAGATCCGTTAGCACCTCAAGACAGCCCAATCCAGACAGAAGAGTTACGCCGACAAGAGACGTTGAGACCTCGCTTTCAATATCGGAGATTTGTGTATCTTAAAGTGTCACCTTTGAAGGGAATGCAACGTTTCCAGCTCAAAGGAAAGTTAGCCCCCAGATATATCGGACCCTTCAAGATTCTGAATCATCGAGGAGAAGTATTGTATCAACTGGAACTGCCAGAGGAGATGTCAGCCGTGCATAATGTGTTTCATATCTCGTTACTTCACAAATGCCTAGAAGTCCCGAAGAAGACCGAAGTGTTCAAGAACATTGATCACCGAACCATAGAGATCAACGATGTCCTGACGTATCCCGAAGTACCCATACGTATTTTGGAGGAAGCTTTCAGAACCACCAGGACCCAGATTATCAAGTTTCTCAAGATCCAGTGGAGTAACAACACTGAAGAAGAAGCTACCTGGGAGCGAGAAGACTACATTAGGACTGAGTTTCCAGATCTCTTTAAATCCTAGTTTTACCATTTTCGCAAATCTCAGGATGAGATTTTGTTTAAGGAGGGAAGGTTTGTAACGTCCCAAAAATATTTATCAAGATTATCAAATTCCAATCACCCAAATTTAGGGTTAACAAAAAGTTTTGTTAATTAAAATCATTATGAATGCATGTGTGTATGTTATGAATGTATGAATGCATGAATGGACTTGTTTGATTGTTGTGAATAGCAAGGAATGGTTTAAATATGAAAACAACATCATCTAAATCAATTCCAAGCAGAAACAAATCAATAGAAATTCAAAAACAAACAAAACAAGCAAATGGTCATTTTTGCCAATCTTGCTCACTAGGCCACTTTGAGTGTTTCTAGTCCAAGATTTCAAACAGAAACAAATCCATTTATTTTCACCCCTTGCTAGACCAAGTGAAATGAACCCAAGCCCAGTTTGCAAACCCATAGAAACATTTGGCAATCTGATTCAAATGACAATTCAAAATTGAACCTATATCATATGGGAAGATCACCATTTCTCAAAACCCAACCAAACCAGTGCACCTTGACAACTCCAAGCAACCAGATACTACCTAGTATGTGCCTAGTACACCCACCAAGTTTCATCCAAAAATTCAAATTCAAATCTCTTGCGGCCATTTCATCAAACACCTTCTAAACACCAATCAAATTAAACATCAAACACTATAGTGAGTAGTGTTGTGCCAACCTTGTCTCCTCTCTAGCTCTCACTACACTCTCAGTAGATCATCTAACTAGTTTAACCAGCCCTAGCTCACTGTGAACTCGACCATTCCATCAATGGTGACCATGGCCGAGCACACTTTCCACCCCAACTGTTAACAGCAAGCTAGAAGCCTCACTAGCCTCGCCAACCTTGTATAGCAGGAACTCCACCGTCCATCGCCACCCCCTGTCCAACGCTCGAGCCCTGCCAGCCCCTGGACCACACGGAACACGCACGCCTAGTCTCCACGACCATGCCGAGAGCGCTCTAGAGCGCCGTGATCGACACGCTCGCACATACCGCGTCCCACCTTCGCCGCTGGTGTACGTGATCACCACCACCCAGGGAACCGCCCATACATGCCCGTTCACCGCCACGCTGTTAGACCCCTCCTTTATAAAGGAAAGGATCCCTGTGATTGCAATGCTAGTCCCTGGATCAATGCTAGCATCCACAGTTTAAGATGAAGTACACAGATACAAAGGTCGTTTATTACATTCACTCCAGAGATAAAACATAGTCTTTTACAACTCAGGGCCAAAGGCCTAATACAAGAGTTTATGGAATATGTAAATAAACATAAGTCTTCATCTTCATGTGCCACAGGCAAGCATGTTGAGTGTAGACTCATGACTCCTATTCTTCATCGGAGTAACCTGCAACATCACAAGTTACATCCACAGAGGGTCAATACTTTGGAATAGTATTGGCAAGTGATACCTTAGTATATTTTAAGTGGACTAGATTACTATATGCATTTTGGCTAAGTGTAGCTTGGCTTGCCTTGCTTGAAAATAGGTTTTTCCTATTAGTTGAAAACTCTAAGTTCTTCTTTGTCAAAAACCATTCCCAAGGAGCCACCAATAGACATTGAGGTCCTTCACCCTTGTTCACCCTCAAATTTTTACTTAGAAGTTGGAGTGATGAGATTCTTGTAGCTTCCATGTCTTGATGCTCAAAAGTGTCCATTTCCTTGGACTAGGCTAAGTACTTAGGTTTTCCATCTGCAGCGGTTGTGCACTTTCCCCACCAGACTTGGTTTCCCAAGACAGGACCTTTCAGAAGCTTTTCCTTAGTCAAATGGACGCGTTCCAACCTATCATCCCAACTACCACCAACTGTCCAAATGACTAAGTTCAGGCAACCTATATGATCATGGCAGAGCCCATATTGCCAAGTGGTTGCACTGTAAGCTTTCTCAACACTTGGCCTCCAAATCTCTTTGTGCCTGGGTGGCATACCACAAGTGAGATACACAACCCAAGTCCATGGCCTTGTGTAACCACTCAACATAACCCAATCATTCCATTCCACCCAGGAGGTTCATTTAACTTAGTTGTTTTATTAAGAAAACATAAGTCTCTTGACTTAGAATATTTTTATCATATCCATATAGATGTTCACCACCCTTGTTTGCTAAGTAGCTAGACTAAGCAGAATATGATAACCTAACTTAGGATAATTCCCTAGCAATTCTACTATTCCACTCTACTTAGGATTTCCCATCTTAGCACTAGACAAAATATCATGCAATACTTTAGCAAAATATCTAATGCTAGTACAAAACATGGGACAGAAATATTCATGAAAATATCACTTGCCTTGGTAGTGGGGAGAGTAGCACTCTTCACAATCACAATCACTAGCAAAATCTACACAAGAAATAATAGCATACAATTACACACAAATACATACAACCAAAAATAATATGAATGCATGCATGCAAGAATTTACTAAGTGGTGATTTTTGAAAATTCTACTAAGTATGCTCATGACTACAGAGGCTTAACATAACACAAAATTTGCCAACTAAACTTATTTGGCATCCATATAATTTACCAAAATAATTTCTACTTAAAATGGCCTTAAAACATGTTCTACAAATAAAATCATTTTAACTGTTACTATATGCTAAATAAATTGGATATTCTGAAAGGCCTTGTTTCACTGAATCCAACGGTATAAAGTTTGTAAAAATCTAACGTGGCAATCAAAAGTTATAGTTGTTTGAAGTTTGGATCTAAATCTGGTTTAAATTCTGTTTTTGATTTAAACTCTAGCCACGTGTCGCAGTCTCACTGGCGCATACCGTTTCGGTTGGATCGCGCTCTGCAGACCGCAGGATCTAAGTGGGATCTGGCGGCTCAGATGCGCGCTTACCCCTTCGTTTACAATCTATCCTAGCCCTACGATCTGGATCCAACGGACACAACCATCAAGCCACAAACTGGCGGCGCTAGCGGCGTTGACTGGCGGCGGCACGTCTGACTACGGTGGCGCCGGCGTTCTAGGTCGCCCGGGGAGGAAGGGAGATGCTTACCGGAATCGCAGTGGCGTGCTGAAGCTCGACGTGGTGCTGGCTTGCGAAAGGGGCGCGCGGAGACGGTCTCTGGAGCTTGTCGGAGTTACGGACGGCGACAGTAGCTTGCAGACGTGGTCCTTGCCGAGGTTTGGCTTCGCCCTAGCACGAACGAGTGGCATCAGTACATGCGCAAGTCACAGGCGAACAAGCTCATGTGAGGGAGGAGGCAAGGGGCGGTCTGGATTTACCTTAATTGGTCGCCGAAGTTTGTCGGCGGCGCAGGTGGTTTCGGATGTGGACGGAGATGACAACCTGGGTCACTAGCGGCCAAAATAAAAGTATCAGAGGGTGCGCAAGAACATTCTGATCATCCTTGTTTGAACCAGAGAGGGAGGGATGGTCGAGGCTCACCGTATTTGGTCACCGGAGTTCTCGGTTCTGCGGAGCTTCGAAGGCAATTGCGCGCAGCCTGGCGGCGGAGTGAGCGAGGTGAATGGGGGAGAATGCTCGCGAGGCAGAGAGGGTTTAAATACGCTCAGGTGCGACAGGAAGCGCCTGCTGATTAATGGTCAATTACACCGCGCCATTACCGGACTTGACTGTAGCAGCGACGTGGTCGCGGGCGCGGTTTGGGGAGGACGAGGGCTACGTGGACGGGGCCCGCTGGTCAGTGAAATAATCGGAGGGAGCATGGGGTCTGGCTGTCAGCGACCGAGTGCGTGTGCTCGCGCGTGAGAGAGAAAAAGAAAATCCCCGGGTGGGCTTGCTGGGCTCGGTCGTTGCTGGGCCAGAAACCTGGCGCCTATTCCTTTTCTTTTGTTTGCTTCTTTTCTTTTTCTATTTCTATTTTCTGGAATGATTTTTGATATGAATTCAATTCCTTTTGAATTCAAATAAAAATGAGGATCTTTTGCAGTGTTCTGTGGTTCCAAATACAGTCATTTAACCATGTGGTTACCTTGTAAAGGCCTGGTCAAGCCTGGGTTTGAAACAAATAGAGACTTGTCTCTAGTTTGTGAATGATTAAAATAAGATTTAGAATATTCTATTAAATTGAAAACTTGGGTTAAAATGTTACACCTAATCTTTCCAACAATGGAGGCAAGCAATCAAGTTCTTAAACAATCCAACCTCAAAGGGTGATGGCCAATTGAGTTGAATTTGTACACATGAAATCATAGCTCAACTTCTGTCTCTAAGTGATTGAGAAAAACCCTAAATGGATGAATGATGCAAAGATGATATGAATGAGTTTTGAAACTATGATTTTTGGGATGTTACAAATCTAACCCCCTTAAGATGAATCTCGCCCTCGAGATTCGGGTTGGCTGGCAAATAGGTGAGGGTGGTCTTTCCGAAGATCATCTTCTCTTTCCCATGTTGCTTCCTCTTCGGTGTGATGGTTCCATTGCACTTTACAAAATTTGATAGTCTTGGTCCTGGTAACTCTTTCTGCGGTCTCTAGAATCTTGACAGGCTTTTCCTCATAAGTGAGATCACTTTCTAGTTGAACTTCTTCCAAAGGTATGGTATCCTTCAAAGAAGACTCTTCCATTTCTGGATGACATTTCTTAAGCTGACTCACATGAAACATGTTATGGACTGCTGATAGGGATTCTGGCAATTCAACTTCATATGCAACTTCTCCTTTGCGACTTAGAATCTTGAATGGCCCAACATATCTTGGTGCCAACTTTCCCTTGACTCCAAATCTTTTCACTCCACGAAGTGGTGATACCCTGAGATAAGCTCTATCCCCAACTTCGTAGGTGACTTCTCTACGCTTAGAATCCGCGTAGCTTTTCTGTCGGGACTGTGCTATCTTCAATCTGTCCTTAACCAATTTGACTTTCTCTTCGGCGTCTTTGATAAGATCTGGTCCAAATAAGCTTCTTTCTCCCACACCATTCCATAACAATGGGGTGGTAAACTTCCTTCCGTAGAGTAACTCAAACGGTGCCATTCCAATACTAGATTGATGACTGTTATTGTAAGAGAACTCTGCGTACGGCAAACTTTCATCCCAGCTTGCTCCATAGTCTAAAGCACAGGCTCTCAACATGTCTTCAAGAATTTGGTTGGTTCTTTCTGTTTGTCCATCCGTTTGAGGATGAAAAGCAGTGCTGAATTCCAATCTCGTTCCTAAGGATTCGTGAAGCTGTCTCCAAAAGTGAGAAGTGAACTGAGTTCCTCTATCTGATACAATACTCTTTGGCACACCGTGAAGGCACACAATTCTGCTCATGTAAATTTTAGCTAACTTGGCACTTGTATAGGTTGTCTTCACGGGTATAAAATGAGCCACTTTAGTTAGGCGATCCACTACTACCCATATGGAATCATACACTGACCTGGTCCTTGGTAATCCGGTAATGAAATCCATACCAATATTTTCCCACTTCCATTCAGGAATAGGCAGTGGTTGAAGCAAACCCGCTGGTTTCTGGTGTTCCGCTTTGACTCTGCTGCAACATCACACAAAGCAATATGTTCGGCGATGTCTCTTTTGAGATTGTTCCACCAAAATCTTTCCTTCATGTCCATGTACATCTTGGTATTTCCCGGGTGAATAGAATACGGAGAGTTGTGTCCTTCTTGTAAGATCAGTTTCCGCAACTCTGGGTCTCGTGGAACACATATACGTTTCCCGTGCCATAAGGTACCCTGTTCGTCAACATGGAAACTCTTAGCCTTCCCTAGACTAATATTTTCCTTAATCTTTTCAATTTCCTCATCAGTCTTCTGAACTTCTCGGATTTTGTCCAATAGTGTGGGTTGAACATCTAAGGACATGAGATATCCCTCTGGTACAATCTCCAATCTGAGTTCTTTGAATTGCTTACACAAGTCATATGGCAATTCCCCTTTTGTAAGGCCATTTACAAACGTCTTACGACTTAGAGCATCGGCTACTACATTCGCTTTACCGGGGTGGTATTGCAAACTTAAGTCGTAATCCTTGATAAGTTCTAGCCATCTTCTTTGTCTCATGTTGATTTCCTTCTGGGTGAAGATATACTTCAAGCTTTTATGATCGGTGAACACTTCACAACGCTTTCCCAAAAGGTAATGTCTCCATGTTTTGAGTGCATGGACGACAGAGGCTAACTCCAAATCATGAGTAGGATAGTTTACTTCATGAGTTTTGAGTTGTCTTGAAGCATAGGCTACGACCTTACCATCTTGCATTAGTACGGCACCCAAACCTTGATGAGACGCATCACAATATACTTGGAAATCCTTTTCTAAATCTGGAAGACATAGAACTGGCGCTGTCACTAGTCTCTTCTTTAACTCTTGGAAACTGACTTCGCAACCTTCAGTCCAAGAAAACTTCTTGTCCTTTTTTAATAATTCAGTCATTGGCTTAGCAACCTTTGAGAAATTTTCAATGAACCTTCTGTAGTAACCTTCCAAGCCGAGGAAACTACGAACTTCTTTCACATTCTTGGGTGATTCCCATTCCGTCACAGCTGAAATCTTTGCAGGATCAACTGCCACACCATCCTTCGTCATCACATGACCAAGAAAACCAACTTTCTCTAACCAGAATTCACACTTACTGAATTTGGCATAAAGTTTATGTTCCCTCAGTTTCTCAAGTATCAAGCGTAAGTGTCTTTCATGTTCTTCTTTGCTCTTGGAGTAGACTAAGATATCATCGATGAAAACGACAACGAACTTGTCAAGGAATTCCATGAACACCTTGTTCATCATATTCATGAAGTATGTCGGAGCGTTGGTTAAACCAAAGGGCATCACAGTATACTCATACAATCCATACCTTGTGGTGAATGCTGTTTTTGGTATGTCTTGTTCTCTTATCTTGAGTTGAAAATAACCTGACCGGAGATCAATCTTCGAGAATACGCATGCTCCTTCTAACTGATCAAATAAGTCGTTGATTCTTGGCAAAGGATATTTGTTCTTGATGGTTACTTCGTTGAGAGAACGGTAGTCAATACATAACCTTTGTGTTCTATCCTTTTTCTCCACGAACAATACTGGGGCTCCCCAAGATGAAGAACTTGGTTGAATAAACCCTTTATGTAACTGTTCTCCTAGCTGCTTCTTGAGCTCTTTCAATTCATCAACCGACATTTTGTACGGTCTCTTAGCTATTGGTCCGGATCCTGGCACCAAATCTATCAGAAACTCCACATCTCTATCTGGTGGCATTCCTGGTAACTCCTCTGGAAACACATCCGGATATTCACATACTATTGGCACACTGTCCATGCTAACCCCCTTAAGAGAATTCAGCTTACTTCCTTTGGATTCAAAGTTTGACTTAAATTTTATTCTTTTTCCTTCGGGGGTTGTGAGTGTAACTGTGCGATTGGCACAATCTAATATTCCTTCATACTTAGCCATCCAATCCATTCCCAAAATCACATCCAGTCCTTGGGAATCCAGAATTATTAGATTCACTGGAAACTTATGTTTTCCAAATTCTATGACTAAGTCATGACATCCTGAGTTTACTATCATTTCTCCCCCTGGAGAACTTACTCTTATAGGACACCCAATGGTTTCTATCGGTAGTTCATTTCTTTCAACAAATGATTTTGATATGAATGAATGAGATGCACCGGTATCAAAGAGTACAAATGCCGAAATTGAATTGAGTCTGAACTTACCAGCCACGGCATCAGGCTCCTCATAGACCTCCTCCACATTGATGTGGTTTACCTGTCCTTTCTGAAAAGGATTTGGCTTGTTAGGTCCTTCAACTTTCTTCTCAGGGCATTCATTAGCATAATGCCCCAGCTTTTTGCATTTGAAGCACTCAACCTGACCGATGTCCTTTTTAGGAGGTTGGCCTCCACTTCCACTACCATTTCCACCATAGTGATTCTTATGTCCACCCTTGTGGTTCTTGTACTTATCCTTGTCATGACTGCGGTGATGCTTGTTGTCATGACGGTTGTGGTTGTGCTTGCTGAATTTCCCATGTTTATGGGATCCTGAGCTGCCATTGTCATCATAGTGAGATCGTTTGTGAGACGATCCCGAGCTGTGCTTGTCGGAGTGTTTCCTCTTTCTACTCTCGACTTGCTTCATTTTACTCTCCAAAATAGCAGCCTTGTCACACAAAGTCTGATAAGTTGGAACATATGCCACGGACAACTGCAGATTCAGCTCATCATTTAAGCCTTCCAGAAATTTTTCCTTTCTTTTGGCATCTGTGTCAACCTCATCCGGTGCATAGCGCGCCAGATTGTTGAACTCTTCTATGTATTCTGCCACGCTGCGGTGGCGCTGTTTTAGGTTGTGAAACTCCTTCTTTTTCAGACTCATTATCCCTGATGAGATATGAGCCGTGCGAAAACCATCTTCAAAGATAGCCCAAGTCACCTCATCAATAGGAGTGGTGATTTGGAAGTTGTCCCACCATGTGGCGGCTGGTCCTTCCAACAGATGAGCTGCGAACCGGACTTTTCAGCATCCGTGCAGCCCACAGTCACTAGGTCTTTGTTCACAGAACGTAGCCAGTCATTGGCTACCATGGGATCAGTTGTTCCCGAAAACTTTGCTGGCCTCAAACGCAGAAATCTGGTGAGCATATCGAAACCCAGAGGGTTGTTGTTGTTGTTGTTATTGTTGTTGGGGTTGTTGTTGTTGTTGTTGTTATTCTGGTTCTGGATGAAGGTTGTCATCATTTGCATAAGCTGTGTTTGCGCATTCATCATTTGTTGCATTTCCGGGGTGATGTTGTTGGGGTTAGGGTTTGCGCGACGGGGAGGCATCTGTGGTTTGTTCAAATAGATAAGAATGAGATACCCATAGATGTTTTATGCACAATACAACATAAGCAAACACATAACAAGCAACATAAGAATAAAGGTTCAACAACCACATAATAAGCTCATGAAGTAAAACACACAAGTGGCAAGCCATCCACATGTCGGATGGTCCAATAATAAGTTCACAATAACAAGTATGAATATGAAAGGTAAACGAGTAGTCGAGTCTACTCATCAGCGTCAATCTCCTCCTCGACGAAGGTAAGACCTGCGTTCTCCATCGCGGTCTTGTTCTCTTCAATCGTAGTGGTCAAGGAATCGACCTTGGCCTTGAGAGCCCTCTTCTGGGAGAGAAGCCTCTCAATAACCATCTGCTGCTGCTCAAGCTCGAAGTCCTTGGACTTCAGTTCCTCGGTCATGTCCCGGATCTTCTTGTTCCTATCCTGGACGCGTTTCTCCTGACTCTTGAACTTGCGGTCCTGGGCCTCGAACTTTGTCTCCATTTCCTTGATCATCTCATCCTGCTGCGCAAAAAGCTTGTCCTTCTCGCGAAGCTGCACCTGAAGCTCATCATTACCTAGCATGACGTTCGTCCTGTCCGTATCTACGTGCCTGAGAAGAGTCTCTAAGTCCTGAAGATAAAGACGTATCGGCTCCGCAGTGCTCCTCGAGTCATCCTCAAAGTCGATGGACTCTCCATCAACATCACGTCTTCCAAAGACGTGGAAGTGAGTGCCCCTAACCTGACGGGAGTGACGGCCTAATAGTCGTCCTATCAGATCCTGCAAAACTACCTCCATGCCTCTCTCCCTGTCGTCGTGCATCAGCTTGAAGACGATGGCCTCCGTAGTGGGCTCAGTCTAGCGTCCGGGCTGGTTCACCTTGAAGCCCCAGAGGTCCTTCCTCTCGAACTTGGTGAGTGGGTACACCGTGATAGTAGGAAGAGGGAGATCAAGCAGAGTGTTAAGCTCAATGATACAGGGACCAAAACGAGTAACCCGAAACTCCTCAACAGTGCTGATGGCAATATGCATCTATTTATAAGATTGAAAAAGTTAGAACAACGCAATTCAAGGTAAATCAAGACAAACATTCATACATATCCATGAAACATAATTGTCACACAAGTCATGCAGACATAAGTCTATTACATCATTCAAGGTCCATACTTATTTAAAATATCTTTTGGAAATAAGGTGATAAGTGGTGGTCCAACTAACGAAGTGTCCTTACAATCCAATCTCACGGGATCTATTATTAAACACAATGTTCCTAGAGGCAATCCACCAATCTTGCTCTCTTGACTCTATCACTAAGTCTATAACATCTCCCCTTATCTCTTGGTTGGTGTATTCCAACTCTTGAGTAAGCTCCTTCTCTTTCTCTAAGTCCTTTTGGAGGTTGAGCATTCTGCACTTGACTCTAGCACTTAGTTCTTTGATAGTCCTCCAAGCTGCATCCCTGGCTGACTCAAAGAATGTGCTGTGCATTGTAGTGTTGGTGTACATGCAGAATCCTCTTTCTTTGTGGTTGTCTTCCTTGTTTTTGTACAAGTGAAGTTGCACCCACCAATACTCCACTCCTTCATCCATCACTGGAAAGCCCTTGTACACGGCTTCACCATGTGCATCCATTGTCTCCATGAGGTCCTTGAGAATATTGGGAAACTCAGTTTCACACTCCAAGGTCATGGTCATGAGTGGTCCCTTCTTCACGGCTTCGTTGATGGAGTTCATCTACAAAGGAAGTTGAAAGAGATTAGAAAAGTTTTACGAGAAGAATAGACAAGTGTAGAAGTAGTTGAAAAACTTTTTCCTTAGTGGTTTTCCAATCCTAGGGTCATAATCCTACAGGCAACACAGTGCTCTGATACCATCTGTTAGACCCCTCCTTTATAAAGGAAAGGATCCCTGTGATTGCAATGCTAGTCCCTGGATCAATGCTAGCATCCACAGTTTAAGATGAAGTACACAGATACAAAGGTCGTTTATTACATTCACTCCAGAGATAAAACATAGTCTTTTACAACTCAGGGCCAAAGGCCTAATACAAGAGTTTATGGAATATGTAAATAAACATAAGTCTTCATCTTCATGTGCCACAGGCAAGCATGTTGAGTGTAGACTCATGACTCCTATTCTTCATCGGAGTAACCTGCAACATCACAAGTTACAGCCACAGAGGGTCAATACTTTGGAATAGTATTGTCAAGTGATACCTTAGTATATTTTAAGTGGACTAGATTACTATATGCATTTTGGCTAAGTGTAGCTTGGCTTGCCTTGCTTGAAAATAGGTTTTTCCTATTAGTTTAAAACTCTAAGTTCTTCTTTGTCAAAAACCATTCCCAAGGAGCCACCAATAGACATTGAGGTCCTTCACCCTTGTTCACCCTCAAATTTTTACTTAGAAGTTGGAGTGATGAGATTCTTGTAGCTTCCATGTCTTGATGCTCAAAAGTGTCCATTTCCTTGGACTAGGCTAAGTACTTAGGTTTTCCATCTGCAGAGGTTGTGCACTTTCCCCACCAGACTTGGTTTCCCAAGACAGGACCTTTCAGAAGCTTTTCCTTAGTCAAATGGACGCGTTCCAACCTATCATCCCAACTACCACCAACTGTCCAAATGACTAAGTTCAGGCAACCTATATGATCATGGCAGAGACCATATTGCCAAGTGGTTGCACTGTAAGCTTTCTCAACACTTGGCCTCCAAATCTCTTTGTGCCTGGGTGGCATACCACAAGTGAGATACACAACCCAAGTCCATGGCCTTGTGTAACCACTCAACATAACCCAATCATTCCATTCCACCCAGGAGGTTCATTTAACTTAGTTGTTTTATTAAGAAAACATAAGTCTCTTGACTTAGAATATTTTTATCATATCCATATAGATGTTCACCACCCTTGTTTGCTAAGTAGCTAGACTAAGCAGAATATGATAACCTAACTTAGGATAATTCCCTAGCAATTCTACTATTCCACTCTACTTAGGATTTCCCATCTTAGCACTAGACAAAATATCATGCAATACTTTAGCAAAATATCTAATGCTAGTACAAAACATGGGACAGAAATATTCATGAAAATATCACTTGCCTTGGTAGTGGGGAGAGTAGCACTCTTCACAATCACAATCACTAGCAAAATCTACACAAGAAATAATAGCATACAATTACACACAAATACATACAACCAAAAATAATATGAATGCATGCATGCAATAATTTACTAAGTGGTGATTTTTGAAAATTCTACTAAGTATGCTCATGACTACAGAGGCTTAACATAACACAAAATTTGCCAACTAAACTTATTTGGCATCCATATAATTTACCAAAATAATTTCTACTTAAAATGGCCTTAAAACATGTTCTACAAATAAAATCATTTTAACTGTTACTATATGCTAAATAAATTGGATATTCTGAAAGGCCTTGTTTCACTGAATCCAACGGTATAAAGTTTGTAAAAATCTAACGTGGCAATCAAAAGTTATAGTTGTTTGAAGTTTGGATCTAAATCTGGTTTAAATTCTGTTTTTGATTTAAACTCTAGCCACGTGTCGCAGTCTCACTGGCGCATACCGTTTCGGTTGGATCGCGCTCTGCAGACCGCATGATCTAAGTGGGATCTGGCGGCTCAGATGCGCGCTTACCCCTTCGTTTACAATCTATCCTAGCCCTACGATCTGGATCCAACGGACACAACCATCAAGCCACAAACTGGCGGCGCTAGCGGCGTTGACTGGCGGCGGCGCGTCTGACTACGGTGGCGCCGGCGTTCTAGGTCGCCCGGGGAGGAAGGGAGATGCTTACCGGAATCGCAGTGGCGTGCTGAAGCTCGACGTGGTGCTGGCTTGCGAAAGGGGCGCGCGGAGACGGTCTCTGGAGCTCATCGGAGTTACGGACGGCGACAGTAGCTTGCAGACGTGGTCCTTGCTGAGGTTTGGCTTCGCCCTAGCACGAACGAGTGGCATCAGTACATGCGCAAGTCACAGGCGAACAGGCTCATGTGAGGGAGGAGGCAAGGGGCGGTCTGGATTTACCTTAATTGGTCGCCGAAGTTTGTCGGCGGCGCAGGTGGTTTCGGATGTGGACGGAGATGACAACCTGGGTCACTAGCGGCCAAAATAAAAGTATCAGAGGGTGCGCAAGAACATTCTGATCATCCTCGTTTGAACCAGAGAGGGAGGGATGGTCGAGGCTCACCGTATTTGGTCGCCGGAGTTCTCGGTTCTGCGGAGCTTCGAAGGCAATTGCGCGCAGCCTGGCGGCGGAGTGAGCGAGGTGAATGGGGGAGAATGCTCGCGAGGCAGAGAGGGTTTAAATACGCTCAGGTGCGACAGGAAACGCCTGCTGATTAATGGTCAATTACACCGCGCCATTACCGGACTTGACTGTAGCAGCGACGTGGTCGCGGGTGCGGTTTGGGGAGGACGAGGGCTACGTGGACGGGGCCCGTTGGTCAGTGAAATAATCGGAGGGAGCATGGGGTCTGGCTGTCAGCGACCGAGTGCGTGTGCTCGCGCGTGAGAGAGAAAAAGAAAATCCCCGGGTGGGCTTGCTGGGCTCGGTTCGTTGCTGGGCCAGAAACCTGGCGCCTGTTCCTTTTCTTTTGTTTGCTTCTTTTCTTTTTCTATTTCTATTTTCTGGAATGATTTTTGATATGAATTCAATTCCTTTTGAATTCAAATAAAAATGAGGATCTTTTGCAGTGTTCTGTGGTTCCAAATACAGTCATTTAACCATGTGGTTACCTTGTAAAGGCCTGGTCAAGCCTGGGTTTGAAACAAATAGAGACTTGTCTCTAGTTTGTGAATGATTAAAATAAGATTTAGAATATTCTATTAAATTGAAAACTTGGGTTAAAATGTTACACCTAATCTTTCCAACAATGGAGGCAAGCAATCAAGTTCTTAAACAATCCAACCTCAAAGGGTGATGGCCAATTGAGTTGAATTTGTACACATGAAATCATAGCTCAACTTCTGTCTCTAAGTGATTTTGAGAAAAACCCTAAATGGATGAATGATGCAAAGATGATATGAATGAGTTTTGAAACTATGATTTTTTGGGATGTTACACACGCGCGCCGTAGCCGCTGAAGGGTTTCGCAGCATAGTAAATCAAAAAAAATTCTACGAATGCGAACAAGAAATCCAAGATCTAATCTAGGAGATGCAATCAACGAGATAGATAGATGAGATCTTCATACCCTTGAAGAAATCGCACAGCGGAAACGTTCAACAAAACATGGTTCGTGTAGTCGTACTCGCCATCTCCTCCTCGGGATCCGATTCGATCCTACGCCGCAAGTGGCGGCGCCTCCGAGAGATGCACATGTACAGTGCCGCAACGTCTCCTCCTTCCTTGCTCCAACAAGTGGGCTGGAGAGATAGATTGGATCTGAAGCACGACGGCGTGGTGCTATGGTGGAGAGTTTCTGCGGCAGGGCTTCGCCTACGCGCAGTCGGGAGAGAGAGAGATGGAGGGCAGCAGGTCGGCGGCTAGGGTTGGAGGAGTAGGGGGGAGGGTGCGCCCCTGCCCACCTTATATAGGGGGCTGGCCGCCCCCCTTGGCCCCTCCTCGAAGCCCTAGGGCGACGGCCCCAAGGGTTGGAGTGGGGGGCAAGTTTCCTCCCTCCTTCTAGAAGGGTTCCCTAGGGTTTACCCTAGGGTTTGGCTGGCTGGGCCTATGGGGCCTTGTGCCCCTGGCCCAAAGCGGCCAGGGCACTCCCTCTTAGGCCCACGCAGCCCTCCGACAAGTGGGGCCACGTTGGTCCCACTCCGGAAGCTTCTAGAACCTTTCGGTACAATACCGAATACTCCGAAACGATTCCGAAATCCAAAAACTGCTTTCCTTTATATGAATCTTATTCTCCGGACCATTCCGAAACCTCTCGTGATGTCCTGGATCTCATCTGAGACTCCGAACAAAAACTCATAAACCAATTATCCAATCTATCCTAGCGTTGAGGCACGTTAAGTGTGTGACACTACGGGTTCGAGAATATGTAGACATGATCTTTTATCAATAATCAACAAAGGGATCTGGAAACCCATATTGACTCCCACATATTCATCGATGATCATAACGGATGAACCACGATGCCAGGATTCAATTAATCCCATATATGTATTCCCTTTATCACGCGATATTTTACTTGCCCGAGATTCGATCGTTGGTATCGGCATACCTAGTTCAATCTCGTTCACGGCAAGTACTTTACTCGTTCCGTAATCCGATATCACTTTGTGATTAACTCCTTAACCACGTGCTTGTAAGCGGTGTTGATATCGATTACCGAGTGGGCCCGAAGTATATCTTTCCGACTCGGGAGGGACAAATTCCATCTCGATACATACAACCCAACAAGTACTTTCCGATCACCTGAGAGACACCTTTATGATCACCCTCACATAGGATGACGTTTGATGACCTCAAAGCTTTCTTCCGATACCAGGGAGTTGCATTATCTCATGGTCTAAGGAATACAATATTTGACATAGGAAAAAGCTTCACAAAGATGAACACGATGACACGATCTAATTGCTCTGCTCAATTTGGGTCTGTCCATCACATCATTCTCCTAATGACATGATCTCATTATTAATCGACAACTCATGTCTATGGTTAGGAAACCTTAACCATCATTAATCAATGAGCTAGTCCATAGACATACTAGGGACACGGTGTTGTTCATAAACCACACAAGTATCAAAGTTTCCGCTTAATACAATTCTAGCATGGAATATAAACTTTATCATGAACAAGAATTATAACAATAACATCTTTATTATTGCCTCTAGGTCATAATTCCAACAGTCTCCCACTTGCACTAGAGTCAATAATCTAGTTTACATCTGGCAACAATCTAACACACATGGCATTAAGGTGCTGATCATGTTTTGCTCGTGGAAGAGGTTTAGTCAACGGATCTGCGACATTCAGATCTGTATGTACTTTGCTAATCTTCAGATCTCCATCTGTTATATAATCTCGAATTATATGAAAATAGCGGTTGATGTGCTTGGTATTTGGATGATATCTTGGTTCCTTAGCCAGTGCTATGGCGCCAGTGTTGTCGCACAATATTTCCAGTGGGTCCAAGGCACTTGGAACCACACCAAGCTCAGTGATGAAGTTCCTGATCCAAACTCCTTCACTTGACGCTTCTGAAGCAGCCATGTATTCTGATTCTACTGTAGATCCCACGATCACGCTTTGCTTGCAGCTTCTCCATTCAAAATATAAATGTCTCCTGTCTGAGATTTAGAATCATCGGGGTCGGTGTCGAAACTAGCATCGACGTAACATTTTACGATGAGCTGCTCATCACCTCCATAGACCAAGAACATTTCTTTAGTCCTATTTAAATACTTTAGGATGTTCTTTACGGCTGTCCAGTGTTCCACTCCTGGACCACTTTGGTATCTGCTCGTCAAACTAAGAGCATTGGACACATCCGGTCTAGTACACAGCATGGCATACATGATAGAACCTATGGCCGAGGCATAAGGCACCTTGCTCATAGTTTCTCTATCGTTTATCGTCGATGTACACTGAGCCTTGCTCAATATCTTACCTGACAACATGGGCAATGAACCTTTCTTTGTTTTATCCATTCTGAACCTTTTCAGAACTTTGTCTAGGTATGTACTTTGGCTTAAAGCTATTAGGCGTCTTTGTCTATCTCTATAGATTTTGATGCCTAATATATAAGCAGCTTCTCCTAGGTCTTTCATTGAAAAACATTTGTTCAAATAACTCTTCACATCGTTAAGCATATCAATGTCATTTCCAATAATCAATATGTCATCCACATATAGTACTAAAAATGTCACTGAGCTCCCACTCACTTTCTTGTAGATACAAGCATCGTAGCAATTTGGAACAAATCCAAAGCTCTTGATCACTTGATCAAAAGAAGGTTCCAACTCCGAGATGCTTCCTTCAGTCCATAAATGGAACGTTGAAGTTTGCACACCTTATTAGCATCCTTAGGATCGACAGAACCTTCGGGCTGCATCATATACAACTCTTCATCAATGTTGCCATTGAGGAACACAGTCTTGACATCCATCTGCCATATTTCATAATCATGAAATGCAACAATTTCTAATAAAATCCGAATGGACTTAAACATCGCTACGGGAGAGAAAGTCTCATCGTAGTCAACACCTTGAACTTGCCGCAACCCTTTTGCGACAAGCTGTGCTTTATAGACAGTAACATTACCATCCGCGTCCGTTTTCTTCTTGAAAATCCATTTGCACTCAACGGCCTTACGGTCGCTAGGAGGGTCCACCAAAGTCCATACTTGGTTTTCGCTCATGGATCCCAATTCGGATTTCATAGCCTCTAGCCATTTCTCAGAGTCTAGGCTCATCATTGCTTCCTCATAGTTCGCAGGTTTACTATTATCTACCAACAAGACGGTTAAGACATGGTTGCCGTACCATTCAGGAGTGGCATGTGACCTTGTCGACCTGCGAAGTTCAGTAGTAGCATCGTTCAAAGTTTCATGATTCTCGTCATTAGCTTCCTCTCTTGTTGGTGCAGACGGCACTGGAACAATTTCAGGTGCTGCGCTACTCTCCAACTCGAGAGAAGGTTCAATAACCTCGTCTAGCTCTACCTTCCTCCCACTCACTTCTTTCGAGTGAAACTCCTTCTCAAGAAAGGATTCGTTCTTTGCAACAAACACTTTGCCTTCGGACCTGTGGTAGAAGATATACCCAATCGTTTCCTTAGGGTATCCTATGAAGACGCATTTCTCCGCTTTGGGTTCGAGCTTGTCCGGCATCAATTTCTTGACGTAAGCTTTGCATCCCCAAACTTTAAGAAACGACAACTTAGGTTTAGCACCAAACCATAGTTCATACGGTGTCGTCTCAACGGATTTAGATGGTGCCCTATTTAAAGTGAATGCAGCGGTTTCTAATGCATAACCCCAAAATGATAACGACAAATCTGTAAGAGACATCGTTGATCGCACCATATCTAATAGAGTTCGATTCCGGCATTCAGACACACCATTGCGCTGTGGTGTTCCGGGTGGCGTGAGTTGCGAAACGATTCCGCTTGCTTTAAGATGTGTGAGAAAATCATAACTCAAATATTCACCTCCACGATCGGATCGTAGAAATTTAATTTTCCGGTTACGATGGTTTTCCACTTTGTTCTGAAATTCTTTGAACTTTTCAAACGTTTCAGATTTATGTTTTATTAAATAGATATACCCATATCTACTTAAGTCATCAGTAAAAGTGAGAAAATAGCGATATCCACCGCGCGTCGAAACACTCATTGGTCCGCATACATCGGTATGTATGATTTCCAACAAGTCCGTTGCTCGCTCCATTATTCCGGAGAACGGGGTTTTGATCATCTTGCCCATGAGGCACGGCTCGCACATGTCAAATGATTCAAAATCAAGAGACTCCAAAAGTCCATCAGAATGGAGTTTCTTCATGCATTTTACACCAATATGACCTAGACGACAGTGCCACAAATAAGTTGAATTATCACTATCTACTTTGCATCTCTTAGCCTCAATGTTATGGATGTGTGTTTCATTGCTTTCGAGATTCAGAAGAAATACACCATTCATAGCAGGTGCATGACCATAAAAGATGTTATTCATATAAATAGAACAACCATTATTCTCCAATTTAAATGAATAACCGTCTTGCAATAAACACGATCCAGATATAATGTTCATGCTCAACGCAGGCACATAATAACACTTATTAAGGTTTAAAAATAATCTTGAAGGTAAAACTAAGGAGAGCGTGCCGACGACCATCACATCAACTCTTGATCCATTGCCAACGCGCATCGTCACCTCATCCCTTGCTAGCCGCTGTCTATTCCGTAGCTCCTGTTTTGAGTTACAAATATTAGCAACTGAACCAGTATCAAATACCCAAGCACTACAATGAGCCTAGTAAGGTAAACATCAATAACATGTATATCAAATATACCTTTAATGGTGGCAGCCTTCTTGTCCGCTAAGTACTTCGGACAGTTGTGCTTCCAGTGACCCTTGTCCTTGCAATAGAAGCACTCAGTGTCTGGCTTAGGTCCAGACTTGAGCTTCTTCTCAGTAGGGGCAACGCGTTTGCCGCTGCCTTTCTTGAAGGATTTCTTTGCACCCTTACCTTTCTTAAAGCTAGGGGTCTTGTTGACCATCAACACATGATTATCTTTCTTGATGACCACCTCCGCAGCTTTCAACTTAGCGAAGAGCTCAGTGATCGTATCAGTGGAACCAATCTGATTGTGAGTAACTACAAAACCTTTGTAGCTAGGAGCGAGTGATTGCAAAACTCTGTCAATCTTGAGCTCTTATGGAATCTTGCAGTCCAGTTGGTCAAGACGTTTAGTGTAGCCGGACATCTTAATGGCGTGCTCACTAAAGGAACTCCCTTCCTCCATGTTGCAGTTAAAGAACTTCTCAGAGATCTCATATCTCTCAGAACGGACTTGAGTCTGAAACATGGTTTTCAGTTCCTCAAGTATCTCAAAGGGCCCGGCGAACTCCTCAAAACGATTTTGAAGGTCCGATTCCATAGCAAACAACATGGTACTCTTAATCACTCCATAATCATCTTTGCGCGACTGATAAACAACTTTTTCATCAGCCGATGCATCAATAGCAGGGGCGTCACCTAGCGATTTCTCAAGGACATAGTCCTTTTGTCCGCCAGCGAGAATGATTCTCAGATTGCGGAACCAGTTGGTGAAGTTAGACCCATTGTTCTTAAGCTTTTCTTTCTCAGCAAAAACGTTGAAGTTGAAGTTGGACTTAGCCATTTGATCTACAAAATTTGCAAATACAATTTAGACTATGTTCATGATAACTAGTTCAACTTAATCAAATTACTAGATGAACTCCCACAAAATTCAACATCCCTCAAGTTTTTTAGTGAACACGATCCAAATTCACCACACCTAATCCGATCTTCACGAGAAGAGATGTGGTTTCAATGGTGGACAGCAAAGTGTCGATCATATCATTCATATGACTCATGCTTAACCTTTCGGTTCGTGTGTTCCGAGACCATGTATGTACATGCTAGGCTCGTCAAGTCAAACCCAAGTATTTCCGCGTGTGCAAAACTGGCTTGCAACCGTTGTATGTGAACGTAGAGTTTATAGCACCCGATCATCACGAGGTGCTTGAACACGACAAACTTTCGCAATGGTTCATACATGGGGAGAACACAATTTTATCTTGATCTTTTAAGTCAGGAATCATCTTATAATGCTACCGTCGCGATCTAAGCATAATAAGATACATAAAAGGATAAACATCACATGCATATAATTTTATGTGACATGGTATAGCCAATCTCCGCGCAATGATCTCCATCTTGTGCGCACCAGCATGATCTCCATCACTCCACCATGATTGCCTCCACCACGAATAGAAACTACAACTATTGCTAACTACTTAGCGATAAAGTAAAGCTATTACATGGCGTATAAGAAGTTGACACACAGGTCATACACAATTATAAAGACAACCATATGGCTCCTGCCGGTTGTGTACTCATCAACATGCAAGTCGTGAAATATTACAAAACATGATCATCCCATACATCATACACATCATGTCTTGGGCCATACCATATCACAAAACACTCCCTGCAAAAACAAGTTAGACGCCTCTACTTTGTTGCATGTTTTACGTGGCTTATGGGAGTAACAAGCTAAGAACGATTCTTACCTACGGAAAGCCACAACGGTTATATTATGGTTGCCAACATCCGGTGTAAATCCCATGACTACTATAGTGAGAGAAACTGGCATCCTCCATCCGCATGTGTGGAACAAGCCACATGTCAAGTGCGGATCCGGTCTCGCGAACGAGGTCGCGTAAAGTTGGCCTGGACCGCTTCGACTTCACTATGCCGCGCCATAATAAATACACAACAATAGGCTTGCAACAGAAACCATCAACGCTCGCAACAAGCATGTTGCGTTCTACTCGTGAAACACATCTATGCATAGATCTAGCTCTGATACCACTGAAGGGTTTCGCAGCATAGTAAATCAAAAAAATTCTACGGATGAGAACAAGAAAGCCAAGATCTAATCTAGGAGATGCAATAAACGAGATAGATAGATGAGATCTTCATACCCTTGAAGAAATCGCACATCAGAAACATTCAACAGAACGTGGTTGGTGTAGTCGTACTCGCCGTCTCCTTCTCGCGACCCGATCCGATCCTACGCTGCAAGTGGCGGCGCCTCCGAGAGATGCACACGTACGGTGCCGTGATGTCTGCTCCTTCCTTGGTCCAGCAAGTGGGGTGGAGAGATAGATTGGATCTGTAGCACGACGGCGTGGTGCTATGGTGGAGAGTTTCTGTGGCAGGGCTTCGCCTACGCGCAGTCGGGAGAGAGAGAGAGGTGGAGGGCAGCAGGTCGGCGGCTAGGGTTGGAGGAGTGGGGGGGAGTGGTGCGCCCCTGCCCACCTTATATAGGGGGCTGGACGGCCCCCTTGGCCCCTCCTCGAAGCCCTAGGGCGGCGGCCCTAAGGGTTGGAGTGGGGGGCAAGTTTCCCCCCTCCTTCTAGAAGGGTTCCCTAGGGTTTACCCTAGGGTTTGGCCGGCTGGGCCTATGGGGCCTTGTGCCCCTCGCCCAAAGCGGCCAGGGCACTCCCTCTTAGGCCCACACAGCCCTCCGACAAGTGGGGCCACGTTGGTCCCACTCCGGAAGCTTATAGAACCTTCCGGTACTATACCGAATACTCCGAAACGATTCCGAAATCCAAAAACTGCTTTCCTTTATATGAATCTTATTCTACGGACCATTCCGGAACCTCTCGTGATGTCCTGGATATCATCCGAGACTCCGAACAAAAACTCATTAAACAATTATCCATTCTATCCTAGCGTCGAGGCACGTTAAGTGTGTGACCCTACGGGTTCGAGAATATGCAGACATGATCTTTTATCAATAATCAACAGCGTTATCTGGAAACCCATATTGACTCCCACATATTCATCGATGATCATATCGGATGAACCACAATGCAGGATTCAATTAATCCCATATATGTATTCCCTTCGTCACGCGATATTTTACTTGCCCGAGATTCGATCGTTGGTATCGGCATACCTAGTTCAATCTCGTTCACGGCAAGTACTTTACTCGTTCCGTAATCCGATATCACTTTGTGATTAAATCCTTAACCACGTGCTTGCAAGCGGTGTTGATATCGATTACCGAGTGGGCCCGAAGTATATCTCTCCGACTCGGGAGGGAAAAATTCCATCTCGATACATATAACCCAACAAGTACTTTCCGATCACCTGAGAGACACCTTTATGATCACCCTCACATAGGATGACGTTTGATGACCTCAAAGCTTTCTTCCGATACCAGGGAGTTGCATTATCTCATGGTCTAAGGAATACAATATTTGACATAGGAAAAAGATTCGCAAAGATGAACACGATGACACGATCTAATTGCTCTGCTCAATTTGGGTCTGTCCATCATATCATTCTCCTAATGACATGATCTCATCATTAATCGACAACTCATGTCTATGGTTAGGAAACCTTAACCATCATTAATCAATGAGCTAGTCCATAGAGGCGTACTAGGGACACGGTGTTGTTCATAAACCACACAAGTATCAAAGTTTCTGCTTAATACAATTCTAGCATGGAATATAAAATTTATCATGGACAAGAATTATAACAATAACATCTTTATTATTGCCTCTAGGGCATAATTCCAATAGCCGTTGGGCGCCATTAAAACTTCCGTCGGAGCCGCCCAGAGCATCGAAGTGTTCCGACCGCATCGCACCGCCCCACGCCTCGCCACCATGCCGTTGAGCTTCGCCAGGAGGCAGCTCACTGTCCCCTACCTTCGGTCATGCCGTTAGCTCGCTGTGCAGCCGACCCCGACGAGCTCAGCCCGCCCCCTTCGATTCCCTCATCGCACTATAAATAGAGGCCTCCCCCGTTCGAATTCGACACACCATTCCACTCCCCTCTCTATCAGAATCACCCCACTTCTTCCACAGAGCAAGGCAAGCACCAGGTCATCGGAATTTTGTCAGATCCACCCCAGGAGGATCCGCAAGTACCAGGAGGATCGTCGTTGTCGACTTCGTCGTTCTCCCCCATCGTCGGAGCCCCGGTGAGCCCCCACTGACCCCCACTGGCCGCGCTAGGGTTCGTGCTTGTCGCGTTCTATTCAGACATGTACGATGAACCTCAGCCGTAGATCTTGCATCTAATCCTACGGCCCTAATCGCCTCGTACCCCTTTGCACCCCATGTCTTACTGACGAGTGGGGACAACCACTTAACCTGCCCGCGCGCGCTGTGCGCAGTGGGGTGGCCCAGTTAACGTTCCCACATGACCCGGTAATTCAAATTTATGTTTATCAATTTAGTTTCAAACCTAGTTGTGTCTATAGATTCAAAATTCAATTCAAAGAGATTTACTGAACCAAATTGCATGAAACCAATTTTGTTAGAAAGGTATTGCAATTCTTAATCCAAGCCCGTTGGATTTAAATCATTTGGAATTCTAAATCACCTATCGTAAAAATAACAAGGCAGAGACTTTTCTGCATTCAAACATTTTTCAAAATTCAACCATAAATACTTTTGAGTTGATTTCAACTCTCAAAAATCACATTTGACTAGACCTTTATGAATATATAAAAATATCTAGGTTTACTTGCAGTAATAATGGACAAGTAATAAAAGAATGCCCCATAGGCATTTCTAGCCATTTTAATTAATTAAAATAAAAAGGTTAAACCTTATTAAATTGTGACACCACTTTAAATCACATTCAAAAGTGCTGAAATATATGGTGATGACATGTGTAAAGATGATCCCATATTTTAGTTGGAGAATATTAAATCTTAAGTAGTTTTTCAATGAGTAGAAATTACTTTTCTAAAATAAAATAAATAGGACTTTTGCCTTAATTCTTGTGATTATAGTGATGATCCTAGATCATCTAGGGTGAGCCCTTATGTGATAAATAGAGTAGTGTAGCACCCAGGGTAAAACCACTACTAGAAAATCGCCTGCTTTTACATATGTGCATCATCATGATATCTGCATGCATGTTTTAATCTAAAACTATTTTGCTAAAAGCCTATTTTTGTTTTCTAAATTATCCCCTGTCTATTTAAAATGTAAAACCCTCGGTCCGTTCGGATCTTTTGTTTGCCTAAAGTATTTTACCAAAAGGATATTTTAAAACTAAATAAAATAATAAAACTATTTTGACCGGAGAGGCAGTCTAGCCGGTTAGGCCAGAGGCCCAACCGGCCAAACCACCTACTATCCGGCCCATGTAAAATAAAACCCTAACCCTAAAAACCACCCTAGACCTATCCTACACCTCACCTCACCAACCACCGCCACTCACACCCTCCATCACGCGCGCACGCACCCTGGCCTACTAGACCTAATCCTACTAGACCCGACACCACCAAGCCCACCTCCACGATCCCGTTTTCCTGGCCCCACCACTCCCCACGTGCCCCCGCTCTCTCTTCGCCCTGCTCCTCTCCCTTCCTCGATGCCCAACCACCCCCGACAGAATCCCCTCCCCCGCTCCTCTACACCTTCCTCCACGCGCCGTCACGCGTCGCCCTCCGGCCGCGTACCCTGCCATCCGAGCCGCCGTTGGTCGCCACCTCGCCAGACGCCGCCCCTGTAGGGTTTCGTAGCATGGAAAACAAAATTTTTTCTATCGCATACAAACAAACAAGCCAAGATCTATCTACTAGATTGTAGCAACGAGTCGATGGAATAACTTACCCTCGAATATTCCAAAGTGTTTAACGAGAGCGGATTCTCATGGGTGATGTAGTCGTACTCTTCCAGATCTCAAGATCGCGTAGACGATCCTTCCGGCGCTGCGTTCCGGCAGCGCTCCCGCAGTCGGTCACACGTTCGGTACTCGACGAAGACCTTCCTCTCCCTTGTTCCAGCAGGCAGCGAAGGTTGTAGCACTCTCCTCGTGATTCCGGCAGCACAACGGCGTGGTACCGGAAGTAGAGGGGAGATCCCGCAGGGCTTCGCCTTAAGCCGGAGCGAGTATGGTGGAGTATGAGAGAGAACTATTAGTGGTCTAGGGTTTAGACACACCAATTAGAAGGCTCTAATCCGAGGGCTAGGGCAATTAGAAGGTCTAAACCAAAACAGCTCTAAACCGGAGTCTAGGGCTAGGATTTAGATTAGAGGCTAGGAAACTTGTGTGTCTAGAGGAGGAGGCCCTGCCCCTCCTTTTATGGGTGGAGGGGGCTGGCGCGCCAGGGGAGGGAGGGGAGTCCCTCCCCAACTCGGCCTAGTGGAGGCGCCGCCGGTTGGAGGAGGGATTCCCTCCCCAACTCGGTTTTGCCCTCCTCTTGCTTGTTTCCCACAGTTTCTTGTTTTAGCCGTTTGACTTTCAAACTGGACATTTGACTTTTCTGTTTTAGGATTCAATTTAATCCTTTATTTGGAACAGCAAGAACACTTAGTACATGATGCAATCATTCAATATGCAATGACACATTCATGTACCCCTTCCCCCCCCGGAGTGCCGGACATTCCGGAACCTTCTAGAACATTCCCGATGAAAACACCGGAATCATTTCCGAACTCCGAAACGGGACTTTCCTTATATGAATCTTATTCTCCGGACCATTCCGGATCACCACGTGATATCCCGGATCCCATCCGAGACTCCGAACAACATTCGGTCTCTTTCTCATAATACCATAACTACTCAAACAACGTCGAATCCTTAAGTGTGTCTCCCTACGGTTCGTGAATTATGCGGACATGATCGAGACACTTCTCCGAACAATAACCAATAGAGGAATCTGGAAATTCATATGGCTCCCACATACTTCTACGATTACTTTGCGATGGAATGAACCACTTACATACGATACCAATTTCCCTTTGTCTCACGATAGTTTACTTATCCGAGGTTATGATCGTCGGTATCTCTGCATACCTAGTTCAACCTCGTTACCGATAAGTACTCTTTTCTCGTTCCCGTGATATGTGATCCCTTGTGAGCCAGTCACATGCTTGCAAGCTAATTGGATGACATTCCACCGAGAGGGCCCAGAGTATATCTATCCGTCATATGGATGGACAAATCCCACTCTTGATCCATGTGTCTCAACAAAAACTTTCCGAACACTCAATGCCACCTTTATAGCCACCCAGTTACGGTGTGGTGTTTGATGTCATCAAAGCATCCATCCGGTAAAGGTGATATGCATGATCTCATGGTCGAAGGAATTAGGTTACTATGTATCAGAAAGCATATAGCAATTGAACTATTGAAATGACTTGATCTTTATGCTACGCTTATCTATAGGAGTATGTCCACCATATCATTCTCCTAACGATATGATCTTGTTGTTGATAACATCTCAATGTTCATGATAGGGAAACCACAATCATTAATCAACCAACAAGCTAGTGAAGTATAGAGTCTATACTAGGGACTTCAAATTAAGTTTACAAATCACACAAGTATCAATGTTTCCTTGTTAATACTATTATAGCATGAATGTAAACATTTATCATAAACACAAAGATATAATAATAACTACATTTATTATTGCCTCTAGGGCATATCTCCAATAGCCCCGTCGACCCAGCGCTGGCCTCGCCTCCCTTTCTCGCATCCTCCTGCGTCCGACCGCCACCCCGACGACGGCATCATCCTCGCGTCCGTCTGCCCGGTCCCGCGCCTCCTCGTCGCTGGCCTCTCCTCTGCACCCCGCCGCCGGCCTCAGGCCTTCCGCGCCAGCAGCCACCATCGCCCAATGCCGCCTTCCCGAGCACCTGTCGTGGCCGCGGTCATCACCGCACCTCCTGCGAGATTCCTGCGCCCCTGCCAATCCTCCGGTCCTGTCGCTGCTTCGAGCTCGCCTAGACAAGCGCGCGGCACCGCCTCGCCATCCTTCCCCTGTGAAGTGCAGCCGCGCCCCGTGCCTCCCCGTGTCTGCGGCCGCCGCGACCCCTGTTCCTCGAGCTCGCCACCACCGTCCTCCACCCTCCTGCTCTCCACACCATGTGGGGTCACCTTTGATCGTCGTCCTCGTCTCTTCTGTTTCGCCCGCGCGAAGCCGCTGCCCCCATATTGACAGCTTCGGTTTTGCCCATAAGGTGTTTGTGGTGATGTCCAGGTGGGACATGCCCCCGTGCAGCGTTCTGGTGTTGGTCCCTTTGCAGATGACTACCCGCGAGCATTGCGTGGAGGTGTTGATGCAATTCCAGCGCCGCACTCAAGATCATAATATGCAGCGATCGCTAACATAATCCTCACAGACTTTAGCTTCGCTACTGGTGAGAAATTCTCATCGTAGTCAACTACTTGAATTTGTCGAAACCCTTTTGCGACAAGTCGAGCTTTATAGACAGTAACATTACCATCAACATCTGTTTTCTTCTTGAAAATCCATTTGTTCTCGACAGCCTTCCGGCCATCCGGTAAGTCCACCAAAGTCCATACTTGGTTTTCGTACATGGATCCAATCTCGGATTTCATGGCTTCTTGCCATTTATTGGAATCTGGGCTCATCATCGCTTCCTCATATGTCTCGGGGTCATCGATGTTGTCCACCAACATGACATTCATAACGGAATCATACCAATCTAGAGTGGTACGAGTTCTCGTTGACCTCCGAGGCTCTGTAGCAACTTCAACCGAAGTTTCATGATCACCATCATTAGCTTCCTCTCTTATTGGTGCAGGCACCACAGGAACTTCTTCCGGTGCTGCGCTACTCGCAATTTCGAGAGAAGGTTCGATAACCTCGTCGAGTTCTACTTTCCTTCCAGTCACTTCTTTCGAGAGAAATTCCTTCTCTAGAAAGGATCCATTCTTGGCAACGAAGATTTTGCCTTCGGATCTATGATAGAAGGTATACCCAATAGTTTCCTTCGGGTATCCTATGAAGACGCATTTTTCCGCTTTGTGTTCAATCTTGTCCGACTGTAACTTCTTTACATAGGCTTCGCATCCCCAAACTTTAAGGAACGACAATTTAGGTTTCTTTCCAAACCATAATTCATACGGTGTCGTTTCAACGGATTTAGATGGTGCCCTATTTAAAGTGAATGCGGCTGTTTCTAATGCATAACCCCAAAATGATAGCGGTAAATATGTAAGTGACATCATAGAACGAACCATATCTAAGAGAGTTCGATTACGACGTTCGGACACACCATTACGCTGTGGTGTTCCCGGCGGTGTCAATTGTGAAAGTATTCCGCATTTCTTCAAATGCTCGCCAAACTCGTAACTTAGATATTCACCTCCACGATCAGAACATAGAAATTTAATCTTCTTGTTATGTTGATTCTCTACCTCACTTTGAAACTCCTTAAACTTCTCGAAAGTTTCGGACTTATGTTTCATGAAATAGATATACCCATATCTACTTAAGTCATCCGTGAAGGTAAGAACATAACGATAACCACCGCGCGATGCTACACTCATTGGACCACACACATCGGTATGTATGATTTCCAATAAGTCCGTAGCTCGCTCCATCATACCAGAAAATGGAGTCTTAGTCATTTTACCCATCAGACATGCTTCGCATCTTTCAAGTGATTCAAAATCAAGTGATTCAAGAAGTCCATCAGAATGGAGTTTCTTCATACGTTTCACTCCAATGTGACCAAGACGACAGTGCCACATATAGGTCGAATTATCGCTTGATTTCAAACGTTTAGCCTCAATGTTGTTGATATGTGTATTTCCACTATCGAGATTCAATAAGAATAGACCATCTATCAAAGGTGCATGTGCATAAAACATATTACTCATATAAATCGAACAACCATTGTTCTCGGACTTAAACAAGTAACCGTCTCGCAATAAACAAGATCCCGATATAATGTTCATGCTCAACGCAGGCACCAAATAACAATTATTTAAGTATAAAACTAATCCCGATGGTATATGAAGGGGTAGCGTGCCGACCGCGATCACATCAACCTTTGATCCATTTCCCACGCGCATCGTCACCTCATTCTTCGCTAGCTTCCGTTTATTCTGCAGCACCTGTTTCGAGTTACAAATATGAGCAACCGAACCAGTATCAAATACCCAGGCACTACTACGAGTACTAGTGAGATACACATCAATAACATGTATATCAGATATACCTTTCTTCTTGATGTTGCCGTTCTTCAAATCCGCCAAGTACTTTGGGCAATTCCGCTTCCAGTGACCTTCTCCCTTGCAGAAAAAGCACTCAGTATCAGGCTTAGGTCCAGCCTTGGTCTTCTTCGTCGGCGTGGTAACTTTCTTACCACCCTTCTTGAAGTGTCCCTTTTGCTTAGACTTGCCTTTCTTGAATTTGGTGGTCTTATTGACCAACAACACTTGGTGCTCTTTCTTGATCTCCACTTCTGCAGATTTCAACATGGCAAAGAGTTCTGGCAACGTCTTATTCATGTTCTGCATGTTGTAGTTCATCACAAAGTTCTTGTAACTTGGTGGTAGTGATTGGAGGACACGGTAAATCCCCAAAGCATTAGGAATCACTATACCCAAGCTTTGAAGTTTGTTTGCGTGCCCAGACATCTTAAGCACATGCTCACTGACGGAGCTGCCCTCTTCCATCTTGCAGTTAAAGAACTTTTCAGAAGCCTCATAGCTTTCAATTGCCGCATGAGTCTCAAAAATCAATTTGAGATCCTCGACAATATCATATGGGTCTGAATCCTCAAACCTTTTCTGAAGCTCCGATTCAAAACCATACAAGATAGCACACTGAACTATGGAGTACTGATTCTTCCGAGCGAGGTAAACATTCTTTACTTCATCGGGAGAATCATCTGCAGGTGGGTCACCCAGCGGTGCATCCAGCACATAGGTCAAATTACCAGCTGTGAGGACAATCCTCAAATTGCGGAACCAATCCGCGAAGTTGCTTCCATTGTTTTTCAACTTTTCTTTCTCTAGGAACGCATTAAAATTGATGGTAGGGGCTGCCATTTATCTACAACATATTTGCAATAGTTTAGACTAAGTTTATGACACATTGAGTTCAAATTAATTAATAAAGTTAATCTAGGTGAACTCCCACTCAAAACAATATCCCTCACATTGTTTTAGTGATCACACGAACCAAATCCACTACATCAACACCGATCATCACGAGAGTTGATATAGTTTCCATGGCGAACAATCATCATGTTCATCATATCTACTATATGATTCATGCTTTACCTTTCGGTGATCCGTGTTCCGAGACCATGTCTGTACATGCTAGGCTCGTCAAGATCAAACCTTAGTTTCTGCATGAGCAAATCTGGCTTGCTCACGTTGTATACACTTGCGGAATCTAACACACCCGATCATCACGTGGTGCTTCGAAACAACAAGATTTAGCAACGGTGCTAACTAAGGGTGAACACTTTATGACTTGAAATTCATGTGCATGAGGGATCATCTTATAATGCTACCGTCTTCTACTAAGCAATACAAGATGCATAAAGGATTAACATCACATGCAATTCAATATATATGTGATATGATATGGCCTTTCTTCTTTGTGCTTCCGATCTCCATCTTCAAGCAAGAACATGATCTCCATCATCACCGGCATGGCATCAAGGTCAATGACGCCTCTCCATGGTTGTCGTCCACCGGCTTCAACTATTACAACTACTTTGAATAGACACGCGGGTCTTAACATAAATTAAAGACAACCATATGGCTCCTGCCGGTTGCCAACTTACAATAAGGAACATTGCATACATCAAATATAATCACAATCATGGCCATATCACATCACTGCACACCCCTGCAAAACAAAGTTAGACGCCTCTACTTTCTTTGCATATTTTACGTGGTTTGGGGCTTTCAATAAGTGTCGTTATAACTTACGAACAAGAACCACAACATTGATACTAGTATTGTTAATCACCCGTTGTAAATTGGATCTTAACTATGCTAGGAGAAACAGGCACCCGCAAAGCCACTTATGCAATACAAGTTGCATGTCAAGCGTGGAGCAAGTCTCATGAACGATGTCATGTAAGGTTAGCCCGGGCCGCTTCATCCCAACATACCGCAAGATGCAAAGTACACAAGAAGCAATCGACAATAAAAGCATCAACGCCCACAATGACCATTGTGTTCTACTCGTGCAACAGATCTACATATAGACACGGCTCTGATACCACTATAGGGTTTCGTAGCATGGAAAACAAAAAAATTTCTATCGCATACAAACAAACAAGCCAAGATCTATCTACTAGATTGTAGCAACGAGTCGATGGAATAACTTACCCTCGAAGATTCCAAAGTGTTTAACGAGAGCGGATTCTCGTGGGTGATGTAGTCGTACTCTTCCCGATCTCAAGATCGCGTAGACGATCCTTCCGGCGCTGCGTTCCGGCAGCGCTCCCGCAGTCGGTCACACGTTCGGTACTCGACGAAGACCTTCCTCTCCCTTGTTCCAGCAGGCAGCAGAGGTTGTAGCACTCTCCTCGTGATTCCGGCAGCACAACGGCGTGGTACCGGAAGTACATGGGAGATCCCGCAGGGCTTCGCCTTAAGCCGGAGCGAGTATGGTGGAGTATGAGAGAGAACTATTAGTGGTCTAGGGTTTAGACACACCAATTAGAAGGCTCTAATCTGAGGGCTAGGGCAATTAGAAGCTCTAAACCAAAACATCTCTAAACCGGAGTCTAGGGCTAGGATTTAGATTAGAGGCTAGGAAACTTGTGTGTCTAGAGGAGGAGGCCCTGCCCCTCCTTTTATGGGTGGAGGGGGATGGCGCGCCCGGGGAGGGAGGGGAGTCCCTCCCCAACTCGGCCTAGTGGAGGCGCCGCCGGTTGGAGGAGGGATTCCCTCCCCAACTCGGTTTTGCCCTCCTCTTGCTTGTTTCCCACAGTTTCTTGTTTTAGCCGTTTGACTTTCAAACTGGACATTTGACTTTTCTGTTTTAGGATTCAATTTAATCCTTTATTTGGAACAGCAAGAACACTTAGTACATGATGCAATCATTCAATATGCAATGACACATTCATGTACCCCTTCCCCCCCGGAGTGCCGGACATTCCGGAACCTTCTAGAACATTCCCGATGAAAACACCGGAATCATTTCCGAACTCCGAAACAGGACTTTCCTTATATGAATCTTATTCTCCGGACCATTCCGGATCACCTCGTGATATCCCGGATCCCATCCGAGACTCCGAACAACATTCGGTCTCTTTCTCATAATACCATAACTACTCAAACAACGTCGAATCCTTAAGTGTGTCTCCCTACGGTTCGTGAATTATGCGGACATGATCGAGACACTTCTCCGAACAATAACCAATAGAGGAATCTGGAAATTCATATGGCTCCCACATACTTCTACGATTACTTTGCGATCGAATGAACCACTTACATACGATACCAATTTCCCTTTGTCTCACGATAGTTTACTTATCCGAGGTTATGATCGTCGGTATCTCTGCATACCTAGTTCAACCTCGTTACCGATAAGTACTCTTTTCTCGTTCCCGTGATATGTGATCCCTTGTGAGCCAGTCACATGCTTGCAAGCTAATTGGATGACATTCCACCGAGAGGGCCCAGAGTATATCTATCCGTCATATGGATGGACAAATCCCACTCTTGATCCATGTGTCTCAACAAAAACTTTCCGAACACTCAATGCCACCTTTATAGCCACCCAGTTACGGTGTGGTGTTTGATGTCATCAAAGCATCCATCCGGTAAAGGTGATATGCATGATCTCATGGTCGAAGGAATTAGGTTACTATGTATCAGAAAGCATATAGCAATTGAACTATTGAAATGACTTGATCTTTATGCTACGCTTATCTATAGGAGTATGTCCACCATATCATTCTCCTAACGATATGATCTTGTTGTTGATAACATCTCAATGTTCATGATAGGGAAACCACAATCATTAATCAACCAACAAGCTAGTGAAGTATAGAGTCTATACTAGGGACTTCAAATTAAGTTTACAAATCACACAAGTATCAATGTTTCCTTGTTAATACTATTATAGCATGAATGTAAACATTTATCATAAACACAAAGATATAATAATAACTACATTTATTATTGCCTCTAGGGCATATCTCCAACAGCCCCGTCGACCCAGCGCTGGCCTCGCCTCCCTTTCTCGCATCCTCCTGCGTCCGACCGCCACCCCGACGACGGCATCATCCTCGCGTCCGTCCGCCCGGTCCCGCGCCTCCTCGTCGCTGGCCTCTCCTCTGCACCCCGCCGCCGGCCTCAGGCCTTCCGCGCCAGCAGCCACCATCGCCCAATGCCGCCTTCCCGAGCACCTGTCGTGGCCGCGGTCATCACCGCACCTCCTGCGAGATTCCTGCGCCCCTGCCAATCCTCCGGTCCTGTCGCTGCTTCGAGCTCGCCTAGACAAGCGCGCGGCACCGCCTCGCCATCCTTCCCCTGTGAAGTGCAGCCGCGCCCCGTGCCTCCCCGTGTCTGCGGCCACCGCGACCCCTGTTCCTCGAGCTCGCCACCACCGTCCTCCACCCTCCTGCTCTCCACACCATGTGGGGTCACCTTTGATCGTCGTCCTCGTCTCTTCTGTTTTGCCCGCGCGAAGCCGCTGCCCCCATATTGACAGCTTCGGTTTTGCCCATAAGGTGTTTGTGGTGATGTCCAGGTGGGACATGCCCCCGTGCAGCGTTCTGGTGTTGGTCCCTTTGCAGATGACTACCCGCGAGCATTGCGTGGAGGTGTTGATGTAATTCCAGCGCCGCACTCAAGATCGACCCGACCCGACCAAACCCGATGAACACCGTCGTTGAACCCGACTCCGACAACTGTGGCCTCGAAGGCATCTCCTTCATAGAAACCGCAAGATCTTCACGGGACGCCAAGGTCGCCTTCCCGGAATCCGAAGACCGATCCCAGCGAGACCAAACCCATCGAACCCTCGGAACCCCAAGATCGGCGAACCTCGATGTGTGACCCTCTTCCTGAGATCCCTATATTTTTATAATATATGAATATACTTGTTGCATATAATTATTCATACTCGCTTACATATTATGGGTGTTTGGGGGTATTTAGATGATTCACCTCATAATTAATATGGAGACCATATGCGGGGGAATCTAGTCTAATATTAGTCTCATTTAAATTTGTGCATCGAACCGGTGAAATATTTTGCCTTGATAAGACAACATTTAAATTGCGAGGTATCTAAACAACTGGAACCATATATTTAATTGTCGGGACCCTCGGTCTTGCTTAATATTGCCTAATTGCATCGCATCTTCGCCATGTCATACATCATACATGCATCATGCCCGATCTTCTACCTAGTATTAAATAGTGCATCCGGTGTTTGTGCTAGTGCTTTGCTTCTTCACGGACTAGGCCGATGAGTTGATGCGAGTGTCGACCCGATCTTTGGATGAATCTTCGACAATGTTTTTCAGACGAGCATTCTCCCCCTTTCTACCTATTTTACTTTATAGTCTTTGTTTCCTCCTGTTGATCTGTTGCTATCTGTGTTGCGATGCTCTAGTTTTCATACCCGTGATATCCCTTGCGGCCTCATATTGCCTTGGACACATCCTATTACCTGTTGTTTGGTAGATAGTTGGACTTGCGTGTCGTAGTCGCTTGCTCAAGTGCGGTTGCGTGTTGTCAAGTACCATAGTTGTTGGAGTAATGTCGCATGTTTAATGTTGGAGATGATCATGGCTTTAATTATCGTTTAGTAACTAAAATTGAAGTAGGTAAATGCAAAGGCGCAGGTGGGCAATAGATGTTATTTGGTTTTTAACCGTCCACTTGTGTCCTGTAGGACCCCGAGTACTTTATACCTGTTCTTTGAATATTCGCACTACCCGCATGTGGGACCATGAATCCCCCTAGCCAGCTTTTGAGTCATATATTATTTCTTGGGGCCACAAACTAGTTTGGGGCTTTATTACTATCATGTACTTATGCCATGCTTACTGCTTCATTTACGATAGCGCGTGGAGCTCCTGTACTATTTTGGACCACGACACGATTACGCGGTATCGACAAGCCTAGTCACACTTTCGGGTTCCCAGTCGTTTACAGCCGTTCTCGCAAACCTCTGGGTCCGTCTCGGAGCCGTCCAACTTCGTCGCGGGTAGCTTGGTGGGGTGGCCCCCTGAAATATTATATGAATCTTGCAATTGCTCTATCGTGATGCCTCGTTGGGTTTTCATTTGTTTTTTCTCGAGGTTGATCGTGCGTGTGTTGCTATTTGTGCCCCTGCAGGGTAAAACTTTCTGAAAGCCGTGTCCGCGGTTATGGACGACTTGGAACACAGTATCTCGATCATAGACAACTATAACTAAAGTAGTGCTATAAATTTGACTTCATAATGACTAGTAATCAGCTTCACTATAATGGAATAGCTAAATAAAAGTGCCAACAACTGCTGGTTTTGGGTTGTCACCTGTTACCATTGTATCTGACTAGTAAGTATTGCAACTACAACGGAATGGCTAAATAAAAGTACCAACAACTACTGGGTTTTGGGGATGCCTCATGTTATATGTATCTGACTAGTAAGTACTACAACTAGAATGGAATGGTTAACTAAAACTGCCCACTGCTTATTATATCAGGATGACTCATGCTATCTATATCTGACTAGTAATTTCCGCAACTATAACGGAATGAATAAAACTGCCAACTGTGTGAGTTCCTCGGTTGACTTCCTCGGTTGGTATCGAGGGGGAATACCAGGATGGGTATGTTTGGTGTTAGAGTCAGGTTGGATCAGAATAGGTCTTTCTTATCCCTATCTGATAGCCGTCAGTTGTATTGAGTCTCTATAGGTTTTTTAGTGCATGCTGCGCTGCCGCTTCAGTCCACCATACCTATGTAGGCGAGGACCGCCGAATTCTAGTCTTGCCGTGTACTGGCCTCAGTACTGACTGCTCTCTTTTTTCCTTTGCCCTTTGTCGGTGCCCCTTTTGTTTAAGCAGGTTTTTAGATCGACGTCGTTAGCAGGGTTACCCTTCCGGCTTGGCCTGGGCAGGGTTATGGACGCCATTGGTTATTCTTCAGGGCTCTTAGCTTAATTTGCATCTTGTCCGTACTCGGACGCTGTATCGTTTTAAAGGTGATTTGGATCTTTGTATTGTATATCTGTATTCTTGACTCTTTCAGTCATTGTTGTATATATCTGTTCTGTGGGTTCCATCGTGGACTATTGTGTAATGGTATTACTTCGTTTTCCACCCACACGAAAGTGCCTGGTGGGCACCTTTGAATCGTTTCTATGCGGGTTTGGCGGGAATCGCTGAAACTTGCATAGGGCCGATTCTGAGGGTGTTATAGAGTGGTATCAGAGCTAAGCAGTTACGATACCCCACTGGTCCAGCCTGTAGGATAACCTAGCTAACGGACGTTGTAGAGTGTCAAAACTATTTTGGAAAATCGGTTGGATAGATCTGATTAGGCATGTTTTTACTCCTTACCCCTTTGCTATTCTCCTCTTACCTTTGCGTGTTTTGAATCTACCTCTTATCTTTTCTTCGAGTCCAGGAATTCTCGTGGTTGGGTTTCTGTCGTACCTTCAGGGTTTTGCTTCCTCTTGTAACGGTGCTTCGACATTCTGTCTTCATGCCATATGAGGAATCTCCCTCTGTGTACCTTAAGTGGACCAGAAATTCACTAAAAAATTTCTTTGTATCTGCCAGTGTTTTTCAATGCGACGACCTCATACCCATCAGATCTGATAAAGACTCTACATCACTTCTTTGCTTCCGAACCTCGATTGTCGAGACCTTCAGTCTGAATCCAGAGAGTTGGTTGCATAAGTCATCTATTCATGTACCGAGTAATGCTTTAAGTGCGGGATGGAGTCGCGACCATACCACTACTCTTATCATTTGCTTGTGTACACTTAATGGTGGATCGATGCAATTCTTACTACTCCCATGGAAGTTAGAGGTGGCCTTATCTTTAACTTCATCCGTTGTTATCCGGAGCGTTCCCTCGACAAACATGATCAACGACCGCTTGTTGGTGGTGTTGCTGATTTCAAGATGGAGAAATAATGTTTGTTAGTGGTGTCGTGAAGATCTACACGAAGTGAGAAAATTCAGATTGTCGGCCTTCTTCCCCGTACCATGAGGCGGATCTCGAGGGAGAGATCCATTGTTAGTGATGTCGAATTGTAGCACCCCGGGTAAAACCACTACTAGAAAATCGCATGCTTTTACATATGTGCATCATCATGATATCTTCATGCATGTTTTAATCAAAAACTATTTTGCTAAAAGCCTATTTTTGTTTTCTAAATTATCCCCTGTCTATTTCAAATGTAAAACCCTTGGTCCGTTCGGATCTTTTGTTTGCCTAAAGTATTTTACAAAAAGGATATTTTAAAACTAAATAAAATAATAAAACTATTTTGACCGGAGAGGCAGTCTAGCCGGTCAGGCCAGAGGCCCAACCGGCCAAACCACCTACTATTCAACCCATCTAAAATAAAACCCTAACCCTAAAAACCACCCTAGACCTACCCCAGACCTCACCTCACCAACCACCGCCACTCACACCCTCCATCACGCGCGCACGCACCCTGGCCTACCAGACCTAATCCTACCAGACCCGACACCACCAAGCCCACCTCCCCGATCCTGTTTTCCTAGCCCCACCACTCCCCACGTGCCTCCTCCATGCTCTCTCTTCGCCCCGCTCCTCTCCCTTCCTTGATGCCCAACCACCCCCGATAGAATCCCCTCCCCCCGCTCCTCTGCACCTTCCTCCACGCTCCGTCGCGCGTCGCCCTCCGGCCGCGTAGCCTCCCATCCGAGCCGCCGTTGGCCGCCACCTCACCAGGCACCGCACCGTTGACCCAGCGCTGGCCTTGCCTCCCTTCCTCGCATCCTCCTGCGTCTGACCGCCACCCTGACGACGTCATCGTCCTCGCGTCCGTCCACCCGGTCCCGTGCCTCCTCGTCGCTGGTCTCTCCTCTGCACCCCGCCGTCGGCCTCAAGCCTTCCACGCCAGCAACCACCGTCACCCAACGCCGCCTTCCGAGCACTTGTCACGGCCGCGGTCGTCGCCGCACCTCCTGCGAGCTTCCTGCGCCCCTGCCAATCCTCTGGTCCTGTCGCTGCTTCGAGCTCGCCTAGCCACGCACGCGGCACCGCCTCGCCATCCTTCCCCTGTGAAGTGCAGCCGCGCCCCGTGCCTCCCCGTGTCAGCGGCCGCCGCGACCCCTGTTCCTCGAGCTCGCGGCCACTGTCCTCCACCCTCCTCCTTTCCACACCATGTGGGGTCGCGTTTGATCGTCGTCCTCGTCTCTTCTGTTTCGCCCGCGCGAAGCCGCTGCCCCCATCTTGACATCTTCGGTTTTGCCCATAAGGTGTTTGTGGTGATGTCCAGGTGGGACATGCCCCCGTGCAGCGTTCTGGTGTTGGTCCCTTTGCAGATGACTACCCGCGAGCATTGCGTGGAGGTGTTGATGCAATTCCAGCGCCGCACTCAAGATAGACCCGACCCGACCAAACCCGATGAACACCGCCGTTGAACCCGACTCCGACGACTGTGCCCTCGAAGGCATCTCCTTCACAGAAACCGCAAGGTCTTCACGGGACGCCAAGGTCTCCTTACCGGAATCCGAAGACTGATCCCAGCGAGACCAAACCCGTCGAACCCTCGGAACCCCAAGATCGGCGAACCTCGATATGTTACCCTCTTCCCGAGATCCCTATATTTTTATAATATATGAATATACTTGTTGCATATAATTATTCATACTCGCATACATATTGTGGGTGTTTGGGGGTATTTAGATGATTCACCTCATAATTAATATGGAGACCATATGTGGGGGAATCTAGTCTAATATTAGTCTCATTTAAATTTGTGCATCGAACCGGTGAAATATTTTGCCTTGATAAGACAACATTTAAATTGCGGGGTATCTAAACAACTAGAACCATATATTTAATTGTCGGGACCCTCGGTCTCGCTTAATATTTCCTAATTGCATCGCATCTTCGTCATGTCATACATCATACATGCATCATGCCCGATCTTCTGCCGTGGTATTAAATAGTGCATCCGGTGTTTGTGCTAGTGCTTTGCTTCTTCACGGACTAGGCCGATGAGTTGATGAGAGTGTCGACCCGATCTTTGAATGAATCTTCGACAATGTTTTTCAGGCGAGCATTCTCCCCCTTTCTACCTATTTTACTTTATAGTCTTTATTTCCTCCTGTTGATCTGTTGCTATCTGTGTTGCGATGCTCTAGTTTTCATACTCGTGATATCCCTTGCGGCCTTATATTGCCTTGGACACATCCTATTACCTGTTGTTTGGTAGATAGTTGGACTTGCGTGTCGTAGTCGCTTGCTCAAGTGCGGTTGCGTGTCGTCAAGTACCATAGTTGTTGGAGTAATGCCGCATGTTTAATTTTGGATATGATCATGGCTTTAATTATCGTTTAATAACTAAAATTGAAAGTAGGTAAATAATGCAGATGCACAGGTGGGCAATAGATGTTATTTGGTTTTTAACCGTTCACTTGTGTCCTGTAGGACCCCGAGTACTTGATACCTGTTCTTTGAATATTCACACTATCCGCATGTGGGACCATGAATCCCCCTAGCCATAGCTTGAGTCATATATTATTTCTTGGGACCACAAACTAGTTTGGGGATTTATTACTATCTTGTACTTATGCCATGCTTTACTGCTTCATTTACGATTGCGCGTGGAGCGCCTGTACTGTTTTGGACCACGGCACGATTGTGCGGTATCGACAAGCCTAGTCACACTTTCGGGTTCCCAGTCGTTTACAACCGTTCTCGCAAACCTCTGGGTCTGTCTCGGAGCCGACCAACTTCGTCGCAGGTAGCTTGGTGGGGTGGCCCCCTGAAATATTATATGAATCTTGCAATTGCTCTGTCGTGATGCCTCGTTGGGTTTTCATTTGGTTTTTCTCGAGGTTGATCGTGCGTGTGTTGCTATTTGTGCCCCCCTGCAGGGTAAAACTTTCTGAAAGCCGTGTCTGCGGTTATGGACGACTTGGAGCACAGTATCTCGATCATAGACAACTATAAGTAAAGTAGTGCTATAAATTTGACTTCATAATGACTAGTAATCAGCTTCACTATAATGGAATAGCTAAATAAAAGTGCCAACAACTGTTGGTTTTGGGTTGTCACCTGTTACCATTGTATCTGACTAGTAAGTATTGCAACTACAACGGAATGGCTAAATAAAAGTACCAACAACTGCTGGGTTTTGGGGATGCCTCATGCTATATGTATCTGACTAGTAAGTACTACAACTACAATGGAATGGTTAACTAAAACTGCCCACTGCTTATTATATCAGGATGACTCATGCTATCTATATCTGACTAGTAATTGCCGCAACTATAACGGAATGAATAAAACTGCCAACTGTGTGAGTTCCTCGGTTGGTATCAAGGGGGAATACCAGGATGGGTATGTTTGGTGTTAGAGTCAGGTTGGATCCGAATAGGTCTTTCTTATCCCTATCTGATAGCTGTCAGTTGTATTGAGACTCTATAGGTTGTTTAGTGCATGCTGCGCTGCCGCTTCAGTCCACCATTCCTATGTAGGCAAGGACCGTCGAATTCTAGTCTCGCCGTGTACTGGCCTCAGTACTGACCGCTCTCTTTTTTCCTTTGCCCTTTGTCGGCGCCCCTTTTGTTTAAGCAGGTTTTGAGATCGACGTCGTTAGCAGGGTTACCCTTCCGGCTTGGCCTGGGCAGGGTTATGGACGCCATTGATTATTCTTCAGGGTTCTTAGCTCAATTTCCATCTTGTTCGTACTCGGACGCTGTATCGTTTTAAAGGTGTGTTGGAGCTTTTGTATTGTATATCTGTATTATTGACTCTTTCAGTCATTGTTGTATATATCTGTTCTGTGGGTTCCATCGTGGACTATTGTGTAATGGTATTACTTCGTTTTCCACCCGCACAAAAGTGCCTGGTGGGCACCTTTGAATCGTTTCTATGCGGGTTTGGCGGGAATCGCTGAAACTTGCATAGGGCCGATTCTGAGGGTGTTACAAGTAGTTAAGAATTGTTTGGTGATTGTGTACTTCGTATTTATTTATAGACGCTAGTACCGAGCAAGGATACGAAGAGGAAGGAGAATACTATGAGGAAGAAGTAGAGGAGAACTTCAACCAATGCACTTCACAAGGCAAGCTAAGCGAAACCATGCAAGTCATACTTGCAAGCTTAAACCTACAAGATAACATATGCAATGCATTAGGCATGCCTTGATTATACCACTTGATGATACCTAATCCCAGTTTTACTTGCAAGCTTAGTTATTTTAATTCTTTATCCAAGCTTCCTACTTGTGTTTACTTAGTGAATTGAAGATTTTAGAAAGATTATTAAAGGTAGCATAAAGAGCATAAAGCTTGGCCTAAGTTAGATAAATCTTGATGTCATCCTGAGGCATGATATTGAACTTAGATAAGTTAAACTTGATTATCACCTATCATTAGTGTTTACCCCACTTGTAGATGCTATTGCTAAGCATAAAACATGATCACTTTAGATGGGAATACTTGGTGAAAATGATTATGAAAACCTTAGAATGATGAGTGATTCTAATGAAATGTTTTGACATGTTCTATGAGCACCAGATGATTTTGATGATGAAAATGTTGAGGCATGAGCCTTATCCCTTTATAAAACTGATGGTTGTCTGGATGCGATACTATTCCAATTTTACCATACAACCACAATACCCAAAAATGGGTAGGGCTTGACTGGAAATTTATATACCTTAGTATGGGTTCCCTTGCGGCCGAGGTTTGAGCTGAGGCTACCTCGTGAAGATTGACCACCTGTGCAGTTCCCAAGATGACAGATGGTCATGGTTGGGAGGGAAAACTCATAGGAGAGGTGCCTATACTAGGGAGTGTAATTGAAAGGTTAGGATTGATTATCCGCATACTGAGTATGGTGAATTCAAGATTGTTCCTGACGGATGTATCGAATATTGTGGTGAAAGTGTACCACCTCTGCAGAGTGTCAAACTATTCGAATAGCCACGTCCGCGGTTATGGACAGTTGGAGTGGCCATATTGTTCCATCGTCAGATGTTTTCAAAATGACTTGTGAAATGAATCATGAATTTGACTTGACCACAACAGGGTTGTGAACATGAAAACTAAGTTCCCACTTAGGTGTTATAAAACATAAACTAGCTTCTCCCATCGTCAGCATTGCCTATGACCATGAAGATGGAGCTTCGCCCACACTATCGTTATTATATTATTCCACTGCTTTGATTATACTAAGACTGGATCATGAGTTCCTTTATCTGTTGTAAGACCTTATGTATGGTTTGTAATGGATGATGTACTGTGATATCCAATCTGTTATGTCTCGCAAAAATGGTAATCCTAGGATTGCGATGTATGGCATAACAAGCATCTGGGATTAAAAATCTGGGTGTTGACACGTTGTTAGTAGCTATCTTGTCCAAGTAGTTGCCAGTGACTCCAAGAGGGGTATTTATTCTCGATAGTGGGTTCATGCCTCTAGTTTCCAAGGGAAGTGACATAAATCTCTTCGGTTGTAGATGTGTTGTTGCTACTAGGGAGAAAACAACGGTCTCTTGTTCATAGAACAAGTGGATTGTTTACCTTACACACTTTGCTTAAAGCAATTGTCTGTTTTCTTGCAACTTAATACTGGAGGGGGTTCGGATGATAATATGAAGGCGGACTTCTAGTCATAGATGCAGTTGGATGGTGGTCTATGTATATTGTTGTATTTCCCAATCGAATTTCATAGGATCTTTTTGTCTAGTATTGCATTGTTATGCCATGCTCAGTTCCTGTCAATTGTCCTGCTGTAATTTTTTTACCCTTCATGCCATGTTGTTTATCTAAGGAGAGCACCTCTAGTGAACTATGGACCCCGGTCCAATCTTTACCATTGATACATCTTCCACTGTTACATGTTTACTTGCTGCAAACCATTACCTTCCACACAATACGTTTAATCATTTGTTACAGCAAACTGGTGAGCTTGACAACCTCACTGATTCGTTGGGGCAAAGTCTTGAGTTTGTGTTGTGCAGGTTTCCACGTTGCTTGCAACACCTTTGAGACGTCTCTTTCCTCCTACTGGTTCGATAACCTCAGTTTCTTACTGAGGGAAAACTTGCTGCTATGCTCATCACACCTTGCTCTTGGGGTTTCCAACGAAGCGTCCCACGACAGTGTTGGGCTTCATCATTCCTGGAACCTAGTTGGTCAAGGAAGAGACCATATGCCTTGTGGCTGCACTGGAAGCTTCTCAACACAAAACATCTCAAATCTCTTTGTTCCTGGGTGGCCATCCACAAGTGTGATACACAAGGTAAACCATAGACATGGGCCTTGTTTAACGACTCAACACAAATCATTCTCACCATTCCACCCAGGTGATTCATTCACATAGTTGTTTTATTAATCAAAACTTAGTCATATACTTTGCATAAAAACATAGCATGAATATTCCACCCTTGAATTCTAATAGCTAGGCTAAGCATACTAGCATACATGTTTATTAACTTAGGAATTTTCCTACCAAGATATATTCTGTATGACCTACTATAGCATAGCAATATATAAAAAATAGTCCTATCATGCATACTACAAAAATATCACTAGTGCAATATTGAAAAGATAGGACTTTTGATGACCAAAGTATCACTTGCCTTTTTAGTAGAGAATCTAGGTACTCTTATTGATCTTGAAATTGTCACACTTCTCAAGATTCACTACAATACAATCAAGCAAAAGCACACATTCAAAACTAGCACTCAGACAATTATCAAAACAAAACAATAAAACAAATAAATTCATGCAAGCATGCAAAATGTTATTTTATTTGAAAAGGTGGTTTCTAACAAGGTTATAAACATTTCAAAACACCTACTGGTCTTTTATAAAAGTGGGAAAATCATTTATAATCAAGTTAGTGAAAATAGGCCTTTTAAATCATTTTTGTTTTACTAAAAATGCTTTTATTCAAAGGAATAATTCCTAGTGTTAGCCAAATATATTTTTAAATTCAAATTTTAGTGTTTAGGGTTATAGGATTCGAAACAAAACCATTTGCAAAAAGTTTCACTCAAAAATCATTTTTAGAATAATTTTTATACTCAAAATAGTCCTATTAATTTTTCTGCATAAAAACCTAAATTTTCAGAAACAAATTACCAAACCAGGGCCATACTTGCAAAGTACACATTTTTATGAATCCATTGATATAAAATTTGTAATTTTTGGACAAATAAATCAAAAGTTATGATTTTTGCAAATTTAAACATCCAAAAACATTTTCTGGAATTTTGAAGAGACAAATCTGGCCACGTGTCTTGTTTTTACTGGCCGGTACCGCTTCGGGTGGATCGAGCAATGTGAGACGTTAGATTTAATTATCATCGCATGGCGCAGATGGATTGATACCCCTTTGTTAAAAGATCTAATCCTAGCCCTAGGTTGCAGATCTAACGGATCAAAGCACGCTGGACAAAGTTTGGCGGCACTGCTGACATCGCGCGGCGGCGGCGCACCGACGATTCAGAGGGTAAGAGGGGTAGAGGAGGGTTCTACTGTGGTCGCGGGGATGTGGTGATGCTCAAGGTGGTCGTGGTTGGCGAAGGGGCGCATAGGGTCGTTGGGAATTCCTCGCCGGAGCTTGCGTTGGCGTCGGGTGCGTGCTGTCGTTATCAAAGGTGAGCCTGCAGGTCACACGCGAGTGAATGGCGAGCACCAGAAGAGTCACAAGACACATGCGAGCATGATAGCATGAGTTAGAGGGCAAGGGGCGCATTGGGTTTACCGAAATGAGTGATATTATTTTAGTTTATTTCCCTTTTTATTTGACTTTTATCAATTTAATAATTATTTTAGGAATTATTAAATATACATTAAATTGATTATTAAATATTTATTTAGTATTTTAAAAAATACTATAATAAATAATGAAAGTGATTTTTATTTATTTTTATCATCTTTCAATAATTTTGTAAAATTCCATAAGGAATATATAAATTACAAAATTCTATTAAAAATTTAAATGTCCAAAATTTTATATCTTATTTTATTTGGATAGAGTGGATTATTGTGAATCCAAAAATATTTTATTTATAATTTTTGGACTTTTATTTTATTTTTTAGAATTTTATTGAGGTCAGGGGAATTTTGGTCCTTTCCAATTGATTAAAACAGTTTTTTTAAATAACTTGGGCTGGCCTTTTGGGCTTATTGGGCCAGTGTGGCCCAATAGGGCAAGGTAAAAATACCACCCCGAGGGGTTTTGGCCCACCCAACCCATTCTATCTGCCTCCTCCTCGTTCTCACCCTTCCTCTTCCCCGACCCCGCGAGCTCTGGCGCTGCCGCTGGTGATGGCCGCCGTTGTGGCTTCCCCTGGCCACTGTCGTGGTGCAGGGCGAGGTTTGCGACTCCGCTTGTTCATCTAGTACAACTCGATTTGCCTCTGGGGCTTTCGTGGATAGATTCACCCCGTTCCCGAACCCTAGGGTTAGGGAAAGATGCTGTCGCCACCGCCGCGGTCCCGCCTGTGGTGGTGTGCTGGGCTCATGAGCTGCTGTGGCTGCCGCCGTGGCTGGTGCAGGTTGCATCGCCCTCTGGGGTGCTCCCTGTGCCGCTGTGGTTCGTCGGCCAATCTTCTACCTCTTCGATTCGTTAGCGAGGACCTCGGGTAAGTTGCTTATGTGGTTCTTATTCATGCTACTACCATGAATCTCTCTCTGTGTGTCTAGTGGCTTCTTGTGCCTAGTGATTATGTTCTGATTAGGGTTCATCTCCTAATTAGGGTTCTTGTTATGATTAGGGTTCATAACCCCCAGTTGATCATATCCATGATGCTTTAGATCTAGTGTTGATCATACTTGAGCATGGAGAATGATTGTTTGCTGTGGATCATGATTTATTCCAGTGGTAATCCACTATGATCCCATGCTAGTGTTTCTATGGAATCCCTGATTGGATTATGTTGTTGATCTAAGACTTACTCTACTGTTAGAATGCTTGTACTGACAGTAGTTTCTCTCAGTAGTTGCTTACTGCAATTATAATGGTAGGCTTGTATGAGATTATACACATTTAATATGATCATTACATGTAATGATTTTTCTGTGGATGTATAGATGAATTTGATGTTGATTCCTGGTACTTGGCTTCAGGAAGATGATATTTATTGGTTTGTCCCTTTTATCTGTGGGAACTAAGCAAAGATTGGTTTTAGCTCCTGTAAACTTGTTCTTGTGATACCACTATGATCTGGCACACAAGTGATTGGGTTTTATCTCTGGGCTTAGCCTTGACAATACTTGTGATTAATACTGGCAAGATAAAATGAAAGGTTTTCTTGATTCTCCTGCCTATGATGTTGGTATGAGGCTCTAGGATTTAATTCCTAGTTAGTTGAGCAAATAGTTTGTTTGAAACTTGTAGGATTAGAGGTGCTACTCTCTCTGGGAGATGTGCCCTGATCTGATAAGATCAAATGAAGAATGATCTAAGTTGCAAAAATTAACACTAGACTCTGTGATGCTGGTCTGAGAGTTTAGTGCTTGTGGCTGAGTTTGATTTCTCTTTATACTTGAAATCTCTAGGATAGATTCACCTCTCTTGGGTGATTATTGAGAGATCATTTCATAAAGCAACACAAGCTTCTGTTCAGATACTATGAAATGATGTGATGGTTGTATGAGGCTCACCACAAAATCTGATGTTGATGTAGTAAATTGATGATGATGATGATCTTGATCTAGTTTTGCTGGACTCCTGAGCTTGCCTGCTCCTCCTAGCTCCTGGGCTTGACCTTGTTGTCCACCTGATTCATCCCCCTCCTTATGTCACCATCTAGTGATGTTTGGTCGATCTTGGCTTTGGTTTTGCTGTTGTTCTTGGTTTAACTGCTGTCGACAGTGGTTGTGCTTGTGTGCTGTGTAGTGGAGAGATGCACTGATGTGCTCCTCCACGGCTGTGTTGTGGTTTTGTGAGATTGGCTTTTCTTGTGAGGTCGACAGCACACCATGTGCATGCTGATGTGTGTCCAGCTTGTGTGCCTGCTATGCACTTGTGGATAGGTTCAGAAATTTTGAACTTACTGCTACCAGATTACTTTCACCTGGCTGTTAAATTGGTCCCTCTTGGCTGTCATTTGACTTCTGGCTTTGAATTTATGAAATATGAAATCTTTCATATTGGTGAAACTTGCCCCTTTATAACATTTCTCAATGATGAATTTGTCAAGTGCATTTCACTGACATATCTAAGAGAAATAATACTAACACTAATCTTATTTTGTTTCTATTTAGTCTTTGTTTTGCAGGTACAAAGATAAAGATGAAACTTTAGTATAAATTTAGATATAGGATAGTTAGTAGATATTCAAATGTAATTTTCTTATTCTTTTGTAATTTTTCTTTTATTATTCTTGTAATCTTTATTTTATTTTATTGTAATAAAGATTATATTATTATTAATAAAGAATATTCTTATTCTTTATTCTTTTGTAAATTGTGAAGTTTGGAATGACTCCAGTAGATTACATTCTTTGTAACTTGTTTATGTATTAATAATATGAAATGAATTTCATATTCAATATTATTTTTTTGGATAAGATTTAAGTTATAATACTTATCTCTTAATTAATTTAAGATTCAAATCTTATATCTAAATCATTTAAATTATAATTCAAACACTCAAGTTTAAAATTCAAATTTATTTTAAACACATAACTCCTTAAGATCATCTCAAAGTTTTTAACAATCATCCTTTAAGACTAAACCTAATCTCGAAGTATGAAAGAAACATTGATCACTTAGGTTTTTATTTGGCGAAAATTTTACCCACATTTTCACAAATGAATGCATGCAACAATTCTGATTCCTAAATCTACCCTTCGTTAGGTCCTAAATACTGGGATGTTACAGACTTCCCCCCTTAAATTAAACTTCGTCCCGAAGTTTGTGGAGATGTACCTGAATAGTTCTGGATAAGCTTTCCTTAAATCCTCTTCCTTTTCCCATGTGGCTTCCCTTTCAGGATGATGTTCCCACTGTACTTTGCAATATTTGATTGCTCTATTCCTCAATCTTTTCTAGTTTTCTTCCAGAACCTTACAGGGGTTTTCAATATAAGTCAGGTCTTATTGTAGTTCTATCTCTTGATGTGTTATTGCATCATCTGTTACTTTCAAACATTTGCGAAGTTGTGACACATGGAAAACATTATGCACTTGAGCCAATCTTGATGGTAACTCTAAAGCATAAGCTATAGTTCTATTTTGAATCAGTATCTTGAATGGTCTGATATATCTTGGACTCAATTTCCCTTTAAATCCGAATATTTTTACTCCTTTCATTGGACTTACTTTCAAATAGACCATATCTCCCACTTCTGGATGCCATGATCTTCGACTTTGATCCGCATAACTTTTCTGCCTGCTCTGGGCTATTTTCAATCTATCCCTGATCTTATCAATGATGTCTTGTCTCTCCTTGATATAATCTGGCGCAAATTCTTTGCTGCTTCCAGGTTCATACCGACATATAGGTGATCTACACTTCCTTCCATACAAAACTTGGTATGGGGCTGCCTTTAGAATACTCTGATAGCTATTGTTATAAGAAAATTCTGCCAATGGTAGATGATCTTCCCCTGTTCCTCCAAAATCTAGTGCACAAGCTCTCAACATGTCTTCTATTATTTGATTTGTTCTTTTAGTTTGACCTCCTGTCTCAGGATGATATGCCGTGATGAAATCTAACTTTGAACCAAGTGCTTCATGCAATTGCTTCCAAAATGCTGAAGTAAACACTGATCCCCTATCAGTTACGATCTTTTTGGGTACTCCATGCTTACTTACTATCTCTTTGACATATACTTCAACTAACTTTTTGGCATTATCCTTTTGATTCACTGGAATAAAATGTGCACTCTTAGTGAGTCTGTCCACAATTACCCATATCATATCTTTCCTTTTTGGTGTCATAGGTAATCCGGTGATGAAGTCCATACCTATTTCCTCCCATTTCAATTCAGGAATTTCTAAGGGTTGTAATGGTCCTGCTGGACTTTGATGTTCAGCTTTCACCCTTTGACAAGTACGGCATTCAGATACATATTTAGCAATATCCATTTTCATGTTATTCCACCAGAATAGTTCTTTCAAATCCATATACATCTTAGTACTCCCTGGATGTATAGAATATGGTGTATCATGTGCTTCTTTGAGTATGACATTTCTGATCTCAGTCACATCTGGAACACATAGACGATCTTGGAACCATAAAGATCCATAATCCCCAAGGCGAAAAACTGATTTTTGCCCTTGAGATATCCTCTGAATTTCCTCAGCAATAAAAGGATCTTCTTCTTGATGTCTAAAAATTTCTTGCTTAAGATCACTGTCCAGCTCTGCAACTACCTGCATAGTAGCTAATCCTCCAAGAACCTCTGTTCTGATGAATTGAAGTTCTAATCTTTCCAAATCTATTTGTAACTCTTTTGGTAGCTCCCTATTGCTAGGATGAATATCTACACTCTTTCTGCTTAAAGCATCTGCTACAACATTTTCTTTCCCTGGGGTGTAATTTATTGTTAAATCATAATCCTTGATTAATTCCAACCAACACTTCCGTCTCATGTTCAATTCCTTTTGAGTGAAGAAATATTTGAGACTTTTATGGTCAGTGTATAACTCACATCTGGCTCCATAAAGAAAATGCCTCCATCCTTTCAGTGCAAAGACTACTGCTGCTAACTCTAAATCATGAGTTGGATAGTTGACTTCATGTGGTTTCAATTGTCTTGAACCATAAGCAATCACTTTCCGATCTTGCATTAACACACAACCCAAACCTTCTTTAGACGCATCACAGTATATGGTGAAGTCCTTCCCTATTTCAGGAACTGCTAAGATTGGAGCTGTGGTTAATCTAGTCTTCAACTCTTGGAAACTTGCTTCACATTTCTCATCCCACTTGAATGGTGTATTTTTCCTTAATAATTTGGCCATTGGTCCGGCTATTTTGGAGAAACCTTCAATGAATCTTCGATAATAACCAACCATTCCTAAGAAACCTCGAATTTGTTTCACATTGGTCGGTGCAGTCCACTCTAGTACCGACTGAACTTTAGATGGATTCACAACAATCCCATCCTTACTGATCACATGACCGAGGAATTCTACCTCATCTAGCCAGAACTCACACTTACTGAACTTAGCATAAATCTTATGTTCTCTTAAAGTTTGCAATGCTATCCTCAAATGGTCAGCATGCTCTTCCTTATCCTTGGAATATATCAGAATATCATCAATAAAGACGATGACAAACTTGTCCAAATATGGCATGAAAATCTTGTTCATTAGATTCATGAATATTGCTGGTGCATTGGTCAAACCGAATGGTACTACCAGATACTCATGGTGTCCATACCTTGAGACAAATGCTATTTTTGGAACATCTTCCGGCTTGATTTTTATTTGATGGTATCCAAATCTTAAATCGATCTTTGAAAATACTCCAACTCCTTTCACTTGGTCAAACAAATCTTGAATTCTTGGTAAAGGATACTTATTCTTGATAGTCACGTTGTTCAGATTTCTATAATCGCCACACATCCGTCTTCCACCATCTCTTTTATCCACAAAGATTACTGGTGTTCCCCATGGAGATACACTTTCCTGTATGAATCCTTTTCCCGCTAACTCATCAATTTGCTCTTTGAGTTCTTTCAACTCTTTGGGTCCCATTTTATATGGTGCTTGAGCTATTGGTGTTGTACTAGGTATTAGGTCAATGGTGAACTCTATCTCCCGGTCTGGTGGCATTCCTAGTAAATCTGTTGGAAAAACATCTTGGAATTCATTAAATATAGGAATATCTTCTAATTTAACTTCTTTCATTGAATTCAACTGCAGATACACCATGATATGACCGTGTTTATCTACTTGGTAAACTATCCTTGCTCCACTTGGAGTTTTGATTGATACAGTTTTCTCCCCACAATTTATCTGAGCTCCGTGTTCCATCATCCAATCCATCCGTAGCACTACTGCAGTTCACTTCAAATGGATCACATAAAGGTCTGCGAAATATGTACAACCACAGATTGAGATAACCTGATCTTGTTTTATGTGGCGTACAATCACATTCCCTCCTGCCGTAACTACGGTCATAGGACTCTCTAACGTTGCCCTTCTAATCCCGAACTTATCACAAAATTCTTCAGAAATGAATGAAGTAGTTGCACCAGTATCAAATAGAACTTTGCCGGATTGGTAAGGATATTGAGCGTACCTATCACTGCATGCTCCGAATTATCCACCTCCTCGAGGGTTGCACAGTTCAGTTTTCTGGTAGGTCAGTTTCTCTTGCCATTGTTGTTCTTGCCATTATTTCCTCCTTTATTAGGCTGTCCATTACCTCCACTGGCTTGCCCTCCTCCCTTGGTAGGCCATCCTCCTGGTGGTTTGCTCAGACAATCTGGCTTGATATGCCCCTTCTGGCCACAATCGTAACAGATCACTACAGGCTTTTTGCATTCCCTTTGGAAATGCCCTGGAATCCCACAATTGTTACAGATAACATTCCTTCTCGGATTAGATTTATTTCCACCACTGCCCTTGCTGTTGTTATTGTTATTTTTGTTGTTGCCATAATTCCTATTCCGAGGTTTGAACTCTAGGTTAGGTTTAGGTTTGCTTGCCTGAATTCTTTTGGTTTCCTTCTTGGCTCTCTTCCGCCGATCCTCTTGGACATTCTTGTAGTCATCTTCAAAAGTAATGGCTGCATCCAACAACTGCTGATAAGTTTGCTTATTGGCTAACCTTAGCTGCATCCTCACAAACGGATTTAATCCACACAAAAATGCTTCTTCCTCTTCTCTTTAGTATTAACATCCTCCTCAGCATAATGAGACAGTTGGCTAAACTCCCGGATGTACTTCATGACATTAGTATATCCTTGCTAAAGCTCCTCAAATTCTCTCCGCTTCAACTCCATGACACTTTCTGAAACATGATATTCACGGAATCTCTGCTTGAACTCCTCCCAGGTAAACTCCCTTCCTGGTTGTTGCATGGCTAACTGATTTTCCCACCATGATGTTGCAGGTCCAGTCAGAAGATGAGTTGCATACCTAAATTTCTCCTCATCATTGCAACCTATAGTTTTCAGCTTCCTTTCAATATCTGCTAGCCAGTCTTCTGGAGCCATTGGTTCAGGAGCTGATGCAAAAGGTAACGTTCTTGCATTCTGGAAATCAGATAGACTCACTCCTCCACCTTCAGGTGCCTTCTGATTTGATCGCCCCAACAGCTCTTCCATGAACTTGTTCTGGGTCTCTTGCATCATTTGCATGCATTGCATAAAGTTCTGCTCCATTAACGGCCTCACTGTTGGTGGTGGTAATGTTTCTTGGTTTGCTGCATCTGCATCGGCCTTCTCCTTGGCCTCTCGCTCCATCCGCTGCTGCTCAGTTTCCATTTCTACACCCGTATCCATGACCCTCTAGTCCTGAAACATAAAGTGAATACTCATAATTACATCATGCACATGTGTTCTGAGCTCGACTTTACGCACAGAACTAGTCACACAATGAAGATCCAAAGAAAATCCAAATATGCATTTCACAAATTTACATAATACCATAATTGTACAAAGTCATTACAACATATATCATGTTGGTATTATTACAAAATTACCTTATTACTTGGTACAAGACACAGTACTTGATACGATTGACTACTTATCTCCTCCTAATAGTAACTATGTTCATCGTACATGTTTGATGTCCAACCATGATGACGTGTTGTTCGTCACACAGTTCGTGGAACATATGGCCTTCTAGAAGGAACATACTTTGTATCTGAAGTGTCAGGACTTGAGTTATTACTCAACCTGAGCGCATTGACTCCCTCCAGCTCAGCTGAAAAGTCTTCAGAAACATATTCAACATTATCTCCAGCTTGCATTTCCCGAGATTCATTTCTTGAGTTATCAACAGGATACACAGATTCTGCTGCTCCCTAGGTGCTCTCGTGTGCAAGATAGTTAAACACTGGATAATGTATATTCCCTGGGTTTTGAGAATATGTTGATGATTCAAACACTCTCTCATTAGGATCTTCTTCTTCATCCTGATTATCTATTGACATGGTATTTCTACTACTATTATTAGGGTTCATCCTTGCACCCATCCAACTAGATTGTCCAACATTCCTGTCGGAACCATCTGTGGACATTTGATATTCGTGAGATCCATTATATGATCCCATTCTCCAACCATCTGAATTCTCAATAGGAAGTTCTGATTCAAAACCATCCTCTGAGCCCCGTGGTACTTTATACCGCATATCCATGGTAGGATCATGTGTAGGTTCAGGTCTTGGTGAATAAGGATATGGTATAAAAGATTCTGGATCTATAGGTATATCCTTAAAGATAGGTTTTTCACTACTACTTGCTTCTTTCTCTAACTGGAATGCTAACTGCTTCCTCCTTTCCGGATTAGTTAGATCCTCTAACACGTCATTTTTACTTCAACAATCACTTGATGGGTCTTATAAAAAGACGCAACGAGTGTTCGATACCTATCCATAAACTTGGAAGCTAACTTAGGATGCTTCTTAACCAAAGTAAGATGATCCGGTATAGGCTCTGAGTCTATAGAATCATGAGGTATCACAGAGAATGTGCTACCTTCTAACTCCTTGGTTTTATGTTCCCGGATATTAGCTATCGCCTCCACAACAGCAACATGATAGGTTGCTAAATGACTCCTACCTTCTCCTATAGGTAGATTGTGATATAATCCAAGCTTCTCTAGAAGTTGGATACTCACACGATACTTGGATAACATTTGACCATCGAGGTAAGTGATAGTGTTCACTGGAATTCTAGTTGGACAACTAAAGAGCTTCAAAAGTTGACGAAGTTGGTCTATAAATGATCCTTGATAATCATCAAGAGTCTCCTCTTTCCTTACCAAAGTCTGTTTTGGAAACTTTGGTGCCATATCTCCGTATATCAGGAAAATAATTTTGGATTAGTATCCAATGATATATTGCATCATAACAAAGAATTATCGCACTAAAATATATAACGAAATATTCTCATTTGAATACCCATTATATTAATTTTAGAGAATTCTTTATCGTTGCTAGCTTTCCTACAGGTAATACCCTTTACTAGGTTTCCAACCTAAGGTCAAAGCAATTTGCTCTGATACCAACTGCGGTGACCCAGCATACCACTTCATGTGTAGTACACTATAGTCGTTGACATGACATCCACAGAACACCGTTCCGTAAATATCACATCCCTTAGAGTGGTACAACAGAAACATTGCGGGTCCATATTACATAAGTACACACATTATTATTACAATACCGGAAGTTCAAGACTTCCAAAAGATCCAACTTAAAACCAAAATATAAAGTGTTCAGCAGAAATTTAAAGGTTACAACTCCGACTAGGAGTTGAGCTCAACAGCTTATTCTATAGAGTTCCTGCTGCTCGGCTCCGCTAGTTACTACTAACTAGATACTTAATTGGACTCGCTCTCATCGACACCGTAGCAGATCTCGTAATCCACTCCTTCAACTCCTCCGGGCAGATCAGGTTCCTTGTAGAACACATCTTCTTGGCATTCGGCTGCATACATTGGCATGTCTTCGGGATCCTCAGGTCTAAGCAAGGGATCAAAGGAAAGAATGAGTAACAGCGTTACCTAACAAGTTCATTATATAATAGGTGTGAAGTTTGATGCTCTAAATACCACCTCGGATTATAAATCCTTGGCACTATGCAATTTTTTGTAAATCTTTCTTCAAAGATTGATTTTATTCCGAAAAACTATGATAATCAGCCTTCACAGGTTGACCAGAACTTTCATGGAGTTCCTTTCCTGCCGCGTTCGTAGCTCCTTCCCGGAACAGGGAGTAACAAGTTACAGTTCTTACACTCTGCAGATGTGCGTTACTTTACCCATGAGAGATCAACTCCTTGTTGCACAACCGAGCGTACTTTCCCATCCACAATTCCATGATGTGGGGCCCAGTAGTTGGTCCAAGCCAATCACTGCCCCCTTCGTGACCCTGCTTGCCTCCTTGGTGTACACCATGCCCACATAATGAATTACGGCAATGGTTTGTACAAACCGTTAGATGCCAGAACTATCGTGGGACGATGAGGGTTCCCACCCATATGCTGTATATCCTCTACGAATTACCAATTAATATGCACGCTACGAGGATAACAGCCACGACCTGCACATCCAGCTTCATGCGAGAGGAAGAAGATACAGCTGACTTCTCTGTCCCATTCCAAATCTCATGGCTAACGCGTAATATACGGCGCTAGAATCACTGATGTCAGGGGTTATTAAGTCCCTACTTGTTCATCATTGTTGCAAATAGAACCCTAAGTTCTATTGCTCCATTATATCACCACTTAGGATGATATCTTTGATTTCTTTATTTGTGAAAATAATATTTTCTTTCTTTTATAGCATGTATGATAACACACAATTTGAAAATACTTTGATAAAGACTCTTCAAAGGACATGAGCAAGTGATGAACTTGCCTTGTGATGGCAAGGTAGTGAAGTCTGATGCTTGCACTGGACCTTGAGCTTCTAGTTTTACAAAAACATCATTATTGCCTGGTAAGGACAATATTTAAAGAAGCAAAATGGTTATGCAAGTAATGTAATGCATTATTTAATTCTATATGCATTTTCCTTATATAAGATGCCTTTTAATAAAGCATTTATAAATATAATTTTTATACTTATTGCATATATTATTTTAGTTTATTTCCCTTTTTATTTGACTTTTATTGATTTAATAATTCTTTTAGGAATTATTAGTTATACATTAAATTGATTATTAAATATTTATTTAGTATTTTTAAAAAATACTATAATATTAATAAATAATGAAAGTGATTTTTATTTATTTTTATCATCTTTCAATAATTTTTTAAAATTCCATAAGAAATATATAAATTACAAAATTCTATTAAAAATTTAAATGTCCAAAACTTTATATCTTATTTTATTTGGATAGAGTGGATTATTGTGAATCCAAAAATATTTTATTTATAATTTTTTGGACTTTTATTTTATTTTCTAGAATTTTATTGAGGTTAGGGGCATTTTGGTCCTTTCCAATTGATTAAAACAGTTTTTTTAAATAACTTGGGATGGCCTTTTGGGCTTATTGGGCCAGTGTGGCCCAATAGGGCAAGGTCAAAATACCACCCCGAGGGGTTTTGGCCCACCCAGACCATTCTATCTGCCTCCTCCTCGTTCTCACCCTTCCTCTTCCCCGACCCCGCGAGCTCTGGCGCCACCGCTGGTGATGGCCGCCGTTGTGGCTTCCCCTGGCCACTGTCGTGGTGCAGGGCGAGGTTTGCGACTCCGCTTGTTCGTCTAGTCCAACTCGATTTGCCTCCGGGGCTTTCCCGTGGTCATATTCACCCTGTTCCCGAACCCTAGGGTTAGGGAAAGGTGCTGTCGCCACCGCCGCGGTCCCGCCTGTGGTGGTGTGCTGGGCTCGTGTGCTGCTGTGGCCGCCGCCGTGGCTGGTGCAGGTTGCAGCGCCCTCTGGGGTACTCCCTGTGCTGCTGCTGTTCATCGGCCAATCTGCTTCCTCTTCGATTCGTCAGCGAGGACCCCGGGTAAGTTGCTTCTGTGGTTCTTGTTCATGCTACTACCATGAATCTCTCTATGTGTGTCTAGTGGCTTCTCGTGCCTAGTGATTATGTTCTGATTAGGGTTCATCTCCTAATTAGGGTTCTTGTTCTGATTAGGGTTCATAACCCCCTGTTGATCATATCCATGATGCTTTAGATCTAGTGTTGATCATACTTGAGCATGGAGAATGATTGTTTGCCGTGGATCATGATTTGTAGTGGCTTTGATGATGCTAGTGGCTTGTCAGATTTATTCCAGTGGTAATCCACTATGATCCCATGCTAGTGTTTCTATGGAATCCCTGATTGGATTATGTTGTTGATCTGAGACTTACTCTACTGTTAGAATGCTTGTACTGACAGTAGTTTCTCTCAGTAGTTGCTTACTGCAATTATAATGGTAGGCTTGTATGAGATTATACACATTGAATATGATCATTACATGTAATGATTTTTATGTGGATGTATAGATGAATTTGATGTTGATTCCTGGTACTTGGCTTCAGGAAGTTGATATTTATTGGTTTGTCCCTTTTATCTGTGGGAACTAAGCAAAGATTGGTTTTAGCTCTTGTAAAACTTGTTCTTGTGATACCACTATGATCTGGCACACAAGTGATTGGGTTTTATCTCTGGCTTAGCCTTGACAATACTTGTGATTAATTTTGGCAAGATAAAATGAAAGCTTTTCTTGATTCTCCTGCCTATGATGTTGGTCTGAGGCTCTAGGATTTAATTCCTAGTTAGTTGAGCAAATAGTTTGTTTCAAACTTGTAGGATTAGAGGTGCTACTCTCTCTCTGGGAGATGTGCCCTGATCTGATAAGATCAAATGAAGAATGATCTAAGTTGCAAAAATTAACACTAGACTCTGTGATGCTGGTCTGAGAGTTTAATGCTTGTGGCTGAGTTTGATTTCTTATATTTATACTTGAAATCTCTAGGATAGATTCACCTCTCTTGGGTGATTATTGAGAGATCATTTCATAAAGCAACACATGCTTCTGTTCAGATACTATGAAATGATGTGATGGTTTTATGAGGCTCACCACAAAATCTGATGTTGATGTAGTAAATTGATGATGATGATGATGATCTTGATCTTGTTTTGCTGGACTCCTGAGCTTGATCTTGAGCTTGCCTGCTCCTCCTAGCTCCTGGGCTTGACCTTGCTGTCCACCTGATTCATCCCTCTCCTTATGTCACCATCCTGGTGATGTTTGGTTGATCTGGGTGGTTTGGTTTGGCTGCTGTTCTTGGTTAAACCCCTGTCGACACTGGCTGTGCTTGTGTGCTGTGTAGTGGAGAGATGCACTGATGTGCTCCTCCACGGCTGTGTTGTGGTTTTGTGAGATTGGCTTTGCTTGTGAGGTCGACAGCACACCATGTGCATGTTGATGTGTGTCTAGCTTGTGTGCCTGCTATGCACTTGTGGATAGGTTCAGAAATTTTGAACTTACTGCTACCAGATTACTTTCACCTGGCTGTTAAATTGGTCCCTCTTGGCTGTCATTTGACTTCTGGCTTTGAATTTATGAAAGATGAAATCTTTCATATTGGTGAAACTTGCCCCTTTATAACATTTCTCAATGATGAATTTCTCAAGTGCATTTCACTGACATATCTAAGAGAAATAATACTAACACTAATCTTATTTTGTTTCTATTTAGTCTTTGTTTTGCAGGTACAAAGATAAAGATGAAACTTTAGTGTAAATTTAGATATAGGATAGTTAGTAGATATTCAAATGTAATTTTCTTATTCTTTTGTAATTTTTCTTTTATTATTCTTGTAATCTTTATTTTATTTTATTGTAATAAAGATTATATTATTATTAATAAAGAATATTCTTATTCTTTATTCTTTTGTAAATTGTGAAGTTTGGAATGACTCCAGTAGATTACATTCTTTGTAACTTGTTTATGTATTAATAATATGAAATGAATTTCATATTCAATATTATTTTTTTGGATAAGATTTAAGTTATAATACTTATCTCTTAATTAATTTAAGATTCAAATCTTATATCTAAATCATTTAAATTATAATTCAAACACTCAAGTTTAAAATTCAAATTCATTTTAAACACATAACTCCTTAAGATCATCTCAAAGTTTTTAACAATCATCCTTTAAGACTAAACCTAATCTCGAAGTATGAAAGAAACATTGATCACTTAGGTTTTTATTTGGCGAAAATTTTACCCACATTTTCACAAATGAATGCATGCAACAATTCTGATTCCTAAATCTACCCTTCGTTAGGTCCTAAATATGTGTTGATTTAATTAGCCCACTTGGAATTATTCAAATATTTTTCTTGTGGTTTATTATTTATTTAAGATATGTGAGGCATTTTGTCTTTTAATAAAATTGAATATGTTTCAAATCCATATAATTTTATTTAAATAGTCTTTTATTATTTTATTTATTTGGATTACTTTTATTCCATTTGCTTATGGATTTGGCCAAGATTTAAATTGTCTTTTTAATTTATCCTTATTTATTTAATTCTTTCTTTATCTTATAAAACTCATATATTTTTATTTATAGCTCGAAAAATAGTGATTCCACTTTGTATACTTTTATTTAATATTTATTTATCTTTTTAAATCCTTTTTAGGACTAATTTGATCACAATTTAGTGTTGATTTTAGTTAGGAGCTTTATTAGCCTTGGGAATTACTTTCTTTTATCTTAATAAAATCATAAGTTTTTATCCATGGCTCTAAATGGAGTGAAATCAATTCCCATGGTTTTATAATATTTTTGTTTACCATTTTTTATCATTTAGAAATGTTTTTTGCTAAATTTTTATATGGAACAAAGCATAATCTTGGAGTGATCTTGATGATTTCTTTCATTAGGGTTTAGGGTTTTGGTTCAACTTTCCAAGTGCTTTAAATTCAAGATACATTCCATGTAGGGGTGCATTTGACTTGTTTGAAAATTTGTTTGTCGCCTTTTCATCCAAAATTTGTTCAAGTAGGGTTTTTGATGTTTCCATTTAGAAGCAAAAAAGTTTCTTTTCACCCTAAATTTCAACATTTGTTTCTTTTGTTTGTTTATTTTTCACATTTCAAAATTTGGAAAATTTTGGGATGTGACATTTCAAACGGTGTAAAACCATCCATAAAAAAATAAGCCACCATAGAAACTCCTTTTAAAAGCTCAAATGCAAAAGAACTCAGAAGGAAATTGATTCAAGGGGCAAATGCAAATAATGGCAGAAATATGTCAAAACAGACCTGCAGGTAAAGACTGATTTTTTTGAAAATATTCCGTTGCTTAAATCGAAAAGTGCAAAACTAATGAAAGTTAGATAATAACCTGGGCCATTCACACAAAAATTTATGAATCGGTACGACCTTTTGGTATTTTTCACGATTTTTTTACAACAAAGCACATAAATCTATTTCGGGACAACAACTTCCCCAAATTTTACTTTTCTCTCATTAGAGGCTATTGTTGACACAAAAACAAAACAAAAAGGATAAGGATAGGTTATTACAGAGGCAATAACTTCCAAGACTCAAATAAACAAAAATTAACTGAAAGCAAAAATATAATGGGTTGTCTCCTAAAAGCTCTTTCTTTATATCCATTAAGATAGGCATGATAATTTTGCTGATGCTCATAGACGAAATATGAATTGAAGTAAAAGAGAGCATTAAGAAGCAAATATCCACACATTTAAGTCTAACCCACTTCCTATGCAAGGGAATATTATAAGAAAACAATTTATTGAAACAAGGGGCTACTAGAATAGGAAGGCAAAACTAGTGCATCATCAAAACTTTCAACATAAAGCGGGGAAACTTGATATTATTGAGATGCATAAAACCATGTTTCCCTCTCTCGTAATAACTTTCAACATTATGAATAAAATTAACGATATAACTATCACATGAACCATAGTAGCAATGGTCACTTATTCTGACAGAAAGCACACAGACACTAGCTTTACTAGTTCTACTAGGATGTGAAACAATATTAGAAGTATCTTCACAAAAGACAATGTGTTCATCTTCTACATTTTTAGTGAAAAGGTCTTTCACAATTGCTACTACAGGTTCAACATTTATTTGTTCATCAGGTTCTACAACTTTCTTTGTACTTTTGATAACCACACTAGTTATCATAGAATGTTACTTTGCCTTAGAAGGGAAAGGTATTTTCTCAATGTAAGGTTCAGGCAAAATACGATCAACAGTACAAACTTCAATATTTCTACCGGGAACACAATTAACAATATCTTTATATGGCGCATGATACTTGTTCCATTCCTTTTGGGGAATTTCAATATAAGAGGCAAAGGCCTTAAAACAATTTGCAAGAACTTGAGAATCAAGACCATAAATAGTACTAATACTATGAAAGTCATCGGTTCCCATAAAAGATTTAATACATTCATAATCATAATTTATACCTGACTTTCTTCCTTTGTCATTCTCCCATGCTTTAGTATTTTCTTGAATACGGTCGAGAAGATCCCATTTAGCTTCTTATTTCATACATGTAAATGATCCAACACAAGAAGCATCCAATAAATCCTTATCATGAAGAGAAAGCCTTGCATAAAAGTTATTAATAATAATATTATTGGGGAGCTCATGAATGGGACATTTGAGCATTAGTAACTTCGATCTCCCCCAAGATTGTGCAGTACTATCTCCATCAAGAGTCCAAAACTTAATATATTTGATTTCAATCTTTATGAATCTCACTAGGAGGATAGAATTTAGAATAAAAGAGAAGTACAAGTTCCTCCCATTTAATAGATCGGCCATTCTTCAGTTGCTTATACCATTCCTCGGCTCTGCCTTTCAATCATAGATAAAATAGCTTTTTCTTAACTAGATCCATTGTAATACCTGCACACTTGAACAACTCGCATAATTCATGTATAAAAAGCAAATGATCGCCAGGATGGACAGTTCCATCTCCAAAATAGCAGTTATCCATAACATGATCAACAATTTTTGTAGGTATTTTAAAAGGATCTAATTCAGTAGGTGGTGGTTCATCTACTACCTTAGCAGCGGTAGTAGCTTTCCAAAATAGGAAACTAAGTGTGTTATACATATTCAAATAAAATAACAAACAGAAATAAAAACAATACTCAGAGTAGAAATTTCCTTTACCAGTTCCACTCTTCAATAGCACTTCACTCCCCAGCAACGGCGCCGGAAAATAGTATTGATGGCGCACAAGTATAGGGGGTGTATCGTAGTACTTTTGATAAATAAGAGTGTCGAACGCAACGAGGAGCAAAAGGTGTTTACTAGTGGTTTGGATCAAGAATTCACTGTAAATACTACCAAACGGATTTTAGGTTTTTTTTATAATGCAGATAAATAAGGTGCGAGTAAATAAAAGAAAATAGTAATAATTGCAGCAAGTGGCCCAATCCTTTCTTCAGCAAAGGACAAGCCGGTTGTATTACTTAAGATGACCAAACATTCTCGAGAACACATGGGAATATTGTCAAGTGCTTTCGCTTCATATAGTTGATTAATCTTCTTTGGTTGGACAAGTGTTGTGTGGGTGAACCTATGCTAATGTACTAACCTTACTTGGTCTAATACATACTTGTTATTATACCCCTTGCATGCATCCGCAACTACAAGCAAGTAATTAAGATAAAAACCTAACCATAGCATTAAACTCGGAGATCCTACACTCCCTTATGCAATGGTTTCCTAACGAGGGTTTAGGTTTCTGTAAGTCCGGCAACCCCACAATTAGTATCCAAATACACAATGCATTCCCCTAGGCCCATAAAGGTGAAGTATCATGTAGTCGAAGTTCACATGACACCACTAGAAGAATAGCACCACAAATTAAATATCAAACCATTAAATATTACTCAACATGTCTCCACTACTAACAACATGACTTCTCCCATGTCCTCAAGAACTAAACGAACTACTCACCAGACATCATATGGATCAAGATTTGAGATGAAATAATGATAAGTAACAATCTGGACATGAACAATAATCCAATGGTTCCACTCAATAGCATTAACTATAACAAGTAATCAACACCGGGAAAGTTTCCCCTAAGAACTATGCAAGATTCAACCCAATTGTTACAGCAAGATGGCATGGTGGTGATGGTACTGGTGGTATTGATGATGAGGATGATGATGATCCCAATTAAGTCTAGCTTGATGACAGTGTCGATGGCGACGATCTCCCCTCTCCGGGAAGGAATTTCCCTAGCAGATTTCTGCCTGCTGGAGAGCTCTTTCTCTCTTTGTAGTTTCCGCTCCATAGAGGCGGCGGAATCTTTCTGTGGTTGTCGTGGTGGTATCACGGCATATGCCATGGGTAGGCTAAAGTTGGGGCCGATGGACGTGGAGGAATCCGGGGAGGGATGATGCAGTGAAGACCGCACTCGCATGAACAAAGAGAAATACAATGTATATTGGATTGAAGCTATCAAGTGGAGGTAACACCTCATTCTCTACATCTAATCTCTTATAATCTTGCCATACTTGTGGCTACAATCATACTCCTTGAGCTATATCTCCTATGCCTCTATCTAAGCTCTCTGTGAGTGTGGAGGAAGAAGAAGAAGGAGAGCTCCTAGTGAGCTTAAAGGAGAGGAGCCCTTCGGGGCCCTCCTCAGAACGATCCCCCTGGTGCTCCTTATAAAGGGGAGCCCAGGGGACAAGTCTTGTGCTGCACGCTTAGCATCTGCGCAGCATATTCCCGGCATCTTCTTTGATGCTCAGCATATGCCTTGGCATCTTTGGAGATGCCATGGCATATTCCTTAGCATATTCTGGATGCCAAGGGCATATCCTCCAGCATCTTCTTGATGCCAAAGGCATATTCCATATGCCTAGGTGCCAGTCTGAGCCATGGGCGTCCCAAGACTGGCACGACGCCTGTTGGTCTTGTCTTGATCCGATGGCGTACATCTGTGAAGATTAGTAACATATCTGGAGACAAATAAGAGGTCATACGGGGTGAAATAACTCGGCCCAGGTGCCCCAGGCATAGTATTAATTCGTCCTGTTCCTTAGTTGATTCGGCCTGGTCCAAATTGCAAAGGAGTAAGGCCCAGCCGAGTTACTGGATGGCCCAGCCGGGTTACTTGCCATTCGGCCTGGAGGGGATTCCGGCCTGAGCCTGCACGTGGCCCAGCCGGGTTGATGGCAGCCCAGCCAGGCTCTCCCTCTCTTGCCCAGCCGGCTGGCTCCGGAGGTTGGCAGGGCGAGCTCGGCGCTGGATCCCGCAGTGGGCCGCCTCGCGTTTGTCCCGGCCCACCCGGGTGTGCTTGGTGACGCGGTGCGGAGTCGAGGCCCGTGGTGGGCCGAGCTGTCGCCTACCTCGGCCCATCCGGGGGAACTGTGCCCTGTGGGGGAGTTCGATGGGGAGCTTTGGCGGGAGAAACACTGGCGACGCTAGGGAGAGTCGGCGGGAACTGGCAGTTGGCGGGAGCGGCGAAGTGAAGTGGGTCGGCGGAGCTCGGCCAGTGGGCCGGATTAGGCCCAGGCTGCTGCTTTCGCCCAGGAGGGTGGCTGGAGCAGGCCGAATTAGTTTTAATTCGGCCCAAGTCCTCTTTTTCCCTTTGTCTTTTTCTGTCTATCTCTTGTACTCATGTTTAATATAATTTTCCTATATATGTATCTTATTGACTTACTTAATTCACCAACTCTGGGGTACCTGGGGGTACACCCCCGACATTAGTCCCCTAGGCTATGTGGGACTCGTAGAGTCGTGCATAGGCTTTATATTAAATATTCCCAGAGTTGTCTTCCGACTTATAATCTCTTGGTTGCATAACGTTTTTGGGCAAGTTTGTGACTTTGTCCTTCTTGGGCTCTGTTCATAACCTCTCTGGGTAAGTCTGTGATTTTGTCCTTCTTGGGCTCTACTCTTAACTTTTCTGGGCAAGTTTCTGGACTTCAGGCCATCATGGGCACTGGTCATAACTCATTTAGGTAAGTTTCTAGACTTCTGGCCATCATGGGCACTGGTCATAACCCATTTAGGTAAGTTTCTAGACTTCTGGCCATCATGGGCACTGGTCATAACCCCTTTGGGTAAGTTTCTAAACTTCTGGCCATCACGGGCACTAGTCATAACCCCTTTGGGTAAGTTGTGAGTTCCGGCCTTCTTGGGCACTGCTCTTTTAACCTCTTTGGGCAAGTTATGAGTTCTGGCCTTTTTGGGCTCTGTTCATAACCTCTCTGGGTAAGTCTGTGATTTTGTCCTTCTTGGGCTCTACTCTTAACTTTTCTGGGTAAGTTTCTGGACTTCTGGCCATCATGGGCACTGGTCATAACTCATTTAGGTAAGTTTCTAGACTTCTGGCCATCATGGGCACTGGTCATAACCCATTTAGGTAAGTTTCTAGACTTCTGGCCATCATGGGCACTGGTCATAACCCCTTTGGGTAAGTTTCTAAACTTCTGGCCATCACGGGCACTAGTCATAACCCCTTTGGGTAAGTTTCTAAACTTCTGGCCATCATGGGCACTAGTCATAACCCCTTTGGGTAAGTTGTGAGTTCCGGCCTTCTTGGGCACTGCTCTTTTAACCTCTTTGGGCAAGTTATGAGTTCTGGCCTTTTTGGGCACTGCTCTTTTAACCTCTTTGGGTAAGTTATGAGTTCTGGCCTTCTTGGGCACTGCTCTTTTAACCTCTTTGGGTAAGTTACGTCTGAGTTACCTGATTCCAAATCCGAGTTATTTTACTCAAAATTCACTTGTTTTTAAGACTGAGTTATCTGACTCAAATCCGAGTCAAATTACTCAGATCCGAATTAACTCATCCCAAATTCGAGTTACTTTATTTAAACTTGACTTTATGTCTTTAAGTCTGAGTCCTCTGGCTCAAATCCGGGTTATATTACTCAAATCCGAGTTAACTCAACTCAAATTCGAATTACTTTACCCAAAACTGGCTTTATGTCTTAAGGACGAGTCCTCTGGCTCCAATCCGAATTATATGATTCAAATCCGAGATAACTCAACTCGAATCCGAGTTACTTTATTTAAAATTGACTTTATGTCTTTAAGTCTGAGTCATCTGGCTCCGATCCGAGTTAACTCATCCTAAATCCGAGTTACTTTACTCAATTTTGACTTGCATCCCGAATCTGAGTCTTCTGACTCAAATCCGAGTTAACTCATCCAAAATCCGAGTTACTTTACTCAATTTTGACTTGCGTCCCGAATCTGAGTCTTCTGACTCAAATCCGAGTTAACTCATCCAAAATCCGAGTTACTTTACTCAATTTTGACTTGCGCCCCGAATCTGAGTCTTCTGACTCAAATCCGAGTTAACTCATCCAAAATCCGAGTTACTTTACAAAATTTTGACTTGCGTCCCGAATCTGAGTCTTCTGACTCAAATCCGAGTTAACTCATCCAAAATCCGAGTTACTACCTGTCATGATATAGCTTGATTTTGCGTGATGACGATAATTTGCCTTTGATATGGATCCGAGATATAGTTCCAAGATTAAGCTTTGGGATATGATAATAGGGCTAACCGCTGAGAGATCTGATTCGAGATGTGGATATGAGATATAGATTCGAGATATGATAAGCTGGCAAATAGTCATCCGAGATATGGGATAACCCGGCAAGATGGTGAGATATCAATCCGAGTCATAACATAACCTGGCAATCTGGTGAACTGAATAAAGCTTCGGCCCGAACTAGAGATACAATTAGTACGCCGAGTCTGAATACCTACCCGAATTATAAAGTACCCTGGCAAGCTGAATCAAATGTTAGTCCGAATCAGAGACAATTTACTGAGCTGAGTTAAAGGTTAATTCAAAGCATAAACAAATTGACTTCAAGTTATATCCGAATCAACAATAAGCTGGCTGGTAAGCTGAGTTAAAGGACAATCCAAAGCATAAATAAACTGACTCAAAATCTACCTGAATCACAAATAAGATGATTCAACTTATGGCCGAGTTAACAGATAAGCTGGCTGGTGAGCTGAGTTAATGGGTAATCCAAAACATAAACTAACTAACTCAAAATCTATCTGAATCATAAATAAGATGATTCAACTTATGGCCGAGTTAACAGATAAGCTGGCTGGTGTATAGATCCAAATCAACATAATGCTCTCTTAATCTAAAGGTGACTCTACGGATAAGTTGACCAGTCCCCTGGTTGAGTTATTCTCTCCCTGGGATGAAGGATTGAGTATAGGTGGCTGAGTTACCTGGTACTTATAGCATACTTGGAGAAGTGTTTGGGTGAGTCTTGCTAGGTCATACTTGCCCTGCTGAGTTACTTGGTACTTACAGTAAGCTTGGAGTAGTGCTTGAGTCTTTCTTGCTGAGTCTTACCTGCTTTGTTGAGTTAGACTCGGAGATTCTCTGTGCTTACTCTTTGTTCTCTGTTGACTTGGTGAAGCTGAATGAGCCCTGTGAGGAAGAAGTTGATGAAGATGTTCCCGTCCGGATGGAAACCCAACCAACGCCACTTGAAGGCCCCACGGTGGGCGCCAAATGTCGTGGTGGTATCACGGCATTTGCCATGGGTAGGCTAAAGTTGGGGCCGATGGACGTGGAGGAATCCGGGGAGGGATGATGCAGTGAAGACCGCACTCGCATGAACAAAGAGAAATACAATGTATATTGGATTGAAGCTATCAAGTGGAGGTAACACCTCATTCTCTACATCTAATCTCTTATAATCTTGCCATACTTGTGGCTACAATCATACTCCTTGAGCTATATCTCCTATGCCTCTATCTAAGCTCTCTGTGAGTGTGGAGGAAGAAGAAGAAGGAGAGCTCCTAGTGAGCTTAAAGGAGAGGAGCCCTTCGGGGCCCTCCTCAGAACGATCCCCCTGGTGCTCCTTATAAAGGGGAGCCCAGGGGACAAGTCTTGTGCTGCACGCTTAGCATCTGCGCAGTATATTCCCGGCATCTTCTTTGATGCTCAGCATATGCCTTGGCATCTTTGGAGATGCCATGGCATATTCCTTAGCATATTCTGGATGCCAAGGGCATATCCTCCAGCATCTTCTTGATGCCAAAGGCATATTCCATATGCCTAGGTGCTAGTCTGAGCCATGGGCGTCCCAAGACTGGCACGACGCCTGTTGGTCTTGTCTTGATCCGATGGCGTACAGCTGTGAAGATTAGTAACATATCTGGAGACAAATAAGAGGTCATACGGGGTGAAATAACTCGGCCCAGGTGCCCCAGGCGTAGTATTAATTCGGCCTGTTCCTTAGTTGATTCAGCCTGGTCCAAATTGCAAAGGAGTAAGGCCCAGCCGAGTTACTGGATGGCCCAGCCGGGTTACTTGCCATTCGGCCTGGAGGGGATTCCGGCCTGAGCCTGCACGTGGCCCAGCCGGGTTGATGGCAGCCCAGCCAGGCTCTCCCTCTCTTGCCCAGCCGGCTGGCTCCGGAGGTTGGCAGGGCGAGCTCGGCGCTGGATCCCGCAGTGGGCCGCCTCGCGTTTGTCCCGGCCCACCCGGGTGTGCTTGGTGACGCGGTGCGGAGTCGAGGCCCGTGGTGGGCCGAGCTGTCGCCTACCTCGGCCCATCCGGGGGAACTGCGCCCTGTGGGGGAGTTCGATGGGGAGCTTTGGCGGGAGCAACGCTGGCGACGCTAGGGAGAGTCGGCGGGAACTGGCAGTTGGCGGGAGCGGCGAAGTGAAGTGGGTCGGCGGAGCTCGGCCAGTGGGCCGGATTAGGCCCAGGCTGCTGCTTTCGCCCAGGAGGGTGGCTGGAGCAGGCCGAATTAGTTTTAATTCGGCCCAAGTCCTCTTTTTCCCTTTGTCTTTTTCTGTCTATCTCTTGTACTCATGTTTAATATAATTTTCCTATATATGTATCTTATTGACTTACTTAATTCACCAACTCTGGGGTACCTGGGGGTACACCCCCGACAGTGGTCGCTCCCCGAGTCTTAGGTTTTCGGGAGGATTATATACGAGGAAGGGCAATGCTAGAGGTGGGCCAGGGTGGCCACACCACCTGGTGGTGCGGCCCAAGGGTACTCGCGCCTAGGAGTGGTGTGGGACCCCTGTGGCCCATCTCCACTTCTCCTTCTGTCTATCTTCGTTTTTTGGAAAATAGGAATTTCCGTATATTTTCCAGGATTTTCTAATCTTCGCAAATAATTCATGTGGATATCACTTTTTCCATCAGAATCCTAACTCCGGCGGTTCATCCTCCAAAAGTCATCAATCATGCAAAATATATGAAATAACATAAGTATCATCTATTAATATGAAATATATCAATGAATAACAGTAAATTATGATATAAAATAGTGATGGAAAATGGACGTATCACCCATTCACTAAAGCCCATATTATATTAGTCACTGTGAGTCCGACTCACTGACTCAGTCCAAAATCCGGCTCGGTTCCAACCCAACCAGATTTCTGGTTCAGATCCAATCTGAACTTGCTCCTAATCTTTAGTGTGTTACCCCATGATGGCTGTGAAATATAGCCATCCACGACTGCATTTAAACTAGATATTTCATATATTTGATGAAATATCTCTCTATTACCTGCTACTAATGCCTAATTATCAAAGGGGTATGCAATCATTTCTTGCTATTTTTGCCTGAGCAGATAATGACGTATTATAAAGGGAATCACTACATAAATGCCAAATATACGATATTTCCAATATGCCAAAGAAACCAGGAGCCGTGAGGAGGCAACTGCAAGTTTAATGACCAACTATACGGCCCGCCGCCATATAGTTGCAGCCATATAGTTTGCACTGACCTCCTTAGGTCAAACAGAACAACTTTCGTGAAGGGAACCCTCTATAAAGAGTCTTCATGCGACGAGAAACAAGCCCCCGACTCCACAACATCGCTTCTTTCATCCTCAACTCTCCCTGCCGCCACGCTAGAGGAATAGATCTAGATCTAAACCTCTGAACCCTTCTCCACCACCATAGCCATCTTCCACCACTTGTAATAGTAGATATCATCTCCAATTGGTGACATTGTAAGATTATTTGTTATCAACTCTATGATATCTATTACAATGTTTATGATTATCGATTCCATCTCTATGTGTGAGTAATTATCCTTTGGTCTAAGGGCTCCGGCCTAGCCATGTAGCTTTTGTGCATGTTAGTTATCATAGATGGGATCATGTATTAGTTTGTATGAATTGATGATTGTAGTATCCTCTCTTGCCTCAATCTAAGGACTTTCCAGGTACCCAAGATCCCGAGGATTGATCCAGGTAAAGGGAGTGTGAGTAACGACTGATTTGAGGGATAGGAACCCCAGTGGAAGAAAGGGTAGTACGGATGTATATGAGGAACTTACTTGGGATTAACGGTGATATCACTATGCATATCATTAGTTCTCTTCCTTCCATGGATGAGACTAGTAGGCTATTGCCATAAGCGGTTGCGGAGGCTATAACATTTATGGTTTCACTGCCCATATATAATTATCTTGCTCTAACAATTACATGAGTTCTTTATTATTATCTATTATTCCCATCAAATGTTTTGCATAGATACTGGTGAAAACCGAAGATCCTAGGCTCTCTATCTCTCCATCATCAACAACAACAACAATAAAAATATCGCAAACTTTTGGTCCGGTGAAAATGCAACAGGAATTCTAAAGCTCTCAAAGGTCCGTTAAGGTAATCTCACTTTGCTTTCTGCTTCGCGAGGATTCGATAAACCTAGGTCTACTAGGGAAAGAGAGCTATACTACATCTATAATCCGAATCGAAGGTATCAACCCTTTTTCTGGCGCCATTGCCGGGGAAGCATTAGCTACCCTGGTGAGGTTAATAGGAACCTTGCTAGTTTTAATTCTTGTTTTAAATTTTGTTAGTTTGCTTTCAGTTTTTATTTTTAAAACCAAAAAAATAGTTAGTCTTTTTAATTCTTACTTTATCATCATTAGTACTTGTTTAAGAAAATACAAAAACATAAGAAGTATGGATGAAAAGAAGCTTGGGGAGTTTGCAACTCCCAACAATGATTATTTGCGTACTCCTATTACTTAGCCAACAATTGCTGCTAAAGATTATGAAATTAAGCCCCACTATTTAAGTTTGGTTCAACCGAATCAATTAGAAGGCTCTGCTATAGAAGATGCAGGTATACACTTGAATAGTTTCATTGAATTATGTGATATGATACACATTAAAGATGTTGACCCCGATGCGGTCAAGTTGTGCTTATTTCCTTTCTCTCTTAGAGGGAGAGCAAAAGAATGGTTGTTATCTTTGCCTAGAAATACTATTGCATCATGGGTGGAATGTACTTATTTATTTATGACTAAATTCTTTCCACCTGCAAAGACTATGCAACTCAGATCTAATATTACTGGTTTTAGACAAGAAGAGCGTGAGACACTAGCTCTTGCATGGGAGAGAATGAAAGAATGCACGAGAAACTGTCCCAACCATGGGATGGAAGATTGGTCAATTCTCCATTTATTTTATAATGCTCTTAACCATGTTTCTAAGTCTATGCTAGATACTGCAGCTGGAGGAACATTTATGGGTAAGAAACTTACCGAAGAAAAGCAGCTGCTAGATAATATGCAATACAACCATTCCCAATGGAATGTGGAAAGATCAAACATGAAGAAGGTAAACTCCGTCACACCTCAAGAGAATGAAGAACTCAATGCTAAGTTGGATGAGCTTATATTAGCCGTCAAAGGTAAGGAAACCCCGGTAAGAACTACTCCAGAACCAACTATTGAATAAGTAGACTCATAGATCGTAATGACTATAACCCTGCTTGGAAGAAGAATTATAATCCAAACTTTCAAAAACATTATTCTAGTCCAACACGTAACTCTAATAATAATGTGGCATCAAGCAATACTAGTCTCGAAGAAACTCTTAAAGCTTTTATGGACTCACAAAATGAGCAAAACAATATCCTAGTCAAAATTACGGAGAATCATGATGTTAGCCTTGGTATATTATCTAACCAAGATGTTAGTTTGAGAAATGATTTGCAGGACCTCCAAGAAAGAACAAGGATCGTTGAGGTACAACTAGGTAAGATAACAGAGAGTTAAACTCTCATTATAGCAAAATTTGCAGGTAAAGCTGATCCCAATCTAGTTGAAGAGTTCAAGATGATAAGAATCCAAAGGGAGGATCCTGAAGAACTTTATTATAGCAATGCTCCTTCACCAAACTAAACTGTTGAAGATCTCGTAAAAAGGATCAATGTCAAGATCCCGTTAAGTGAAGGAAATGAAGAAGCCATGTATCAACACTTCGTTAATCAGGTAGCAATAAAGGTACGTGATCTTGAAGAAGAATACAATAAAATTGCTAAAAATTGCCTGTTAAGCTAGATAATATATTTTAGCCTACCATTAAGATTAAAATTGGGACTAATGAAATAGCTGCACTATGTGATCTAGATGCAAGTATTTCAACAATTCCAAAGAGTCTTTTTAACAATTTAACTATTGTCTCTTTTGAAATCACAAAAATAAAATTACATATAGCAGATTCTACCTATAAACAAGCAGTAGGCATAAACGAAAATACTTTAGTTTACATTAAAGGTTGTCCTTCTCTTATTGATTTTTTTTATTGCTGACATGCCTGAAGATGTTACTACCCCTATCATATTAGGACGTCCTTTCTTGAGAACTATTAAGGCTTTAATCAATTTGCATGAAGGGAACGTGAAGCTTCCATTGCCTTCGCTGGATCCTTTTGTTATTCATTACCCCAGGAAAAAGAAAGCCAAGCAAGATGATAAGGAGGCCATCACTTTGAAGGCCAATTAATTCGGAGTGGGTGTTCCACTCATATGGCCTAAGTGAGCAATATCAAGGTCAAGCTATTGGCCATAAAAGAGCGCTGCATGGTGATACATCAGAAACGTATCTATAATTTTTGATATTCCATGCTTGTTTTGTATATACTTTGCTTTGATTTGTCTACACTTTGAGGTGTTTTTATATATTTTCTGGAACTAACCTATTAACAAGTTGCCACAGTGCCAGTTGCCTGTTTTCTTCTGTTTTTTGTTCCAGAAAGGCAGAAAATCAATATTCTCGAAATTGGACGGGACAAAAGCCAAAGTCAATATTTTACCGTAGGCGACACGAAGTCCAAAGGAGAGACGGAGAGGCGAGCCAGGGCCGTCAAACCCCCCTACGCGCGGGTGGGCCCACCCCGCGCCTAGGCAGGGTGTGAGCCCTCTGGCTGCCTCCTAGCCTCGCCCCTTCGCCTATAAGAAGCCCCGATGCAGAAACCCTAGGTACCCGATCAAAACTCCACGAAACCGTCTGTAGCCACTGCCACCATCGTCCCTAAATCGGGGGGATCTGAAGCTCTTCCCGGCACCCTGCCAGAGGGAGATCATCCTGGTGGCCTTCTTCTCCGGTATGAAGCGTGAGTAGTTCCACCTTGGTCTACGGGTCCATGTAGTAGCTAGATGGTTGTATCTCCTCCTTATGCTTTCATGTATAGATCTTGTGAGCTCCATTCATGATCAAGATCTAATATATTTGTAATCATGCATGTTGTGTTTGCGGGGATCCGGTGGATATTGAGATTACTATGTCAGATTGATTAATGGTTTTGTATATTTGATACTATCATGTCTGTGTTGTTTGTGATCTTGCATGCTCTCCGTTGTTAGTAGCTATCTTGTCCAAGTAGTTGCTAGTGACTCCAAGAGGGGGTATTTATGCTCAATAGTGGGTTCATGCCTCTAGTTTCCAAGGGAAATGACAAAAATCTCTTCGGTTGTAGATGTGTTGTTGCTACTAGGGAGAAAAAAACGGTCTCTTGTTCATGGAACAAGTGGATTGTTTACCTTACACACTTTGCTTAAAGGAGTTGTCTGTTGCTTGCAACTTAATACTGGAGGGGGTTCAGATGACAACCTGAAGGTGGAATTCTAGGCATAGATGCAGTTTGATGGCGGTCTATGTATATTGTTGTATTTCCCAATCGAATCTCATAGGATCTTTTTGTTTGGTATTGCATTGTTATGCCTTGCTCAGTTCCTGCCAATTGCTCTGCTGTAATTTGTTTACCCTTCATGCCATGTTGTTTATCTAAGGAGAGCACCTCTAGTGAACTATGGACCCTGGTCCAATCCTTACCATTATTACATCTTCCACTGTTGTTTACTTGTTGCAAACCATCATCACCTTCCACATCATACGTTTAATCCTTTGTTACAGCAAACCGATGAGCTTGACAACCTCACTGATTTGGTGGGGCAAAGTCTTGAGTTTGTGTTGTGCAGGTTTCCACATTGCTTGCAACTCATGTGTGACGTTTCCTTCCTCCTACTGGTTTGATAACCTCGGTTTCTTACTGAGGGAAAACTTGCTGTTGTGCTGCATCACACCTTGCTCTTGGGGTTTCCCGACGAAGCACTGCATGTTGACGCAGTGTCATCAAGCTCTTTTCTGGCTCCGTTGCCGGGGAGGCTAAGGACGTCTTCACAAGGGGAGTCCTCCTCAACCTTTGTCTTTTATTTATTTTTAGTTTGCTTTGTTTCTTTTTCTCAATTTTGTTTGCCTCTTTTAATCAAAAACTCCAAAAAAATTAGTTTATTTGTTTTGCTTTCTCTTATCAAAAACACAAAATTATTAGTTTCTGCTCTAGTTCCTGGTCTGTTGTTGCCTTGCTTGGTCATGCTTTCTATCAATGGATGGTTTCTTTGAAACTAGTTCTTATTGGCAAGGTGGGTTCACTGAAGAACAAAAGTATTATTATAAGGAACACCATTTGTAACAAAAAGGGAAACACTTATGGGAACAAATTGATAAGTTGAAAACTATTTCTAGAGACGTGTGCTCTACTTATAATGTTACTTATTGCTTTGATAAATCTTATTGCTGTAGGAGGTATAAACACCTTCCTTTTCAATGTGAGTAGAATGATAATGTTACCATATCTTATTATGTTAAAGGAAATTATGACTTTTATGATGTGGAACAAATTGAATAATTTATTGCTTTCAAGGGTGCATTTGAACTTGCTAGTTTGCTTTAAAATACCGATGATGCACCTTATGAATGTGAGGTTTATGAGATACTTAAATTTTGCTTTGATAATTACAAGGAAGAAAATGGCTATATTCTGGAATATTTTAATAGATGCTTTCCACAAATGGAAGAGACTAATGCCTTGCAGGAGCCTATGGAAGAAGAAATTGTTGAAACTGGAAGATCATTAGATGAAAAAGAGGAGGAGAGTGATGAACAAAAGAAGGAAGAATGGATTATCCACCCATGCCTACCTTCTAATGAGAGTAACTCTTTATCCCTTACATTATTTGGTTGTCCCCTATGCTTACCAAAGGAGGATGAATGTTATGTTCCTGTGGATCCTTTTGTTATCTACTTTGGGTAAAACCTGTGAAGGTTTTAATCCCACTATTTTTGAGCTTGATAGAAATTATGTGTTTGTAGATCATGAAAAGCATGATTTATGTGATAACTATATTATTTAGTTTATTCATGAGGCTACTGAAAATTATTATGAGAGAGTAAAATATGGTTGTAGAAGTTTTCATGGTACTGAAACACTTCTCTATGTGCTGAAAGTTTTGAAGTTACTCTTGTGTCATCTTAATTTGTATGTCAGTTTGTTCTTTGTGAATTTATGCATACAAGATTAATATGCATAGGAAGTGGGTTAGACTTAAATGTTTTTTGAATTTGCTTCTTGACGCTCTCTTTTACTTCAATTCATATTTCTTATGTGAGCGTCTTCTCAAGCTATCAAGCCTAAATTAAAGGCGTTAAAGAAAAGTACTTGTTGGGAGATGACCCAAGAGTTTCCTTGAGTATTGGAAGTTATTACTTCAGTAATGACCTCTCTTTATCATTTTTGTTTGCTTTTTGTGCCAAGAATTTCCTCTAATGAGAGGGAAATAAGATTTGGGGAGTTGTTGTCCCGAAACAGATTTCTGTCCTCCACCATAAAAATTCGTTAGGAGTCTCTGTAAGTCGGATTAACCTCAAAATTTACGAATAAATCCCCCAGTATGTTGGATAACTTTAGTTAGTTCAACACTTTTTGATTTGAGCAACAAAAGATTTTTGAAAAAAATTGTTTTCTACCTGCTGATCTGTTTTGACAGATTTCTGCCATTATTTGCATTTGCTTCTTATTGTCGTGGGAATGACCACGGCAGATGCTGCAATCGGCAGCGAGTAGTACAACATGAGGCAAGGGCGGACAACCATCTGCGGTGCGAGATGAGGGCTGAGAGACAAGGGTTTACCCAGGTTCGGCCCCCCGGAGGGTAAAGATCTACTCCTGCTAGATTGTATTATGGTGAGAGTAAAATGGGGCGAGCTCGACGGCTAGGTGGCGATTCGCTTGGATGTATGATGGAACGTGTCATCTATGCGTCCCCTAGGAAGGTTTATATAGACTCACCTCGCTAGGGTTTACAGATCACAACCGAATTAGTTAAGGATTCGGAGATTCTATGACCTAGTCCGACTGGGCCTAGCTACGCTTCTGGGCCTTCAGCTTTCAGTCGCCTGATGCGATGCCAAGTCTTGATCCAGTCGCCGCCCTGCAGGCCCACTCGCTGACGGCTTGGGCCAGTAGTAAACGTCCTGCTGCGTATACCCCGGTAGGCATATCCCCATCAGTAGTCCCCGAGGCCGTCGTTGATTTGTCGCAGGTGTTTGCTGGTAGTCGGAGTATGCGGGTCCAATGCAGACGCCTAGTCGAATCGGTGGCGGAATCCTGAACAAAGGAAAGAACTAGTCATTTTGGTCGCAATAACGGCGACCAATCGTGTCGCAGCTCGGCGAATGGGTCGGCGAATACTTAGTCGTTGTTATAGCGATCGGGTCGGCGAATCGTCGAGTCACTGGGAGCAGTGAATCGAGTAGATGAGGTTGGACCGTCAACTGTGGTCAAACTAGCCGTTGGATAACCCAATGGCAACTTCGGCATAATCACCGTGTAATAACGGCTCCCGGAAATGGCGGGTAACAACCGTTATATAACAGGAGCGAGGGCGACCAGGGAAACGCTTCCTCCACTTCCTCCGATCTGGCATATATTCGTCTCCTCATTCCTCGCAGCGATCAGAACACTCCTGAGAGCCCTGACCACCACGAACTCCCATCCGATGGCCCCCTCTACCGAGCCATGGGGCAGATCCAAATGTACCAAAGCGCTGCTAGCATCTTTCTAGGAGGCAGGGATCCTCCGTGCCGGTAGATGGCGCATCCCTGCGGCCGGGGAAGTGAGTCCGGATCCGCGCGAGGGGGAGTTCATCTGCTTCACCAGCCACCTGGAATGGGGCTGGTGTAACATCCCAAAAATATCAAACTTAGATCAACAAAACACTAATCCTAAAGTTTAGGGTTAACAAAAACTTTTCTAAATCAATTCATGAAAGCATGTATATGTGTATGCATGAATTTTGAAATTCTTTAAAACCACTTTGTTTGTGTGATCCATTGCTTGTAAAATGTTTCTTAGGTGAAAAGAACATCATCTAAAACATTCCTCACACTTTTCCTAATGAAAAATAAGTCAAAACCAATATATTAAGTGAATGGTCATTTTGACCAATTTAACTCCCATGCCTACTTTGGCTGTCTCAAACTTTCAAAACCTAACAGAAACTTTTCTGGATCTTTGCACCCCTTGAATGTACTCATAACAAAGTATCAAGGCCCACCTTGTGATCATCCAGAAACTTTCAAATGCATAGTTTAAATGACAACTCAAAATTGAATCTTCTTCATATGGGAAGATCACACTTTTTCAAAACCCACTTAAACAAGCTCAATTTTCAAAACCCAAGCATCTGCAGACTCACCAGAACCAATCTAGCAAACCCACCAAAAATCATTTCAAATTTCAAAACTTGATTTCATGCGGCCATTTCATCAAACAGGTTGCAGACACAAATCAAACAAAACACAAACACTATAGTGTGCAGTGTTTTGAGCCTAAATTGTTCCCTAGTTAGCTCTCACACAATCCAGTAGATCATATAGAAAGGTTAGACCAGCACTAGCACCCCTGTGAGCTTGCCATTGCCATTAATGGTGAACAACCGAGCACCTCAATGCCACCCCATAGTCGACAGCAGGCTAGAGGAAGAACTAGCCGTGCCAACCTTGTCTGGGCGGCAGCCCACCGTCCACCGCCACTGCCTGTCCCAGCCGCGAGCGTTGCCAAGCCCTGGACCACGCGCACAAGACACGCCCAGACCATGCCGAGCGTGCGCCAGAGCGCCACCCTCGACCACCACCCATAGACCGCGCGCCGCCCTCACCGCGCGCACACACGATCACCACCGACCCAGGAGACCGCCAGACATCCCCGTTTAACGCCCCGCGCCATACAGCCACCGCCTGCCGTCAAGAACGCCGCCTCTGCCGCGCAGAGCACCGCCCGTTCCAGACCAAACCACACCGCCCCATCCCTCGCGACCATGTCGTTGAGCATCGCCAGGAGACACAGCACCGTCCCCTACCCTTGCCCATGCCATTAGCTGCCTGTAACGTCGCCTCCGACGAGCTCACCTTTTGCCCCGACGGTCCCCTCGCTCGACTATAAATAGAGGCCACCCCCGCACGATTTCTTCACACCATCTCAGTCCCCTCTCCTCACTGATCGTGCCACACCATTCTCAGAGCAAGGCGAGCACCACCCCGCCAGAATTTCACTGGAGCCTGCCGCTGCCGGAGAAGAAAGGAGCCAGCGATTGGAGCCGCCCCAGGAGAAGCCACCGGTACCAGGAGGTTCGCCGTCGTCGATTTCGTCGTTCGCCCGCCTCGCCGACCCTCGCCCGTACTCCGGTGAGCCCCCAGCACCCCTCACTGGCCGCGCTAGGTTTCGTTCTCGCCGGAGCTGTCTCGCGTCGACGATGACCCTCAGCCGTTGGATTAGAACCAGATCGAACGAACCACGTTGCCCCATACCGCTTCGCCCAGCCCCGTGTCACTGACGAGTGGGGACACCCACTTAAGCAGCCCGCGGGAGCACTGCGCTTAGCAGGCCGGCCCGTTAGAATTTCCCGCGCAGCCCAACAATTCAAATTAAATCTTTTCTTTTTAATTTCAAACACACTTCTGTACCCAACTTCAAAAATCAACCCAGATCGATTTAGTGCACCAAATTAGATGAAACCAATTTTGTTGGAAAGGTCTGTGAATTCTTAATCCAAGCCCGTTGGATTCAAGTCATTTGGATCTGTAGATCACCCTTAGCAAAAATGACAAGGCAGAAGCTTTTCTGCATTCAAACATTTTTCAAATTTAAACCACAATAGCTTTTGAGTTGATTCCAACTCTCAAAAATCACTTTCAACCATACCTTTCAGAATATATAAAAATATATATAGGTTACTTGCAGAAATAATGTTCAAGGAATAAAAGAATGCTTCATAAGCATTTCTAGCCACTTTAATTAATTAAAATAAAAGGGTAAAACCTTGTTAAATTGTGACACCACTTTAAATCACATTCCCATGGACTACAACATGTGGTGATGACATGTGTCAACATGATCCCATGTTTAGTTTGGAGAATATTAAATCTTAAGTAGTTTTTCAATGAGTAGAAATTACTTTTCTAAAATAAGAAGACTTAAACCAATCCTTAACCTTGTAATGTTAGAGATGATGCTAGATCATCTATAGGACCCTTGTGTGTGATGATTGCAAGTAGTTAAGTATTGTTTGGTGATTGTGTACCTCGTATTTATTCATAGACGCTAGTACCGACCAAGGCTACGAGGAACAAGGAGGATACTACGAAGAGGAAGCCGAGGAGAACTTCAACCACTGCTCTGCACAAGGCAAGCTTATACTGATATTGATGCAAGCTATACTAACCAAGTTTACCAATGCGAGCTAACACTTGCAAGATACTATACCTATGCAAGCGCATAAGACACCCTATTGTTGCCACAACCCATGCTTGTGATATGATTACTATATGCCCTAAGCGTATGTAACCATACCCACTTGCTAAACCAATCCTAGTTTTATGGCAAGCTTCTTACTTTATTTCTTTATCAAAGTTTACTTAGAGGCTACCCAAGAATTTTGGTAGATACTAGACAGTTGTGCTGAAGGTTGCATAAAGAGCATAAAATTTGGCCTAAGCTAGAAACCTTGATATCAGCTTATGATATAAGGTTGGACTTAGTTGCAACTCCACTAGTTACCACCCCTCTATTAGTACTACCCCACCTGTAGATGCTAGTGCTAAGCATAAAACTTGATCAACTTTAGATGGGAATACTTGGTAGAAAAATGGTTATGAAAACCTTGGAATGATGGATCATTCTATTGAAATGTTTTGGACATGTGTTTCCAAACACTTGATGATTTTGGTGATGAAAATGTTGAGGCATGAGCCTTAGCCCTTTATAAAACTGATGGTTGTCTGGATGCGATACCATTCCAATTTTATCGTACAACCACAATACCCGAATATTGGGTAGGGATTGACTGGAAACTTATATACCTCAGTATTAGTTCCCTCACGGCCAAGGTCTGAGCTGAGGCTACCTTGTGAAGATTGTCCACCTGTGCAGTACCCAAGATGACAGTGGTCATGGTTGGGAGGCCAAACTCACAGGAGAGGTGCTTATACTAGGGAGTGTAATTGGAAGGTTAGGATTGATTATCCGCATACTGAGTATGGTGAATTCAGGATTTGTTCCTGACGGATGTATCGAATGTTGTGGTGAAAGTGTACAATCTCTGCAGAGTGTCAAACTATTCGAATAGCCGCGTCCGCGGTTATGGACAGTTGGAGTGGCCATACTGTTCCCCCGTCAGACTTTTCAAAATGACTTGTGAACGACTTGAGACTTTGGCTTGGCCACAACAGAATTGTGACTAGAAATACAAGATCCCACTTAGGAGTTATAAAATTGTGACTAGCTTGGGAACTTAGTAGTATAAATCTGGCTTTTGCAAAACAACCCTAGAGCCTAGTGTCCTATTATCCAAAAACCCCTTTTTTGTTAGTATTAGTTTGCGAGTACTTAAAGAGTACTCATGGCTTTGTCCCTAGCTATTCCCATGGCCAGACTATGAAGAGGAGTACCTGGAGGATGGACCCCAGGACGGTTACGACAACTAGGATCATCTCCCATCGTCAGCATTGCCTGTGACCCCGAAGATGGAGCCTCGCCTACGCTACCGTTACTATTCCGTATTCCGCTGCTTGATGTCGTATTAAGGACTGGATCATGAGATCCCTATTTGTGTAAGAACTTATGTATCGTTGTAATGGATGAAGTACTATGGTATCCAATTCTGTTATGTCTCGCAAAAATGGTAATCCTGGGATTGCGATGTATGGCATAACAGGCATCTAGGATTGAAAAATCCGGGTGTTGACAAGTTGGTATCAGAGCCATCCTGACCATAGGAGACCCTAGTTAGATTGGACGCTGAACCAAAAACTTAGTTTCAACACTCAAAAACAAAACTATTTACGAAAACTTATTCTCATTCTTACCTCTTAAATTCTTTAATAAACTTCATGTACCTCAAAAACTCTTGCAAAATATATAAAATTTTGACACACTTGATCACTTTGCTAAACTACTCATCCTCTATTTTTATAGATGGACGTGAAGTACAGCAAGTTTTACCAACTCGGAAATGGAGGAGACCTTATCTTTGAGAGGGATCTGGATCAGCTTTCGGAACTTTTGGAGCGCCCGCATCCCGAGTTCTTCGGAGCTCAGCTCAATGATCAAGGGGGAGAAGATCTACAGTGGCTAATTGTTGCAAGCCTCCGAGGAAAGATTGAACCTCCCACTGCGGAGGGAATTCAGTTTACCTTGAGGGAAAACAACTGGCTCGATGGACTTGCCAGAGCAATGCAGGAAGCTCTTTCCCGTCTGTGTGGGCAGAGCATCAATCAGATCAAGGGTACTCGCTTTGAGTTTTGCCCAAGACGTGATGCAAATGGTCAACCACTGGAAGCCCCATACCACCCGAGCTGAAGACTCAATTGGACCACCTTAGCTTCATGATGTATGATCGTCAGCAGGAACTAGACAACTGCCGTGACTATTGCAACCACAAGTCTGCCATCATCAAGACGAAGGATCAGACCATCGCCATGCTAGCAAAGGATCGCAAGTCTCGCCGCCGTCAGCTCGACAAGAAGGAGCGCATTATTGCCCGTCTTCGCCATCGTATCTCAGCTCTGGAAGAGACCATCCATGAGAGAGACATGCAGTTAGAGGAAAGGGAGAATGCCGGAGAAGATCTTCGTGGAGACCCTTACTCCTATCTCAGCGATGACGATGATTTTCTGGAGGATCAGACCATGGACTTATTCACCGATGAGGATGATTTCGCCTTCATCGATGATGCGGAAGATGATGAAGCCACAGACTCCGAGCAGTAGTAGCACTGAGCACTAGCGTAGTGAGTAGTAGTCGGTCCCACTGTATCGTAGTTCCCAGAATGGTTCTTAAAACCATCTGTTTTGCTTTGTTGTGGTGTGTGTTGTACTGTGTGCTATGAGTGAATGAATGAAAAAGCAAGTTGCTAGAAAACTTGAGTCAAACTCTAAAAACTTTTCAAAGACCCAAAACCTTAGAAATTTCCCTCTTTTCTCATGATCTATATCAATCTTCAGATGCCACGTGGAGGAAGTGGTTCGGCCCCGGACCCAATGTTGCAGATCCTGCAAATGTTGACTTCTGACCGCGAAGCTGAACGAGCGGAACGGCAAGCCAACCTATCCACTCTGCAACAGATAGCCCAGAGACCCTATAGTATGAACCCGTCAGAACTATAAGAACTAAAGAAGCAACTGGATTCCATGTTAGAAATCGGATTGATTCAACCAAGTGCGTCCCCATGGAGGTCACCTGTCTTGTTTGTGGACAAGAAGGATGGAGGTAACCGTTTGTGTACGGATTATCGAAAGTTGAATGATGTCACCATCAAGAACAAGTACCCCTTGCCCAAGATAGAGGATTTGTTTGATCAGTTGACCGGTGCCCAGGTGTTTTCTAAGATTGATCTTAGAACTGGTTATCATCAACTCAAAATTCGTGCAGAGGATATTCCAAAGACTGCCTTTACCACCAGATATGGGTTGTATGAGTATACAGTCATGTCTTTTGGATTAACCAATGCCCCCGCTTATTTCATGAACCTCATGAATAAGATTTTTATGGACTTCCTGGATAAGTTTGTCGTTGTTTTCATCGATGACATTCTAATTTATTCCAAATCGGAAGAAGAACATGAGCTACACCTAAGGACCATTCTTGGAACCCTTAGAGAGCATCAGCTGTATGCAAAATTTAGCAAATGTGAATTCTGGTTACAGGAAGTAGGATTCCTCGGTCACATTGTATCAGCCGGAGGAATTGCCATTGACCCTGCCAAAGTGAAAGATGTAGAAGATTGGCAAGCTCCAACCACTCAAACCCAAGTTCGTGCTTTTCTCGGATTGGCGGGATATTACCGCAAATTCGTAGAAGGATTCTCTAGTATCGCCCGACCCATGACCCAATTGCTGAAGAAGGACAAGCAGTTGGAATGGACAGACAAGTGTGAAGCGAGTTTCCAAGAACTCAAAAGGAGATTGATTTCCGCCCCAATCTTGATCATGCCGGATATCACGAAGCCATTCGATGTGTATTGTGACGCATCCAAGATTGGTCTCGGATGTGTGCTAATGCATGAAGGCCAAGTTATATCCTATCTATCGCGACAATTGAAGCAGCATGAACAAAATTATCCAACCCATGACCTCGAACTCGCAGCCGTAGTTCTAGCCCTGAAGACATGGAGACATTACCTTATGGGAAACCGTTGTGAGATTTATTCGGATCACAAGAGCCTAAAGTATATATTCACTCAGAAGGAGCTGAATATGAGGCAGAGAAGATGGATTGAGCTAATCAAGGATTACGACCTGGACATTCATTATCACCCTGGAAAAGCCAACGTAGTAGTTGATGCCCTTAGCAGATTGCCGTGCCACTTGAACTCCATGATTTTGAAGGAGCAACCAAGTTTGCACAAAGAGATGGAAGATTTTCGAATAGAATTAGTAAGTGAAGGATTTTTGGCTAGCATAGAACTTCAGCCCACTTTGATCAGTCAGGTTAAAGAGGCGCAGAAAGGAAATGCTAGTATCGACGGAATTAAACGTCGTATCGGTACAGGCAAAGTACCCGGATTCACCGAGGACGAAGAAGGAGTTTTGTGGTACAAAGGACGCCTTTGTGTACCAGCAGATTCTGAGTTAAAAGAAGTTATCTTGAAGGAGGCTCATGATACTCTTTATTCTATCCATCCAGGAGGAACTAAGATGTATCAAGATTTGAAAGAGCAATTTTGGTGGCATAAGATGAAGAGAGAAATCAGAAGCTATATCGCCAAGTGTGATATATGTCAGCGAGTCAAGGCAGGACATCAAAGACCCGCTGGATTGTTGCAACCTTTGCAAATTCCGGAATGGAAATGGGATGGACTTTATCACTGGACTACCTACTTCTAGTAGGGGAAATGACTCTATTTGGGTCATAGTGGACAGATTGTCCAAAGTCGCCCATTTCTTGCCCGTTAAAACCACCTATCAGAGTTCGAAGCTAGCAGAGTTGTACATCGCTAGGATCGTTAGTTTGCACGGAGTCCACAAGAATATCGTATCGGATCGAGGAACTCAGTTTACCTCGAGATTCTGGAAGAAGGTCCAGGAAGGTTTAGGAACCCGCCTAGATTTCAGTACCGCGTATCACCCTCAGACCGATGGACAAACAGAGCGAGTAAACCAAATACTCGAAGATATGCTTAGAGCATGTGTGCTAGAATATGGATCCAAGTGGGAAGACTGTCTGCCGTTTGCAGAATTTTCCTACAACAATAGTTACCAAGCCAGTTTGCAAATGGCCCCATTTGAATTCATGTACGGAAGAAAGTGTCGCACCCCTTTGAACTGGTCGGTAGTAGGAGAGAGTCAAATTTTCGGACCCGACATCCTACGAGAAGCAGAAGAGAAGGTTCACAAGATTCGAGAGCATCTCAAGACAGCCCAATCCCGACAAAAGAGTTACGCCGACAAGAGACGTCGAGACCTCGCCTTTAACATTGGAGACTTTGTTTACCTGAAAGTGTCGCCATTGAAGGGAATGCAGCGTTTCCAACTCAAAGGAAAGTTAGCCCCCAGATATATCGGACCTTTCAAAATTTTGAACCGTCGAGGAGAAGTATCGTATCAACTCGAGCTACCAGAAGAGATGTCAGCAGTGCACAATGTGTTCCATATCTCGTTACTTCGCAAATGTCTCGAAGTCCCCAAGAAGACCGAAGTGTTCAAGAATATCGATCATAGGACCATAGAGATCAATGATGACCTGACCTATCCCAAAGTACCCATCCGTATATTGGAGGAAGCTTTTCGAACGACCAGAACCCGAAGCATCAAGTTTCTCAAGATTCAGTGGAGCAACCACACAGAAGAAGAAGCTACCTGGGAACGCGAAGATCACATCAGGACGGAGTTTCCAGATCTCTTCAAATCCTAGGTAATCTTTTCGTCCTTTTTCAAATCTCGGGACGAGATTTTGTTTAAGGGGGAAGGTTTGTAACATCCCAAAAATATCAAACTTAGATCAACAAAACACTAATCCTAAAGTTTAGGGTTAACAAAAACTTTTCTAAATCAATTCATGAAAGCATGTATATGTGTATGCATGAATTTTGAAATTCTTTAAAACCACTTTGTTTGTGTGATCCATTGCTTGTAAAATGTTTCTTAGGTGAAAAGAACATCATCTAAAACATTCCCCACACTTTTCCTAAAGAAAAATAAGTCAAAACCAATATATTAAGTGAATGGTCATTTTGACCAATTTAACTCCCATGCCTACTTTGGCTGTCTCAAACTTTCAAAACCTAACAGAAACTTTTCTAGATCTTTGCACCCCTTGAATGTACTCATAACAAAGTATCAAGTCCCACCTTGTGATCATCCAGAAACTTTCAAATGCATAGTTTAAATGACAACTCAAAATTGAATCTTCTTCATATGGGAAGATCACACTTTTTCAAAACCCACTTAAACAAGCTCAATTTTCAAAACCCAAGCATCTGCAGACTCACCAGAACCAATCTAGCAAACCCACCAAAAATCATTTCAAATTTCAAAACTTGATTTCATGCGGCCATTTCATCAAACAGGTTGTAGACACAAATCAAACAAAACATAAACACTATAGTGTGCAGTGTTTTGAGCCTAACTTGTTCCCTAGTTAGCTCTCACACAATCCAGTAGATCATATAGAAAGGTTAGACCAGCACTAGCACCCCTGTGAGCTTGCCATTGCCATTAATGGTGAACAGCCGAGCACCTCAATGCCACCCCATAGTCGACAGCAGGCTAGAGGAAGAACTAGCCGTGCCAACCTTGTCTGGGCGGCAGCCCACCGTCCACCGCCACTGCCTGTCCCAGCCACGAGCGTTGCCAAGCCCTGGACCACGCGCACAAGACACGCCCAGACCATGCCGAGCGTGCGCCAGAGCGCCACCCTCGACCACCACCCATAGACCGCGCGCCGCCCTCACCGCGCGCACACACGATCACCACCGACCCAGGAGACCGCCAGACATCCCCGTTTAACGCCCCGCGCCATACAGCCACCGCCCGCCGTCAAGAACGCCGCCTCTGCCGCGCAGAGCACCGCCCGTTCCAGACCAAACCACACCGCCCCATCCCTCGCGACCATGTCGTTGAGCATCGCCAGGAGACACAGCACCGTCCCCTACCCTTGCCCATGCCATTAGCTGCCTGTAACGTCGCCTCCGACGAGCTCACCTTGCGCCCCGACGGTCCCCTCGCTCGACTATAAATAGAGGCCACCCCCGCACGATTTCTTCACACCATCTCAGTCCCCTCTCCTCACTGATCGTGCCACACCATTCTCAGAGCAAGGCGAGCACCACCCCGCCGGAATTTCACTGGAGCCTGCCGCTGCCGGAGAAGAAAGGAGCCAGCGATTGGAGCCGCCCCAGGAGAAGCCACCGGTACCAGGAGGTTCGCCGTCGTCGATTTCGTCGTTCGCCCGCCTCGCCGACCCTCGCCCGTACTCCGGTGAGCCCCCAGCACCCCTCACTGGCCGCGCTAGGTTTCGTTCTCGCCGGAGCTGTCTCGCGTCGACGATGACCCTCAGCCGTTGGATTAGAACCAGATCGAACGAACCACGTTGCCCCATACCGCTTCGCCCAGCCCCGTGTCACTGACGAGTGGGGACACCCACTTAAGCAGCCCGCGGGAGCACTGCGCTTAGCAGGCCGGCCCGTTAGAATTTCCCGCGCAGCCCAACAATTCAAATTAAATATTTTCTTTTTAATTTCAAACACACTTCTGTACCCAACTTCAAAAATCAACCCAGATCGATTTAGTGCACCAAATTAGATGAAACCAATTTTGTTGGAAAGGTCTGTGAATTCTTAATCCAAGCCCGTTGGATTCAAGTCATTTGGATCTGTAGATCACCCTTAGCAAAAATGACAAGGCAGAAGCTTTTCTGCATTCAAACATTTTTCAAATTTAAACCACAATAGCTTTTGAGTTGATTCCAACTCTCAAAAATCACTTTCAACCATACCTTTCAGAATATATAAAAATATATATAGGTTACTTGCAGAAATAATGTTCAAGGAATAAAAGAATGCTTCATAAGCATTTCTAGCCACTTTAATTAATTAAAATAAAAGGGTAAAACCTTGTTAAATTGTGACACCACTTTAAATCACATTCCCATGGACTACAACATGTGGTGATGACATGTGTCAACATGATCCCATGTTTAGTTTGGAGAATATTAAATCTTAAGTAGTTTTTCAATGAGTAGAAATTACTTTTCTAAAATAAGAAGACTTAAACCAATCCTTAACCTTGTAATGTTAGAGATGATGCTAGATCATCTATAGGACCCTTGTGTGTGATGATTGCAAGTAGTTAAGTATTGTTTGGTGATTGTGTACCTCGTATTTATTCATAGACGCTAGTACCGACCAAGGCTACGAGGAAGAAGGAGGATACTACGAAGAGGAAGCCGAGGAGAACTTCAACCACTGCTCTGCACAAGGCAAGCTTATACTGATATTGATGCAAGCTATACTAACCAAGTTTACCAATGCAAGCTAACACTTGCAAGATACTATACCTATGCAAGCGCATAAGACACCCTATTGTTGCCACAACCCATGCTTGTGATATGATTACTATATGCCCTAAGCGTATGTAACCATACCCACTTGCTAAACCAATCCTAGTTTTATGGCAAGCTTCTTACTTTATTTCTTTATCAAAGTTTACTTAGAGGCTACCCAAGAATTTTGGTAGATACTAGACAGTTGTGCTGAAGGTTGCATAAAGAGCATAAAATTTGGCCTAAGCTAGAAACCTTGATATCAGCTTATGATATAAGGTTGGACTTAGTTGCAACTCCACTAGTTACCACCCCTCTATTAGTACTACCCCACCTGTAGATGCTAGAGCTAAGCATAAAACTTGATCAACTTTAGATGGGAATACTTGGTGGAAAAATGGTTATGAAAACCTTGGAATGATGGATCATTCTATTGAAATGTTTTGGACATGTGTTTCCAAACACTTGATGATTTTGGTGATGAAAATGTTGAGGCATGAGCCTTAGCCCTTTATAAAACTGATGGTTGTCTGGATGCGATACCATTCCAATTTTATCGTACAACCACAATACCCGAATATTGGGTAGGGCTTGACTGGAAACTTATATACCTTAGTATTAGTTCCCTCACGGCCAAGGTCTGAGCTGAGGCTACCTTGTGAAGATTGTCCACCTGTGCAGTACCCAAGATGACAGTGGTCATGGTTGGGAGGCCAAACTCACAGGAGAGGTGCTTATACTAGGGAGTGTAATTGGAAGGTTAGGATTGATTATCCGCATACTGAGTATGGTGAATTCAGGATTTGTTCCTGACGGATGTATCGAATGTTGTGGTGAAAGTGTACAATCTCTGCAGAGTGTCAAACTATTCGAATAGCCGCGTCCGCGGTTATGGACAGTTGGAGTGGCCATACTGTTCCCCCGTCAGACTTTTCAAAATGACTTGTGAACGACTTGAGACTTTGGCTTGGCCACAACAGAATTGTGACTAGAAATACAAGATCCCACTTAGGAGTTATAAAATTGTGACTAGCTTGGGAACTTAGTAGTATAAATCTGGCTTTTGCAAAACAACCCTAGAGCCTAGTGTCCTATTATCCAAAAACCCCTTTTTTTGTTAGTATTAGTTTGCGAGTACTTAAAGAGTACTCATGGCTTTGTCCCTGGCTATTCCCATGGCCAGACTATGAAGAGGAGTACCTGGAGGATGGACCCCAGGACGGTTACGACAACTAGGATCATCTCCCATCGTCAGCATTGCCTGTGACCCCGAAGATGGAGCCTCGCCTACGCTACCGTTACTATTCCGTATTCCGCTGCTTGATGTTGTATTAAGGACTGGATCATGAGATCCCTATTTGTGTAAGAACTTATGTATCGTTGTAATGGATGAAGTACTATGGTATCCAATTCTGTTATGTCTCGCAAAAATGGTAATCCTGGGATTGCGATGTATGGCATAACAGGCATCTAGGATTGAAAAATCCGGGTGTTGACAGCTGGGCTTCCCAACTTCCCTCTTCTTCCGGCGTTTCTGTGCCTACTACGGAATCCAATAATCGGATCTGGGTCCGCATAGTATCGAGCAGCTCGCCATCTTCGTGGCGTTCTGTGAGTGCTATCTGGCCTGCAGGCCCTACTTTCCCCTGTGGCAAGACCTGTTCAACAGGAGAATCAGCCGCGAAGAGACAGGCGGCCCGATGCTAGCCGCAGACGGCCTGACATTCCAGCTGAAGTCGAAGGCGTCGTTCTTCGATCTGATGCTGCCCGCCAAGGCGGCGAACGAATGGAAAAAGTTCTGGTTCTACGTCACCGAGTCGACTCCAGGCGATGAAGTGGCGCTTCCAAGGTACTCTGCCGACCGGCCCGAACCGCGTCGGCTCCAGGTCATCAAACTCCCGCTGGATCAGCGGATGGTTGTTGATGAAATGCTGCAAACTAGGGACGGCTCCAGGTCATCAAGAAGAAAGGCCTCCAGACCATCAACCTCTACAACTGCTGGCTCGGGCGGCGGCTCGTGCCCCTGGCCAGCCGAGGACCACTACATGTACGAGTATACGGGTAAGGACGATCCGATGAATTCCTGCCTCGTTGAATGGAGACTCAACGAATACACCCTGGCCCTAAAGAAGATCACACAGGCGGTGTATCTCGATGCAAAGGCCGGGTCGCCCCTTATACTGCAAGGCGCCCAGCCCCAACGGTAAGCTGTCATTCCGTCAACACTCACAGTCGTAGCTGGTGCATTCGTGGTCATGCTAAAATTGTTTGTTCTTGTTGTAGTTGTTCCAAGTGGTGAAAGGGTGGCTTCCACCCGCAGATGACGAGAACTCGAGCTCGTCTGTCCATGAAGGAAGAGAGTCATCGCCCGCCAAGGGTAACGCCGAGAGCGACGGGGGTGATGACGACGACGACGAGGAAGACGAGCCTGTGGAGGTCGCTGCCCCCACGGTCCATAAAACTCGTGGGCAACACCAACGCGAGCTCGAAGCAAGCAAGAGCCTCGAGCCCCATGACGATGACGACGACGAGCTTCCTGAGCACACCTCACATCGCGAGGCCACGCTGTCAAAGAAGAACAAAGCTCCGTCGAAGAAGAAGGCGAAACCAGCGAAGCCGATATCTCCGCCCTGATCTGCAACCAGTTCCGATGCCGCCAGCTCGGCTAGGGACGCAGCGGCACACGCGACCGCGGCACCAGACGCTGCCGCCGCCAGGGACGAGGCGCCGCTGGCGTCGTTACCACCTCCATTCGCAACAATCGTTAGTTTGGGGGCTGCTCCAACCGCAGGGGCCTCGCCTCCAAGGGAGGCTCCCGCAGCAATTACCGCGGAGGCTCCTGCCGCGGCTTCATCTTCAAAAAATCCGTCAGTGTCTTGGGCACATGATTTACTCGAGACGGGCCTCACTCGGAAGTTGGGGCCTGAACTGGAGAAGACGGCTAGCATCCGTACCGGTCTACAGTTCATACCAGTCGCCAAGTGAGTGTTGTTCGTCTGCTTGTTTTTCATTTTAGTCGGACAGTCTTATTCATAAAACTGTTTCACAGGACTAGTGTTAAAAATATCGGTCATCCTTCTGTGGCCAAGGTTCCGCTAGTCGCCATCGAGGTGTCGGCAGATTCCTCGCGAAAGAGGAAAACCAACGAAGTCGCTGCTCCTGCCGAAGGTGTCAAGAGGACAAAAGGTGACGACGTCGTCACGGTCTCTGATGACCCGACGGTTGCTCCGAGCGATCCTTCGAATGCAGCAGAAGTGGCCTCGAAGACCAAGGAGGGTGTTGACTCACCCAATGTGTCCGAGCCGACTCCGAGTGGCGTAGCGGCCTTTGCAGCGACCTTCCCTCACTTCATGGCGAAGGAGGCCGCAGCGAGTGCCTCGGTGCCGATGAGCCGGATGCCTGGGGTCGCCGAGGTGGAGGTTGAGCAGCGTCGCGGCCATACTCCGGTCGTGCTTGCGTCTGTGGATGCGCTGGATCTTCACGGCATGCTAGGCGCTGCCATCCAGGTATGTCCAGTCCCCGAGGATCGGGCCACTGAATTTTAGTGGTCGGATTCTTAATGTTTTTATATCATCCAGTCCCCGAGTGCCTAGTCGCTGAATCTCAACGGGTGGGCACTGAGGATTTTCATTGTCCAGTCCCCGAGTGCCTAGTCGCTGAATTTCAGCGGGTGGGCACTTAGGAATTTCATTGTCCAGTCCCCGAGTGCCTAGTCGCTGAATTTCAGCGGGTGGGTACTTATGAATTGTTTGTTGTTGACGTTGTAGTGTGTGCGCAGGGCCTGCAGCGCGAGTCGGCCGAACGGCTTGCTGCGAAGTGTCTCTTGGAGAAGGAGCTCGTTGCCGTCCAGGAGACGAACAAGGGGCTTCAAGCAGTTCTAGCCGAGGTGAAGGATGCCCGTCGGGGCCTTGTCCCGGTGGGTGACTTGACGGCGGATCAGTCCGCTTTGAGCGCGGCCGAAAAGTGAGTCGCTGACCTGGAGCGTGAGCTCAAGGAGGCGAGGGCGGAAGCGAGCTCGGCGGAGGGGCGAGCAAAAGCTGCTGTTAATTCTGCCGCTGAAGAACGGAAAGTATCTGATGCGCTCGTTGCTGGGCTGCAGAACGACCTTTCTTCTCTTCAAAGTTTCATCACGGACCTCTGTCGCCCGCTAATTGGTAAACTCTCCTTCAGCCAATTTTCGGTGGCACTAACTGTATTGTGATGTTGATATTTCGCTTACTGCTTGTTGATGTGCTGCAGGTCGTGAAGGGAATATGCCCTGAGAGGCAATAATAAAGTGTTTATTATGTGTATTCCAAGTATATGATAGATGTTTATTTTGCATGCTATAATTGTATTAATACGGAAAGGTTAATACATGTGTGTTTAATAAACAAACAGAAAGTTCCTAGTTATGCCTCTCTCATAAACTAGCTCGTTGATTAACAAGATGATCAAGGTTTCCTGATCATGGACATTGGATGTTGTTAATAACGGGATCACAACATTAGTGTAATGGTGTGATGAACATTCATCCGAAGTATAGCATTACAATCAAAGTCATTGAGTTTATATTGCTATAACAACTTACGAAGTGATCCTAATCCTTAGACCATGAGATCATGTCAATCACTAACACCAGAAGAGTTTCTTGATAACATCAAACGTCACACCATAACAGGGTGATTATAAAGATGGATTCAGAACTAATAAAGTGTTATGTTGAGGCTCATGGATCGAGAGTGGAATTTGTTCATCCCGATGACGGATAGATATACTCTGGGCCCTCTCGGTGATATCACATTTATTAGCTTGCAAGCAAGTGATTTGATCACTAGAATGTTATATCATAGGAACGAGAAAAGAGTGCATGTCGGTAACGAGATCAAACTAGGTATGGAGATACCGATGATCGAATCTCGGATATGTAATATATCGTGAAACAAAGGGATTAAGATACTAGCGTAAAAGGTTCCGACGAGCACAAGAAAGTCATCGTTGAATGTGTGGGAGTCAGTATGGGTCTCCAGATCCCGCTTCTGATTATTGATCCGAGAGGGGTCTCGATCATGTCTGCATTATTCACGAACCGTAGGGTGACACACTTCAGAGACACCGACATCCAATTGGAGCAAATGTTTCATACCGAAAGAATGAACAAGCGCAGGAATTTATTTCACTAGATACCGAAACAGGTTTTCGAGTGAAATTGCATAAAGTGGTTATGCATGTGAAATAGAATTCTAGCAAGGGGTTATTTGCGAATGTTTGTCATTAAAGTAATTGACAAAATTCTGAATAAAATAAAAGAGTTTTATTTAATGAGAGTTTGCATTAAATTTGGTGGAAATTTAATGGGAATTTGAGTGGACTTTTGAGTGGAGGGATTTTAAAGAGCATTTTGTGAGTGGAGTGTCCACCCACATGAATGAAGGAGGGGAGGGGGCAGCCCCCATGGCCGGCGGCCACCCCCTTGGGTGCCCCCCCTCCTCCTATAAAAGGAGCCCCCCTCCTCACTTGTCTCTTACACCTCCTCGTGAAGGATCTCTCTCCCCCTCTAGAATTTATCCCCATGGTCTCGGACTAGCGAGATACATGTTCCCAGTGGCTATTCGGCAAGAAAGAGTTGTGCTTCCGCTGCATCGCTGGAGCGAGGAGGCGGAGGTTGCTCGGTGCCTCGAACGTGTGTGCGAGCACGGATGCGCTGCCGATTTGCGGCGCTAGGACTTCCTCTCGATCTTGAGATCGGCAAGAGATCGTCTACATCAACCATGAGTTGAACTCGTTAAGCTTTGTCGGTCTTCAAGGGTATGTTCTCTACGGATATACATCCGCCCGTTGTTTGTCTCTAGTAGATAGATCTTGGTATATAGTTCACATCATAGGAAATTTTTTGTTTTCTATGCTGCGAACCCTACAGTGGTATCAGAGCCGGATCTATGCGTAGATACTTTACACGGGTAGTACACATATGAGTATGTGGGCGATGATGATCATGTTGTTGCTCCTTTGTTGTAATTTTGGATATTGGTGGCATAGTGGGATGAAGCAGCCCGGACAAACTTTACATGTCCTCGCACATGAGACCTGTTCCACGCTTGACATGCAACTAGTTTGCATAAGTGGCTAGCGGGTGTCTGTCTCTCCTACTATAGTCAATATCTATTTTGCAAGCGAGTTTTCAACAATTTGATTATCCTCGTTGTGGTTCATGTTCGTAGGTAAGAACAGTTCTATCTCGAAAGCCCTAAGCCACGTAAAACTTGCAATGGATAAATTAGAGGCGTCTAGTTTAGATTGTTGCTGGGCTAGTGTTATGATATGGTAGTGTTGTAAGTAGAAGTATGAGATGATACTCTTACAACACACATAGCGTGTAAAATCCATAGACCTTGGATTTACACATATAGGTATGATAGTGATCATACCACGATGCACATGATAGAGATCATCTGCGGGAACCATATAATTTCACTAATAAACATATGATGTTTGATAGCATCTTATATTGCTTGTTTAGCGCTTTGTTAGCATAATAAGATGATCTCTTATTTAAATATCAAGATAAGAATGTGTTCTTCCTTTAGTATGCACCGATTATGTTTTCGTCGCTCCAAGACATCACGTGATGATCGTGTGTTCTTGGATCCACGACCATATTTCGGGTGTAAAATAGTTACACACGCGAATACTAAGGTTCTAACTTGGAGAGCCTAGCATGTACATACATGGCCTCGGAACACGGACCGAAAGGTTAAGCATGAGTCATATAGTTGATATGATGCCCATTTGATGCTCGCCTTTGAAGCTATACCGACTCACGTGATGATCGGACTTGGTGTAGTGGATTTGGTTCATGTAATCACGAAAAAGGCACGAGGGATGTCGTTTTTGAGTGGGAGTTCATTCGATTAGTTGAACTCAATCTATCATACACTTAGTCTAAACTTTACAAATTCTGTTGTAGATGGCACCACCTGCTTTTAATTTCAATGTGTTCATGGAGAAAGAGAAGCAACGAACGGTAGCAACTTTACCGAATGGGCCATGAATTTGAGGATTCTCCTCTCTGCTGCACAAAAGCAATATGTGCTAGAAGCGCCGTTAGGCCCCCCACCTTTAGATGATGCCCCTGACGAGGAGAAGAATGTCTATCAGACTCGTCAGGAGGACCACAACTTAGTTCATTGCGGCATATTGTATGGGCTAGATCCGGAACTTCGAAAGCGTTTCGAAAACGGCAATGCATTTGATACAATGGGTGAGTTGAAAATGATTTTCGACACACATGCTGATGTAGAGAGCTACAACGCTTCAGAAAAGTTCTTTAGCTGCATGATGGAAGAGCACAGCTCCGTTAGTGAGCATGTACTCAAGATGTCGGGTTACGCCGATAAGCTTGTGTCCTTGGGAATATCGATTCCCATTGACTTAGGCATCCATCGTGTTTTGTAGTCTCTGCCACCTAGCTATAAGAGCTTCGTGATGAACTATAATATGAAAGGCATGAAGAAGTCTCTCCCCGAGCTTCTGTCAATGCTTAAAACTGCAGAAGTGGAGATCAAAAAGGAACATCAAGTGTTGATGATCAATAGGAACACTGGTTTCAAGAAAGACAAGAAGGGAAAACGGAAGCGAAGTAAGGGCGGCAAGCCTGTTGCCGCGCCTGAAAAGAAACCCCGAGTTGGACCTAAGTCTGATTCCGAGTGCTACTATTGTAAGGGACTGGCCACTGTAAGCGCAACTGCCCCAAGTATCTGGCAGAAAAGAAGGCCGGCAAGGCAAACAAAGGTATATATGATATATATGTTATTGATGTGTACTTGACTAGTGCTCGTAGTAGAACCTGGGTATTTGATACCGGTTCAGTTGCTAATATTTGTAACTCGAATCAGGGGCTGCGGAACAAGCGACCGCTAGCAAGGGGTGAGGTCAAGATGCGTGTCGGCAATGGATCAAGCGTTGATGTGATCGCCGTCGGAACGCTGCCTCTCCACTTACCATCGGGATTAGTTATAAACTTGAATAAATGTTATCTGGTGCCTGCACTGAGCATGAACATTGTATCTGGATTGTGTTTGATGCGAAGTGGTTATTCATTTAAATCCGAGAACAATGGTTGTTCCATTTATATGAATGAAATCTTTTATGGGCATGCACCAATGATGAATGGTTTATTTCTATTAGATCTCAATGATAATGTTACACATATTCATAATGCTGATGCTAAAAGGATTAAACTTAATGATGATATATCCGCATATATGTGGCACTGCCGTCTAGGTCATATTGGCGTTAAACGCATGAAGAAGCTCCATTCAGATGGACTTTTGGAATCACTTGATTATGAATCATTTGACACATGTGAGCCATGCCTTATGGGCAAGATGACTAGAATGCCGTTTTCCGGTTCAATGTAACGGGCGACAGATTTATTGGAAATCATACATTCTGATGTATGTGGTCCAATGAGTGTGTCGGCGCGAGGTGGATATCGTTATTTTGTTACTTTCACGGATGATTTGAGTAGATACGGTTATATCTACTTGATGAAACACAAGTCTGAAACCTTTGAAAAGTTCAAGGAATTTCAGAATGAAGTGGAAAATCATCGTAATAGAAAGATCAAATTTCTACGGTCCGACCGTGGAGGTGAGTATCTAAGTTACGAGTTTAGCACTCACATGAAAGAGTGTGGAATTGTTTCACAACTCACACCTGCCGGAACACCACAGTGAAATGGTGTGTCGGAACGTCGTAATCGTACTTTATTAGATATGGTTCGATCTATGATGTCTCTGACGGACTTGTCGTTGTCATTTTGGGGTTATGCACTAGAAACTGCTGCATTCACTTTAAATCGGGCACCATCTAAATCCGTTGAAAAGACACCGTATGAATTGTGGTTTGGAAACAAACCTAAGCTGTCATTTCTTAAAGTTTGGGGATGCGATGTTTATGTGAAGAAACTTCAACCGGATAAACTCGAACCCAAAGCGGAAAAATGCGTCTTCATAGGATACCCTAAAGAAACTATTGGGTATTCCTTCTATCACAGATCTGAGGGCAAGGTTTTTGTTGCCAAGAATGGATCATTTCTAGAGAAAGAGTTTCTCGCGAAAGGTCTGAGTAGTCAGAAGGTAGAACTCGAAGAGGTTGTGGAACCTTCTCTTCAAAGTATGGCGAGTAGCGCAGCGCCGGAAGTTGTTCCGGAGTTGGCTCCACCTGTTGAAGAGGGAACTAATGATAATGATCATGAAACTCCGAAAGAGAGTACTACCGAACCTCGTAGGTCAAACAGGACGCGTGCAGCTCCCGAGCTGTACAGAAATCCTGTCATGAATTTCATGGTTGATGAAAATGATGACCCTGCGACGTATGAAGAAGCGATGATGAGCCCGGATTCCAACAAATGGTTAGAAGCCATGAAATCCGAGATGGAATCCATGTATGAAAATCAAGTTTGGAAATTGGTGGAATTACCTCACGACCGAAAGGCCGTGGAGAACAAATGGATTTTCAAAAGGAAAACTGATGCTGATGGTAATGTGACCGTCTATAAAGCTCGACTTGTCGCAAAGGGGTTTCGACAAATTCAAGGAGTTGACTACGATGAGACTTTCTCTCCCGTAGCGATGCTAAAGTCAGTTAGGATTATGTTAGCAATTGCTGCATATTTCGATTATGAGATATGGCAGATGGATGTCAAAACCGCGTTTCTCAATGGTAATATTGAAGAAGAGTTGTATATGATACAACCAAAGGGTTTTGTCGATCCTAAGGATGCTAACAAGGTGTGCAAGCTTCAGCGATCCATCTATGGATTGAAGCAAGCATCACGAAGTTGGAATCTCCGCTTTGATGAGGTGATCAAAGAGTTTGGATTTGTCCAAACTTATGGAGAAGCTTGTATTTACAAGAAAGTGAGTGGGAGCAATGTGGCATTTCTGATATTATATGTGGATGACATATTATTGATCGGAAATGATATAGATCTTTTAAACAGTGTTAAAAGTTATCTAAATAGCAAATTTTCAATGAAGGACCTAGGTGAAGCGTCATACATATTAGGCATAAAGATCTATAGAGATAGATCTAGGCGCCTAATAGGGCTATCGCAAAGTACATACCTTGATGGGGATATGCCTACTGGGGTATACCCAGCAGGACGTTTCCGACTGGCCCGTGAGCTGGCGAGTGGGCCTGCAGGACGGCGAATGGATTGAAGCCCAGCGAGGAACCAAGCGACTGGAAGCTGAAGGCCCAGGCGAGTAGATAGGCCCAGTCGGATTAGGTTAAACGACTACCGAAGGTTTAACTGAATCGGGTGAGATATGTAAACCCTAGGGGAGGTGAGCCTATATAAACCTCCCTATAGGGCGAGTAGAGATACGTTCCCTCATACACCCAAGCGACTCGCCGCCTAGCCGCCGAACTCGCCCATTGTAACACCTCCATAATACAATCCAGCAGGAGTAGGTCTTTACCCTCCGGGGGGCCGAACCTGGGTAAAACCCTGTGTCTTTGCCCTCATCTCGCACCGCAGATGGCTGGCCGCCCTTGCCCCTCGTTCTACTACTCGCTGCCGATTGCAGCATCTACCATGACCATTCCCACGACAGTGGCGCCCACCGTGGGGCCTGGCCGGTCCGGCCGGTGTTCTGCGGCAAGATCCAATCTGCCCATCAACGAGACGGTCGCCACCGGCCGCATGATAGTGATCGGCGAGATGCTCCAAATCTTGCCGAGCAGCTACGTCCCGGCGGCGCGACCCGTCACGCACAGCGTGATCTTGCCGATCGGCACGATCAGCCTCTTCGTCGGTCTCACCGACGTCACCGTCTCGGAGGATTCGGCTCGCATCCGCGAGTCACCGCCGCGCGATCGGCTCTCCGAGAGCCAGATCCGCACGATCCATCGCCTTGCCTCCGAGTACAACTCGGCCCACAGCAACGTGGCCGGGAATTCAGCAGCCACAGAGGATGCGGCCCTCACCGACGACGTCGACTCGGCGACTCCGGCGTCACTCGCCGGATCCATCACCGCGGCTTCGTCCGCGGGCTCCATCGCCCAGGTCTCCAACGCGGGAGACTTCGAGGATCCCTCCATCCTCGGGATCTTCGAGTTCGACTCCGGGTCGGAGAACTCCGGCGACCCCCGCGACGGAACCGGTCGCCACACTGCGACCTACATGGCGACCGGCACCGATCTGCCGGAGGATCCGTTCTCCACCCCAATCCCTCCTAACGCCACGGCAACGGAGGTCGAGGAAGTCCGCCTGAAATTGGCGGAGGCGATACGCAAAGAGCAAGCCGAGCGCGAAAAATTTCGCCTCGAGCAGGTGACGGCGCAGGAGCTATCACGCTACCACCAGCAGCGGATCAGTTCACGCCTGAACCCCACCGTTCAGGGGCGTGCCTTGAACTTCGACGACGAAAACGAGCCGGCCCGTGTGGCCGAGCGCGCGATCTGCGAGAACGCGCCACCAGGAGGAAGCGCCCGACCCCCGCCAGGATCAACTGCAATGGGCGCCCCACCACCACCCAACCGCACCCCTCCCAGGGACCAACCGCGGATAGTAGTCTCCTCACGGGAGCGGGACGCAAACGGCCTCCCACTGTTCTCCACCCCGTGGACAACCTCGTGGCAGGCCGAGCAGCAGCCGACAGCATCACGGCCACCGGCAACGGCGCCCTACAGATCGAATACGTCAAGGCCCAGCTTGCGAAGGCCGTCGAGCAGCTAAGAGCGGGCGCCGACTCGCAAGGTCGAGTATACTCGCGTTCCTCGGGAAGCAGAGCGGCCTCCAGTGGCCGCCCAACGGCGGCAAACACCCTCAACTGCCCGCCACCAGAGCCACTGCAGCTCCAACACCGACCCGCGAACGCGGCACTCTCCACCAACGACCCCAGGCCGGCAACCAACCTTGTCGCCGCCAACGGGCAACCCATCGACGCCCGCACCCACATCATCAACAATCAAAGTTGGCGCGCACGCCAGCCCGACGACCTGCGACATACCCTAACCAATCGCCGCGACGGCGAGCCCATGGGGTCGCTCAGTCGAGTCGGACCCAAGTGCTTCGGACCAATGATCCGAGGCGAGAAATACCCGCCAAACTTCAAGGCGCCAAAGGAGATAGAAAATACGATTCCTCGTACGACCCTGCCGTCTGGCTCGACACATACCTCATGGCAATGGGGATCGCAGGCCACACTGACCTGTTCGCCGCCCGTTACCTCCCCCTGATGATGGAGGGGACGTGCAGGCAGTGGATCAACATCCTCCCTCAGGACAGTATCGACTCCTGGGAGGAGATGCGCGATGCCTTCGTCAGGCACTTCGAGTGCTCCTACACCCGCGCCACCACTATCGAGGACCTGGAGCGGTGCGTCCAGGGACCCGGCGAGTCGACCCGCAACTGGGTCCAACGGTGGCAAGAACTTTGGTACAACGCGGTCGGCATCCACCCGGACACCGCGATCCACTGCTTCAAGACCTCGTGCCGCTACGAGCCCCTGGTCGCCAAGCTCAAGCGACACTCCCGCACACTCGACAACATCCCCGAACTCCTCGAGATCGCCAAACGGTACGCCGAGGAAGATCCAAACCAGGAAACTGACGACGAGTCAGGAGGTCAACGCCGCACGAGCAGAAACGACGGCGGACGCCGATCCGACCTACGCTACAGCGGCACTCGCCTCACCGACAAGCGCCGCAGTGACGGGCGAGTCGACTTCGTCGCCAACACCGGGCATGCGCAGCGCGAGTCCAAAAGCTTCCGCCACGACGGAGGACAACGCCGCGACGGCGACAACTACAAGAACAAGCCAAGGTCCTACCCCACGGCCCTCCTTAACCAACCATGTGCGTTTCATAGCAGGGAAGGGAAGCTCGCAACGCACACCACCACTGACTGCCACACCCTCAGGGAAATCGAGAAGGCACGGCGAGCGCGGGAGGACCCCGACAACGACCCGCCAAACGGCGGAAAGTTCGGAAAAGTAGCTGGCTCGCTCCACACCTTCACAGGCTTCAACACGAAGCGCGAGAAGAAGGTCATCGCCCGCGCTGTCGCCGTCAACGCGGTGGCCCAGATAGACGTCCCCCAGTTCCTAAAATGGTCGGAGCAGCCCATGACCTGGAGCCACCAAGACCACTCGCCACGCATCGAGTACCCAGGATGAGTCGCCCTGGTGGTCAAGCCCAAGGTCGGCGACTACTGGCTCCCCAAGACACTGATGGACGGCGGCAGCTCCATCAACATCCTGTACCTCGACACCTTCAGGCGGCTGCGGCTCCCGCAGTCGATGATCGAGATGACCCACACCATATTCCACGGCATCGTCCCCGGTCGGAAGGCGTACCCGATCGGCAAGGTCACGCTGCCAGTCACCCGGCAAACTTCCGCACCGAGCGGATCGTCTTCGAGCTGGTGCCCTTCGACAGCCCCTACCACTGCGTCCTGGGGCGCCAGGCGTTCGCTAAATTCGTGGCAGCGCCCCACTACGCGTATAACGCGATGAAGCTCCCCGGGCCGTGCGGCGTCATCACCATCCACGGCGACCCCGACATGGCCGCCGAGTGCAAGGCCAAAGGAGCCGAACTCGCTGACGCCGTTATCGCGGCGGAGACCAACCACGCCGACGAGCTCGCCAAGTACGCGAGCGGGGTCAACAACGACGACCCCACCATACTCAAGAAGCCCAACTCAGAGGGCGCAAACACCTCAACCTTTGAGGCCACGACGCACACCCGCACCGTCGAGCTGGTCCCAGGCGACTCCATCCAGACGGTGACGATCGGGACGGGCATGAGCCCAGCATAGGAAGGCGCGCTCATCGAGTTCCTCCGTGAGAACAGGGACATCTTCGCATGGAAACCCTCTGACATGCCCGGTGTCCCTAAGGAGCTCGCTGAGCACAAGCTAAACGCCGACCCCAAAGTGCGACCTGTCAAGCAGTTGCTGCGGCCCTTCAATGAAGAACGCCGTCGAGCAATCGCTGAGGAAGTGCAGCGTCTACTCGCTGCCGGCTTCATCCGACCAATCAAGTACTCCAAGTGGCTGGCAAACCCAGTCCTGGTCGAGAAGAAAAACGGGACCTGGAGAATGTGTATCGACTACACAAACCTGAACAGCGCCTGCCCAAAGGAGCAGTTCCTCCTCCCGCGGATCGACCAGATAATCGATTCAACCGCGGGCTCGGAGTCGCTATGTTTCCTCGACGCCTACTCTGGGTACAACCAGATCAAAATGGCTGTAGAAGACGAGGAGAAGACGGCGTTCATCACGCCATTCGGAGCATTATGCTACACCGCCATGACCTTCGGCCTCAAGAACGCCGGGGCGACCTACCAGCGGTGCATGCAAGAATGCCTCGCGAGCCAAATTGGCCGCAACATCCACGTTTACATCGACGACGTGGTCGTGAAATCCGCTAGCCAAGGCGACCTACTCGCCGACCTGGCGGAAACATTCGCCAACTTGCGACGGTATAAGATAAAGCTCAACCCAGGCAAATGCACCTTCGGTGTACCCGCCAGACAACTACTGGGGTACGTCGTCTCCAAACGAGGGATTGAGGCGAACCCCACGAAGATCGACACGATCGCGCGGCTCGGTAAACCCGAGTGCCTGCGCGACATCCAGAAGCTGGCCGGGCGAGTAGCGGCTCTTAGTCGCTTTATTCCTCGCCTGGGCGAAAAGGCGATGCCCCTATACCGCCTGATGCGCAAGAACCCCACCTTCCAGTGGGACAAGGAGGCGGACGACGTGCTCCGCGACCTCAAAAAGGTGCTACTCGCCGCACCACTGCTCGCCGCCCCGCCGACAAAGAACCCATGCTGGTTTATGTCGCGGCGTCCGAGCACGTCGTCAACGCCGTGATGGTCGTCGAACGGACAGAAGAAGGAAAGGAGCGCCCAGTCCAGCGGCCGGTGTACTACATCAGCGAGGTCCTCACTGAGTTGCGCCAGCGGTACCCACAGTACCAAAAGCTAGTATACGCGGTCTTCAGAGCTCAGCGGCGCCTGTCGCACTACTTCCAGGAGCACCCGATCACGGTCGTCTCCTCAGCACCACTGAAGACATCATCCGCAATCGCGAGGCGACCGGGCGGGTCGCCAAGTGGGCCGTCGAGATCGGCGTCCACAACATCAAATACGATCCATGAAAGGCGATCAAGTCGCAGGCACTGGCAGACTTCATCGCCGACTGGGAAGAGGCCCAGCAACCAGAGAAACTGCCGTACCTCCATTACTGGAACCTGCACTTCGACGGCTCCAAGAACGCGGACGGTGCAGGCGCAGGGATAGTGCTGACTTCACCAAAGGGCGACAAGCTCCGGTACATCCTCTGCCTCGACATCACGCCCTGTACCAACAACATGGCTCAGTACGAGGCCCTACTCCACGGCATGCGAGCCGCCAAGGAGATGAACGTCACTCGCCTCCGCTGCTACGGAGATTCTGACCTTGTCGCGGGGCAAGTCGCTGGCACCTGCGACGCCGTCTCCCCTACCATGGCGGCATACCGCCAAGCAGTGGACAAGCTGGTCGGACATTTCACCGGCTACTCCATCGAGTGGATCGACAGATGTCGTGGGAATGGTCACGGCAGATGCTGCAATCGGCAGCGAGTAGTAGAACGAGGGGCAAGGGCGGCCAGCCATCTGCGGTGCGAGATGAGGGCAAAGAGACAGGGTTTTACCCAGGTTCGGCCCCCCGGAGTGTAAAGACCTACTCCTGCTAGATTGTATTATGGAGGTGTTACAATGGGCGAGCTCGGCGACTAGGCGGCGAGTCGCTGGGGTGTATGAGGGAACGTGTCTCTACTCACCCTATAGGGAGGTTTATATAGGCTCACCTCCCCTAGGGTTTACATATCTCAACCAATTCGGTTACAGCTTCAGTAGTCGTTTAACCTAGTCCGACTGGGCCTATCTACTCACCTGGGCCTTCAGCTTCCAGTCGCTCGGTACCTTGCTGGGCTTCAATCCACTCGCCGTTCTGCAGGACCACTCGCCAGCTCACGGGCCAGTCGGAAACGTCCTGCTGGGTATACCCCAGTAGGCATATCCCCATCAGTAGTCCCCGAGGCCGTCGTCGATTGGGCGTAAGTGACTGCTGGCATTCGGAGTATACGGCTTCAGAGTAGGCATCCAGTCAAATCGTCGGCGGGCTCCTGTATGAAGGAGGAAATCCGGTGAACCAAGTCGCGGCTTTGGCGAGTCGAGTCGGCGAGACGCGGTCATAGTGATTGACTTGGCGAGCCGAGTGGCTGGAGTTGGACTGTCAGGCGCGGTCAAACTAGCCGTTGGGGTAATCCAACGGTAACTTTCGACGTAATCATCGCGCGGTAACGGCCTCCTGACTTGGCGGGTAACTCCCGCTATATAAGAGGAATGGCAGGCAATCGTAGAGCCAACTTCTCACCACTTCTTCCGAGTGCACGCATTTTCCTTCCTTCGCTCCGCGATCCAGTCGACCCGAAATCCTCCGATCTCCAACCAACCTCTCGGCCATGGCCCTTTCCACCGAACCGTGGGGTAGGTCCAAGTGTACGAGGGCGCAGCTGGCCTCTTTCGAGGAGGCCAGGATCCTGTGAGCCGGTTGTTGGCGTATCCCCGCAGCCGGAGAAACGACCCCAAACCCGCGAGAGAGGGAATTCGTCTGTTTCACCAGTCATCTCGAGCGGGGGCTAGGGTTTCCCACGTCTTTGTTCTTCCGGCGCTTTTGCGCCTACTACGGGATCCAGCCTTCAGATCTGGGTCCCCACAGCATCGAGCAGCTCGCCATCTTCGTGGCGTTCTGCGAATGCTACTTGGGCTGCCGGCCCTACTTTCCCTTGTGGCAAGATCTGTTCCACGGACGGATCAGCCGCGAGGAGGCAGGCGGCCCAATGCTACCCGCGGGCGGCTTGACGTTCCAGCTCAAGTCCAAAGCTTCTTTCTTTGATCTGATGCTACCCGCGAAGGCAGCGAGCGACTGGAAGAAGTCGTGGTTCTACGTGGCCGAGGCGACCCCGGAGGACGAGGTGGCGATCCCGCGGTACTCGGCCAATCATTCCGAGCCACGCCATCTCCAAGTCGGCAAGCTCCCCGACGACTAGCGGATGGTCGTTGACGAGATGCTCCAGACCATCCGTGGTCTGAAAAAGAAGGGCCTTTAGACGATAAACTTGTACAATTGCTGGCTTGGGCGACGGCTCGTTCCACTCGCCCAACGCAACCACTACATGTACCAGTACACGGGCCGGGGAGACTCGACGAAGGCCTGCCTCGACGTGTGGAAGCTGGAGGATTATCTCCCAGCTTTGAAGAAGATTACCCAGGCGGTGTACCTGGATGCGCAGGCTGGGGTCGCCCCTATACCGCGAAGCGTCCGGCTCCAATGGTAATTTCTTTACCTTGCTTGCAGTCGCAGCATATACAGTCGCGGTAACTCTAATTCCGTTTTGTATTCGTCGCAGCTATTCCAAGTGGTGGAAGGGTGGCTCCCACCTTCGGATGATGAGAGCCCGGGCCCATCCGCCCAGGACATAGGCGAATCACCACCTGCGAGGGGCAATGAGGACGACGAGGACGAGTCCGAAGAGGAGGTCGCCCCGCTGGTCCGAAAGACCCGCGGGCAACGACAGCGCGAGATCGAGGCAAGCAGAAGCCTCGAACGTCATGACGACGACGAGCTCCCAGAGACCACCTCGCGCCGTCAAGCCACTCCGTCAAATAAGAAGAGGAAGGAAAGGGAGGCGAGGGCCCCCCCGAAAAAGAAGATGAGTCCATCGAAGACGGCCTCGCCGTCGCAATCGGCGAGCAGCTCGGACGCTCCTAGCCCAGCCAGCGATGGCGTGCCACCAGCGACAGCCGCGCTGGACGCGGCGACCGTGGAAGTTCCGCTGGCTTCAATGCCTCCGACATTCACCCCAGTCTCTGGGCTGGGGGAGGCTTCGGTTGCGGCAACTTCGCCCCGCACGAAGGCTCCCGGCGAGGATGTCCCAGAGGCGCCAGCTGCGGCCTCGACGATGAAGAAGCCGTCCGTGTCTTGGGCACGCAACGTCCTGGAGTTGGGGCTCAGTCGCCGTCTAGGCCCTGATCTGGAAAAGCCGACCGGCCTCCGTACGGGACTGCGTTTCATCCCAGTTGCCAAGTGAGTGCGCTCACCCCTCCTTATTTTCCATAACTATTTCGATTGTCTTTGTTGATTCGATTGATGCGCAGGACCGGAGTGAAAAGGATGGGCCACCCGACCGTGGCTAAGGTGCCACCCGTCATTAGCGAGGAGGACCCTTCCCGCAAGAGGAAGGCGGACGAGGTCGTCGCCTCGGCGGATGGCAACAACAAGGCCAAGGGTGATGACGTCGTCACGATTCCTGACGACACGGCGGTCGCACCGGCCGGGCCCGTGGTGGAGGCAGCCGCGTCTACGAAGGAGGGCGCCTCCTTGCCTGGAACGGCGGAGGCGACCTCCCTTGGAGCGGGTGCCTCTATCGCTACCTTCCCCCGCTTCGTGACCAACGCGACCACGGCGAGTGGGGCTGCGCCCTCGAGCCACGCTCCTAGGACCGCCGATGATGAAGTCGACCAACGTCGTGGGCACACGCCAGCGCTACTCGCGTCCGTGGACGCGATACAACTCCATGGCATGCTTGGCGCACCCATCCAGGTACATCCAGTCCCCGAGGATCAGGTCGGTGCTTTGCAGCGGCTTGATTCTTATAATTTCTCGTCTTTTTATTTTCGCATCCAGTCCCCGAGTGCGCACGCGCTAAATTTTAGCGGGTGGGCACTTAGGAATTTCTTGATCGCCAGTCCCCGAGTGCGCACTCGCTGAATTTCAGCGGGTGGGCACTTAGGAATTTCTTGATCGCCAGTCCCCGAGTGCGCACTCGCTGAATTTCAGCGAGTGGGCACTTAGGAATTTCGTTTTAACTAACTTTTTCGGTGATGTGCAGGGTCTGCAGCTTGAGTCGGCGGACCGATTGGCCGCGAAACAGCGCGCGGAGAAGGAGCTGGCCATCGTCCAGGAGGCGAACAAAGGGCTTCAGGCTGTTGCTGCGAAGGCAGAGGAAGCTCGCCAGGGGCTTGTCCCCGCTGGTGAGTTGGTGGCGACACGATCTGCTCTGGGTTCCGCTGAACAGCGGATCGCCGACCTCGAGCGCGAACTGCGGGAGGCGAGAGAAGAAGCGAGCTCGGCGGACAGGCGAGCTAAGGCAGCCATTGCGGCCGCTGAGGAGGATCGCAAGGTGTCGTAAGTCCTTATTGCTGGGCTTCAGGACGACCAGACGTCGCTTCAGTGCTTCATCACGGGACTCGCCCGCCCGTTGCTTGGTGAGTGCATCTTCCCTTTCTTATAGTTGTGGTTTTTGTGGTGTCCTTCGTACTCATCATTGTCTTCTTCTTCGCAGGTCGCATCATTGATAGCGAAGAAGAGGCGAGCTCGCTCGACGCGAGGCAGTGCGTAAGCATGCTCGTCGACTCGGCGACGCTGTCGGCGACGTGCATCCGCGCCTACCTCCAAGAAATATCGCCCACGGAGGTGATTCCCAGCGACCTCATTGAGGTGTGGAAGTATTTGGAGAAGGCACCCGCGGTCGTTGAATTCATGACGCGATCGGTGTTTCGGCGTGGAGCATCAACGGCCCTGAGCCTTGGACTCGCCCACTTCCCCGAAGATTTTGACATCGACGATGTGACGAGTGGATATCCATCGTCAACTGGCATGGTGGAGCTGTCCGAGGTCCTCAAGTTGCAAGAGCGTGCCGCCATGTACTCAGAACGTGTCTGGGCAATGGGCGACCTCCTTCCGTACCAGGAGACGGTCGTCGCGCCGAACGACCCCGAGCCGCCGCATCGTGACTTCAAAGTCGAGCAACCTTTTCGCGCGGCGATGGCGGGTGAACTAACGACGTATCCGTCAAACCCGTACACGGCGTTCATCCGCAATCGCCGGGATGTTGGCGAGTCGTCATCGAAGCCTGCAGAGTAGGGTAGTTCTGCCACGCAGGCATATTTTGTATCATGAAACAATGCAACATGCAATTGAATGAGACGTCGTGTCTATTTTGGTATTTGTTTGTGTGCTTTTGATTGATTTTGGACGAGTCCCCGAGCGCGTCCGCCCTTTTGTGGGCTTTACCTCGTATATGATGTGTGTGTTGTTATCATGTGTTTTGTTGTTTTGGTCGACTCGCCCGAAGTCGGAGAGCCAGTCGCAAGGCGACTCCCTTGAGTGCTCTTTACTTTACCGTTTTCCTGTGCGCGAACGGGGTCGGGTGGCCGAGTCCCCGAGCGTGGTACTTGGTAGTTCGAGGAGCGACTCGAGGGTGGTTGAGGACTTAGCGCGTTGGTGTGAGCGCGTCGCTCCTGCCTGGCCCGTTGGGTCAGTCGCGTGGCGAGTCCTGGGCATGCTCTCTTACTTGGCGTTTTCCCTGGCCGCTCGCGACGAACTGGTCTTCAGTCCCCGAGCGTGGTACTTAGCCGTTCGAGTCGCTATGCCGAGGATGCGGAGGACCAAGGTCACTGTGAGAAGCGAGGGCAGTTGTCTTGGCTCGTAGAGCCAGTCGAGCTAGGCGACTCCAGTGGGGCTCCGGGTTGGCGTTTTTCGTGGACGGTGCAAGACCTGAAATGATTCAGTGCTCGTGCACCGCACTACTTTGCCGTGCCGATCGCTATACCAAAGGTTGACTTCTGCATTTAGCATAACGCTGTTTTTACGAGTGCGAGTGGCACAAGTCATGGAGAGTAGGCGCAATTTGCGGTAACCGTTTCTTGTTATTTCATAGCGAATGGAGAGTACATGTGTGGGGTTCTAGGAGTAGAACTTCCGGAGAAGGTTTACATTCCATGGTCTCTTGACATCGAGTTCGCCGTCCCCGCGGACGTCGATGAGGTAGTAGGCGTCGTTGCCGAGTACGCGCCCGATAGCGAATGGGCCTTCCCACGGAGGGGAGAGCTTGTGCATGCCCTTCTTGTCCTGTATGAGGCATAACACCAGGTCGGCTTCCTGGAAGGTGCGAGCTTTCACCCGCCGGCTGTGGTAGCGGCGGAGTCCTTGCTGGTAGATGGCGGTGCATGACCGAGCGAGGTCGCGTGCTTCGTCGAGCTGGTCGACCCCATCTTGGCGGGCCAGCTCGTTTGCAGCCTCCGTATAGTGGACGACTCGCGGCGAGTCGTGTTCGAGGTCGGTGGGCATGACTGCTTCGGCACCGTAGACCATGAAGAAGGGAGTGAATCCCGTCGATCTGTTGACTGAGGTGCGGATCCCCCAGATGACGGAGGGCAACTCCTCGACCCAGCACCCGGCGGTGCGCTCGAGTGGTACTTGGAGTCGCGGCTTCAGGTCGTGGAGGATGCTTTGGTTGGCCCGTTCCGCCTGGCCGTTGGATTCCGGGTGGGCGACTGACGCGAGGTCGAGCCAGATATGGTGCTCTTCGCAGAATTCGGCCATGGCTCCCTTGGCGAAGTTGGTGTCGTTGTCCGTGATGATGCTGTTGGGGAACCCGTAGCGATATATGAGCTCGCGTAAGAACTTAGTGGCGGTCTTCCCGTCGCATTTCCGGACTGGCTTGGCCTCCACCCACTTCGTGAATTTGTCGACGGCGACTAGTAGGTGGGTGTAGCCAGAGGGGGCCTTCTTGAAGGGGCCTACCATGTCCATGCCCCATACAGCGAATGGCCAGGTGATGGGGATTGTTTTGAGCGCCGAGCTCGGTACGTGCATCTGATTGGCGTACTTCTGGCACCCGGCGCATCGCTGGACGATGTCGACAGCGTCGGCGTGTGCGGTGGGCCAGTAGAAGCCGTGTCGCATAGCCTTGGCGACCAGGGAGCGAGCGGCGATGTGGTCGCCGCAGTCACCTGAATGAATGTCGTGGAGGATTTTGCGTCCTTCAGCTGGTTGGACGCAGCGTTGGAACACGCCGGTGACGCTGCGCTTGTGGAGCTCGCCATCGATGATGGTGTAAGACTTCCATCGACGAGCGATCATTCGAGCGTCTGTCTCGTCTGCTGGCAGGGTGCCGGCTTCCAGGTAGGCGATGTAGGGCTTGGTCCAGTCGTCTGGCTCGGTGAAGAGTGTGACCAAGGCTGCCTCTAGTTGGAGTGGGACTCCGATGTCGATCTCCCTCGGGGGAGAGACTGATGGCTTGGAGATCGTGTCGAGGAAAACGCCGGCGGGTGGTGCGAGTCGAGCCGACCCGATGCGAGAGAGGGCGTCTGCCTCCTCGTTTTTCCGCCTGTCGATCCACTCGACAGAGTAGCCGGTGAAGTGGCCGCCCAACTTGTCCACCGCTTGGCGGTACGCCGCCATGGTAGGGGAGACGGCGTCGCAGGTGCCGGCGACTTGTCCCGCGACAAGGTCGGAATCTCCGTAGCAGCGGAGGCGATTGACATTCATCTCCTTGGCGGCTCGCATGCCGTGGAGTAGGGCCTCGTATTCGGCCATGTTGTTGGTGCAGGGCGTGAAGTCGAGGCAGAGGATGTAGCGGAGCTTGTCGCCCTTTGGTGAAGTCAACACTATCCCTGCGCCTGCACCATCCGCGTTCTTGGAGCCGTCGAAGTGCAGGATCCAGTAGTGGAGGTACGGCAACTTCTCTGGCTGCTGGGCCTCCTTCCTGTCGGCGATGAAGTCTGCCAGTGCCTGTGACTTGATCGCCTTTCGTGGCTCGTATTTGATGTTGTGGACGCCGATCTCGACGGCCCACTTGGCGACCCGCCCGGTCGCCTCGCGATTGCGGATGATGTCTTGCAGTGGTGCTGAGGAGACGACCGTGATCGGGTGGTCCTAGAAGTAGTGCGGCAGGCGCCGCTGAGCCCTGAAGACCGCGTATACTAGCTTTTGGTACTTTGGGTACCGCTGGCGCGACTCGGTGAGGACCTCGCTGATGTAGTATATCGGCCGCTGAACCGGGCGCTCCTTTCCTTCTTCTGGTCGCTCGACGACCATCACGGCGCTGACGACGCGCTCGGACACTGCGACGTAAACCAGCATGGGTTCTTTGTCGGCGAGGGTGGCGAGTAGCACCTTTTTGAGGTCGCGGAGCGCGTCGTCTGCCTCCTTGTCCCACTGGAAGGTGGGGTCTTGCGCATCAGGCGGTATAGGGGCATCGCCTTTTCGCCCAGGCGGGGGATGAAGCGACTGAGAGCCGCTACACGCCTGGCCAGCTTCTGGACGTCGCGCAGGCACTCGGGTTTGCCGAGCCGGGCGATCGTGTCGATCTTTGTGGGGTTCGCCTCGATCCCTCGTTTGGAGACGACGTACCCCAGTAGTTCTCCGGCGGGTACACCGAAGGTGCACTTGCCTGGGTTGAGCTTTATCTTGTATCTTCGCAGGTTGGCGAAAGTTTCCGCCAGGTCGGCGAGTAGGTCGCCTTGGCAAGCGGACTTCACGACCACGTCGTCGATGTAGACGTGGATGTTGCGGCCAATTTGGCTCGCGAGGCATTCTTGCATGCACCGCTGGTAGGTCGCCCCGGCGTTCTTGAGGCCGAAGGTCATGGCGGTGTAGCAGAAGGCTCCGAATGGCGTGATGAACGTCGTCTTCTCCTCGTCTTCGACAGCCATTTTGATATGGTTATACCCAGAGTAAGCGTCGAGGAAACATAGCGACTCCGAACCCGCGGTTGAATCGATTATCTGGTCGATCCGCGGGAGGACGAACTGCTCCTTTGGGCAGGCGCTGTTCAGGTTTGTGTAGTCGATACACATTCTCCAGGTCCCGTTTTTCTTCTTGACCAGGACTGAGTTTGCCAGCCACTTGGAGTACTTGATTGGCCGGATGAAGCCGGCAGCGAGTAGACGCTGCACTTCCTCGGCGATTGCTCGACGGCGTTCTTCATTGAAGGGCCGTAGCGACTGCTTGACAGGTCGCACTTTGGGGTCGGCGTTCAGCTTGTGCTCAGCGAGCTCCCTAGGGACACCAGGCATGTCGGAGGGTTTCCATGCGAAGATGTCCTTGTTCTCACGGAGGAACTCGATGAGCGCGCCTTCCTATGCTGGGCTCATGCCCGTCCCGATCGTCACCGTCTGGCTGGAGTCGCCTGGGACCAGCGCGAGTGTGCGTCGTGGCCTCAAGGTTGAGGTGTTTGCGCCCTCTGAGTTGGGCTTCTTGAGTATGGTGGGGTCGTCATTGTTGACCCCGCTCGCGTACTTGGCGAGCTCGTCGGCGTGGTTGGTCTCCGCCGCGATGACGGCGTCAGCGAGTTCGGCTCCTTTGGCCTCGCACTCGGCGGCCATGTCGGGGTCGCCGTGTATGGTGATGACGCCGCACGGCCCGGGGAGCTTCATCGCGTTATACGCGTAGTGGGGCGCTGCCACGAATTTAGCGAACGCCTGGCGCCCCAGGACGCAGTGGTAGGGGCTGTCGAAGGGCACCAGCTCGAAGACGATCCGCTCGGTGCGGAAGTTTGCCGGTGTGCCGAAGGTGACTGGCAGCGTGACCTTGCCGATCGGGTACGCCTTCCGACCGGGGACGATGCCGTGGAATATGGTGTGGGTCATCTCGATCATCGACTGCGGGAGCCGCAGCCGCCTGAAGGTGTCGAGGTACAGGATGTTGATGGAGCTATCGCCGTCCATCAGTGTCTTGGGGAGCCAGTAGTCGCCAACCTTGGGCTTGACCACCAAGGCGACTCGTCCTGGGTACTCGATGCGCGGCGAGTGGTCTTGGCGGCTCCAGGTGATGGGCTGCTCCGACCAGTTCAGGAACTGGGGGACGTCTATTTGGGCCACCGCGTTGACGGCGACGGCGCGGGCGATGACCTTCTTCTCGCGCTTCGTGTTGAAGCCTGTGAAGGTGTGGAGCGAGCCGGCTACTTTGCCGAATTTTCCGCCGTTTGGTGGGTCGTTGTCGGGGTCCTCCCGCGCTCGCCGTGCCTTCTCAATTTCCCTGAGGGTGTGGCAGTCGGCGGTGGTGTGCGTTGCGGGCTTCCCTTCCCTGCTATGGAACGCACATGGTTGGTTAAGGAGGGCCGCGGGGTCGAACCTTGGCTTGTTCTTGTAGTTGCCGCCGTCGCGGCGTTGTCCTCCGTCGCGGCGGAAACTCTTGGGCTCGCGCTGCGCGTGCCCGGCGTTAGCGACGAAGTCGACTCGCCCGTCACTGCGGCGCTTGCCAGTGAGGCGAGTGCCGCTGTAGCGTAGGTCGGTTCGGCATCCGCCGTCGTTGCCGCCCGTGCGGCGTTGACCTCCTGACTCGTCGTCAGTTTCCTGGTTTGGGTCTTCCTCAGCGTACCGTTTGGCGATCTCGAGGAGGTCGGGGATGTTGTCGAGTGTGCGGGAGTGTCGCTTGAGCTTGGCGACTAGGGGCTCGTAGCGGCACGAGGTCTTGAAGCAATGGATCGCGGTGTCCGGGTGGATGCCGTCCGCGTTGTACCAAAGTTCTTGCCACCGTTGGACCCAATTGCGGGTCGATTCGCGGGGTCCCTAGACGCATCGTTCCAGGTCCTCGATAGTGGTGGCGCGGGTGTAGGAGCACTCGAAGTGCCTGACGAAGGTGTCGCGCATTTCCTCCCAGGAGTCGATGCTGTCCTGGGGGAGAGTGTTGATCCACTGCCTGCACGTCCCCTCCATCATCAGGGGGAGGTAACGGGCGGCGAGCAGGTCAGTGTGACCCGCGATCCCCATCGCCATGAGGTATGTGTCGAGCCATACGGCGGGGTCGTACGAGGAGTCGTACTTTTCTATTTATTTTGGCGCCTTGAAGTTTGGTGGATACTTCTCGCCTCGGATCATTGGTCCGAAGCACTTTGGCCCGAGTCGGCTGAGCGACCCCATGGGCTCGCCGTCGCGGCGATTGGTTAGGGTATGTCGCAGGTCGTCGGGCTGGCGTGCGCGCCAGCTTTGGTTGTTGATGATGTGGGTGCGGGCGTCGATGGGTTGCCCGTTGGCGGCGACAAGGTTGGTTGTCGGCCTGGGGTCGTTGGTGGATAGTGCCGCGTTCGCGGGTCGGTGTTGGAGCTGCAGCGGCTCTGGTGGCGGGCAGTTGAGGGTGTTTGCCGCCGCTGGGCGGCCGCTGGAAGCCGCTCTGCTTCCCGAGGAACGCGAGTATACTCGACCTGCCGAGTCGGCACCCACTTTTTGCTGCTCGACGGCCTTTGTGAGCAGGGCCCTGACGTATTGGATCTGTAGGGCGCCGTCGCCTGTGGCTGTGATGCTGTCGGCTGCTGCTCGTCCTGCCACGAGGTTGTCCATTGGGGTGGAGAACAGTGGGAGTCCGTTTGCGTCTCGCTCCCTTGAGGAGACTACTATCCGCGGCTGGTCCCTAGGAGGGGTGCGGTTGGGTGGTGGTGGGGCGCCCCTCGCCGTTGATCCTGGCGGGGGCCGGGCGCTTCCTCCTGGTGGCGCGTTCTCGCAGATCGCGCGTTCGGCCACGCGGGCCAGGTCGTTCTCGTCGTCGAAGTTCAGGGCACGCCCTTGAACGGTGGGGTTCAGGCGTGACCTGATCTGCTGCTGGTGGTAGCGTGATAGCTCCTGCGCCGTCACCTGCTTGAGGTGAAATTTTTCGCGCTCGGCTTGCTCCTTGCGCACTGCCTCCGCCAGTTTCAGGCAGAGTTCCTCGACCTCCGTTGCCGTGGCATTAGGAGGGATTGGGGTGGAGAAAGGATCCTCCGGCGGATCAGCGCCGGTGGCCATGTAAGTGGCGGCGTGGCGACTGGTTCCGTCGTGGAGGTCGGCGGAGTTCTCCGACCCGGAGTCGAATTCGAAGATCCCGAGGATGGAGGGGTCCTCGAAGTCTTCCGCGTTGGAGACCTGAGCGATGGAGCCCGCGGACGAGGCCGCGGTGATGGATCCGGCGAGTGACGCCGAGGTCGCCGAGTCGGCGTCGTCAGTGAGTGCCGCATCCTCTGCAGCCGCTCTGAATTCCCGGCCACGTTGCTGTGGGCCGAGTTGTACTCGGAGGCGAGGCGGTGGATCGTGCGGATCTGGCTCTCGGAGAGCCGATCGCGTGGCGGCGACTCGCGGATGCGAGCCGTGTCCTCCGAGGCGATGACGTCGGTGAGGCCGACGAAGAGGCTGATCGTGCCGATGGGCAGGATCACGCTGTGCGTGACGGGTCGCGCCGCCGAGACGTAGCTGCTCGGCAAGATCTGGAGCATATCGCCGATCGCTATCATGCGGCCGGTGGCGACCGTCTCGTTGATGGGCAGATTGGATCTCGTCGCAGAACACCGGCCAGACCGGCCAGGCCCCACGGTGGGCGCCACTGTCGTGGGAATGGTCACGGCAGATGCTGCAATCGGCAGCGAGTAGTAGAACGAGGGGCAAGGGCGGCCAGCCATCTGCGGTGCGAGATGAGGGCAAAGACACAGGGTTTTACCCAGGTTCGCCCCCCGGTGGGTAAAGACCTACTCCTGCTAGATTGTATTATGGAGGTGTTACAATGGGCGAGCTCGGCGACTAGGCGGCGAGTCGCTGCGGTGTATGAGGGAACGTGTCTACTCACCCTATAGGGAGGTTTATATAGGCTCACCTCCCCTAGGGTTTACATATCTCAACCGATTCGGTTACAGCTTCAGTAGTCGTTTAACCTAGTCCGACTGGGCCTATCTACTCGCCTGGGCCTTCAGCTTCCAGTCGCTCGGTACCTTGCTGGGCTTCAATCCACTCGCCGTTCTGCAGGCCCACTCGCCAGCTCACGGGCCAGTCGGAAACGTCCTGCTGGGTATACCCCAGTAGGCATATCCCCATCAACAGACGGAAAAACGAGGAGGCCGACGCACTCTCTCGCATCGGGTCGGCCCGACTCGCACCTCCAGCCGGCGTTTTCCTCGACACGGTCACCAAGCCATCAGGTTCTCCCCCGAGGGAGATCGACATCGGAGTCCCACTCCAACCAGAGGCAGCCTTGGTCGCACTCGTCAACGAGCCAGACGACTGGACCAGGCCCTACATCGCCTACCTGGAAGCCGGCACCCTGCCGGCAGACGAGACAGACGCTCGAATGATCGCTCGTCGATGCAAGTCCTACACCATCATCGACGGCGAACTCCACAAGCGCAGCGTCACCGGCGTGTTCCAACGCTGCGTCCAACCAGCTGAAGGACATAAGATCCTCCACGACATCCACTCCGGTGACTGCGGCCACCACGTCGTTGCTCGCTCCCTGGTCGCCAAGGCTATGCGACATGGCTTATACTGGCCCACCGCACACGCCGATGCTGTCGATATCGTCCAGCGGTGCGCCGGGTGCCAGAAGTACGCCAATCAGAGCACGTATCGAGCTCGGCGCTCAAAACAATCCCCATCACCTGGCCATTCGCCGTATGTGGCATGGACATGGTAGGCCCCTTCAAGAAAGCCCCCTCCGGCTACACCCACCTGCTAGTCGCCGTCGACAAATTCACGAAGTGGGTGGAGGCCAAGCAAGTCCGGAAATGCGACGGGAAGACCGCCACTAAATTCCTACGCGAGCTCATATATCGCTACGGGTTCCCAAACAGCATCATCACGGACAACGGCACCAACTTCGCCAAGGGAGCCATGGCCGAATTCTGCGAAGAGCACCACATCCGGCTCGACCTCGCGTCAGTCGCCCACCCGGAATCCAACGGCCAGGCGGAACGGGCCAACCAAAGCATCCTCCACGGCCTGAAGCCGCGACTCCAAGTACCACTCGAGCGCACCGCCGGGTGCTGGGTCGAGGAGTTGCCCTCTGTAATATGGGGATCCGCACCTCAGTCAACAGATCGACGGGATTCACTCCCTTCTTCATGGTCTACGGTGCCGAAGCAGTCATGCCCACCGACCTCGAACACGACTCGCCGCGGGTCGTCCACTATACGGAGGCTGCAAACAAGCTTACCCGCCAAGACGGGATCGACCAACTCGATGAAGCACGCGACCTCGCTCGGTCACGCACTGCCATCTACCAGCAAGGACTCCGCCGTTACCACAGCCGGCAGGTGAAAGCTCGCACCTTCCAGGAAGGCGACCTGGTGTTACGCCTCATCCAGGACAAGAAGGGCATGCACAAGCTCTCCCCTCCGTGGGAAGGCCCATTCGCTATCGGGCGCGTACTCGGCAACGACGCCTACTACCTCATCGACGTCCGCGGGGACGGCGAACTCGACGTCAAGCGACCATGGAATGTCAACCTCCTCCGGAAGTTCTACTCCTAGAACCCCACACATGTACTCTCCAGTCGCTATGAAATAAAAAGAAATGGTTACCGCAAATTGCGCCTACTCTCCATGACTTGTGCCACTCGCACTCATAATAACAGCGCTACGCTAAATGCAGAAGTCAACCTTTGGTATAGCGATCGACACGGCTAAGTAGTGCGGTGTAAGAGCACTGAATCACCTCAGGTCTTGCATCGTCCACGAAAAACGCCCACCCGGATCCCCATTGGAGTCGCCTAGCTCGACTGGTTCTACGAGCCAAGACAACTGCCCTCGCTTCTCACAGCGACCTTGGTCCTCCACATCCTCGGCATAGCGACTCGAATGGCTAAGTACCACGCTCGGGGACTGAAGACCAGTTCGTCGCGAGCGGTCAGGGAAAACGCCAAGTAAGAGAGCATGCCCAGGACTCGCCACGCGAATGACCCCACGGGCCAGGCAGGAGTGACGCGCTCACACCAACGCGCTAAGTCCTCAACCACCCTCGAGTCGCGCCTAGAACTACCAAGTACCACGCTCGGGGACTCGGCCACCCGACCTCGTTCGCGCACGGGAAAACGGTAAAGTACAGAGCACTCAAGGGAGTCGCCTAGCGACTGGCTCTTCGAGCTCGGGCGAGTTGACCAAAACATCAAAACACATGACAACAACACATACATCATATACGAGGTAAACCCCACAAAAAGGGCGGACGCGCTCGGGGACTCGTTCAAAAATCAATCACAAACACACAATAAATACCAAAATAGACACAACGTCTCATTCAATTGGGTATTGCATTGTTTCATGTTACAAAATATGCCTGCGTGGCAGACCTACTGCTAACGCCACAAGGCAAACCATCCTACTCTGCAGGCTTCGATGACGACTCGCCAACATCCCGGCGATTGCGGATGAATGCCGTGTACAGGTTTGACGGATACGTCGTCAGTTCACCCGCCATCGCCGCGCGAAAAGGTTGCTCGACCTTGAAGTCACGATGCGGCGGCTCGGGGTCGTTCGGCGCGACGACCGTCTCCTGGTACGGAAGGAGGTCGCCCATTGGCCAGACACGTTCTGAGTACGTGGCGGCACGGTCCTGCAACTTGAGGACCTCGGACAGCTCCACCGCGCCAGTCGACGATGGATATCCACTCGTCACATCTTCGATGTCGAAATCTTCTGGGAAGTGGGCGAGTCCAAGGCTCAGGGCCGTCGACGCTCCGCGCCGAAATGCCGACCGCGTCATGTATTCAACGACCGCGGGCGCCTTCTCCAAATATTTCCACACCTCAACGAGGTCGCTGGGAATCACCTCCGTGGGCGATATCTCTTGGAGATAGGAACGGATGCACGTTGTCGACAATGTCGCCGAATCGACGAGCATACTTACGCACTGCCTCGCGTCGAGCGAGCTCGCCTCTCCTTCGCTATCGATGATGCGACCTGCGAGTAGAAGACAATAATGAGTACGACGGACACCACAAAAGACACAACCACTGGAAAGGGAAGATGTACTCACCAAGCAGCGGGCGGGCGAGTTCCGTGATGAAGCATTGAAGCGATGTATGGTCGTCCTGAAGCCCAGCAACAAGGACTTCCGACACCTTGCGATCCTCCTCAGCGGCTGCAATGGCGGCTTAGCTCGCCCGTCAGCCGAGCTCGCTTCTTCCTTCGCCTCCCGCAGCTCGCGCTCGAGGTTGGCGATCTGCTTTTCAGCGGCACTCAAGGCCGATTGCGCCGCCGCCAATTCACCAGTGGGGACAAGCCCCTGGCGAGCTTCCTCTGCCTTCGCAGCAAAAGCCTGAAGCCCTTTGTTCGCTTCCTGGACGATGGCCAGCTCCTTCACCGCGCGCTGCTTCGCGGCCAATCGGTCCGCCGACTCAAGCTGCAGACCCTGCACATCACCGAAAAAGTTAGTCAAAGCAAAATTCCTAAGTGCCCACCCGCTAAAATTTAGCGAGTGTGCACTCGGGGACTGGCGATCACGAAATTCCTAAGTGCCCACCTGCTGAAATTCAGCGAGTGCGCACTCGGGGACCGGCGATCCCGAAATTCCTAAGTGCCCACCCGCTGAAATTCAGCGAGTGCGCACTCGGGGACTAGCGATCAAGAAATTCCTAAGTGCCCACCCGCTAAAATTTAGCGCGTGCGCACTCGGGGACTGGATGCGAAAATAAAAAGATGAGAAATTATAAGAATCAGGCCGCTGCAAAGCACCGACCTGATCCTCGGGGACTGGATGTACCTGGATGGCTGCGCCAAGCATGCCATGGAGTTGTATCGCGTCCACAGACGCGAGTAACGCCGGCGTGTGCCCACGACGTTGGTCGACTTCAGCATCGGCGGTCCCAGGAGCGTGGCTCGAGGGCGCAGCTCCACTCGCCGTGGCCGCCTTGGTCACGAAGCGTGGGAAGGTAGCGATAGAGGCACCCGCTCCAAGGGAGGTCGCCTCCGCCGTTCCAAGCAAGGAAGCGCCCTCCTTCGTAGACGCGACTGCCTCCATCACGGGCCCGGCTGGTGCAACCGCCGTGTCGTCAGAGATAGTGACGGTGTCGCCACCCTTGGCCTTCTTGCTGCCATCCGCCGAGGCGACGACCTCGTCCGCCTTCCTCTTGCGGGAAGGGTCCTCCTCGCTAACGACGGGTGGCACATTAGCCACGGTCGGATGGCCCATCCTCTTCAATCCGGTCCTATGCATCAATCGAATAAGCAAAAACAATCGAAATAGTTATGAAAAGCAAGGAAGGGTGAGTGCACTCACTTGGCGACTGGGATGAAACGTAGCCCCGTACGGAGGTCGGCCGGTTTTTCCAGTTCAGGGCCCAGTCGGCGACTGAGCCCCATCTCCAGGACGTCGTGTGCCCAAGACACGGACGGCTTCTTCGTCGTTGAGGCCGCAGCTGGAGCCTCTGGGACATCCTCGGCAAGAGCCTCCTTGCGAGGCGAAGTCGCTGTAGCCGGAGCCTCCTTGCAAGGCGAAGCCGCTGCAGCTGGAGCCTCCCCCAGCCCAGAGACTGGGGCGAATGGCGGAGGCATTGAAGCCAGCGGCACTTCCAGGGTCGCCGCGTCCAGCACGACTGTCACTGGTGGCGCGTCATCACCGGCTGGGCTGGGAGCATCAGAGGCCGGCTTTGATGGCTTCGTCTTCTTCTTCGGGGGGGCCCTTGCCTCCCTTTCCTTCTTCTTCTTCTTCTTCGACGGAGTGGCTTGACGGCGCGAGGTGGTCTCTGGGAGCTCGTCGTCGTCATCATGACGCTCGAGGCTTCTGCTTGCCTCGATCTCGCGCTGTCGTTGTCCGCGGGTCTTTCGGACCAGTGGGGCGACCTCCTCCTCGGACTCGTCATCGTCGTCCTCGTCGCCCTTGGCGGGTGGCGACTCGCCCACGTCCTGGGAGGATGAGCCCGAGCTCTCGTCATCCGAAGGAGGGAGCCACCCTTCCACCACTTGGAATAGCTGCAACGAATACAGAATGAATCAGAATTACCGCGACTGCATAGACTGTGACTGCGAGCAAAGTAAGGTGATTACCGTTGGAGCTGGACGCTTCGCGGTATAGGGTGCGACCCCAGCCTGCGCATCCAGGTACACTGCCTGGGTAATCTTCTTCAGCGCTGGGAGGTAGTCCTCCAGTTTCCACTCGTCGAGGCAGGCCTTCATTGAGTCTCCCCGGACCGTGTACTGGTACATATAGTGGTCGCGTTGGGCGAGCGGAACGAGCCGCCGCCCCAGCCAGCAGTTGTACAGATTTATCGTCTGGAGGCCCTTCTTCTTCAAACCGCGGATGGTCTGGAGCATCTCGTCGACGACCATCCGCTGGTCGTTGGGGAGCTTGCCGACTTGGAGATGGCGCGGCTCGGACCGATTGGCGGAATACCGCGGGATCGCCACCTCGTCTTCCGGGCTCGCCTCGGCCACGTAGAACCACGACTTCTTCCAGTCGCTCGCTGCCTTGGCGGGCAGCATCAGATCGAAGAATGACGCTTTGGACTTGAGCTGGAACGTCAGGCCGCCCGCGGCTAGCATTGGGCCACCTGCTTCCTCGCGGCTGATCCGTCCATGGAACAGATCTTGCCACAAGGGGAAGTAGGGCCGGCAGCCCAAGTAGCATTCGCAGAACGCCACAAAGATGGCGAGCTGCTCGATGCTGTGGGGACCCAGATCTGAAGGCTAGATCCCGTAGTAGGCACAGAAGCGCCGGAAGAACAGGGACGTAGGAAACCCTAGCCCCCGCTCGAGATGACTGGTGAAACAGATGAATTCCCTCTCTCGCGGGTTTGGGGTCATTTCTCCAGCGGCGGGGATACGCCAACAGCCGGCTCGCAGGATCCTGGCCTCCTCGAAAGAGGCCAGCTGCGCCCTCGTGCATTTGGAGAGGGCCATGGCCGAAGGGTTGATTGGGGGTCGGAGGATTTTGGGTCGGCTGGATCGCGATGCGAGGGAAGGAAAATGCGCGCAGTCGGAAGAAGTGATGAGAAGTTGGCTCTCTGATCGCCTGCCATTCCCCTTATATAGGGGATGTTACCCGCCAAATCTGGGAACCGTTACCGCGCGATGATTACGCCAAAAGTTACCGTTGGATTACCCCAACGGCTAGTTTGACCACGCTTGACGGTCCAACTATGGCCACTCGGCTCGCCGACCAAATCACTATGACAGTGTTTGCCGACTCGATTCGCCAGAGCTGCGACCTGGATCACTGGTTTCCTCCTTTATACAGGAGCCCGCCGACGATTCGACTGGATGCCTACTCTGAAGCCGTATACTCCGACTGCCAGCAGCCACCTACGCCTAATCGACGACGGCCTCGGGGACTACTGATGGGGATATGCCTACTGGGGTATACCCAGCAGGACGTTTCCGACTGGCCCGTGAGCTGGCGAGTGGGCCTGCAGGACGGCGAATGGATTGAAGCCCAGCGAGGAACCAAGCGACTGGAAGCTGAAGGCCCAGGCGAGTAGATAGGCCCAGTCGGATTAGGTTAAACGACTACCGAAGCTTTAACTGAATCGATTGAGATATGTAAACCCTAGGGGAGGTGAGCCTATATAAACCTCCCTATAGGGAGAGTAGAGATACGTTCCCTCATACACCCAAGCGACTCGCCGCCTAGCCGCCAAACTCGCCCATTGTAACACCTCCATAATACAATCCAGCAGGAGTAGGTCTTTACCCTCCGGGGGGCCGAACCTGGGTAAAACCCTGTGTCTTTGCCCTCATCTCGCACCGCAGATGGCTGGCCGCCCTTGCCCCTCGTTCTACTACTCGCTACCGATTGCAGCATCTGCCGTGACCATTCCCACGACATACCTTGATAAGATTTTAAAGAAGTTTAAAATGGATGGAAGTAAGAAGGGGTTCTTACCTATGTTGCAAGGCAAGACATTAAGTAAGACTCAAAGTCTGGCTTCGGCGGAAGAAAGAGAGATAATGGACAAAGTCCCCTATGCTTCAGCCATAGGCTCTATAATGTACGCCATGCTATGTACAAGACCGGATGTGGCACATGCTATTAGTTTGACTAGTAGGTACCAATCGGATCCAGGTTCGGAACACTGGATAGCGGTCAAGAATATCCTTAAGTACTTACGAAGAACTAAGGATATGTTTCTTGTATACGGAGGTGAAGAAGAGCTCGTCGCTAAGTGTTATGTCGACGCTAGCTTTGACACCGATCCGGATGACTCTAAGTCTCAATCCGGATACGTATTTCTCATGAATGGCGGAGCGGTTAGTTGGAGGAGCTCCAAACAACCTGTGGTAGCGGGATCAACAACGGAGGCCGAATATGTTGCTGCTTCAGAAGCGGCTCAGGAAGCAGTTTGGATGAAGGAGTTCATATCCGAACTAGGAGTGGTGGCAAACGCGTTGGACCCAATGGTGATCTATTGTGACAACAATGGTGCCATTGCCAATGCAAAAGAGCCAAGGTCTCACAAGCATTCCAAGCATATTAAGCTCCGGTTTCACTCCATCCACGAGCATGTCAAGGATGGAGATATAAAGATTTGTAAAGTACATACGGATCTCAATGTAGCAGATCCATTGACTAAAACTCTCCCTAGAGCAAAACATGATCAACACCAGAACTCAATGGGTGTTAGATTTATCACTATGTAACTAGATTATTGTCTCTAGTGCAAGTGGGAGACTGAAGGGAATATGCCCTGAGAGGCAATAATAAAGTGTTTATTATGTGTATTCCAAGTGTATGATAGATGTTTATTTTGCATGCTATAATTGTATTAATACGGAAACGTTAATACATGTGTGTTTAATAAACAAACAGAAAGTTCCTAGTTATGCCTCTCTCATAAACTAGCTCGTTGATTAACAAGATGATCAAGGTTTCCTGATCATGGACATTGGATGTTGTTAATAACGGGATCACAACATTAGTGTAATGGTGTGATGAACATTCATCCGAAGTATAGCATTACGATCAAAGTCATTGAGTTTATATTGCTATAACAACTTACGAAGTGATCCTAATCCTTAGACCATGAGATCATGTCAATCACTAACACCGGAAGAGTTTCTTGATAACATCAAACGTCACACCGTAACAGGGTGATTATAAAGATGGATTCAGAACTAATAAAGTGTTATGTTGAGGCTCATGGATCAAGAGTGGAATTTTTTCATCCCGATGACGGATAGATATACTCTGGGCCCTCTCGGTGATATCACATTGATAAGCTTGCAAGCAAGTGATTTGATCACTAGAATGTTATATCACAGGAACAAGAAAAGAGTGCATGTCGGTAACGAGATCAAACTAGGTATGGAGATACCGATGATCGAATCTCGGATATGTAATATATTGTGAAACAAAGGGATTAAGATACTAGCGTAAAAGGTTCCGACGATCACAAGAAAGTCATCGTTGAATGTGTGGGAGTCAGTATGGGTCTCTAGATCCCGCTTCTGATTATTGATCCGAGAGGGGTCTCGATCATGTCCGCATTATTCACGAACCGTAGGGTGACACACTTAAGAGACACCGACATCCAATTGGAGCAAATGTTTCATGCCGAAAGAATGAACGAGCGCAGGAATTTATTTCACTAGATACCGAAACAGGTTTTTGGGTGAAATTGCATAAAGTGGTTATATGCATGTGAAATAGAATTCTAGCAAGGGGTTATTTGTGAATGTTTGTCATTAAAGTAATTGAAAAAATTCTGAATAAAATAAAAGAGTTTTATTTAATGAGAGTTTGCATTAAATTTGGTGGAAATTTAATGGGAATTTGAGTGGACTTTTGAGTGGAGGGATTTTAAAGGGCATTTTGTGAGTGGAGTGTCCACCCACATGAATGAAGGAGGGGAGGGGGCAGCTCCCATGGCCGGCGGCCACCCCCTTGGGTGCCCCCCTCCTCCTATAAAAGGAGCCCCCCTCCTCACTTGTCTCTTACACCTCCTCGTGAAGGATCTCTCTCCCCCTCTAGAATTTATCCCCCATGGTCTTGGACTAGCGAGATACATGTTCCCGGTGGCTATTCGGCAAGAAAGAGTTGTGCTTCCGCTGCATCGCTGGAGCGAGGAGGTGGAGGTTGCTCGGTGCCTCGAACGTGTGTGCGAGCACGGATGCGCTGCTGATTTGCGACGCTAGGACTTCCTCTCGATCTTGAGATCGGCAAGAGATCGTCTACATCAACCACGAGTTGAACTCGTTAAGCTTTGTCGGTCTTCAAGGGTATGTTCTCTAGGGATATACATCCGGCCGTTGTTTGTATCTAGTAGATAGATCTTGGTATATAGTTCACATCGTAGGAAATTTTTTGTTTTCTATGCTGCGAACCCTACAGGTCGGATTACTGATAACGTGGAATAAGCGCAGTCGTATGACGCGAGGTAGTGCGTGACCACCCTGGTCGACTCGCCCGCGTTGTCAGCAACTTGCCTTCGAGCATATCTTCAGGAGATATCGCCCACGGAGGTGATCCCCAGTGACCTTGTCGAGGTATGGCGCTACCTGTAAAAGGCTCCGTCGGTCGTCGAGTACATGACGCAGTCGGCCTTCCGGCGTGGGGCAGCGACGACGCTCAGCCTTGGGCTTGCCCACATCCCAGAGGATTTCGACCTCGACGATGTCACGAGCGGCTACCCCTCATCAACGGGCTCGGTGGAGATTGCCGAGGTGCTGAAGCTGACGGACCGGGCCACGGTGTACTCCGATCGCGTTTGGGCGATGGGCGACCTCATCCCCTACCAGGAGACGATTGTCGCTACCAATGATCCTGAACCGAAGCATCGAGACTTCAAGGTCGAGAAGCCGTTCCATGCGGCGATGGCGGGCGAGCTGACGACGTACTCGTCGAACCCGTACGTGCCCTTCATCCGCAACCGCATGGACGGCGGCGCGTCTGCATCAAAACCTGCGGAGTAAAAGTGTTGTGCCCTTGGGCATTAGTATGGAATAACTATGTAACTTCCTTGTACGTGGAACAACTTTGTGCTGCTATAAAGGAAACTCGTGTTATTTTGTTATTCGTTTGCGATTTTGGGTGTTGATTGAGCGAGTCCCCGAGCGCGTCCGCCCTTTTTATGGGGTTTACCTCGTTGTTATATGTTTGTGAATTTTTAATGAGTTAAGGTCGACTCGCCATAGCTCGGAGAGCCAGTCGCATGGCGACTCCCAGGGGTGCTCTGTACTTGACCGTTTTCCGGGCGTGAACAAGGTCGGGTTGCCGAGTCCCTCAGCGTGGTACTTGGTGGTTCTAGTCGCAGGCCCAGGGTAGGTGAGGACTAAGCGCGTTTATAGTAAGCGCGTCACTCCTGCCTGATCCGAAGGATCAGTCGCATGGCGAGTCCTAGGCACGCTCTCATACTAGGCGTTTTTCCCTAGTCGCTCGTATTTGGCTGGGTGTCAGTCCCCGAGCGTGGTACTTGGCCGTTCGAGTCGCTATGCCAAGGATGCGGAGGACTTGGTCGCTGTGAGGAGCGAATGCAGTTGTCTTGGCTCGGCGAGCAAGTCGAGCTAGGCGAGTCCAATGGGGCTCCGGGTTGGCGTTTTTCGTGGACGTTACGAGGCCTGGAGTTTCCCAGTGCCCTCGTGCCGCACTACTTGGCCGTGTTGGTCGCTTTACCAGAGGTTGACTTCTGCGAATAGCATAACGCTGTTATTACGAGTGCGAGTGGCACAAGACACGGAGAGGAGACATAGTATTCGGTAACCAATCTGTTTTATTTCATAGCGGGTAGGGAGTACATGTATGGAGTTCTAGGAGTAGAACTTCTGTAGGAGGTTTACATTCTACGGCCGCCTGACGTCGAGTTTTCCGTCTCCTCGGACGTCAGTGAGGTAGTAGGCGTCGTTGCCCAGTACTCGCCCAATGGCGAATGGTCCCTCCCAAGGGGAGAGAGCTTGTGCATGCCTTTCTTTTCCAGGATTAGATGCAGTAGCAGGTCGCCTTCCTGGAAAGTGCGAGTCCTTACTCGCCGGCTATGGTAGCGGCAGAGCCCTTGCTGGTAGATGGAAGTGCGGTAGCGAGCTAGGTCGCGTGCCTCGTCGAGCTGGTCGACTCCGTCTTGGCGTGCGAGTTCGTTTGCAGCCTCCGTGTAGTTGACCACCCTTGGTGAATCGTGCTCGAGGTCGGTGGGCATGACTGCCTCGGCACCGTACACCATGAAGAAGGGGGTGAATCCTGTCGACCTGTTGACGGAGGTGCGGATGCCCCAGATGACGGAGGGTAGCTCCTCGACCCAGCACCCGGCGGTGCGCTCCAGTTGGACTTGGATCCGTGGCTTCAGGCCATGGAGGATGCTCTGATTGGAGCGTTCCGCCTGGCCATTGGACTCCGGGTGCGCGACTGAGGCGAGGTCGAGTCGAATGTGGTGTTCCTCGCAGAACTCGGCCATGGCTCCTTTGGCGAAGTTGGTGCCGTTGTCCGTGATGATGCTGTTGGGGAAGCCGTAGCGATAGATGAGCTCGTGTAGTAACTTGGTGGCGGTCTTCCCGTCGCACTTGCGGACTGGCTTGGCCTCCACCCATTTTGTGAATTTGTCGACTGCGACTAGGAGGTGGGTGAAGCCGGAGGGGGCCTTCTTGAAGGGGCCTACCATGTCTATGCCCCATACGGCGAATGGCCAGGTGATGGGGATTGTCTTGAGCGCCGAGCTCGGCACGTGGGTCTGGTTGGCATATTTCTGGCATCCGACGCACCGCTGGATGATGTCGACAGCGTCTGCGTGTGCGGTGAGCCAGTAGAAGCCGTGTCGCATAGCCTTTGCGACCAGAGAGCGGGCGCCGGCGTGGTGGCCGCAGTCGCTGGAGTGAATGTCTTGGAGGATTTTGCGTCCTTCAGCGGGTTGAACACAGCTTTGGAACACGCCGGTCACGCTGCACTTGTGGAGCTCGCCGTTGATGATGCCGAAGGACTTGCATCGGCGTGCTATCATCCGGGCGTCCGTTTCATCCGCGGGCAGGGTGCCTCCCTCCAAGTAGGCGACGTATGGCGCGGTCCAGTCGTTTGGCTCGGCGATTAGTGCGACCAGGGCTGCTTCTGGTTGCAGCGGGATTCCGATGTCGATCTCCCTTGGGGGAGAGACGGAAGGCTTGGTGATGGTGTCAAGGAAGACGCCGGCGGGTGGTGCTAGTCGAGTCGAGCCGATGCGAGAGAGTGCGTAGGCCTCCTCGTTCTTCCGCCTGTCAATCCACTCGACGGAGTAGCCTGCGAAGTGTCCACCCAGTTGGTCCACAACTTGGCGGTATGCCGCTATGGTGGGGGAGACGGCATCGCAGGTGCCGGCGACTTGCCCGGCGACGAGGTCGGAGTCTCCGTAGCAGCGCAGGCGATTGACGTTCATCTCCTTGGCGGCTCGCATGCCGTGGAGTAGCGCCTCGTACTCGGCCATGTTGTTGGTGCAGGGGGTGAAGTCGAGGTAGATGACGTAGCGGAGCTTGTCACCCTTCGGAGACATTAACACGATCCCTGCCCCTACGCCGTCCGCGTTCTTGGAGCCGTCGAAGTGTAGGTTCCAATAGTGGAGGTATGGCAGCTTCTCTGGCTGCTGGGCCTCCTCCCAATCGGCGAGGAAGTCTGCGAGAGCCTGCGATTTGATCGCCTTGCACGGATAGTACTTGATGTTGTGGATGCCGATCTCGACGGCCCACTTGGCGACTCGCATGGTCGCCTCGCGGTTGCGGATGATGTCCTGCAATGGTGCTGGGGAGACGACCGTTATTGGGTGCTCCTGGAAGTAGTGCGGCAGTCGCCGCCGTGCTCTGAAGACCGCGTATACCAATTTCTGGTATTGCGGGTAGCGCTGGCGCGACTCGGTGAGGACTTCGCTGATGTAGTACACTGGTCGCTGCACCGGGCACTCCTTTCCTTCCTCTAGCCGTTCGACGACCATGACGGCGCTGACGACGCGTTCGGAAGCCGTGACATAGACCAGCATGGGTTCCTCGTCGACGGGGGCGGCGAGTAGCGGCGCTGCGATTAGCACCTCCTTGAGGTCGTGGAGCGCGTCATCTGCCTCCTTGTCCCACTGGAAGGTGGGGTTCTTGCGCATTAGGCGGTAGAGGAGCATCGCCTTTTCGCCTAACCGGGGGATGAAGCGACTGAGATCCGTGACTCGCCCGGCCAGCTTCTGGACGTCGCGCGGGCACTCGGGTCTGCCGAGTCAAGCGATCGTGTTGATCTTGGTGGGGTTCGCCTCAATCCCGCGCTTGGAGACAATGTATCCCAGTAGCTCTCCAGTTGGCACACCGAAGGTGCATTTCCCTGGGTTTAGCTTTATATTGTACTTCCACAGGTTGGCAAATGTTTCCGCCAGGTCGGCGAGTAGGTCGTTCTGGCGAGCGGATTTCACCACCACGTCGTCTATGTAGACGTGGATATTGCGGCCAATCTGGCTCGCAAGGCACTCCTGCATGCACCTCTGGTAGGTCGCCCCGGCGTTTTTGAGGCCGAAGGTCATGGCAGTGTAGTAGAAGGCTCCGAATGGCGTGATGAACGACGTATTCTCTTCGTCCTCGACGACCATTTTGATCTGGTTGTACCCAGAGTAGGCGTCGAGGAAGCATAGCGCCTCCGAGCCCACGGTGGAATCGATGATTTGGTCGATCCGCGGGAGGACGAATTGCTCCTTCGGGCAGGCGCTGTTTAAGTTTGTGTAATCGATACACATCCTCTAGGTCCCTTTTTCTTCTCGACCATGACTGGGTTTTACAGCCACTTGGAGTACTTGATTGGCCGGATGAAGCCTGCAGCGAGTAGACGCTACACCTCCTCGGCGATGGCTCGGCGGCGCTCTTCATTGAAGGGCCACAGCGACTGCTTAACAGGTCGCACTTTGGGGTCGGCGTTGAGTTTGTGCTCAGCGAGTTCCCTCGGGACACCAGGCATGTCGGATGGCTTCCATGCGAAGATGTCCCTATTCTCATGGAGGAACTCGATGAGCGCGCCTTCCTATGCTGGGATCGTTCCTGTCCCGATCGTCACCGTCTGGATGGAGTCGCCTGGGACCAGCTCGACGGTGCGGGTCTGCGTCGTTTCCTCGAAGGCGGTGGAGTTGCCGCCCTCCGATTTGGGCTTCTTGAGTATGGTGGGGTCGTCGCTGTTGACCCCGCTCGCGTACTTGGCGAGCTCCTCGGCGTGGTTGGCCTCTGCCGCGATGACGGCGTCAGGGAGTTTGGCCCCTTTGGCCTCGCACTCTGCGGCCATGTCGTGGTCACCGTGGATGGTGATGACGCCGCACGGCCCGGGTAGCTTCATCGCGTTGTACGCATAGTGGGGTGCTGCCATGAACTTGGCGAACGCATGGCGCCCCAGGACGCTGTGGTAGGGGCTGTCGAAGGGTACCAGCTCGAAGACGATCCGCTCGGTGCAAAAGTTTGCTGGTGTTCCAAAGGTGACTGGCAGCGTCACCTTGCCGATCGGATACGCCTTCCGACCGGGGGCGATGCCGTGGAAAGTGGTGTACGTCGTCTCGATCATCGAGTGCGGGAGCCACAGTCGCCTGAAGGTGTCCAGGTACAGGATGTTGATGGAGATGCCGCTGTCCATCAATGTTTTGGGGAGCCAGTAGTCTCCCACCTTGGGCTTGACCACCAGGGCGACTCGGCCCGGATACTCGATCTGTGGCGAGTGGTCCTCGCGGCTCCAGGTGATTGGTTGTTCAGACCAGTTGAGGAACTGGGGGATATCTATCTGGGCCACCGCATTGACGGCGATGGCGCGGGCGATGACCTTCTTCTCGCGCTTCGTGTTGAAGCCTGTGAAGGTGTGGAGCGAGCCGGCGACGCTGCCAAATTTTCTGCCGTTTGGCGGGTTGTTGTCGGGGTCTTCCCGCGCGCGCCGTGCCTTCTCGATCTCCTTGAGAGAGTGGCAGTCGGCGGTCGTGTGTGTGGTGGGCTTTCCTTCCCTGCTGTGAAACACACAAGGTTGGTTAAGAAGGGTCGCGGGTTCGAACCTCGGCTTTGCCTTGTAGTTGCCACCGTCGCGGCGCTGTCCCCCGTCGTGGCGGAAGCTCTTGGGCTCGTGCTGCGCGTATCCAGCGTTGGCGACGAAGTCGACTCGCCCATCACTGTGGCGCTTGCCGGTGAGGCGAGTCTTGCTGTAGCGTAATTCGGGTCGCCTCCCGTTGTCGTGGCCGCTCGTGCAGCGATGTCCTCCCGACTCGTCGTCGGTTTCTTGGTTTGGGTCCTCCTCCGCGTACTTCTTTGCGATCTCCAGGAGGTACGGTATGTTGTCGAGTGTGTGGTACACTCGTTTGAGCTCGGCGACCAGGGGCTCTTAGCGGCACGAGGTCTTGAAGCAGTGGATCGTGGTGTCCGGGTGGATCCCAGCCGCGTTATACCACAGATCTTGCCACCGTTGGACCCAGCTGCGGGTCGACTCGCGGGGTCCCTGGACACACCGCTCTAGGTCCTCGATGCTGGTGGCGCGGGTGTATGAACCCTCGAAGTGCCTGACAAAGGCATCGCGCATCTCCTCCTAGGAGTCGATGCTATCGGCGGGGAGGGTGGTAATCCACTGCCTGCACGCCCCCTCCATCATCAGGGGGAGGTAGCGGGCGGCGAGTAGATCGGTGTGGCCGGCGATCCCCATCGCCATGAGGTAGGTATCCAGCCACATGGAGGGATCGTACGAGGGTCATACTTTTCTATTTCCTTCGGCGCTTTGAAGTTCGCTGGGTATCTTTCGCCTCGAATCATCGGTCCGAAGCATGGGGGCCATACTCGGCTCAGCGATCCCCTTGGTTCGCCATCGCGGCGGTTGGTGAGGGTGTGCCATAGGTCGTCAGGCTGGCGTGCATGCCAGATCTGGTTGTTGATGATATGGGTGCGAGCATCGACGGGTTGTCCATTGGCGGCGATGAAGTTATTCGCCCGCCGAGGGTCATTGGTGGAGAGTGCCGCGTTCGCGGGTCGGTGTTGGAGCTGTAGGGGTTCGGGTGGCAGGCAGTTGAGAGTGTTCGCCGCCATGGGGCGGCCGCTCGAGGCCGCTCTACTGCCTGATGAACTCGAGTACATTCGACCATGTGGGTCGACGCCTGCGTTTTGTTGCTCCACCGCTTTGGCGAGCAGAGCCCTGGCGTACTGGATCTACAGGCGCCTTCCCCAGCGGCTTCAATGTTGTCGACTGCTGCTCGGCCCGCGATGAGGTTGTCCATTGGGGTGGAGAACAGCGGGAGGCCGTTCGCGTCTCGCTCCCGTGAGGAGACCACGATCCTTGGCTGGTCCCTGGGGGTGCGTGGTTGGGTGGTGGTGGGGCACCATTGTCCGTTGCCCCTGGTGGGGGCCGAGTGCTTCCTCCTGGCGGCGCGTTCTCGCAGATCGCGCGCTTGGCCGCGCGGGCCGGGTCGTTCTTGTCGTCGAAATTCAGGGCGCGCCCCTGGACGGTAGGGTTCAGGCGCGACCTGATTCAGAGTTGGTGGTAGCGCGACAGCTCCTGCGCTGTCACCTACTCGAGGCGAAATTTTTCGCGCTCGGCTTGTTCCTTGTGGACTGCCTCCGCCAGCTTCAGGCGGAGTTCCTCGACCTCAGTTGCCATCGTGGTTGGTGGGATCGGCGTGGAGAATGGGTCTTCCGGCGGGTCGACGCCAGTCGCCATGTAGGTCGCGCCGTGATGACCGGTTCCGTCGTCGAGGTCGGCGGAGTTCTCCGACCTGGAGTCAAAGTCGAAGATCCCAAGGTTAGAGGGATCCTCGAAGTCTCCGACGTTGGATACCTGGGTGATGGATCCCGCGGGTGACGCGTCAACAATGGATCCGGCGAGTGACGTCGGGGCCGCCGAATCGGCATCGTCGTTGAGGTCCATGTCCACGGTGTTTTCAGCCACGTTGTTGTGGGCCGAGTCGTACTCAGAGGCGAGGCGGTGAATCGTGCGGACCTGGCTCTCACAGAGCCGGTCGCATGGCGGCGACTCACGGATGCGAGCCGAGTCCTCCGAGATGATGACGTCGGTGAGGCCGACGAAGAGGCTGATCGTGCCGACCGGCAGGTTCACGCTATGTCTGACGGGTCGCGTCGCCGGGACGTAGCTACTCGGCAAGATCTGGAGCATCTTGCCGATCATGATCATGCGGCCGGTGGCGATCGACTCGTTGATGGGAAGATTGGATCTCGCCGCAGAACACCGGCCTGACCGGCCAGGCCCCACGGTGGGTGCCACTGTCGTGGGAATGACCACGGCAGATGCTGCAATCGGCAGCGAGTAGTAGAACATGGGGAAAGGGCGGCCAGCCATCTGCGGTGCGAGTTGAGGGCTGAGACACAAGGTTTTACCCAGGTTCGGCCCCCCGGAGGGCAAAGACCTACTCCTGCTAGATTGTATTATGGTGAGAGTACAATGGGGTGAGCTCGACGGCTAGGCGGCGAGTCGCTTGGGTGTATGATGGAACGTGTCCTCTATGCGTCCCCTAGGGAGGTTTATATAGACTCACCTCGCTAGGGTTTACAGATCACAACTGATGGGGATGTGCCTACCGGGATATACCCAGCAGGACGTTTCCGACTGGCCCAAGAACTGGCGAGTGGGCCTGCAAGACGGCGACTGGATCGAAGCCCAGCGAGGGTCCAAGCGACTGGAAGCTGAAGGCCCGGGCGAGTGGATAGGCCCAGTCGGATTAGGTTAAACGAGTACAGAAGCCTTAACTGATTCGGTTGAGTTATGTAAACCCTAGGGGAGGTGAGCCTATATAAACCTCCCTGCAGGGCGTGTAGAGATACGTTCCCTCATACACCCAAGTGACTCGCCGCCTAGCCTCCGAGCTCGCCCATTGTAACACCTCCATAATACAATCTAGCAGGAGTAGGTCTTTACCCTCCGGGGGGCCGAACCTGGGTAAAACCCTGTGTCTTTGCCCTCATCTCGCACCACAGATGGCTGGCCGCCCTTGCCCCTCGTTCTACTACTCGCTGCCGATTGCAGCATCTGCCGTGACCATTCCCACGACAGTGGCGCCCACCGTGGGGCCTGGCCGGTCTGGCCGGTGTTCTGCGGCGAGATCCAATCTGCCCATCAACGAGACGGTCGCCACCGGCCGCATGATAGCGATCGGCGAGATACTCCAGATCTTGCCGAGCAGCTACGTCCCGGCGGCGCGACCTGTCACGCACAGCGTGATCCTGCCAATCGGCACGATCAGCCTCTTCGTCGGCCTCACCGACGTCATCGTCTCGGAGGACTCGGCACACATCCGCGAGTCGCCGCCACGCGATCGGCTCTCCGAGAGCCAGATCCGCACGATCCACCGCCTCGCCTCCGAGTACAACTCGGCCCACAGCAACGTGGCCGGGAATTCAGCGGCCGCAGAAGATGCGGCCCTCACCGACGACGCCGACTCGGCGACCCCGGCATCACTCGCCGGATCCATCACCGCGGCCTCGTCCGCGGGCTCCATCGCCCAGGTCTCCAACGCGGGAGACTTCGAGGACCCCTCCATCCTCGGGATCTTCGAATTCGACTCCGGGTCAGAGAACTCCGCCGACCTCCGCGATGGAACCGGTGGCCACGCCGCGGCATACATGGCCACCGGCGCCGATCCGCCGGAGGATCCCTTCTCCACCCCAATCCCTCCTAACGCCACGGCAACGGAGGTCGAGGAACTCCGCCTGAAGCTGGCGGAGGCGGTGCGCAAGGAGCAAGCCGAGCGCGAAAAATTTCGCCTCGAGCAGGTGACGGCGCAGGAGCTATCACGCTACCACCAGCAGTGGATCAGGTCACGCCTGAACCCCACCGTTCAAGGGCGTGCCCTGAACTTCGACGACGAAAACGACCCAGCCCACGTGGCCGAGCGCGCGATCTGCGAGAATGCGCCACCAGGAGGAAGCGCCCGGCCACCGCCAGGATCAACGGCGATGGGCGCCCCACCTCCACCCAACCGCACCCCTCCCAGGGACCAGCCGCGGATAGTAGTCTCCTCACGGGAGCGAGACGCAAACGGCCTCCCACTGTTCTCCACCCCGATGGACAACCTCGTGGCAGGCCGAGCAGCAGCCGACAGCATCACGGCCACCGGCGACGGCGCCCTACAGATCCAATACGTCAGGGCCCTGCTCGCAAAGGCCGTCGAGCAGCAAAAAGCAGGCGCCGACTCGCAAGGTCGAGTATACTCGCGTTCCTCGGGAAGCAGAGCGGCCTCCAGCGGCCGCCCAGCGGTGGCAAACACCCTCAACTGCCCGCCACCAGAGCCACTGCAGCTCCAACACCGACCCACGAACGCGGCACTCTCCACCAACGACCCCAGGCCGGCGACCAACTTCGTCGCCGCTAACGGGCAACCCATCGACGCCCGCACCCACATCATCAACAACCAAAGCTGGCACGCACGCCAGCCCGACGACTTACGGCACACGCTAACTAATTGCCGCGACGGCGAGCCCATGGGGTCGCTCAGTCGACTCGGTCCCAAGTGCTTCGGACCAATGATCCGAGGCGAGAAGTACCCCCCAAACTTCAAGGCGCCAAAGGAGATAGAAAAATACGACTCCTCGTACGACCCCGCCGTTTGGCTCGACACATACCTCATGGCAATGGGGATCGCGGGTCACACTGACCTACTCGCCGCCCGTTGACTCCCCCTGATGATGGAGAGGACGTGCAGGCAGTGGATCAACACTCTCCCCCAGGACAGTATCGATTCCTGGGAGGAAATGCGCGACGCCTTCGTCAGGCACTTCGAGTGCTCCTACACCCGCGCCACCACTATTGAGGACCTGGAACGGTGCGTCCAGGGACCCCGCGAGTCGACCCGCAAATGGGTCCAACAGTGGCAAGAGCTTTGGTACAACGCGGTCGGCATCCACCCGGACACCGCGATCCATTGCTTCAAGACCTTGTGCTGCTACGAGCCTCTAGTCGCCAAGCTCAAACGACACTCCCGCACACTCGACAACATCCCCGACCTCCTCGAAATCGCCAAACGGTACGCCGAGGAAGATCCAAACCAGGAAACTGACGACGAGTCAGGAGGGCAACGCCGCACGAGCGGCAACGACGGCGGACGTCGAACCGACCTACGCTACAGCGGCACTCACCTCACTGGCAAGCGACGCAGTGACGGGTTAGTCGACTTCGTCGCCAACGCCGGGCACGCGCAGCGCGAGCCCAAGAGCTACCGCCGCGATGGCGGCAACTACAAGAACGAGCCAAGGTTCGATCCCGCGGCCCTCCTTAACCAACCATGTGCGTTCCATAGCAGGGAAGGGAAGACCGCAACGCACACCACCGCCGACTGCCACACCCTCAGGGAAATCGAGAAGGCACGGCAAGCGCGGGAGGACCCCGACAACAACCCGCCAAATGGCGGAAAATTCGGCAAAGTAGCCGGCTCGCTCCACACCTTCACAGGCTTCAACACGAAGCGCGAGAAGAAGGTCATCGCCCGCGCCGTCGCTGTCAATGCGGTGGCCCAAATAGACGTCCCCCAGTTCCTGAACTGGTCGGAACAGCCCATCACCTGGAGCCGGCAAGATCACTCGCCGCGCATCGAGTACCCAGGACGAGTCGCCTTGGTGGTCAAGCCCAAGGTTGGCGACTACTGGCTCCCCAAGACACTGATGGACAGCGGTAGTTCCATCAACATCCTCTACCTCGACACCTTCAGGCGGCTACGGCTCCCGCAGTCGATGATCGAGACGACCCACACCACGTTCCACGGCATCGTCCCCGGTCGGAAGGCGTACCCGATCGGCAAGGTCACGCTGCCAGTCACTTTCGGCACACCGGCAAACTTCCGCACCGAGCGGATCGTCTTCGAGCTGGTGCCCTTCGACAGCCCTTACCACTGCGTCCTGGGGCGCCAGGCGTTCGCTAAATTCATGGCAGCGCCCCACTACGCGTACAACGCGATGAAGCTCCCCGGGCCGTGCGGCGTCATCACCATCAACGGCGACCCCGACATGGCCGCCGAGTGCGAGGCCAAAGGAGCCGAGCTCGCCGACGCCGTCATCGCGGCAGAGACCAACCACGCCGACGAGCTCGCCAAATACGCGAGCGGGGTCAACAACGACAACCCCACAATACTCAAGAAGCCCAACTCAGAGGGCGCAAACACCTCAACCTTTGAGGCAACGACGCACACCCGCACCGTCGAGCTAGTCCCAGGCGACTCCAGCCAGACGGTGACGATCGGGACAGGCATGAGCCCAGCATAGGAAGGCGCGCTCATCGAGTTCCTCTGTGAGAACAGGGACATCTTCGCATGGAAACCCTAGGGAGCTCGCTGAGCACAAACTGAACGCCGACCAGAAAGTGCGACCCGTCAAGCAGTCGCTACGGCCCTTCAATGAAGAACGCCGTCGAGCAATCGCCGAGGAAGTGCAGCGTCTACTCGCTGCCGGCTTCATCCGGCCAATCAAGTACTCCAAGTGGCTGGCAAACCCAGTCCTGGTCGAGAAGAAAAACGGGACCTAGAGAATGTGTATCGACTACACAAACCTGAACAGCACCTGCCCAAAGGAGCAGTTCGTCCTCCCGCGGATCGACCAGATAATCGATTCAACCGTGGGTTCGGAGTCGCTATGTTTCCTCGACGCCTACTCTGGGTACAACCAGATCAAAATGGCTGTCGAAGACGAGGAGAAGACGGCGTTCATCACGCCATTCGGAGCCTTCTGCTACAACGCCATGACCTTCGGCCTCAAGAACGCCGGGGCGACCTACCAGCGGTGCATGCAAGAATGCCTCGCGAGCCAAATTGGCCGCAACATCCACGTCTACATCGACGACGTGGTCGTGAAGTCCGCTCGCCAAGGTGACCTACTCGCCGACCTGGCGGAAACCTTCGCCAACCTGCGAAGGTACAAGATAAAGCTCAACCCAGGCAAGTGCACCTTCGGGGTACCCGCCGGACAACTACTGGGGTACGTCGTCTCCAAACGAGGGATCGAGGCAAACCCAACAAAGATCGACACGATCGCCCGGCTCGGCAAACCCGAGTGCCTGCGCGACGTCCAGAAGCTGGCCGGGCGAGTAGCGGCTCTCAGTCGCTTCATCCCCCGCCTGGGCGAAAAGGCGATGCCCCTATACCGCCTGATGCGCAAGAACCCCACCTTCCAGTGGGACAAGGAGGCGGACGACGCGCTCTGCGACCTCAAAAAGGTGCTACTCGCCGCACCATTACTCGCCGCCCCTGCCGACAAAGAACCTATGCTGGTTTACGTCGCGGCGTCTGAGCGCGTCGTCAGCGCTGTGATGGTCGTCGAACGACCAGAGGAAGGAAAGGAGCGCCCGGTTTAGCGGCCGGTGTACTACATCAGCGAGGTCCTCACCGAGTCGCGCCAGCGGTACCCACAATACCAAAAGCTAGTATACGCGGTCTTCAGGGCTCAGCGGCGCCTGCCGCACTACTTCCAGGAGCACCCGATCACGGTCGTCTCCTCAGCGCCACTTCAAGACATCATCCGCAATCGCGAGGCGACCGGGCAGGTCGCCAAGTGGGCCGTCGAGATCGGCGTCTACAACATCAAATACGAGCCACGAAAGGCGATTAAGTCGCAGGCGTTGGTAGACTTCATCGCCGACTGGGAGGAGGCCCAGCAGCCAGAGAAGCTGCCGTACCTCCATTACTGGAGCCTGCACTTCGACGGCTCCAAGAACGCAGACAGTGCAGGAGAAGGGATAATGTTGACTTCACCAAAGGGCGACAAGCTCCGCTACATCCTCTGCCTCGACTTCACGCCCTGCACCAACAACATGGCTGAATACGAGGCCCTACTCCACGGCATGCGAGCCGCCAAGGAGATGAACGTCAATCGCCTCCGCTGCTACGGAGATTCCGACCTCATCGCGGGGCAAGTCGCCGGCACCTGCGACGCCGTCTCCCCTACCATGGCGGCGTACCGCCAAGCGGTGGACAAGTTGGGCGGCCACTTCACCGGCTACTCTGTCGAATGGATCGACAGGCGGAAAAATGAGGAGGCCGACGCCCTCTCTCGCATCGGTTCGGCTTGAATCGCACCACCCGCCGGCGTATTCCTCGACACAATCTTCAAACCATCAGTCTCTCCCCCGAGGGAGATCGACATCGGAGTCCCACTCCAACCAGAGGCAGCCTTGGTCGCACTCGTCACCGAGCCAGACGATTGGACCAAGCCCTACATCGCCTACCTGGAAGCCGGCACCCTGCCAGCAGACGAGACAGACGCTCGAATGATCGCTCGCCGAAGCAAGTCCTACACCATCATCGACGGCGAGCTACACAAGCGCAGCGTCACCGGCGTGTTCCAACGCTGCGTCCAACCGGCTGAACGACGCAAAATCCTCCACGACATTCACTCAGGTGACTGCGGCCACCAGGCCGCCGCTCGCTCCCTGGTCGCCAAGGCTATGCGACACGGCTTCTACTGGCCCACCGCACATGCCGACGCTGTCGACATCGTCCAGCGATGCGCCGGGTGCTAGAAGTACGCCAATCAGACGCGCGTACCGAGCTCGGCGCTCAAAACAATCCCCATTACCTGGCCATTCGCCGTATGGGGCATGGACATGGTAGGCCCCTTCAAGAAAGCCCCCTCCGGCTACACCCACCTGCTAGTCGCCGTCGACAAATTCACTAAGTGGGTGGAGGCCAAGCCAGTCCGGAAATGCGACGGGAAGACCGCCACTAAATTCATACGCGAGCTCATATATCGCTACGGGTTCCCAAACAATATCATCACGGACAACGGCACCAACTTCGCCAAGGGAGCCATGGCCGAATTCTGCGAAGAGCACCACATCCGGCTCGACCTCGCGTCAGTCGCCCACCCGGAATCCAATGGCCAGGCGGAACGGGCCAACCAAAGCATCCTCCACGGCCTGAAGCCGCGACTCCAAGTACCACTTGAGTGCACCGCCGGGTGCTGGGTTGAAGAGTTGCCCTCCGTCATCTGGGGAATCCGTACCTCGGTTAACAGATCGACGGGATTCACTCCCTTCTTCATGGTCTACGGCGCCGAAGCAGTCATGCCCACCGACCTCGGTCACGACTCGCCGCGAGTCGTCCATTATACGGAGGCTGCAAACGAGCTGGCCCGCCAAGATGGGGTCCACCAGCTCTATGAAGCACGCGACCTCGCTCGGTCACGCACCGCCATCTACCAGCAAGGACTCCGCCGCTACCACAGCCGGCGGGTGAAAGCTCGCACCTTCCAGGAAGGCGACCTGGTGTTACGCCTCATCCAGGACAAGAAGGGCATGCACAAGCTCTCCCCTCCGTGGGAAGGCCCATTCGCTATCGGGCGCGTACTCGGTAACGACGCCTACTACCTCATCGACGTCCGCGGGGACGGCGAGCTCGACGTCAAGCGACCATGGAATGTAAACCTCCTCCGGAAGTTCTATTCCTAGAACCCCACACATGTACTCTCCAGTCGCTATGAAATAAAAGAAACGGTTACCGCAAATTGCGCCTACTCTCCATGACTTGTGCCACTCGCACTCGTAATAACAGCGGTATGCTAAAATGCAGAAGTCAACCTTTGGTACAGCGATCGGCACGGCTAAGTAGTGCGGCGAAAGAGCACTGAATCACTTCAGGTCTTGCATCGTCCACGAAAAACGCCAACCCGGAGCCCCATTGGAGTCGCCTAGCTCGAATGGCTTTACGAGCCAAGACAACTGCCCTCGCTTCTCACAGCGACTTTGGTCCTCCGCATCCTCGGCATAGCGACTCGAACGGCTAAGTACCACGCTCGGGGACTGAATACCAGTTCGTCGCGAGCGGTCAGGGAAAACGCCAAGTAAGAGAGCATGCCCAGGACTCGCCACGCGACTGACCCCACGGGCCAGGCAGGAGTGACACGCTCACACCAATGCGCTAAGTCCTCAACCACCCTCGAGTCGCGCCTAGAACTACCAAGTACCACGCTCGGGGACTTGGCCACCTGACTTCGTTCGCGCACGGGAAAACGGTAAAGTACAGAGCACTCAAGGGAGTCGCCGCCTTGCGACTGGCTCTCCGAGCTCGGGCGAGTCGACCAAAGCAACAAAACACATGATAACAACACACACATCATATACGAGGTAAACCCCACCAAAGGGCGGACGCGCTCGGGGACTCGTCCAAAATCAATCCAAAGCACACAAACAAATACCAAGATAGACACAACGTCCCATTCAATCGCATATTGCATTGTCTTATGTTACAAAATATGCCCGCGTGGCAGAACTGCTGCTAACGCTTCAAGGCAAACTACCCAACTCTGCAGGCTTCGATGACGACTCGCCAGCATCCCGGCGATTACGGATGAACGCGGTGTACGGGTTTGATGGATACGTCGTCAGTTCACCCGCCATCGCCGCGCGAAAAGGCTGCTCGACCTTGAAATCACGATGCGGCGGCTCGGGGTCGTTCGGCGCGACGACCGTCTCCTGGTATGGAAGGAGGTCGCCCATAGCCCAGACACGCTCCGAGTACGTGGCGGCACGTTCTTGCAACTTGAGAACCTCGGATAGCTCCACCGCGCCAGTTGACGATGGGTACCCACTCGTCACATCGTCGACGTCGAAGTCTTCGGGGAAGTGGGCGAGTCCAAGGCTCGGGGCCGTCGATGCTCCACGCCGAAACGCCGATCGCGTCATAAATTCAACGACCGCGGGTGCCTTCTCCAAGTACTTCCACACCTCAACGAGGTCGCTGGGAATCACCTCCGTGGGTGATATTTCTTGGAGGTAGGCGCGGATGCAAGTCGCCGACAGTGTCGCCGAATCGACGAGCATGCTTACGCATTGCCTTGCGTCGAGCGAGCTCGCCTCTTCTTCGCTATCAATGATGCAACCTGCGAAGAAAAAGACAATGATGAGTATGATGGACACCACAAAAACCACAACTATAAGAAAGGGAGGATGCACTCACCAAGCAGCGGGCGGGCGAGTCCCGTGATGAAGCACTGAAGCGACGTATGGTCGTCCTGAAGCCCAGCAATAAGGACTTCCGACACCTTGCGATCCTCCTCTGCGGCCGCAATGGCGGCCTTAGCTCGCCCGTCTGCCAAGCTAGCTTCTTCTCTCGCCTCCCGCAGTTCGCGCTCGAGGTCGGCGATCCGTTGTTCAGCGGCACCCAGAGCAGACCGTGCCACCACCAACTCACCAGGGACAAGCCCCTGGCGAGCTTGATCTGCCTTCGCAGCAACAGCCTGAAGACCTTTGTTCGCCTCCTGGACGATGGCCAGCTCCTTCTCCGCGCGCTGTTTCGCGGCCAATCGGTCCGCTGACTCAAGCTGCAGACGCTGCACATCACCGAAAAAGTCAGTTAAAACGAACTTCATAAGTGCCCACCCGCTGAAATTCAGCGAGTGTGCACTCGGGGACTGGCGATCAAGAACTTCATAAGTGCCCACCCGCTGAAATTCAGCGACTGCGCACTCGGGGACTGGCAATCAAGAAATTCCTAAGTGCCCACCCGCTGAAATTCAGCGAGTGTGCACTCGGGGACTGGCGATCAATAAATTCCTAAGTGCCCACCCGCTGAAATTCAGCGAGTGCGCACTCGGGGACTGGCGATCAAGAAATTCCTAAGTGCCCACCCGCTGAAATTCAGCGAGTGCGCACTCGGGGACTGGCAATCAAGAAATTCCCAAGTGCCCACTCGCTGAACTTCAGCGAGTACGCACTCGGGGACTGGATACGAAAATACAAGACGAGAAATTATAAGAATCACGCCGCTGCAAAACACCGACCTGATCCTCGGGGACTGGATGTACCTGGATGGCTGCGCCAAGCATGTCGTGGAGTTGGATCGCGTCCACGGACGCGAGTAACGCTGGCGTGTGCCCACGACGCTGGTCGACTTCAGCATCGGCGGTCCCAGGAGCGTGGCTTGAGGGCGCAACCCCACTCGCCGTGGCCGCCTTGGTCATGAAGCGGGGGAAGGTAGCGATGGAGGCACCCGCTCCAAGGGAGGTCGCCTCCGCCGTGGGTTCCTTCGTAGACGCGGCTGCCTCCACCTTGGGCTCGGCCGGCGCAGCCGCCGTATCGTCAGAGATGGTGACGATGTCGTCGCCCTTGGCCTTCTTACTGCTATCCGCTGAGGCGACGACCTCGTCCGCCTTCCTCTTGCGTGAAGGATCCTCCTCGCTAGCGGCGGAGGGCACCTTGGCCACAGTCGGATGGCCCATCCTTTTCACTCCGGTCCTGCGCATTAATCGAATCAACAAATACAATCGAAATAGTTATGGAAAGTAAGGATGGGTGAGCATACTCACTTGGCGACTGGGATGAAACGCAGCCCCATACGAAGGCCGGCCGATTTTTCCAGTTCAGGGCCCAGTCGGCGACTGAGCCCCAGTTCCAGGACATCGTGTGCCCAAGACACGGACGGCTTCTTCGTCGTTGAGGCTGCGGCCGGCGCCTATGGGACATCCTCGGCGGGAGCTTCCTCGTGAGTCGAAGCTGCCGCAGCTGGAGCGTCCTTGCAAGGTGAAGCCGCCGCAGACGGAGCTTCCCTGCGCGGCAAAGCCGCCGCGGCCGGAGCCTCCCCCAGCCCGGAGACTGGGGCGAATGGCGGAGGCAATGAGGCCAGCGGCACCTCCATAGTCGCCGTGTCCAGCGCGGTTGTCGCTGGTGGCGCACCGTCACTAGTTGGGCTGGGAGCATCGGAGCTGCTCGCCGAGTGTGGCGGTGAGGCCGTCTTCGACGGCTTCGTTTTCTTCTTCAGGGGAGCCCTTGCCTCCCTCTTCTTCTCCTTCCTCTTCGACGGAGTGGCTTGACGGTGCGAGGTGGTCTCTGGGAGTTCGTCGTCATCGTCATGGCGCTCGAGGCTTCTGCTCGCTTCGATCTCGCGCTGACGTTGCCCGCGGGTCTTTCGGACCAGTGGGGCGACCTATTCTTCGGACTCGTCCTCGTCGTCTTCGTTGCCCCTCGCGGGTGGTGATTCGCCTACGTCCTGGGCGGATGGGCCCGGGCTCTCATCATCCGAAGGTGGGAGCCACCCTTCCACCACCTGGAATAGCTGCGATGGATACAAACAGGATCAGGATTACCGCGACTGCATACACTGCGACTGCGAACAAGGTAAAGAAATTACCGTTGGAGCTGGACGCTTCGTGGTGTAGGGGGCGATCCCGGCCTGCGCATCCAGGTACACCGCCTGGGTAATCTTCTTCAGTGCTGGGAGGTAATCTTCCAGCCTCCACTCGTCGAGGCAGGCCTTCGTCGATTCCCCCCGGCCGGTGTATTGGTACATGTAGTGGTCGCGCTGGGCGAGTGGAACAAGCCGCCGCCCAAGCCAGCAATTGTACAGATTTATCGTTTGGAGGCCCTTCTTCTTCAAACCACGGATGGTCTGGAGCATCTCGTCAACGACCATCCGCTGGTCGTCGGGGAGCTTGCCGACCTGGAGATGGCGCGGCTCCGAACGACTAGCGGAGTACCGCGGGATCGCCGCCTCGCCCTCCGGGGTCGCCTCGGTCACGTAGAACCACGACTTTTTCCAGTCGCTCGCTGCCTTGGCGGGTAGCATCAGGTCAAAGAAGGAGGCTTTGGACTTGAGCTGGAACGTCAAGCCGCCCGCGGCTAGCATTGGGCCGCCTGCCTCCTCGCGGCTGATCCGTCCATGGAACAGATCTTGCCACAAGGGAAAGTAGGGCCGGCAGCCCAAGTAGCATTCGCAGAACACCACGAAGATGGCGAGCTGCTCGATGCTGTGGGTACCCAGATCTGAAGGCTGGATCCCATAGTAGGCGCAAAAGCGCCGGAAGAACAAGGACGTGGGAAACCCTAGCCCTCGCTCGAGATGACTGGTGAAACAGACGAATTCCCTCTCTCGCGGGTTTGGGGTCGTTTCTCCGGCTGCGGGGATACGCCAACAGCCGGCTCGCAGGATCCCGGCCTCCTCGAAAGAGGCCAGCTGCGCCCTCATACACTTGGACCTACCCCATGGTTCGGTGGAAAGGGCCATGGCCGAGAGGTTGGTTAAAGATCGGAGGATTCGGGTCGACTGGATCGCGGAGCGAAGGAAGGAAAATGCGCGCACTCGGAAGAAGTGGTGGGCAGTTGGCTCTACGATTGCCTGCCATTCCTCTTATATAGCGGGAGTTACCCGCCAAATCAGGAGGCCGTTACCGCGCGATGATTACGCCGAAAGTTACCGTTGGATTACCCCAACGGCTAGTTTGACCGCGCCTGACGGTCCAACTCCAGCCACTCGGCTCGCCAGGTCAATCACCATGACCGCGTCCACCGACTCGACTTGCCCAAGCCGCGACTTGGTTCATCGGATTTCCTCCTTTATACAGGAGCCTGCCGACGATTCGACTGGATGCCTACTCTGAATCCGTATACTCCGACTGCCAGCAGCCACCTACGCCTAATCGACGACGGCCTTGGGGACTACTGATGGGGATGTGCCTACCGGGATATACCTAGCAGGACGTTTCCGACTGGCCCAAGAACTGGCGAGTGGGCCTGCAAGACGGCGACTGGATCGAAGCCCAGCGAGGGTCCAAGCGACTGGAAGCTGAAGGCCCGGGCGAGTGGATAGGCCCAGTCGGATTAGGTTAAACGAGTACCGAAGCCTTAACTGATTCGGTTGAGTTATGTAAACCCTAGGGGAGGTGAGCCTATATAAACCTCCCTGTAGGGCGTGTAGAGATACCTTCCCTCATACACCCAAGCGACTCGCCGCCTAGCCGCCGAGCTCGCCCATTGTAACACCTCCATAATACAATCTAGCAGGAGTAGGTCTTTACCCTCCGGGGGGCGAACCTGGGTAAAACCCTGTGTCTTTGCCCTCATCTCGCACCGCAGATGGCTGGCCGCCCTTGCCCCTCGTTCTACTACTCGCTGCCGATTGCAGCATCTGCCGTGACCATTCCCACGACAACAACCGAATTAGTCAAGGAGTCGGATATTCTATGACCTAGTCCGACTGGGCCTAGCTACGCTTCTAGCTTTAGCTTTCAGTCGCCTGAGGCCACGCCAAGTCTTGATCCAGTCGCCGCCCTGCAGGACCACTCATTGACGGCTTGGGCCAGTAGGAAACGTCCTGCTGGATATACCCCGGTAGGCATATCCCCATCACTTATTGATTCCTTTTTGAGTTCTCTTTTGGGGAATTAAGATTTTGAAGGAGTTGCTACACTAGCATGTGTTTTTAGTGAAAAGTTTTGTTGTTCCAAAGCTAAACCCAAAGGTCTATTATTTTTTGAATACACTAGTGTTGCTAATGAAGATTGTGTGAAGTTTTGTATGAAGGAAAAAAATCAGGTGTAGAGAGAGAATGATGTAATGAGATGAAGAATGGACAAAAGCTCAAGCTTGGGGATGCCACCCCGGTGTCACCCCAATAAATATCCAAGAGGTACAAGTGTTAAAGATTGAGGACGCCCAAGGCATCCCCTTCTTCATCAATAAAAAGCTCGGGTCTGTCTAGACACTTCGTTTTTATTGTTTCATGCACTGTTGTGTTGTTCTTGGAGCGTCTTAGTTTTTGTTTGCTTAGTTTGTTTAGTTTGATTGAATAAAGTAGTTTGGACCCCCGTTCTCGCTGTGTTATTTTCAAATAAGTTGCTTGGTGTTGGAAAGGAGTAGGAAGTTCATGCTTGAAAGTGCAAGAGGAGCTTGCATTGACTGTGACTTAGACTTTAGCATGACATGCTAGGTGTTGTTTTGACCTTATGGTTAGTGATTATTGTTCTAGCATGTCTTGTTCCAAACAATTGGGATTGCTTAGTGTGCCTTGAAAAAAATTATGCGTTGTTTTAGCATACAAAAGCATAGTATTGTGGTTTTCTCCTTTGATGCTTTGTTTGGGTTGACTTGGCACATGCTCACACCATGTTATGACTATGAACAAGTCACCTTAGCCTCTATGATAATTTAGTCCTTGACTTGTAGTACCACTCTATGCTTTGATTAGTAATGTTTTGTTGCTCTACATGATTATGGCCATTATTGCTCTCTTAGTTGGTTGCTCCTAGTCTTTTGCTAGCCTCCACTTGTATGAGTAAGATCTACTCATGCTTCCAACTCACAAGAAACCAAGTTATTCCAAAGTGTCCACTATAAACTCCTATGCATGGTGTGTTACACCATTCCAAGTATATTCTTGTTTTCAGCTATCTTCCAGTTTAAAAGTATTTGGTTATGTGAAAACTTAGTGATTAAAGCCCTCACAAACTTGATGGCACACATTATATTCTTTGCCCCTAAAAAACTTGAACCATTGTGTCTTCTATGTTGTATATGATTGCATTTATACGTTGGAATTAGCAGAACCATGTTGTCACGGGGAACATTTTCAACATTGCACGTGTACTTTGTACACAGTTGATATGATGCTCTTTTGTCTATGGATGTCACCGGTGTGAAATAAAGAGGGAGCTTGTAAGTCCATGGAGTTATGTATTTTGTTTAGAGAAACGCCTGTGCCGCTAGCCTAAGCCATGCCTAATCATGGTGGAAACTTGCAGCATCACCATAATGATCTATCTATGAAGCATCCACAATAAAAAGCTATACACATAGTAAATAAAAATATCGCTGAGATGTTCATTGTCTGCTTGCCTTGTCATTTTGGTTATGGGATAGCTCCTGTACCATGTACAAGGGGTACCCCGTTGGCGGTTCTCTATGATACGCATGTACTTACTATGACAAGAACTTACATGTGACAAAAGTTGAGTAGCATGAGGTGTGGCCCTCGTATTCAAGGGACTTTAGATTGCCAACTTATACTTTGTCAAGTATATACTCCATAGTTTGTTCACTTTAACCTTAATCACTTCAAGATGCTTATGATAGGGGCGATGGGGGCTGAAAGCTAACAAGTACCATAATTTTTTGGAAGCTCTTTTTGAAACTCGAAATCCCTGCTTCCCTATATGAAGGGCCTTTCTTCCACTATTATATTGAGTCTCCACCTTCTATCTTTAGGCACCATTAACAGAGCATAGTTGTTATTCTTAGTTCTATGTGCAGTGTCCCGAAATTTATTGATTGATGCATATTGTGATATTGCTCGTTCTTTTCCTATTTGTATCTAGTCACTCTTATGAACTTTGAAGGTGACCTATGCATCTACTTGCTACTCTTTGAGGGACAAGCTGAATGCCACTATGCCATGTTTTCTGTATGTGAAACAAAAAAACGTTTTCAATGCATGTTATTCATGATCTTTGTTTGTAGCCTTTCATGTTGCATGCATAGTGAAAAGACTATATTTTCCCATGTTATTATGGTGTTAATGACAATCCCATTTGTGATCTAACAGTGTGCTTGAGTTTCAGGAAAAATGCTGTTGATGTTTCCTTAAACTGTGCGGATGCTCTCTTTGGGATCTCATGAATACGACGGCATGTAGTTTTCTTCTAGTTTCTCTCTTTTTATTGTTTTAGGTCGCCGTACTATTAAGAGGGGGTCCACCTCGGAAGGCTATGGGAAATCACTTGTTCTTGCACAAACCCCATATGCACCGCCACAGCCATCCTAATCTTCTGTGAGAGAGCGAGTTTTTGTTCTGTTGGAGCCCTTTTTGTCTGATCGGAACTTCCGGCCAGGCGCCGGAAGTTCTGCTCAGGATTTTTATGCGGGACGATCTGGCCTTTGTTCCGATCCAAGTTCCGCTGGAACTTCCGGTGAGCTCCTAGAACTCTCTGTTTTGGTATGCTCTATTTGCCGGAAGTTCCACCGGAAGTTCTCCTGCCAGAAAGTTCATGAGCAGAACTTCCGCCCAGACACTGGAACTTCCGGTCAGACTTGGTTCGCGACCCATAAGTTCCGCCCCTAGTTCCGCTCCAAGTTACACTAAAGGGTCAGTACCCTTCTGTATGAAGTGGTCTATTTGCTGGAACTTGGGCCGGAACTTGCATCGGAAGTTAGGCCGGAACTTCCGGTTAGTTTGACCGGAACTTCCGGTCGATCTTTTGGAGCGGGCGTCAACGGGCTGATGACCATTGGAGCCATGCTGGGCGGAACTTCCGGCCCCTCACCGGAAGTTTCGGTGAAGTCGCGTGGGCTGTAACGGTTTAGTGTGGAGGGGGCCTATTTAAGGCGCCCTCCTTCTTCCTCCCATCTATCTTGAATATTTCTCTCTCTCCTCCATTAATGCTTGATCTTCACCTCACTAAATATCTCTCTCTAGCCACTCAAATGACTTGATCTTTTGAGAGGCGAGGGAGGTGACCTATATCAACACTTCCACCAAAGAAGATTTGATTTCCCCCACCCATCCTTTGTGGATCTTGTTGCTCTTGGGTTTCTTCAAACCCTAGACGGTGTAGGGCATCCTCGGAGCTAAGGCTTGTGTTGTAAAGCTTTGAGGTGTCGTTGAGGGCCTCCAATTGAGTTGTGGAGCTTCCCCCTCAACCTTATTGTAAAGGTTTCGGTTGGCGCCTTCAAGGTCACCGGTTAGTGGATTGTGAGGTCTCCTTTGTGGGGGAGATCACCGGAGAAGAAGGTGAGGCCTTTGTGGCGCTCGGGTGACCTTGTGTGGCCCCGACACCTCTCCAACGTAGACGTAGCTCCTTGGGAGTGAACTACGGGAATTATATCTCCGTGTCCCCGCTCCGGTTACTTCGTTCCCTTCCTTTACTTCTTGTCCTTTACCGTTCTTGTGGTTGTTGTAAGTTTTCTTGCATTTAGGTTGTCCACCTAGTTGCACATCTAGATAACTTTCCTTCTTGTTAAGACTAAAAGTGTGAAACAAATTAAAAATTGGTAGTCGCCTATTCACCCCCTCTAGTCGTATCAAAGTCGATACTTTCAATTAGTATCAGAGCCAAGGCTCTTATTTCGGGATTTACCGCCTAAGATACAATGGCCGACGAAGAGGGTAGTGAAACAGAAAACCCTAAGAGCTTGGCCACTATGGATGACCTCAAGAAATTGGAGTCATCCATGATGTCCAAGTTCGAGGAAATGATGACTATCTTGCAGTCCATCAAGCCAAACCCCATGGTTGCTCTTGACACACCCCAAACCACCGACCTTCCTCCCACCGTTACGGTGACCGCCCCTGGGGTGAATCCCGCGGCCGTCACCACTCACTTGGGACTTGGTTTTGTTGCTCAAACTTCTACCAAGGTTCCAAGTGAGAACACCGAGGAGCCCGAGAACTCAACTTCCAAAGAGGAAAATGGAGGAAAGGACTACTCGGCGGTACCCCCACCGCCAAAGTACACTCCGGATCCACCCATTCCCATGCCACACATCATTCCTCAAGGAGCACCACCTATGATAGATACTTCAGATTTTGCCAATTGGCAATATCTAATGCGCTCACATATTTCCAGCTCTTCTATTGAGTTAATGAGGATTGTGGAGGATGGGTTCTCTCCATATGACCCAAAGAAGTTGACACGAGGTGAAGTGGTGGACAAGAAACTCAATGCCAAAACTTTGGGGATGATCCAAAAGGCTTTGACTCCAAAGGACTTTGCTCACATTCGCCAATTCGACACCGCCAAGGGAGCATGGGATCAACTCACCGAGCTCTTTGTTGGGAATGCAAGCATCCAAAGCTACAAGTTTGATGAAGTCAACAACGAGTGTGATGGTTTTGCTATGCAATATGATGAGACCCCCGAAGACATGTATAGGCGGCTCAAGGTCCTTTGTTGCACTATGAGGGATCTTGGGGCCACCTATGTTGACGACAAGTTCATGAAGAGGAAGTTCATTCAAGCTCTCCTTCCGTTTGAAGAACAAAAGCTCAACTCTATCAAGGGAAGAACCAACTTTCACCTAATGACCTCCCAAGAAGTCTTGAGTGAAGTCATTGCCATGACCATTGCCAAGAAGAATGCGGAGTCCGCCCGTCCTAGGGCCATTGGGTCAACCAAAGTGAATCTTGCTTTGAAGGCCAAGGCTATTTAAGTTGATGATGATGATACATCAAGTGAGTGGTCTCAAGAGGATCTCAAGTGTGCCTTCAACGAACATCTTGCTCTCGCTTCGAGGGCCTTTTGGAACAAGTCTGGGCTCAAGTCAAGGTCAAGGGACAACTCAAGATTCAACTCACCCAACAAGTCTCCCAAGGCAAGGTCATGCTACAATTGCAACGACAAGAGTCACTTCGTGTCCAAGTGTCCCTTTGAGAACCGTGAAGACAATGGTGGTCGTCTCATTTGCAAGATCAAGTCAAGACCTCCTCATCCTTTGAACAAGAACTACGCCGTCAAGAACATCACCAACAAGGAACGAGCAATAGTGGTCCATGAAGAATACCTTTCGGGCATGGATGAAGATGATGATGATGATGATGATGATGATGATGATGATGATGATGAAGTCCATGGTGGAGAGATTGTGGGAGTTGCTCCCATTGCCACTACCTATACTCCACGTCTATCCCTCTTCGACTCACCAAATGAAAACGTCACCTCCTCCAACCAAAAGTGTCTCATGGCCAAGGCCACCGAGGTAACATATAAACCCACTCCTCAACCCATCTCTAGTGAGCCTTCTTCTCTTGATCTTGTTGGTCTAGAGGTGAAGAAAGAGATGATTGACATGTGTGAATTTGTTGCTACCTTGGATGAAGAAACTAAAACTTGCTTTGAGTCCTTGCTTGCACAACTTGACAATGTTAGGGATGCTTTAGATAAAAAGGAAGAACTTCTTGACTTGCTAAGTAAAAATGAAAGAGATGCCGCCGATGAAATTGCTTCTCTCGCTCGAAGTCTTGAGGATGAACAAAATATGAGAATTAATCTTGAAGAAAGTGTGTCTAAGCTTGTAGATGATCATAACAACACCATGTGATCAATGAAGACTTGACAGTCGCTAATCTTAAGCAAGTTAATGACCTGAACATGTGCTTCGCTCTTCTGCTATCGATCTAGGCTTTCCATGAATGGGAGCATGTCTCCCAGATTTTGGACAATATCAATATTTCCGAAGGGGGAGTTGACAGGCGTGTCTTTGTTTGGGGTACAAAGTATGCACCCTCCAAATATTATAATTTTCTGTTTAAGAGGCTCCCCAAGGATTTAGCTCTTAATGCGATCTGGTCGTCACGTGCTTTGCCTAAGCTTAAAGTGTTTTGCTGGTTGCTTATGATGGATCGTCTGAACACAAAATACCTCATGCAACGTAAACACTGGCAGGTGGATTCTGGTCCAAATTGTGTCCTCTGTGAGCTGGATGTGTTGGTGACTAAATATCACCTATTTTTTGAATGTGGGTTCACCAGAACCTGCTGGGATTTCCTTCACATCCCCTGGATTGACAGTGGGTCTTTCGCTGAAGAATTTGCTGCAGCCAAGAATGCCTTCGATGGTCCTTGCTTCACTGAAGTGTTTGCTTGTGCTACTTGGAATATTTGGAGAATGCGCAATGACCTTATTTTCAACAATACTCCTTCTTTCTCAAGATGGAAAATATGATTTTAGAGTGACTTAACTCTGCATAGATATAGATTAAAACCGATCCTGGTTCAACCCTTGGATGAATGGATAGTTTCTTCATTTGTAGCCTGAGTGTAATGACTTCTAGACACTTCTACCCCCCCCCCCCCCCCCGAACTTTCCCTCCACCATTTGTTTCTCCCTGTTTCTCCTATTTGGTTCTTGATTTTATATAAATTTACACCGTAGGGGCTTCCCCTACGGTAAAGGTGTCAAAAAATGGTCCCTCCCATGGCGGTGATAATTTGTGCACCCCAGCAGTGCATTGTACTAATCTGAGCACCAAATACCCTTCCTTGAACACATGTGGGTTTATTTTCCAGCTATGATAGCGTTAGAGACTTTGCTGATACATTGTGGATCTGGATAATGACAGTTCCCTTTTCTCTTCGAGTAAGTCAATATCATTCTCCCGGTCTTATTTTACCTCGGCCTCAGTATATTGAGTAACTCTTAGCGAGTCATGCTCTATGTCGGATGGAAATACAACTTTTGCCCCATGCACAAGTACAAATGGCGTATAACCGGTTGAACAATTCAGATTAGTTCTCAAACTCCATAGTATTGAGGGTAGTTCCTCTATCCAACAACCATGTGTTCTCTAGAGTGGTTCTATCATCCGAGGTTTTATCCCGGATAGAACGAACCCATTTTCGCTTCCAACTTGCCCATTTGATTCTGGGTGAGCGATTGATGCAACATCGAGTCTTATTCGTTTATCCATATAGACTCGAGCAAATGCTCCTTCAGCGAAGTTTGTGCCATTGTCTGTTATTATGCTGTGTGGATAGCCATATCATAAGATTATATCCTTTAAGAATGTTACAGCTATTTATTCCATCATATTTCTTGATCGGCTTTACTTATATCCACTTGGTAAATTTGTCGATGATGACCAATATATGAGTTAGATTGCCTCTTGCAGTCTTGGATGGTCTCACCATATCCAAGCACCACACATAGAATGGCCAAGTGATAGGTATAGTTTTGAGCTCAGATGCCGGCGTATGTATTTTACTCGAATACCTTTGGCAGCCATTGCACTTCTTCACTAAATCCTCTGCTTCTCGTAGTGCAGTGGGCCAATAAAACCCATGCCAAAATGATTTGGCCACTAAGGCTCTGGATGATGCATGGTGCCCACATTCCCCTTGTGAATATCTAGGAGTATCTCTTGACCTTGCTTTGAGCTAACACAACATTGTAGTACACTGGTTACACTCCTTTTGTATAGCTCAAGATTGATGGTAGTATAAGGCTTTGCGCTTCTCTATACCCGCCCGGCCGAGGTTTCATCACTCGGCAAGGTTACATCTTTTAGGAAGTCGAATATTGGTTGTGCCCAAGTTGGTATAACTGGAACTAGGAAAACCTCCTCATCAATTTGCATTGGATCGACCGACATTGCCTCTGAGAACATATTCTGGACAGCCCTCAGGTTTGATTCGGCGGTCCCCGGGTTAATCGGATCTACCCACACATCTATATCCATTGGCACCACATCGGGCTCTTGACTTGCCGGGATAAAGATTGACTCTGACTCTGGTGATGGCTTGATCAAAGGTTTCCTGAGGTGTTCCGGTGCTATGCCAGGCGAGATTGACTGCCAGGATGAGCCTATCTTGGACAGAACATCAGCTGTTTCATTTTCCGCCCGAGGTATATGATGGAATTCACATCCGTCAAAGTATCCCGAACTTTGTTGGATGTGGAAGTGATATAGTGCCATTTTTGCATCTAAAGCATCCCAATGACATGAAACATGCTGAATCACCAGATCTAAGTCACCAAAGCATTGAATTCTCTTGATGCTAATTTATTTTGCCACTTTTATCCATGGTCGAGTGCTCCATACTCAGCCACGTTGTTTGATGATGCAAAGTGGATTTGCAACACATATTTTAACTGGTCCTTCTTGGGAGAGGTGAGGACTATGCCGGCACCAAGACCCGTTTTCATTTTGAACCATCAAAGGGCATTATATAGTAGTTCGAGTCGGACAATGGTGGCTCGTATTGCATTTCTTCCCAGTCAAAAAAAGTCGGCCAATGCCTGAGACTTGATTGCTTCTCGCCTATCACATTGTGGAGTATATGGGGCTAGTTCTATGGCCCATTTTGCCACTCTTACACTTGCATCTTTACTGCCCAACATATCCAAGATATGTGTTTCACATATCACTCGGATTGGATGTTCTTGGAAGTAGTGATTTAGCTTCTTGGCCGCCATATAAACACCATATGTCATTTTCTTGTAATGAGGGTAGTTTTGTTTCGATGTAGAGAGCACTTCACTCAAATAATATACTATCCTTTGCATGTAATTTTCCTTTTCATCACGCTCAACTACCACTTGTTGCCTGTCAAAACCCACCGGCGAGCAGCGACGAGCAACACGAAGAGCCGGGAGGCTCCCAGAACTGCTGGTGGGCCCTGGTCCCTCGGGCAACGGCCCGCAAAACTCCGGCACACGTCCTGGCTGGTTCGAGGGCGTGCCACCTGACCTATACCTGGTCAGGAAGGTGATGGGTTGCTTCGAGTGGTTTCCTGCATGGCAAATAAACACACGTAAAATTCAAGCCGCAACCGGCTCCCAGGTTTCCCTGCGAATCGGCTCCTAGAGCCGATTATCCCATGGTTCTGCATTAGATCTACGATAACATGGGGTTTTGCTTCATCAATACAAGTTAAATCGATCTACGACAGTTTAACGTTTTCACTGCATAATTGGAACGTCCTACACGTAATTGAGCCTGGTAGATACAAAAGATAATAGAAAACTAACCCTAGAGAAGGCCTAAAAACCAACGTAAAGTCAATTCCCGGAACAACTCCTCTCGGATTGGTGAACCATATCTTACATACTACTGGATCGTTCAACCCGTTTGCAAGGCCTGATCATGTAGATATCAAACTAAACCTTGGAGAACAAGGCACAACTATAACAGATCAAATCGACTTAAATAAAGATCAAGCAAGATGCCACCCTTACACCTGGGAAAAGGTGCAAAGGCGGCGAGATAACTAGAGGTAGCATAACTAAACGATCATAGCAAAAAGGTACCGATGCTAGCCTAAACAGATCTATGATAATAGTATTACTCGCCATCAACAAGGCTTCAGTACGAGTAACACCGAATAACGCATAAGTAGATACTGCCTAGATCGCAAGATGCGATCTAGGCAGCATGGCACTTACCCGAGAAAAACCCTAGAAACAAAGGGTGGCGATGCGCCGAGATTGTGTTTGTTGTGAACGTGATCGTCCTCCTTTTCTCAATAACCTTAGGTACATATTTATAGTCCGGAGACTTTCTATCTTTGGAATAATTCTAACAACTCTATCTCTTACCTAAATCGAAACGGAACCTATTACAATATAAGATACACGGGCAATTTAGCCCAAATCAACGCACGAGGCCGATTCAACAACACGTTGCATATACGTATCTTCTAAGCCCATCTTGATTACGGCCCAACTCCTCCTTTGGCCAAAATGTGGCGATAACACATGCCCCCCTGGTTTTGGCAATAATAATTCCAAAACCACTCTGTTTTTTCCTTCTCCTCTTTTTTTCTGTATCGGGTTACGCGTTGCCAGAATGCGTTGCAGAACAGAATCGTCACGCCACCCCCTCATCATGATGCCCTGTCTTCTCCACTTCTCCGCAATGCATGATTTGACAATTTCGGCAGCACATTCTGGGAAACCGCTATAGCATTGAACCACCTCCCACTATTCCCCTTATTTAACTTCATCTGAACAGTTTGTACCCCCATCTTCTTCCATCAGCCAAAAAACCCTCTTTCTCTGCCATGGCCTCCTCTTCTTCATCTGGCCTGTCCTCCCAAGCCTCCAACACAATGAGCGACCGGGAGCCGACGCCAGAGCACCCGCCGACGGCGGCGTACAATGCTCTCGCCCCACAATGGTGGGACGAGAGGGATTGGGATTTCGCCACCTGGTCCGAGGACGACGAGTCCTTGACCGATGGAGAGGAGGGCCTGCAGTTCCTTGCCGATGGGGAACTGGAGGCGGACAGCACCGACGACGCCATGTCCTGGGACGGCGTCGACTCCTCCGACGAGGAGGAGGAAGCGGAGGAGGATACCTCCTCCGACGAATACCCGCCGGTGAAGCGCTTCCGCGCCGGGTCCAGCGAGGACACCGAAGACGACGACGAGGACGAGGAGACCCCCGCTGGCATCTTCAGCAGCAGCAGTGAAGACGATGCCGGCAGCAGCGCTGATGACAGCGAGTACGACGACGGCGAAGACAGCGGCGACGACACCGGCCTCTAGATTAGGAACTAGTAGTAGTATTACTAGTAGTAGATCTCCTTTTGTAAGCAATCAGCTCCATTGTAAACAATCGTCTTTTGAATGAACAAAGATTGCTTCTCTCAACTCAAAGATTGCTTTTCCAACTCAATTTTGCCGATAGTCAAAATAGGTCGATGTCCCAGAAGCCGATAGCAACGCATCGGCTTTCACCCTGCTACGTTCATACAGTCAACCAAGTCACAGCCCAAAGAGCCGATGGTAAAACATCGGCTTTCCCAAAAACGTTGACAAGGTCAAGTTCGGTCGCATACTTAGACAAATCTGAGCGGCCACTTTCCAGTTTCAAGCGGTAGCCTGCGACCCTCTTCAAAAAAGCGACCCAGATCTCCAATTGCCCACCGACCAGATCGAGCTCATAGCGGCAAGAACCCTCGATCCCCAATTTCATAGATCCATCTCCACCGGCAAACTAGATGGCGGAATCATCCAACACCAACCCAGCGGTTTCTGGTCTGAAGGTACGCCTACTCCTCGTAGTCTGAACACGATGCTAGAATTAATGGCAAACACCTGAATTAATGCTTTATTCCACCATTAAAATTTTTAGGTTTCAGACATCCTGCTGCCGCATCCTTCTCTCCCAAATTCTCTCTGTCTTGGCCCTCGTACAGAATCTAGTCCTGCCCATCTGATCTCTTGCGAAGCAAACAGAACCCCCTTCGTAAGCCAAAACCTAGACTTGAACTCTTGGGCCGACTGCTTGCGAGCCTGGCCTAATCCCCCTGAACATTGGGTCTCTTGGTTCAGCAGGGTAGCTAGAGCTTACCAATCCCAATGGTAAACCACGGGAATAGCCGATGCCTTGCATTTGTCATTGTCTCCCCTTGAAAAACACGAAAATCTTCTAAAAACCATCGGCTATTTCTGGTCCGATGCTCTGAACTGCTTTATGTTCGGCCATGGCCCCATGACACCAACTCGGTTAGACGTGGTGATGATTACTGGTCTGGATGTTACATCACCCAGCCCCTCTGCTTTTAAACTGACCAAGGTCCCCTACAAGCTGTCTTCCAAAACAGACTGCACGAACTGGGGTGCCTACCTCCAACGCCATATGAAAACTAAAGGCCCTGTCACAGAGAAAGAACACACAACTTTTCTCAACTTCTGGCTGGAACATTTCATATTCTGTGGCTCTTCCCTTGCTCCAACCAAGAATTATCTCTCCTTAGCCTACGAGCTTGCCAAAGGTACTCAACTTGGCATCGGCAAACTGTTCCTTGGAGAGGTCTATCGATATCTCCAGTTGATGTCTGTCAAACTATTCTCTGGCATAGCAGTCAAAACAGGAGGTCCTTGGTGGTTCATTCAGCTATGGGCCCAGCTGTATTTTCAAAACCATGTCCCCAACTTTCCCCTTTTGGCGAGTTGTACCTTCCCAGATGTCAAAGGGAAGCAGATCCGATGCACTAGTTATGGCCAAGCTTTGTATAGACTGCCAGGTAGCAAACTATCCCCTCAGGAAGCATCCAAGTGGTTCAGTATTTTCTTCCAAGGCCTGGATAATCCTATCTTCTTTCCTTACACGGAAGAATCGGAACATTTTGAAAATCCACTCTCCTTCAGGCTAGACAATTTTGCCGATGACACTAGCACTCGGCAGCTCTTTTCCATCGTGATCCGTCCCTATTTCCTTCCAGTTGGCATGAGTACATCCAACAGAATAATCAAGCCTGGGTATGAATTCTACCAGCCGGTCGTAGTGGCTCGGCAATTTGGCCTTGGACAAGTACCTCCCCATCTCTTTCTCCACCATCTTACGGAGAGCAGAGCCGACCTGCCTGATCCTCTCACCAGTCAAAGGTGTTACTCCTTCTTTGATGCTCTGACCATCCCAATTCCTAACAACCTCACCTTCGCTTCATCAACCGATGGCTTTGAAAACTGGTGGTCGATGTGGAAGACTCATGTCTTCAGGAGAGCTCTGGGACCGTTGCTGAAACAGCTCGATGCTGGATATGATATCCCCGTAGAACAGGTACCATTACTTGCAGATTTTCTTGATGCAGCTCATAAATGACTCTTCTAATAACCCGCTCTGTCTCCTTGCAGCAACAAGATGGTCCTGAACCTACACACGATGATGGCTCCCCCTTCGAATTCATCCCACCAGCTCCAGTGGTCCTTTTCTGCAAAAACTCGCCGCCTTTGAAAAAGGTCCTGATGCAGAACCAGCCGATATCACCACAATCGGCTTTTAAGAAGCAAGTAACTTCAAGGTCAGCGGCCCCTCAAGTTCCAACTAAAACAAGAATGGTGGTGAAGAAGGTAGCTGCCAGGAAGACTTTGAGGCGCCGGAGCCCTTCTCCAGAAAGTTCGCATGTACGCTGATCCATGCCTTGGTTGATCTCTCTCATTCTTTCATTCTTGCAGACATGCTCGTGTCTAATAGCTTTCCTTCTCTTGCAGGCTTCCGCCGAAGACCCCTCCCACAAGGACACACAACCCGATCAAGGAGAATCGAGCCCAACAGACTCTGAGAGGACTGCCACACCAAACCAGCCAGATGTGCCACCATCGGCTCCCAGGAAAAGGCCAGTTCCTGAACCTGCTGCCCCCCGAGCATCAGTCGAGGCGAGGCCACCTGTGAGTCCCAAGCGGGCTCGCAAGGGACTACAAACTTCTTCGTCGAGCCAAGAGGTTTCGAAAGTCATCATCCTTCATGCTCTTACTACTTGTTTCTTCATCTGCCGATTCATCACCATTTGCATCGGCTAATCATCTTTCACGCAGACGACCGAAGCTTCTAGTGGGAAGGCCGGGGCCGTGCCGATGCCTTTAGCCAAGCCGGACCTAGCAATCCCCGAAGGTGCAGATGAAACGGCTACCACTTTGGGCAAGCCCCCAGCAACCACACACAAGCCGATTGTCTCGTCATCTGCTATCCCCTCGACCTTAGGAGAGGTACGTTAGCCTTCTGTCAGCTCCTCCTTCCATGTTGGACGCACACTGACGCCTTTTCGGGCTGCCAGGTTTGTGATATTTCAGGCTTGCTGACGTTCGACCCTGAATCCATCGAACCAACTCCCTCTGTTGCCGATGAAGAACCACGAGCCAGGGCTGTTCTACCTCAATTCCAGCGTCTTAAAGCCTTGCTGTCCTCCCCAATCGAGGAGTTGATCGAGGGTTCTGAGGAGGTGAAGAGCGTTCTTGCCGAAATCAAGGACCAACTCCCAGTAGCATTGCAGGTAAAGCTTTGGCCAGTTGTAACTCTGTCCTTCTACGGGTCAAGGGTGAAGCTAGCTCGTGAACGGATCAACCTGCGTCGCGCCCAACTTCCGCTGAAGGCCAATATTGCAGACAGATGTCAGCAGCTCAACGAGAAAAAGGCGTCTCTGGATGCCAAAACTGACACCTCTATCAGTGCCGCCGAGCTCGCATCCTTAAAAAGGGAGTTGGAAGATCTTGAAGAGAAGGTCCGGGCGACTAAACAGCTCATTCGTGACAAAGAAGCATCCATCGCCCGCTCCCAAGACGAAGCAGAAAGCCTCAAAGCTCAACTGAAGACCGATCTGGCAGAAATACGTGCCCTGAACAAGCAGCTAGTGACGGGCAAGGACGAAGATGACGAAGCCGAGATCGCCGAGGTGGATCGTGTCCGTGCTGACGCCCTCCATGCCTTCGAGGCATTCCTTGAGTAGCTCGTTCATGTGAACTGGCACCTGCTTGTAATAGTTTGAACCTCTAGAGTCGATGGCTGTGCATCGGCTGTATATTTTGTTCATTGGCCGATTTCATGTATCGGCCCCCATAACTCACTGTCCATCATCCCACGTACTTGGGAAATATTTTTTTTTATATTGGCCGATTTCGTGTATCGGCCCCCATATCTCACTGTCCATCATCCCACATGCTTGGGAAATATTTTTTAAGATGCTGACCGTTGACAGCCACTGGGAATTTCACGCCATCCAGCTCCTCCAGCATGTACGCGTTCCCTCTTAAAACCTGATCGACCCTGTATGGCCCGTGCCAATTTGGAGACCATTTACCATATGCTGCATCCTTGGTTCCTAACGGTAATACAGCTTCCCATACGAGATCGCCAACGTGGAACTCCTTTGGTCTCACTTTCTTATTATATGCACGAGCTACCTTGGCCTTGTTTTCTGGCCGATTTCGTGTATCGGCCCCCATATCTCACTGTCCATCATCCCACATGCTTGGGAAATATTTTTTAAGATGCTGACCGTTGACAGCCACTGGGAATTTCATGCCATCCAGCTCCTCCAGCATGTACGCGTTCCCTCTTAAAACCTGATCGACCCTGTATGGCCCGTGCCAATTTGGAGACCATTTACCGTATGCTGCATCCTTGGTTCCTAACGGTAATACAGCTTCCCATACGAGATCGCCAACGTGGAACTCCTTTGGTCTCACTTTCTTATTATATGCACGAGCTACCTTGGCCTTGTTTTCTTTGATTTTCTCAAGCGACCACAGCCTAAGCTCAGTCAAATCCTCAACACTGTCACTCATCAGGGCCGCATATTCTTCAGTTGTTAGATCGTTCTGAAAAGTGACACGTCTCGATCCAGCCGTAATTTCCCAGGGCAATACGGCTTCTTGTCCATAGACTAGATGGTATGGCGAGGTTTTTATCGCTCCATGACATGACATGCGGTAAGCCCATAAAGCCTCTGACAAAACCTCGTGCCAACGCCTAGGGTGCTCGTCGACCTTCCTCTTGATCAACTTGATAAGGCTCTGGTTGGACGCTTCAGCTTGCCCATTTGCTTGAGCATAGTATGGAGCTGATCGAATCAGCTTAATCCCTGTGTCCTCACAGAACTTTCTAAACTCGTGAGAAATGAAGACCGAACCTCCATCGGTCGTGATAGTCTGGGGAATCCCGAATCTATGAATGACATGTTCTTTCCTAAAATCGATAACATCCTTCGAGCTCACTGACTTCATAGGGACGGCTTCCACCCATTTAGTGAAATAATCCGTAATGGCCAAAATCCACATGTGGCCTTTGCTCGACGGAGGATTGATCTTGCCAATCATATCCATGCCCCAACCTCGGAATGGCCAAGGCTTGATGATGGGGTTCATTGCTGACGCGGGTACCATCTGAATTTTTCCAAATTTCTGACATGCTTGACACCCTTTGTAGTACCTAAAACAGTCCTCAAGCATGGTGGGCCAATAAAACCCTGATCGCCTGATCAACCATTTCATCTTGTGAGCCGATTGGTGAGTTCCGCAGGCGCCTTCGTGTACCTCGTGCAGGAGCCGATTGGCCTCGGTTGGCCCCAGACATTTGAGCAGTAACCCTTCCAGAGTCCTGTAGAACATGTCGTCCCCAATAAGCACATATTTCATGGCTTTGTACCTTATCCGTTTAGGTGCCCCCCGAGCCGAATCCTTCAAGTAATTGAAGATATCGGCTCTCCAGTCGTCCGCCTCCAGGAACTGTACCTGAACATCAGCTCCATCTGCTATGTCCCTGTATCCTGAAGCCATTTGTGCGAGATCATTCGCCTCGATATTCTGCGATCGCGGGATCTAGTGCAAGTTTATGTACCGGAACTGTGCCATCAGCTCACGGCATTGCAACCATAATGGGAAGAGCGATTCGCTCTCGCACTTGTATTCCTCCGTGAGTTGGGAAATCACCAATTTGGAGTCTCCAAAAATCTCCACTGCTTCTGCTCTAGCTTCGATGAGCAACTCCATTCCCTTGCGTATCGCCTCATACTCAGTGACGTTGTTGGTGCAAGGGGTAGATAGCCTGATGGAAAAGGAATATGTTGCCCCCCGGGGCGACACGAGTAGAATGCCGATGCCGCAACCATCATCACAAACCGATCCATCGAAAAACATAGCCCACGCTCGTATAGACAGCGTTGCTATATTGGTGTTGATTCTTTCAGCAATAAGATCAGCCAACGCCTGACCCTTAACCGCTTTCGCGGGTTGATACCGTATGTCAAATTCCGATAATGCAAACATCCATTTGCCGAGTCGGCCTTTCAACATAGGAGCCGATAGCATGTGCTTTATGACATCTGATTTGCATATAATGATAATCTCTGTTGAGAGCAAGATGTGGCGCAGCTTGGTGCAGGTGAAAAACAGGCAGAGGCACAACTTATCAACCTCAGGATACCTTGTCTCTGCATCCAGCATCCTTCTGCTGATGTAAAACACAACTCGCTCCAGGCCATCGTAAACTTGCACCACCACTGAGGCGATGGACGTGTCAGCTACTGACAAGTAAATGTAGAATGGCCTATCTGGCTGGGGTGGAACCAACACTGGCGGCTTCGTTAAATATTCTTTGATTTCGTCGAAGGCTCGTTGTTGTCCTGTTCCCCAGCGGAACTCCTCATCAGATTTAATTTTTACCAGTCCCATGAACGGCTCTATTCTTCCTGACAGATTGGAGATGAATCTTCTGACGAAGTTGATCTTGCCAATGAGAGACTGCAGTTCTTTCTTCGTGGTAGGTGGCTTCATTGTTCGCACTGCCTCTTGACTTTTCAGGCCGATCTCAATTCCGCGTTCATGGACCAAGAAACCCAAGAACTGACCGGCCGTTACACCGAAGGCACACTTCTTTGGATTCATTCGTAGGCCGAATTTTCTTGTTCGGTCCAGGACGCGCTGCAGATCGCCCAAGTGTCCTTCTAATGAGGCAGACTTGACCACTACGTCATCGATATAAATTTCCACCAGCTTGCCGATCAGATCATGGAAAATGTAATTCATGGCTCTTTGGTACGTGGCGCCGGCATTCTTCAGTCCAAACGTCATGACTACGTATTCAAACAACCCCACCGAGCCTGGTACTCTGAATGCAGTCTTGTGTATATCTTCCGGAGCCATAAAAATTTGGTTGTAACCGGCATTGCCATCCATGAAGCTCAAGACTTTATGACCAGCAGCTGCGTTGATTAATGTCTCTGCTACCGGCATCGGATATTCATCCTTTGGAGTGGCTCTATTGAGATCCCGAAAATCTATGGCAACACGCCAGCGGCCATCTTTTTTCTCTACAGGTACGATACTAGAAATCCATTCAGCATACCTGCATGGCCTGATCAACTTAGCTGTCAACATTTTCTCGATCTCTTTCTTGACTTCTTCCAAAATTTCGGCCTTCATCTGTCGTGCTCGCTGCTGGAACGGCCGAAAGCCTTTTTTAGGCGGGAGTCTATGCTCGATGATGCTCCTGTCTAGCCCGGGAATTTCTGTATAGTCCCAGGCAAAGAAATCTGGATATTCTTTCAACAAAGCTATCATCGGACCCCGCAGATGCGGACCTAACTTCTTGCTGATAAATGTTGGTAGTGGCTTATCCCCAGGACCGATGTCAATTTCTTCTAGCTCATCAGCGGAGGTGAACCCATACCCTAGCTTTCCGTCACCTGTTAAATCGATGCTAAAGATGGGGCAAACAGTTGGTGAGGGTAACAAAAATAATTTGGGCCGATTGCCTGAATCGGCCCCCTTTGTAATTGCATCAATCAAGGAAGGTTTACCACTTATTTGTGCTCCACAATGGCAGGGCATCTCCCTACTACGACTGCATGACCTGCTTGTCGCACGGTTACTGCTTTTTATTTTTTGCGGCCGATCGCAGGGATCGGCCATACCACGTATGATCGTGGACTTTGCTACTCTGTCAGGCCAGTGGATAAGACCAGCCTCACCCCGTTTTTTGTAACTTCAATGCGCTCACAACCGTCTAGACTGATTCCAGAGATCGGCTCTTGGTCGTCTGCTTCCCAGACGTTCATGCCAGCTATGGAGATCTCGATCGAATCATCTGCGTGAATGACCTCCACTTCATCTCCATCCCACTGTATTAGGCACTGGTGCATCGTGGATGGAATGCAGCAGTTGGCGTGAATCCAATCTCTCCCCAGCAAAACAGCGTAGGTGCTTTTGCTGTCCACGACGAAGAATGACGTAGGGATGGTTTTTCTGCCCACGGTCAGATCCACGTTCAGTACGCCTTGCGTTTCCGAAGTTTGGCCGTTGAAGTCGCTTAATGTGACGTTGGTTTTGATCAGATCTGCAGTGGAGCGTCCCAAACGCCGTAGCATGGAGTATGGCATTATATTGACCGCCGCTCCGGTGTCCACCATCATCTTGCTGACAGGCTGCCCATTGATATAACCTCGCAGGTACAGGGCTTTCAGGTGTTTGTAGCTCTTCTCACGTGGCTTTTCAAAGATAACCAGCCGTGGGCCGCAGTCAAACTGTGCCACTGGTAGCTCGTTGATTCTTGGAGCGCAAAACTCTGACGGAAGTATGAACACCATGTTTGTGCCAGCCGATGCCTTCGCATCGGCTTTTATCGGTTTGGGACGCCACTCTTTCCTTTTCGGGCGATCTTCCGTTTCCAAGGTGTGCCGAATTTTAACGGCCAGATCGGGCCGCGCTTTCCTTAAAGCGTGGAGGTACTGCGCTTCGGCTTCCTCCAAGTTACGCAGCCGCTGAACTCTACGCTTTTGGGTGTGTCTGAGTCCATCGGGACACCACCTTGGACGGTGATATCTGTCTTCTTCTTTGTCACCCATTGGCTCCTCGAGATCTTTTGCTCGAGCGGGCTCCCTGTGTCGGCTCTGAGGTGGGAGAGGCCCTAGACGCTTGAACACTGAAACTGGACCTGTGTCATCCCTCTGTTGTCCACACTCCGGGCAGTTGTCGATCGTAGGCAATCGGCTCATTCCCGCGTCCCAGCAATACTTGAAGAAAGGACAATCCCAATGTTTATCAACGCCTTCTTTTCCCTTCGACTTTTTCCTAGCGAGGTGCTCATATCCTTCATTGTCCCTATCGTGCCGACGACGTCGGTCATACTGAAGCTCATACTTGTTAAGGAGATGCGTGGAGTGTGGCTTCTGATATCGCACGCTTCTCACCTGCTCCTCAGTTAAATACCGCATGTCATCGTACCGGGGCCGGTCACGTGGACTGGCCTCCTCTCGTTCTTTGCCCCGAGAGTGACCGCCTTCCTCCTTATATGTGTCACGGTGGTACACAGGTCCTGCCATGTTAACATCGAACGAGAAATCCAACTGGCGCCTCGTGGAGTGGCTATGTTCTACCATGTTGACGCTAGGAAATGGGTTTGTGTCAACTTTCATGGCGAATTGCCCAAGGATCAGACGGCCCTGTTCTATGGCCGTTTGGATCTGGCGACGTAGCTCTTTGCAATCATTGGTGGTGTGGGTGAACGAGTGATGCCACTTGCAGTATGGTCTCCCGTTCATCTCTTGAGCCGTAGGGATTTTATGGCCCTCGGGTAACTTCAGCTGCTTTTCTTTCAGCAGTAAATCAAATATCTGCTCAGCTTTGCTCACATCAAAATCGAACCCTTTTGTTGGCCCTTGCTGCTTTACCCATTTGCAGGACACAGGATCTGCCCCCCGAGCCCATTCAGCCACGGCCACCTCCTGGTCTTGTACAGGATCCTCTTCCTCTGTATCGACCAGGCCTATCGGACGTTTGAACTTGTCTTGGTACAACTCAGGGTGGCGCTGTTCGTACATTGTCAGTTTCTGGGCCATGTGCGCCAATGAATTGTACTCTACTTGGAAAGCCAGATCCTTGATAGGTGCTGAGAGACCCAATACTGCCAGCTCGACTGATTCTTTCTCAGTTAAACGGGCCGAATAACATCGGTTCTTGACAGTCCTGAAACGCTGGATGTACTCGGCTACCGTCTCTCCCCGCTTTTGCTGCACTTGTGCCAGGTCTGCAATGCCAGCCTCGGTAGCTTCTGAATGATACTGAATGTGGAACTGCTCTTCCAGTTGCTTCCAGGTCTGGATCGAATCGGGTGGCAGCGAGGTGTACCATCCAAAAGCTGGTCATGTCAGAGATTGCGCAAAGAACCTTACGCGCAACTGATCTGATGCTGATATCATGCCCAACTGTGCCAGGTATCGGCTCACATGCTCGATCGAGCTCGACCCTTCTGATCCGCTAAACCTTGAGAACTCAGGAAGCCGATACTTGGGTGGCAGCGGAATCAGATCAAACTCGTTGGGGTATGGCTTGGAATAGCCGATTGTCCTTCTCTTCGGCACGAAGCCGAACTGGTCTCTCAAGATAGTACGGATTTGTTCCACCGTTTGAGCTGCAGGGGCTAAATTCTCATGACTTGTTCCGGTGGCATACTTGGCTAGCCATGCCTGTTTATCAGCGTCCATCCCAGAGATTCCTGCTCCAGAAACACCTGCTCCCGAAGCCCCTGCTCCAGAAACTCCTGCCCCAGCAATCCCTGCAGTTGCAATCTGGTTCGTGCGCGTCAAGCTGTTGCAGTCCGGCACGTAGGTGCACACATATCCATGTGGGATTTCTTTAGGTGGTTCACACAGGAATTGGCAATCGCCAGGGTCGCCTCCGACCTTGTAGACGACGTACGCCGGTGCCCCTGGCGGCTCCGGAGCTGCAAGCGTGAATGGCAGTTGTGGCCTGGTCTGGAGCGGCCTTTCTCCCTGGTGAGACCCTAGGGTGGGCCCCGACGGAGAGTACTGATGTTTCATGATCTCCTGAACTACGCGAACCGCGACACGCTCGAAAGCGTTCACTAAGCTCTCTGAATGGCGGTGAAGAGAATGAGCTACCATGTAATTAACTTCCTGTCGCAGAGCTCTGGTGCGCTCCTCTGAAGGAACGGACAGATCCACCTCATCAAGCGCACCTTCGGGTGAGAACCCTTTCCACCTGATGCCATGTTTACGAGTCCTCTCAAAAGAGCCGATGAGATCGGCTTCGAAGAGAGCTTTGATATCATCGTACTTTGCCTTGTGCTCCTCAGGCAAATCGTCGTACGTGACCGGTCTGCCCTCCATCGCAGCGTCGGATGTTGATGCAGATGTTGTTGAATGTCCCACTGGGCGTGCCAGAATGTGTTGCCTGTCAAAACCCACCGGCGAGCAGCGACGAGCAACACGAAGAGCCGGGAGGCTCCTAGAACTGCTGGTGGGCCCTGTTCCCTCGGGCAACGGCCCGCAAAACTCCGGCACACGTCCTGGCTGGTTCGAGGGCGTGCCACCTGACCTATACCTGGTCAGGAAGGTGATGGGTTGCTTCGAGTGGTTTCCTGCATGGCAAATAAACACACGTAAAATTCAAGCCGCAACCGGCTCCCAGGTTTCCCTACGAATCGGCTCCTAGAGCCGATTATCCCATGGTTCTGCATTAGATCTACGATAACATGGGGTTTTGCTTCATCAATACAAGTTAAATCGATCTACGACAGTTTAACGTTTTCACTACATAATTGGAACGTCCTACACGTAATTGAGCCTGGTAGATACAAAAGATAATAGAAAACTAACCCTAGAGAAGGCCTAAAAACCAACGTAAAGTCAATTCCCGGAACAACTCCTCTCGGATTGGTGAACCATATCTTACATACTACTGGATCGTTCAACCCGTTTGCAAGGCCTGATCATGTAGATATCAAACTAAACCTTGGAGAACAAGGCACAACTATAACAGATCAAATCGACTTAAATAAAGATCAAGCAAGATGCCACCCTTACACCCGGGAAAAGGTGCAAAGGCGGCGAGATAACTAGAGGTAGCATAACTAAACGATCATAGCAAAAAGGTACCGATGCTAGCCTAAACAGATCTATGATAATAGTATTACTCGCCATCAACAAGGCTTCAGTACGAGTAACACCGAATAACGCATAAGTAGATACTGCCTAGATCGCAAGATGCGATCTAGGCAGCATGGCACTTACCCGAGAAAAACCCTAGAAACAAAGGGTGGCGATGCACCGAGATTGTGTTTGTTGTGAACATGATCGTCCTCCTTTTCTCAATAACCTTGAGTACATATTTATAGTCCGGAGACTTTCTATCTTTGGAATAATTCTAACAACTCTATCTCTTACCTAAATCGAAACGGAACCTATTACAATATAAGATACACGGGAAATTTAGCCCAAATCAACGCACGAGGCCGATTCAACAACACGTTGCATATACGTATCTTCTAAGCCCATCTTGATTACGGCCAAACTCCTCCTTTGGCCAAAATGTGGCGATAACACCACTACAACGCTAACTACTCGGTTAGTCGCTGCAACATAGAGAAGCATTGGCTCTTTGGATAATGGTGAGGCTAGCACTGGTGTTGTGGCCGACATCTTTTTCAGCTCATGGAAAGCTCTATCAACTTGTTGTGTCCATGTAAATTTGTCTGATTTTTCATAAGTTGGTACAATGGCAATGATTTTTCGCCTAGCCGACTAACAAATCCAATCAATGATGCCAGACATCCAGTTAACTTATGGACATCATTGAGGGTCTTTGGTAGTTCTATTATTTCTATTTCCCTGACTTTAGTCGGATTTGCCTCTATTCCTCGGTTGGACACGAGGAAACCGAGTAATTTTTTGGTCGTGACATCGAATGTGCATTTTTCTGGGTTAAGTTTCATCTGAAATCTCCTTAAGTTTTCTAATGTTTGCTGCAAGTCATCAATGAGAGTGTGATTCTTCTTGGTTTTTTACCACATCATCGACATATACTTGGACATTTTTGTCAATTGGTCCTGTAAGCATTTTTGCATGCATCTCTAATATGTGGCACCAGCATTTCTCAAGCCAAATGGCATAGTGCAATAGAAATAAGCCCCGTACGGGGTAATGAAAGTCGTACTTATTTGATCATCTGGGTTTAGCGGTATCTGGTGGAAATCAGAATATGCATCTACAAATGAGAGTAGCTCACACCCAGCCGTCGAATTGATCACTTGATCAATTCGTTGTAGAGGAAATGGATCTTCTGGACACGCCTTATTCAGGTTCGTGTAATTAGTACACATATGCCATACCACAACAATGTCCGGATCATCTTTCTTCTTCTCGACCAGGACCAGGTTTCACAACCAGTCCAAGTGTACACTACAAGAAAATTGTCCTTTTACAACGGACGATTTTCGTGGCTGAAGGCCCGTTTTTCGTGGCTGAAAATCCTTCTACGATGGATGCCCTTCATGGTAGAAGCCCCATCACAAATGATTCTACCACGTTTTTTTGACTGTGGCGGATCGCACCCTTCAGCCACGAAAAGTCGTTCCGTCGTAGATCTGTTCGCCATCCTCGTTGACTGTTGACATCATGCTAACGGCCACGTGGCAAACGCTATTAACAGCCAGTTAGCGTTGTTAACTGTCAATGAAACCATGGTAGAAGCCAGGCCTAGCCAAGGCCTAATAACTATTAAGTGGGTCGACCCATTAAGAGAGCCCAATAGTATCATGGCTATTTACTGTTTCGTCTTACACTGTTGCAAATGGGCCCACAAGTCCAGCCAGCGATGGCCCGTAAACTTTCTGGCCCGTTACTGTTTCTACCTACACTGTTCGAAATTGTCCCATATGTAAGGCCCATAAATTTTTGGCATGTTAATGTTCCGCCTTGTACTATTTGAAATGGGCATGTTTGGCCACTCCTCTTTGGCTCGTAACCTTTCTGGCCCATTACTTTATAGCTAGGCACTGCTCTAAACGGGCCCATAAACTTTTGGGGCCCGTTACTATTCATTCCCATGAATGGACGGCTCATGTTCTGGCCTGCTACTATTCTGACCTGGTAAGTTTCTCGGCCTATTACTGTCCTGGACTGGTGCAAATTCGACATGTTACTATTCTGGCTTGCTAAGATCCTGGCCTTTTTCTGGCATGGCCTGCTACTACTCTGTCTCATTACTATTTTGGTCATTTAAGGTTCTAGCCCTTTACTTTTCCGGTCCCTTACTATTTTGGACTATTACTATTTTTGGCCTGTTACTGTTTCGACCCGTTACCTTTTTGGCCTATTACTATTTTGGCCCGTTACCATTTTGGCATCTTACTGTTTCAACTTGTTAATGTTTCAACCTGCCACTTTCATGGAACGTTGCTGTTACTAATCACGCCTATGGGTCGGCCCCATTACTTTTATGGTCTTTTACAGTTTCTGCATTTCGGGAGCCCATTCCGATATCATAAAAGGTGTATAACTTGTGAGCATTTTACTGTTCATCATCGGCTTAATACAATACGGGCAAATACAAAGCACGATACTGTACCCTAATCGACTTAGCTAGCGTAGGTATGGTACTGCCTACCGCTATGTGTGGACGGTGTCAGCTAAATGTATACACGGCCTATGCGATTTATCTAGATATTACATCAGATGCAAACTATTTAAAATTATTACATATTATCAACTCAGGGGAAAGAAAATTGGTATTTCAGTTGACAATCGAGTTAATAGCAGTCCTCAATTTGCTTTCTCCATCTATCACATGCATCTCCCTTTTGAGTGTGACATATACATTCGAAAACAACCTTGAGACATGATCTTGCAGCCCCCTCTTTGGTGGCGCTAGCAATAATTGCAGTCTAAAACTAAGTAATAACAAGTTAATACATCAAACAAGGAAAACTACTCATTTAACTGATACAACAGGAGCTATAAAGTGGAGTTTACTATTGGTCAATGGTTAAAATATATTGACCATCACGTCAAACAAATAGGACAAGCAAGCATTAAACAAGTGTGCCTATCGCAAAACGAGAAATATAAAAATGTGTGTGGCTTAGAATTTCAGCAAATATAAACTAGTGAGGTCAAAAATGTGTGTGGCTTAGAATTTTAGCAAATATAAACTAGCCAGGTCATTTCAACAATATATATAGAAGAATAAACCAGACAATGACATGTAGTTACTATCGTAGCTAAGAATGAACGAGACAAAAATTATAACGGCATCATGCGAGAGCTCGTAGAGCAGGAATGCAAACCACAAATGAACTATGCAGTAGAGGATAGTTATGTCGTTGCTTAGGATGAACCAGAACCAGATACGAAATATAATGGCGTGGCTTGTGAACCTGTAGAACAGGACAAACAAGCATTAGACAAGTGCGCCTACAATGAAATGAGCAATCAAATTAGACAATGGCATGCAGTTACTGTCGTACCTAAGAATGAACCAGATAGAAATTATAATGGCATCATACCAGAACTTGCAGAGCAAGAACTCAAACCACGAATAAACTACACAGTAGAGGATAGTTATGTCGTTGTTTAGGATGAACCAGCACCAGATTAGAAATATAATGGAGTCTCTTGTGAACCTGTAGAAGAGGACAAGCAAGCATTAGACAAGTGTGACAACAATGAAATGAGCAATCAATCAAAGTTTTTATTAGAATTTCAGCAAATATAAACTATCCAGGTCATTTGAACAAATATATGTGGAAGCAGTTGTATATCCTAGAAAGAAAGAGACGTTGGTTGACTCAATTTTTGGTGAGCTACACAATGGCATGCAGTTACTGTCATACCTAAGAATGAACCAGATAGAAATTATAATGACATTATACCAAAACTTGTAGAGCAGGAACGCAAACCACGAATGAACTATATATACAGTAGAGGATAGCTATGTCACTGCTTAGACGGACCATTACATATGAAATATAATGGCATTGCTTGTGTACCTGTAGAACGGGACAAGCAAGCATTACACAAGTGTGCCTACAAATGAATTGAGCAATCAAACAGAGTGTTTCCTAGAATTTCAGTAAATATAAACTAGCCAGGTCATTTCAACAAATATATATGGAAGCAGTAGTATATCCTAAAATGCAAGAGACGTTGGGTGACTCAGAATTTGCGGTGAGCTACACAATTGGCATGCAGTTACTTTCATAGCTAAAAATGAACGAGAGAAAAATTATAATGGCATCATGCGAGAACTTTCAGAGCAGGGACGCAAACCACGAATGAACTACACAGTAGAGGATAGTTATGTCATTGCTTCGGATGAACCATCACATATTAGAAATATAATGGCGTCTCTTGTGAACACGTAGAAGAGGACAAGCAAGCATTATACAAGTGTGCCTATAATGAAATGAGCAATCAATCAAAGTGTTTCTTAGAATTTTAGCAAATATAAACTAGTCAGGTCATTTCAACAAATATATATGGAAGTAGTCGTTTATCCTGGGATGCAAGAGACGTTGGGTGACTCAGAATTTGTGGTCAGCTACACAATGAGCATGTAGTTACTTTCTTAGATAGGATTCAACCGGATAGAAATTATAATGGCATCATAAGAGAACTTGTAGAGCGGGAATGCAAACCACACATGAACTACACAGTAGATGATAGGTATGTCGTTGCTTAGGATGAACCAGCACCAGATAAGTAAACAATGACATCGCTTGTGAACCTGTAGAAGAGGCTGTGCAAACCAAGATGTTCAGTGTTCCCTTTTTGAGCTCTATGCAAAGAAAAATAAAATAGTTAGTGTTGCATCTTTTAAAGATGCAGATGGCAACAACAAAATTATAATTGAACTAGTACGATGAGTTTAAACGGATACTACTGGATAGCAGAATGATGCCAGGGAGGAAATAATAGCAGGAACTTAGCTCAGGACGAACCAGATAGATTCAGTAACTGTGGAAAGGGAATCCAAACTAATATTTTCCACTAACTTTACATTTTGCAAGAACTACACAATAGCAGGCAATTACTGTTGTAGGGAGTAGGTAAGAACATGTGCATGACAAAATAACAAACATGTGCATGACTTGAAATATGTAGAGCAGCAAAGGCAAACAAACATGTATAGTGACCTTGTATGTAGCACAAAGAACATGCATGCCCAATGACTTGTATGTACTAGCACAATTAAAAAATGCAATTCACTGTGACGGGCTCTAACCTACTATATTGCTGAGAAAACAAAAAGGGGTTGGAGATTAGGTTACCTCGGTCGAAGAGGCATCTAAGCATTGTCGGTACTGTGCGGGTTACGTGCAGGTCACTGAAGGTGTTGTGTTTGCGGCTAAGTAGATCTTAGGCGGTCGGGGAAGCAGATCACGGGAGGTCGGTGAAGAAGATCTAGGGTGGTTGATGACTGCAAGTGCACGGATCGTTTGTATCTAGTTTTGAAATAAAGATAGCGATCCCACAGGGAGAAGTAGGCGAAAGACTAAAATGCTTTTAACTAAAACTAAACGAAGTACTTCAGAAATAATTATAAGATGCAAGAAAAGTAGAATTTTTTGGGGGTTTTGATTGAGAAAAGAAGTAAAGTAATATAAAACTTAATAGCGCGTGTAAGAAAGTAGTAATCACGTGTGTAACAAAGCTTGGAACTGCAATAGGGAAAAGGCGTTCTCGGAAAGTGGTGGATACACCGCTAGAAATTTAGACTGAGTAATCAAGATTATTATAATGAATATTCTCATGACATGTATGTATGTGGGAGGAGCTTCATATATGGACGAATAGGCAGCAACCACTACACACATCATCCTTCATAACCACAGCCGACAGATAAACGACATCAATCGTATTATACCGCTATTAAGGGATTTCTCCCGCGGCATGGACATGGCTTAGTGAGTTCTCCTTACTTTCCCAAGTTAGTACGTAAAGGATGACAACTAATTTATAGTCACAGTAAGTGATATTATCCCTCCGTCTACCAACAAGTAATCTCCTTTATCAAGTCCCCGTAAGAGGCAAATATTAAGGAGGTGCACAACTCCCAACATCAAGATGAAGACAATTAACACATACACATATTGATGTATAACATAATAATCTGGGAAAGATAGAAGCCTTCGGTGCCGAGGTTTGAGTGCTGCTAGGAGTTGGAGGAGGCACGGATGGAGATAATGCAAGCTTCTGCTGGAGCGGTTGCTTGGCCAGCTTGCTTTCCAACTTAAGCTTACTCTTCAAAACTGACTTAGCTCTGAAACACACAAGAATGTATATCAGGTGTGGTTTGGAAAGAAACAATGTACAAAGTACTAAAGATCACAAGGTGCTTACCTTTTAACCATTGGCAACACTTGTGCGCCAGCAGTAACAATAGTCTCCTTGGTCTTACGCTTATTATAATTAGAGGCATGAACTTCCTTCACCTCGTCATCCTCTGTCGCTTCTGAGTCATATGAGGGATAGCCCTCAATAGGGGCAAGCTCATACACGGGAAGCTGCTTGAGCTGATAAGTTATAAAAACATCAGTGCAAAACAAAGACGGATACGAGATGAAAAGGCAAAATGCATAAAAGACAGAGTCGAAAAACTCACCGGAGTTAGAGGACGGTCGGTTGTATACATCTTCATGGAGATTTCAGGAATCTTCTTGTTTACCCTCTCCTTGATCAAAAACTGCATCTGGGTCTTGTAGTTCTTCACAGGAATGTGATTTAGACTGACCTTCAGGCTATCCTTCCGGTCTCTGATGATTGTGTGCATCAGGTGATCTTCTTGATGCTGCAATGGATAAATCCAGCGATCCAGCCAGCAGTGGATCAAATCGGATCCGCGGAGCCCCTGGTTCTTCATCAAAAACTCAATCTGCCTTTTGGTGAGGATCAAGTCTTCGGAAAGTTCCCGCGTGTCTGCGTCCCATGATTCTTGGTGGGGAGCAGCACTGTCGATGAAGGACGGAAGACCTTCCGCCTTTTTTAGAGCCAGAATATCCTTATGATAGAAGAAAGTTCTGGCCCATCTCTTTACTGATTCACTGGCATTAATCCTAGGATAAATTCAGTTTCTCCCAAGGACTAAGCTAAGAGTGTCGGTGGTGTAAGGAACATTGACACTAATGGAGTTCTTTTGGGTACCATAGCAGTACCGAAAAAGAGTAAGACTCGGCCTCATGCCAAGAAATCTCTCACTAAGAGATGCATGAGTGCTAAGCTCGATCAAAGAATTGGGAGGGAGGTTATGAAGTTACACACCGTAATATTGGAGAACTTCGATGAAGAATTCCGACGGTGGAAGGTTGAGGCCACGGTCGATGTGTGTTCCTAAAGGACTCGCTCACCATCGTGCAGTGCGGGAACGACATCATCAGTGCCGCTCCACCACACGTCGACGACGAGGTAGCCCTCGTCCTCCATAGGTTGGAGGGCGTCGTCCATGGCGCTTGGGACCTAGAGGCCCCGCAACTTCCTCTCATTCGTCGCCACCGTGCCTGTTGCCACTACTGCTTCGGAGCTTGATGACGGTTCCATATCGCCACAGAGGGTCGAGAACTGGTGGCGCTAAGGGTTTTTGGGTGTGCAGATGGGGAAGGATGCGGAGCGCTTGAGGAGTACGAGGAGACAATGAAGAAAAACAAGGAATGAATCTAGGAGAGAGAAATCTCTAATTTTATTAACCTCTGTGCTAAGATTTGCGCTGATCTGTGCAATTTGCGCCACGTGTATAGGAGAGAGATGGGTGGCTTCCGCACGACGGCTCTGCCCCCTCGATTCTTGCGCGGGTATTGAAACAGTTTTTTGTTCCATAAAGAACGGACCCACCAACGGTCGTGCTGACAAGATGTTTGTCAGTGACAAGACCTGGTCTGAAAAAATTGTCAGACAACATGGCACTATTTAAATCCGGCTCATGTTTTAAAATGAGCAGGAAAATGACTAAATTCAAGAAGACATATCCAACTCAGGTAAGACTCGGAATCCTACACTACTGGATGAAGTTTTCGAGAACCCTTCAAGATTCTCAAGACGAAGAAACCATCAAGCTAGACGATTTATCTGACTTTGGATCTTGGAGACTTCCGGGGGCTACTGTTGGGGATATACTTTCCGGGTATACCCACAAGACTCGCTGACCAGGGTGGCCCACCAACGAGTTAGAGATTTGCTTCACGGGTGGCCTAGTCAGAGAAAGAGGAGGAGTCACTTCCATCTACGACAAGGCCCTGAAGAGTTACCGACTTAGGCCTGTAGTATTACTTGTAGTCCAAGATGTATCTAGTTAACGACTCTGTAACGTAGCCGGATAGGTCTCTCATGTAACCCTAGGCCCCGGTGACTATGTAAACCGGACCTATGGGAGCTTTTAGAGCACCAGATCATAGTTCAACCACAACCTAATCGCATAGGCGAACCTCTCTTCTAATATGCTATAACATCCGACTCTCGCCAATATATTACTGGCTTGCTAGCCGGAGTAGGATCCGATCACCTAGTCGGATCTAAACCTGGGTAAACTTGTGCTCATAGCTCCCGGAACACCGTACGGCTCACACCCCATCTTCTCAATGCCTTAAGGAACCTCTATGGCATTCTTGTCTACAATCCGACGACACTACGGCAAGATATAAAACCATAGAGAGATGGGTTCAAGCAATACAGAGATAAAAGCATAGAGAAAAGGGAATACCTTTGGCGTCCGAGATTTTCTTGTGAATCTCCTTGATGTTGCCTTCAGCAATTGCTGAAATGAATAAAGAGAAAAGGGTTAACCCGGCAAAGAGCCAAAAGTTTACAAAGAAGTCAGTTAGGTACAAGAAAGTACCTTTGCCTTTCATCTCGGCCTACAACTCCTTGTGCTTAGCAGAGAGCTTCGTGTACTTCAGGAGCAAAGTCTGGAAGGTCTTTGTGCGAGTGTTGGAGGAGACCTGTAGAGAATGACAAGGAATAAGGACATGGTTCTATGCATTTCAAGCCGAGTAAAACTCGAATCGAACCTCAGAAGACGAGGATATAATTTGATGAGTAACATCATGTTAACAAAGGGTTTGTAAACTCTTGTTCTATGAGCTTACGACAGAGTAAATGCTTTACTCGACCATAACCTCGGGGACTAGGAGATATATATATATACACTTAGAACAAAAAAGAGTGAAGTGTCCGTACCTCATTGACTTTGTTAGCTCTTATCATCATGGTGATGGCCGAGTTCATTAAATCATAAACTATATGAGGACCTAGTGTCATTCCTACTGGCACTTGTGTGTTGGGTTTATTGGAGGTAATCTCATAACTGTTGGCCTCATTCTAGTCAATCACAAATTTCTCGGTAGAGCCGAGACTTTGACCACTAAGCGTTCGGGTCAAGACAAGACATTTCCCCTTGGAAGATGAAGCATTGCTACTCCTGGATGTAGTAGGGCTGACATCAAGGGGAAAGCCTCCTGTCGGTGACAATTGACCCGGCGGTAGCTGCAGTCTTTTTCAGCAACTCCGCAATAGACCCGGGTTTGGGCACAACTACGGATGTCTTTGTTGTTGGTTGCTGCTATAACTGATTCGAAGTCTTACCAAAGGTAAGCATCTGATGCCTCATACCTGTTGTCCATGACTAATTCGGCTAAGCCGAGTGAGACGGTTTCTAGCTTGGCTGCTTCGCTAGTGGAGTGGCCTGCTTCTGCTAGCCTAAGGAAGCTGTTTGACTTGTTTTCTTCTATGATGGAACTGTTTGTGTTGGCGGAGGTGTCTCCTTCTTATTCTGCTGGGTTGTGGGGTTATCAACACCAGACTCGACGACGGTGCTGCTGGCACTGGATCTCTTCTCCTTCTCAGGGGCATAGGCTTTCTCCTTTTGATCCTCCTCCCTCCGAGCTTTGGGATCTTCTTCAGGCTGGGATACAACAATATCCAGCGTAGAGGAAGAAACCTGGACCAGACTCGGAACGTGAGTCTCGACCGGAGCTAGAGAAAGAGGATGAGGAATCTCGGACGTAATGCAACTTGCCGACTGAGGGGCGTTCATTGCAGATCTGAGAAACAGAGAAAATATGTATATAAGATCAAAGAAAGAAAGAGAAAGACCATAAACCTAAAGGAAATTGGCACAAGGGAAATTACCAGGCAACAACGGGCGAGCGGTAAACTCTCTTGGAGACCTTGCGCCTCTTGGTGGTCTTGCCTTGCTCCACCACAACTTCCTCAGCGGCTGCACCGCGCTTTTTCCCTTAGCCCGCCCCCAATGGCAAGAGGCGCATCCTCGTGCACCTCATCGGCTACATCAGCAGGTGCAGAACCAGTGGGACAAGAGAAAGATATTGGACTGGGCTTAAGTACCTCCATAATCTCACACTCATCATCATCCGACCATTCCCTTAGAGGCTCGCGAGTTTGAGTCTTACCCAGAAATGGTCCGGCGCCTGCGTGCGGGATGGGCATGAAATCCTCTGAGTCGAACTCCTCATAGTCAGAGGTGTCCTGGTCCTCATCCCAGGCATGGGCCGGGCTAGCATTGTCATCTTCTTGTTGAGTGAACTTATGCAAAGAGCAAACCATTCGAGTTAATTGAAATGGAAACCGAGTGAAGATAATCGGCCAGGTAAATTACTTGGAAGCTTACCCAAGGCACGAGGTTGCTACGGTTGAAGGGATCAATGTATCATTCCTAGTCAGGCACCATCATCAATTTGAAGATGGAATTTACTCGCCTGGCGACCTACGCTTTGTCGGGATCATAAGTCGAGTGGCTCGTCAGGTCAAAACGGCCACTCATGAAACAAAACTTGTGGGAGGGAAGCTAGAGGGGGCTGACTCGTCGGCTGATGAAAGTGCGCATGAGGTCCTCCCCCGCCAATCTCGGCTCCGCACTCTCTGCCACCAGCTTCTCCAAGATAGCGTGGGCCTCATTGACGGTCGGGTATTTCTGTCTTGGATCAAACTTCTAGATGTGTTTGTCGGGGACATCGAAATTGAAGGCAGGTAGCTGAATCAAGTCATGGTCGACAGAGTTCTTAACACAAAAAATGTTCTCTGCCACTTCTTACAAGAGTCTAGGCCCTATACTCGGGGTAAAATGGATTTTATATTAGGGGTGATGCTGGCGGCACCACATTAAGTCAGTTTTTTTATCACACGAAGGGACACCCGGCTCGGTAATGACCTGTATCCTAAACTGGAAATACTTGTCCCAGAGGAAGATAGTGGGCCAAAGGCCGAGATATCTCTTGGCGGCCGAGAGAAAACAAAAAAGCAAACCGATTGTGTTCACAGGAAGGTGATGAGGTTGCATATGAAAAAACTCAAAGAATTGTTTATCAAAGTTGCTCATAGTAAGAGAAAATCCACGCTAGAAATGCGACATGAACACCATGAACTCACCAGGATGAGGGTTGGGAGCCATTTCGCCAAGGGGAGTACGGCATTCGACCCTAAGGGGTATCCACTAGAGCGGAGCCACTCAGTCTCCTCCATGGAAACTTCCAAGCCCTCCCACGAGCCACGCTCGCCAGTGGCTTATTCCGCCTCCACCTCCTTGATGGATACGACATCGCGTGGATCCATCGGTTCTTCTAGGTCGGGGACCCCTTCCTTCTCTAGAAGAGGCACAGATTGTCGTGGCCCCATCGTTGCAACGCAAGATCTTGCACAGGGAGAATTGGTGATGGTCGAAGAGGGAATTTGGTGGCACCGGAGAGAACCGCTAGCGGCGGATAAGTGCATGAGCAAGAACAGAAGAGTGGCGGCACAAGGAAGATGGGGAGAAAATGAAGAGGCAATGGGGGTTTCTTCCCCCACTTCCCCTACTTAAGGGCGCAATGAAAACCACCCTAGTGGGATCAGTTGTGCATCGGGGCAACAATATGGCCATGTAAGCGAGCAACTACCGCATGAGGTTGTGCCACGTGCACAACAAACGCACGCCATGCCGCAACGGATCAGTCAATGCGTTACCCGAGGCGTTGCGCGACGTGACCGCTACAGTGACGGTTGTCACTATGCAGCAGTAACTATGCAGCGCATAAGGATTTGAGAAGAAAATCTGGCAAACTGTTAAGATTTCGAGTTGCCCAAGATAAAATAATATAAAGCCAAGGGAGACTCGGCAGAGACCAAGATAATACTCGGCACAAGGAGATAGATTGTAACTCGGAGAGATGTTGGCAGTTACCAATGTCATTTCCAAAGAGTTGAGCCGGCTTATTATATGTCGGGTCGAAAAGAGATGTTCCAAAATCACTAAAGGAACCTGCCAAGGCCTATCAGTTAAAACCTCTAGACCTTAACAGCTTCGAGGACTAATGTCGGGGGATAACCCCTGGTAGGGTCATAAGAGGTGAAAGTTAAGGTTGACTTGGAGTGAGCTTATCCGAGTGTGGCCGACATAGGCCAAGTTATTAATAGCCAAGTAATAACGGCAAGGCACAGCCGACATATAATGTATGTTGGCACAAGCATATGTGTGATTCTTACCTGCAGGTACACCAAGGCCGAGTCATCGAGGTGGAGACGAGTCAAGAAGGGAGAGACGCTCCTTCCAGCGTACGCTTCTGGCTCCATGCGTCACCAAATAGGCTGGTGCATGGCTCTAACGGTGTTACAGGGCCACTATACCAAGTGGGCCAAAGATGAATGATAAGGAGAGTGTTGTCGGGTGACGCCTAAAGCTTCGGGTGATGCCTAAAGCTTTGGGTGACGCTTAAAGCACTGTATGATGCCTAAAGATCTAGAGCCAATGTACTGCAGTACTATTGGCATGCACCACTTTTCTAACTGGGTCCTGGACCAGAGGACAGGCCCTAAGGCCCATTGGGTAAAGCAGAACCCCATTCTGTAAACCCTAGAACCCACATTGTAACCTAGCCTCTCCCATCTACTCCCTCCGTTTCAAAATATAAGATGTTTTAGGTTTGTGAAAAAAACGAATCTAGACTTGTTTTACTATGTAGGTTCACTCGACTTTGAGATGAATCTACACACTAAAATAAGATTAGATTCATTTTCTTCACAAACCTAAAACATCTTATATTTTGAAACGGAGGGAGTAGTATATAAGGAGGGGTAGAGCTAGAGTTAGAAGGACGCTGGACACTTCTTATTCTTCCTCTAGTTCTTGGTAGCAACTTGGAAAACAGCTTGAGGAGCACTTGTGACCACAAAACTTAGAAGGAATAAGAGTTCTAGATTGAGGCACATTGATTGTCTCTGAGATTCTTCATTGTGCTTCGTGTGCAGATCCACTACACTCTCCCTTCCCTGATTCCTCTTGCGTCCATACGGCCCCAACTTAAGCCTACCCATGGCATATGTCATGACACCACCACGACAATGGAAAGATTGTTGCGTCCAACAAGAAGATCCATGTGAGAGCGGATCGAGGAGAAGCTGGCCGCGAACTTGGCGCGAGCCTGCAAGGAGCTTCGTGACAAGCTTCTTATGCAAGAGAAGTGCTACGAAAAAAGAAGAAGGTCCTTGAGGGCGAGAAGCGGGCACTAGAGAGGCATCTTAGCACCATCAAAGGCTAGCCATCACAGATGGCTTGCTCGCAGGATGAAGCCACCGCCGAGGCTAAGAGGCTTGCTCAGGATCTCGCGTCGCTGACGCAACAAGTGGATCCCGTGATGAATCGTGCCGAGAGGGCCGAGGCCGCCAACATGGACGCCCTGGCCATGAAGAAAGTGTGGTGCGACATGTACTTCTCCCTGGACACACACGCCCAGACTGCACTAGAGCGCTTCATCCTAGGCAGCATCGGCATCTCCACCAACTTGTAGATGGACGAGCTAGGGGCTTATCTTCATCTCTTCTCCAGCTTCATTAGCAAGATGGATGGCAAGGTGGCAAACCTCAATGAAGCCACCGTGGAGCAGAGCCAGAATCTCTTAGCCATGAAAGGGACTCGCATCTTCAGCAACCTCCTCGCCGCCAATTCAGAGTTTGATGTGGCTGAAGTGATATAGTCGCTGAAGGGCCAGCGCGATGCCAAGATCAAGGAAGCGATCGTGAAGTTTGTAGGAGAGCTCCTCGATGTCTACCGGCATAAGCCGAGTGACGATGGTGCAGAGTATTATAAACACGTCGTGGGTGCCTCTTCCGGCGAGGGCCACGCAGATGATGGAGAGCCCAGCAGCGCTGCGGATTCTCTCGTAGACATGGGGTCTAATAACGAGGGATCCTCTTTAGTGATAGGCATGCGAGGCCTGCGAAGGCCGCCGTTGTAATCTGCGTGCACAAACACATGTTTGAAAATATGATGCCCTCATCGGCTAGTTAGTTAATGTATCCAATCCATGCTTGTGCAATTTGATGCTAATGTGTACTGGCATCTAATCCCCTGTCTTGGAGTGACACAAAACAAGAGATGAGAGAGGCGCGTAGTAGCTTGTACTTAGCCTTGGAGAGTAGAGATTATCGTAGATTGTGCCTATGAAGAGGTCACCATGTGGGCCTTAGGCAATGGCATCGACAAGGAGAAAGTCCCGTGACTAGTGCCCGGCGAGGGCCGTGCCCTGAGCGTTCCCCTCGTGAGGCGCGGTGGAAGCGCCTCGAGGGACTTAGCGAGCTAGGCCACACGGGGCCTGGAGAAATGTTGAAAGGATACGGATGTCGCCTAGAGGGGGGTGAATAGGTGATTAAAACTTTTCCTAGAGTGGCTCAACAAAGGCGGAATAAAACTAGTGTTTACTTTGTAAAGCACAACCTAGAAACAACTAAGGTTTACCTATGTGCACCAACAACTTATGCTAAGCAATACAAGCAACAAAGTGATAGCAAGTTATATAGTACTTCAAGCACGAAGGCTATCACAATGTAAAGTGCATAAGTAAAGAGCTCGGGTATAGAGATAACCGAGGCACGCGGGGACACCGATATTTTACCGAGTTCCTCCCAACATGGAGTACGTCTCTTTTGGAGAGGGGGTGGTATCAAACCACCAACGCCACAAAAGGCCTCCCTTATTCTCCGGTGAATCTCACCACAATGGGATCGATCCACGCTTCCACTATCGGTGCACTTGTCAGTGGCAACCGGAACCTCTCACAAGGTTGGGGCACAACTCCACAACTTAATTGGAGGCTCCCAACAAACGCCACAAAAGGCCTCCACAAATGCCACCAAGGCCACAAAACCGTCTAGGGTTCCAAGAACCCAAGAGGGACAAGCTCCAGTGAGCAATTCAAACCAAATCCTCCGAGGAGAACTCAAACCGATGCAACAAATGCAAAAGGCAAGAACACCACAAAGATGCTCAAATATCTCACTCTCAAGTTCCAACAAAGCTACCAAAGCTATTGGGGGGACAAGAGAGGAGAAATCAAAGAGAGACACAAAATCCCCCAAAATCTAGATCTCCAAAGATGCGCTCACAAAGAGATGAATTGGTTAGGTCAAAACGTGGGGCTAGATCTCCTCTCTCTTCCACTCAAATATGGGCAAGAATCATCGGAGGGAAAAGATTAGGCAAGCTTCAAGATCTAGAGAAAGTATGGACAAAGTTTAACCTAATAGATAAGAGAGGAGTTTATTGAACTCAAAACCGACAAAGCTTATTTAAAGGCCCCAGAAAATATACCCGTTGGGGCCAGATTTCGACATGTACCGGTAGTACCGTAAATCACCGGTACTACCGCACTGCGAGCCATGCGAGCAAGTTGAGTCAAGGCGGGCCAGCGCATGCGAGCAAGGGCAGCAGCAGCTGCTGGCGTGCACGTGCCAGCGCGTGCAAGCAGCAGCATCTCGCGGGGCCAGCAAGCAGGCAGCAGCGCGCGGTCCATGTTGGGAGCTGGCAGTAGCGCGCGGTCCAGCAAGCAAGCAAGCAGGCAGCAGCTGGAGAGCAACGCGGGCGCGCACGCGGGGGCAGGAAGCGGCCAGCGGGCCCGGCGACCAGCGCGATGCGCGCCGAGCAAAGCGGGCAGCAGCAGTTGCAACGGGATCTGGTGTTGGGCCAGCGCGAGCGGGGAAATTGGCGGCGGGGGCGAGTCAACGCGGGGGCATGCGATGCAGAGCGGTGGCGCGTGGGATCTACGCGGGGATCAGATCGGGCTGAGCGCAGAGAGTAGCTGGGCTGGGTTGGCCTACCTGGGCCGGCCGGTAGTACCGGCCCACCCAGGCGGTACTACCGGGCCGGTACGGTAGGACCGGACGACGCAATCGGGCTGGGCAGAAGATAGTCGCGCGGCGCCAGGTGCGGCCGGTACCGAGTCCGGTAGTACCGGCCGACCGAGAAACAGACGTTTCCTTTTTCTTTTTAAATAAGGCAAATATACAAACGGTCATAACTTTTGATTGGAGACTCCGATTGAGCTGATTCCAATTGCGTTGGATAGAGGACAACAAGGTTTCCCAATAAAAAGTGGAAATATTAATTATCACCAATTGGGAATGTATCAATTAATATAATGTGAGATACCTCACTTGGTGAGAAACCGAAAATCCGCATAAATCTAAATCGTAACAAGATACATATGGAACATCCGATTTTGATGAACAAGAGCTTGTTATGGAGATTACCACAAGCTCTATATCCTCACATGGATAAGACCAAATAACAACCAAGTACGGTGATGCAAGTATGCAAAGGTTGAGCTCTCTCCGAACGATGTGATCGAATTACTCATACGAGAGCCCCTCTTGATAGTACGGTTATCTATCCTAAACCCGGTCTCACACACACAACGTGAGACCGGCAAAAGGGAAAACCTATCAAGATTATACCTTTTCCTTGAGCATTCCACTTGAGCTCGATGTAGACGGTCTTGCCCTTCTCAAGATGGAACGCCTTTCTTAATTCCTCATCATCGACCTCGCATATTGAGCTTGCACAACATATCTTCTTTGCATTTCATCGACCTTGAAGCCAACACATGCTCCAAGCGATGCCAATGGACAAATCCTAAAAGTATAACTTAATACACACATTAGTCCATAAAGATTGTCATTAATTACCAAAACCACACATGGGGGCCCAACATGTTCTTTCAATCTCCCCCATTTTGGTAATTAATGACAATCCCTTTAATAGGGTTTATATAAGGAATATTAATGAATAAAATGGTAATACCAATATCAAATACTACAAAAGTATGGGATATTGGTACCACCACCATATATAGAGCAAACTCCCCCACAATCTATGCATGTGTGATGAACTTGAATTTCATTGCATATATTGCCGATCATTATCATTGGTGGAGTTTCCTCTATATATACCACATGCTAAGCAACAACAAAGATGCAAGAACATGAGAGGCAAATGCACAAGAACAAACTCAATGCATAAACCAACTTCCCTTAAACCCTCTAAAACTTCTCCCCCATTGGCATCGATTGCCGAAATGGGTGACAAGTTCTAGAAGGCAAATATAGTAATAATTCCTCCAAAGGTGTGCCTTCGCACATATCCAATGATGAATACTTGGGAGGGAGTAGAACTATATCGAGATCTGAAGATAGCCAAAATAAAGCCAAATGATGCAAGCAATTTACAAGATCCGACAAATCAAATGAAAACAACAAATGAGTCCAAATGGAAACAACAATATGTTATGATATGAGCAAAAGAGTGCTTCAAATAACAAATAGAGAAGCTCCCCAAGATTTGGGCACAATTGTAAAATAAATGCATTGGAATACATAATGCACAAATATGGAATCCTTGCTCCCCTAAGCATTTAAAGCACAACAAATGATAAAGAAGACAAATGAGCATTATTAAATGAATTAGATGAGCTCCCCAAAAATAATGCACCAATTATGATAATTATATTTGGGAACAAGGTGCATAATCATGGAATCCTCACTCATCCAAATTCATTTAGCAATACAAGGCATGAGAGAACAAGTATGAGTGCCCGAAGATGCAAACAAGTGGAACAAGCACTCATGGGCAAATAAATTTGGAAGCCACCGAAAAATCAAAAAGGAATAAAAGGTGGTATCCAAGGAATAAGATTCAACTAAAATTATCTTCTCATATGTGCATATGTCTCTAAGTGGAAAACATCACAAATACATATGCCAACAAAGACATATGCACACATAAATAAGATATACAAGAAATCACATGAAAGCAAAAATGAAGTCTTAACATATACCAATAAGATTTTTTGCTTCAAAGCACGGCCAAAGGCTCAAATATATCTTATTGTACATTAATGAGCTTCAAATACCAACTCACTACATATATTACAACTATCACCAAGGGAAAAGGAGAAAGTTGAAATATATGGAGAAAGGCAACAAGTATCATAAGATAGAATAGACTAGCAAAAATCTCACTATTGCACATGAGAGAAGTTGATGAAATGATAGGCAATAAAATTGCTAGATTGACATATTTGGGATTGGAGGATCATATGCATGATTTTGTATAGTCCCAATTATATGCACTCATCTCAACTTAAACACATATACAATAGAGAGTCCTCTTAAAACCATGGCTAGAACTACAACAATTACAAATACATTAATTCATGCTAGAAGGCAACCGACAAACGGTTGGAATCAAGATATGTGAGCATGAGAAAGAGATGCTTGTAACCGAGATATAATTGGTATGATGTAGAGGATATGAATTCGTTGATCATCCTATAGCTTGCCTCAAAATTTCTTATAAGCATCACTTCTTCAAAATTGAGAGACAAGCATCCAATATATCTCCAATGTACCTAAAACACATTTAAGTACAAAATGGTGCCAAACTTATTGGGTCCAAAGTAGTTAGTGCAACTACAATATATAGGAGATACTCCACATAAATATGTGCATATTGATGTGAAATTGAATTTCATGCACAACTTAGCCGATGGGATTTGGTGGAGTTTCCCTTATATATTGGATCAAAGAAAGCAAGCATGCCATTATATAGACATATAGTAAATATGCATGCATAAACCTTTCAAGAACCAAAAAAAGGAGATACAATTTGAACAAAAACACCAAGTAAATTGAGATTGCACACACAAGAGTGTGACATGGCAAACGATGTCCAAAATGTATCAAAGAACCAATTCAACACATGAAGGATCACAATTTCAACAAATGAAGTAGGCTAAAGCCAAAGAGCAAAAGATAGATAGAAATACAAATGCTCAAGGATTTATCTCATTTTAAAATGGTCAAAGTGTGAAACAAGGAATGAGACAAAACCAACTCCCAAAAAGAGTAAGGTTCCAACAAGTAAACCAAACTCTCCGAACTTTTCATGATGGCACAAAATACCAAAACGAAAAGATCAAACTTCCAAGCACATAAAACCCGATATGGATCAAACACGGAAGCATAAAAGGATTGTTCTAGATAATATAGGAGAGCTCACCCATAAGTAGTACATTATATAGAATTTTGCTTTTGAATGCAAAATGCACACAGATGAGATCATCACCACTACCTACATTAAATAAAACACACGAGAATACCAATAAAATAAGAAGATTCATAAGAGGCAAGGAAGGAATGGGAGCACACAAAACATTTACTTGGCCAAAGATAGGATACGATTAAGCAAAGGCCAAAGTGACTATGATCAATAAATTCTACCATAACTTTAGTACTCATTTTACAAGGACAATAAATATTGGGAATAATTTTCCCAAGGTAGCTTGCATGGATATCCAAGATCATAGTCACAACTAGAAGCATATAACTAAATATAAGAATTGAGCATGATACTTCGAACAAGATTCTTGGTAGCTTCCAATAGTCACACAATCACTAGTGATTAGAGTAACTTGAAGCAAATGGTTTCCATGATGATATAGAGATCTAAATATGAGGAAACACACCAAGAAACACTCTCATATACAAGATCAAAAATATGATCAACAACAACATTCAAGCAAATTGGAACTTGTATGAGCAAATGTGTCACATAGGTGCTAGATAATTATCAATATTAATTCTAAGTGACACAACCTCGAATATTCACATTTTCTAGGATTGTAATATGCACTAAGCATAAGACTGCCCCATAATGTGATACTACCATAAAAACAACACGAGGCAAAAGGATACAAATAGAGATAATTAATGGACATTATAAAACTTAAATTTCTCATGAGAATTATACCACATAGAGACTAGACAAGAATCCAATATAAGTACTAGGTGGTATTCCTCATGTACACACAATTTTAGGATTGTGGAATGCCCAAGCATAACACTCCCCCAAAATGGGATAATCCATTAATTTCTCACAAGAGCCAAATAGGATACCAAATATAACCAAGAAAGGCTCAAACATAAGAAACATACATACATGGTGTGCCACCTAATCATACACAAATAATCTTTATTTAAAGATAATTAAGTGGATAGCACAATATGTACAAAAACATGGAAGATACAAAACCAACACATGCACAAGGGGGCGAGTAACTTTCAATGTAAAGAGTTTAGCATATGTTACCGCAAGGAGGAACATTGGATATATAATAAAATCATGATAATCCAAATGGCTTGGCTTGACAATAATAATTGATGAAGATCCCTCAATTCTTCATAATGTAACCAAGACTCCAATGCCATCCAACAAACACCTATTGATCAAGTTTTGGCTTGTTGGTCCCCAACCAAGTTGGGTCCTAAGAGGTTAGTCACAATAGGCTTGGCAACCCAAATGGTTCTTTTCTTGACACCACATTGAGCACCAACAAATTTGGCAAACACATTGCCAACCTCATCCTTACGAAGTGAATAAGCATCATCAATCGAAATAGGATGGGATGAGGAGTTACCAATAGTGCATGCGGAAGAAATGTGCCCCTTCTCACGGCATATGTAGCAAGTTCTACTCTTGCTATCTTTCTTCTTAGGTGAAGCCACACCTCGAGGAAGGGCTCGAGTAGTGTTCTTAGGAAGAGGCCCATTGATGACTTGAGGTGGAACTTGAGGCCGCTTCCCTTGATGCTTCACACTAAGAGGCTTTAGCATGGCAACAAGATAACACAAGCATATCATCATGAGATTTATTCAAGTCATTTCTACATGATATGCAAGGACTATTAACACAAGCATGTAAGGAGTTTGTAGTGCTAGAAGTGTTAAAGTCCAAAGATAGATCATTGCAACTAGATAGAGATGAGGGATTACAAATAGTAAGCACACTATCCAAATTGCAATTTCTATCACCACTCACCATATCATTACCATGTGAAAATTCACATGTTGGTGAAGTGGTAGAGTATGAGAACTCATCTCGACCCGAAGTGGAAGCAACACAATCATCCTCAATAATGTTGGACACAACATATTTATCTTGAAGTTTTGTCCATAACTCATGAGCGCTCCAAAAAGGAATGATTGAAGATGTAACTACATAGCTCAAAGAATTAACAAGCACATTAGAAGCTTGAGCATCGAGATATAAGTTTTTCTCATCCTCACTAGATAGATTTTTGAAATCCATTGGAGGAGAAAAACCTATATGTACAATACGCTCCAAATTTGGGTCCAAGTCCCGAAAATGAATGAGCATGCGATTTTTCCATTTATCATAATTTGTGCCATCGAATATGAACATGTCATTGTGCACTAATCCTCTAGCCGACATCTTTACTCTCAAGGCGGTGAAGCCTAAAATGAGAGACCAGGCTCTGATACCAATTGAAAGGATACAGAAGTCGCCTAGAGGGGGGTGAATAGGTGATTAAAACTTGTAAAGCACAACCTAGAAAAAACTAAGGTTTACCTATGTGCACCAACAACTTATGCTAAGCAATACAAGCAACAAAGTGATCGCAAGATATATAGTACTTCAAGCACGAAGGCTATCACAATGTAAAGTACATAAGTAAAGAGCTCGGGTATAGAGATAACCGAGGCACGCGGGGACACCGATATTTTACCGAGTTCCTCCCAACATGGAGTACGTCTCGTTTGGAGAGGGGGTGGTATCAAACCACCAACGCCACAAAAGGCCTCCCTTATTCTCCGGTGAATCTCACCCCAATGGAATCGATCCACATTTCCACTATCGGTGCACTTGTCGATGGAAACCGGAATCTCTCACAAGGATGGGGCACAACTCCACAACTTAATTGGAGGCTCCCAACAAACGCCACAAAAGGCCTCAACAAATGCCACCAAGGCCACAATTCCACCAAGGCCACAAAACCGTCTAGGGTTCCAAGAACCCAAGAGGGACAAGCTCCAATGAGCAATTCAAACCAAATCCTCCGAGGAGAACTCAAACAGATGCAACAAATGCAAATGGCAAGAACACCACAAAGATGCTCAAATCCCTCACTCTCAAGTTCCAACAAAGCTACCAAAGCTATTGGGGGAAGAAGAGAGGAGAAATCAAAGAGAGACACAAAATCCCCCAAAATCTAGATCCCCAAAGATGCACTCACAAAGAGATGAATCGGTTAGGTCAAAACGTGGGGCTAGATCTCCTCTCTCTTCCACTCAAATATGGGCAAGAATCATCGGAGGGAAAAGATTAGGCAAGCTTCAAAATCTAGAGCAAGTATGGACAAAGTTTAGCCTAATAGATAAGAGAGGAGTTTATTGAACTCAAAACCGACAAAGCTTATTTAAAGGCCCCAGAAAATATACCCGTTGGGGCCAGATTTCGACATGTACCGGTAGTACCGTAAATCGCCGGTACTACCGCACTGCGAGCCATGCGAGCAAGTTGAGTCAAGGCGGGCCAGCGCATGCGAGCAAGGGCAGCAGCAGCTGCTGGCGTGCGCGTGCAAGCAGCAGCAGCATCTCGCGGGGCCAGCAAGCAGGCAGCAACGCGCGGTCCATGTTGGGAGCTGGCAGCAGCGCGCGGTCCAGCAAGCAAGCAGGCAGCAGCTAGCGAGCAACGCGGGCGCGCACGCGGGGGCAGGCATGTCAGAACCTAAGCTTCTGTCCTAATCTGAGGCTGTTCCTCTGGGAAGATCGAACGTCTCACATGCGTTCTGGAGATCCAACGGTGACTGTACGTCGTTGTTTTGTTACCTTTAATTCTTACTGTTCACCGTCCAGTTTTATCTGCGTAAAAACTCTGATGTAATAGACTATAAGCCCCTGGCTGTTGGGGAAGACTAAGCTATCGCTTGTTCCGTTTAGTTGTCATGGATTAGCTATAGAAATTCCCCAATCCATAGAGGGGTCTCCAATTATCGGGGGAACTATCGTCTGATCCCCAGCGGGATCTGACAATTGGTATCAGGAGCCAGTCCTTCCTTGGACTCGAAATTCTCTTCCTCCCATACACAACTCGAGCTCGAGTCCGGCGGCGATTCAATTGGAGACGAGGGAGGTTGGGCTCTCCCGGTAAATCCCTCCCTCCTCTCCCCTCTCACGGCGGCGGGGTGTTGTCAGCGGAGGCGCTAGTGGCGGTGACGTCCCTCACGACGCGGCTGACAGCGGCGGCTTGGCGGCGGCGGCAAAAATTCGGAAGCAGACTGAGCGAAGCAGTGCGGTTGCCGGGGATCATCTCCCCCAGTGGTTAAATCCCGGTGCTGCTCTCGGTTAGTGCTTCGTGGAGGCGGGCGGTGGTGGCGGTAGACGGCGGCGGTAGACTCGTACACAAGGTGTTCGACAATATGCCGAAGTCAAAGGCATCTGACGCTGCGCACCAGGCGATGGAGGTACTCAAGCTCGACCTGGAAAGCATGAATACCCGCACAGAAGAAATTGGCTGCAAGGTTGATGGCGTGCAGAATCAAATGGAAGCACTCTCAACCAAGTTCTCTCGTCTCGAAGCTCTACTAACAGCAAGTTTGGAGAAGCAAGCTGCGGGGAAAGAAATAGAACCAACATTGGGCCAAACTGCTGCTACTGGTAACAAACATGACTATGTGTGGCATGAGGGTCCTCCACATTGGCGCAGAACGACTGCCACAGCAGACTATCACCAAGAACAGCCACACCAAGATACCGATCACCATGAGGAGGGCAGGTATGAGCCTCAATATCAAGAATTCCATGAGCGTGAGTATGCTTCCTGTGGCGCCCCACAAAAACCACTACTAGAAAATCGCGTGTTTTTGTGCATTGCATCATCATGACTGTATGCTCATGTCATCATGCCACATTGCATTTGAGCGTCGTCATGTCATCTTGCATTTGTTTGCATAAAACTATTTTGAAAAGCCTGGTTTGTTTTCTAAACGCCCCGTCTTTAATTCAAAACCAAAACCCGGGTCTCCGGAATATTTTGTTTCGTCTACCAACGGTTTGCAAAAAGCCCTGTTTTAAATAAATAAAATGTTAAATATTTTTAGGGGGCAGCCGAACCGGGCCGATCCGACCCAGTCGGCCACCCCAGTACAAAACCAGCCTGTCTAAATCCTTTCCTACCCCAACCTAATCTACCCATCCCCAGCCACATCACCCCACCCAATCCCCTCTCGCCACCTCATCTCTCATCTCTCCTCCACCCACTCCCAGCCTGCCACATCACCCCCCAGCCACCACCTACTCCCTCACACACACCCAGCACACACGCACCACACGCACATGCTCCCGCGTGGACCCCACCCCGCTAATCCTGTCTCCCCTCTCGCGCGACCCCCACCTCGCTTGCTCCCACCTCTTCCCCGTGACCCCTGTTCCCCTCGCGTCCTCCTTCTTCCTCACAGGAGGGCGGCGCCGCCGCGGTGCCCCGTTCCCCTCCCTCTGCATCCTCGTGCAGCCCGTCGCCAGGCACGCCAACAGGCCGCCTAGGACCTCCACCAGCGCGGTTCCTGCTGCTCGCCTCCTTGCGCCGCAACGCCTGTCCCCGTGAGCGCGCGTCCTCGCCAGATCCTCAACGCGCCACCGCCTCCCCGGAGCCCGCCTGCAGCCTCTGGATGCTTCTCCGGCCTCGCCTTCCTCGTCCTCTGTCTCGCCTGGTCCCATGCACCCCTCTCCTCCACTCGCCGCCCCGGCTCCACTCCCTCCTCCTGTGGAGCCCTCCGGCCGGCAGCAGCTCGGCGAGCCAGCACCGGCGCCACTCCCTGACGGTCCTCCGGCCGCCGCCACGTCCATACGCGCGTGAAGCCACCGCCGTTCTCCTCACGGTCGTCGGCCCTGCGCCTCCTCCCTAACCCCCGACGGCCTCAGCCTTCCCCAGGACGCCACCACGGACCCGTGCGTGTTCCGGCCGCCTGAAGTGGGCGTTCGCTCGAGCCCCCTCAACGCCTCCTCCACTCCATCGTTCATCTGTTGCAGTGCAAAGGGATCTTCCCTGTTTGATTTTGGCCATGTTTTTGTGACTTGCCAATGCACTCTGTCTTGTTCCGACTGACGACCGTTGTTTCCTTGTATGCCTCTAGTGTTCCCTAGCCGAGAACCGTCCCCACTTCTTGTAAATCCTCTCGGAAGTCACCAACAAGGCCGTCAAGCTCGACAGGGGGATCCGACTAACCTGATGAATCACCAGAGATGAACAAAGTTCACCGATCATTGAATCCGGACGCCAAGACCGCCCACATGGAAACTTAGAACTCCAGATCCAAAGACCTCGCCATGGAACCGAAGCCCGTTGGACCCGAAGACGCGGAAACACCGAGCCCTCCTTCCCGGAAACCAAACCCGAACCCCTCGGAACCCCATGTTCTCCTACCTGGAGACCCCGATGCCTTCGACACGGAGCACCGAGGATGCCTTCATGGGACGCCAAGACACCCGTCGAACCCCGAAGACCGAACCCCGTGGACCGACATGATCTTCTTCACGGATATGACAAGTACTTCCTCGAGGATGCCAAGTTCTTCACCCTGAATGCCAAGACCGACTTGATGGCGCGGACCCGACAAGATCTTCGCAACGACAAGATCGACACCGACCAGGACGGATCCGATGCGCCCCGACGCCGAACCAAGTCCTTCTTCGCGGAACGCCAAGATCTACTCTGTTATCCGAGAACGCTCCCGCCGGGACCGAACCCCAGACCCAGACCCTGAGACCGAACCCCGAACCCCCGGAACCAAGATCTTCCGAACCCAGATGTGTGAACCTTTTCCCGAGCCCCTATTTTATAAATGCTATATATAAACTTGTTGCATTAAATCATTCATGTCGCATACATAATTGTGTGGTTTGGGGGCATTAAGCCGATTCACCTTATAATTAAATATGGAGTCAATATGCGGGGTATCTTTGTCTTATTCCGGACTCCATTTAAATTGGTGCAGCAAACCGGTGCTATCTTTTGCCATGTTAAGACAACATTTAAATTGCGGGGTATCTAAACAACATGAACCATCTATTTAATTGTCGGGACCCCGGTTCCGTCTAATTTTGACCTAATTGCCTTGCATCTTGCCATGTCATACATCATACATGCATCATGCCCGATCTTCTGCCGTAGTATTAAATAGTGCATCCGGTGTTTATTCTAGTCTTTTGGTTCTTCGCGGACTAGGCCGATGAGTTGATGCGAGTGTCGCCCCGATCTTCGGATAAACCTTCGGCAATGTTTTCAGGCGAGCACCTCCCCCTTTCTACCTATCTTACTTTTATAGTGTTTATTCCCTCCTGTTGACCTATTGCTATCTGTGATGCGTTGCTCTAGATTTCGTACCCGTGATATCCCTTGCAGCCTTATATTGCCTTGGACACATCCTATTACCTGTTGATTGGTAGATAGTTGGACTTGCGCGTCGTAGTCGCTTGCTCAAGTGTTGTTGCGTGTCGTCCAGTACCACAGTTGTTGGAGTATTGCTGCATGTTTAATGTTGGAGATGTTCATGGCTTTAATTATAATTTAATTCAATTATCGTTTAATAACTAAAATTGAAGTAGGTAAATGCAGAGGCACAGGTGGGCAATAGATGTTATTTGGTTGTTAACCGTCCACTTGTGTCCCGTAGGAACCCGAGTACTTGATACCTGTTCCTTGAATATTCGCGCTATCCACATCCGGGAGGATTATGGGACCCCCCTGAGCCAGAGCTTGATTCATTCTTATTTCTTGGGGCCACAAACTAGTTTGAGGTTTTATTTACTATCCTGTACTTATGCCATGCTTTACTGCTTTATTTAAATTGTGCGAGGTACTGCACACTGTACTGTTTAGGATCGGGACACATTTTCGCGGTATCGACAAGCCCAGTCACACTTTCGGGTTCCCAGTCGTTTAGAGCCGTCCACCCAAACCTTGAGTCCGTTTCGGAGTCAGCTAACTTCGTTGCGGGTAGCTTAATGGGGTGGCCCCCTGAAATATTTCTGAATCTGGTGATTGCTTTGTCGTGAAGGCCTCGTTGGGTTTTGATTTGGTTTTTCCGAGGTTGATCGAGTGTGTGTTGCTATTTGTGCACCCCTGTAGGGTAAAACTTTCTGAAAGCCGTGTCCGCGGTTATGGACGACTTGGAGCACAGTATCTCGATCATAGACAACTATAACTAAAGTAGTGCTATAAATTTGACTTTATAATGACTAGTAATCAGCTTCACTATAATGGAATGGATAAATAAAATTGCCAACAATTGCTTGTTTGGGTTGTCGCTTGCTACCATTGTACCTGACTAGTAAGTATTGCAACTATAACGGAATGGCTAAATAAAAGTACCAACAACTGCTGGGTTTGGGATATCTCATGCTAATTGTATCTGACTAGTAAGTGTTGCAACTACAACGGAATGGTTAACTAAAAGTGCCCACTGCTTATTATATCAGGATGACTATCTATACCTGACTAGTAATTGCTGCAACGATAACTGAATAAATAAAACTGCCAACTGTGTGTGTTCCTCGGTTGACTTTCTCGGTTGGTATCGAGGGGGAATATCAGGATGGGTTTGTTTGGTGTTAGAATCAGGTTGGTTCCGAATAGGTCTTCTCTTATCCCTCTCTGGTAGCCGACAGTTATATCGAGTCTCTATAGGTTGTTTAGTGCATGCTGCGCTGCCGCTTCAGTCCACCATACCTATGTAGGCGAGGAACGCCGAATTCTAGCCTCGCCGTGTACTGGCCTCAGTACTGACCGCTCTCTCTTTTTCCTTTGCCCTTTGTCGGCACCCCTTTTGTTTAAGCAGGTTTTGAGATCGACGTCGTTAGCAGGGTTACCCTTCCGGCTTGGCCTGGGCAGGGTTATGGACGCCATTGGTTATTCTTCAGGGCTCTTAGCCCCATGCATCTTGTCCGTAGATGGACGCTCTATCGTTTTCAAGGTGATTTGGATCTTTGTTCTGTATATCTGTATTCTTGACTCATTGAGTCGCTATATATATATATCTGTTCTGTGGGTCCCATCGAGGACTGTTGTGTAATGTTATTACTTCGTTTTCCACCCGCACGCAAGTGCCTGGTGGGCACCTTTGAATCGTTTCTATGCGGGTTTGGCGGGAATCGCTAAAACTTGCATAGGGCCGATTCTGAGGGTGTTACACTTCCCATGAATATCGACAGCCTTATTATGAGACTCACCACTATGACACACAATATACCTACCCAGAACCACAACCCTTTCCACCTCAAACCTACTATCACCCACCCAACCACAACCCACAATTCCATTACAATCCCCAACCCAACTACAACCAACAGCCAAACAGGCCTATGTACAATGACCCATACAATTACCCAAACACTTACCAACCAAACCACCACAATCCTCCAAACCCAAACCCACCACATTATCAATACCCACCCAATTTCAACCAAATCCCAAATCCTAGACAACAACCAGAGATGAACCACACCAGATACATCCCAAACCCTGAACAACATCGAAACCAGGGCTACCAAAACAGGAACAGGGATAACTGGCATCATGATAGAGGACCACACAATAGAGAGAACAACAACCAAGTTTTTCACAGAGACGCCCAGTTCTATAAATCCATAGCCAAGGCACCAAAAATGGACTTCCCTCGATTCGACGGCAGTAATCCTCAGGAGTGGCTTAGAATGACAAACACATACTTTGATATGGTGTATGTTCGAGAGGATGCCAAATTAGATTATGCTTAGATGTATATCACAGGGAAGGCAGATATTTGGCTCAGAAATTCTGGGGTACTAGAAGAAGGCCTCACTTGGACCAAATTCTGTGAAGCATTAGTAACACGCTTCTCCACCAGCACCTCCTATGATGTTGTGGAAGAGTTCAACAACATCAAACAAGGAGATAGCACAGTTGATGAATACATTGATCGTTTCGAGAGCAAAATGGCAGATTACAAGAAGGAGAATCCAGATGTAAAGGAGTCATACTTCATCAAATGCTATATCAATGGCTTACACGCAGAGATAAGGCATCAACTGAAATCATTTGAGCCAAAGACACTGTACCAAGCAGTGGAACATGCTTGCAATATGGAGCGCAGTATTCAAGATGCTGCCCAAAACCACCGTCGACTCCTTGCTAGCAGCCAGAGGAATTCATATACAAGCTCTAGTTTCACCAAACCAAAGCCGGCAACAGAAGCAATGCCTCCTCGTAAAGAACCCGACAAGAATATGGGTAAACCAGAACTCAAACCGAGAGAACCAAACTCGTGCAAATACTATGGGCAAAGTTGGTTCTTTGGACACCGCTGTCAACAATACAAACGCCTGAACCTCATGACTTCTGAAGAAATTGAGGAACCAGAAGATGATCAACAAGATCAAGAGGAATCATACGATACAGAACCAGCAGATAATGCCACTGAACAGGTTCAGAACATGCAAATATCCCTGCAGGCAGCACGGGGCACTAGCTCCACCAACACATTCACTGTGAGGGTAAATATTGGAGGAAAGCAAGGACTGGCCGTGTTAGATACAGGCAGCACTCACACCTTCATGGACTTAAAGTTCTCTACCAAAATCTAGTGCACTAAAGACCTTCAGATAATGCTGAGTTATATTCATCGTAAGCTTCTTAGCACGGCCGGATTATATTTTTTTTTCCTACTGCCGACTGACGCAGTCGTGTTTTGCGCAGATCATTTTCCAGAAGCTAAGCCCGTGAGCTCTAAAGAGGTTATTAGTGCCCGTGTGCGCCGAGGTGTTCCTGTTGACGCGGACTCGGAGTACTCGATGGAAGATTTCCTGGTTGCTGTCGGCGCTGCAGTTGGTCCGATGAAAATTATGGGCAGGGATTTGGTGCAGGCAGCTATCCGAGCCTACCATGTTCTCTGGCCGAATACTTCTGGGACTCCTGATATCAATGAGGTCAAATTGCCGGTGGAAAGATTAATGGCATCCGAGAGGCAACTAAGTCTTTGGAGGGAATCAGCCGGACGAGCTGGCGCTGATATGGATCTCACTGTTATCATGTCATGGGTATGAAGATATTTCTCTTGATATCTTGAGAAATTTGCGCACTGGTTCCCGTTGGGTTGAGGACCCAACCTTTGTCGCTCTTCGGCAAGCTCGCGCCTTCCAGCTCGTTGAGTATGCCGACGTGCATACCTGGAACGAAGGTCCGAGTTTCCTTCCTAACCCGGAAGACGAGGTCGTACTTGAGGATGCGTCGGATAACAACTCAGCTGAACAAGGAGAAGATGAGGATGACTCGTCTACTTCTGGTGATTCCAGTTCGAGCTCAGATGGTAATGGCGACGCGCGATCCTCATCCAAAGGTACTGGGCATTCTACTGCGCAAACTGACGCTCCTCAGCAGCCTCGGGCTTCCTCTGAAGTTGCTCCTGGGTATGTGGAGGGCGAGGCAACCTTGGCCGAAGTTCCGCCTACCTCGGAGTGCCCAGCCCCTGACCAAGTTATTGCCTCTCCAGCTAAAAACCTCTAAGTCATTTCTTATCCCTGGTATGCCGGGTGTATGATGTACGTGGAATATTTGTCCGTCTTCTGTATGGTATGAATTTCTTTTGCCGTGCTCTGCTGAGACATATATGGTTGTAATTGTTATCACTTTGTTTAAGTGGTCTTGTTCGTCCGAATCCTTGCTTTGGCGGCCTGCAATTTCTTGATTTTGGGATATATATTTGCCTTTGTACTCCCGTGGTTTAGACTATTAATCTGGGTGTGGACTTCGAATATCATACGAGATTGAGCTGTTCTTACTTTGAGTGTCGAAGTTTGATACCTTCCTTGTATCAAAGGCTAACCACTACTTCGAAACAATATATGGCAGTCCCCGAGTCACTGCCTATGGCGCCGAAGTCTAGTATGTAAACCAAATTTCAGAAATAATATAAGACGGTCGCCGAGTCGCTGCTCAAGGTGCCGAGGTTTAATATACCACCTAAATCTGGAAATAACATGAGACCGTCTCCGAGTCACTACTCACGGTGCTGAGGTTTAGTATGTGAATTAAGATTAGAAATAAATCTGGGGCAGTCCCCGAGTCATTGCTCATGGTGCCAGGTTTCAATACATAACCCAATTTTAAAAGCAATCTAGTGCAATCCTTGGGCCATTGCTCGAGGTGCCGAGGTTTAATACATAACATAAAATTGAAATAACATACGGCAGTCCCCGAGTCACTGCTCTGGATGCCGAGGTTTGATACATAACATAAAATTGAAATAACATATGGCAGTCCCCGAGTCACTGCTCTGGATGCCGAGGTTTAATACATAACATAAAATTGAAATAACATATGGCAGTCTCCGAGTCACTGCTCTCGATGCCGAGGTTTAATACATAACCTAAAATTGAAATAACATATGGCAGTCCCCGAGTCACTGCTCTGGATGCCGAGGTTCGAAACATAATTGGTGCTTGATCTTGAGATACTACTTTACAATGTGTCACTGATGACTGCTACGAGTAAAATGGACGAAGTAAAGCTACGTTCCACGGCCTTTTCGTTTCTTCGCCGGCTTTGTCTGCCCTGTCCTTTCCAGGGGATTGAGAATCGATCAGGTAATAGGCATCATTGTGCAATGCTTTGCTCACGACAAATGGTCCTTCCCATAGAGGTGACAGCTTGTGCATGCCGGCCGTGTGTTGCACCAGTCGGAGAACTAAATCTCCTTCTTTGAACACTCTTGGATTCACCTTCTTGCTGTGATATCGTTGCAAGTTCTGCTGATAAATAGCTGATCTTGATAGCGCCAGCTCTCTGGCTTCTTCTAGCAGATCAACAGTATCTTGCCGAGCTACTTCATTTACTTCTGAAGTTGTATATTGAGTAACTCTTGGCGAGTCATGTATTATGTCGGATGGAAGCACGGCTTCTGCCCGTATACCAGAAAGAATGGTGTATAACCTGTTGATCTATTTGGAGTAGTTCTGAGGCTCCATAATACAGCTGGTAGTTCCTCAATCCAACATCCTGCCGACCTTTGCAGCGGTTCGACGAGTCGTGGTTTTATTCCGGACAATACTAGTCCATTAGACCTTTCCACTTGCCCATTGGATGCTGGATGAGCCACAGAGGCAACATCTAATCTTAAGTGCTTTTCTTGGCAAAATCTAGCGAAAGCTCCTTCTGCAAAGTTTGTGTCGTTATCTGTAATAACACTGTGCGGGTATCCATATCTTAAGATAATATCTTTGAGTAATTTCACTGTTGTGGGCCCATCGCATTTTTTTATTGGTTTCACTTCAATCCATTTTGTGAACTTGTCCACCATAACCAATATGTGGGTCATCCCACCTCGGGGCGGCTTAAATGGTCCCACCATATCTAAGCACCACACATAAAACGGCCAAGTAATGGGTATCATTTTTAACTCGGACGATGGCATGTGTATCTTGGTTGCATATCTTTGACAACCATTGCATTTTTCAACCAGCTCTTTGGCTTCTTTCAACGCGGTTGGCCAATAAAACCCATGCCTGAATGCTTTGGCCACTAAGGCACGAGATGAGGCATGATGTCCACATTCTCCTTGATGTTTATCTAGGAGGATCTCCTGGCCTTCTGCCGAACTCACACATCTTTGCAATACACTTGTGACGCTTCTTTTGTATATAGCTCATTATTTATGATTGTATAAGCTTTAGCTCTCCTTGCTATCTGTCTTGATAACACCTCATTATTCGGCAAAGTCGCATCTCTAAGGAAAGAGAATATGGGTTGCGCCCATACAGGTGTGATTTTCTCTGGTGTGGTCTCACTGTATATTTCCATGTTTTCTGCCGACATAATTACCTCGGCTTTCTCCATAGTTATGCTTACCCTCAGCTGTATTTCTCTTGGGGAATTCCGGGTTATATTGCTGGTCAATTTCCATCGGCATACTATCTTCTGCTGAATTTGCCGGAATAAAGATGGATTCGGACTCTGGTGATGGTGTTACCGATGGTTTCCTTCGGTGCTCTAGGGTGATACCCGGGGGAATTGACTGCCTGGTTGATCCTAGCTTTGGCAACGTGTCTGCGGCATCTTTTTCTGTCCGAGGTATATGGTGAAATTCACATCCTTCAAAGTATCCACTAATCTTTTGCACATGAAATCTATACAAAGCCATATTATCATCCAATGCGTCCCAATTGCCTGAGACTTGTTGTACTACTAGATCTGAGTCCCCATAGAATAAGATTCGGCGTATGCCAATCTCTTTTGCCACCTTCAATCCATGGACCAGTGCTTCATATTCGGCTACGTTGTTTGACGCGGCAAAATGTATTTGCAGCACATATTTCAGCTGATCTCTTTTGGGCGAGGTTAACACTATCCCTGCCCCCAAACCATTTCTTAGTTTGGAACCGTCAAAGTGCATCGTCCAATAATTCGGGTCTGGTAATGGTGGCTCATATTGCACCTCGGCCCAATCTACGAAGAAGTCGGCCACAGCCTGAGATTTGATTGCATCTCTCCTATCGAATTGCGGAGCATAAGGTGACAATTCAATTGCCCATTTTGCTATTCGGCCACTTGCATCTTTGTTACTCAATATGTCGGCTATGGGTGCTTCACAAACCACTTTGATGGGGTGCTCTTCGAAGTAATGTTAAAGTTTCCTTGCCGACATGTACACTCCATAAGCCATCTTCTGATAATGTGCGTAATTTTTCTTTGAAGCGGATAACACCTCGCTCAAATAATACACCGGCCTTTGTACTGACTTATCATTTTCCACTCGTTCTACGACGATTACAGCACTCACTACTCTGTTGGTAGCCGCTATGTAGAGTAACATAGGCTCTTTTGATAATGGAGAAGCTAAAATGGGCGATGTGACCAACATCCTTTTCAATTCATGAAATGCACTGTCTGCTTGTGGAGTCCAAATGAACTTATCTGATTTCTTCATCAGTTGTAGACTGGTAATGCCTTCTCCCCCAGCCGACATACAAACCGGCTGAGCGAGGCTAAACAACCCGTGAACTTTTGTACGTCATTTAGACACCTTGGCAACTCCATCCTATCTACTGCCTTTATCTTGCTTGGGTTGGCCTCTATACCTCGGCTAGACACGAGAAAACCGAGTAATTTTCCTGCTGGAACGCCAAATGTGCATTTTTCCGGGTTAAGCTTCATTCGGAACCTCCTCAGGTTTGCGAAGGTCTGCCGTATATCACTCAGTAATGTTTTGCTTTCTTTGGTTTTGATAACCACATCATCCACATATACTTGTACATTTTTTCCTATCTGGTCATGTAGACATTTTTGCATGCATCTTTGATACGTTGCTCCTGCGTTGCACAGGCCGAATGGCATTGTGCGATAGCAATAAGCCTCGTACGGGGTAATAAACGCAGTCTTTATTTGATCGGCCGGATTTAATGGTATCTGGTGAAAACTAGAATACGCGTCTACAAATGACAATAGTTCACAACCAGCGGTCGAATCAATGACTTGGTCTATTCTAGGTAAGGGAAAAGGATCTTTTGGACACGCCTTGTTCAGGTTCGTGTAATCGATACACATTTGCCATACAATGGCTACATTCGGATCATCCTTCTTCTTTTCTACTAGCACCGGGTTTGACAACCAATCCGGATACAGCACCTCCATGATGAACCCGGCCGCCAGGAGCCGAGCTATTTCATCCCCTATTATTTTTCTCCTGTCTTCGGCGAAGCGGCGGAGAGGTTGCTTCACCGGTCTTGCTCCTGGCCTTACATTCAGAGAGTGCTCATCCAACTCCCTCGGAACACCTTGCAGATCCTGAGTTGACCATGCAAAGATATCCCGATTCTCATGGAGGAAGTTGGTGAGCTCGCTTTCCTATTTAGCATCTAGGCCTGCAACAATAGTAACAGTACGCTCTGGGAATTGCTCATCTATCTGAACTTTCTTTGTTTCTTTAGTCGGCTGGAAGGAGACACTTCCATGGGGATTGGCTAATGCCGGCATATTCAGCTGTGCCGACTGAGCGAGGGCTGCTACCTCCTGAATCCTTCTTTTTTCTCTTGCTATGACCAATGACTCGGCCAAATTTGACCCGGCTGAAGCACATTCCATTGACTTCATGTAATCTCCTGCTACTGTGATCACTCCTTGTGGTCCGGGTAGCTTCATTTTCAGATAACTCACATGACAGCTGCCCATGAATTTGGCCAATGCTGGCCGTCCGAATAAAGCATGATAACAACTCTCTAGATCCACCACCTCAAACTCTAAGTTTTCTGCTCTGCAGTTATCTCTTGTGCCGAATAACACATCCACTCGAACCTTACCAACGGGTTCGCACGAAAGCCCTGGTACTATCCCATGGAAAGTGGTCCTCGTGGATTGTAGCATGTTCTGCGATATTCCGAGTTTATGCATGGTATCTTTGTACATGATGTTGATACTGCTCCCATTGTCAATGAGAACCTTTGAAAATTTCACATTGATGCTTGGTCCAACAAATGTTGGATCCAACACGAGTGCATACGACCCCGGACTCGGCATTATCTTGGGGTGATCCTTTAAGCTCCAAGTTACTTCTTGATCTGACCAAGGCACATATCTTGGTACCGCCGGCATAACTGCATTTACTTCCATATGCCGGCGCTGTACACTCTGCTTGTCTTGTTGTTCCGTCGTGAACACGCAATACGACTGATGATGTTCTCTGTAATCATTACGTCCATTGTTTCCTGGATTTGTCCTTCCATCCTGGCCTTGGTTCATCACTTGATGTACCGCATCCCTCCGGTCCGAGTTATCATATCTCGGGGGAGGAGGCGGTAACATTAGTTGCTGTGCATTTGCTCCAGTCAACTGCGGCTGATGTTGCTGATGTACTTGGAGAGGTGCTGCCTAAATGCCTGCGGGGTTTCCCATTGCATTTTTCATCCATGCACATTGGCAGGTCGTATGGTTGGCCGGCCTGGCTGGGTTTGACGTGTGAAATTTACACGGCTGATCTAACATAGATTCGAACGTATACTTCGACCTCTCCTGCCATTGCTTCTTTTGTTCCGGGGTCCACTATCTTTTTCCTTCATTCCTTGGTGTCCACTGCTGAGGACCATTCTTTTGCCGTTGAGTCGTTCCGTGACTCGGCTGATCTTGTGCTACCGCTGCCACTTGGGCCGAATTATATCTATAATCCAGCCTTTATTCTCTTCTTCTTCCTCTAAATTCATTACGCCTGGATGACCCGGCAAAATCTCTTGCATACTGGTCTTGTTGCTCCCGATGATCTGCCGACATTAATTCTGGTTGCGTCGGATCTCCCAATGCATAGGAGTCCGCTATTATGATGGTTTCTGCCAATGTGGTTGGCATATCTCTTTGCAGTCGCTGCCATAACACACTGGCATAACGGCATCCTTGAGCGAACCAAGCTATTGCTTGCGACTCTATAACTCCTTCACACGAGTTTCTCAGGTTACACCACTGAGTTAAAAACTCTCTGTCTATTTCATTCGGCCTTTGCTTGCACATGGCTAACTGTTGCGGCCTGTTTGGCCTCTTGTATGTACTGGTAAAGTTGCTAACGAACATTTCTTCAAAATCGAACCAACAGTTGATATTGCCTGATGGTAGATTATTAAGCCATACCCTAGCTGGTCCTTCCAATATTTGTGGGACATATCGTACTGCCCATCGTAAGTTCCCGCCTGCTATTTTCACAACAGTGGCATAATCAATCAACCAGTCTTGTGGTTTGGTGCTCCCATTATATGTCTTTGTGCCTCTTGCCATATGAAAGTTCGGCACAGGTGGTTCGCCCATGATCCGTGGTCCGAAGCACGTCGGACCCGGTGGACCCTGTTCTTCCAGCAACTCGGATCGGTATAGCCGGTCTAGCTTTACTCTGGCATCATTTGATGGCAAATCTCTGTACAGAACTCTGTCCTGCATTCCATAGTGGTTATTTCCACCATGGATCGCATATTCCATCTCGGAATACCCATCATTGTACCTTTCATTTACTTGATTGTGGCGAGATGGTCTTGCTTCTCTTTCCTGCCGAGGTTCATGTCTTGGCTGCGGGTTGAGCGGCGGTTCTCTCCTTACTTCAACCGGGATATTGTTCTCGTGATTACCTCTTCCGAGTTCTCCTCCGCCGAGGTCTCCATTGCCTCGGCTTCCGCCGTCTTTCTCAGCATGGCCGAGATTCCTCTCACCACTGTTACCTCGGCTTCCATTGCCTCTGTTCTCGTTTGCTTTCCTAGCTATCGCCGGATCATACGGAACAATTTGCTTGTTCCTCTTTCCTGAAGTTACCGCTTTGTCCTTTCGTGCATTGTTTCCGGGTGAGGACGCTGCTGCCACGGATAAGGCAGGTGCTGCTCCAGCCGAGTGAACCATTCGCGAGGCCCCCGGCCTCGCCGGGTCTGCCCTGAGCATTTCTTCGTTTTGCTGGTTCGCGATGCGCACCAGCTCATTCACTCTTTCTTGCTGTTTCTGTCGGGCTTCGCCGGTCAATCCTTCTAACTCTAATGTTGCGGCATTTGCCGCTCTCAGGTTCTTTGCCGGGGTACTGTATCTCGGCAAGCCCAAATCAACTGATTCTGCCTTATGAGCATCATGCTCCTTGTTGATATCATCTATGAGGTTCTTCCCTCTTAATCTCAACTCGTCAACCCTTTCGGGAGCGACGTCAAGCTTATTAGCTTTGGCGTATTCTCGCAGGGTCCTGTTTAAGGACTCCCGCAAGGCCGACACCTTTTTTGCTTCTACCAGCACCTTTTGCCTGGTTTCTTCTAACTCTGACTGAGCATTAGCCGGATCAAGTATCGGCGCTACAGGGGTAGTCAAGTTTTCTATGGTTGCCTGAAGAATGTTTTCTGGTCTTTCCAGAGGTGGCCCTCTTACTCTTGGTTCCTTTGTGGTGGTGTCCTGTACTTCGGCCTGGTTGGTCACTGGAGGGATTACCTCGGTGGGTGGTGGTGCCGTCTGCCTGGGTGCGACCTGCACGCCCGCGGCAGGGTCTCTGGTTGATCGGGCGCCCGCTACTCCCGCCTGCGCTCCGGCTACAACCATCACCTCGACGCTGCTCACAGGATGCGCTCCGCGTGGGCGGCTCGCAGCGCTAAGGGGTGGCTCTCCTGCAACAACAACCTGGTGAGGATAAATGTCGGAGATGTCAATGCCGACGTAGACCCTGTGCCCGCCCAAGCTGATGAAGACACCGTTGCACGGGGGAGTTTTTCCCCTGAAGCTGCCTGCATTGTCGCTGACGTAGTCACAGAGATCGAATCTCCGGACCAAGCCAGAAACAATGCGCTCGCCAGTGTTGATGAAGTTTCCCGTCCGGATCATGACTCCAGCTAGCACCGCTGCTAGCCCCATGGTGGGCGCCAACTGTCGTGGTGGTGGCACGACAGATGCCATGGGTAGGCTAAAGTTCGGGGGCCAATGGATGCTAGAGGGATCTGGGGAGGGAAGATGCAGTTGATTCTACACACAGAAGACTAAGGCAAAGATCTTTATTTCTCCTTCTTTGGGCTACAAGTGCTCCTTGAACTGTATACAGGGAGAAAAGAAGAACTTTACCAGCCTAACGGTACTAAATGAGCCGATCCCTTCCTCAGGGTCCAAGCCTCCCCTTATAAAGGAGAGCCTTGGGTGCCTTTAGGGCTGACGGGGCAAGCATATTCGAGGAATATGCTTGTCCCAAAGTAGTAGTTCGGCGGCCTCCTTTCCCTGTCGCCCTTCTAATGACGGCAAGGCTCCAGAGGGCCCCTCCTGCGTGCCTCGGGCTTCTGGACTGTCACCTTCGTGACCTCCTTCTGCCCCTCTGTCGCTCAGTGCCTTTGTCCCTTATGCTTGGCTCCGCTCAGATTCTCCCTAGCCTGCGGCTAGAGTTTGACTTTAGGCTTCTCCTTCTCTTGCAAGCTTCGTCTCATTCGGCCCTGCCTCGCGTAACTCGGCTTGTCCTTCACCTGCATTAAGATTACTCGGGCTAACCCGGCCGACTTATTCAATATTTCGGCCGGGTAACGCCTTGCCATTATTATGAGGGTCCTGCCCTTCCCTATCTTGGCCGAACTCTACAGGATTCGGCCGATTCATACTATAACTCAGAAACTAGACGGGCAACTTCCTTTCATCTTTCCCCGTCTTTACCCTACCCGAGGTCATCTCCCCAACACCAAGCAAAGTAAATGTGTTTTCGCCACTAACCAAGTCGAGTACTTGGGTCACATCATCTCTGAGCAAGGGGTAGGCACGGAACCAAAGAAAATTGAGGCAGTCAAAACCTGGCCCTTACCAACAAACATCACTCAGCTCCGAGGATTTTTAGGTCTTGCTGGCTATTACCGTCGGTTTGTCAAGTATTATGGGTTGATATGCCGTCCATTGCATGATATCCTTAAGAAGGACAATTTCAAGTGGACTGACACACAATCTGTAGCCTTTGAACAACTAAAGACAAGCTTGATTACTGCACCAGTTCCGGCTCTCCCTAATTTCCACCTGCCCTTTACCTTGGAGACCGACGCTAGTGGCACTGGACTAGGCGCAGTTCTGATGCAACAAGGCAAACCTATCGCTTACTATAGCAAGACACTTGGCCCCAAAGCAGCTGCTATGTCCACCTATGACAAGGAGGCCCTGGCAATTCTGGAATCTCTTAAGCGTTGGCGCCATTATTTCCTGGGGACAGAACTGAAGATTTAAACAGATCAACAAAGCCTCAAGTTTCTCGCCGATCAGAAAGTGGTTGATGGCATCCAACACAAGTTACTACTCAAACTTCTGGAATTCACTTATACTATTGAGTATAAGAAAGGGAACGAAAACAAGGCTGCTGACGCCTTAAGCAGAAAACCAGCGTCCCTGATGGCCACCACTATCATTGTTCCCACCTGGGTTGACACTGTCGAGGGAAGTTATAAACAAGACAATCACTGTTAGGACTTGTTACAGAAGTTAGCGATTAATCCTTCATCGGATCCAAATTACACACTTCATGGAGGAGTATTGAGAAACAAATGCAGAATTTACATTGGCAATGACAAAACCTTGAAAACGCAACTAATGGAGTCAATGCATGCCTCACCCATTGGGGGTCATTCTGGAATGGTGGCTAGCTACCATCGCATCAAAAGGTTATTCTTTTGGCCGGGTCTCAAAAAGGACATGGAACAGTTTATTTCGGTGTGTCCCATCTGCCAAAGAGCCAAGGCAGAGCATTGCCAATATCCAGGTCTTCTGAAACCTCTAGACCCTCCTGATATGGCTTGGCAACACATCACAATGGATTTTAACGAAGGGCTGCCGAAATCACACGGGAAAGAAGTCATTCTGGTGGTCGTGGATAGAATGACAAAATATTCACATTTTATACCTCTATCTCACCCTTACTCTGCAAACGCACTGGCTCATGCCTTTATGGAGAATGTTTTCAAGCTTCATGGCCCTCCTATCAGCATAGTCACTGACAGAGACAGAATATTCACAAGTGATATGTGGCAGCAAGTCTTCAAAACAATGAATGTCAAGTTAAAGCTTAGCACAGCTTATCATCCTCAAACCGATGGGCAATCCGAGAGAGTGAATCAATGCCTTGAGACATACCTCTGTTGCATGGTCTTTCAAGCACCAACAAAATGGGCAGATTGGCTTCCCCTTGCAGAATGGTGGTACAATACTTCTTACCACACCGCTCTCAAAGTCACACCATTTCAGGCATTATATGGTTATGCTCCACCAATGATAAGTGAAGTGTGCATTCCTGGCCCAGCTGATGCTGAAGCTAAAGATTTCATTCAAGAGAAGAAGGAAATGCTCATTCGTTTGAAAGAAAACCTGAGTCAAGCCCAGGCAAGGATGAAGAAGTATGTTGACGCTAAACGCACAGAGCGATCATTTGAACCAGGTGATATGGTCTATCTTCGTATGCAACCTTATCGAATGGCTTCATTTGGTCTCAGACAATCCATCAAGTTAACCAGCAAATATTATGGTCCTTTCTGTGTCTTGGAAAAGATTGGACTACTAGCATACAAGTTGTTGTTACCACACGGGGTCAGCATTCATCCAGTCTTCCATGTGAGCCAGTTGAAGAAGCACCTAGGAAGTAAAGCAGTCCCTGAAGAAGGTTTGCACTGATTGGAGAGGATGGCAAGATCAGGACAGAGCCTCTGCAGGTACTTGAAACAAGATCTTTACCTCGGAACAAGGTCCTGGTCACTCAATGGCTCATCGAATGGCAGAATCTCCTGCCAGAAGATGCTTCATGGGAAGATGCTAATTTCATCAAGCAAGTTTTTCCGGCATTCTTTTCCTCTACAATCAAGTCCTAGTTCCCAGACGGAACAAATGCAACTTGAGGACAAGTTTGCGCTCGAGAAGGGGGTATTGTCAGAACCTAAGCTTTTGTCCTAATCTGAGGCTGTTCCTCTGGGAAGATCGGACGGCTCACATGCGTTCTGGAGATCCAACGGTGACTGTACGTCGTTGTTTTGTTACCTTTAATTCTTACTGTTCACCGTCCAGTTTTATCTGCGATAAAAACTCTGATGTAACAGACTATAAGCCCCTGGCTGTTGGGGAAGACGGGGCTATCGAAATAATATGAACCCTAAGCTATCGCTTGTTCCGTTTAGTTGTCATAGATTAGCTGTAGAAATTCCCCAATCCATAGAGGGGTCTCCAATTATCGGGGGAACTATCGTCTGATCCCCAGCGGGATCTGACAAGGCAGCGGCCAGCGGGCCCGGCGACCAGCACGAGGCGCGCCGAGCAAAGCGGGCAGCAGCAGCTGCAACGGGATCTGGTGTTGGGCCAGCGTGAGTGGGAAAATTGGCGGCGGGGGCGAGTCAACGCGGGGGCATGCGATGCAGAGCGGTGGCGCGTGGGATCTACGCGGGGATCAGATCGGGCTGAGCGCAGAGAGTAGCTGGGCTGGGTTGGCCTACCCTGGGCCGGCCGGTAGTACCGGACCACCCAGGCGGTACTACCGGGCCGGTCCGGTAGGACCGGACGACGCAACTGGGCTAGGCAGAAGATAGTCGCACGGCGCGAGGTGCGGCCGGTACCGAGTCCAGTAGTACCGGCCGGCCTAGAAACAGACGTTTCCTTTTCTTTTTAAATAAGGCAAATATACAAACGGTTATAACTTTTGATTGGAGACTCTGATTGATCCGATTCCAATTGCGTTGGATAGAGGACAACAAGGGCTTCCCAATAAAAAGTAGAAATATTGATTATCACCAAGTGGGAGTGTATCAATTAATATAATGTGAGATACCTCACTTGTTGAGAAACCGAAAAGCCGCATAAATCAAAATCGTAACAAGATACATATGGGAGATCCGATTTTGATGAACAAGAGCTTGTTATGGAGATTACCACAAGCTCTATATCCTCACATGGATAAGACCAAATAACAACCAAATACGATGATGCAAGTATGCAAAGGTTGAGCTCTCTCCGAACGATGTGACCGAATTACTCATACGAGAGCCCCTCTTGATAGTACGGTTATCTATCCTAAACCCTGTCTCACACACACAACGTGAGACCGGCAAAAGGGAAAACCTATCAATATTATACCTTTGCCTTGAGCATTCCACTTGAGCTCGATGTAGACGGTCTTGCCCTTCTCAAGATGGAACGCTTTTCTTAATTCCTCATCATCGACCTCGCATATTGAGCTTGCACAACATATCTTCTTTGCATTTCATCGACCTTGAAGCTAACACATGCTCCAAGCGATGCCAATGGACAAATCCTACAAGTATAACTTAATACACACATTAGTCCATAAAGATTGTCATTAATTACCAAAACCACACATGGGGGCCCAACATGTTCTTTCAAATGTCTCTAGGTAGACTTGGGCGAGGGCACCTTGTGTGCCTCGGCGAGGATACCTTGTGGTGCCCCGTGGAGCACACCTTGTGGCGACCCTCCTGGGGGCTACTTTAGCTCTGTCTGCTAGGATAGACAATCCCCCGTGAGGTCACCTTGTGGGCCTCTTATGTCACCTCTCATGGGTTTTTTTAAATGATAGTCTCTTATGATATGCATGCGAGAATCGTCGGTGGGTCTCGATGAGGTCCTCCCATGAGGCCTCGCGAAGCATGTCCCATGACGGCCTCCCCGCAAAGTCTTCAACAAGACTTAGGCAAGAATACTACCGGAGAATGCATCTCACAAAGGAACAAGGGGTCCGACTAACCCTGAGTTTGAGAGGGGGCTAAATCACGCGTTCTGAGCTTCTCAACAATGACAGCGACAGTGGAGCACACACACGACAGAGAGTAGACACGGGGATATTTTACCCAGGTTTAGGACCCTCGTGAGGAGGTAAAGTCCCTACTCCGTTTTGGTTGTATTTCTCGCGGTGTCTCGCGAGGGTACAAATATGTATGAATGTCTAGGGTTTGAGATCTCAAGGATTGATCCCCTCTAAGGTTGGAGCAACCCTCCTTTTATAGGGGCGTCGGGCCTCTTCCCCCCAAATCTTAGGCGGGAAGACCACAGGGCCGCCAAGAGGCCTCCTGGTTCACAAGACTACTTTACGTGAACTAGGCCTACGCTATTGGGCGACACTTGTCTTTGTCGAGGCTTCGATCATGGGTGATGTCCTTCATGAGGGATCGTCGGCCTCTGGCGCCTTACATCAAAATGGAGGGACACGACTTTGGTTGTCGGGGCTTTGTTAGCCCTGCCTTTGACCAAAGTGTGGCCCTTACGGCCATACTAGGGCATCATCCGATGCTACCACTAATGTTGTCGTCTTGTCTTGAGGACGCATGTGAGCACCCCGCTTCCTTTGATGGGATCGCACGGGCCCATCGTCCCTCGGGAGGGGAATCCAAGGTGTGTGTTCCTATCCATAGGACCATTGGTGAAGATTCATGTGGTGTCCCTCGGGAAGAGCTTTTGGTACCCCACGCGAGGTGCCTTGCCAACCCGACTAGCAGCCTAGCCGTCCATGGGCCGGGTACCCCTGGTACGATAGTAGCCCCCGGGTGCTTGGCCTGCACGCTCCACTTGTCTGGGCGAAGGGTCAAGGGACCAATCGACGGCTAGCGCTGGGAAAACGTGTGTCGCTCTGGGGTTTCCAAGGTGCCCCTTTTGAGAAGCCGTGTGAATAACTGCCCTGAGATGTGTGCCATATCTAGGGGCCGCCCTTGCTTGGACTCCACCTCAAGGTTGTCTAGCCTCTGTCCTTAAAGGGTCGAGCACTCGTCTGCACCTTATTATTCTTCGCATCTTCATTCTTCGAGTCATCCCTTCTCCCACCTTCCCTATCTAGCTAACCGTAAATCCCTGCCACACGAGATGCCTCTGCGGGGGAGTCTGGCCATGCCAAGGAAGAAACAGGTCCCCACTGAACCCTCGGGTAGAGGAGAAGGAGACTGGGGCTGTGCTGGTGCCACCATCCGGTTGGACCTCGGAATCGAAAAGTTCTAGTGAGGGGCGACCCTGGCGTGGCCCAGATATGTAGATCCGACGAGACTTGTCAGCTCGGTGGACCCCTTGTTCTATCACACCATAATTGCAGAGCTGGTACCCCTGTTTTCCCCTTTCTTCATGGCGATTTTGGAACACTACCAGATCTCCTCCTTGCACCTCCAGCCCAACTCTATCACCACCTTGTCCATGTTCGCCTTTTGGTGTGAGATGTTCATCAGGGTGAAACCATCGGTGGCATTGTTCTGCTTGCTGCATGTACGCCCTTCGCCTCACCTCCACCACCCACGGCTCCTCCTTTGTGATGGAGGGCGCGTCCTGGCTTCCCATGGACTGGACAAAGCCGATGGAGGATTTCTGGAAGCGCTGGCTCTTCCTGGACACTTTGGAGGACAACCGACTCCTTTAGCTCCCCACCGTGCTGGCCATGAAGATTGGTGGCCGATGGTCCATAGCAAACCTGGAGGGGGACAAGGTCGATGCCCTTAATGTGCGCATCGAGTCGCTTAATGCCTCCGGTCTGGTCGGACCTCTAGTGGCCATGGAGTTCCTCCATTGCTGCATAGCCCCGCTACAAAACAACAAAGACCTATGGGACCTGGACAAGGAGGACCACATGTCCCTAGGTGGCAGGGAGTTTCACCTGCCTCAGGGGCACGAATGTTCCTCCAGTCACCCCCAAGAAGGGTCTTGTAGGCGCCAAGTGCTCGTAGGGCACTTGTAGCTTCTTGAAATTTCTCGTCAAGATGATGTTGAGGCATGTGTCCCCATCGACGAGGGTGTTGTTGACGACGACGTTGTTGATGGTGGGTGTACATACTAGAGGTATGTTTCCCACGTTTCTTGTTGACCTGGGGTGGTCGAAGCTGTTGAAAATTACGGGGAACTAAGACCATATGATATTATTCTCGCCTGACACGGGGAGTGCTGCCAGTATTTTGCATGTTAGCTTCTTGATTTGGAGATTGGAGAGTGGTTTTTGTGTGTCGTCGAGGATGCACGTGATTTCCCTTGGTTCCTGGTAGCCCCTTGCATCTTACCTGATGCAGGCGACCTCGTGTCCCTTCTCGGCTTGTGCACATTTGTCAGCCATGTCAAATAGTTTTGCCGATGAAGTTGGCATGCCGTTTTTGGCGAGTTTCTTGAGCATTTATGCGTCTTTGACCCCCGTGAGGAAGATGGATATGATAGACATCTCAGTTTCCTAGGGAAGCTTGTTGCGTGTCGAGCAGAACCGCTAGATGTACTCATGGAGCCTTTCTCTAGGTTGCTGGCGGATGGCGCGAAGGTAATCCATCGTGTCTGAGGCTAGGGCTCTGTATAAAATGCATGCCACGACATGTGTGAAGGGGATATGCCCGAGAGGCAATAATAAAGTGGTTATGATCTTATTCCTTGTTTATGATAAATGTTTATTTTGCATGTTATAATTGTAATAATACGGAAATGTTAACACATGTGTGTCTAATAAACAAATAGAAAGTTCCTAGTTATGCCTCTCTTATAAACTAGTTAGTTGATTAACAAGATGATCAAAGGTTTCATGATCATGAACATTGGATGTTGTTAATAACAAGGTCACAACATTGTTGGAATGATGTGATGAACATTCATCCAAAGTATAGCATTACGATCAAAGTCATTGTGTTTATATTTCTATAACATCATACGAAGTAATCCTAGTCCTTAGACCATGAGATCATGTCAATCACTAACACTGGAAAAGTATCTTGATAACACCAAACGTCACACCGTAACAGGGTAACTATAAAGGTGGGTTCAGTGCTACGAAGGTGTTATGTAGAGGCTCATGGATCAAGAGTGTAATTTGTCCATCCCGATGACGGATAGATATACTCTAGGCCCTCTCGGTGATATCACATTAATTAGCTTGCAAGCAAGTGATGAGATCACTAAAATGTTATATCATAGGAACAAGAAAAGAGTGCATGTCATTAACGAGATCAAACTATGTATGGAGATACCAATGATCGAATCTCGGACATGTAATATATCATGAGACAAAGGGATTGAGTTACATGCGTAAAAGGTTCACACGATCACAAAAGTCATCGTTGAATGTGTGGGAGTCAGTATGGATCTCCAGGTCCTTCTACTGATTATTGATCGGAGAGGGGTCTCTATCATGTCTGCATTATTCGTGAACCATAGGGTGACACACTTAAGGGATACTGACACCATTTGGAGCAAATAATATGCCAGAGAAAGAAAAAGAAGGCGCTGGAATTATTTCAATGGAAACCGGAATTGTTTCGGGTGAAATTGCTGAAACTGGTTCTGCATGTGATATTGAAATGTTGCAAGGGGTTTTATGTGAATATTTGTTAATTAATGTAATTAACAAAATTCTGAATAAATAAATAAATTGAGTCGGTTTTTGAGTGGGAATATGGAGGTACTTTTTGGTGAGTGGGAGCTCCACCCACATGAATGGAGCAAGGGGTGGGGCAACCACCATGGCCGCCAGCCACACCCCTTGGGGCACCCAGTCCTCCTATAAAATCCCCACTACTCCCTCTCTCACACTCACACCTCCTCCCGAAGGATCTATCTCCCCCTTTAGAATTTCCCCATGGTCTCGGATCAGCGAGATACATGTGTCCTTGTGGCTTTTTCTGGAAGGATTTGTTGCTTCCGTTGCTTTGCTGGAGCGAGGGCGCGGAGGTTGTCGGGATACCCGAACGTGTGTGCGATCATGGATGCACCACTGCTTTGCGGTGCTGGACTTGATGGTGTTGGACCTGCTGGACCGGATGGACTTCATCACGACCTTGAGATCGGCAAGAGATCGACTACATCACCAACGAGTTCATACTCGAAAAAGCTTAACAGTCTTTGAAGGTATGTATTCTATGGATGTATATCCACCCGTTGCTTGTATCTATATAGATGGATCTTGGTGCTTATAGTTCCCATCGTAGGAAATTTTTTGTTTTCTATGTTGCGAACCCAACATTGTCGGCCTTGGTTGTTTTCTGAATTTTACTCGAGGACATTGTTGTTTTCCTCGTCGAGGCCCTCATGGCCAATGTTTGCTTGTGGAGCTGGTGGTGGGTCGCTGAACTTGGCAACAAACTTTTCATTCATATCCTTCTAGGAGGAGATTGACTCCTCGAGGAGCTCGTTCATGAGCCATCAGCGAGCCATGCCTGTGAGGACCATGGGAAATCGTTTGGCCATGACTTTCTCATCGCCTCCTGTTCCTAGGATATCTTCAGTGTACAGTTGTAGGAAATCATCGGGGTTCATCTCTCTGTCGCCGCTGAAGCGCAGTGGTATGACTGGCTTGAACCTAGGCGGCCATGTGACTTTGTGTAGCTTTTGAGTGAACACGAGGCAACCACCCATGCTGGCGGTCTTGGCGAGGTCTTGCTCCTCATCTTTGTGCTGGCACTTTACTGCCACCCTGGTTTTTGTCGGGGCTCGTAGGGGGCCTTGATGCTTCGCATGTCGCTGCTGGTTCCCTTTTGGAGAGGTGGTGCGTCATGAGGGTGAAGCATATCCTCTCCTTGTGCTTGATCGGTGGGCCCTTTCCCGGCTCCTTCGACGGTGGTTGGCAGGGACGGCGGTGGTCGGAGAGCGATGTGTGCACTTTTCCCCATGCATGGAGGTTGTGCCAGTGGTGGCTTCTCGAAGCATGAGATTCCAGGCCCGTGCTGGTGGTGCCTCGTGCAGATGCTGATGTCACGAAGCGCGAAGTTGTTGGTGCGACATAGGTGGTGTCGACGAGCTCCGCTATGTGCAGGATCCATGCATCTTCTCCGGCTGCGTCAGGCCATGACATAGTTGCTCCTGCACCATATGCAACACTGATGAGGGGGTGAGCCTAGAGATGGGCACTTCACTGGAGGGGATGGGGACGGCCGAGGTACCTTGCGGTTGTGCTTCAGGAGCCAGGAGACAGGTCTCGACGCGCTTCCCTTTTTCGCTCCTCATGGTTGGCGTTGTTGTCGACGCGAGGAGTGTTGCCACGGCTCACCATCGTGTTGTTGACGGGCGTGGCCTGGTGCTGGGTGGCCTTGCCATGGTTTGAACCAGCCATGTCGATGAGGAGGTTGGAGATACGCCCTAACCCCCTACCCGGCGCACCAAATGTCAGAGATTTTCCCACGAGGGTATCTCGCGAAGTAGGTAAAATTGAACGCGGGGGGCCAAACAAGATCTCTCCAAGCTCCCTCTATGACCTCGACGAGAAACAGTAGAATCACTGCAAGGAGGACACAGAGAGTTTACCTAGGTCCAGGCCACCGTGCGGTATAAAACCCTACTTCCTGCTTTGCTTGTATTGCTTGGTGAGGTTACAAGTACAAGAGGTTGATCGTGCGATCAGAACAAGAGATCATGGGAGGATAAGGCCAGGGTTTCCTAGTTGTAAGAAGAGATCCCTTCCTATGATGAATTCCCCCTCTTTTTGTAGGTGCCCCAGTCCTCTTCCCGCTAATATGGCAGGAAGGGATTCCACATGGCGACAAGAGAGAGAGAGTCAAAGATGTTGCTTTCGTCACGCCCTTCATGCCCTTACCGAGAGAGGGAGGTGGTCCCCATGTTGAATCCTTGTCGGCCACTCCTGGATTGAGGAAGGGGAAAGCTCCCCTTATCTTGGAGGAGAAGTTAACAGCTTCTGTCCTTCTCTCGGAGCGCAAGTGTTCTTGTGTAGCTTCAATACCCAAGTGTTGGCACGCGGGCGCACCCTAGGTGGGGTGCTCCCTGAGATTCTTGCGTGTATGCGGGATTTCTGTCAGAAAGGAACTTGCTTAGGAGGCCTCGCGGAGGCCTCTCCTTAATACTTGAAGAGGTAGGCCATCTGAGCCTTGGTGAATGTTTTGCCATAGAGGCCTAGCAGTAGATGGGCCAGGGTATCCTGGTTACTATTGGCCCGACATCCGTCATATATATGAGCTTGGTATTTATCTGCAAGATGTATTACATGTTACTAGACTTCTCTTTGTGCCCCCCGGGGCGTGGCCGGTAGGCAGAACACTTTATGATATGATCGGGCTACATCCACACGCAACTTCTCTTAATGTTACGGCACACGCACGGTCCACATACGTCTGAATACACGTGTATAACCATATAAGAGCCAGCTTTGCACGCGTTAAGTACCCAGAGACGACTTACGAAGCGATGTCTGCTGTTCATATGGAAGGGTAGAACCTCTGTCTCATAGCTCACATAAAAAATCAGAATAACTAGATAGTCTATATTAGTTATACATTCATATGTTTTCTCAAACATACATGTAGACACCTTTTTAGGACAGTACAATCTTACACGTAAAGTATTTTGTTCGCGTAGAACAAAGAACAGGAAGACGCGAATGTGCAAAGAATTCTTGGAAATCGAAGATGCAAGCATAGAGAAATAGAGAGTGGAACATAAAGACGCGGAAATACACGTCAAAATTAAAAAGTTGGAGAGAAGATACTACAGAACATCTAAAAAGTATGAGCAAATATAAGTAGTTAGTACTTGGGTGTCATCACTTGGGTAGCACTTTAAACACACATTATACGCTAAGCACGGATTTCGCGTTTCAAACATGTGCTTGTTCGTCAGAATTTGTTACACACAACGCTTCCACGCAAACTTACGCAGTACATGAGAAATTATTTATTATTAATCATACCTAAATGGAGCAGTACATGCAAGTTTACATTCAAACATATACATTGACTAAAATATCCTCGGAGAAGTTTGCAATACATGCTACATAGATTGATTCTACCGCTACCGCACATGGCGACGTGTTCTGCTGCACCGTGGTTGCTGCCTGAAGATCGCCATCAAATGGCGTCGATGAAAGGTCTCCAACACAATGGCCATCCCGGCCCCGGGAATGACAGTGGTCCTATCGCTGGACGAAAGTGTTTTCTTGTATAGCGCGGGCCGAGGGGTATTACATGAAGTCTCAGGGGTCACCAAGGACAAAGCTCTCTGTAAAAAAAAGAGAAATAAAAGGATGAGAGATCAGAAAGATTAGACAAAAATCGTTCACCAGCGAGAGGTGAACACGATCAGAAAGATTAGACAAAAATCGTTCACCAAGGACAAACCATGAACATGCATGTTGATGAGTTAGAGGCAACACGAACCTGGAGCTCCATGGCACCATCCAACTCCAACGCCTGCTTGCTGCTCGCTTCTTTTGGTTGCCCTCGTTGCCTGTTGATGAGAGAGGACGTGAGATTTAAGAGAAATACATGTATAAGTAGAGGGTGACATGGTCCGAGAGGCATACCCGAGGGAGATGCTCGTGGCCTGCAGGTCCAACAAGGGGTGTCGACGAGAAGCGCCCTGGCACCTTGCCTCTCGCGCACGAAATACTCGCGGTCTCACCTCTACTCAACGGCAACGCTGTCATTTCCAAACTAACCGAAGGACAATCCTGAAAATAAGAAAAGGATAAAGAGTAGGGTGGCGGCGGTTATAGTTTACGGGAGGAGAGAGGAGACACGAGCAAGCTTTACCTCCATGCTGGTCAATGCCAGCCAGACGCTGGTGATTACCGGACGGCGCGTCAGAGATGATGTACACCACGGAGTCAAAACAGAAAAAACGGTGATGCTTCTGGTGTAGCTTCCTGCGAACCCAGGACCGCCAGCCGGACGGTGGCGCGCTCGCAAGAAGCTACACGCGAAGCGTCGCCGCGTCTCTGCCTAAGCCGACATTAATTCTGCACCTCCTGCTCTGGAAAATGTGACCGAAGGGGCAAACACGGATGACGTCAAACAACCACGCGGTGTTTCTGCTCACGTCCGTGAGCACGGTAGCGCCAGCTCTGGGTGTGATCACCAGACCGATGCATCCGACTAACCATGCAAGCGAGAGAAAACACGCCAGAGGTGGGAGGGGAGAGAAGATATCTATCATTTTGAGGACAAAAGCTTATATAGAAAGGAGCAGCATGGCTGTTTGCCAGATCCCCATGTGCATTCATCGCATGCGAGAGACTCGTTTCTCGCGCTAGCGGACCCACCGTACGTACACACAATCTGGTCGTGGGAAACCATGGCCCTCTATAGGCTATGCTGCCAGCTCGCCTCTCCGCCGCGTGAAACCGCGTATGACTATAGCCTACGCTATAGTCGGCTATAGTCTACGCTAACAGTCGATAACCTGGACCTGCACCGCCAGCTCAGCTCTCCTCCAACGCGATGTAGGATATGGACGGGTCCCATGTCTGCGAGAATTCGCTGTCGTCATGGGCTTATGACCCCACATCGTGTCTTAGTGTTCCCCACGACCGCGAGAAACCGCAGCTATCAGGGGATTACAACACCACATCGTCTCTTGACGGGACCCATGTCCCCGAGAAACCGCGGCCGGTATGGGCTGACGGTGCCACGTAGTCTTCGTGGGAGCCCCGTAAACCTGCGGTCAAGGACGCATATCGTGCTGGGAACAGCTCTCACCGAGCACAGTACAGCATGTGTATGTTGATGGCAGGCCATGGGCACGCGCGGTCCACCATATGGCGAGCAAGAGTTCTGCGAGGCCCACCAGTCAGCGAACCTGATCGCACTTCTGGGTCGCAAACGGACACCAAAAGTCGCCGGATACAGGATTGGACTAAAATATCGGGTCCGGGCAACATTTCTCAGCCGTTGATCGTCGACATCTCAAGGCGGAAAAAATCGGGACGACATGGATAGCAGTTTGGGCCGAAACAATCTGGCACTATTATTTACTTTGATTATGTTGTACTTGTGAACCCTAAAGCGACAATTAGGAAACAATGGGGATATGTGATAGTTTGAGGATTATGTGTGTTCATGGAGTGTTAATGCGTTGTTCTGAGATATTCAAAAGGGTAGACCTTAATTACATATAGTTCTAAGTTGGCCCCGGTGAATGGACAGGTAGGACAATAGATATTATACAAATTCTCATGGTTAGTACACATAATTAGATTTGGAACACACACCTACAAACCATAGAGTTAGAGACAAGCACCATGTTATTTGTATTATATGATCAATATTATTCATGCAACACCCTATTGATCACCTTATGCCTACGCTTTTAGCCACTAAAAGTTACAAGTTCACTACTTTCGGTGTAAATTGAAAATATGTTGTTTCTGTTTACTATTTTGATTCAATGCTGCAATCACCACTTTCTTCTTTGAGAATATTGATACACAAGTGTGGTTGAGAGTGACGTCTCAATTGCTAAAGTCTTATTGGTATTCTTGTGCACCCTTGTGTTGAACTATAAATTACGATAATACTTTTCATCAAAGATTTCAGCGATCCCTTCCACTTGAGGGCATCAAATGCATTGAGAGCTATTCTAAAGATTGTAGAGGCTTGCGAGGCCTAGTATTGCCATTTCTTTACTCGCTGGAGAAACATTGTCGGACTGATTGGTTTTAGTGCCTATCAACATTCTGACGGACTACATCGACGAGTACCTCCGCATTGGTGAGGACACAACTCTCGAGTGTGTTCGTATGTTTGCCAAGGTGGTCATCCGTGTGTTCAACCCGATCTATTTTCGAGGTCCTAATGAAGAGGACATGAAGAGACTAAAGGCGCACAATGAGAAGAGAGGTTGGCCGGTGATGATCAGTAGCATAGTTTATATGCATTGGAAATGGAAAAAATGCCCTACGACATGGCATGGACAGTACACCGGCAAAAGTCGTGATCCAACAATTATCCTTGAAGCTATGGCTTTAGAGGATTTATGGATTTGGCATTTCTTCTTTGGTCTCATGGGCTCTCTCAATGACACCAATGTCTTGTAGAGGTCTCTTCTTTTTGTGAGGCTAGAGAGTGGAGATGCACCGGCTTGCAACTACACGGTGAATGGTCATTCCTACATAATGGGTTACTATCTTGCCGATGACATTTACCCTTCTTGGTATACAATTGTGAAGACCATCTCAAATTCGGCAACAAGGAAGCATATTGAATTTGTGAAGGCACAAGAGGCATGCTAGAAAGGACATTGAGAGAGTTTTCGGTGTTCTTCAATAATGGTTTGCTATTGTTTAAGGCCTGGCTCGTTTTTGGGACGAAAAAACTCTCAATAGGATCATGAAAGCATATGTGATCCTCGACAACATAATCATCGAGGATGAGACGGGCTTGAACTTGGAGTTCGCTGAGAATGTTGGTAGCCATGTGAAACCAACAAAAAATCCCGACTGCATCCAAGCCTTTCTTGAGACCTACTGGATCTCCTATAAAAAATGGAAAATGAAAGAGTCAAAGTAATGAGAAAATGACTTGTCAGTGTGTGAAGCTAAAGGGTATCATACCCTAGGGATTACGAAATAACGAAAAACAAAAGTGATCAAGATACGAGGAAAAAACTTTTGTTTCACATTTCAGGAAAGACCACCTATGTGTTCGTTTACCAGGTTCAACACGAAATCATAAATTTTCTCTACCAAGGATTGCAATGCACTTGACACTGACTTTCCACCTCCCTTTTTCTTAACAACAAAAAACGCAACAAGGACCAAAACAAGAGTGAACAGCATAAACAAGGATAGATTTGTGAATGAAACAAAAAAAGTTGCCTATATGAAGAGGAAAGTAGGGGTGAAGCTCAAATTGGTCGAGTGGGGTGCCCGTGCCCGTCGTATCAACATCAACATTCTTGAGGTCCATAACCACGAGGTCCAGTGCACTAGATCTTGTAGCACTTAGCAACGAGGCCCTATCCATTAGTATTCCATATAAGAAATCCAAAATGTTGCTTCATATCTTCAAGGATTGGGAGGAGGTGGCGTAAAAAGGAAGGAAAAAGGACTTGGAAATCCGTCCCTTCCCACAGAATCATCGGGCTTGACTTTTCTTACTTTCCCAACCCCGCTACTGTAAAAAGAACTCTTTTGTTTTGAGACTAGCTAGTCGCTATGGTTTGCGGGAAAACTCTTCTCTCTCTGGTCTCACTTCGAGTCCTTCTAGAAGTAAATAAAGGAAATGCTTATTGAACTACGACATTGTCGGACAACCGACCGGATTCAAGCCCTAGCGCCTCAACTCGGACGGACTTGTGGAAATCCCCGAAAACTAGTATAAAAAAACTCACCTATCTATAACATAGAAATTTTGCATCCAACCCTGGAACGAGATGTAAAGAATACGCTACCATAAGAGATGAGACGACTTCATTCTTGGCTTTCATCCCCTACGCTTAAGAAAGATAAGGGATTGGATTTCATACCTTTTATTTAGAGCTCTGTCCTTCCGACCAGAAAATGTCACCTTCCACCATAAGTAAGCCAAACCTTGCTTTCTGGCTTTTCCTTCCGAACAAGGAGGCGGGTTTTGGAAGTTCCTTTTTCCGTTTTGCTCTTTTTCTTTGAAAGCTTTTTTCAAATTCTATGGCAGCAAAATTATTTACTTGGTAGATCCAGGACATTGCCTCCCATACCCAGCTCCATGATGATCTCATTGAGCACCATTGGCAGTTGCATGGGAATTAGTTCCCATGTCTATTCATTTCATTTCATATTCATTCATGTATGCTTGAATTATTATTTATATTCCGGACCACTCTTTATTTGTTTAGTTATTTAATTCGAACTATTTTTAATAAGCATTATTGTGGTATTTGTGTGATGTTTGAAACATTAATAATTTGGATTATATTGCTGCCATATGTGGTTTAATTTCATTATTATGTGAGATATATGTTGAATTGGAAGTATTGAATTTACAATCTTGCCCGGCTCGCGTGGAACATATACCGCAATGAAACTCGCAAAAAAGAGTTTTGATTTTGCATGGTTCTGGTTTGCGTGATTTGTTCCGCGCGAGACTATAAACGCGTTTTACAGCGCCCTTTATACACATTTTTAAGTGGCCTCTTTTGCGGGTTCTGCTAGAGTTGCTCTAAGACCGTAAATGTATTCATGGCGCTTAGCCTTGACAACATGGTGGGTTTGACGAGATATAATTTAAAGTAATTTATATGAACTATAAGAGCATTTTTAGTGGGATGTCTAAATGTGGATGTCTATATCTTCATATAGACGATCGTGTATAAAGATTCTCTTTTCAATGTCTTCAGTTTTTTAGTGGAACGTTTATATTCAGGAGGTATATATTTTCTTTTATATTTTAACAATATATTCTAACTACCGTCCTGCCCCAAATTAGTGTTCGTGCGTGTTGCAGTAAACTAAAATCCTGCCCCAATAACAACTTGATTTCTGATCCGTTCCTCTTACCGCATCCAAACAGCATTTGTCCAATCTTGTATCAACACCTTGTCCTCAAGGCTAGTCCAATTTTTCCCTTTTGTGGATGCTTTTTTTTTTATCTTGGCTTTGTAAATGCAGAAACTTCTTGTTCCGATATTAGGCAACAATCTGGTGTCGCACTCCAATTCACCTTATTGGACCCACATTCATAATGTCCAAAAATCCCATGTTCATTTACGAGTAGTTTATCTGCGAGTTGTCCATTTGTGAGTTGTTCATCGACAAGTTGTCCACCTGCGTGAGAAAATATACAGTAGAATAATTCAGTGTCTAGGTAAATTTCTTAAAAAAGAACAACACAATTCAGTGTGCGGGATACCAGCACCCCATCTATATTTTTTTTCATACATACAAACCTGTGTATAAAATTTCAGATTCAGCCGTGCAGTACCAAGGAAGCATCAGATTCAATACTAGAAAATTCAGTAGCAGCAGCCCCTTCTTCTCCATCGACCGGTGCTGCACTCATCCGCCCGTGTCGGCCGGCGCCAGGCCACCGAGCCCTCCCGGCTCAGAGCCCGTGGCCGCCCCTTCAGAGCCCTCCCCGCTGAGTTTGCCGCCGCCTCCACGCATCGTGCGCCGCCCCCGCCCACCCACATGCACGCGTGCCCATCCCCACCACCCTGCCTCCGAATCGGGACGAAACGAAGTGCTGGCGTCCGGATCCGGCGCCTGCCATGGTTCCATGGTGGAAATCCCCTCTACCCCGTCCAATTTCTCTCACTTTCTCTCACCTACTTTACAGGGGAAAAGATGGCTTACCTCGAGTCGGCAAGCGGGGCGACGGCGAGATGGGAGTAGCGCTCCTCTCCTGTACTCTTCCGGATGGGCGTGGGAGCCGGGGCACGTCAGCGCGGGATGCGACCAGGGATGCGGGGTGGAAGGCTCAAGAGCAGCAGTTGCGTGGCTTGGTCGTCTAAATATGGACGATGGGGTAACAGAAATAGATGGTCATCTAAATTTAGACGACGCTTTAGATGAACCTCCGAGTCCCTCATATTGTCTATATTTGTTTTAGACGTTCGTTTGAACGTTTTACTATAGATGCTCCAATGAACTGCAATTAAGTGTTTTTGGATGGCTCGTATGCTACGAAGTGCACGTGGTTCAATGGACTGTAAGGAACTTTAACCATATGCTTTCAGATGGCTCTAGTATGCCACGATCTAGACATGTTCGAATGGATTGTAGTGAATTTGGACTATTTGGATGATGACTAGTTTTTTTGACAATCAATATCACAATATATTTATAGCAACATATAGTACATGGTATAGATATACAGACCGAAGAAACTAGTAAAACATCAAGGTTTTCAAACTTTTTTTTTTTTGAACATCATCTTAAACTTTTCTGAAGACAACAAAAAACTGACAGATACCAAACCACAATCCGTAAATACAACTAGGGTTCTCCCATAATTTTAATTTGATCCGCAGTGCCAAGTCTGTTTGCATGCGCACGACCATTAGAATAATCAATCAACATCGACAAGAGTAACAACACCAGTATTTCAGTCAAAAGTAATCGAACGACCGATCAACATCATCGTCGAACCGATAGTACGGACGGACCACCATTGTTGAGGACGTAGCATCCGGGACAAATTTTGCAAGAATAATCTTCGCGGCAACCATGAAAAAAGCTCCAAAGTGATTTGACGAAGTAAGATCTAAAAGACCGTACTAGTGTGTTTGTATGGATTGAAAAGTGTGTTATGGTTGATGTCTTACAAAAGAAAAATGTAAACGAAATGATGTTGGAATTTTGATGATATTGTGCTACAAATTTCAAAAGAGAATTACATTGCAAATGCACACGTGGGAAGTAAGCTCAAAATTTATGAATGGGGACGTGGGCTGAACACAATTCTTCTTGTTCCATTTCTCTAACCAAACACACGGTGAAATATTTCCATTCCACCTTTTTTGTGTAAACTAGAAGAGTAAATTCTAGTTTTTACCCCTTAGTTTCATGTTTTTGACGCTAATTACCCCATTTAGTAAATTTTCATCCTAATTACCCCATTTAGCAAAACTTATGCCAATTTTTATCCCTCTAATTTATTTGAGCGTTTTGACAGGTGGGTCCCAGTCATTCTATTATCCCCATTTGTTTCTCAATGGTTGGTTTTGTCTAGGTAGGTGGATTAGGAGTACAGATCCTGAAATCTGAGAGTATTCTGAATGTTTAGAGATCGTACGTGTCGATGAAGGCAAAAGGTTTTGGTATCAGATTATTTACCAATGCTGGTCATAGAGTGTTTTATTATTCAATGCCGATAACAGGTCGTGAGAGCAAATGCAAGCAGCTGGTGCATTTGGCAAAAGTAACTAGCAGATGCTATATGTGTGCATGCGACTACTGCAAGGGCGTTAAAAATATCCTTAAATTATGCTTAATTGTAATTCCATCTCATGGTCCCATAAGTCCGTCCATCTCATTCTTCATTTTAAAAAGGTTATATCATAATAAACAAGGTGCTTGATCACTGTTAAAATTTAGAGGGGGTAAAATTTGGTACAAGTTCTGTTAAATGGGGTAACTATAGGATAAAAAATGACTAAATTGGGTAATTAGCGTCAACAAAGTGAAACTAGAGGGTAAAAAATAAGATGTTTTGTCTTTTTAAAATGAAATAAAACCATTACTCCCTCAATCTCAAAATAGATATCAGTGTGTTACATTATATTACATTCCAATTGGCTTGGGAAGCAAACAAACCACTGTACGTGAAGTTTTATTAATATTTAATTTCTTATTATCGCTCGCTTATGTCACCCTAGGGCAGCAAAGCGTGAGGGAAGAGGTGGAGAGATTTTATCACTTAATACCACTTGTTGGGGCTTTATTTTCATAGAACCATAACTTTTGTATTTTACTTCACAAAACACCAACTCTTGTGGTAAGTTTTTCATAGAACACAGAAAATTGTATTAACTCGTTTGATAACTAATTAGCTTGCTAGGTCTAACCATCAAAACACCACCATGATAGATGGTGGCCTCTTCAACGAAGGAACTGGTTTAGCTTGCTGGCTGGTTGCAGATTCACGTGAGGCATCCAAATTTTATAGGAAAAACACAATATCACTCTAATCCTGAATTTTAGATCTCTGAATTTTGCTCTGCTATAAGGGAGACGCAATCAGCACTGCACCTTGTCAATCTGGATGAAGCACTAGTCGTCGGACATCGCTATGCCACCCGCACATGCCGTGGCTACCGACAAGCGGGTTGTCGCCCTTGCCACCGCTACCGAGCAGCACGCCGTTGCCCTCGCCGACGGTACCGACCAGCGCGCCACCGCTCCAGAGTAACACGATGCTGACTGTGTGAACTCTAGCTCCATCATCGCTGCCGTTGGTGTGCCGCTGTCGCCGGTCTCTAGTCGCAGTATCGCATGGGGACGGTGGCCGCATCTGTCTCTCTTTGTTTGATTTGGGTCAAACCAGACCGATTCCTTTCTTGATGACAAAGGATCTGAAAGCTAATTGGTTATAAAACGAAGCAATACCGGTTTTTTTGTTCTGTGAAAAAAATTACCACAAGAGTTGGTGTTTTGTAAAACAAAACACAAAGGTTGTGGTTCTGTAAAAATAAAACCCCAACAAGTGGTGTTAAGTAAAAAGTGGTGTTAAATGATAAGGGCATCTCCACCGGGCCGACCCAAACGGTCATCCTAAACTGTCCGTTTGTGTCCATTTGGGTCGGGCTACGGTCAGTATGCATAGGGGATCCGGCCTGCCAGCCGCGCACAGCGACGCGACCCATTTGTCCGCGCTAGACCATTGGTAACGCCGGCGTATTTCCAGTGTCTTCCCGCCGTCTCCCGCCTTTCTTTTCCGCCGCTTCCCGCGTGTTCTCGGAGTTTTCCGCCGCATCCAGGCGCGGCCATAAAAGGGGAGGTTGCCGAGCTATCTTTGACCATACCCGTGCAACCCACAACACAAAAAACCACCATGCCTGGCCGCCGGCGTCGACACGCGAGCTCCGTGGCAACCCCGATGCCGGCAAAGAAGAGACGCCCGAGCGGCCGCTGCCGTCGTGGTGGCCGATTCCGCCGGAGTTGCCGGACATGCTACCTCCTCCGATTCCGGGGCGCCCACGGATTTACAGGATGGGCACACCGTCGGTTCGCCCATCCTACAGCCATCACGTGACCACCGGTGAGCCTTTCACGACGACGGTGGCAGAACGCGTCTTTTTGCCGAAATACAGGCGATTGGACCAGCTCGGATTGGTGTGTGGCGACCTCCGGAAAGAGGTGCGGGCCAATCCTGATGACGCTTCCCTGCGTGCCTGCCTCGCCCGAGCTGAAGAGGAGGTGCAGACCCAACGAGCGCTCGTCAATTCTCTCAATGACGAATGGTGTATCTAACCTATTGCAGCCGCCGCCCAGCGCTGGCGGGCGTGAGTGTAACGATGTTTTAAGGCTTGAATAAAGTTTTTTCATTTCAAATGGCCAATGCCTACATTCATACATCATGCATGGCGCGCATAGCCTAGCCTACTCGTCGGAGTCGGAGGAGGAGTCGGAGTGGTAGCAGCGGCGGCACATGGTGTGGTCGAAGGCGTTGACGCCGATCTTTCCTTCGCCGTCGTACTTGAAGACGATGATATTGCCCGCTTCGATCTGGTGCGAGCGGGAAGCGCTCCCAGCCGTTCCTGAGGTACATCTGGCCGAGGTGGTCGGACTGCAGGTCGACTGGGTACCTGTCTGTCCTGAAGCCGTTTGCCCGCAGCATGGCAAGCGGGGGCGGCTCGTCGCTGATCAGCGTCTGATGGAGCTTGACGTGGAGGAAAGGTAAAGCCCAAAACCTCCCCGACAACGGCGCCAGAAAATAGCTTGATGTCTACGCACTTCTATTCTTGTAGACAGTTGTTGGGCCTCCAAGTGCAGAGGTTTGTAGAACAGCAGCAAGTTTCCCTTAAGTGGATTACCCAAGGTTTATCGAACTCAGGGAGGAAGTGGTCAAAGGTATTCCCTCTCAAGCAACCCTGCAATCAAGATACAAGAAGTCTCTTGTGTCCCCAACACACCCAATATAGATGCACTAGTTCGGCGAAGAGATAGTGAAATACAAGTGGTAACGGTGCCAGAAAAGAGCTTGACGGTGAGGTAAAGACTAAAGGCAACAAGAAGGAAGCAAACAAACATGCAATAGATCTAGTAGCAAACGGTGTTTCAATGCTTAGAAACAAGGCCTAGGGATCATACTTTCACTAGTGAACACTCTCTCATATAAATATCCTCTCTTCATGATACTACTCTTCGGTCGGACACTCTAATGCATGGTAGGGCTATAACAACACACCTCAAAGTCCGCCTTCCCCAATCTAGATAACCCCACATTGTCACCTTGAGCGCTAGATGGTTCCAACAAACACCACAATTTTCATAGAGACATCCAACTCCAAATATAACTCATAACAAATATTCAATCTAGCCAAAGTGCCACACACGATATGCCCGCTGTCACTTTCACACACGTGGGGAAAAGCATAGATCTCTTAAAGCACAAAGAGTATTTATGTAGACTTAAACCTAAGTGCCACCATGGCGTGCACGCTGTCACTTTCACACACATGGGGAGAGCAGAGATCTATTGAAGCACTTGAGTAGCAAGGTAGTGTTGGAGATATGCCCTAGAGGCAATAATAAAAGTGGTTATTATTATATCTTTGTGTTTATGATAAATATTTACATTCATGCTATAATAGTATTAACCGGAAACATTAATACTTGTGTGATTTGTAAACTAAATTAGAGTCCCTGGTAAAGCCTCTTTATAATACTAGCTTGTTGGTTAATGGATGATCGTGGTTTCTCGATCATGAACATTGAGATGTTATTAACAACAAGATCATATCATTAGGAGAATGGTATGATGGACATACTCCTATAGATAAGCGTATCATAAAGATCAAGTCATTTCAATAGTTCATTTGCTATAAGCTTTCTGATACATAGTAACCTAATTCCTTCGACCATGAGATCATGCTAATCACCATCACCGGAAGGATGCTTTGATGACATCAAACACCACACCATAACTGGGTGGCTATAAAGGTGGCATTGAGTGTTCGGAAAGTATGTGTTGAGGCACATGGATCAAGAGTGGGATTTGTCCATCCATATGAAGGATAGATATACTCTGGGCCCTCTTGGTGAAATGTCATCCAATTAGCTTGCAAGCATATGACTGGCTCACAAGGGACCACATATCACAGGAACGAGAAAAGAGTACTTCTCAGTAACGAGGTTGAACTAGGTATGCATAGATACCGACGATCAAACCTTGGATAAGTAAACTATCACGAGACAAAAGGAAATTGGTATCGTATGTAAGTGGTTCATTCGATCACAAGGTAATCGTAGAAATATGTGGGAGCCATATGAATTTCCAGATTCCTTTGTTAGTTATTGATTGGAGAAGTGTCTCGGTCATGTTCGCATACTTCACGAACCGTAGGGAGACACACTTAAGGATTCGATGTTGTTTAGTAGATATGAAATGTAAGTAGGGAAACTGAATGTTGTTCGGAGTCTTGGATGGGATCCGGGATATCATGATGAGATCCGGAATGGTCTGGAGAATAAGATTCATATAAGGAAAGTCTGATTCCGGAATTCAGGAATGATTTCGATGTTTTCATCGGAGAGGTTCTAGAAGGTTCACCGGACCGGAAGGGGAATGGTCCATGAATGTGTCATGGGTAAGTGGAATGATTGGACCATGTCCTAGGTCACTTGGTTGGGCATTTGCGAGAGAGAATTAAAGCTCTAAATTGAAAGCCAAAAGGAAGGTTTGAAAAGTCAAACTGGAACAATAGTTTCCTAGTGGAAGAAGGAAAGAGTCCTTCCTTCTATCCAACTTGGGTTTGGGTATGGATTCAAGCTCCCCTCTCCCAAGGCTGCCCCCTCTCATAAATAGAGGGGGAGGGCTGCCCCAAAGACCACAACACCAAGCCCTCCCCACCCGTGCACCACCGCTGCTGCCGCCGGCCCGTCGCCCTAGCCGCCGCCGACACCTCCTCCTCCTCTCCGGCCTTCTAAACCTAGATCGCCGGAAACCCTAAATCCACCATAACTCGAACCGGCTTAGGCGAAGCCCTGCGGGATCTTCCCTCTACTTCCGACACCACGTAGTCGTGCTGTCGAAATCGCGAGGGGAGAAATACAACCTCTGCTGCCTGCTGAAACAAGGGAGAGGAAGGTCTTCATCGAGTACCGAACGTGTGATCGACTGCGGAAGCGCTGCCGAAACGCAGCGCCGGAAGGATCGTCTACGCGATCTTGAGATCGACAAGTGTACGACTACATCACCCACGAGAATCTTCTCTCATTAAGCGCTTTGGAATCTTCGAGGGTGAGTACTCCAATCGACTCGTTGCTACAATCTAGTAGATAGATCTTGGCTTGTTTGTGTGCATGCAGTAGAAATTCTTGTTTTCCGTGCTACGAACCCCTATAGTGGTATCAGAGCCGTGTGTATATGTAGATCTGTTGTACGAGTAGAACACAATGGTCATTGTGGGCGTTGATGCTTTTTGTTGTCGATTGCTTCTTGTGTACTTTGCATCTTGCGCGATGGTGGGATGAAGCGGCCCGTGCTAACCTTACATGACATCGTTCATGAGACTTACTCCACGCTTGGCATGCAACTTGTATTGCATAAGTGGCCTTGCAGGTGCCTGTTTCTCCCAACATAGTGAAGATTCAATTTACAATCGGTAATTGACAATACTAGTATCAACGTTGTGGTTCTTGTTCATAAGTTAGAATGACACTTATTGAAAGCCCCAAACCACGTAAAACATGCAAAGAAAATTAGAGGCGTCTAACTTTGTTTTGCAGGGGTGTGATGTGATGTGATATGGCCATGATTGTGATTATATATGATGTATGCAATGTTCCTTATTGTAAGTTGGCAATCGGCAGGAGCCATATGGTTGTCCTTTAATTCCGTTAAGACCTGCGTGTCTATTATTCAAAGTAGTTGAAATAGTTGATGCTGGTGGACAACAACCATGAAGCGGTGCCATTATAAGATGATGGAGATCATGTTCGTATGAATTAAAGATGGAGATCATGTTCATGCTTGAAGATGATGGAGATCATGTTCGTGCTTGAAGATGGAGATCGTAAGCACAAGCAGAAAGGCCATATAATATCACATATTATGAATTGCATGTGATGTTAATCCTTTTATGCATCTTGTATTGCTTAGTTCATGACGGTAGCATTATAAGATGATCCCTCTAGCACAAAATATCAAGTTATAAAGTGTTCATCCTTAGTAAGCACCGTTGCTAAAGCTTGTTGTTTCGAAGCACCACGTGATGATCGGGTGTGTTAGATTCTGCGAATGTATACAACGGGAGCAAGCCAGATTTGCTCATGCGGAAGCTAAGGTTTGATCTTGACGAGCCTATCATGTATAGACATGGTCTCGGAACACGGATCGCCGAAAGGTAAAGCATGAGTCATATAGTAGATATGATGAACATGTTGATTGTTCGCCATTGAAGCTACATCAACTCTCGTGATGATCAGTTTTGATGTGGTGGATTTAGTTCGTGTGATCACTAAAACAATGTGAGGGATATTGTTTTGAGTGGGAGTTCACCTAGATTAATTTAACTATTAATTAGAACTCAATTTGTCATAAACTTAGTCTAAACTATTGCAAATATGTTGTAGATCAATGGCGGCCCCTACCATCAATTTTAATGCGTTCCTAGAGAAAGAAAGTTGAAAAACAATGGAAGCAACTTCGCGGATTGGTTCCGCAATTTGAGGATCGTCCTCAATGCTGGTAATTTGACCTATGTGCTGGATGCACCGCTGGGTGACCCACCTGCAGCTGATGCTATCGATGAGGTAAAGAATGTTTTCCTCGCTCGGAAGAATCAGTACTCCACAGTTCAGTGTGCTATCTTGTATGGTTTGGAATCGGAGCTTCAGAAAAGGTTTGAGAACCATGACCCACATGATATTGTCCGTGAACTCAAAATGATATTTGAGGCTCACGCGGCAGTTGAGAGTTATGAGGCTTCTGAAAAGTTCTTTAACTGCAAGATGGAAGAGGGCAGCTCCATCAGTGGGCACGTTCTTAAGATGTCTGGGCACGCAAGGAAGCTTCAAAGCTTGGGTATAATGATTCCTAATGCTTTGGGGATTCACTGTGTCCTCCAATCACTACCACCAAGTTACAAGAACTTTGTGATGAACTACAATATGCAAAATATGGACAAGTCGTTGCCCAAACTCTTCTCCATGTTAAGGTCTGTAGAAGTGGAGATCAAGAAAGAGCACCAAGTGTTGTTGGTCAATAAGACCACCAAATTCAAGAAGCAAGGCAAGTCTAAGAAAAAAAGGGAAACTTCAAGAAGGGCGGTAAGAAAGTTACCGCGCCGGCGAAGAAGACCAAGGCTGGGCCTAAGGCTGATACTAAGTGCTTTTATTGCAAGGGAGAAAGTCACTAGAAGCAGAATTGCCCTAAGTACTTGGCGGATTTGAAGAACGGCAACATCAATAAGAAAGGTATATCCGATATACATGTTATTGATGTGTATCTCACTAGTACTCGTAGTAGTGCCTGAGTATTTGATACTGGTTCGGGTGCTCATATTTGTAACTCAAAACAGGTGCTACAGAATAGATGGAAACTAGCGAAGAACAAGGTGACAATGCACGTTGGAAATGTATCAAAGGTTGATGTGATCGCAGTCGGCACGCTACCTCTTCATCTACCATCAGGATTAGTTTTATACTTAAATAATTCTTATTTGGTGCCTGTGTTGAGCATGAACATTATATTCGGATCATGTTTATTGCGAGACGGTTACTTAATAATGGTTGTTCGATTTATATGAGTAATATGTTTTATGCACATGCACCTTTGATAGATGGTCTATTCTTATTGAATCTCGATTGTAGAAATACACACATTAATAACATTGAAGCTAAACGTTTGAAATTGAGCGATAACTCGACCTATATGTGGCACTGTCATCTTGGTCATATTGGAGTGAAGCGTATGAAGAAAGTCCATTTTGATGGACTTCTTGAATCACTTGATTTCGAATCACTTGAAATATGCGAAGCATGTCTGATGGGAAAAATGACTAAGACTCCATTTTCTGGTATGATGGAGCGAGCTACGGACTTATTGGAAATCATACATACCGATGTGTGTGTCCCAATGAGTGTAGCATCGCGCGGTGGTTATCGTTATGTTCTTACCTTCACGGATGACTTGAGTAGATATGGGTATATCTATTTCATGAAACATAAGTCCGAAACTTTCGAGAAGTTTAAGGAATTTCAAAATGAAGTAGAGAATCAATGTAACAAGAAGATTAAGTTTCTACGATTTGATCATGGAGGTGAATATATAAGTTACGAGTTTGGCGAGCATTTGAAGAAATGCGGAATACTTTCACAATTGACACCGTCGGGAACACCACAACGTAATGGTGTGTCCGAACATCGTAATCAAACTCTCTTAGATATGGTTCGTTCTATGATGTCACTTACAGATTTACCGCTATCGTTTTGGGGTTATGCATTAGAAACAGCCGCATTCACTTTAAATAGGGCACCATCTAAATCCGTTGAAACGACACCGTATGAATTATGGTTTGGGAAGAAACCTAAATTGCCATTCCTTAAAGTTTGGGGTTGCAAAGGTTATGTAAAGAAGTTATAGCCTGACAAGCTTGAACCCAAAGCGGAAAAAATGTGTCTTCATAGGATACCCGAAGGAAACTATTGGGTATACCTTCTATCATAGATCCGAGGGCAAAATCTTCGTTGCCAAGAATGGATCCTTTCTAGAGAAGGAGTTTCTCTCGAAAGAAATGACTAGAAGGAAAGTAGAACTTGACGAGGTTGTTGAACCTTCTCTTGGACTTGAGAGTAGCGCATCACCGAAAGTAGTTCCTGTGGCGCCTACAACAATAAGAGAGGAAGCTAATGATGTTGATCATGAAACTTCGGTTGAAGTAACTACGGAACCTCGCAGGTTAATGAGAACTCGTACCACTCCTGATTGGTATGATCCCGTTATGAGTGTCATGTTGGTGGACAACACCGATGACCCTGCGACATATGAGGAAGCGATGATGAGCCCAGATTCCAATAAATGGCAAGAAGCCATGAAATCCGAGATTGGATCCATGTACGAAAACCAAGTATGGACTTTGGTGGACTTACCGGATGGCCGGAAGGCTGTCGAGAACAAATGGATTTTCAAGAAGAAAATAGATGCTGATGGTAATGTTACTGTCTATAAAGCTCGACTTGTCGGAAAAGGGTTTCGACAAATTCAAGGAGTTGACTACGATGAGACTTTCTCACCGGTAGCGAAGCTAAAGTCTGTGAGGATTTTGTTAGCAATCGCTGCATATTATGATTATGAGATATGACATATGGATGTCAAAACGGCATTCCTCAATGGAGACATTGATGAAGAGTTGTATATGGTACAACCCAAAGGTTTTGTCGATCCTAAAGATGCTAATAACGTATGCAAACTTCAACGGTCTATTTATGGATTGAAGCAAGCATCCCGGAGTTGGAATCAACGTTTTGATAAGGTAATCAAAAGTTTTGGTTTTATACAAACTTACGGAGAAGCTTGTATTTACAAGAAAGTGAGTGGGAGTTCTATAGAATCCTTAATACTATATGTAGATGACATATTGTTGATTGGGAATAATGTAGACCTTCTTAATAGTGTCAAGGATTATTTGAATAATAGTTTTTCAATGAAAGATCTTGGCGAAGCAGCTTACATATTAGGCATAAAGATTTATAGAGATAGATCGAGACGTCTAATATCATTGTCACGGAGTACATATTTGGACAAAGTTCTAAAAAGGTTTGGAATGGAAGATAGCAAGAAAGGGTTCTTGCCCATGTTGCCCAATACGACCTTGAGTAAAACTCAAAGTCCTGCAACGACAGAAGATAGATAAAGGATGAGTAAGACTCCTTATGCCTCAGCCATAGGATCTCTTATGTATGCCATGCTATGTACTAGACCCGACATTGCATATGCTATCAGTTTAACTAGCAGATATCAAAGTGATCCAGGAGTAGATCATTGGACAGCGGTCAAAAACATCCTTAAGTACTTGAGAAGAACTAAGGATATGGTTCTTTCTTATGGAGGTGATGAACAACTCGTTGTTAATGGTTACACCGATGCTAGTTGGAACACCGATCCGGATGATTCTAAATCTCAATCTGAATACGTATTTACTTTGAATGGTGCAGCAGTTAGCTGGAGGAGTGCACAGCAAAGCGTTGTGGTGAGATCTTCAACTGAATCGGAATACATAGCTGCTTATGAGGCTTCACAAGAGGTGATATGGATGAAGGAGTTCATTATAGAGCTTGGTATGGTTCCCAGTGCGCTGGAGCCAATGTCTATCTACTATGATAACATGGGCGCCATAGCCAATGCGCAAGAACCAAGGTAACACAAGAAGCTGAAGCATATCAAGCTGCGTTTTCACGCTATTCAAGAGCATGTCCAAGATGATGACATAAAGATTTGCAAAGTACACATAGATCTGAATGTGGCGGATCCGTTGACTAAACCTCTCCCGAGGGCAAAACATGACCAGCACCAAACCGCCATGGGTGTTCGGTATATTACCATGTAATCTAGATTAGTTGACTCTAGTGCAAGTGGGAGACTGTTGGAGATATGCCCTAGAGGCAATCATAAAAGTGGTTATTATTATATCTTTGTGTTTATGATAAATGTTTACATTCATGCTATAATAGTATTAACCGGAAACATTAATACTTGTGTGATTTGTAAACTAAATTAGAGTCCCTAGTAAAGCCTCTTTGTAATACTAGCTTGTTGGTTGATAGATGATCCTAGTTTCCCGATCATGAACATTGATATGTTATTAACAATAAGATCATATCATTATGAGAATGGTGTGATGGACATACTCCTATAGATAAGCGTAGCATAAGGATCAAGTCATTTCAATAGTTCGTTTGCTATAATCTTTCTGATACATAGTAACCTAATCCCTTCGACCATGAGATCATGCTTATCACCATCACCGGAAGGATGCTTTGATGACATCAAACACCACACCATAACTAGGTGGCTATAAAGGTGGCACTGAGTGTTCGGAAAGTATGTGTTGAGGCACATGGATCAAGAGTGGGATTTGTCCATCCATATGACGGATAGATATACTCTGGGCCCTCTCGGTGGAATGTCATCCAATTAGCTTGCAAGCATGTGACTGGCTCACAAGGGATCACATATCACGGGAACGAGAAAATAGTACTTATCGGTAACGAGGTTGAACTAGGTATGCAGAGATACCGACGATCAAACCTCGGATAAGTAAACTATCGCGAGACAAAGGGAAATTGGTATCGTATGTAAATGGTTCATTCGATCGCAAAGTAATTGTAGAAATATGTGGGAGCCATATGAATTTCCAGATTCCTCTATTGGTTATTGATCGGAGAAGTGTCTCGGTCATGTCCGCATAATTCACGAACCGTAGGGAGACACACTTAAGGATTCGATGTTGTTTAGTAGAAATGGAATGTAAGTAGGGAGACCGAATGTTGTTCGGAGTCTCGGATGGGATCCGAGATATTACGAGGAGATCCGGAATGGTCCAGAGAATACGATTCATATAAGGAAAGTCCAATTCCGGAGTTCGGGAATGATTCTGATGTTTTCATCGGAGAGGTTCTAGAAGGGTCTAGAATGTTCACTAGACCGGAAGGGGAAGGGTACATGAATGTGTCATGGATATGTGGAATGATTGGATCATGTCCTAGGTCACTTGGTTAGGCATTTGCAAGAAAGAAATAAATCTCCAAATTGAAAGTCAAAAGGCAAGTTTGAAAAGTCAAACTGGGACAATATTTCCTAGTGGAGGAAGGAAAGAATATGTGAGACCCTGTCTCATGGCTCAATAGGATTGATAGGAAACCCATACCAACAAGTTGCAACTTCTTTTCCGGAAGCTCATTCGAAAAGAACTCTAAGATTAAGCGTGCTTGGCCTAGAGCAATTCTAGGATGGGTGACCGACCGGGAAGTGGGTAACCGGGTGCGCATGAGTGAAGACAAAGTGCGCAGAAAAGACTAGTGTTGGTCTGTGGGGCTAGTCTAGAGATCCTATTGAGCTGCCAGAAGTGACAGCCGTCGGTCCGGAGTGGCCGGGGGTGTTACAAGTTGGTATCAGAGCCGACCCTCGCGGTTACATGGGCGTGTGCGGGTCAGTGGCGGACATGTGTAGCATGGCGCGTGTGGCCCGGAGTGGACACGGCATGGCAATGTGCCGGCACTGGACGCACAAACATGTGCCAAGAGGGGACGTTCCTGGCTTGTGGTTGATCGACGAGGACGTCGATCTTCTAAGGGTGGGTGTATGTGAGACCCTATCGCATGGCTCAATAGGATTGATAGGAAACCCATACCAACAAGTTGCAACTTCTCTTCCGGAAGCTCATTCGAAAAGAACTCTAAGATTAAGCGTGCTTGGCATAGAGCAATTCTAGGATGGGTGACCGACCGGGAAGTGGGTAACCGGGTGCGCATGAGTGAGGACAAAGTGCGCAGAAAAGACTAGTGTTGGTCTGTGGGGCTAGTCTAGAGATCCTATTGAGCTGCCAGAAGTGACAGCCGTCGGTCTGGAGTGGCCGGGGGTGTTACAAGTATACCTTCTTTCCCTCCACTACAAGCCAACTAGTAGAGGGAGTTGGGGAAGGATACAAACTCCCCTATCCCAAGCTGCCCTTCCTCTCATAAATAGAGGGGAGCGGTGCCCCAAGAGGACACACAACCAGCCCTCCCCACCAAGCCGCGCCGCCGCCCCCTCCCCCCCTGCAGCGCCGCCGCCGCCGGAATGTCGCTGTCGCCCTAGCCGCCGTAGACTCCACCTCCTCCTCTCCGGCCCTCTAAACCTAGATCACCGGAAACCCTAGATCCACCATAACCTGCTCCAGCTTAGGCGAAGCCCTGCAGGATTTTCCCTCTACTTCCGACACCACGCTATCGTGCTGCCGGAATTGCGAGGGGAGAACTACAGCCTCCACTGCCTGCTGGAACAAGGGAGAGTAAGGTCTTCATCGAGTACCGAATGTGTGACCGACTATGGAAGAACTGCCGGAACGCAGCGCCGGAAGGATCGTCTATGCGATCTTGAGATCTGCAAGTGTACGACTACATCACCCACGAGAATATTCTCTCATTAACCGCTTTGGAATCTTCGAGGGTGAGTAATCTAATCGACTCGTTGCTACAATCTAGTAGATAGATCTTGGCTTGTTTGTGTGCATGCGGTAGAATTTTTTTGTTTTCCATGCTACGAACCCCTACAACCCTAAGCTGTCCCACCAAGCCCGAAGAGGATCAGGGTCTACCCGTCGGGGAGCTCGGACAACCCAGAGCCGCAGATGTTCCACCACTAAGGAGGCGATTTGATCGGCAGTGGAGGAAGCTCTATCAAACACCATGCGGTTGCGCGATTTCCAGACCGACCATAGGATGGCGAGCAGAACCATGTGTAGAGCTGAGGCATGCATATGCGGGAGGCGATCCGAGAGCATGTCAAGTAAGATAACGACATCCGTGTCGGGGGGCAATCGCAGGTCGCTCGCAAGGCGCATCCACAAGGGGTCCAGACGGGGCACTGCACGAACAAGTGCGCAAGTTCTTCGGGAGTGCCTGTGTAGAAAGGATAGTGTGGGGAGGCGACACACCCCAGGTGGAACAGGTGGGCGCGCGTCCTAGTGCGACCGAGGCACAGAATCCAGAAGAACACCCAGACTCGGGGCGGCGCAAAGTTTTCCCAGTTGACTTCCTAGTGCAGCACTATGCACCCTGAGGAGCGCAGCGCACGATACAAGTCCCCAGCGTGGAACTTGCCGGCGGGGAAAAGAGTGACAGTGCGGCTGTCAGGAGCGCTGGAGAGCCGAAGGGCACTTAGGCGGGAGCGCAGGAAAGCCAACTCAGCCTCCTCCTGAGGAGTGACGCGCGGCCGCAGAGGAATGTGGATGGCGCCATTGTTGACGGTATCTGCCAGTGACAACGTAGGCGAAAGGCAGTGATAGAAGGCGACTAGGAGGTGATGACCCACAAGTATAGGGGGTGTATCGCGGTACTTTCGATAAATAGGAGTGTCGATCCCAACGAGGAGCAGAAGGTGTTGACTAGTGGTATGGAGCATGAATTCTCTATAAATACTTAGCAAACGGATTTTTAGGGTTTTTTTGATAAAGCAACAAAAAAAGTGCAAGTAATAAAGACAAAGAACAAAGGCAGCAAGTGGCCCAATCCTTTCTTAGTAAAGGATAAGCCGGTGCAAATACTTATAAGGACCAAACGTTTTCGAGGAAACATGGGAATTCTGTCAAGTTCTTTCGTTTCAAATAGCTAAGTACTCTTCTTTGGTGTTGTAAGTGTTGTGTGGGTGAACCTGTGCTAATGTACCGACCTTACTTGGACTAATACATACCTGTGATTAAACCCCCTGCAAGCATCCGCAACTACAGGAAAGTAATTAAGATATAAACGTAACCACGGCCTTAAACTCTGATATTCTATGCTCCCTTGTGCAAAGGTGTCCTAACGGGGGTTCAGGTTTCTGTCACTCCGGCAACCCCAAAATTAGTAGACAAATACACAATGCATTCCCCTAGGCCCATAAATGGTGAAGTATCATGTAGTCGACATTCACATGCCACCACTAGAAGAATAGCACCACAACTTAAATACTAAACCAGTGAATAATAACTCAACACAAATCCACTACTAACAACATGACTTCTCCCATGTCCTCAAGAACTAGACCAACTACTCACAAGACATCATATGGATCAAGATCAAAGATGATATGGTGATGGATAACAATCTAAACATAAACAATAATCCAATGGTTCCACTCGCAAGCATCAACTACAATAGTAATTAACACCGGGAAAGTTTCCCCTAAGAACTAAAGCAATATCCAACACAATTGTTACAGCGAGATGGAGTGGTGATGATGGTGCTGGTGGAGATGATGGTGTGGATGATGACGATGATCCCGATGAAGCCTAGCTTGATGACGGTGTTGATGGCGACGATATCCCCTCTCCGGGAAGGAAATTCCCCGACAGAAATCTGTTTGTCGGAGAGATCTTTATCTCTCGGTGTTTTCCGCCCCACGGAGGCGGTGGAAATCTATCTATGGTCGCTCCCCTGGTATTAGGGTTCCGTGGGGAAGATATAGGCGAGAGGGCGGAGTCGAAGGCCGATCAGGTGGGCCACACCTGCCCTAGGCGCGGGGCAAGGTGGGCCCGCGCCTAGGGGGTGTGGGCCCCCTGCGGCCCTTCTACACCTCCCCTTATGGCTTCCTTCGTCTTCCATGTAAATATAATTTTCCCATATTTTTCTGGTATTTTTCTGATCTTCGTGAAATTGCATCAAACCACCTCTTTTTCCATCAGAATCCAGACTCCGGCAGTCCATCCTCCAAGAATCATCCAACATGCAAAATAGTGGAAAAGACATAAGTAATACCTCATAATAAGACATATATCAATGAATAGAGGCAAATTATGATATAGAATGGTGATGCAAATTGGACGTAACAACTCCCCACAAGCTTAGACCTTCGCTTGTCCCCAAGCGAAAAATGAGCTCAGTAAACATGTCCACATGTTTATGGAGTGAAGTGTCGATAAAATAATAGGGACAAGAAGCATCACACTTACCATTACACAACTCATAGAAGAAAGCAACTCACCATTATATAACTTATCTTGCAACAAGTACATGAGTCACAATAAAGATGCATAAAGATAAATCATAATTGGAATTGGCAAACTCTTGTTCCTGGTCAGAGAACAGCTGGCAAATAGTTTCATAAAAAACTGTTTGTAGAAGTTTTATAACAGGAGCACTCTTTTCTCAAAAAGGTTTTTCACAATGAAGGCTTTCAAAGTAATACTCAATATATAAGAGGCTTGCGCAAACAAGGAAGATAAAAAACATGATTGAATAAATCACCATATGAATGCTTGCAACACAACAACTCAAATGCTTTCTGGAGATAGAGAGGAAGTAGGTTTACTGACTCAACTTGGTAAATAGAAGAAAGGTACCTTCATAGAGGGAAGCAAGGATTTCAAGTCATAAAAAGGGCTTCCAAAAGATTATGATACTTACTAGCATTGAGCCCTCATTGCCCCTATGATAGGCATCTTGAGATGATTAAGGTTAAAGTGCACAAAGATAGAGTATATGCTTCACGAAATATAAGTTGGCAATCTCAAGTCCCTTGAGTATGAGGGCCGCTCCTCATGCTACTCAACTTTAGTCACCGGTAAGTTCTTGTCATTGTAAGTACATGCATATCATAGAGAACCGCCAATGGGGTACCCCTTGCACATGGTACAGGAGCTATCCCATAACCAAAATGTCAAGGCAAGCATACAATGAGCATCTCAGCGATCTTTTTATTTACTATGTGCATAGATTTTTATTGAGGATGCTTCATAAAATGCTCACTATAGTGATGCTGCATGTTTCCACCATGATTAGGCATGGCTTAGGCTAGCGTCCTAGGCGTTTCTCTAACACACATACATCACTCCATGGACTTACAAGTTCCCTCTTTATTTCACACCATCGACATCCGTAAACAAAAGAGCATGATATCAACTGTGTACTATGTATAGGTGCAATGTTGAAAGAGTTCCCCGTGACAGAACGGTTCTGCTAATTCCAACGTATAGATGCAACCATATACAACTTCGATGACATAATGGTTCAAGTCTATTAGGGGCAAGGAAATAAGGTGTGCCATCAAGTTCGTGAGAGCTTTACTAACTAGTTTTCACATAACAAAATACTTTTTAATTCGAAAGATAGATGAAGCTTGAGAATTTGATTGGAATAGCAATTGCTAATAGGTAGATATGGTGGACACAAATGGCAAAGGTTTTGGTTCAAAGGGGTTGGAAACATGAGAAGTATGCCTTCTCAAAATAGGTTTTTGGCTAGCAAGGCTGGGTAGCAAGCAAGAGAGTTGAAAGAAACAAGCAAACCTACAAGTGATAAAGCCAAACATGCAATCTTCCTTGAAAACATAAAAGATCTTAAATAAAGAATACTAAGCTTATAAGCCAACAAGAAAGAAAATAAATGATACAAAATACCTGTAAGCTTTTTCTCTTTTTCTTTCAAACCTCAAAAAGTGTTGCTACTGACCAGAACTTGGTTTGCCAAAACCAATTTAGATTTACTTGATGCTCCCAAAGTGATGCCAATACTGATCAACAAGATCCATCATATAATAGAGATTGCAAACTAAAATAAGAAGTGCAAAAAGTAAAAGATGAAACTTCTCATTAATATTCCATAAAGGCACTCACACCAAGGGATACATAGATAATCAACTAAAGCAGAGATACTTCCACATGCAAACCAAACTATAAGATAACCTCTCTTCCAAAGATATGAATCCACTAAAAAGGTAAAAGATAAAAGATAATGGTTGTGATACCGCGGCACTCCCCCCAAGCTTGGAACAAGCCAAGGGGATGCCAAACCTGATGACGAATTACTCCTTCGGTGGTGGTGGTGTTCTCTTGATAAGCTCCTCAATCAGCTTCCTCAACTCCTCAATCTCAAAGGTTAGAGTACGAATCAACTCCGAGTTTTGCTCAATGCGTTTCATGATCATATCAGACCGAGAATTTCCAGTCCTTGCTATTCTTTCCCCACTCTTCCTTCTTAGTGTGTTCCTCCCCTGCATGGTTAGAACGAGGCATATCCCACATCAAGGGAAAGTTCCCTTTGGGCACATGTTGATAGTGACGCTCATGTATAAGAGTGTGGAAGGGTTTCTTGGTACTTGGAGGAGGTGACCATGGAGAGAGGGTATGACGTGGAGGTTTCCCTCCTGTAGACATCCGTGCCGTCCTCCTAAGCTTGGTAGGTTTTGCCACCACTCCAATGCTTGTGAAGGTAGCGAGGGTGTCCGGTTGCTTGTCCTCCTTCATGTATTCTTCATCACCTACCAAAATCTCCTCCTCCTTGGGTTTGTGAGGATCATCTTCCTCGAGCTTTTTGCCTTTGTCGTTGGCGAAGACCATGGTACTCTAAACTTGAGAAGTTTTCCTGACATAAATAGATCCAAACGAAAACACTACCAGAACACGATGCACAAACCTCGGGGGATCTGGGGGGGGTTATATATTATGAAGTTTCAAAGCATAAGGAAGGTTTTGATATGAAAACGAGGCAGAGTCAGAGTTCGGGGTGGCCTCACCCCCTCCAGGCGTGGCAAGCTGGGGCCCGCGCCTGGGGTGGGTTTGGCCACCCTGGCCTCCGGTTCCTCCTCTGTAAGAGGCAAATGCAAATGATAACAGAAATCTGTCAAAACAGACCAGCAGGTAAAGATTGATTTTTTTAGAAAACCTTCTGTTGCTCAAATCAAAAAGTTCAGAACTAATGAAAGTTGTGTAACAACTTGGAGAAGAAGCTCAGCAAAATATAGCTCCATCCAACGTACTGAGATCCCTCACGAATTTTTATGGTGCAACACAAAAATCTGTCCCAGGACAACCACTTTTCACAACTCCTCTACTTCTCAAAAGTAGTTGAACTTGACACAAAAACCAAAAAAAAGGATAAGGAGAGGTTATTACAGAAGTAAAAACTTCCAAGACTCAACTAAACTCTTGGGTTATCTCCCAACAAGTACTTTTCTTTAATGCCTTTAAGTTAGGCTTGAAAATTTCAAAGATGCTCACAAAGGAGATATATATCTGGAGTGAAAGAGAGCATCAATAAGCAAATAACCAACACATTTGAGTCTAACCCACTTCCTGTGCATGGGGGTGTCATGAGAAAACAAATTGTTGAAACAAAAATCCACTAGCATAGGAAGACAAAACAGATGCAACTTCAAAGCTTTCAACATAAAACGGGGAAACTTAACATTATTGAAATGCATAAAACCATGTTTCCCTCTCTCATAATAACTTTCAGTAGCACTTTGAATAAAGTTGACAATATAACCATCAAAGGGAACAACTCTATCATAAGAATGAGCATACTTACAGTCACCAAAAAGAGGTCCAAGGTCATAAACTGGATCAATAGAAGCAAGTTGTTCCATCCTGAAATCTTTATCAGGCAAGCTATTTTCACAAGGAGCTTTAGCAAATTTGGAAAATTTAAACTCATAAGAATCTCCATCAAACTTAGTTAAAACTTTCTCCTTCTTACAATCTATAATAGCTCCACAAGTGTTCAAGAAAGGTCTGCCAAAAATGGTAGGACAAGTTTTACTAGCTGCTGAATTAAGCACTAGAAAATCAGCAGGATACTTAATCTTACCACAAAGAACCTCCACATCTCTTACAATACCAATAGGTCAAATGGTTTCCTTATTAGCAAGGTGAATAACCACATCAATGTCCTCAAGCTCACAAGGACCAATTTCATGCATAATTTCCCTGTAAAGCTCATAAGGAATAGCACTAGAACTAGCACCAATATCACATAAACCATAGTAGCAATAATCATCAATTTTAACAGAAAGCACATGAACACTAGCTTTTATAACTTTACTAGGATGAGAAACAATATTAGAAGCGTCTTCACAGAAGACAATTTGCTCATCCTCTATATTCCTAGCGTCAAGATCTTTCACAATAGCTACCACAGGCTCAATATTCAACTGCTCATCAGGCTCCACAGTTTTCTTAGTACCTTTATTATCTGCACTAATCATCATAGAATACTCCTTTACCTTAACTGGAAAAGGTATTTTCTCAACATAAGGTTCAGGCACAATATGATTAGTAGTACAAACTTCAGTGCTTCTAACAGGAACATGACTAACAACATCTTTATAAGGTGCATGGTACTTATTCCACTTCTTTTGGGGAATTTCTATGTAAGAGGCAAATGCCTTAAAATAGTTGGCAATACTTTGGGAATCAAGACCAAACTCATTACTAATATCACGGAAGTCATCCATTCCCATAAAAGATTTTATGCATTCATAATCATAGTTTATACCTGACTTTATTACTTTGTCATTCTCCCAAGCTTCAGTGTTCTCTTGAATACGGTCTAGTAGATCCCATTTAGCTTCTTCCTTCATATGTGTGAATGATCTAGCACAAGAAGCATCTAGTAAATCTTTATCATGAAGAGAAAGCCTAGCATAAAAGTTATTGATAATAATATTGTTAGGGAGTTCATGAATAGGACATTTAAGCATTAGTAACTTCAATCTCCCCAAGCTTGAGCTGTACTATCTCCATCACGAGGCCAAAAGTTATATATCAGATTTCTATCCTTATGAATCTCACTGGGAGGATAGAATTTAGAATAAAAGAGAGAAGCAATTTCCTCCCATTTCATGGATTGTCCATTCTTCAGCAGCTTATACCATTCTTCAGCTCTCCCTTTCAAGGATATAGAGAGTAACTTCTTATAAACATGTTCAGTTGTGATACCTGCACACTTAAACAACCCGCATAATTCATGGATAAAAATAAAATGATCACCATGATGAACAGTTCCATCCCTAAAATAATAATTATCCATAACACGATCAACAATACTTGTAGGTATCTTAAAAGGATCTATCTCAACAGGTGGTGGTTCATCTACTACCCTAGCAGTGGTAGTAGTTTTCCCAAACATAAAACCAAGTGGGTTATCCATATTGGAAACAAAGTAACAAGCAGTAACAAAAAGCAATAATCACAGTAGAAGTTTTATTTTCCAGTTCCACTCTTCAATAGCGCTTCACTCCCCGGCAACGGCGCCAGAAAATAGTCTTGATGACCCACAAGTATAGGGGGTGTATCACAGTACTTTCGATAAATAGGAGTGTCTATCCCAACGAGGAGCAGAAGGTGTTGACTAGTGGTATGGAGCAGGAATTCTCTATAAATACTTAGCAAACAGATTTTTAGGGGTTTCTAATAAAGCTACAAAACAAAGTGCAAGTAATAAAGAAAAAAAAACAAACGCAGCAAGTGGCCCAATCCTTTCTTAGCAAAGGATAAGCCGGTGTAAATACTTATAAGGACCAAACGTTCTCGAGGACACATGGGAATTCTGTCAAGTGCTTTCGTTTCAAATAGCTAAGTACTCTTCTTTGGTGTTGTAAGTGTTGTGTGGTGAACCTGTGGTAATGTACCGACCTTACTTGGACTAATACAAACTTGTGATTAAACCCCTGCAAGCATCCGCAACTACAGGAAAGTAATTAAGGTATAAACCTAACCACAGCCTTAAACTCTGAGATTCTACGCTCCCTTGTGCAAAGGTGTCCTAATGGGGGTTCAGGTTCCTGTCACTCCGGCAACCCCACAATTAGTAGCCAAATACACAGTGCATTTCCCTAGGCCCATAAATGGTGAAGTATCATGTAGTCGACATTCACATGACACCACTATAAGAATAGCACCACAACTTAAATACTAAACCATTGAATAATAACTCAACACAAATCCACTACTAACAACATGACTTCTCCCATGTCCTCAAGAACTAGACGAACTACTCACAAGACATCATATGGATCAAGATCAAAGATGATATGGTGATGGATAACAATCTAAACATAAACAATAACCCAATGGTTCCACTCGCAAGCATCAACTACAATAGTAATTAACACCGGGAAAGTTTCCCCTAAGAAGTAAAGAAATATCCAACACAATTGTTACAGCAAGCCGGAGTGGTGATGATGGTGCTGGTGGAGATGATGGTGTGGATGATGATGATGATCCCGATAAAGCCTAGCTTGATGATGGTGTTGATGGCGACGATCTTCCCTCTTCAGGAAGGAAATTCCCCGACAAAAATCTATGTGTCGGAGAGATCTTTCTCTCTTGGTGTTTTCCGCGACACAGAGGCGGCGGAAATATATCCATGGTCGCTCCCCTGGTATTAGGGTTCCGTGGGGAAGATATAGGCGAGAGGGCGGAGTCGAAGGCCGAGTAGGTGGGCCACACCTACCCTAGGCACGGGGCAAGGTGGGCCCGCGCCTAGGGGTGTGGGCCCCCTGCGGCCCTTCTACACCTCCCCTTATGGCTTCCTTCGTCTTCCATGAAAATATAATTTTCCCATATTTTTCTGGTATTTTTCTAAACTTCGTGAAATTGCATCAAAACACCCCTTTTTCCATCAGAATCCAGACTCCGGCAATCCATCCTCCAAGAATCATACAACATGCAAAAACAGTGGAAAAGACATAAGTAATACCTCATAATAAGACATATATCAATGAATAGAGGAAAATCATGATATAGAATGGTGATGCAAATTGGACGTATCAGGAGGGCATCGGCAAGCGAGCCAAGTGGCTTCCAAGAGTCAAACCAGAGAGAGTTCGACACCCTGTCCCCTGGGACCACCCGTGTGATGGAGCGGTATAGGGGGATCAAGGACTCAAGGCCTCGCCACGAAGGCGTAGAAGGTTGTGGATCCTCACACAGGTAGCTCCAACGGACCCAACGTGCCCAGGGGGTATGACGACCAGAGAAAAGTGCATGGAGGTTCTTGAGCAGCAGACATGTGTTCTGGAGAGCGAAGTCGACAACACCAAGACCACCCTCGGACCACAACCGATAGACCAGGTCCCACGCGACCTGACAGTCACCGTCGGAGCATGAGGCAGCAGCCTTCCAAAGCATGGCGCGTCTAGGCCTGTCCATCTTTGCGAGGGTGTCTTTGGACAATGGCAGCATGGACATGGCTAGCAAAGGGATCGCATAGAGGACGGCCATGGCAAGGGTCAATCAGCCACCTATCAGAATCAGTGCAGTACGCCACCCTGGGATCTGGTTTGAGATCCTCGTGGCGAGGAACTCCAGGGTAGCCGCAGGTAACTTCTGGTCTGACACTAGAAGCCCGAGGTATGTCTGGGGAAAGATGAAGATGGGACATCCAAGGATGTTGGCGAGGCTGGAGGCGTCATCTGGGGGCACATGAATTGGGACGAAGGTGCTCTTGTGGTAGTTAATGCACGAGCCTGTGGCGAGAGAGAAAGCATCCAGGACAAAGCGCAAACGCCGCATCTGGGAGGCGTCCGCGTGAAGGATAATCAGTGTGTCGTCAGCATACTGGACCATGGGGCACGAAAGGTCGTCCACAAGGGGGTGCAGCAGACGCTCTAATACGCCAGAAACCTATCTATAATTTTTGATGTTCCATGCTTGTTTAGTATCTACTTTGCTTTGATGTGTCCACACTTTGAGGTGCTTTTCATATAATTTCTGGTACTAACCTATTAACAAGTTGCCATAGTGGCAGTTGCATGTTTTCTGCTGTTTTTGGTTCCAGAAAAGCTAGTAAGGAAATATTCTCGGAATTGGACGGGACAAAAGCCAAAGTCAATATTTCACCGAGGAGAACACAGAGTCCAGAGGAGAGACGGAGGGGCGCCACAGGGAGGCTGCACCCCCCAGGCGCGGCCTAGGGTGGGCCCATGCCTGAGCAGGGTGTGGGCCCCCTGGACGCCTCCCAGCCTCGCCTCTTCGCCTATAAGAAGCCCCCGATGCCTAAACCCTAAGTACCTGATCAATATTCCACGAAACCGTCTATAGCTGCCGTCACCATTATCCCTAGATCGGGGGGATCTGAAGCTCTTCTCGGCACCCTGTCGGAGGGAAGATCGTCCCGGAGGCCTTCTTATTCATCATGCCAGCCTCCGGTATGAAGCGTGAGTAGTTCCACCTTGGACTACGGGTCCATGTAGTAGCTATATGGTTGTATCTCCTCCTTGTGCTTTCATGTCTAGATCTTGTGAGGTCCGTTCATGATCAAGATCTCATCTATTTGTAATCATGCATGTTGTGTTTGCGGGATCCGATGGATATTGAGATTACTATGTCAGATTGATTAATGGTTTTGTCTTATCGATTCTATCATGTCTGTGTTGTTTGTGATCTTGCATGCTCTCCGTTATTAGTAGCTATCTTGGCCAAGTAGTTGCTAGTGACTCCAAGAGGGGGTATTTATGCTCGATAGTGGGTTCATGCCTCTATTTAATCAAGGGAAGTGACAGAAATCTCTAAGGTTGTAGATGTGTTGTTGCCACTAGGGGGAAAACAACGGTCTCTTGTTCATGGAACATGTGGATTGTTTACCTTACACACTTTGCTTAAAGTAGTTGTCTGTTGCTTGCAACTTAATACTAGAGGGGGTTTGGATGATAACCCAAAGGTGGACTTCTAGTCATAGATGTAGTTGGATGGCGGTCTATGTATATTGTTGTATTGCCCAATCGAATCTCATAGGATCTTTATGTCTAGTATTGAATTATTATGCCTTGCTCAGTCCTGTCAATTGCCCTGCTGTAATTTGTTTACCCAGCATGCCATGTTTTTTTATCTAAGGAGAACACCTCTAATGAACTATGGTCCCTGAACCAATCTTTACCATTGATACATCTTCCACTGTTACTATTTACTTTCTGCAAACCATCATCACCTTCCACACCATACAATTAATCCTTTGTTACAGCAACCAGTCAGATTGACAACCTCACTGTTAGTTGGGGCAAAGTCTTGAGTTTGTGTTGTGCAGGTTTCCACGTTGCTTGCAACACCTCTGGGATGTTTCCTTCCTCCTACTAGTTCGATAACCTCGGTTTCATACTGAGAGAAAACTTGCTGCTGTGCTGCATCATACCTTGCTCTTGGGGTTTCCCAATGAAACGCTCCACGTTGACGCAGCGCCATCAAGACTTTTTCTAGCGTCATTGCCGGCGAGGCTAAGGACGTCTTCACAAGGGGAGTCCTGCTCAACCTTTGACATGGTTATACCCTGTGGGTACACGACCTTAGCATACCTGGGCCAGCCCAAGGAAGGCCCACGACGAATATGCGCCAACCCATGAAGACTTTCGGGTGGCCAAGGCCCATGACACCTTCGGATCCTTGGAGAGCAAGACTAGAGTAGATAGAATATTCAAAGGGGCAAACCCTAACACCTATAACCGACTCGATTTGTGCCTGGGACCTGCCTATCTCTATATAAAGGCTAGGAGGGCACGATGAGGAGGGCACTTCGCATACCACCGTATACACACCTCCACGCCAGATTGCATCTGCGCACCCCTGTAATTTTCGGTTCCGCTGTAGTCAAGTGCAGACAAGAAGGAGTAGGGTTTTCCCTCCGGGGGCCTGAACCTGGTTAAACCTTGTGTCCCCTTGTTGCTTCTTTGCTAACCTTTCCACGATCTCCAGCATCCCCATCTTCTCCAAAACCCAAGCTCATAACAATGGGCATTGGCGCCGTCTGTGGGAACTGGGGGCGCTGATTGTGCGATCATGATGGTCCCAACCAAAGAGATCTACAACTCCGCAGCGACGGAGAGTCATCTCCTCTTTGGCACTTTCGACTTCACCGCCCACTCGCCAGCCACCCTGAAGGACTTCGAGCCCATTGGCGACGGGCTCGAGATCCTGTTCGGGAGCTTCTGCTTCCAGGTGGGGCAGACCGGCACTCTCCGTCTCCCAGAGCGGGTGCCGCTGCCATCGATCAGGCCCACTTCATGGGCTCCACACCCCGTGCTACGCACATCGCCATCGACAGGAGTCCTATGACAGCAGCAACTGCAACTCAGACCTGTGCGATCCACCATCGGAAGAAGGGACCTACAGTTCCGGATCCGAAAGCTGCGGCAGCAGCGATTCAATCTACGAGCGCTACCAATGCGCCGTAGTCATCCAGAGCGACGCGGATCAGGAGCACAACCCGCCACCCAATCCACAGGGTAGAAACTGCGAGAACAGGAGAAACCAGTCCCCCCGCCCAACGAGGACGACACCGATTCCAATCGGATCATCCACCTCAGCAAGGAAGGATGGGCTCAAGCACGCGAAGCCGTTGCAGGCAACAAGATCCTGCCCGTGGGTGCCTCACGAGACCTACTGATGGCGTACCACATGCTCCTAATCGAGGATCACAAGAAGCAGGTGAAGATGCAAGAGGTGCTTGACAAACGCAAGAAAGCAGCCTCAGAGTCCAGTGCGCGGCGAGCTGCGCTCTCCGCCATGGGAGGCTCAAGCTCGCACGACAACCATGGAAAAAGCACCATTCTCACACGGAGAACATGGATCCCAAGGAACGTCGCGAGGTGACTCGGACCCTCAACACATCCTTCATGGAGATGGATGCCAACGGCAACGTCATCCCAAAGACGTCGCAAGCTGCAATCATGGCAGCCACCACATACCTCACGTCCCATCCACCTCTGGTGGGGGATCCGAAAAGCACCATGCACAAGTCCGCGCTTACCGGACTAGGACTCATTGGAGCTGCGCTCCACGGAGAAGATCCTGTGGAGCCAAAGAAGAAGGCTGCGGTCAGATTCAACCGCAGCCCCACGCCTTCATCCGAGCATGACGAGCACAACCTACCTCGAAGGCACAAGAGCTCGCGCCATCGCAGCGCAAGGTCGACAAAGCGCGAGCCAAGCGCGTCTGCTCATTCGAATCCGAGGAGGACGATGATGAAGGAGAACACTGCGGAGCCTGATGCTTCAGCAGATCCGTTCGGCGGACACGGATGCCGCGGAACTTCAAGCTTCCTTCGGACACTCCGAAGTTCGACGGCACACAGGACCCCAAGGCGTGGCTCATCGACCACCTATCGTCTGTCAAACTACACAGCGGAAACAAGGACACCACCCTGCAATGCCTTCAGCTGCAGCTGACAGGCGCAGCCCGGATCTGGCTCAGCAGCCTATCCTCGGGATCCATCCGAAGCTGGGAGGAACTGGCATACAGTTTCATCCGAAACTTCAAAAGCACCAGCAAGAGGCCAGCCTCGATCGATGAGCTACGGGCCTGCACCCAACGAACGGGCGAATCCATTCGCTCGTACATATTGCGCTGGTCCAACACCAAGAACTCTGTGGCGCACATCTCTGAGGAGAGAGCTATCGATGCCTTCAAGGATGGCGTCAAGCACCAGGACTTCAAGGAAGAACTTGGGCGCATCAAGTCCAAGACACTCGACCACCTCATGGACATTGCCAACAGGTGGGCAGATGGCGAGGACTCCGTCCACCGAGCACACTCGAAGGAGGAAGATGACTACGACCGGTGACGTGAATGCCGTAGCAAGAGAAGATCGCGCGTCTACGACGATCGCGATGGACACGACATGGTCATGGCTGGCTACGCCGACCATCGCAGTGACGGCAACCGCAACAGCGACAGATACCGCGGAAACAACTTCCACTACGGAGGACGCCCAACGCAGTCATGGAAACGTCGCGGCCGCGACAACGGACCCTCAGCATACGACAAACTGTCAGGTCCATGCACCATCCACTTCTACATCGACAAGCAGGATGGTAAAAAGAAGGCAAGCCACATGCTCAAGGACTGCCGCGAGTTCCAGAAACTCAGCAAGAGCATGTCTCAGATGAGGCAACAAGCCCCGAACCCTGGGTATGGGAACGCACCCGCACCAGGCGACATTGCACACGAAGCTCCTCCACCACCACCTGCGGGACCTTCGAACCACCCAATCACACCCGCTCAGAATAACGGTGGGCACGGGTACCCTTCGCCGAAAGGATCACTGATGATCCAAAAAGGCGCCCAACGAATAGGGTGCAAAAGAAGATCACTCGTCAGATCAATCTAGTTGTGTCCGCTCCACCCGCCATCCCTGAGTACCTCAGCGGATCGGAGTCCTGCATCACGTTCAGCCTTTCGAATCACCCTTTCCAGGTCCCTCGCCTAGGTCATGCTGCCCTGGTGCTTGAGGCACAGATCGGAGGGTTCGACATGATCCGCATCTTCATGGGCGGCGGTAGCGGCATCAATCTGATGTTCGCCAGTACCTTAGCAGCAATGCGGATCCCGCTGTGCAGCCTGGAACAATCTGATACAATGTTCCACGACATCGTCCCAGGGAAGGGCGTATCCCCCCTGGGAAAGATATGGCTCGACGTCATCTTCGGCAAGCCCGATAACTTCCGGTGCGAGCGACTCGAGTTCGAAGTGGTGGACTAGCCATCACAATACCATGCCATCCTCGGGTGTGTGGCATTCACACGATTCCTGCCAGTACCGCACTACGCGTACCTGCTACTCAAGATGCTAGGACCCAGGGGTGTCATCACGGTCCACAGGAGCTTCACCCGATCGGACCACTGCGACAAGGACTTCAACAGAATCTCCTAGTCATTCGGCATGGAGGAGGAGCTCATAAGCCTCCAAGAGGTGACAGACAACGGGGAACGCCCAGTCGCAAGACAGAATGCACCAGACATGTCCTTCGACTCCATCGTCAACACAAAGAAGGTGCAAGTCCACTCGACGGATGCCTCCAAGACGGCGCTGATCGCCAACGACCTCTGCCCGCATAGGAAAGCGCGCTCGTCGAATTCCTCCATGAGCGCTGGGAAATCTTCGCCTGGTGTCCTGCGGACATGCCAGGAATTCCCAGGTAATTTGCCGAGCACGCACTCAACGTCTTTCTAGACGCCAAGCCCGTCAAACAGTCCATCCGACGACTGTCCGAACCACGGGCCAAAGCAATCGGAGTCGAAGTCAACAGACTACTCGATGCAAACTTCATTAGGGATATCAAGGAGAGCGAGTGGCTCGCCAACACCGTGATGGTCCCAAAAAAGGACACGGACATCCTGCGGATGTGCGTGGACTTCACATCGCTGAACAAGCATTGCCCGAAGGATCACTTCCCTCTCCCTCGGATCGATCAGATCATCGATTCGACTGCAGGATGCGAGAAGCTCTCCTTCCTCGACGCCTACTCAGGCTACAACCAAATTTGACTGAAGGTCGAAGATCAGGAGAAAACAACATTCATCACGCTGTTCGGAGTGTTCTGCTACAACACAATGCCCTTCGGGCTGAAGAACGCAGGCGCCACGTACCAGCGGTGCATGCAGGCATGCCTGAAGGACCAGATCGGCCGCAACATCCAAGTCTATGTCGACGACATAGTAATCAAAACAAGGGAGGCCAAGACACTCATCGACGATCTCCGTGAGACGTTTGACAACCTTGAGGTTCTTCGGCGTCCCATCTGGTCAGCTGCTAGGCTACTTCATCTCCCAGCGAGGAATCGAAGCGAACCCGAAGAAAATCCGGGCCAAAATGGCCATGGAGAAGCCGAAGAACATCAAGGGCGTCCAGCAGCTTGCCGGGCGAATCGCGGCGTTGAGCAGGTTCATCAGCCGCATGGGCGACAAAGCCCTGCCTTTCTACCAGCTGCTACGCAAGGCAGACAAATTCGAGTGGATGCCATAAGAGTACGACGCATTCGAAGATCTAAAGCGGCCGCTCTCCACCTCGCCCGTCCTGGTCACGCCAAAGGAACGCGAGCCTTTACTGCTATACATAACAACCACACACCAGGTGGTAAGCACCGTACTAGTGGTCGAGCGACCTGAAGAAGGCAAGACCCATGGGGTCCAATGCCCAATCTACTACCTCAGCGAGGTATTGACGCCGACAAAGCAGAGGGATCATCACTACCAGAAACTCGCCTACGGTGTGTTCATGACGGCTCGTCATCTGAGCCACTACTTCCAGGAGCACCAGGTGATGGTCGTCAACGAAGCACCCCTGAATAGCATCCTGAACAATCCAGAGGCCACAAGACGCGTGGCCCTGTGGGGTATCGAGCTGTCCCCTCTGGACATCATCTACGAGAAGCGCCATACGATCAAGTCGCAGTTCCTACCGGATTTCCTAGTCCACTGGATGGAACTGCAGCTGCCGGACATGACGCAGTCATGGCCAATGCACTTCGATGGCTCCAAGCGCGAAGCCGACGCAGGAGCCGGGGTTATACTGACCTCCCGTAGGGCGACAAGATGAAGTACGTCCTCCGGATGAAATTTCGAGCTTCCAACAACGAAGCCGAATACGAGGCCCTCATCCACGGCATGAGGATGGCCAAGATCTACGGGGCGACGTGCCTGGTCATCTACGGTGACTCCAACCTCGTCGTCCAACAGACGATGAATGAGTGCGACGCACACGTCGCCAACATGATCGTGTACCGCGCACTCTACAATGCACTCGAAGGAGACTTTGACGGCTGCGAGCTTCGGCACGTTGGGAGAGAAAGCAACGAAGAGGCTGACATACTCGCCAACATCGGTTCCATCTGCGCATGGATGCAACCAGGTGTGTTCCACGAACAGATCTGCGTGCCATCCATCAAAAGGAAATTCCCAAAGGTATCACCCGAAGAAGCAGAGCACTTGGGGGCTGCACTACCCGAAGGACAAGAAGGACCAGAAAAACTCGACACAGAGGTCGCAGTGGTCAACCTGATGCAGGTCATGGCAGTGGAAGAAACATGGACACAGCCATACCTCCGATATCTGATAAACGGGGAGCTTCCGGATAGCCCGACAGATGCCCGACGCATATCTCGTCGGTCCAAGGCCTTCACAATCATCAATGGCGAGCTGTACAAGCCTAGCATTTCGGGTGTACTCCAAAGGTGCGTCACCATCGGCAACGGCAAAACCATCCTCCAAGACATCCACGAGGGCATCTGCGGCCATCATGCGGGCAGCCATGCCCTTGTCGCCAAAGCTCTACGATCTGGGTTCTACTGGCCAACGGACATGAACGACGCCAAGGACATCGTCCGAAGGTGCAACGGGTGCTAGAGGTTCGCAGATAAACCACACGCACCAGGATCGGAGCTCAGGCCCATACCCCTGGCATGTCCCTTCGCCTAGTGGGGCCTTGATATGATTAGCAAGCTGACAAAGTCCTCGAAAGGAGGTCACGTCTACCTCCTGGTCACAGTCGACAAGTTCACCAAGTGGATCGAGGCCATGCCCAAAAGGGCAAAACGGCCGTCAAGTTCTTTGAGTCCATTGTTTACAGGTTCGGCGTACTGCACAACATCATCACCGACAATGGGTCGAACTTCATCTCCAAAGAATTCCAGGACTTCTGCGAAGACCTCAGAATCAACATCACATACGCCTCCGTGGCGCACCCGCAAACAAACGGGCAGGTCGAAAAGGCCAACGGCCTCGTCGGTAGTGGCATCAAGAAGCACCTAATGAGCCCACTCCAGCGACTCGCAGGGGCCTAGACGCAAGAGCTACCCTCCGTCCTCTGGAGCTTGCGCACGACGCCAAACAGCTCAACTGGCTACACGCCCTTATTCATGGTGCACGGAGCCGAAGCCGTGTTGCCTGCAGAGGTACGTCACAAGGCCCCACGGGTCGTCGCCTACAGCAAAGCCGAATCGACGGCCGCACTCGAAGACGCCATCGACACTCTCGATGAGGCACGTGACATAGCCGCAGCTCAATCAGCGGTCTATCAGCAGAGCCTCCGCAACTATCACAGCCGTCGGCTACGCCGAAGGTCCTTCGTCGAAGGAGACCTAGTCTTGCGACTCAAGCAAGAGCGACCAAAGAAATTTGAGTCACCGTGGGAAGGACCCTACGTCATCACTGAAGTCATCCCAGGTGGCGCCTATCGCCTCAAGCACGTGGAGTCCGGAGTCGCATACTCCAACCCATGGAACGTCGCACAACTGCGACGCTTCTACCCCTAGCTACCCCCCTCTTTTACTTGCAATAAGGCTATTCAGCCAAGGCTACTCAGCCAAACAATGTACCACCTCCTTACGATATGAATAAAGCTTAGTGTCTCACCCCAAATTTTGTCTATTATTCGCATTTTCTTCATGTTACAACTCACTCGGGCGCTCCCCTCACCTCACGACTTCGTCGACTGAGGATAACGCGTGTACACTTGAGTAGCTGACCATGTCAGGCTAACGAAAAGGGCACGCATAAAAAAGCACCATATGCTAACAAAAATAAACCTTCATAGCAAAGGGCATAACACGCCAAGTCGAATACATACAAATTTTACATCTATCTTTTTACAGGTCCTACCTATTCTGAAGAATCACCTACGGACGCTGCTCAAAGAGATTTACAATTTGTTCGGCATACTGCCTTATAGCCGCATAATGTGGACGCATATCCCACTCGCCACCATCCGGCCGAAGAGGCGGCCCAGCTGCTACAGCAGCAGGATCTACATCTGGACGATGTAACCGCACGAGGGAAAGCGCGGCCTTCACCCCCGCGACCAGTTGATGCCGCACCAGCTCCCTAACATGATGCACATCTCGAAACTTTGCCAGCAGGCCCCAGAGAGTCAATGGTGCTTCATCCAGGGGAAACATTGTAACGTCCCAGCATTTAGGAACCTAACGAAGGGTAGATTTAGGATTATGTATTGTTGCATGCATCTATTTGTGAAAAGGTGGGTAAAATTTTCGCCAAATAAAATCTTAACTGATGAATGTTTCTTTCTTACTTTAAGATTAGGTTTAGACTTAAAGGAGGATTGTTATAAACTTTGATGTGGTCTTAAAAGAATTATGTGTGTTTTGAAATGGGTTTGAATTTAAAGAAACTTAAGTGTTTGAATAATAATTTGAATGATTTTGATATAAGATTTGAATCTTAAATTAATTAAGATATAGGTAGTATAACTTAAATCTTAAAACAATAAAAATTATGAAATTCATTTTCATATTATAAAGACATAAACAAGTTACAACAGAATAAATAATAATAATATTCTTTATTAATAATAATATAATCTTTATTACAATTGAATAAAATAAAGATTACAAGAACTATAAAATAAAAATTACAAAGGATTAAGAAAATTACATCTACTAACTATCATATATCTAAAACCTAAATTAAATCTTCATCTTATCTTTGAACCTGCAAAACAAAGATTAAACAGAAATAAAACAAGATTAGTGTTAGTATATATTTCTCTCAGATATGTCAGTGAGGTGCACTTGACAATCTCATCATTGAGAAATGTTAAAGAGGGGCAAGTTTCACCAAATATGAAATATTTCATCTTTCATAAATTCACAGCCAGAATGAAAATGACAGCCAAAAAGGGACCAATTCACCAGCCAAGGTAAAAGTAGATTGGTAACAGTAAGTTCAAATTTTCTGAACCTATCCATATGAGCATAGCAGGCACACAGGCTGCACACACACAGCATGCAAAAGGGTGAGCTGTCGACCTCACAAGCACAGCCAGCATAACAAAACCACAACACAGCCATGGGGAAGCACCTCAGTGCATCACCACACCACAACACAACCAGGGTGAACAGCAAGTAAACCAAGAACAGCAGCCAAACCAACCACCCAGATTAACCCAAACATCACCAGGATGGTGACATAAGAAGAGGGATGAATCTGGTGGACAACAAGGTCAAGCCCAGGAGCTAGGAGGAGCAGGCAAGCTCCAGATCAAGCACAGGAGTCCAGCAAAACCAGATCAAGATCATCACCAACTTAATCCACAAATATCAGTTTTTGTGGTGAGTTTCATAAAACCTTCACATGATCTAATCATCTTATTCAGAGAAAGCATGTGTTGTTTTATAAAACAAACCCTCAGAAATCACCCAAGTGGGGTGAATCCATCATAAGTATTTCTAAAATTCTAAAGGCAAACAGCAAAGTACCAAAGATCCAACCAGAGCTCAGAGCAACATCCTTGCTCTGGTTGTCAAACCATATTCTACAATTCAATCATACATATACCTATGATCTATTTCTAGACACATCCCTAAAGGAAGGGTAGCACCTTAGAAACAAATCTTTGGGATCCATAGATTGATCAAGCTCACTATACATTTTTTCAAGCTTTGATTCAATAAGAATAGCTGGTACCACTACCAGGACTATCTAGATGAAACAATTAGATAAGATTTGAATCCCTAAGCCTCAGACCAACATCATTGGTCATAGGGAATTCAGATAAGAGCATCTCTATTTATTTCAAAGCCAAGATTGTCTCAAGCATAAACTAACCAAATCCATGGTTTAGAATTAAACTTGTGTGACATACATGATGGTGTCACAAGAACAATCCAATATGAATCAGGAAAAGCAGTAAATCATCATAGATTCAGAAAATCAACTAACTAATCATTTTCCTATTAAAAACAGGAATCATAACTAGAATATTCCTAAAATACACTTCACTGTTTGAGATCATGATAATCTCAAACCACATATTAATTTCCAAGCTAACAACACTAAGACAGTAGTTGTATCTTATCATAATCATGACCATGAATCAAATAAATAGTGGAAATCTATCAAATCATTGGCTTTACCAAGCATGTTTCCCAAACAACAATATCATCTGAATCAGATGCAATCTAAGCATCAATTCATCTAGTAAGCCACCAGAAACATCATATATCATTTTAAGCAACAAGCCTCAAGCCAATAAGCATTCAACATGTGTACAGACCATCCAAACATGAATCAATTCATCCAGTACATGAACAAGCACATCACAGGAACCCTAAAGGGATAATCATCCTAATCTGAGTCAGACAATAGCCAGAGAGGACACTGCTAACATCTAGCATCGAATCAGCAAGCACAGAGAGCACCAGGAGAGAAGAATCAAACTCACCATAGGTCCTCGCTGAAGGATAGAAGAGGAAGCAGGGGGCCGACGACCATGGCGGCACGGGGAGCACACCAGAGGGGGCGCTGCAACCCACACGGCTCCACGGCAACGACCCTGATCACGCCTGGAGTAGCAGAGCATCACCTCGACGCACGACGACCACGGCAGCACTTGAATCCATGCCAACCCTCAAACCCTAGGGTTCGGGACGACATCGAACCATCGCAGGAGAGCCCTAGGCTCTAATCCAATTGGATAGAATGAACGGGCGTCGTCGACAACCCCCTAATGCACCATGGCGGCGACCAGAATGACCGACGGCGGCGGGAATCGCCGGTGGCGGCATCGCCGGCCACAGGGTCGGGGTCAGAGGAGGAGAAGATGAACTCGCGAGAGAGAGAGGTAGTGAGGAGTGGGCCGAGCTGGGCCAGACCCTTCGGGGTGGCTCTTTTGTCTAGCACTAGTGGGCCAACAGGGCCCTATAAGAATAATCAGCCTAGAAATAATTTTAGGCCTGTTTTAATAAAAAGAAAAACACCAAAATACCCCTCGACTTAATAAAATTCTTGAAAATAAAATAAAAGTCCAAAAATTATAAATAAAATATTTTTGGATTCACAAAAATCCAAACTACCCAATAAATTAAAAATATAAAATTTTAAACATTTAAATTTTTATTAGGAATTTTGTAAATTATATATTCCTTATGGAATTTTACAAAATTATTGAAAGGTGATAAAATTAATTAAAATTCACTTTCATTATGTATTAATATGGTAGTATTTTATAAAATACTAAATAAATATTTAATCACCATTGTTAATGTATAATTGATAATTTCTAAAAGGATTATTAAATCAATAAAAATCAAACAAAAGTGAAATAAAATAAAATAATTCAATATATGTTATAAAATATTAAAAAGTAATATTTATAAATCCTTTATTACTAAAAAGGAACTTTTTGGGGTAAAATGCATATAAAACTAAACAATGCATTACATTAATTGCATGATCATTTTGCTTCTTTAAATATTGTCCTTACCGGGCAATAATGATGTTTTTGTAGAACTAGAAGCTCAAGGTCCAGTGCAAGCATCAGAATTCACTACCTTGCCATCACAAGGCAAGTTCACACTTACTCATGTCCTTTGAAGAGTCTTTATCAAAGTATTTGCAAATTGTGTGTTATCATATATATTATAAAAGAAAGAAAATATTATTTTTCCATATAAAGAAATTATAGATATCATCCTAAGTGGTGATATGATGGAGCAATAGAACTTAGAGTTCTAATTGCAACAATGATGATCAAGTAGGGACTTAATAACCCCTGACATCAGTGATTCTAGCGCTGTACATTACGCGTTAGCCATGAGATTTGGAATGGGACAGAGAAGTCAGCTGTATCTTCTTCCTCTCGCATGAAGCTGGATGTGCAGGTCATGGCTGTTATCCTCATAGCATGCATATTAATTGGTAATTCATAGAGGATATGCAGCATATGGGTGGGAACCCTCAACGTCCCACGATAGTTCTGGCATCTAACGGTTTGTACAAACCATTGTCGTAATTCATTATGTGGGCATGGTGTACACCAAGGAGGCACGCGGGGTCGTGAAGGGGGCAGTGATTGGCTTGGACCAACTACTGGGCCCCACATCATGGAATTGTGGACGGGAAAGTATGCCCGGTTGTGCAACAAGGAGTTGATCTCTCATGGTTAAAGTAACGCACCTCTGCAGAGTGTAAGAACTGTAACTTGTTACTCCCTTTTCTGGGAAGGAGCTACGAACGCAGCAGGAAAGGAACTCCATGAAAGTTCTAGTCAACCTGTGAAGGCTGATTGTCATAGTTTTTCAGAATAAAATCAATCTTTGAAGAAAGATTTACAAAAACTGCATAGTGTCAAGGATTTATAATCCTAGGTGGTAGTTAGAGCATCAAACTTCCCACCTTGCATATAATGAACTTGTTGGGTAACGCTATTACTCATTATTTCCTTTGATCCCTTGCTTAGACTCTGAGGATTCCGAAGACGTGCCAATGTATGCAGCCGAATGCCAAGAAGACGTGTTCTACGAGGAACCTGATCTATCCGGAGGAGTTGAAGGCGTGGACTACAAGATCCGTTACGGTGTCGATGAGAATGAGTCCACTTAAGGGTCTAGTTAGTAGTAACCAACGGAGCCGAGCAGCATGAACTCTATAAAATAAGCTATTGAGCGCCACTCCTAGTCGGACTTGTTACTTTTAAATTTCCGTTGAACATCTTATATTTTGGTTTGTAAGTTGGATATTTTGGAAGTCTTGAACTTCCGGTATTGTAATAATAATAATGTGTGTACCTTTGTAATATGGACCCGCAATGTTTCTATTGTACCACTCTGAGGGATGTGATATTTACGGAACGGTGTTCTGTGGATGTCATGTCAACGACTATAGTGAACTACACATGCAGTGGTATGCGGGGTCACCGCAGTTGGTATCAGAGCAAATTGCTTTGACCTTAGGTTAGAAACCTAGTTAAGGGTATTACCTGTAGGAGATTTGGCAACGATAAAGAATTATGTAAAAGTAATCTAATGGGTATTCAAATGAGAATATTCCGTTATATATTTTAGTTCGATAATTCTTTGTTATGATGCAATATATTATTGGATACTAATTAAAATTATTTTTCCGATATACAGAGATATGGCACCAAAGTTTCCAAAACAGACTTTGGTAAGGAAAGAGGAGACTCTTGATGATTATCAAGGATCATTCACAGACCAACTTCGTCAACTTTTAAAGCTTTTTAATTGTCCAACTAGAATCCCAGTGAACACTATCACTTATCTTGATGGCCGGATGTTATCCAAGTATCGTGTGAGTATCCAACTTCCAGAGAAGCTTGGACTGTACCACGATCTACCCATAGGAGAAGGTAGGAGTCATTTAACAGCCTATCATGTTCTTGTTGTGGAGGCAATAGCTAATATCCTGGAGCAGAAAACCAAGGAGCTAGAAGGTAGCACATTTTCTGTGATACCTCATGATTCTATAGACTTAGAGCCTATACCGGATCATCTTAATTTGGTTAAGAAGTATCCTAAGTTAGCTTCCAAGTTTATGGACAGATACCGGGCACTCGTTGCGTCTTTTTATAAGACTCATCAAGTGATTATTGAAGACAAAAATGACATGTTAGAGGATCTAACTGATCCGGAAAGGAGGAAGCAATTATCATTCCAGTTAGAGAAAGAAGCAAGTAGTAGTGTAACACCTATCTTTAAGGATATACATATAGATCCGGAATCTTTTACACCATATCCTTACTCACCAAGACCTGAACCTACATATGATCCTACTATAGATATGCGGTATGCAGTACCACATGGCTCAGAGGATGGTTCTGACTCAGAACTTCCTATTGAGAACTCGGATGGATGGAGAATGGGATCATATAATGGATCTCATGAACACCAGATGTCCAAAGATGGTTTTGACAGAAATGTTGGACAATCTAGTTGGATGGGTGCAAGAATGAATCCTAATAACAGAAGTAGAAATACCATGTCAATAGATGATCAGGATGAAGAAGAAGATCCTGAGGAAAGAGTGTTTGAATCATCAACATCTTCTCAAAGCCCAGGGGATATACATTATCCAGTATTCAATTATCTTGTCCACGAGAGCACCTGGGGAGCAACAGGATCTGCGTATCCTGGTGACAACTCTAGAGATGAAGCTCAGGAGATGCAGGCTGGAGATAATGTTGAATATGTTTCTGAAGACTTTTCAGCTGAGCCGGAGGGAGTCAATGCGCTCAGGTTGAGTAATGACTCAAGTCCTGACACTTTAGATACAGAGTATGTTCCTTCAAGAAGGCCATTTGTTCCCCAAACTGTGCGACGAACAACACGTCATCATGGTTGGACATCAGGCATGTACGATGAGCGTAGTTACTATTAGAAAGAGACAACCAGACAGTAGTATCAAGTACTGTGTATTGTACTCTAGAAATAAGGTAGTTTTGTAAAATACCAATAAGGTATATGTTGTAATGACTTTGTATCATTATGATATTATGTAAATATGTAAAATGCATATTTAGATTTTCTTCGGATCTTCATTGTGTGACTAGTTCTGTGCGTAAAGTCGAGCTCAAAACACATGTGCATGATGTAATTATGAGTATTCGCTTTATGTTACAGGACTAGGGGGCCATGGATATGGGTGTAGAAATGGAAACTGAGCTGCAGCGGATGGAGTGTGAGGCCAAGGAAAAGGCCGATGCTGATACAGCAAATCAAGGAGCATTACCACCACCACCAATGAGACCGTTAATGGAGCAGAACTTTATGCAATACATGCAAATGATGCAAGAGAACCAGAACAAGTTTATGGAGGAGTTGCTAGGGCGAGCAAATCAGAGGCACCTGAAGGTGGAGGAGTGAGTTTATCTGATTTCCAGAATGCAAGACTTTTACCTTTTGCATCAGCTTCTGAACCAATGGATGCAAAAGACTGGCTAGCAGATACTGAAAGGAAGCTGAAAACTGTAGGTTGCAATGATGAGGAAAAATTGAGGTATGCAACTCATCTGCTGACTGGACCTGCAGCATCTTGGTGGGAAAATCAGTTAGCCATGCAACAACCAGGAAGGGAGTTTACCTGGGAGGAGTTCAAGCAGAGATTCCGTGAATATCATGTTCCGGAAAGTGTTATGGATTTGAAGCGGATAGAATTTGAGGAGCTTCAGCAAGGATATACTAGTGTCATGAAGTACATCCGGGAGTTTAGCCAACTATCTCGTTATGCTGAGGAGGATGTGAACACTGAAGAGAAGAGGAAGAAAAGTTTCTTGCGTGGATTAAATACGTTTGTAAGGATGCAGCTAAGGTTAACCAATAAGCAAACTTATCAGCAGCTATTGGATGCGGCCATTACTTTTGAAGATGATTACAAGAATGTCCAAGATGATCGGAGGAAGAGAGCCAAGAAGGAAACCAAGATAATTCAGGCAAGCAAACCTAAACCTAACCTGGAGTTCAAACCCCGGCATAGGAATTATGGCAACAACAACAATAACAATAACAAGGGAAGTGGTGGAAATCAATCTAATCCGAGAAGGAATGTTATCTGTAACAACTATGGAATTCCAGGGCATTTCCAGAGGGAGTGCAAAAAGCCTGTAGTGATTGTTACGGTTGTGGTCAAAAGGGGCATATCAAGCCGGACTGTCCGAGCAAACCACCGGGTGGATGGCCTACCAAGGGAGGAGGATAAACCAGTGGAGGAAATGGACAACCCAATAAAGGAGGAAACAATGGCAAGAACAATAATGGCAAGAGAAACCGACCTACCGGAAAACTGAACTGTGCAACCCTCGAGGAGGTGGATAATTCGGAGCATGCAGTGATAGGTACGCTCAATATCCTTACCAATCCCGGCAAAGTTCTATTTGATACTGGTGCAACTACTTCATTCATTTCTGAAGAATTCTGTGATAAGTTCGGGATTAGAAGGGCAACGTTAGAACGTCCTATGATCGCAGTTACGACAGGAGGGAATGTGATTGTATGCCACATAAAACAAGATCAGGTTATCTCGATCTGTGGTTGTACATATTTCGCAGACCTTTATGTGATTCCTTTGAAGGTAATTGCAGTAGTGCTGGGGATGGATTGGATGATGGAACACGGAGCTCAGATTAATTGTGAGGATAAAACTGTCTCAATCAAAACTCCAAGTGGAGCAAGGATAGTTTAGCAGGCATATAAACACAGTCATATCATGGTGGATCTGCAGTTGAATTCAATGAAGGAAGTTATATTAGAAGAAATTATTGTAGTTAATGAATTCCAAGATGTTTTCCCAACGGAATTACCAGGAATGCCACCAGACCGGGAGATAGAGTACACCATTGACCTAGCTCAGGCACCATATAAAATGGGACCCAAGGAGTTAAAAGAACTCAAGGAGCAAATTGATGAGTTAGCAAGAAAAGTATTTATACAGGAAAGTGTATCTCCATGGGGAACACCAGTAATCTTTGTGGATAAGAGAGATGGCGGAAGACGGATGTGTGGTGATTATAGAAATCTGAACAACGTGGCGATCAAGAACAAGTATCCTTTACCAAAAATTCAAGATTTGTTTGATCAAGTGAAAGGAGATGGAGTATTTTCAAATATCGATTTAAGATCTGGATACCATCAAATAAAAATCAAGCCGGAAGATGTTCCAAAAACAACATTTGACTCAAGATATGGACACCATGAGTATCTGGTGGTACCATTTGGTTTGACCAATGCACCGGCAATATTCATGAATCTGATGAACAAGATCTTCATGCCATATTTGGATAAGTTTTTCATCATCTTTATTGATGATATTCTGATATATTCCAAGGATAAGGAAGAGCATGCTGACCATTTGAGAATAGCATTGCAGACTTTAAGAGAACATAAGCTTTATGCTAAGTTCAGTAAGTGTGAGTTCTGGTTAGATGAGGTAGAATTCCTCGTTCATGTGATCAGTAAAGATGGGATTGTTGTGAATCCATCTAAAGTTCAGTCGGTACTAGAGTGGACTGCACCAACCAATGTGAAACAAATTCGAGGTTTCCTAGGAATGGCTGGTTATTATCGGAGATTCATTGAAGATTTCTCCAAAATAGCCGGACCAATCACCAAATTATTAAGTAAGAATACACCATTTAAGTGGGATGAGAAGTGTGAAGCAAGTTTCCAAGAGTTGAAAACGAGATTAACCACAGCTCCAATCTTAGCAGTTCCTGAAACAGGGAAAGATTTCACCGTATACTGTGATGCATCTAAAGAAGGTTTGGGTTGTGCATTAATGCAAGCTAGGAAAGTAATTGCTTATGGTTCAAGACAATTGAAACCACATGAAGTCAACTATCCAACTCATGATTTAGAGTTAGCAGCAGTAGTTTTTGCACTGAAAGGATGGAGGCATTTTCTTTATGGAGCCAGATGTGAGTTATACACTGACCATAAAAGTCTCAAATATTTCTTCACTCTAAAGGAATTGAACATGAGACAGAAGCGTTGGTTGGAATTAATCAAAGATTATGATCTAACAATCAATTACACCCAGGAAAAGCAAATATTGTAGCAGATGCTTTAAGCAGAAAGAGTGCAGATATTCAGCCTAGCAACAGAGAGTTACCAAAAGAGTTACAAATGGACTTGGAAGGTTTAGAACTTCAATTCATCAGTACAGAAGTTCTTGGAGGATTAGAGACTATGCAGGTAGTTTCAGAACATGACAGTGATCTTAAGAAAGAAAGTTTTAGACGTTAAGAAGAAGACCCTTTTATTATGGAGGAAATTCGGAGGATATCTCAAGGGCAAAAATCAGTTTTTTGCCTTGGAGATTATGGATCTTTATGGTTCCAAGATCGTTTATGTGTTCCAGATGTGACCGAAATCAGAAATGTCATACTCAAAGAAGCACATGCTACTCCATATTCTATACATCCAAGGAGTACTAAGATGTATATGGATTTAAAGGAACTATTCTGGTGGAATAACATGAAAAGAGATATTGCTAAATATGTATCTGAATGCCATACTTGTCAAAGGGTGAAAGATGAACATCAAAATCCAGCAGGACCACTACAACCCTTAGAAATTCCTGAATGGAAATGGGAGGAAATAGGCATGGATTTTATCACAGGATTACCTATGACACCAAAAAAGAAGGATATGATATGGGTAATAGTGGATAGACTCACTAAGAGTGCACATTTTATTCCAGTGAATCAAAAAGATAATGCCGAGAAGTTAGTTGAAGTATATGTCAAAGAGATAGTAAGTAAGCATGGAGTACCCAAGAAGATAGTAATTGATAGGGGATCAGTGTTTACTTCAGCATTTTGGAAGCAATTTCATGAGACACTTGGTTCAAAGTTAGATTTTAGCACGGCATATCATCCTGAGACAGGAGGTCAAACTGAAAGAACAAATCAAATACTAGAAGACATGTTGAGGGCTTGTGCACTAGATTTTGGAGGAACATGGGAGGATCACCTACCATTGGCAGAATTTTCTTATAACAATAGCTATCAGAGTAGTCTGAAGGCAGATCCATATGAGGTTCTATATGGAAGGAAGTGTAGATCACCAATATGTTGGTTTGAACCTGGAAGCAGCAAAGAATTTGCACCAGATTATATCAAGGAGAGACAAGACATCATTGATAAGATCAGGGATAGACTGAAAATATCCCAGAGCAGGCAGAAAGTTATGCGGATCAAAGCCGAAGATCATGGAATCCAGAAGTAGGAGATATGGTCTATTTGAAAGTAAGTCCAATGAAAGGAGTAAAAAGGTTCGGAGTTAAAGGGAAATTAAGTCCAAGATATATCGGACCATTCAAGATACTGAGCCAAAACATAACTATAGCTTATGCTTTAGAGTTACCATCAAGACTGGCTCAAGTGCATAATGTTTTTCATGTGTCACAACTTCGCAAATGTTTGAAAGTTCCAGAGGATGCAATAACACATCAAGAGATAGAACTACATGTAGACCTGACTTATATTGAAAAGCCCTGCAAGATTTTGGAAGAGAATTGGAAAAGATTGAGAAATAGGGCAATCAAATATTGCAAGGTACAATGTGAACATCACCCTGAAAGGGAAGCCACATGGGAGAAGGAAGATGATTTAAGAAAAACTTATCCAGAACTATTCAGTTACATCTCCAACAAACTTCGGGACAAAGTTTAATTTAAGGGGGGACGTCTGTAACATCCCAGCATTTAGGAACCTAACGAAGGGTAGATTTAGGATTATGTATTGTTGCATGCATCTATTTGTGAAAAGGTGTGTAAAATTTTCGCCAAATAAAATCTTAAGTGATCAATGTTTCTTTCTTACTTTAAGATTAGGTTTAGACTTAAAGGATGATTGTTATAAACTTTGATGTGATCTTAAAAGAATTATGTGTGTTTTGAAATGGGTTTGAATTTAAAGAAACTTAAGTGTTTGAATAATAATTTGAATGATTTTGATATAAGATTTGAATCTTAAATTAATTAAGATATAAGTAGTATAACTTAAATCTTAAAACAATAGAAATTATAAAATTCATTTTCATATTATAAAGACATAAACAAGTTACAACAGAATAAAGAATAAGAATATTCTTTATTAATAATAATATAATCTTTATTACAATTGAATAAAATAAAGATTACAAGAACTATAAAATAAAAATTACAAAGGATTAAGAAAATTACATCTACTAACTATCCTATATCTAAAACCTAAATTAAATCTTCATCTTATCTTTTAACCTGTAAAACAAAGATTAAACAGAAATAAAACAAGATTAGTGATGGGGATATGCCTACTGGGGTATACCCAGCAAGACGTTTCCGACTGGCCCGTGAGTTGGCGAGTGTGCCTGCAGAACGGCGAGTGGATTGAAGCCCAGCAAGGTACCGAGCGACTGGAAGCTGAAGGCCCAGGCGAGTACATAGGCCCAGTTGGATTAGGTTAAACGACTACCGAAGCTTTAACTGAATCGGTTGAGATATGTAAACCCTAGGGGAGGTGAGCCTATATAAACCTCCCTATATGGCGAGTAGACGCACGTTCCCTCATACACCCAAGCGACTCGCCGCCTAGCCGCCGAGCTCGCCCATTGTAACACCTCCATAATACAATCTAGCAGGAGTAGGTCTTTACCCTCCGGGGGGGCCGAACCTGGGTAAAACCCTGTGTCTTCGCCCTCATCTCGCACCGCAGATGGCTGGCCGCCCTTGCCCCTCGTTCTACTACTCGCTGCCGATTGCAGCATCTGCCGTGACCATTCCCACGACAGTGGCGCCCACCGTGGGGCCTGGCCGGTCCGGCCGGTGTTCTGCGGCGAGATCCAATCTGCCCATCAACGAGACGGTCGCCACCGGCCGCATGATAGCGATCGGTGAGATGCTCCAAATCTTGCCGAGCAGCTACGTCCCGGCGGCGCGACCCGTCACGCACAGCGTGATCCTGCCTATTGGCACGATCAGCCTCTTCGTCGGCCTGACCGACTTCATCGTCTCGGAGGACTCAGCTCGCATCCGCGAGTCGCCGCCACGCGATCGGCTCTCCGAGAGCCAGATCCGCACGATCCACCGCCTCGCCTCCGAGTACAATTCGGCCCACAGCAACGTGGCCGAGAACTCAGCGGCCGCAGAAGACGCGGCCCTCAATGACGACGCCGACTCGGCGACCCCGGCATCACTCGCCGGGTCCATCACCGCGGCTTCATCCGCGGGGTCCATCGCCCAAGTCTCCAATGTGGGGGACTTCGAGGACCCCTCCATCCTCGGGATCTTCGAATTCGAATCCGGGTCGGAGAACTCCGCCGACCTCCGCGACGGAACCGGTCGCCACGCCGCGACCTACATGGCCGGAGGATCCATTCTCCACCCCAATCCCTCCTAACGCCACGGCAACGGAGGTCGAGGAACTCCGCCTGAAACTGGCGGAGGCGATGCGCAAGGAGCAAGCCGAGCGCGAAAAATTTCGCCTCGAGCAGGTGACGGCGCAGGAGCTATCACGCTACCACCAGCAGCGGATCAGGTCACGCCTGAACCCCACCGTTCAAGGGCGTGCCCTGAACTTCGACGACGAAAACGACCCGGCTCGCGTGGCCGAACGCGCGATCTGCGAGAACGCGCCACCAGGAGGAAGCGCCCGGCCCCCGCCAGGATCACCGGCGAGGGGCGCCCCACCTCCACCCAACCGCACCCCTCCCAGGGACCAGCCGCGGATAGTAGTCTCCTCACGGGAGCGAGATGCAAACGGCCTCCCACTGTTCTCCACCCCAATGGACAACCTCGTGGCAGGCCGAGCAGCAGCCGACAGCATCACAGCCACCGGCGACGGCGTCCTACAGATCCAATACATCAGGGCCCTGCTCGCGAAGGCCGTCGAGCAGCAAAGAGCGGGCGCCGACTCGGCAGGTCGAGTATACTCGCGTTCATCGGGAAGCAGAGCGGCCTCCAGCGGCCGCCCAACGGCGGCAAACACCCTCAACTGCCCACCACCAGAGCCACTGCAGCTCCAACACCGACCCGCGAACGCGGCACTCTCCACCAACGACCCCAGGCCGGCAACTAACCTCGTCGCTGCCAACGGGCAGCCCATCGACGCCCGCACCCACATCATCAACAACCAAAGTTGGCGCGCACGCCAGCCCGACGACTTGCGACATACCCTAACTAATCGCCGCGACGGCGAGCCTATGGGGTCGCTCAGTCGACTCGGACCCAAGTGCTTCGGACCAATGATCCGAGGAAAGAAGTACCCGCCAAACTTCAAGGCGCCAAAAGAGATAGAAAAGTACGACTCCTCGTACGACCCCGCCGTCTGGCTCGACACATACCTCATGGCGATGGGGATCGCAGGCCACACTGACCTGCTAGCCGCTCGCTACCTCCCCCTAATGATGGAGGGGACATGCAGGCAATGGATCAACACCCTTCCCCAGGACAGTACCGACTCCTGGGAGGAGATGCACGACGCCTTCGTCAGGCACTTCGAGTGCTCCTACACCCGCGCTACCACCATCGAGGACCTGGAGCGATGCGTCCAGGGACCCCGCGAGTCGACCCGCAATTGGGTCCAACGGTGGCAAGAACTTTGGTACAACGCGGCCGGCATCCACCCGGACACCGCGATCCATTGCTTCAAGACCTCGTGCCGTTACGAGCCCCTGGTCGCCAAGCTCAAGCGACACTCCCGTACACTCGACAACATCCCCGACCTCCTCGAGATCGCCAAACGGTACGCCGAGGAAGATCCAAACCAGGAAACTGACGACGAGTCAGGAGGTCAATGCCGCACGAGCGGAAACGACGGCGGACGCTGATCCGACCTACGCTACAACGGCACTCGCCTCACCGGCAAGCGCCGCAGTGACGGGCGAGTCGACTTCGTCGCCAACGCCGGGCACGCGCAGCGCGAGCCCAAGAGCTTCCGCCGCGACAGAGGACAACGCCGCGACGGCGACAATTACAAGAACAAGCCAAGGTTCGACCCCGCGGCCCTCCTTAACCAACCATGTGCGTTTCATAGCAGGGAAGGGAAGCCCGCAACGCACACCACCGCCGACTGCCACACCCTCAGGGAAATCGAGAAGGCACGGCGAGCGCGGGAGGACCCCGACAACGACCCGCCAAACGGCGGAAAATTCGGCAAAATAGCCGGCTCGCTCCACACCTTCATAGGCTTCAACACGAAGCGCGAGAAGAAGGTCATCGCCCGCGCTGTCGCCGTCAATGCGGTGGCCCAGATAGACGTCCCCCGGTTCCTAAACTGGTCGGAGCAGCCCATCACCTGGAGCCGCCAAGACCACTCGCCACGCATCGAGTACCTAGGACGAGTCGCCCTGGTGGTCAAGCCCAAGGTCGGCGACTACTGGCTCCCCAAGACACTGATGGACGGCGGCAGCTCCATCAACATCCTGTACCTCGACACCTTCAGGCGGCTGCGGCTCCCGCAGTCGATGATCGAGACAACCCACACCACATTCCACGGCATCGTCCCCGGTCGGAAGGCGTACCCGATCGGCAAGGTCACGCTGCCAGTCACCTTCGGCACACCGGCAAACTTCCGCACTGAGCGGATCGTCTTCGAGCTGGTGCCCTTCGACAGCCCCTACCATTGCGTCCTGGGGCGCCAGGCGTTCGCTAAATTCATGGAAGCGACCCACTACGCGTACAACGCGATGAAGCTCCCCGGGCCGTGCGGCGTCATCACCGTCAACGGCGACCCCGACATGGCCGCCGAGTGCGAGGCCAAAGGAGCCGAGCTCGCCGATGCCGTCATCGCGGCGGAAACCAACCACGCCGATGAGCTCGCCAAGTACGCGAGCGGGGTCAACAACGACGACCCCACCATACTCAAGAATCCCAACTCAGAGGGCGCAAACACCTCAACCTTTGAGGCCACGACACACACCCGCACCGTCAAGCTGGTCCCAGGCGACTCCAGCCAGACGGTGACGATCGGGACGGGCATGAGCCCAGCATAGGAAGGCGCGCTCATCGAGTTCCTCCGTGAGAACAGGGACATCTTCGCATGGAAGCCCTCTGACATGCCCGGTGTCCCTAGGGAGCTCGCTGAGCACAAGCTAAACGCCGACCCCAAAGTGCGACCTGTCAAGCAGTCGCTGCGGCCCTTCAATGAAGAACGCCGTCGAGCAATTGCCGAGGAAGTGCAGCGTCTACTCGCTGCCGGCTTCATCCGGCCAATCAAGTACTCCAAGTGGCTGGCAAACCCAGTCCTGGTCGAAAAGAAAAACGGGACCTGGAGAATGTGTATTGACTACACAAACCTGAACAGCGCCTGCCCAAAGGAGCAGTTCGTCCTCCCGCGGATCGACCAGATAATCGATTCAACCGCGGGCTCGGAGTCGCTATGTTTCCTCGATGCCTACTCTGGGTACAACCAGATCAAAATGGTTGTCGAAGACGAGGAGAAGACGGCGTTCATCACGCCATTCGGAGCCTTCTGCTACACCGCCATGACCTTCGGCCTCAAGAACGTCGGGGCGACCTACCAGCGGTGCATGCAAGAATGCCTCGCGAGCCAAATTGGCCGCAACATCCACGTCTACATCGACGACGTAGTCGTGAAGTCCGCTCGCCAAGGCGACCTACTCGCCGACCTGGCGGAAACATTCGCCAACTTGCGACGGTATAAGATAAAGCTCAACCCAGGCAAATGCACCTTCGGTGTACCCGCCGGACAACTACTGGAGTACGTCGTCTCCAAACGAGGGATCGAGGCGAACCCCATGGAGATCGACACGATCGCCCGACTCGGCAAACCCGAGTGCCTGTGCGACGTCCAGAAGCTGGCCGGGCGAGTAGCGGCTCTCAGTCGCTTCATTCCCCGCCTGGGCGAAAAGGCGATGCCCCTATACCGCCTGATGCGCAAGAACCCCACCTTCCAGTGGGACAAGGAGGCGGACAACGCGCTCCGCGACCTCAAAAAGGTGCTGCTAGTCGCACCACTGCTCGCCGCCCCCGCCGACAAAGAACCCATGCTGGTTTATGTCGCGGCGTCCGAGCGCGTCGTCAGCGCCGTAATGGTCGTCGAACGACCAGAAGAAGGAAAGGAGCGCCTAGTCCAGCGGCCGGTGTACTACATCAGCGAGGTCCTCACCGAGTCGCGCCAGCGGTACCCACAGTACCAAAAGCTAGTATACGCGGTCTTCAGAGCTCAGCGGCGACTGCCGCACTACTTCCAGGAGCACCCGATCACGGTCGTCTCCTCAGCACCACTGCAAGACATCATCCGCAATCGCGAGGCGACTGGGCGGGTCGCCAAGTGGGCCGTCGAGATCGGCGTCCACAACATCAAATACGAGCCACGAAAGGCGATCGAGTCACAGGCACTGGCAGACTTCATCGCCGACTGGGAAGAGGCCCAGCAACCAGAGAAGCTGCCGTACCTCCATTACTGGAGCCTACACTTCGACGGCTCCAAGAACGCGGACGGTGCAGGCGCAGGGATAGTGCTGACTTCACCAAAGGGCGACAAGCTCCGCTACATCCTCTGCCTCGACTTCACACCTTGTACCAACAATATGGCTGAGTACGAGGCCCTACTCCACGGCATGCGAGCCGCCAAGGAGATGAACGTCAATCGCCTCCGCTGCTACAGAGATTCCGACCTTGTCGGGGGACAAGTCGCTGGCACATGCGACGCCGTCTCCCCCACCATGGCGGCGTACCGCCAAGCAGTGGACAAATTGGGCAGACACTTCACCGGCTACTCCGTCGAGTGGATCGACAGGCGGAAGAACGAGGAGGCCGACGCCCTCTCTCGCATCGGGTCGGCTCGACTCGCACCACCCGCCGGCGTTTTCCTCGACACGGTCTCCAATCCATAAGTCTCTCCCCCGAGGGAGATCGACATCGGAGTCCCACTCCAACCAGAGGCAGCCTTGGTCGCACTCGTCACCGAGCCAGACGACTGGACCAAGCCCTACATCGCCTACCTGGAAGTCGGCACCCTGCCGGCAGACGAGACGGACGCTCGGATGATCGCTCGCCGATGCAAGTCCTATACCATAATTGACGGCGAGCTCCATAAGCGCAGCGTCACTGGCGTATTCCAACGCTGCGTCCAACCAGCTAAAGGACGCAAGATCCTCCACGACATCCACTCCGGGGACTGCGACCACCACGCCGCTGCTCGATCCCTGGTCGCCAAGGCTATGCGACACGGCTTCTACTGGCCCACCGCACACGCCGATGCTGTCGATATCGTCCAGCAGTGCGCCGGGTGCCAGAAGTACGCCAGTCAGATGCACGTACCGAGCTCGGCGCTCAAAACAATCCCCATTACCTGGCCATTCGCCGTATGGGGCATGGACATGGTAGGCCCCTTCAAGAAAACCCCCTCCGGCTACACCCACCTGCTAGTCGCCGTCGACAAATTCACTAAGTGGGTGGAGGCCAAGCCAGTCCGAAAATGCGACGGGAAGACCGCCACTAAATTCCTACGCGAGCTCATATATCGCTACGGGTTCCCAAACAGCATCATCACGGACAAAGGCACCAACTTCGCCAAGGGAGCCATGGCCGAATTCTGCGAAGAGCACCACATCCGGCTCGACCTCGCGTCAGTCGCCCACCCGGAATCCAACGGCCAGGCGGAACGGGCCAACCAAAGCATCCTCCACGGCCTGAAGCCGCGACTCCAAGTACCACTCGAGCGCACTGCCGGGTGCTGGGTCGAGGAGTTGCCCTCTGTCATCTGGGGAATCCATACCTCAGTCAACCGATCGACGGGATTCACCCCCTTCTTCATGGTCTACGGCGCCAAAGCAGTCATGCCCACCGACCTCGAACACGACTCGCCGCGAGTCGTCCACTATACGGAGGCTGCAAACGAGCTGGCCCGCCAAGACGGGGTCGACCAACTCGACGAAGCACGCGACCTCGCTCGGTCACGCACCGCCATCTACCAGCAAGGACTCCGCCGCTACCACAGCCGGCGGGTGAAAGCTCGCACCTTCCAGGAAGGCGACCTGGTGTTACGCCTCATCCAGGACAAGAAGGGCATGCACAAGCTCTCCCCTACGTGGGAAGGCCCATTCGCTATCGGGCGCGTACTCGGCAACGACGCCTACTACCTCATCGACGTCCGCGGGGACGGCAAACTCGACGTCAAGCGACCATGGAATGTAAACCTCCTCTGGAAGTTCTACTCCTAGAACCCCACACATGTACACTCTAGTCGCTATGAAATAAAAAGAAACGGTTACCGCAAATTGCGCCTACTCTCCATGACTTGTGCCACTCGCACTCGTAATAACAGCGTTATGCTAAATGCAGAAGTCAACCTTTGGTACAGCGATCGGCACGGCTAAGTAGTGCGGTGTAAGAGCACTGAATCACTTCAGGTCTTGCATCGTCCACGAAAAACGCCAACCAGGAGCCCTTTTGGACTAGCCTAGCTCGACTGGTTCTACGAGCCAAGACAACTGCCCTCGCTTCTCACAGCGACCTTGGTCCTACGCATCCTCGGCATAGCGACTCGAACGGCTAAATACCATGCTCGGGGACTGGAGACCAGTTCGTCGCGAGCGGACAGGGAAAACGCCAAGTAAGAGAGCATGCCCAGGACTCGCCACGCGACTGACCCCACGGGCCAGGCAGGAGTGACGCGCTCACACCAACGCGCTAAGTCCTCAACCACCCTCGAGTCGCGCCTAGAACTAACAAGTACAAGGCTCACGGACTCGTCCACCCGACCTCGTTCGCGCACGGGAAAACGGTAAAGTACAGAGCACTCAAGGGAGTCGCCTAGCGACTGGCTCTTCGAGTTCGGGCGAGTCGACCAAAACATCAAAACACATGACAACAACACATACATCATATACGAGGTGAACCCCACAAAAAGGGCGGACGCGCTCGGGGACTCGTTCACAAATCAATCACAAACACACAACAAATACCAAAATAAACACAACGTCTCATTCAATTGGGTATTGCATTGTTTCATGCTAACAAAATATGCCCGTGTGGCAGACCTGCTGCTAACGGCACAAGGCAAACCATCCTACTCTGCAGGCTTCGATGACGACTCGCCAACATCCCGGCGATTGCGGATGAACGCCGTGTACGGGTTTGACGGATACGTCGTCAGCTCACCCGCTATCGCCGCGCGAAAAGGTTGCTCGACTTTGAAGTCACGATGCGGCGGCTCGGGGTCATTCGGCGCGACGATCGTCTCCTGGTACGGAAGGAGGTCACCCATTGCCCAGACACGTTCTGAGTACGTGGCGGCACGCTCCTGCAACTTGAGGACCTCGGACAGCTCCACCGCGCCAGTCGACGATGGATATCCACTCGTCACATCATCGATGTCGAAATCTTCGGGGAAGTGGGCGAGTCCAAGGCTCAGGGCCGTCGACGCTCCGCGCCGAAACGCCGACCGCGTCATGTACTCAACAACCACGAGCGCCTTCTCCAGATATTTCCACACCTCAACGAGGTCGCTGGGAATCACCTCCGTAGGCGATATCTCTTGAAGATAGGCACGGATGCACGTCGCCGACAATGTCGCCGAGTCGACGAGCATACTTACGCACTGCCTCGCGTCGAGCGAACTCGCCTCTCCTTCGCTATCGATGATGCGACCTGCGAGTAGAAGACAATAATGAGCACGACGTACACCACAAAAGACACAATCACCGGAAAGGGAAGGCGTACTCACCAAGCAGCGAACGGGCGAGGTCCGTGATAAAGCATTGAAGCGATGTATGGTCGTCCTGGAGACCAGCAATAAGGACTTCCGACACCTTGCGATCCTCCTCAGCGGCTGCAACAGCGGCCTTAGAACGCTCGTCAGCTGAGCTCGCTTCTTCCTTCGCCTCCCGCAGCTCACGCTCGAGGTTGGTGATCCGCTGTTCAGCGGCATTCAAGGCCGATTGCGCCGCCGCCAATTCACCAGCAGGGACAAGCCCCTGGCGAGCTTCCTCTGCCTTCGCAGCAAAAGCCTGAAGCCCTTTGTTCGCTTCCTGGACGATAGCCAGCTCCTTCTCCGCGCGCTGCTTCGCGGCTAACCGGTTCGCCGACTCAAGCTGCAGACCCTGCACATCACCGAAAAAGTTAGTCAAAACGAAATTCCTAAGTGCCCACCCGCTGAAATTCAACGAGTGCGCACTCGGGGACTGGCGATCAAGAAATTCCAAAGTGCCCACCCGCTGAAATTCAGCGAGTGCGCACTCGGGGACTGGCGACCAAGAAAATCCTAAGTGCCCACCCGCTAAAATTTAGCGGGGGCGCACTCTGGGACTGGATGCGAAAGTAAAAAAAAATGAGAAATTATAAGAATCAAGCCGCTGCAAAGCACCGACCTGATCCTCGGGGACTGGATGTACCTGGATGGCTGCGCCAAGCATGCCATGGAGTTGTATCGCGTCCACGGACGCGAGTAACGCCGGCGTGTGCCCACGACGTTGGTCGACTTCAGCATCGACGGTCCCATGAGCGTGGCTCGAGGGCGCAGCTCCAATCGCCGCGGCCGCCTTGGTCACGAAGCGTGGGAAGGTAGCGATAGAGGCACCCGCTCCAAGGGAGGTTGCCTCCGCCGTTCCAGGCAAGGAGGCGCCCTCCTTCGTAGACGCGGCTGCCTCCACAGCGGGCCCGGCCGGCGCGACCGCCGTGTCGTCATAAATCGTGACGATGTCATCACCCTTGGCCTTCTTGCTACCATCCGCCGAGGCGACGACCTCGTACGCCTTCCTTTTGCGGGAAGGGTCCTCCTCGCTAACGACGGGTGGCACCTTAGCCACGGTCGGGTGGCCCATCCTCTTCACTCCGGTCCTGTGTATCAATCGAATAAGAAAAAACAATTGAAATAGGTATGAAAAGCAAGGAAGGGTAAGTGCACTCACTTGGCGACCGGGATGAAACGTAGCCCCGTACGAAGGCCGGCCGGTTTTTCCAGCTCAGGACCCAGTCGGCGACTGAGCCCCATCTCCAAGACGTCACGTGCCCAAGACATGGACGGCTTCTTCGTCGTTGAGGCCGTGGCTGGAGCCTCTGGGACATCCTCGGCAAAAGCCTCCTTGCGAGGCGAAGTCGCCGTAGCCGGAGCCTCCTTGCGAGGCGAAGCCGCTGCAGCTGGAGCCTCCCCCAGCCCAGAGACTGGGGCGAATGGCGGAGGCATTGAAGCCAGCGGCACTTCCACGGTCGCCACGTCCAGCGCGGCTGTCACTGGTGGCGCACAATCATCGGCAGGGCTGGGAGCATCAGAGCTGCTCGCCGAGTGCGGCGGCGAGGCCGGCTTTGATGGCTTCGTCTTCTTCTTCGGGGGGGCCCTTGCCTCCCTTTCCTTCTTTTTCTTCTTCAACAGAGTGGCTTGACGGCGCGAGGTGGTCTCTGGGAGATCGTCGTCGTCATCATGGCGCTCGAGGCTTCTGATGGCCTCGATCTCGTGTTGTCGTTGTCCGCGGGTCTTTCGGACCAGTGGGGCGACCTCCTCCTCGGACTCGTCATCGTCGTCCTCGTCGCCCTTCGCGGGCGGCGACTCGCCCACGTCCTGGGCGGATGAGCCCGAGCTCTCGTCGTCCGAAGGAGGGAGCCACCCTTCCACCACTTGGAATAGCTGCAACGAATACAGAGTGGAATCAGAATTAGCGCGACTACATAGACTGCGACTGCGAGCAAAGTAAGGTGATTACCGTTGGAGCTGGACGCTTTGCGGTATCGGGGGCGACCCCAGCCTGCGCATCCAGGTACACCGCCTGGGTAATCTTCTTCAGCGCTGGGAGGTAGTCCTCCAGTTTCCAGTCATCGAGGCAGGCCTTCGTTGAGTCACCCCGGCCCGTGTACTGGTACATGTAGTGGTCGCGTTGGGCGAGCGGAACCAGCCGCCGCCCGAGCCAGCAGTTGTATAGATTTATTGTCTGGAGGCCCTTCTTCTTCAAGCCGCGGATGGTCTGGAGCATCTCGTCGACGACCATCCGCTGGTCGTTGGGGAGCTTGCCGACTTGGAGATGGCGAGGCTCGGACCGATTGGCGGAATACCGCGGGATCGCCGCCTCGTCCTCCGGGGTCGCCTCGGCCACGTAGAACCACGACTTCTTCCAGTCGCTCGCTGCCTTGGCGGGCAGCATCAGGTCAAAGAATGACGCTTTGGACTTGAGTTGGAATGTCAGGCCGCCCGCGGCTAGAATTGGGCCGCCTGCCTCTTCGCGGTTGATCCGTCCGTGGAACAGATCTTGCCACAAGGGAAAGTAGGGCCGGCAGCCCAAGTAGCATTCGCAGAACGCCACAAAGATGGCGAGCTGCTCAATGCTGTGGGGACCCAGATCTGAAGGCTGGATCCCATAGTAGGCGCAGAAGCGCCGGAAGAACAAGGACGTAGGAAACCCTAGCCCCCGCTCGAGATGACTGGTGAAACAGATGAATTCCCTCTCTCACGGGTTTGGGGTCGTTTCTCCGGCTGCGGGGATACGCCAACAGCCGGTTTGCAGGATCCCGGCCTCCTCGAAAGAGGCCAGCTGCGCCCTCGTACATTTGGATCTACCCCACGGTTCGGTGGAAAGGGCCATGGTCGAAGGGTTGATTGGGGTCAGAGGATTCTGGGTCGGCTGGATCGCGATGCGAGGGAAGGAAAATGCGCGCAGTCGGAAGAAGTGATGAAAAGTTGGCTCTCTGATCGCCTGCCATTCCCCTTATATAATGGGAGTTACCCGCCAAATCAGGAAGCCGTTACCGCGCGATGATTACGCCAAAAGTTACCGTTGGATTACCCCAACGGCTAGTTTGACCGCGCCTAACGGTCCAACTCCAGCCACTCGGCTCGCCGACTCAATCACTATGACAGTGTTTCGCCGACTCGACTCGCCAAAGCTGCGACATGGATCGCTGGGTTTCTTCCTTTATACAGGAGCCCGCCGACGATTCGACTGGATGCCTACTCTGAAGCCGTATACTCCGACTGCCAGCAGCCACTTACGCCTAATCGACGACGGCCTCGGGGACTACTGATGGGGATATGCCTACTGGGGTATACCCAGCAGGACGTTTCCGACTGGCCCGTGAGTTGGCGAGTGGGCCTGCAGAACGGCGAGTGGATTGAAGCCCAGCAAGGTATCGAGCGACTGGAAGCTGAAGGCCCAGGCGAATAGATAGGCCCAGTCGGATTAGGTTAAACGACTAACGAAGCTTTAACTGAATCGGTTGAGATATGTAAACCCTAGAGGAGGTGAGCCTATATAAACCTCCCTATAGGGCGAGTAGACGCACGTTCCCTCATACACCCAAGTGACTCGCCGCCGAGCTCGCCCATTGTAACACCTCCATAATATAATCTAGCAGGAGTAGGTCTTTACCCTCCGGGGGGCCGAACCTGGGTAAAACCCTGTGTCTTCGCCCTCATCTCGCACCGCAGATGGCTGGCCGCCCTTGCCCCTCGTTCTACTACTCGCTGCCGATTGCAGCATCTGCCGTGACCATTCCCACGATAATTAGTGTTAGTATATATTTCTCTCAGATATGTCAGTGCGGTGCACTTGACAATCTCATCATTGAGAAATGTTAAAGAGGGGCAAGTTTCACCAAATATGAAAGATTTCATCTTTCATAAATTCACAGCCAGAATGAAAATTATAGCCAAAAAGGGACCAATTCACCAGCCAAGGTAAAAGTAGATTGGTAATAGTAAGTTCAAATTTTCTGAACATATCCATATGAGCATAGCAGGCACACAGGCTGCACACACACAGCATCCAAAAGGGTGAGCTGTCGACCTCACAAGCACAACCAGCATAACAAAACCACAACACAGCCGTGGGGAAGCACCTTAGTGCATCACCACACCACAACACAACCAGGGTGAACAGCAAGTAAACCAAGAACAACAGCCAAACCAACCACCCAGATTAACCCAAACATCACCAGGATGGTGACATTGTTGGAGATATGCCCTAGAGGCAATAATAAATGTAGTTATTATTATATCTTTGTGTTTATGATAAATGTTTACATTCATGCTATAATAGTATTAACAAGGAAACATTAATACTTGTGTGATTTGTAAACTTAAATTGAAGTCCCTAGTAAAGCCTCTATACATCACTAGCTTGTTGTTAAATAAATGATTGTGGTTTCCCTATCATGAACAACAAGATCATATCGTTAGGAGAATGATATGGTGGACATACTCCTATAGATAAGCGTAGCATAAAGATCAAGTCATTTTAATAGTTCAATTGCTATATGCTTTCTGATACATAGTAACCTAATTCCTTCGACCATGAGATCATGCATATCACCTTTACCGGATGGATGCTTTGATGACATCAAACACCACACCGTAACTGGGTGGTTATAAAGGTGGCATTGAGTGTTCGGAAAGTATTGGTTGAGACACATGGATCAAGAGTGGGATTTGTCCATCCATATGACGGATAGATATACTCTGGGCCCTCTCGGTGAAATGTCATCCAATTAGCTTGCAAGCATGTGACTGGATCACAAGGGATCACATATCACGGGAACGAGAAAAGAGTACTTATCGGTAACGAGGTTGAACTAGGTATGCAGAGATACCGACGATCATAACCTCGGATAAGTAAACTATCGTGAGACAAAGGGAAATTGGTATCGTATGTAAGTGGTTCATTCGATCGCAAAGTAATCATAGAAATATGTGGGAGCCATATGAATTTCCAGATTCCTCTATTGGTTATTGTTCGGAGAAGTGTCTCGATCATGTCCGCATAATTCACGAACCGTAGGGAGACACACTTAAGGATTCGACGTTGTTTGAGTAGTTATGGAATGATGAGAAAGAGTCTGAATGTTGTTCGGAGTCTCTAATGGGATTCGGGATATCACGAGGAGATCCGGAATGGTCCGGAGAATAAGATTCATATAAGGAAAGTCCTGTTTCGGAGTTGGGGAATGGTTCCGGTGTTTTCATCGGGAATGTTCTAGAAGGTTCCGGAATGTCCGGCACTCCGGAGGGGAAGGGTACATGAATGTGTTATATCAAGTTGCTATGATTGCATCATGTACTAAGTGTCATCGCTGAACAAAATAGAGGATTTAATCAAATCCTTGTTTGAAAAGTCAAACGCCAATTTGAAAGTCAAACGACTAATTTTGGGAAGTGGAGGGGAGGTGGAATCCGAGTTGGGAAGGAGTCCCTCCACCTCCACCGCCGGCCCACCTTGGGTCCGAGTTGGGGAGGGACTCCCCTCCCCTGGCGCGCCTCCCTCCACCTATAAGAGGAGGGGCAGGGCTCCCCTCCTAGACACACAACTCCTCTACCTCTAAACCCTAGCCGCCGGCGCCGCCACCTCCACTACCGCCGCCTAGCTAACCCTAGCCGCCGGCTTGCCCCTCCTCGGCATGTATATACCCTAGATCGTCGAGGGACTCTCTCATACTCCACCATACTCGCTCCGGCTTAAGGCGAAGCCCTGCGAGATCTCCCCTCTACTTCCGGTACCACGCCGTTGTGCTGCCGGAATCGCGAGGAGAGTGCTACAACCTCCGTTGCCTGCTGGAACAAGGGAGAGGAAGGTCTTCGTCGAGTACCGAACGTGTGACCGACTGCGGGAGCGCTGCCGGAACGCAGCGCCGGAAGGATCGTCTACGCGATGTACGACTACATCACCCACGAGAATCCGCTCTTGTTAAACACTTTGGAATCTTCGAGGGTGAGTTATTCCATCGACTCGTTGCTACAATCTAGTAGATAGATCTTGGCTTGTTTGTTTGTATGCGATATAAAAAATTTGTTTTCCATGCTACGAAACCCTACAGTGGTATCAGAGCCGTGTCTATATGTAGATCTGTTGCACGAGTAGAACACAATGGTTATTGTGGGCGTTGATGCTTTTATTGTCGATTGCTTCTTGTGTACTTTGCATCTTGCGGGATGTTGGGATGAAGCGGCCCGGGCTAACCTTACATGACATCGTTCATGAGACTTGCTCCACGCTTGACATGCAACTTGTATTGCATAAGTGGCTTTGCGGGTGCCTGTTTCTCCTAGCATAGTTAAGATCCAATTTACAACGGGTGATTAACAATACTAGTATCAATGTTGTGGTTCATGTTCGTAAGTTAGAACGACACTTATTGAAAGCCCCAAACCATGTAAAATATGCAAAGAAAGTAGAGGCGTCTAACTTTGTTTTGCAGGGGTGTGCAGTGATGTGATATGGCCATGATTGTGATTATATTTGATGTATGCAATGTTCCTTATTGTAAGTTGGCAACCGGCAGGAGCCATATGGTTGTCTTTAATTTATGTTAAGACCCGCGTGTCTATTCAAAGTAGTTGTAATAGTTGAAGCCGGTGGACGACAACCATGGAGAAGCGTCATTGACCTTGATGCAATGCCGGTAATGATGGAGATCATGTTCGTGCTTGAAGTTGGAGATTGGAAGCACAAAGAAGAAAGGCCATATCATATCAAATATTATGAATTGCATGTGATGTTAATCCTTTATGCATCTTGTATTGCTTAGTAGACGACGGTAGCATTATAAGATGATCCCTCATGCACATTAATTTCAAGTCATAAAGTGTTCACCCTTAGTTAGCACCGTTGATAAAGCTTGTTGTTTCGAAGCACCACGTGATGATCGGGTGTGTTAGATTCCGCAAGTGTATACAACGTGAGCAAGCCAGATTTGCTCATGCGGAAACTAAGGTTTGATCTTGACGAGCCTAGCATGTACAGACATGGTCTCGGAACACGGATCACCGAAAGGTAAAGCATGAATCATATAGTAGATATGATGAACATGTCGATTGTTCGCCATTGAAACTATCAACTCTCGTGATGATCGGTGTTGATGTGGTGGATTTGGTTCGTGTGATCACTAAAACAATGTGAGGGATATTGTTTTGAGTGGGAGTTCACCTAGATTAATTTTATTATTAATTTGAACTCAATTTGTCATAAACTTAGTCTAAACTATTGCAAATATGTTGTAGATCAATGGCAGCCCCTACCATCAATTTTAATGCATTCCTAGAGAAAGAAAAGTTGAAAAACAATGGAAGCAACTTCCCGGATTGGTTCCGCAATTTGAGGATTGTCCTCACAGCTGGTAATTTGACCTATGTGCTGGATGCACCGCTGGGTGACCCACCTGCAGCTGATGCTGCCGATGAAGTAAAGAATGTTTACCTCACTCAGAAGACTCAGTACTCCACAGTTCAGTGTGCTATATTGTATGGTTTAGAATCGGAGCTTCAGAAAAGGTTTGAGAATTCAGACCCATATGATATTGTCGAGGATCTCAAATTGATATTTGAGACTCATGCTGCAATTGAAAGCTATGAGGCTTCTGAAAAGTTCTTTAACTGCAAGATGGAAGAGGGCAGCTCCGTCAGTGAGCATGTGCTTAAGATGTCTAGGCACACAAACAAACTTCAAAGCTTGGGTATAGTGATTCCTAATGCTTTGGGGATTTACCGCGTCCTCCAATCACTACCACCAAGTTACAAGAACTTTGTGATGAACTACAACATGCAAAACATGAACAAGACGTTGCCAGAACTCTTTGCCATGTTGAAATATGCAGAAGTGGAGATTAAGAAAGAGCACCAAGTGTTGTTGGTCAATAAGACCACCAAATTCAAGAAAGGCAAGTCTAAGCAGAAGGGACACTTCAAGAAGGGTGGTAAGAAAGTTACCACGCCAACGAAGAAGACCAAGGCTGGACCTAATCCTGATACTGAGTGCTTTTACTGCAAGGGAGAAGGTCACTAGAAGCGGAATTGCCCAAAGTACTTGGCGCATTTGAAGAACGGCAACATCAAGAAGAAAGGTATATCTGATATACATGTTATTGATGTGTATCTCACTAGTACTCGTAGTAGTGCCTGGGTATTTGATACTGGTTTGGTTGCTCATATTTGTAACTCGAAACAGGTGTTGCAGAATAAACGGAAGCTAGCGAAGAACGAGGTGACGATGCGCGTGGGAAACGGATCAAAGGTTGATGTGATCGCGGTCGGCACGCTACCCCTTCATCTACCATCGGGATTAGTTTTATACTTAAATAATTGTTATTTGGTGCCTACGTTAAGCATGAACATTATATCAGGATCTTGTTTATTGCGAGACAGTTACTTGTTTAAGTCCGAGAATAATGGTTGTTCGATTTATATGAGTAATATGTTTTATGCAGATGCACCTTTGATAGATGGTCTATTCTTATTGAATCTCGATAGTGGAAATACACATATTAATAACATTGAGGCTAAACGTTTGAAATCGAGCGATAACTCGACCTATATGTGGCACTGTCGTCTTGGTCACATTGGAGTGAAGCATATAAAGAAACTCCATTCCGATGGACTTCTTGAATCACTTGAAAGATGCGAAGCATGTCTGATGGGTAAAATGACTAAGACTCCATTTTCAGGTATGATGGAGCGAGCTACGGACTTATTGGAAATCATACATACCGATGTGTGTGGTCCAATGAGTGTAGCATCGCGCGGTGGTTATCGTTATGTTCTTACCTTCACGGATGACTTGAGTAGATATGGGTATATCTATTTCATGAAACATAAGTCCGAAACTTTCGAGAAGTTTAAGGAATTTCAAAGTGAGGTAGAGAATCAACGTAACAAGAAGATTAAATTTCTACGTTCTGATCGTGGAGGTGAATATCTAAGTTACGAGTTTGGCGAGCATTTAAAGAAATGCGGAATACTTTCACAATTGACACCGCCAGGAACACCACAGCGTAATGGTGTGTCCGAATGTCGTAATCAAACTCTCTTAGATATGGTTCGTTCTATGATGTCACTTACAGATTTACCGCTATCGTTTTGGGGTTATGCATTAGAAACAGCCGCATTCACTTTAAATAGGGCACCATCTAAATCCGTTGAAACGACACCGTATGAATTATGGTTTGGGAAGAAACCTAGATTGTCGTTCCTTAAAGTTTGGGGTTGCGAAGCCTATGTAAAGAAGTTACAACCGGACAAGCTTGAACCCAAAGCGGAAAAATGCGTCTTCATAGGATACCCGAAGGAAACTATTGGGTATACCTTCTATCATAGATCCGAAGGCAAAATCTTCATTGCCAAGAATGGATCCTTTCTAGAGAAGGAATTTCTCTCGAAAGAAGTGACTAGAAGGAAAGTAGAACTCGATGAGGTTGTCGAACCTTCTCTCGAAATTGCGAGTAGCGCAACACCGGAAGAAGTTCCTGTGGTGCCTGCAACAATAAGAGAGGAAGCTAATGATGATCATGAAACTTCAGTTGTAGTTTCTACAGAGCCTCGCAGGTCAACGAGAACTTGTAGCACTCCAGATTGGTATGATCCCGTTATGAGTGTCATGTTGGTGGACAACACCGATGACCCTGAGACATATGAGGAAGCGATGATGAGCCCAGATTCCAATAAATGGCAAGAAGCCATGAAATCCGAGATTGGATCCATGTACAAAAACCAAGTATGGACTTTGGTGGACTTACCGGATGGCCGGAAGGCTGTCGAGAACAAATGGATTTTCAAGAAGAAAACAGATGCTGATGGTAATGTTACTGTCTATAAAGCTCGACTTGTCGCAAAGGGGTTTCGATAAAATTCAAGGAGTTGACTACGATGAGACTTTCTCACCAGTAGCGAAGCTAAAGTCTGTGAGGATTATGTTAGCAATCGCTGCATATTATGATTATGAGATATGGCAGATGGATGTCAAAACAGCGTTCCTCAATGGAGACATTGATGAAGAGTTGTATATAATGCAACCCAAAGGTTTTGTCGATCCTAAAGATGCTAACAAGGTATGCAAACTTCAACGGTCCATCTATGGATTGAAGCAAGCATCCCAAAGTTGGAATCAACGTTTTGATAAGGTGATCAAAAGTTTTGGTTTTATACAAACTTATGGAGAAGCTTGTATTTACAAGAAAGTGAGTGGGAGCTCTGTAGCATTCTTAGTACTATATGTAGATGACATATTGTTGATTGAGAATGATGTAGACCTTCTTAATAGTGTCAAGGAATATTTGAATAATAGTTTTTCAATGAAAGATCTTGGCGAAGCAGCTTACATATTAGGCATAAAGATTTATAGAGATAGATCGAGACGCCTAATATCATTGTCACAAAGTACATATTTGGACAAAGTTCTAAAGAGGTTTGGAATGGAAGATAGCAAGAAAGGGTTATTGCCCATGTTGCCCAATACGACCTTGAGTAAAACTCAAAGTACGACAACGGCAGAAGATAGAGAAAGGATGAGTAAGACTCCCTATGCCTCGGCCATAGGATCTCTAATGTATGCCATGCTATGTACTAGACCCGACATTGCATATGCTGTTAGTTTAACTAGCAGATATCAAAGTGATCCAGGAGTGGATCATTGGACAGTGGTCAAAAACATCCTTAAGTACTTGAGAAGAACTAAGGATATGGTTCTTTCTTATGGAGGCGATGAACAACTCGTTGTTAATGGTTACACCGATGCTAGTTGGAACACCGATCCGGATGATTCTAAATCACAATCTGGATACGTATTTATTTTGAATGGTGCAGCAGTTAGGTGGAGGAGTGCAAAGCAAAGCGTTGTGGCGAGATCTTCAACTGAATCGGAATACATGGCTGCTTCGGAGGCTTCACAAGAAGCGATATGGATGAAAGAGTTCATTACAGAGCTGGGTGTGGTTCCTAGTGCGCTGGACCCAATGTCTATCTACTGTGATAACATGGGTGCCATAGCCAATGCGCAAGAACCAAGGTCACACAACAAGCTGAAGCATATTAAGCTACATTTTCACGCTATTCGAGAACATGTCCAAGATGGGGACATAAAGATTTGCAAAGTACACACAGATCTGAATGTGGCGGATCCGTTGACTAAACCTCTCCCGAGGGCAAAACATGACCAACACCAAACTACCATGGGTGTTCGGTATATTACCATGTAATCTAGATTAGATGACTCTAGTGCAAGTGGGAGACTGTTGGAGATATGCCCTAGAGGCAATAATAAATGTAGTTATTATTATATCTTTGTGTTTATGATAAATGTTTACATTCATGCTATAATAGTATTAACAAGGAAACATTAATACTTGTGTGATTTGTAAACTTAAATTGAAGTCCCTAGTAAAGCCTCTATACATCACTAGCTTGTTGGTTAATAAATGATTGTGGTTTCCCTATCATGAACATTGAGATGTTATTAACAACAAGATCATATCGTTAGGAGAATGATATGGTAGACATACTCCTATAGATAAGCGTAGTATAAAGATCAAGTCATTTTAATAGTTCAATTGCTATATGCTTTCTGATACATAGTAACCTAATTCCTTCGACCATGAGATCATGCATATCACCTTTACCGGATGGATGCTTTGATGACATCAAACACCACACCGTAACTGGGTGGTTATAAAGGTGGCATTGAGTGTTCGGAAAGTATTGGTTGAGACACATGGATCAAGAGTGGGATTTGTCCATCCATATGACGGATAGATATACTCTGGGCCCTCTCGGTGAAATGTCATCCAATTAGCTTGCAAGCATGTGACTGGCTCACAAGGGATCACATATCACGGGAACGAGAAAAGAGTACTTATCGGTAACGAGGTTGAACTAGGTATGCAGAGATACCGACGATCATAACCTCAGATAAGTAAACTATCGTGAGACAAAGGGAAATTGGTATCGTATGTAAGTGGTTCATTCGATCGCAAAGTAATCATAGAAATATGTGGGAGCCATATGAATTTCCAGATTCCTCTATTGGTTATTTTTCGGAGAAGTGTCTCGATCATGTCCGCATAATTCACGAACCGTAGGGAGACACACTTAAGGATTCGACGTTGTTTGAGTAGTTATGGAATGATGAGAAAGAGTCTGAATGTTTTTCGGAGTCTCGAATGGGATTCGGGATATCACGAGGAGATCCGGAATGGTCCGGAGAATAAGATTCATATAAGGAAAGTCCTGTTTCGGAGTTGGGGAATGGTTCCGGTGTTTTCATCGGGAATGTTCTAGAAGGTTCCGGAATGAACGGCACTCCGGAGGGGAAGGGTACATGAATGTGTTATATCAAGTTGGTATTATTGCATCATGTACTAAGTGTCATCGCTGAACAAAATAGAGAATTTAATCAAATCCTTGTTTGAAAAGTCAAACGCCAATTTGAAAGTCAAACGGCTAATTTTGGGAAGTGGAGGGGAGGTGGAATCCGTTGGGGAGGAGTCCCTCCACCTCCACCGCCGGCCCACCTTGGGTCCGAGTTGGGGAGGGACTCCCCTCCCCTGGCGCGCCTCCCTCCACCTATAAGAGGAGGGGCAGGGCTCCCCTCCTAGACACACAACTCCTCCACCTCTAAACCCTAGCCGCCGGCGCCGCCACCTCCACTACCGCCGCCGTCCTAGGGCAAACCGCCGCCGCCGCCTAGCTAACCCTAGCCACCGTCTTGCCCCCTCCTCGGCATGTCTAAACCCTAGATCGTCAAGGGACTCTCTCATAGTCCACCATACTCGCTCCGGCTTAAGGCGAAGCCCTGCGAGATCTCCCCTCTACTTCCGGTACCACGCTGTTGTGCTGCCGGAATCGCGAGGAGAGTGCTACAACCTCTGTTGCCTGCTGGAACAAGGGAGAGGAAGGTCTTCGTCGAGTACCGAACGTGTGACCGACTACGGGAGCGCTGCCGGAACGCAGCACCGGAAGGATCGTCTACGCGATCTTGAGATCGGGAAGAGTACGACTACATCACCCACGAGAATCCGCTCTCGTTAAACACTTTGGAATCTTCGAGGGTGAGTTATTCCATCGACTCGTTGCTACAATCTAGTAGATAGATCTTGGCTTGTTTGTTTGTATGCGATAGAAATTTTTTGTTTTCCATGCTACGAAACCCTACAGACATAAGGAGAGGGATGAATCTGGTGGACAACAAGGTCAAGCCCAGGAGCTAGGAGGAGCAGGCAAGCTCCAGATCAAGCACAGGAGTCCAGCAAAACCAGATCAAGATCATCACCAACTTAATCCACAAACATCAGTTTTCGTGGTGAGTTTCATAAAACCTTCACATGATCTAATCATCTTATTCAGAGAAAGCATGTGTTGTTTTATAAAACAAACCCTCAGAAAGCACCCAAGTGGGGTGAATCCATCATAAGGATTTCTAAAATTCTAAAGGCAAACAGCAAAGTACCAAAGATCCAACCAGAGCTCAGAGCAACATCCTTGCTCTGGTTGTCAAACCATATTCTACAATTCAATCATACATATACCTATGATCTATTTCTAGACACATCCCTAAAGGAAGGGTAGCACCTTAGAAACAAATCTCTGGGATCCATAGATTGATCAAGCTCACTATAAATATCTAGATGAAACAATTAGATAAGATTTGAATCCCTAAGCCTCAGACCAACATCATTGGTCATAGGGAATTCAGATAAGAGCATCTCTATTTATCTTTCAAAGCCAAGACTGTGTCAAGCATAAACTATCAAAATCCATGGTTTAGAATTAAACTTGTGTGCCATACATGATGGTGTCACAAGAACAATCCAATATGAATCAGGAAAAGCAGTAAATCATCATAGATTCAGAAAATCAACTAACTAATCATTTTCCTGTTAAAAATAGGAATCATAACTAGAATATTCCTAAAATAAACTTCACTGTTTGAGATCATGAAAATCTCAAACCACATATTAATTTCCAAGCTAACAGCACTAAGAAGGTAGTTGTATCTTATCATAATCATGACCATGAATCAAATAAACAGTGGAAAGCTATCAAATCATTGGCTTTACCAAGCATGTTTCCCAAACAACAATATCATCTGAATTAGATGCAATCTAAGCATCAATTCATCTAGTAAGCCACCAGAAACATCATATATCATTTTAAGCAACAAGGCTCAGGACAATAAGCATTCAACATGTGTACAGACCATCCAAACATGAATCAATTCATCTAGTACATGAACAAGCACATCACAGGAACCCTAAAGGAATAATCATCCTAATCTGAATCAGACAATAGCCAGAGAGGACACTGCTAACATCTAGCATCGAATCAGCAAGCACAGAGAGAACCAGGAGAGAAGAATCAAACTCACCATAGGTCCTCGCTGAAGGATAGAAGAGGAAGCAGGGGGGCAACGACCATGGCGGCACGGGGAGCACCCCAGAGGGGGCGCTGCAACCCACACGACGCCACGGCAATGACCCTGATCACGCCTGGTGTAGTACAGCATCACCTCGACGCACGACGACCACGACAGCACTTGAATCCATGCCAACCCCCAAAAACTAGGGTTCGGGACGACATCGATCCATCGCAGGAGAGCCCTAGGCTCTAATCCAATTGGATAGAACGAACGGGCGTCGTTGACAACCCCCTAATGCACCATGGCAGCGACCAGAACGGCTGACGATGGCGGGAATTGCCGGTGGCGGCATCGCCGACCACAGGGTCGGGGTCAGAGGAGGAGAAGATGAACTCGCGAGAGAGAGAGGCAGTGAGGAGTGGGCCGAGCTGGGCCAGACCCTTCGGGGTGGCTCTTTTGTCTAGTACTAGTGGGCCAACAGGGCCCAATAAGAATAACCAGCCCAGAAATAATTTCAGGCCTGTTTTAATAAAAAGAAAAAGACCAAAATACCCCTGGACTTAATAAAATTCTTGAAAATAAAATAAAAGTCCAAAAATTATAAATAAAATATTTTTGGATTCACAAAAATCCAAACTACCCAATAAATTAAAAATATAAATTTAAATTTTTATTAGGAATTTTGTAAATTATATATTCCTTATGGAATTTTAAAAAAATATTGAAAGGTGATAAAATTAATTAAAATTCACTTTCATTATGTATTAATATGGTAGTATTTTAGAAAAATGCATAAATATTTAATCACCATTTTTAATGTATAATTGATAATTCCTAAAAGGATTATTAAATCAATAAAAATCAAACAAAAGTGAAATAAAATAAAATAATTCAATATATGTTATAAAATATTAAAAAGTAATATTTATAAATCCTTTATTACTAAAAAGGAACTTTTTGGGGTAAATGCATATAAAATTAAACAATGCATTACATTACTTGCATGACCATTTTGCTTCTTTAAATATTGTCCTTACCGGGCAATAATGATGTTTTTGTAGAACTAGAAGCTCAAGGTCCAGTGCAAGCATCAGACTTCACTACCTTGCCATCACAAGGCAAGTTCACACTTGCTCATGTCCTTTGAAGAGTCTTTATCAAAGTATTTGCAAATTGTGTGTTATCATATATATTATATAAGAAAGAAAATATTATTTTACAAATAAAGAAATTATAAATATCATCCTAAATGGTGATATGATGGAGCAATAGAACTTAGAGTTCTAATTGCAACAATGATGATCAAGTAGGTACTTAATAACCCCTAACATCAGTGATTCTAGCGTCGTACATTACGCGTTAGCCATGAGATTTGGAATGGGACAGAGAAGTCAGCTGTATCTTCTTCCTCTCGCATGAAGCTGGATGTGCAGGTCGTGGCTATTATACTCATAGCGTGCATATTAATTGGTAATTCGTAGAGGATATGCAGCATATGGGTGGGAACCCTCAACGTCCCACGATAGTTCTGGCATCTAACAGTTTGTACAAACCATTGTCGTAATTCATTATGTGGGCATGGTATACACAAAGGAGGCATGCGGGGTCGCGAAGGGGGCAGTGACTGGCTTGGACCAACTACTGGGCCCCACATCATGGAATTGTGGACGGGAAAGTATGCCCGGTTGTGCAACAAGGAGTTGACCTCTCATGGGTAAAGTAACGCACCTCTGCAGAGTGTAAGAACTGTAACTTGTTACTCCCTGTTCCGGGAAGGATCTACGAATGCAGCAGGAAAGGAACTCCATGAAAGTTCTAGTAAACCTGTGAAGGCTGATTGTCATAGTTTTTCAGAATAAAATCAATCTTTGAAGAAAGATTTACAAAAACTGCATAGTGCCAAGGATTTATAATCCGAGGTGGTAGTTAGAGCATCAAACTTCCCACCTTGCATATAATGAACTTGTTGGGTAACGCTGTTACTCATTCTTTCCTTTGATCCCTTGCTTAGACTCTGAGGATTCCGAAGACGTGCCAATGTATGCAGCCGAATGCCAAGAAGACGTGTTCTACGAGGAACCTGATCTATCCGGAGGAGTTGAAGGCGTGGACTACGAGATCCGTTACGGTGTCGATGAGAACGAGTCCACTTAAGGGTCTATTTATTAGTAACCAATGGAGCCGAGCAGCATGAACTCTGTAAAATAAGCTGTTGAGCCCCACTCCTAGTCGGAGTTGTTACATTTAAATTTCCGCTGAACATCTTATATTTTGGTTTGTAAGTTGTGAAAGAGCATTTTTCTATCCCTCGGATTTTGATGTTTGATAACAATACACTTATCGATTTAACCGTGTACTAAGTTTATCACATGATTAATAAAATATGGCACAAGTCATGGCATAGCATTTTCCCCTTGCAGAAACTTCTGTGTCAACCGGTAGTACCGGACCTGCAACCGGTACTACCGCTTAACACCGGTACTACCGGTTCTAGTACCGGTTGGCACCGATCAAAAGAGAGAAGGGTGAGTACTAGTCAGTACCCACCGGTACCACGGAGCGGCACTACCGGCCCAACCGGTAGTACCGCTTGAGGCGGTCGTACCGCTCATCGGTACCGCTGCATACTGATTAGCACCCTCCCCTCTCCGTTTTGGTCAGTACCAAGCGGTACTTGGGACCGGTACTACCGCTCGAACCGGTAGTATCGCTTACTACGTCCGGTACTACCGCTTGGGGGTAGTACCGCAAGGGGGTACCGCCCAAGACTGAAGAATTCTGAAGAACAAGGTCACCACTGGTACTTGGTCCGGTACTAGACCGGTAGTACCGCTTGCAAGCGGTACTACCGCTTGAGTACCGGTACTACCGGTCATTTAATGCTCCAACGGCCATATATTTCGTGGAGGGGTATAAATACCCCTCCACCTACCTTGGGACAAATTGCTCAGCTCATTAAAGTCATTGCCCACCATTGGAGTCCATTGGAGCCACTCAAATTCTCAAGATCTCATCATCCAACCACCCAAAGTCCTTGATCTTTGGGGAATCGAAGGAGGAGTCCCCGATCTACTACTTCGCCAAAAGAGATCTTCATTTCCCCCTCATTTCATTGAGGGCCCCTTTGCTCTAGTGTTTTGTTGGAAACCCTAGATCTTGTTTTTGTTCTTACAAGCTTGTCTTTAATTGCTTTGATAGCTTGCTTGTATTTGGGAGCCTCCGATTAAGTTGTGGATGTGTGCCTCAAACTTGTAACGGTGCCGGCTTCCACCTTGAAGGTTGTCGATATAGTGGAAGGTGAATCGATCCCATTGGGGTGAGATTCATCGGAGAACAAGGGAGGCCTCTTGTGGCGTTGGTGGTTTGAAACCACCCCCTCTCCAAACGTAGACGTACTTCCCCTCAAAAGGAAGGAACTACGGGAGACAAATCCTTGTGTCTCCGCGTCCACTTTTCGGTTACCTCTATCCTTTACCGCACCTTACTTACTTGTTACTACTTTGTGTTGTGGTAGCCCTTGCATTTTTTCATATATATAAATTCACCGTAGTTGCATTATCTAGAGAATTTACCTTATTGTCAAACCTTAATTTGAAAAAGAAGAAAATTTGAAGTAGCACCTATTCACCCCCCCCCTCTAGGTGCCCATATGATCCTTTCAATTGGTATCAGAGCCTCGGCTCTTTATTCGGGCTTTACCGCCTAAGAGAATATGGGTAGCCAAGAAGGGGATGGTGGTAGTGAGTCAACTCCGGTGACCATGGAAGATCTCAGAAACTTGGAAACAAGATTGAGCTCTTACTTGGTCAACGAAGTCAAGAAGATGCTTGAGCAACTTCTTAAAGACAAAGATGGCTCATCACCCCCATCCCCTCAAGAGGAACTACCACCCGCACCTAAAGGGAATACTCTGGTATCCCCCGAAGGTATGGTGGTAGGGGATAAACTAGACAATGCTAATTCCTCCACACGACCTGATGGGGGAAGGGCGAGCACCGTGATTCTTGGTACTCTCCCGATCCTCCCATCCCTCACCCTCATGTGTACAATAGAGGTGACCCACCTAAGCTTGAAGAGTCTGCTACTTTTGCTCAATGGCAATCACTAATGAGAACTCATATGCGCAGCTCTTGAATTGAACTATGGAACATCATCGAGCATGGACTCTTTATTGGGGATCCAAACAACTTGACAAGAAGAGAGGTTGTCAATAGTCAACTCAATGCCACTGCTTTGCATATGATTTAACAAGGATTGGGAACAAAGGATTATCCACACATTGAGCACTTTAGCATTGCCAAGGAAGCTTGGGATGCTCTCACTGTGTTGTTTGTTGGAAATGAGAGTATGAGGAGGAACAGATATGATGCTCTAAGCAATGAAGTCGAAGGTTTCTACATGAAAGAAGGTGAAGATCACGAAGACATGTATCGAAGGCTCAAGACCACCGCCACCGCTTTTAGAAATGTGGGTGCCTCACATGTGGATGATGCATGGATAAAAAGGAAATATGTGAGTGCACTCATGACTTTTGAGCCCACCGACTTGAAGAGCTTACAAGAAAGACACAACTACCATCTCATGACCTCAAACAAAGTTATGCAAGAGATGGCCGCTTTCAAGGTCGCCGCCAAGAACGCCAAAGATGCCCGTGCTCGTGCCCTCGGTATGAGCAATGTGGTCAATGTTGCTTTAAAGGCCAAAGTTGTGAACTTTGAAGATGAAGATGATAGTGATGAAGGCCTCTCCTTGGACCATCCCGATGATCTCAAGATTGCTCATAGTCAATATATGGCTTTCTATGCAAAGAACTTTTGGAAGAATCCCGCCAAGGACAAGATGGAAATGCAACGAAGAAGCAATCCAAATGGGAAAAGAGAGAATGCCACTAGGTTGAGAACTTTCTTCAATTGTGGTGACCGCTACCACTTTGTGGCAAGCTGACCCTATGAGAAGAGAGAAGATAATGGTGGGAAGCTTGTGTTGAAGAAGACTCTCAAGGCACCCTACAAGAAACCTTTCATCAAAAAGAACCCCATCAACAAGAAATCGGGAGAAATTATCTTGATCACTCATGAAGAATACTCCTCCGATAATGACGATGAGGAAGATGAGGAAGAAGAAGAAACCTCACATGGTATGGCTGCTCTAGCCACCACCTCTACTCCGACACTCTCACTCTTTGACTCTCCAAATGAGAACTCTTCCTCCAAGGACGTCACTTGCCTTATGGCAAGAGGAACGGAGGTATCCTCATCATCCCACTCTACTCAATTAGATAATGATGAAATTGATGATGAAATGTCTCTTGATGTTAAGAAGGAATTAATTGCCTTTGATGAGTTCATGACTAATCTAGAAGGTGATGCTAAACTACATTTTGGGAACATCTTAGATCAACTCTCCCACACTCAAGAGCTTCTAGATGTTAGATGTAAACTTGGGCATGAACATATGATTGAACTAGAGGCTTTAAGCAATGCTCTAGAAGAAGAACAAGAGACTAGGTTGTCCCTTGAGTCAAAACTTGAAGGGCTTGATGAGGCCAATGACATCATTGTTAACAAACTCATTAAAGAGCGTGATCATGCTATTGCTAAATACAAAAGAGATAAAAAGGACAAGGTTGAGTTTGGTGTGGTTCATGAAAAACTTGCCGAGGACTTTAGCTTACTTAACAAGGCCCACAAAGCCTTGGAGAGTGAACTCTTGTCTCTCACAAAGTCCCATGAAACGCTTCAAACTCAATTGACCAATATTCCTTCACCTAGTAACTTCATTCCATCGAGTAGCACGACTATCCTTGAAGAGAATGCTAGGTTGAAGGGGGAGCTTGCAAAGACCACATTTCCACAAGGTAACGAGTCTATTTATGATCTTTTGAGCAAGCAAAGGCGTAGTGGTGATAAAGGGGGCATTGGTTTTGTCTCCAAAACAAAGAAGAAGAACAACAAGAAGAAGAAGGACAAGCCCGCACAAGAGACCAACAAGACCATTGTGGGAAGTAAGACCACAATTGGCAAAACTATTTCTCATGACGATTTTGCGGGAAGTGCTAACCCTCACTATGTTCTAATGCGTGATTACTATGGTGATGTGTATGCACAATATGTTGGTCCGTATGATGGTTATATTGCTTGGTCTATTTGGGTTCCCAAGACCCTTTTTGCTAACAAAAGAGGACCCATTGAAAAATGGGTACCTAAAAACTAGCTTGATCTTTTATAGACCTATGCTTCCGGAGGTTCAAAATGGGTGCTTGATAGTGGTTGCACTTGTCATATGACCGGAAGCTCGTCTATTGTCAAGGACTTGGTGTCAAATGAAGATCAAATCACCGTCACATATGCCGACAAGTCAAAATCTACGGTAATGGGTTTCGGCAAGGTAGTGGTGGCTCACGACATTACACTCGTGAACGTCATGCTTGTTGAAACCCTTGGTTACAATTTACTTTCTGTCCGTGCACTTGGAAAGATGGGCTTTGCCGTCTTTATTGATAATGATATTGTGGTCCTCATGTGGAGCAAGTCTCTCAAGGTCGCTTTCGTTGGGTACGTCGAAAATGACTTGTATGTGGTGGACTTTTCGGGGCAAGCCACTGCAGGTCCGATGTGCTTATACGGAAAGGCCGATGTGGGCTGGCTATGGCACCGCCGACTAGCCCATGTCAATATGAGAACTTTGCAAAGTCTCCATAAAGAGGGCCATATTGTTGGACTAAAAGAAAATGTTTCCTTTGCCAAAGATCGTGTTTGCAGGGCATGTGTTCTAGGGAAGATGCATGACGCTCCTCATAAGCCCACGAACCAAATCAAGTCTAACAAGATCTTGGAACTCCTTCATGTGGACCTATTTGGTCCTCCATCTCATGCAAGTCTTGGTGGGAAGAAATATTGTTTGGTGATTGTTGACAACTTTTCAAGATACTCTTGGGTTTATTTCTTCAAGTTGAAGAGTGAAACTAAAAGGACTTTTATCGACTTCATCAACTTGGTTCAACGGCAACACAATGTTCCCGTGTTGATTATAAGAAGTGACAACGGCACCGAGTTCAAGAACTACACCTTGAATGACTTTCTTAGTGATGAGGGGATTAAGCATCAATATTCCGCCGCATACACCCCTCAACAAAATGGTGTGGCCGAAAGGAAGAACCAGACTCTCATTGAGATGGCTAGGACCATGTTGGCGGAGTTTAAATATCCATACAACTTCTGGGCCGAAGCCGTCTCCACCGCTTGCCATGCTTCAAACCGGCTCTACCTCCGCAAGAAAATCAACAAGACTCCATATGATATTCTTACCGGTAACAAGCCTAACATATCTTATTTCCGGGTGTTCGGTTGTAAGTGTTTCTATCTCATCAAAGGTGTTCGTTTGTCTAAATTCGAATCTAAAGCTTTAGAGGGTATTTTTGTTGGCTATGGTCTTGAATCTCACACTTATAGAATCTATGACAAGCTCTCCGGAGCCGTCATATAATCTTGTAGTGTGACCTTCGAAGAATATGATGGTCCCCAAGGGGGGCGTGTTGATTCTTGTGATGCAGATGTTGAAATGCCTCAGGATGCCATAGGAAGAATGGGTGTGGGTTATATCCGCCCCATTGAGGGACCCCTTATGGCGGATCGAGAAGAACTATGCTCCACTCGAGTGGAGCCCTCATCTTCACAACCTCAACATGCTCCGTCTATCGAGGAGGACGTTGACTCAAGCCAAAGACAAGATGTGGACCCTCAACATAGTGATCAATGTGTGAACTCTAGTCAAAGGGAGCTTGGTCCATTTGATGGGGTGTCAAGTGGAGTCAAGTCAATTTGCCAAGGAAGATCCATCCAAGCTGTTTTGAGGGGTGCTCAAGTTGAGGCTAGAAGAACACTTGATCAAGACCAAGGTCAATCCGTGCCTCCCAATATAGAGAATGAATCCAATAATGACCAAGGTCAAGTTGATGGTCAAGACGAGGATCAAAATGATGAAGAGGGTCCTCCAAGAAACAATGAGGAGATCCACGCTCGTCGCGAAGCTAGAAAGGAAAGAATGTTGGAAATAAGAGACCACACTCTCCAAAATGTTGTTGGAGATTTAAGGAAAGGAATTTCCACACGAGCACAATTGAAGAGGTTCAGTGAACATCAAGCTCACATTTCCATGATTGAACCAAAGAAAGTGTGGGAAGCCCTTGAAGATTCGGATTGGTTAGAAGCTATGCACAAAGAGCTCAACAACTTTGAGAGAAACAAAGTATGGAAGTTAGTTGAGAAGCCAAAGGATTGCCGCAATGTTATTGGAACAAAGTGGATATTCAAGAACAAGCAAGATGAGCATGGGATTATTGTAAGGAACAAGGCTAGATTGGTTGCACAAGGTTATTCCCAAATTGAAGGCATTGATTATGGAGAGACTTATGCACCCGTGGCTCGCCTTGAGTCCATTCGTATCCTTCTTGCTTATGCGGCACATCATAACTTTAAGTTGCAACAAATGGATGTAGAAAGTGCATTCCTTTATGGTCCCTTGAATGAATTGGTATATTTCAAGCAACCCCCGGGATTTGAGGACCCCAACTTCCCAAACCATGTCTACAAACTTGATAAGGCGCTCTATGGGCTCAAGCAAGCCCCACGCACGTGGTATGAGCACCTTAGAGAGTTATTGTTTGACCGTGGCTTTGAGGTTGGGAAAATCGATCCCACTCTTTTTACTAAGAGGGTTAATGGGGAGCTTTTTGTATGCCAAATCTATGTTGATGATATTATCTTTGGCTCTTCTAACAAAGCTTTTAATGATGAATTCTCAAAGCTTATGACTAGTAGGTTTCGGATGTCCTTGATGGGAGAGTTGAAAGTATTCCTTGGCTTTGAGATCAAGCAAGTTAGAGGAGGAACATTCTTCAATCAAGCCAAGTATACTCAAGATATGCTCAAGAGATTCAAAATGCAAGATTTGAATGGAGCCCCTACTCCCATGGCAACAAAGACTCATCTAGAACAAAATCCAAATGGTAAAGATGTGGATCAAAACGTATACCGGTCTATGATTGGTTCTTTGCTTTACCATTGTGCATCTAGACCCGATATTGTGTTGAGTGTAGGTGTGTGTGCAAGATATCAAGCGGCTCCTAAGGAAAGCCATTTAATGGCGGTCAAGAGAATCTTTCGATATTTAGTTCATACCCCATTTTATGGTCTTTGGTACCCTCAAGGCTCAACATTTGCACTTTGTGGATACACGGACTCGGATTGGGCGGGAGACAAGGATGATAGAAAATCAACATCCGGGGCTTGCCAATTCCTTAGTAGGTCCTTGGTATGTTGGTCTTCTAAGAAGCAAAACTGTATATCTCTCTCCACCGCCGAAGCCGAGTATGTTGGTGTTGCTAGTGCGTGCACCCAATTGCTATGGATGAGGCAAACTTTAAAGGAATACGGTGTCCATCAAGGATCTCCTACCCACATATGACATTATCCATCACATTTTCCGTGAGACTGTTGCTCCTCGTGCGGGCAACAAGGACGAGATACATGGGTTCTCCGTTGACTTCCTGTTCAACACGTTCCTCAACAGAGAAACCGGCCAACCTCTTGATGTGACAAACTTCATTTGGAATGAGATGGTTGCCGCTGCACACACTCGGAGGGTTCCACCTTTTGCTCCTTACATTATGGCCCTCATTGTGTCCAAGTGCCCTGTCGTTGCTAGGACGCTCTCCACTCGCTCTCTTGTTGTGCACAAGCCAAAGGCACTCAAGCTCAAGGTACATGCTAAACCTCGCGCTGCGCCAGGTGAGGAGGATGAGGATGAGGATGAGGATGACTCTGGCATGCTGACAGTGGTCATGACACTGACTATGAGGTCTCTCGCCGCAAGAACGCCAAGCCCTCTTGGGCCAAAAGGATGGAGGTCAAGCTCAAGAAGATCTTCTGCTTCCAGGTTGACAACCAGAAGCGTATGTATGAGGCGCACGTGTATGCAAAGAAAGCCTGTGCTCGTCAGAAGGAGCTCATGTCTGCTCAAGGGTTGACCATCTCCGAGGGATCCGAGAACAATATCACTCCAGAGGATCAGTGGATTTCTCAGCACAGCCGTTGGGACGATGATGTCTCTTCCTCGCACCGCGCCCCACCTACGTATGAGGATGAGGAGGATCTTGAGGATGAGGATGAGGAGGAGGAGGAGGAGTATGATGATTGACCTTTGGGGCGTTAGCTCTGCACTTGTCCCTTTTTGGCGTCTTGATGCCAAAGGGGGAGAAGTTGCACTTTAGGCACGGGTGTTGCATGGGAAGTCACAAGCTCGTTCTTCTCTTTGATCCTTTTATTGCTTGTGAACTTTGATTTCTCTCTATTCCATGTGTGATACTACTATGTGTTTATGTCGTGTGAGACTATGTGGTTTATGTCGTGTGAAACTATGTGGTTGGATCCATGTTATGCGACTATGTGGTTTATTTCTGTGGATCCATCTTGTGATGTTATGCAATATCTATTGCCTATATATTCCTCATCACATGTTTTGTGCAAAGGTATGTCTTCAAATGCTAGTATCCATACTTGTGCACCCATGTTGGGTTTGTAAAAATAGAGGGGGAGATTTGTCTCTACACATCTAGCGGGAGTCTCTTCTCTATTTTACAAATCTCATTTGCCTATTGTTAAAATCATCCTGCAAAAGTGTATTGTCATCAAACACCAAAAAGGGGGAGATTGAAAGAGCATTTTTCTATCCCTCGGATTTTGATGTTTGATAACAATACACTTATCTATTTAACCGTGTACAAAGTTTATCACAGGATTGATAAAAGATGGCACAAGTCATGGCATAGCATTTTCCCCTTGCAGAAACTTCTGTGTCAACCGGTAGTACCGGACCTGCAACCGGTACTACCGCTTGACACCGGTACTACCGGTTCTAGTACCGGTTGGCACCAATCAAAAGAGAGAAGGGTGAGTACTAGTCAGTACCCACCGGTACCACGGAGCGGCACTACTGGCCCAACCGGTAGTACCGCTTGAGGAGGTCGTACCGCTCATCGGTACCGCGGCATACTGATTAGCACCCTCCCCTCTCCGTTTTGGTCAGTACCAAGCGGTACTTGGGACCGGTACTACCGCTCGAACCGGTAGTACCACTTACTACGTCCGGTACTACCGCTTGGGGGTAGTACCGCAAGGGGGTACCGCCCAAGATTGAATAATTCTGAAGAACAAGGTCACCACTGGTACTTGGTCCGGTACTGGACCGGTAGTACCGCTTGCAAGCGGTACTACCGCTTGAGTACCGGTACTACCGGTCATTTAATGCTCCAACGGCCATATATTTCGTGGAGGGGTATAAATACCCCTCCACCTACCTTGGGACAAATTGCTCAGCTCATTAAAGTCATTGCCCACCATTGGAGTCCATTGGAGCCACTCAAATTCTTAAGATCTCATCATCCAACCACCCAAAGTCCTTGATCTTTGGGGAATCGAAGGAGGAATCCCCGATCTACTACTTCACCAAAAGAGATCTTCATTTCCCCCTCATTTCATTGAGGGCCCCTTTGCTCTAGTGTTTTGTTGGAAACCCTAGCTCTTGTTTTTGTTCTTACAAGCTTGTCTTTGATTGCTTTGACAGCTTGCTTGTATTTGGGAGCCTTCGATTAAGTTGTGGATGCGTGCCTCAAACTTGTAACGGTGCCGGCTTCCACCTTGAAGGTTGCCGATATAGTGGAAGGTGAATCGATCCCATTGGGGTGAGATTCATCGGAGAACAAGGGAGGCCTCTTGTGGTGTTGGTGGTTTGAAACCACCCCCTCTCCAAACGTAGACGTACTTCCCCTCAAAAGGAAGGAACTACGGGAAACAAATCCTTGTGTCTCTGCGTCCACTTTTCGGTTACCTCTATCCTTTACCGCACCTTACTTACTTGTTACTAATTTGTGTTGTGGTAGCCCTTGCATTTTGTCATATAGGTAAATTCACCGTAGTTGCATTATCTAGAGAATTTACCTTATTGTCAAACCTTAATTTGAAAAAGAAGAAAATTTGAAGTAGCACCTATTCACCCCCCCCCCCTCTAGGTGCCCATACGATCCTTTCAAGTTGGATCTTTTGGAAGTCTTGAACTTCCGGTATTGTAATAATAATAATGTGTGTAACTTTGTAATATGGACCCGCAATGTTTCTGTTGTACCACTCTGAGGGATGTGATATTTATGGAACGGTGTTTTGTGGATGTCATGTCAACGACTATAGTGTACTACACATGCAGTGGTATGCTGGGTCACCGCAAACATCACGTGCAGAACCGATGCCAACGAAGTCTTCGCTTGAAGAAGCACCCGCGACACCTGGTGAACACGATCCTGCAGAGTCGCAAGGACCATGGCACGATCGCGGTCCATCTAGAAAAAACCGCCGGCCTCCATGTCATGCTGGGTCAGGCAGTTGATCCGAACAGCAACACGCTCTTTTTCCTCCTTAGGAACAAGGTTAGCACCTGCAAAACTTGCAAAGTAAGATGACAGGCCAACAGGCGCATCCGAAAAAATGAGCAGCAGCTCAAAAAACTCACATTGAAGCTGTTCGGCCAGACGATGCAACTCCCCCATCAAATACTCCTCTCTGGCAGCGCCTCGCTCTGTCTTCGATTTCCAAACACCGGCGTGGCTGCGCACTCAAGGAAATTCTTTCTCAAGACTACGGATGCAGTCACGAAGAACACAAGCTGGGACGCATCATCCAAGGATGGCCGCAGCTGCAGCACAGGCGAAGTGTCAACGGGATCGTCACCCGAAGGTCCCTAGAGAAAAGAAGGCAGGGATATGAACAAATACACGAATGAACAAAGGGCTCGAAGATTCATTATATGCATGTAAGATCCCTCCCTTTATAAAGGTAAGGATCCCTGTGATTGCAATGCTAGTCCCTGGATCAATGCTAGCATCCACAGTTTAAGATGAAGTACACAGAAACAAAGGTCATTATTACATATCATTCCAGAGACAAACATAGTCTTTTACAAACTCCATAGCCACAGGCCTAATACAAGAGTTCAAATATATAATAAGATAAATAAGTCTTCATATTCATGTGCCACAGGCAAGCATGTTGAGTGTAGACTCATAACCCCTAATCATCATCAGAATAACCTGCAACATCACAAGTTACAGCCACAGTGGGTCAATACATTGGAATAGTATTGGCAAGTGATACATCAGTAGAATATTAGTAGTCTAGATACTATATGCATTTTGGATAAGTGTAGCTTAGGCTTGCTTTGCTCAAAATAGGTTTTTGCCTATTAGTTGAAAACACTAAGTTTTTCTTTGATAAACTTTCCCAAGGAATCACCAATAGAAATTGGTGAACCTTCACCCTTGTTCCACCACAAGTTTTAACTTAGAAATTGGGATGAGGAGATTCTTGATAGCTTCCATGTCTTGATGCTCAAGTTGTCCAATACCAGGGACATGGCTAAGTACTTAGATTCTTCCATCTGCAGAGGTTGTGCACTTTCCCCACAAGACTTGATTTTCACCAAAGACAGGACCTTTCAGAAGCCTTCCCTTAGACCAAATGGACGCGTTCCAACCTATCATCCCACTACCACCAACTGTCCAAATGGCTAAGTTATTGCAACCTATGTGATCCAGGCAGAGCCCATATTGCCATGTGGATGCACTAGAAGCTTCTTAACATTTGGCCTCTCAAATCCCTTTGCTCTTGGGTGGCTTTCCACAAGTGAGATACACAAGGTAAGCCATAGAAATGGGCCTTGTGTAACCACTCAACATAAACCATTCTTTCCATTCCACCCAGGTGTTTCATTCACTTAGTTCTTTTATTAAGCAAAAACATAAGTCCAAAGACTTAGAAATATTTTCTCATAGCATGAATATATAACCACCCTTGGTTGCTACTAGCTAGGCTAAGCATGGCATTGATAAGCATCTTAACTTAGAAATTTCTAGCAATTCTACTACTACTAGGTTTTCCCAAGCATAGCATATAGATCAAAATATTCATGCAAGTCTAGCAAAATATTTCTAGTGCATAGTTGAAAAACATAGGAATAAAATCATGAAGCACCACTTACCTTGGTAGTTTGGAGAGTAGCAACAATCTTCGCAATCACAATCACTATTTGCACCAAAATCTACACACAAAATAATGGCACCCAAAATTACATACAAAATATATACAAACAAAAATATATGAATGCATGCAAATGCCATGTGATGATTTTCTACACCAAACAAGACAAGTACACAGTACTGAACCATAAATAAGTCCAAAATAAGCCAAATAAACTTTATTTGAATAACATAACATTTTTCAAATAATTGTTATACACAAATTATGCCTACAAATGTTTATGTAAAAACAACCCTTTTTACAGAGGCAAAACATTAAACACAATGCATAAATGGAAAGGATTTTTTCTCCTGATTCTAATGGTATAAATTTTGTCAAATTTGGACGTGGGATTCAAAAGTTATGAATTTTACAAGTTTAAACATCTAATAGATCTAAATTATGTTTTTAAAACAAAGGACTGGCCACGCGGCACCTTCTGATTGGTTGATACCGTTTCGCACCGGATCACACACGCGAGCCGTTAGATCTAACTTAATCTACACGGCTCAGATATGTTCGTACCGCTTTGCTACAGGTCTGTTTCTAATCGCTGGCTCTAGATCCTACGACCACGGATCAAACGACCACAGACGGGCGGCGCTAGCGGCGGCGATGCAGCGGCGCGGCTCTGTCAGAGATGTTTCCGGTGATTCAGATCGTGCGGGGAGGAGTGGAGGTGGTTACCGTGTTCGCGGGGCTGCAGTGAAGCTCAAGGTGGTCGAGGGAGGAACAGGGGCGCTCGGATCTGGCTGCTATTGCTCGCCGGAGTGGATCCTGTCGTCGGGAAAGCTCTGGCGTCATCGGGGGCGAGGTTCTGGTGCGCGCTAAGACAAACCAGAGACGCTGTTAGATGCGCACAAGCCTGGCAAACAAGTGAGTATCCAGAAGAGAGGAAGGGGTGGTCGAGAACTACCAGGAGGGGGCACCGGAGTTGTGCTGAGCTTCGGCTGCTTCCAGAGGTGGACGGTGACGATGTTCTGGGGCGATACAGAGAAAAAGGGAGGCATGAGAAGATGCGCAAGGACATGTTGATCATGCTCGCATGAAACAGAGACAGGGGGCGGACGGTGCTCACCGGAATCGGTCGCTGGAGGTCGTCGGTGCTACGGGGTTCTGAGCTCGATTACGCGTAGCCTGGTGCCGGTGTGGTGGCGTTAGGTGAGGGGAAATGCTCGCGGTGTAGAGGGGGTTAAATAGCCAGGAGGGGGCGGCGATTACGCGCTGCATCAATGGCAATAACGCGGGCAGTGACTGCGGTGAGGTAATGGCGGAGCGCCTCGGCCGCGCGTTGATTGAGGACGATGCTTGTCACATCCCAAGATTTTCCAAATCTTGTAATGTGAAAATAAATGAATGAAATAAAAATTTGTTTGATTTTTAAGGGCCAGAAGAAACTTTTTGAATTCAATTGGAACTTCAAACCCATTTGAATTAAATAAAATCCTAAAGGGATTTAAAAAGATAAACATTTTTAATAAAGGAAAACAAAATATTTTGAAAATACTATTTAGGATCTTTAAAATAAAAGGATTTTGTTTTCAAAAGGAGAATTTATAAATAAAGATTATTCTATAAAGCCAAATTAAACCTTGGCCAAGCCTTGAAATTTAAAACATTTTGTTTTGAATAAAAATAGCAAAAGTTGATTTAAATAAATTAATAAGGATTTAATATCCAACCTTATTTAATTAAAAGGTTTCACCATTTTTTTCAAAACTTATTAAATTATTTTAAATAAGTTTTTCCAAATATTTTATATTCTCAAATAAAACTTACTGAAGTGTTTTAGTTTATTTTAGATTTTCAAAATAAAGTTTTTAATAAAACAAATCCTATTTGAATTAAATGAATAAAGTCTATTTATTTAATTATTAATGGACCCTATAACAAAAAAAAGTTATTTTGTTTTAAACAAGTTTCCAAGTATTCTTTATTTTCAAATAAAACCTACTGATTTGGTTTTGAAAATATTTGGATTTCAAATGGAGATTTTATTAATTAAATCAAACCCTATTTTATTAAATAACTAATGAACCATTTTATTTAATTAATGAATGGTCCTAAAAAGAATAAAAATATTATTTTATTTTGGGATTTGGTTTATGTTGACAAACAAAACCAAAAACTTATTTGCAAGTGTGGTGATTGTTTGAATGTTTGAATGTTGTTTGATAGTTTGAAATTCAAAATAGAAATTAGATTTAGAAAAAGAAAAATCATTCAGATAGAAAAAAAATAGTGCAAAGGACTCAATCCAACCAGCAGCCCAGCAAGGCCCAACTCGCAGCCCACTTTTCTTTTCCTCTGCGAAACGTTTTTCTACCTAAAACCGCACCCGCAGTGACACCGACTGGTGGACCCCGTTCCCTCTCCCTTTCTTTCACTGCCAAGCGGACCCCACCCCTCCAGCTCACCGTCTTCAACCTTACGACCACTTCCTTCGCCCGTTTCTGCATTGATCTCGCGGGAGTAATTCTCGTCAATACAGCGAGTAATGTCTGTCTTAAATCACACTCAGTAACTCGCCTGCATTCCCTCTCTCTTTCCCCTCTCTCGCCCGACCCTCTCTGCCTCAGAGTTGTCCCAATTTGGAGCCACATCATCTCTGACTCCGGCGAGCTCCGCGGGAAATTCTGGCCACACCTCGCCGCCCCTCAACTGCCTCTCCACGTGAGCTTGTTCTACATCGCCTGGCGAACCTCCCAGCGTCAACCGCTTGGCCGCGGCCACACCAGACGCTCGGCTTCGTCAACTTTTGAGCACCACCGACGTCGCGACCACTCCGGCGAAACCTCTCGGGTAAACCAGACAACCCCGACCCCTCTCGTTCACGCACACACCTTCGCCGTGTCTTGGCGCATCTTACCGTGCATTTCGTTTGCCTCCGAGTGATCCCTAGCGCTGTCCTCGACGACAACTGAGCAAGGCCGAGGCGCAGCTCCACTCCGGCGAGCAATCAAGCCCGCTCCAGTGCGCCCCTCGACTAGACGGCACCACCTCGAGCTTCCCCACGTCCTTGCGAGCATGGTGAGCATGTTATTTTTCTTCCTCGCTTCCTGTAGCATCGTTTCCGTCGTCGTCTGACCGTCGCCGCCACCAGCCACCGTTGAGCGCCGCCGGAATTTGGTTAGTGAATCAGTAACCGTAGGATGCGTTTTGACTGGCTAGAATTAGATCTAGACGAAGAGGTAAGTTTGATCCTGAGCAGCTCGATCTAATTTAAATCCAACGCTCCACAACGACCGATCCGTGCGAACCAGTACTGGCGAATAGGAGCAAGCCACGTGGCCCTGTCTGTTCTAATAAAAACAGAATTGATCTATTTGATGTTCCAATTTGAAAAATCCATAACTTTCAAACCACACGTCCAAAAATTACAAATTTTATATCAATGGATTCAGTGGAACAAGCCCTAACCAACCATGCCCCTGGTTTAGCAAATAGTATCTGTTAGAGTGTTTGTTTTTGCAGAAACTTTTGTATGCTTGTTAAGGATGTAAAAATTGTTTAAAAATGAATTTGGGATTAAAATCTTTGGCAATTGGATTGATTTGAACCTACTAACATTAGGAAACACTTTGTGGACTCAAAAATGTATTTGGTGAAACAAAATAAAGATTCTTTGATTTAAAACCATTTCTAGTCAAATAGAAATGTGGTTTATTTATTAAAAATAATTTTGAAGGAAAACTTTTGAGAAATGCTTTGTTTTAAACTCTCTGACCCTAAACAATAAGTTTTATGGTTTGAAAACATATTTGGTGAAACTTGGAGATTAATGCCTTAGTAAAAATATTTCTACACCACATAAAATGATACTTTGTTTTGAAAATGGTTTTGAAGTGAAACCTTTTGTAAAATGACTTTGCCACTTTACAAAATGACCATTAGGTGTTTTCAAATGTTCATGACCCATTAGGAACCACTTTTTCAAACAAAACAAAGCTTGGCATGCTTGCATGCATTACTTTGACTTTATGATTTTGTGTGTTGTTTTGTTTTATTATTTTATGTGTTGTTTTGCTTGATTGGTAGATTGAGTTTGTGCCTTGCTTGATTGATTTGTAGTGACTTGAAGAGTGTGATTGTTGCAAGGACAAGGAGTGAACCCATACTCTACCAAAAAGGCAAGTGATGCTTCATACTTTTTGTCCCATTACTTTCACTATGCATTAGTGATTTTGCTAAGTAAAACTTGCATGGATTTTGCTAAGTATAAACCTTGCTATAGGAAAACCTAGTAGATGAACCCTTAGTAGGATTTTCCTAAGTTAAGATTCCTACTACTATCAAGCTTAGCCTAGCTAATAGAAAACATGGGTGGAAAATATATTCACACTATGGAAAAATCTCTAAGTCTGAGGACTTATGTTTTTGTTTAATAAAACAACTAAGTTAATGAATCACCTGGGTGGAAGGGAAGGATTGGTTTATGTTGAGTGGTTCACAAGGCCCATGTTTATGGTTGACCTTGTGTATCTCACTTGTGGTATGCCACCCAGGAACAAAGTGGTTTGAGATGTCAAATGTTGAGAAGCTTCAAGTGTAACCACTTGGCAATATGGGCTCTGCCATGATCATATAGGTTGCAAGAACTTAGCCATATGGACAGTGGGTGGTAGTGTTTGATAGGTTGGAGCGCGTCCATTTTGGTCTAAGGGAAAGCTTCTGAAAGATCTTGTCTTGGGAAACCAAGTCTTGTGGGGAAAGTGCACCACCTCTGCAGAGTGTAAAATCTAAGTACTTAGCCATGTCCCTGGTAAAGGACAATTTGAGCATCAAGACATGGAAGCAATCAAGAATCTCATCATTCAAATTTCTAAGTTAAAATCTTGTGGTTTGAACAAGGGTTGTTTGTAAACTTCAATCTTTGATGGAGAGATGCCTTGAAAGGATCTTCAAATCTTTGATTGAGAAAAATGATTTTGCCAAGTAAAACTTAGTATTTTTCAAATGATAAGGAAAAATCTATTTTGAGCAATGCAAGCCTCTACTCCACTTAGCCAAATGCATATAGTTGATAGACTCCACCATACTATCATAGTATCACTTGCCCATACAATTCAAATGTATTGACCCTTTGTGGCTGTAACTTGTATGTTGCAGGTTTGATTGATTTTAGTGAAGATTGTTTGATTAGGATTACAAAGTCTACAACCAACATCTGCCTGTGGCACTTTGAAGATGAAGGACCCCATGACTATAGTTATTCCGCTTCAATGTAATGTAATATCCTAATGAGCTATGTTTGATGTAATAAAATTATGTTATTCCTGGTTATAAAGTTATATTATGACCTTTGTTCCTTGATATTACATCTAAACTGTGGATGCTAGCTATTGATCCAGGGACTAGCATTGTAAACACAGGAGGAATCTACCTTATTAGGTTGAGACCTCTACAGATGGTATCAGAGCATTGTGTTGCCTGTAGAATTTGTAAACCTAGGATTGGACAAAAACCCTTAGAAAAATAGGAGTTGTAATTGTTCCAAAAACTTATTTACAAAAACACTTGTAAACTCATTTCTCAACCATTTTGGTTTCAACTCTACCTCTCTTCTATTTTCAACTTGATGGAAAAACCTACCCATGACCAAAGACTACACCATGTGCAAAGTACTTCTTCAACTCTAATGAATTAAACTTCTTCAACTCTAATGACTTCAACATCTTCATCATATTCACCAAGGACTTCCAACTTGGAAATCACTAAGGACTACAAGTGAGACAAGGAAATCTTGCTCAAGATTTAGAGACTGAGGGAATACAAAAGTTAGAAGGAGCCTACATCATTTGAAGTACTGTAACCAAGAGTTTTTCTCAAGGAAACCATGATCTCATACAAGAAGAATCAAGAAGGAAGGAAAGATCACAAGTGAACCATATAGATGGACCACCATAATTTAGTTAAGTCAAACACACCAACTTATGTGGTGTAACAAAAATATTTTGTTGCCTAAGTATGTGCTTGAACTTTGTTGTTTGAGTGAAAAGTTGTTGTGAATGTTTGCACATTGCTTGTGTGATTTGTGATGTGTGTGAATAGAATTATTCCCTTAGAAATATTTTTGCCTATTCTAATCCCAAATCAACCCCAACAGATGACTACTCCAAAAGACTCCAAGGTTGATGATATCAGCACCAACCAAGAGGACAGCATGAAAGAGCTCATAGCAACCCAACACCAGTTAAACCAACTGACAGCTCAGTTCATAGCCAACAATAGTGATAAAGATCCAACACTGCAAAAGTTTATGGAGGAACAATCCCAACTAATGCTTAAGGTGACTAATCAAATGATCAACATGGAAGAAAGCTATCCCAAAAGAGTTTATGATAACAAGGATGACAAGAATATTGTTCTAGATGGAGCACCAGCTTGCATTATTTGTGGAGACAAAGATCATACTTCCAAGGAGCATGAAGGTCAATGCCCTAACTGTGAAGAAAATCATCCTGTTGGACAATGTCCCACCTCTCAAGCTACTTGTTACCTTTGTGAAGGAAACGACCATGCCCCTATCCAATGCCCCATCTATGCCATTGTTGAACAAAGGAAACAAGAAGGATCCAAGTATGCCAAAAATATGGATGGCAAAGGAAAAAGACCACTTATACCTCCCAACAAGACAACCCAATACAAAGGATCAAAGAAACCCAAGAAACCAAGACTAGACATGAACCTTGTGCAATGTCGTAAATGTAAGGAAATGGGACACTACTCCAGTGAATGCCCAGAGAACAAGAAGAATAAAGAGATTGACCAAGTGTGGTGCAACAACTGCAAAGAGTTAGGCCACTATGTAGCATCTTGTCCACAAGAGCCACGTAAAGAACTCAAGGACATCCATTGTTTCAACTGCAAGAATCCAGGACATTATGCAAGCAACTGTCCAGAAAAGATGAAGAACAAGTTGAACAAGCCTATGGAGAAACTCAACCTTGGCCCATGAGTCAAGCCTGGAAACAAAGAACTCAATGCAAATGTTTGCTTAGAGAAGTTTTCCCCAGGATCCCAAGAAGGACAATATGTAATTTTTGTTTGAGAATTTTTAAGGGTGGTAGTACCCTAGTTGTTTTGAACTTTCTTGTAACCCTAGCCTCCCCAAATCTCGGGACGAGATTTATTTTAAGGGTGGTAGCCTGTCACATCCCAAGATTTTCCAAATCTTGTAATGTGAAAATAAATGAATGAAATAAAACTTTTTTTGATTTTTAAGGGCCAGAAGAAACTTTTTGAATTCAATTGGAACTTCAAACCCATTTGAATTAAATAAAATCCTAAAGGGATATAAAAAGATAAACATTTTTAATAAAGGAAAACAAAATATTTTGAAAATACTATTTAGGATCTTTAAAATAAAAGGATTTGGTTTTCAAAAGGAGAATTTATAAATAAAGATTATTCTATAAAGCCAAATTAAACCTTGTCCAAGCCTTGAAATTTAAAACATTTTGTTTTGAATAAAAATAGCAAAAGTTGATTTAAATAAATTAATAAGGATTTAATATCCAACCTTATTTAATTAAAAGGTTTCACCATTTTTTCAAAACTTATTAAATTATTTTAAATAAGTTTTCCAAATATTTTATATTCTCAAATAAAACTTAGTGAAGTGTTTTAGTTTATTTTAGATTTTCAAAAGTTTTTAATAAAACAAATCCTATTTGAATTAAATGAATAAAGTCTATTTATTTAATTATTAATGGACCCTATAACAAAAAAAAGTTATTTTGTTTTAAACAAGTTTCCAAGTATTCTTTATTTTCAAATAAAACCTACTGATTTGGTTTTGAAAATATTTGGATTTCAAATGGAGATTTTATTAATTAAATCAAACCCTATTTTATTAAATAACTAATGAACCATTTTATTTAATTAATGAATGGTCCTAAAAAGAATAAAAATATTATTTTATTTTGGGATTTGGTTTATGTTGACAAACAGAACCAAAAACTTATTTGCAAGTGTGGTGATTGTTTGAATGTTTGAATGTTGTTTGATAGTTTGAAATTCAAAACAGAAATTAGATTTAGAAAAAGAAAAATCATTCAGATAGAAAAAAAATAGTGCAAAGGACTCAATCCAACCAGCAGCCCAGCAAGGCCCAACTCGCAGCCCACTTTTCTTTTCCTCTGCGAAACGTTTTTCTACCTAAAACTGCACCCGCAGTGACACCGACTGGTGGACCCCGTTCCCTCTCCCTTTCTTTCACTGCCAAGCGGACCCCACCCCTCCAGCTCACCGTCTTCAACCTTACGACCACTTCCTTCGCCCGTTTCTGCATTGATCTCGCGGGAGTAATTCTTGTCAATACAGCGAGTAATGTCTGTCTTAAATCACGCTCAGTAACTCGCCTGCGTTCCCTCTCTCTTTCCCCTCTCTCGCCCGACCCTCTCTGCCTCAGAGCTGTCCCAATTTGGAGCCACATCATCTCTGACTCCGGCGAGCTCCGCGGGAAATTCTGGCCACACCTCGCCGCCCCTCAACTGCCTCTGCACGTGAGCTTGTTCTACATCGCCTGGCGAACCTCCCAGCGTCAACCGCTTGGCCGCGGCCACACCAGACGCTCGGCTTCGTCAACTTCTGAGCACCACCGACGTCGTGACCACTCCGGCGAAACCTCTCGGGTAAACCAGACAACCCCGACCCCTCTCGTTCACGCACACACCTTCGCCGTGTCTTGGCGCATCTGACCGTGCATTTCGTTTGCCTACGAGTGATCCCTAGTGCCGTCCTCGACGACGACTGAGCAAGGCCGAGGCGCAGCTCCACTCCGGCGAGCAATCAAGCCCGCTCCAGTGCGCCCCTCGACTAGACGGCACCACCTCGAGCTTCCCCATGTCCTTGCGAGCACGGTGAGCATGTTCTTTTTCTTCCTCGCTTCCTGTAGCATCGATTCCGCCGTCGTCTGACCGTCGCCGCCACCAGCCACCGTTGAGCGCCGCCGGAATTTGGTTAGTGAATCAGTAACCGTAGGATGTGTTTTGACTGGCTAGAATTAGATCTAGACAAAGAGGTAAGTTTGATCCTGAGCCGCTCGATCTAATTTAAATCCAACGCTCCACAGCGACCGATCCGTGCGAACCGGTACTGGAGAACAGGAGCAAGCCACGTGGCCCTGTCTGTTCTAATAAAAACAGAATTGATCTATTTGATGTTCCAATTTGAAAAATCCATAACTTTCAAACCACACGTCCAAATATTACAAATTTTATATCAATGGATTCAGTGGAACAAGCCCTAACCAACCATGCCCCTGGTTTAGCAAATAGTATCTGTTAGAGTGTTTGTTTTTGCAGAAACTTTTGTATGCTTGTTAAGGATGTAAAAATTGTTTAAAAATGAATTTGGGGTTAAAATCTTTGGCAATTGGATTGATTTGAACCTACTAACATTAGGAAACACTTTGTGGACTCAAAAATGTATTTGGTGAAACAAAATAAAGATTCTTTGATTTAAAACCATTTCTAGTCAAATAGAAATGTGGTTTATTTATTAAAAATAATTTTGAAGGAAAACTTTTGAGAAATGTTTTGTTTTAAACTCTCTGACCCTAAACAACAAGTTTTATGGTTTGAAAACATATTTGGTGAACCTTGGAGATTAATGCCTTAGTAAAAATATTTCTACACCACATAAAATGATACTTTGTTTTGAAAATGGTTTTGAAGTGAAACCTTTTGTAAAATGACTTTGCCACTTTACAAAATGACCATTAGGTGTTTTCAAATGTTCATGACCCATTAGGAACCACTTTTTCAAACAAAACAAAGCTTGGCATGCTTGCATGCATTACTTTGACTTTATGATTTTGTGTGTTGTTTTGTTTTATTATTTTATGTGTTGTTTTGCTTGATTGGTAGATTGAGTTTGTGCCTTGCTTGATTGATTTGTAGTGACTTGAAGAGTGTGACTGTTGCAAGGACAAGGATTGAACCCATACTCTACCAAAAAGGCAAGTGATGCTTCATACTTTTTGTCCCATTACTTTCACTATGCATTACTGATTTTGCTAAGTAAAACTTGCATGGATTTTGCTAAGTATAAACCTTGCTATAGGAAAACCTAGTAGATGAATCCTTAGTAGGATTTTCCTAAGTTAAGATTCCTACTACTATCAAGCTTAGCCTAGCTAATAGAAAACATGGGTGGAAAATATATTCACACTATGGAAAAATCTCTAAGTCTGAGGACTTATGTTTTTGTTTGATAAAACAACTAAGTTAATGAATCACCTGGGTGGAAGGGAAGGATTGGTTTATGTTGAGTGGTTCACAAGGCCCATGTTTATGGTTGACCTTGTGTATCTCACTTGTGGTATGCCACCCAGGAACAAAGAGGTTTGAGATGTCAAATGTTGAGAAGCTTCAAGTGCAACCACTTGGCAATATGGGCTCTGCCATGATCATATAGGTTGCAAGAACTTAGCCATATGGACAGTGGGTGGTAGTGTTTGATAGGTTGGAGCGCGTCCATTTTGGTCTAAGGGAAAGCTTCTGAAAGATCTTGTCTTGGGAAACCAAGTCTTGTGGGGAAAGTGCACCACCTCTGCAGAGTGTAAAATCTAAGTACTTAGACATGTCCCTGGTAAAGGACAATTTGAGAATCAAGACATGGAAGCAATCAAGAATCTCATCATTCAAATTTCTAAGTTAAAATCTTGTGGTTTGAACAAGGGTTGTTTGTAAACTTCAATCTTTGATGGAGAGATCCCTTGAAAGGATCTTCAAATCTTTGATTGAGAAAAATGATTTTGCCAAGTAAAACTTAGTATTTTTCAAATGATAAGGAAAAATCTATTTTGAGCAATGCAAGCCTCTACTCCACTTAGCCAAATGCATATAGTTGATAGACTCCACCATACTATCATAGTATCACTTGCCAATACAATTCAAATGTATTGACCCTTTGTGGCTGTAACTTGTATGTTGCAGGTTTGATTGATTTTAGTGAAGATTGTTTGATTAGGATTACAAAGTCTACAACCAACATCTGCCTGTGGCACTTTGAAGATGAAGGACCCCATGACTATAGTTATTCCGCTGCAATGTAATGTAATAGCCCAATGAGCTATGTTTGATGTAATAAAATTATGTTATTCCTGGTTATAAAGTTATATTATGACCTTTGTTCCTTGATATTACATCTAAACTGTGGATGCTAGCTATTGATCCAGGGACTAGCATTGTAAACACAGGAGGAATCTACCTTATTAGGTTGAGACCTCTACAATGCTGATGGGGCTTGGTGGGGTCTGGCTGTCAGCGGGTGGGTGCACGCAAGCGCGGTGAGAAACAGAGAAGAAAGGGGGAACCCGGGTGGGCTGTTTTGCTTGCTGGGCTGGAATGCTGGTGCCAGGCCCAGTTAGGTTTTCTATTTCTTTTTCTTTTTCCTGAGTTGATTTTCAGGAATCATTTTCAAGTAAATTCAAAAGCAATTAAATTCAAATCTTTTCTGGATTTTTGTAAAGTGTAACCTTCATACTTTTGTGCATAAAATCATGTTGTCTCTCTCTACTTGCTTGGTCTCTTTGAGTAAACAAATAAAAAGTGCCATAGTTTAAGATTTGAATAGGTTTTGCAAATGTTTTAACATTCATATTTGTTTTGGTAAATTTTTATCCAAGCCTTGACACACAACCAAATCATCTTAAGATCAAACTAATCTTTGGTTTTAAACAGTGCCATCTTACTCTGGCTTAAAGCTATCAGGCGTCTTTGTCTATCTCTATAGATTTTGATGCCCAATATATAAGCAGCTTCACCTAGGTCTTTCATGGATAAACATTTGTTCAAATAACTCTTCACATCGTTAAGCATGTTAATGTCATTTCCAATAATCAATATGTCATCCACATATAGTACCAGAAATGTCACTAAGCTCCCACTCACTTTCTTGTAGATACAAGCTTCGTAGCAATTTGGAACAAATCCAAAGCTCTTGATCACTTGATCAAAACGAAGGTTCCAACTCCGAGATGCTTGCTTTAGTCCATAAATGGAACGCTGAAGTTTGCACACCTTATCAGCATCCTTAGGATCGACAAAACCTTCGGGTTGCATCATATACAACTCTTCATCAATGTTGCCATTGAGGAACGCAGTCTTGACATCCATCTGCCATATTTCATAATCATGAAACGCAACAATTGCTAATAAAATCCGAATGGACTTAAACATCGCTACGGGAGAGAAAGTCTCATCATAGTCAACACCTTGAACTTGTCGAAAACCTTTCGCGAAAAGTCGTGCTTTATAGACGGTAACATTACCATCCGCGTCCGTTTTCTTCTTGAAAATCCATTTGCACTCAACGGCCTTTCGGTCGCTAGGAGGGTCCACCAAAGTCCATACTTGGTTTTCGCTCATGGATCCCAATTCGGATTTCATGGCCTCTAGCCATTTCTCAGAGTCTGGGCTCATCATCGCTTCCTCATAGTTCGTAGGTTCACTGTCTTCTACCAACAAGACAGTCAAGACAGGGTTGCCGTACCACTCAGGAGGGGCACGCGACCTTGTCGACCTGCGACGTTCAGTAGCAGCATCGTCTGAAGCTTCATGATCCTTGTCATTAGCTTCCTCTATTGTTGGTGCAAGCGGCACTGGAACAATTTCAGGTGCTGCGCTACTCTCCAACTCAAGAGAAGGTTCAACAACCTCGTCTAGCTCTACTTTCCTCCCACTCACTTCTTTCGAGAGAAACTCCTTCTCAAGAAAGGAACCGTTCTTTGCGACAAACACTTTGCCTTAGGTTCTGTGATAGAAGGTATACCCAATAGTTTCCTTAGGGTATCCTATGAAGACGCATTTCTCCGCTTTGGGTTCGAGCTTGTCCGGCATCAACTTCTTGACGTAAGCTTCGCATCCCCAAACTTTAAGAAACGACAACTTAGGTTTAGCACCAAACCACAGTTCATACAGTGTCGTCTCAACGGATTTAGATGGTGCCCTATTTAAAGTGAATGTAGCGGTTTCTAATGCATAACCCCAAAATGATAACGTCAAATCAGTAAGAGACATCATTGATCGAACCATATCTAATAGAGTTCGATTCTGGCGTTCAGACACACCATTGCACTGTGGTGTTCCGGGTGGCGTGAGTTTCGAAACGATTCCGCTTGCTTTAATCTTTCTTTTACGATGGTTCTCCACTTCATTCTGAAATTCTTTGAACTTTTCAAATGTTTTAGATTTATGTTTCATTAAATAGATATACCCATATCTACTTAAGTCATCGGTAAAAGTGAGAAAATAGCGATATCCACCGCGCGTCGAAACACTCATCGGTCTGCATACATCGGTATGTATGATTTCCAACAAGTCTGTTGCTCGCTCCATCATACCGGAGAACGGGGTTTTGATCATCTTGCCCATGAGGCATGGTTTGCATGTGTCAAATGATTCAAAATCAAGAGACTCCAAAAGTCCATCAGAATGGAGTTTCTTAATGCGCTTTACACCAATATGACCTAGACGACAGTGCCACAAATAAGTAGTATTATCACTATCTACTTTGCATCTCTTAGCCTCAATGTTATGGATGTGTGTTTCATCCCTTTCGAGATTTAGAAGAAATAAACCATTTACAAGAGGTGCATGACCATAAAAGATGTTACTCATATAAATAGAACAACCATTATTCTCTGATTTAAATGAATAACCGTCTTGCAATAAACACGATCCAGAAATAATGTTCATGCTCAACGCAGGCACATAATAACACTTATTAAGGTTTAAAACTAATCCCGAAGGTAAAACTAAGGAGAGCGTGCCGACGGCCATCACATCAACTCTTGATCCGTTGCCAACGCGCATCGTCACCTCATCCCTCGCAAGCCGCCGTTTATTCCGTAGCTCCTGTTTCGAGTTACAAATATTAGCAACTGAATCGGTATCAAATACCCAGGCACTACAACGAGGGCTAGTAAGGAAAACATCAATAACATGTATATCAAATATACCTTTGATGGTGCCAGCCTTCTTGTCCGCTAAGTACTTCGGACAGTTGCGCTTCCAGTGACCCTTGTCCTTGCAATAGAAGCACTCAGTGTCCGGCTTAGGTCCAGACTTGAGCTTCTCAGCAGGGGCAACGCGCTTGTCGCCGCCTTTCTTGAAGGGCTTCTTTGCACCCTTACCTTTCTTGAAGGTGGGGGGCTTGTTGACCATCAACACATGATTATCCTTTTTGATGTCCACCTCCGCAGCCTTCAGCTTTGCGAAGAGCTCGGTGATCGTATCAGTGGAACCAATCTGATTATGAGTCACTACAAAACTTTTGTAGCTAGGAGGGAGTGATTGCAGAACCCTGTCAATCTTGAGCTCCTCTGGAATCTTGCAGTCCAGTTGCTCAAGGCCTTGAGTGTAGCCCGACATCTTTATGGCGTGCTCACTAACGGAACTCCCTTCCTCCATCTTGCAGTTAAAGAATTTCTCAGAGATCTCATATCTCTCAGAACGGGCCTGAGTCTAAAACATAGTTTTCAGCTCCTCAATAATCTCAAAGGGCCCGGGATAGTCTTCAAAACGATTTTGAAGGTCCGATTCCATAGCAAACAACATGGTGCTCTTAATCACACCATAATCATCTTTGCACGACTGATAGACAGCTTTCTCATCAGCCGGCGCATCTACAGCAGGGGCGTCACCTAGCGCATTCTCAAGGACATAGTCCTTTTGACCGCCAGAGAGAATGTAACACCCTTAGAATCGGACCTATGCAAGTTTGAGCAAAATTCGCCAAACCCGCATAGAAACGATTCAAAGGTGCCCACCAGGCACTTTCGTGCGGGTGGAAAACGAAGTAATAACATTACACAACAGTCCTCGATGGGACCCACAGAACAGATACATATACAACAGCGACTCAAAGAGTCAAGAATACAAATATAATGTACAAAGATCCAAATCACCTTGAAAACGATAAAGCGTCCAGCTACGGACAAGATGCAAATGGGGCTAAGAGCCCTGAAGATTAACCAATGGCGTCCATAACCCTGCCCAGGCCAAGCCGGAAGGGTAACCCTGCTAACGGCGTCGATCTCAAACCTGCTTAACAAAAGGGGGTGCCGACAAAGGGCAAAGCAGAAAACAAAGAAGGAGCGTCAGTACTGAGGCCAGTACACGGCGAGGCTAGAATTCGGCGGTCCTCGCCTACATAGGTATGGTGAACTGAGCGGCAGCGGCAGCATGCACTAAACAACCTATAGAGACTCGATACAACTGGCGATTATCAGAGAGGGGTAAGAGTGACCTATCCGGATCCAACCTGAAGCTAACACCAAACAAACCCATCCTGGTGTTTCCCCCTCGAGACCAAACGAGGAAGTCAACCGAGGAACTCACCCAGTTGGCAGTTTTACTTATTCAGTTATAGTTGCGGCACTTTACTAGTCAGGTATAGGTAATTGTCCTGATAAAGGAAGCAGTGGGCCCTTTTAGTTATTCATTCTGTTGTAGTAGCAGCAATTACTAATCAGGTACAGATAGCATGAGATAAACCTAAAACCCAGCAGTTGTTGGTACTTTTATTCAGCCATTCCGTTGTAGTTGCAATACTTACTAGTCAGATACAATTGTCGCAAGCGACAACCAAACAAGCAATTGTGGGCAGTATTAATTAGCCATTCCATTATAGTGAAGCTGATTACTAGTCATTATAAGTCAAATTTATAGCAGTAAACTTTAGTTATGCTTGTCTATGATCGAGAAACTGTGCTCCAAGTCGTCCATATCCGCGGACACGGCTTTCAGAAAGTTTTACCCGGCCGGGGTGCACCAATAGCAACACACACTCGATCAACCTCGGAAAAACCAAATCAAAACCCAACGAGGCCTTCACGACAAAGCAATCACAAGATTCAGAAATATTTCAGGGGGCCACCCCTTAAGTAGATCCCGCAACGGAGTAAGCAAGCTCCGAGACGGCCTCAAGGTCTGCGACAATGGCTGTAAACGACTGGGAACCCGAAAGTGTGGCTGGGCTTGTCGATACCGCGTAAACATTCCGCTTCCAAAACAGTACAGTGTGCAGTACCTCGCACAATCGTAAATAAAGCAGTAAAGCATGGCATAAGTACAGGATCGTAAATAAAACCTCAAACTAGTTTGTGGCCCCAAGAAATAAGACGGAATCAAGCTCTGGCTAAGGGGGGTCCCATATACCTCCCGGATGTGGATAGCGCGATAAATCAAGGAACAGGTATCAAGTACTCGGGGTCTTACGGGACACAAGTGGGCGTTCGGAAACCAAATATTTTCTATCACCCACCGATGCCTCTGCTTATTCCAATTTTAGTTGTTAAACAGAAATTAAAGTGACAATAAGTAAAACTAGAATCATCTCCAACATCAACATGCGGCAATACATCAGCAACTGTGGCATATGACGACACACAACAGCACTTGAGCAAGCGACTACGACGCGCAAGTCCAACTATCTACCAAACATCAGGGCATAGGGTGTGTCCAAGGCAATATACGGCTGCAAGGGATATCACGGGTACGAAAACTAGAGCATCGCAACACAGATAGCAATAGATCAACAGGAAGGAGTAAAACACTATAAAAGTAAGATAGGTAGAAAGGGGGAGATGCTCGCCTGAAAACATTGTCGAAGGGTTCAACCGAAGATCGGGCGAAGCTCACATCAACTCAACGGCCTTATCCGCGAAGAAGCAAAACACTAGGAGAAACACCGGATGCAATATTTAATAAAACGACAGAAGATCGGCATGATGCATGCATGATGGATGGCATGGCAAAGGTGCGATGCAATTAGGTCAAGATTAAGCGGAACCGGGGTCCCGACAATTAATTAGGTGGTTCATGTTATTTAGAAGCCCCACAATTAAATGTTGTTTTAACATGGCAATAAGATGATACAGGTTCGCTACACAAGTTTAAATGAGGCCGATATGAGACTAGATTTGCCCGCATATGGGCCCCATATTTAGTTATTAGGTGAATCGGCATAATGCCCCCGAACCACAGATATGCATGCAAGGATGGCAATTCAACATGCAACAAGTTGTTATTATGTTTTAAAATAGGGTTCTCGGATAAGGGTCACACTTTAGGGTTCTCGACGATCTTGGGGTTCCGGGGTTCGGGGTTGGTCTCAGGGTCCAGGGTTCGACGGAGACGAGGTTCGACGGAAGCGCTCTCGGACTCCGGGGTCGTTCTCGGTATCGGGGCAGGTCTTGTCGCGTCGGGGTCTCGATGTCCGGGAAGCAGAACTTGGTCGGTGCCGTTCTTGTCATCGCGAAGGTCTTGCCGGGCCTCACGGGGTCGATCTTGCCGTTGCGAGGATCTTGTCGGGCTCGCGCCATCGAGTCGGACGGTCTTGGCGTCCGGGGTAGTTCATGTCGTCTCCGTGTAGGCGACCTTGGCGGGTGGTTTCCGTGTAGGAGAACTGGAGGTCGTTGGCGAACTTGTACGGTACCGGGGTTTCGGTTGTCGGTGTCGGACCCGGGTCGGCCTTGGCGTTCGGGTCGAGGACCTTGACGGTGACACGATGTCCTTGCGGGGTTGCGGTTTGTCTAGTTGTTTGGTCATCGGATCGGCCTCGTGTTGGTCTCGCACCAATCCTCACGGGGTCTTCACACGCATGCCCAAAGTCTGACGAGGCACCCATACACGAGCTCACGCAGACGCGCACACGGACGGCGGGGCCCGACGCGGCGGCGACGTCGGCGTCCAACACGCGCGGAGGAGGAACGGCGGCGGGGCCCACGGGAGCTCGATGCGGCCGGGACGCGGGTCGTCGGAGGCGGCCGGGGACGCGGACGACGTGACGCGCGGGTCCGCGACAGAGGCCAGGGCGAGCCGGCTCGGTGGATGGCGACGTCGCGCGGCCGGCCGGAACGCGGCGGCGCCGGCGAGGCACAGGTGGGGAGGAACGGCGCTGGCGGCGGGACGGTGGAGACGGGGGGTGAGGCGAGGAGAGACGGCCGGGGAGGAGGAGGCGGTTGCCGGCGGCGGCGGCTCTGGGGCGGGGAAGCTCGAGCGCGGCCGGCGGCGGCGGGTGGCGCCGGGTGCGGCTCAGGGGAAGGGGCCCTGGGAGACGTGCTCAGGCGAGGGGCGGCTCGAGGCGTTGGCGAGGTGCGAGGCCGCGCGTGCGGGGCCGCAGGGCGCGGCGAGCTCGCGAGCTGGGCGGCGTGGGTCGCTGCGGGCGCGGGCGGCTCGCTCGCCGGAGATGGGGAGGGCCGCCGGAGCCGGGAGAGGGGAGGCGGAGGAGGGGACGAGGGGAGAGGAAGGGACACCGACGAGGAGGGGGTCGGGTGGACGGCGGGTGGTGAGCGCGTCGGGGACGAGGCCGAGGAGGCCGGCGACGGTGGGCGGGGCTCGGGCGCGCGAGGGAGGCAGGCGCAGCGGCGGAGCAAGCTTGCTGGGAGGGTGCGGCCGCGCGAGGTGGGAGAAGCGTCGGGGTCCGGGCGGTCGTGGTGGGCCAGGGGCTCGGCCTGGGGGAGGGGGCATCTGGGGAGGGTGCCATCTGCCAGGGGGAGGTGGGGTTGACCGCGTGGGGTCGGGGTGGCACAGGTGGCGTGGGGGTTGGGATTTGGTCCCAGGGTGGCCTCGCCTGGGCGGGAAACGGCTGGCGGAGCGGGATCCGAGGCGGGGCTGTCGGCTGAGAGGAGCAGGGAAAAGAGGTGGGGCCAGGGGAAGGGGTAGGTGACGTGGCAGCTGCAGATTGGAGAGGGGAGAAGAGAGATGAGGTGGCAGCATACTACTGGTGGGGGTGAGGTGGAGGGTGTAGGTTGGGTAGCTAGCTGGGTAGGTCTAGGATTTAGAAGGGCGGGTGAATGGTGGACCGATTTTAATTTCTGGGGCGGTCGTTCGGGTCAATCGGCCCGTTCGACTGCCCCGCTAAAATAATTAACTTTATTTAATTTAATTGGGCCGTTTGCAACCCGATAGCAACAAAACAAAATAATCCGGCGACCCGGGTTTTGGCTTTTGAATAAAGATGGGGCGTTTGGAAAACAAATCTGGTTTTGAAAAATAGTTTTATGCAAACTATGCATGCTGAAGACGATGCAATGCACAAATTCAACGCGATTTTCTAGTAGTGGTTTTGCGGGATGCCACAATTCGACACCACTAACAATGGATCTCGCCCTCGAGATCCGCCTCATGATACCGGAAGGAAGGTCGGCGTTCTCCGTCTTCTCGCTTTGTGTAGATCCTCGCGACACCACTAACAAGAGTTCATCCTCCATCTTGAAAACGGCGACACCACCAACAAAAGGGTCGTTGTTCCTGATCGTCGAGAGACACTCCGGGAACAAAAGGTCGAAGGTAGAGGTATCGCAGATAAAGCCACCCCTAACTTCCGTTAGAAGAGGGAAAAGTTACATCGATCCACCAGTTCGATGTACAGAGCGAACAGTAGAGTCGGGTAGGGTGATCAGTCCATCCCGGACCCAACTATCAACTCTATACATGGGTAGGAGAATCAGGCAACTCAACTCTCGAGATTTAGACTAAAGATCTTCATAGGTGGTATCCGGAACAAAGGAATGATGCCAGCAGAAATCGTCTGAAAGACACAATGATTAGGTTCCGCGATGGTTCCATTGGCATGAACAACACATGCTCAAGGTTAACTCCAACTTCACCAAAGCTCGTCCTTCTCATATGTTTTTCAACGACACTGATATCCAGCAAGGAACACATAGGGATAAAGAGCTCAAGGACAGAAGATCGGATGAAGGGTACAACAGACAAGTTGCAGATTGATGATCGTAGCACCTCCGTTACAAAAGGAAGAAAGTGAAACCCTGAAGGTACGACGGAAACCCAACCACGAGAATTCCTGGACTCGAAGAGAGAGAAGAGAGCAGATTCAAAACACGTCGAGGTAAGAGGAGAATAGCAGAGGGGTAAGGAGTAAAATCAGACCTAATCAGAACTATCCAACCGATTTTGCAAAATAGTTTTGACACTCTACTTCGGCCGTTAGCTAGGTTATCCTACAGGCTGGACTTGTGGGGTATCGTAACTGCTGTGCTCTGATACCACTCTGTAACACCCTCAGAATCGGACCTATGCAAGTTTGAGCAAAATTCGCCAAACCCGCATAGAAACGATTCAAAGGTGCCCACCAGGCACTTTCGTGCGGGTGGAAAACGAAGTAATAACATTACACAACAGTCCTCGATGGGACCCACAGAACAGATACATATACAACAGCGACTCAAAGAGTCAAGAATACAAATATAATGTACAAAGATCCAAATCACCTTGAAAACGATAAAGCGTCCAGCTACGGACAAGATGCAAATGGGGCTAAGAGCCCTGAAGATTAACCAATGGCGTCCATAACCCTGCCCAGGCCAAGCCGGAAGGGTAACCCTGCTAACGGCGTCGATCTCAAACCTGCTTAACAAAAGGGGGTGCCGACAAAGGGCAAAGCAGAAAACAAAGAAGGAGCGTCAGTACTGAGGCCAGTACACGGCGAGGCTAGAATTCGGCGGTCCTCGCCTACATAGGTATGGTGGACTGAGCGGCAGCGGCAGCATGCACTAAACAACCTATAGAGACTCGATACAACTGGCGATTATCAGAGAGGGGTAAGAGTGACCTATCCGGATCCAACCTGAAGCTAACACCAAACAAACCCATCCTGGTGTTTCCCTCTCGAGACCAAACGAGGAAGTCAACCGAGGAACTCACCCAGTTGGCAGTTTTACTTATTCAGTTATAGTTGCGGCACTTTACTAGTCAGGTATAGGTAATTGTACTGATAAAGGAAGCAGTGGGCCCTTTTAGTTATTCATTCCGTTGTAGTAGCAGCAATTACTAATCAGGTACAGATAGCATGAGATAAACCCAAAACCCAGCAGTTGTTGGTACTTTTATTCAGCCATTCCGTTGTAGTTGCAATACTTACTAGTCAGATACAATTGTCGCAAGCGACAACCAAACAAGCAATTGTGGGCAGTATTAATTAGCCATTCCATTATAGTGAAGCTGATTACTAGTCATTATAAGTCAAATTTATAGCAGTAAACTTTAGTTATGCTTGTCTATGATCGAGAAACTGTGCTCCAAGTCGTCCATATCCGCGGACACGGCTTTCAGAAAGTTTTACCCGGCCGGGGTGCACCAATAGCAACACACACTCGATCAACCTCGGAAAAACCAAATCAAAACCCAACGAGGCCTTCACGACAAAGCAATCACAAGATTCAGAAATATTTCAGGGGGCCACCCCTTAAGTAGATCCCGCAACGGAGTAAGCAAGCTCCGAGACGGCCTCAAGGTCTGCGACAATGGCTGTAAACGACTGGGAACCCGAAAGTGTGGCTGGGCTTGTCGATACCGCGTAAACATTCCGCTTCCAAAACAGTACAGTGTGCAGTACCTCGCACAATCGTAAATAAAGCAGTAAAGCATGGCATAAGTACAGGATCGTAAATAAAACCTCAAACTAGTTTGTGGCCCCAAGAAATAAGACGGAATCAAGCTCTGGCTAAGGGGGGTCCCATATACCTTCCGGATGTGGATAGCGCGATAAATCAAGGAACAGGTATCAAGTACTCGGGGTCTTACGGGACACAAGTGGGCGTTCGGAAACCAAATATTTTCTATCACCCACCGATGCCTCTGCTTATTCCAATTTTAGTTGTTAAACAGAAATTAAAGTGACGATAAGTAAAACTAGAATCATCTCCAACATCAACATGCGGCAATACATCAGCAACTGTGGCATATGACGACACACAATAGCACTTGAGCAAGCGACTACGACGCGCAAGTCCAACTATCTACCAAACATCAGGGCATAGGGTGTGTCCAAGGCAATATACGGCTGCAAGGGATATCACGGGTACGAAAACTAGAGCATCGCAACACAGATAGCAATAGATCAACAGGAAGGAGTAAAACACTATAAAAGTAAGATAGGTAGAAAGGGGGAGATGCTCGCCTGAAAACATTGTCGAAGGGTTCAACCGAAGATCGGGCGAAGCTCACATCAACTCAACGGCCTTATCCGCGAAGAAGCAAAACACTAGGAGAAACACCGGATGCAATATTTAATAAAACGACAGAAGATCGGCATGATGCATGCATGATGGATGGCATGGCAAAGGTGCGATGCAATTAGGTCAAGATTAAGCGGAACCGGGGTCCCGACAATTAATTAGGTGGTTCATGTTATTTAGAAGCCCCACAATTAAATGTTGTTTTAACATGGCAATAAGATGATACAGGTTCGCTACACAAGTTTAAATGAGGCCGATATGAGACTAGATTTGCCCGCATATGGGCCCCATATTTAGTTATTAGGTGAATCGGCATAATGCCCCCGAACCACAGATATGCATGCAAGGATGGCAATTCAACATGCAACAAGTTGTTATTATGTTTTAAAATAGGGTTCTCGGATAAGGGTCACACTTTAGGGTTCTCGACGATCTTGGGGTTCCGGGGTTCGGGGTTGGTCTCAGGGTCCAGGGTTCGACGGAGACGAGGTTCGACGGAAGCGCTCTCGGACTCCGGGGTCGTTCTCGGTATCGGGGCAGGTCTTGTCGCGTCGGGGTCTCGATGTCCGGGAAGCAGAACTTGGTCGGTGCCGTTCTTGTCATCGCGAAGGTCTTGCCGGGCCTCACGGGGTCGATCTTGCCGTTGCGAGGATCTTGTCGGGCTCGCGCCATCGAGTCGGACGGTCTTGGCGTCCGGGGTAGTTCATGTCGTCTCCGTGTAGGCGACCTTGGCGGGTGGTTTCCGTGTAGGAGAACTGGAGGTCGTTGGCGAACTTGTACGGTACCGGGGTTTCGGTTGTCGGTGTCGGACCCGGGTCGGCCTTGGCGTTCGGGTCGAGGACCTTGACGGTGACACGATGTCCTTGCGGGGTTGCGGTTTGTCTAGTTGTTTGGTCATCGGATCGGCCTCGTGTTGGTCTCGCACCAATCCTCACGGGGTCTTCACACGCATGCCCAAAGTCTGACGAGGCACCCATACACGAGCTCACGCAGACGCGCACACGGACGGCGGGGCCCGACGCGGCGGCGACGTCGGCGTCCAACACGCGCGGAGGAGGAACGGCGGCGGGGCCCACGGGAGCTCGATGCGGCCGGGACGCGGGTCGTCGGAGGCGGCCGGGGACGCGGACGACGTGACGCGCGGGTCCGCGACAGAGGCCAGGGCGAGCCGGCTCGGTGGATGGCGACGTCGCGCGGCCGGCCGGAACGCGGCGGCGCCGGCGAGGCACAGGTGGGGAGGAACGGCGCTGGCGGCGGGACGGTGGAGACGGGGGGTGAGGCGAGGAGAGACGGCCGGGGAGGAGGAGGCGGTTGCCGGCGGCGGCGGCTCTGGGGCGGGGAAGCTCGAGCGCGGCCGGCGGCGGCGGGTGGCGCCGGGTGCGGCTCAGGGGAAGGGGCCCTGGGAGACGTGCTCAGGCGAGGGGCGGCTCGAGGCGTTGGCGAGGTGCGAGGCCGCGCGTGCGGGGCCGCAGGGCGCGGCGAGCTCGCGAGCTGGGCGGCGTGGGTCGCTGCGGGCGCGGGCGGCTCGCTCGCCGGAGATGGGGAGGGCCGCCGGAGCCGGGAGAGGGGAGGCGGAGGAGGGGACGAGGGGAGAGGAAGGGACACCGACGAGGAGGGGGTCGGGTGGACGGCGGGTGGTGAGCGCGTCGGGGACGAGGCCGAGGAGGCCGGCGACGGTGGGCGGGGCTCGGGCGCGCGAGGGAGGCAGGCGCAGCGGCGGAGCAAGCTTGCTGGGAGGGTGCGGCCGCGCGAGGTGGGAGAAGCGTCGGGGTCCGGGCGGTCGTGGTGGGCCAGGGGCTCGGCCTGGGGGAGGGGGCATCTGGGGAGGGTGCCATCTGCCAGGGGGAGGTGGGGTTGACCGCGTGGGGTCGGGGTGGCACAGGTGGCGTGGGGGTTGGGATTTGGTCCCAGGGTGGCCTCGCCTGGGCGGGAAACGGCTGGCGGAGCGGGATCCGAGGCGGGGCTGTCGGCTGAGAGGAGCAGGGAAAAGAGGTGGGGCCAGGGGAAGGGGTAGGTGACGTGGCAGCTGCAGATTGGAGAGGGGGAGAAGAGAGATGAGGTGGCAGCATACTACTGGTGGGGGTGAGGTGGAGGGTGTAGGTTGGGTAGCTAGCTGGGTAGGTCTAGGATTTAGAAGGGCGGGTGAATGGTGGACCGATTTTAATTTCTGGGGCGGTCGTTCGGGTCAATCGGCCCGTTCGACTGCCCCGCTAAAATAATTAACTTTATTTAATTTAATTGGGCCGTTTGCAACCCGATAGCAACAAAACAAAATAATCCGGCGACCCGGGTTTTGGCTTTTGAATAAAGATGGGGCGTTTGGAAAACAAATCTGGTTTTGAAAAATAGTTTTATGCAAACTATGCATGCTGAAGACGATGCAATGCACAAATTCAACGCGATTTTCTAGTAGTGGTTTTGCGGGATGCCACAATTCGACACCACTAACAATGGATCTCGCCCTCGAGATCCGCCTCATGATACCGGAAGGAAGGTCGGCGTTCTCCGTCTTCTCGCTTTGTGTAGATCCTCGCGACACCACTAACAAGAGTTCATCCTCCATCTTGAAAACGGCGACACCACCAACAAAAGGGTCGTTGTTCCTGATCGTCGAGAGACACTCCGGGAACAAAAGGTCGAAGGTAGAGGTATCGCAGATAAAGCCACCCCTAACTTCCGTTAGAAGAGGGAAAAGTTACATCGATCCACCAGTTCGATGTACAGAGCGAACAGTAGAGTCGGGTAGGGTGATCAGTCCATCCCGGACCCAACTATCAACTCTATACATGGGTAGGAGAATCAGGCAACTCAACTCTCGAGATTTAGACTAAAGATCTTCATAGGTGGTATCCGGAACAAAGGAATGATGCCAGCAGAAATCGTCTGAAAGACACAATGATTAGGTTCCGCGATGGTTCCATTGGCATGAACAACACATGCTCAAGGTTAACTCCAACTTCACCAAAGCTCGTCCTTCTCATATGTTTTTCAACGACACTGATATCCAGCAAGGAACACATAGGGATAAAGAGCTCAAGGACAGAAGATCGGATGAAGGGTACAACAGACAAGTTGCAGATTGATGATCGTAGCACCTCCGTTACAAAAGGAAGAAAGTGAAACCCTGAAGGTACGACGGAAACCCAACCACGAGAATTCCTGGACTCGAAGAGAGAGAAGAGAGCAGATTCAAAACACGTCGAGGTAAGAGGAGAATAGCAGAGGGGTAAGGAGTAAAATCAGACCTAATCAGAACTATCCAACCGATTTTGCAAAATAGTTTTGACACTCTACTTCGGCCGTTAGCTAGGTTATCCTACAGGCTGGACTTGTGGGGTATCGTAACTGCTGTGCTCTGATACCACTCTGTAACACCCTCAGAATCGGACCTATGCAAGTTTGAGCAAAATTCGCCAAACCCGCATAGAAACGATTCAAAGGTGCCCACCAGGCACTTTCGTGCGGGTGGAAAACGAAGTAATAACATTACACAACAGTCCTCGATGGGACCCACAGAACAGATACATATACAACAGCGACTCAAAGAGTCAAGAATACAAATATAATGTACAAAGATCCAAATCACCTTGAAAACGATAAAGCGTCCAGCTACGGACAAGATGCAAATGGGGCTAAGAGCCCTGAAGATTAACCAATGGCGTCCATAACCCTGCCCAGGCCAAGCCGGAAGGGTAACCCTGCTAACGGCGTCGATCTCAAACCTGCTTAACAAAAGGGGGTGCCGACAAAGGGCAAAGCAGAAAACAAAGAAGGAGCGTCAGTACTGAGGCCAGTACACGGCGAGGCTAGAATTCGGCGGTCCTCGCCTACATAGGTATGGTGGACTGAGCGGCAGCGGCAGCATGCACTAAACAACCTATAGAGACTCGATACAACTGGCGATTATCAGAGAGGGGTAAGAGTGACCTATCCGGATCCAACCTGAAGCTAACACCAAACAAACCCATCCTGGTGTTTCCCTCTCGAGACCAAACGAGGAAGTCAACCGAGGAACTCACCCAGTTGGCAGTTTTACTTATTCAGTTATAGTTGCGGCACTTTACTAGTCAGGTATAGGTAATTGTACTGATAAAGGAAGCAGTGGGCCCTTTTAGTTATTCATTCCGTTGTAGTAGCAGCAATTACTAATCAGGTACAGATAGCATGAGATAAACCCAAAACCCAGCAGTTGTTGGTACTTTTATTCAGCCATTCCGTTGTAGTTGCAATACTTACTAGTCAGATACAATTGTCGCAAGCGACAACCAAACAAGCAATTGTGGGCAGTATTAATTAGCCATTCCATTATAGTGAAGCTGATTACTAGTCATTATAAGTCAAATTTATAGCAGTAAACTTTAGTTATGCTTGTCTATGATCGAGAAACTGTGCTCCAAGTCGTCCATATCCGCGGACACGGCTTTCAGAAAGTTTTACCCGGCCGGGGTGCACCAATAGCAACACACACTCGATCAACCTCGGAAAAACCAAATCAAAACCCAACGAGGCCTTCACGACAAAGCAATCACAAGATTCAGAAATATTTCAGGGGGCCACCCCTTAAGTAGATCCCGCAACGGAGTAAGCAAGCTCCGAGACGGCCTCAAGGTCTGCGACAATGGCTGTAAACGACTGGGAACCCGAAAGTGTGGCTGGGCTTGTCGATACCGCGTAAACATTCCGCTTCCAAAACAGTACAGTGTGCAGTACCTCGCACAATCGTAAATAAAGCAGTAAAGCATGGCATAAGTACAGGATCGTAAATAAAACCTCAAACTAGTTTGTGGCCCCAAGAAATAAGACGGAATCAAGCTCTGGCTAAGGGGGGTCCCATATACCTTCCGGATGTGGATAGCGCGATAAATCAAGGAACAGGTATCAAGTACTCGGGGTCTTACGGGACACAAGTGGGCGTTCGGAAACCAAATATTTTCTATCACCCACCGATGCCTCTGCTTATTCCAATTTTAGTTGTTAAACAGAAATTAAAGTGACGATAAGTAAAACTAGAATCATCTCCAACATCAACATGCGGCAATACATCAGCAACTGTGGCATATGACGACACACAACAGCACTTGAGCAAGCGACTACGACGCGCAAGTCCAACTATCTACCAAACATCAGGGCATAGGGTGTGTCCAAGGCAATATACGGCTGCAAGGGATATCACGGGTACGAAAACTAGAGCATCGCAACACAGATAGCAATAGATCAACAGGAAGGAGTAAAACACTATAAAAGTAAGATAGGTAGAAAGGGGGAGATGCTCGCCTGAAAACATTGTCGAAGGGTTCAACCGAAGATCGGGCGAAGCTCACATCAACTCAACGGCCTTATCCGCGAAGAAGCAAAACACTAGGAGAAACACCGGATGCAATATTTAATAAAACGACAGAAGATCGGCATGATGCATGCATGATGGATGGCATGGCAAAGGTGCGATGCAATTAGGTCAAGATTAAGCGGAACCGGGGTCCCGACAATTAATTAGGTGGTTCATGTTATTTAGAAGCCCCACAATTAAATGTTGTTTTAACATGGCAATAAGATGATACAGGTTCGCTACACAAGTTTAAATGAGGCCGATATGAGACTAGATTTGCCCGCATATGGGCCCCATATTTAGTTATTAGGTGAATCGGCATAATGCCCCCGAACCACAGATATGCATGCAAGGATGGCAATTCAACATGCAACAAGTTGTTATTATGTTTTAAAATAGGGTTCTCGGATAAGGGTCACACTTTAGGGTTCTCGACGATCTTGGGGTTCCGGGGTTCGGGGTTGGTCTCAGGGTCCAGGGTTCGACGGAGACGAGGTTCGACGGAAGCGCTCTCGGACTCCGGGGTCGTTCTCGGTATCGGGGCAGGTCTTGTCGCGTCGGGGTCTCGATGTCCGGGAAGCAGAACTTGGTCGGTGCCGTTCTTGTCATCGCGAAGGTCTTGCCGGGCCTCACGGGGTCGATCTTGCCGTTGCGAGGATCTTGTCGGGCTCGCGCCATCGAGTCGGACGGTCTTGGCGTCCGGGGTAGTTCATGTCGTCTCCGTGTAGGCGACCTTGGCGGGTGGTTTCCGTGTAGGAGAACTGGAGGTCGTTGGCGAACTTGTACGGTACCGGGGTTTCGGTTGTCGGTGTCGGACCCGGGTCGGCCTTGGCGTTCGGGTCGAGGACCTTGACGGTGACACGATGTCCTTGCGGGGTTGCGGTTTGTCTAGTTGTTTGGTCATCGGATCGGCCTCGTGTTGGTCTCGCACCAATCCTCACGGGGTCTTCACACGCATGCCCAAAGTCTGACGAGGCACCCATACACGAGCTCACGCAGACGCGCACACGGACGGCGGGGCCCGACGCGGCGGCGACGTCGGCGTCCAACACGCGCGGAGGAGGAACGGCGGCGGGGCCCGCGGGAGCTCGATGCGGCCGGGACGCGGGTCGTCGGAGGCGGCCGGGGACGCGGACGATGTGACGCGCGGGTCCGCGACAGAGGCCAGGGCGAGTCGGCTCGGTGGATGGCGACGTCGCGCGGCCGGCCGGAACGCGGCGGCGCCGGCGAGGCACAGGTGGGGAGGAACGGCGCTGGCGGCGGGACGGTGGAGACGGGGGGTGAGGCGAGGAGAGACGGCCGGGGAGGAGGAGGCGGTTGCCGGCGGCGGCGGCTCTGGGGCGGGGAAGCTCGAGCGCGGCCGGCGGCGGCGGGTGGCGCCGGGCGCGGCTCAGGGGAAGGGGCCCTGGGAGACGTGCTCAGGCGAGGGGCGGCTCGGGGCGTTGGCGAGGTGCGAGGCCGCGCGTGCGGGGCCGCAGGGCGCGGCGAGCTCGCGAGCTGGGCGGCGTGGGTCGCTGCGGGCGCGGGCGGCTCGCTCGCCGGAGATGGGGAGGGCCGCCGGAGCCGGGAGAGGGGAGGCGGAGGAGGGGACGAGGGGAGAGGAAGGGACACCGACGAGGAGGGGGTCGGGTGGACGGCGGGTGGTGAGCGCGTCGGGGACGAGGCCGAGGAGGCCGGCGACGGTGGGCGGGGCTCGGGCGCGCGAGGGAGGCAGGCGCAGCGGCGGAGCAAGCTTGCTGGGAGGGTGCGGCCGCGCGAGGTGGGAGAAGCGTCGGGGTCCGGGCGGTCGTGGTGGGCCAGGGGGCTCGGCCTGGGGGAGGGGGCATCTGGGGAGGGTGCCATCTGCCAGGGGGAGGTGGGGTTGACCGCGTGGGGTCGGGGTGGCACAGGTGGCGTGGGGGTTGGGATTTGGTCCCAGGGTGGCCTCGCCTGGGCGGGAAACGGCTGGCGGAGCGGGATCCGAGGCGGGGCTGTCGGCTGAGAGGAGCAGGGAAAAGAGGTGGGGCCAGGGGAAGGGGTAGGTGACGTGGCAGCTGCAGATTGGAGAGGGGGAGAAGAGAGATGAGGTGGCAGCATACTACTGGTGGGGGTGAGGTGGAGGGTGTAGGTTGGGTAGCTAGCTGGGTAGGTCTAGGATTTAGAAGGGCGGGTGAATGGTGGACCGATTTTAATTTCTGGGGCGGTCGTTCGGGTCAATCGGCCCGTTCGACTGCCCCGCTAAAATAATTAACTTTATTTAATTTAATTGGGCCGTTTGCAACCCGATAGCAACAAAACAAAATAATCCGGCGACCCGGGTTTTGGCTTTTGAATAAAGATGGGGCGTTTGGAAAACAAATCTGGTTTTGAAAAATAGTTTTATGCAAACTATGCATGCTGAAGACGATGCAATGCACAAATTCAACGCGATTTTCTAGTAGTGGTTTTGCGGGATGCCACAGAGAATGATTCTCAGATTGCGGAACCAGTTGGTGAAGTTAGACCCATTGTTTCTAAGCTTTTCTTTCTCAGCGAAAACGTTGAAGTTGAAGTTGGACTTAGCCATTTGATCTACAATATTTGCAAGTACAAATTAGACTATGTTCATGATAACTAGTTCAACTTAATCAAATTACTAGATGAACTCCCACTAAATTCAACATCCCTCAAGTTGTTTAGTGAGCATGATCCATGACACACAGGTCATACACAATTATAAAGACAACCATATGGCTCCTGCCGGTTATGTACTCATCGACATGCAAGTCGTGAAACATTACAAAACATGATCATTGCATACAACATACACATCACATCTTGGGCCATACCATATCACAGAAAACACTCCCTACAAAAACAAGTTAGACGCCTCTACTTTGTTGTTGCATGTTTTACGTGGCTTATGGGAGCAGCAAGCTAAGAACGATTCTTACCTACGGAAAGCCACAACGGTGATATTATGGTTGCCAAACTCCGGTGTAAATCCCATGACAACTATAGTGAGAGAAACTGGCATCCACCAGCCGCATGTGTGGAACAAGCCACACGTCAAGTGCGGAGCCGGTCTCGCGAACGACGCCGCGTAAAGTTGGCCTGGAACGCTTCGATCTCACTATCCCGCGTCATAAGAAGAACACAAACAAGAGACTTTCAACAGAAAACATCAACGCCCGCAACAACCATGTTGCGTTCTACTCGTGAAACACATCTACGCATAGATCTAGCTTTGATACCACTGAAGGGTTTCGCAGCATAGTAAATCAAAAAAATTCTACGGATGCGAACGGGAAAGCCAAGATCTAATCTAGGAGATGCAAACAACGAGGGGGATTAGATGATATCTTCATACCCTTGAAGATTCGCATAGCGGAACGTTCGTCGGAACGTGGGTGATGTAGTCGTACTCGCTTCTCCTCCTCGCGATCCGATCTGATCTAACACCGCAAGTGGCGATGCCTCCGAGAGATGCACACGTGCGGCACCTCGACGTCTCTTCCTTCCTCGGTCCAGCAAGTATGGTGGAGAGACGGATTGTATCTACAACGCGACGGCGCGGTGCAAGTGGTGGAGAGTTTCTGCAGCAGGGCTTCGCCTACACGCAGTCGGGAGGGAGAGAGAGAGGAGGGCAGCAGGGCGGATAGGGTTTGAGGAGGAGGTGTAGGAGGGGGGTGCGCCCCCAGCCCTCTTTATATAGAGGGGTGGCCGGCCAGCCCTAGCCCCTCCCCCAAGCCCTAGGCTGGCGGCCAAGGAGGGAGGAGTGGGGGGCAAGTTCCCCCCCCCCTCCCTTCTAGAAGCTCCCCTAGGGTTTCCCCTAGGTTTGGCCGGCTGGGCCCTATGGGGCCTTGTGCCCCTGGCCCAATGCGGCTAGGGCACTCCCTCATAGGCCCATGCCCCCTCCTGTCAGGTGGGGCCACGTTGGTCCCCCTCCGGAAGGTTCTAGAAGCTTCCGGTACAATACTGATTAACCCAGAACAATTCCGAACTCCAAAAACTGCATTGCCTTATATGAATCTTATTCTCCGGACCCTTCCGGAACCTCTCGTGATGTCCCGGATCCCATCCGAGACTCCGAAAAAAAACTCATAAACCAATTACCCAATCTATCCTAGCGTCGAGACATGTTAAGTGTGTGACCCTTCGGGTTCGAGAATATGCAGACATGATCTTATATCAATAATCAACAGTGGGGTCTGGAAACCCATATTGACTCCCACACATTCACCGATGATCATATCGGATGAACCACGATGCCAGGATTCAATCAATCCCATATATATATTCCCTTCGTCTCGCGATATTTTACTTGCCCGAGATTTGATCGTCGGTACCGTCATACCTAGTTCAATCTCGTTCACAGCAAGTACTTTACTCGTTCCGTAATCCGATATCACTTTGTGATTAACTCCTTAACCACATTCTCGAATGCGGTGTTGATATCGATTACCGAGTGGGCCCGAAGTATATCTCTCCGACTTGGGAGGGACAAATCCCATCTCGATACATACAACCCAACAAGTACTTTCCGGTCACCTGAGAGACACCTTTATGATCACCCTCTCATAGGATGATGTTTGATGACCTCAAAGCTTTCTTCTGATACCAGGGAGTTGTATTATCTCATGGTCTAAGGAATACAATATTTGACATAAGAAAAGTTTCGCAAAGATGAACACGATAACACGATCTAATTGCTCCACTTAGTTTGGGTCTGTCCATCATATCATTCTCCCAATGATATGATCTCATTATTAATCGACAACTCATGTCTATGGTTAGGAAACCTTAACCATCATTAATTAATGAGCTAGTCCATAGAGGCATACTAGGGACACGGTGTTGTTCATAAACCACACAAGTATTAAAGTTTCCGCTTAATACAATTCTAGCATGGAATATAAACTTTATCATGAACAAGAATTATAATAATAAAATCTTTATTATTGCCTCTAGGGCATAATTCCAACACGTTTTCCATACCATAAAGTACCCTGTTCATCTTCATGGAATCCTTTGGCTTTTCCCTTGCCAATCTTTTCCTTAATCTCTTCAATTTCCTTATCGGTCTTTTGGGCTTCTTTGATTTTGTCCAACAAAGTGGGTTGAACATCCAATGACATGAGATGTCCTTCAGGCACAATCTCCAATCTGAGATCTCTAAATTGGGCACACAGATCATCTGGCAATTCTCCCTTAGTAAGGCCATTCACAAAAACCTTACGGCTTAGAGCATCCGCTACAACATTTGCTTTACCGGGGTGGTATTGCAAACTCAAGTCATAGTCCTTGATGAGTTCTATCCATCTTCTTTGTCTCATGTTAATTTCTTTCTGGGTGAAGATATACTTCAAACTTTTGTGATCTGTGAACACTTCACATCGCTTTCCCAAAAGATAGTGTCTCCATGTTTTGAGTGCATGGACAACAGAGGCTAACTCTAAATCATGAGTACGGTAATTTACCTCATGAGTTTTGAGTTGTCTCGAGGCATAAGCCACAACTTTCCCTTCTTGCATAAGTATTGCACCTAATCCATGATGAGATGCATCACAATACACTTGGAAATCCTTCTCCAAATCTGGCAGACATAAGATTGGTGCTGTCACTAGCCTCTTCTTCAACTCTTGGAAACTGAGTTCACATCCTTCAGACCAAGCAAATTTCTTGTCTTTCTTTAGTAACTTTGTCATTGGCTTAGCTATCTTGGAGAAATTCTCAATGAACCTTCTGTAGTATCCTACCAAGCCAAGGAAACTACGAACCTCTTTCACTGACTTAGGAGATTCCCATTCAGTTACAGCTGAAACTTTAGCAGGATCAACTGCTACACCATCTCCTGACACAACGTGTCCAAGAAATCCAACTTCATTCAACCAAAACTCACACTTGTTGAATTTGGAATACAGCTTATGCTCCCTAAGCTTCTCAAGTATCAAACGCAAATGTCCTTCATGCTCTTCTTTGCTCTTGGAGTAGATCAAAATGTCATCGATGAAAACGACAACAAACTTGTCAAGGAACTCAATGAACACCTTGTTCATCATATTCATAAAGTATGCTGGTGCATTGGTCAAACCAAATGGCATCACGGTGTACTCATACAATCCATACCTAGTGGTGAAAGTTGTCTAAGGTATGTCTTGTTCCCTTATTTTGAGCTGGAAATAGCCTGATCGAAGATCAATCTTTGAGAACACACATGCTCCTTCTAGCTGATCAAACAAGTCATTGATTCTAGGCAAAGGGTATTTGTTCTTGATAGTCACCTCATTGAGTGAAAGGTAATCTATGCATAACCTTTGACTTCTATCCTTCTTTTCCACAAACAAAACTGGTACTCCCCAGGATGAAGAACTTGGTTGAATAAATCCTTTCTGCAACTGTTCTCCAAGTTGTTTCTTGAGTTCTTTCAACTCATCAACAGACATCTTGTACGGTCTCTTTGCTATTGGTCCAGATCCTGGTAGCAAGTCAATAAGAAATTCCACATCTCTATCTGGTGGCATTCCTGGTAATTCTTCTGGAAACACATCCGGATATTCACTCACAATTGGCACACTGTCTATGCTAACCCCCTTAAGCGAATTTAGCTTACTCCCTTTTGATTCAAAGTTGGTCTTAAATCCGATCCTTTTGTTTTTTGGAGTTGTGAGTGAGACAGTATGGTTGGCACAATCCAGCACTCCATTGTGCTTAGTCATCCAGTCCATTCCCAAAATGACATCCAAACCTTGGGAGTTTAGGATTAACAGATTAATGGGAAACTTATATTTCCCAAACTCTATGACTAGATCATGACATCCTGAGTTCACTATCATTTCTCCGCCAGGAGAACTTACTTTTATAGGACACCCAATAGTTTTTACCGGTAGTTCATTTCTTTCAACAAATGCTCTTGATATGAATGAATGAGATGCACCAGTATCAAAGAGAACAAATGCTGGAACAGAATTGAGTTTGAACTTACCAGCAACAGCATCAGGTTCCTCATAGATTTCTTCCACATTGATGTGGTTCACTTGCCCCTTCTGGAAAGTGTTGGGCTTGTTGGGTCCTTCAACTTTCTTTTCTGGGCACTCATTTGCATAATTCCCCATATTCTTGCACTTAAAACATTCAACCTGACTAAGATCCTTCTTGACAGGATGGCTTCCACTACCACTTCCACTTCCATTGTGGTGGTTCTTGTACCCACTCTTGTACTTGTCATTGTCATGACCACGGTAATGCTTGTTTTCATGATGACGGTTGTAGTTGTGGTGTTTGTTGTACTTTCCATGCTTGTGGGATCCAGAATTCCCACTATCATCATAATGGGAACGCTTGTGAGACGATCCCGAGTTGTGCTTGTCAGAGTGCTTTCTCTTCCTGCTTTTAACCTATTTCATCTTGCTCTCCAAGATGGCAGCCTTGTCACATAGAGATTGATAAGTGGGGACATAGGCCACAGCTAACTACAGGTTCAGTTCATCGTTCAATCCTTCCAGGAACTTCTCCTTCCTCTTGGCATTTGTGTCAACTTCATCCGGTGCATAACGCGCCAGATTGTTGAACTCCTCAATATATTCAGCCACGCTGCGGTGGCGCTGCTTCAAGTTGTGAAATTCCTTCTTCTTCAAACTCATCACTCCGGATGAGATGTGAGAAGTACGGAATCCATCTTCAAAGATAGCCATGTCACATCCACAATGGGAGTGGTGATCTGGAAGTTATCCCACCAAGTGGCTGCTGGTCCTTCCAACAAGTGTGCTGCAAATCTGACCTTTTCTTCATCAGTACAGCCAACAGTTACCAAGTCCTTGTTCACAGAGCGTAGCCAATCATTGGCCACCATAGGATCAGTAGTTCCTGAGAACTTTGCTGGCCTCGGTCTTAAGAACCTGGTAAGCATGTCAAAACCCGATGGGTTATTTTGATTGTTGTTGTTGTTTTTGTTGTTGTTGTTCTGATTCTGTGTGAACGTTGTCATCATCTGCATCAGTTGCGTCTGAGATGTCATCATCTGCTGCATCTCAGGGGTGATATTGTTGTTGTTAGGGTTGGGATTGGCACGTCGGGGAGGCATCTGTGGTTTTCAATAAGGATAAGAATGAGATACCCATATATGCTTAACATGCACAATACATCACATAGACAATCACCAAGCATGCATCAAAATAACAAAAGTTCAACAACATAAACATCAAGTTTTGAAAGGTAAACACACTAATAGCAAGCCATCCACATGTTGGATGGTCATTGCGACTCAATAATCAAAAGCATGGTAAATAAAAGGTAAATGAGTAGTCATCACTACTCCTCTGCATCAACCTCCTCATCAACAAGTGTAAGACCTGCATTCTCCATAGCGGTCTTGTATTCCTCGACATTGGTAGTCAAGGCCTCTATCTTGGACTTGAGAGCCCTCTTCTGTGAACGAAGTCTCTCAATCACAGTCTGCTGATGCTCAAGCTCGAAGTCCTTGGTCTCTAGTTCTGCAGTCATCTCTTGAATCCTCTTGTTCCTATCTTGGACTCTTTTCCCTTGACTCTTGAACTTTCTATCCTGACTCTCAAACTTGGCCTCCATTTCCTTGACTATCTCATCTTGCTCCGCGAAGAGCTTTTCCTTCCTCGAAGCTGCACTTGGAGCTCGTCATTGCTAAGCATGACGTTGGTCCTATCAGTATCTAAGTGCCTAAGAAGAACCTCTAAGTCCTGGAGGTATAGACGAATCGGCTCTGCCGTCTCTCTAGCAGTGTCCTCGAAGTCAATGGCCTCACCATCCTCATCACGTCTACCGAAGGCGTGGAAGTGAGTACCTCTAATCTCCTGAGAGTGTCTCCCTAATAGACGCGCAAGTAAATCCTGCATGACTACCTCTAGGCCTCTCTCCCTGTCATCATGCATGAACTTGAAGATGATTGCCTCCATGGTAGGCTCAGTCTGGCAACCTGGCTGATTAACCTTGAAGCCCCAAAGGTCTTTCCTCTCAAACTTGGTGAGGGGAAGCACCATGATGCTAGGAAGTGGAATATTGAGCAGACTAGTGAGCTCAATAAGTCGAGTGCCAAAACGAGTTCCCTTGAACTCTTCAGCCGTGCTGATAGTAACGTTAGGAATCTATTTTATAAGATAGAAAAAGTTAGAATCAACACAATTAAATACAAATCACAAGACAAGGCATCACATGCATATCTTTGACAATCAAAACACAGATCATGGCATACATAAAACCATTACAAGCATCCAAGGTTCAACTTATTTTAGACAATAGTTGGAAAATAAAATGATAAGTGTGGTGGTCCAACTAATGAAGTACGTTACAATCCCATCTCACTTGCCAAGTTGGCTAACAGGGCATCCCTAGAGGCAATCTGTCGATCCTGATCACATGACTCCATTGCTAAGTCTATGATGTCATCTCTTAAATGTTGGTTGGTAGCCTCTAACTCCTGGGTATGCTTCTTTTCTTCCCTAAGGTCATTCTGAGTGTTGAGCATTCTGCACTTGATTCTATCACCAAGCTCTTTGATGGCCTTCCAAGCTGCATCCCTTGCTGAATCAAAGAATGTGGTGTGCATCACTGAGTTGGTGACCATGCAAAATCCTGATTCTTTGTGGTTGTCTTCCTTGTTTTTATACAAGTGAAGTTGCATCCACCAGTAATCAACTCCTTCATCCATCACAGGAAAACCTTTGTACACAGTTGCACCATGTATTCCCATGGCAACCATGAGGTCCTTGAGAGCCTTGGGAAATTCTGTCTCACATTCCAAAGTCATAGTCATGAGTGGTCCCTTCCTCACGGCTTCGTTGATGGAGTTCATCTACAAATAAAGATGAGAAAGAAGATTAGAAAAGTTTACGAGAAGAAAAAGACAAGTGTGGAAGTTGTTGAAATTTTTTCCTTAGTGGTTTCCAATCCTAGGGTCATAATCCTACAGGCAACACAGTGCTCTGATACCATCTATAAGATCCCTCCCTTTATAAAGGTAAGGATCCCTGTGATTGCAATGCTAGTCCCTAGATCAATGCTAGCATCCACAGTTTAAGATGAAGTACACAAAAATAAAGGTCATTATTACATATCATTCCAGAGACAAACATAGTCTTTTACAAACTCCATGGCCACAGGCCTAATACAAGAGTTCAAATATATAATAAGATAAATAAGTCTTCATCTTCATGTGCCACAGGCAAGCATGTTGAGTGTAGACTCATAACCCCTAATCATCATCAGAATAACCTGCAACATCACAAGTTACAGCCATAGTGGGTCAATACATTGGAATAGTATTGGCAAGTGATACCTCAGTAGAATATTAGTAGTCTAGATACTATATGCATTTTGGCTAAGTGTAGCTTAGGCTTGCTTTGCTCAACATAGGTTTTTGCCTATTAGTTGAAAACACTAAGTTTTTCTTTGATAAACTTTTCCAAGGAATCCCCAATAGAAATTGGTGAACCTTCACCCTTGTTCAACCACAAGTTTTAACTTAGAAATTGGGATGAGGAGATTCTTGATAGCTTCCATGTCTTGATGCTCAAGTTGTCCAATACCAGGGACATGGCTAAGTACTTAAATTCTTCCATCTGTAGAGGTTGTGCACTTTCCCCACAAGACTTGATTTTCACCAAGACAAGACCTTTCAGAAGCCTTCCCTTAGACCAAATGGACGCATTCCAACCTATCATCCCACTACCACCAACTGTCCAAATGGCTAAGTTATTGCAACCTATGTGATCCAGGCAGAGCCCATATTGCCATGTGGCTGCACTAGAAGCTTCTTAACATTTGGCCTCTCAAATACCTTTGCTCCTGGGTGGCTTTCCACAAGTGAGATACACAAGGTAAGACATAGAAATGGGCCTTGTGTAACCACTCAACATAAACCATTATTTCCATTCCACCCAGGTGTTTCATTCACTTAGTTGTTTTATTAAGCAAAAACATAAGTCCAAAGACTTAGAAATATTTTCTCATAGCATGATATATAACCACCCTTGGTTGCTACTAGCTAGCCTAAGCATGGCATTTATAAGCATCTTAACTTATAAATTTCTAGCAATTCTACTAGTACTAGGTTTTCCCAAGCATAGCATATAGATCAAAATATTCATGCAAGTCTAGCAAAATATTTCTAGTGCATAGTTGAAAAACATAGGAATAAAATCATGAAGCACCACTTGCCTTGGTAGTTTGGGGAGTAGCAACAATCTTCACAATCACAATCACTATTTGCACCAAAATCTACACACAAAATAATGGCACCCAAAATTACATACAAAATATATACAAACAAAAATATATGAATGCATGCAAATTCCATGTGATGATTTTCTACACCAAACAAGACAAGTACACAGTACTGAACCATAAATAAGTCCAAAATAAGCCAAATAAACTTTATTTGAATAACATAACATTTTTCAAATAATTGTTATACACAAATTATGCCTACAAATGTTTTTGTAAAAACAACCCTTTTTACAGAGGCAAAACATTAAACCCATTGCATAAATGGAAAGGATTTTCTCTCCTGATTCTAATGGTATAAAATTTGTCAAATTTGGACGTGGGATTCAAAAGTTATTAATTTTACAAGTTTAAACATCTAATAGATCTAAATTATGTTTTTAAAACAAAGGACTGGCCACGCGGCACCTTCTGATTGGTTGATACTGTTTCGCACCGGATCACACATGCGAGCCGTTAGATCTAACTTAATCTGCATGGCTCAGATCTATTCGTACCGCTTCGCTACAGGTCTGTTTCTAATCGCTGGATCTAGATCCTACAGCCACGGATCAAACGACCACAGACGGGCGGCGATGCGGCAGCGCGGCTCTGTCAGAGATGTCGTCGGCGATTCAGATCGCGCGGGGAGGAGTGGAGGTGGTTACCGTTGTCACATCCCAAAAATTTGGAATGTGAAAAATAAATAAACAAAATAAACAATTGTTGAAAATTAGGGTGAGAAGAAACTTTTATTCTAAATGGAAACTTAATATCCCAACTTGAACAAACTTTCGTTAATGTTTGAATCCAACTAAATTCAAATCAAGTGGAATGCATTCTTCATAAATGCATCTGGAAATTTGAACACTTGAGAAATAAACCAAAACCCTAAAACCCTAATGGAAGAAAAACATTTCCAAGTTATCTCTAAGCCTATGGATTTGATCCATATAAAATTGTCAACAAACATTTATAAATGATCAAGAATGACAAATAGAAATATTATAAAACCATAGAATTTGGTTTCACTTAATTTGGAGCCATGGATAAAATCTTATGAATTTAATAAGATAAGGAAATTTAATTCCAAAGCTAATAAAGCACCTATCTATAAATCCATACCAAATGGTGAGTAAATAATCCTAAAGAGAGTTAAAAGGTTAAACAAATATTAAATAATATTTTACCAATTGGAATCACCAAGTTTGGATCTATAAATAAAAGGATATGGTTTTTATAAGATAAAGATAGAAATATTAAATAAGGAATATTTAAAGACCAAATTAAATCTTGGCCCTATCCATAAGCAAATGGAATAAGTTATAATCCAAATCCAAATAAAATAAAAGGAAGAAGAATTTTTCAAATAAAATAAAATGGCATTAACCAAATTCTATTTCTATTTTGAATAAAGATAAAATCCCTATTAGAAATGATTAATTATGGGAAAATAAATTTGGAATTTACCCAAATGGAATAAAAAGTTATTTAATTAACTTAAATAACATCAAAGAAATCTTCCAAATAAAATTTATGGAATTAAAACTATATTTAATATCATTGGAATAAAGACAAATACCCAATTTTAAATGATTAATAAATCATATTAAATAATCCAAATTAATTCAAGGTGAATTATTTGACACCCAAATAAACAAATAAAACCTACTGAAAAGATTTGGAAAGATTTAGAATTCAAATGGATTTTAAAAACATTATTAAATCTTGAATGAATTAATACAAGAGCCTATTTTAATAATTAAAAGACACTAAAAAGAATAAAATATTTATTCTAATTATGACTTCAGAATGTAATATTAATTAGTATTAAAATCTAATCAAAGTTTGTTTGAAGTTTGAATTCAAATAGGTGTTTAAAATAATTAAACAAAATCAAAACAGAAAATTAGAATTGGAAAAGGAAAAGGGATCAGAACAGAAAAAAAATAGAGCAAAGCCAAACCAGCCCAGCAGACCCAGTCTGGCCCAGTTAGCCCATTTACCCTTCCCCGTGAGAAAAATGATTCGCACCAAGGACTCGACCCACTCACTCACTGATTGCCTGGACCCACTCCCACTCTCTCTCTCGCTGCCACCAGACCCCACCTGCCCCGTCAGCATCTTCAACCCCGCGACGACCTCTTCCCCCAACCTCGCTGTCGTTGCTGCACTGATTTCTTGGCTTAAATCTCCCTTAATGCCGCGTTATTTCCTCGCCGTGACCACGCAGTATTAATCGACAGGCTCCCCTCTTCCTTTTCCCCCAAACATCACCCCACCGGAGCCCCCAGGCTGTCCTAATTCACCCGCACACCGCCACTGTCTCCGACGGACTCCGACGTCGATTCCGGCCACTCCTCGCCGTGCCTCGCTCTCTCGACCACACGAGCATGCTCCCCACCCCCTGGCGCTTCTCTCTGCATCCTCGGCTTTCCCGCGCATGACCCAGAACATGGGCAACCACCTCGACTGAACTCCGCCGTCGTCTTCCTCTTCTCCGATGAACTCCCCTGGTAAGCACCGACCGCCCCGAGCCTTCCCGTTGATGCTCCCATGATCCCTAGTGCCGTACGCGTCTAACCGTGTGCTCCGTTTTCCTTGGTATGACCTGTAGCCTTGCCCCCGTCGACAACCGTGCGAGCCCGAGCCAGAGAACAACTCCGACGAGCAATTGCGATCATCCCCATGCGCCCCCTACCTCCTCATGAACAAGTTGAGCATCAGCACGTCAAGGCGAACACGGTGAGCACATCCACCCTCCCCCTTCCTTCCTGGAATAGCCAGAACGCATCACCAGAGCACGCCGCCGCCACTCGCCGCCGCCAGCACCGCCCATCGATGGTCACTCGTCTGTGCACCGTTCGATTTCGATCTAATGGCTATGATAGAATTTAACCCGAAGGGGTAAGTTGGCATCTGCACCGCACGATCTAAGTTGAATCCTACGATCCACGTTGCTGATCTGGATGAATTGGTATGGGCGAATAGAAACGTTCCACTTGGCCCTGCCTATTGTTATAAAAACAGATTTGATCTATTTGTTGTTCAATTTTCTAAAATTCATAACTTTCAAACCACACGTCCAAATTTTGAAAATTTTATATCAATAGAATCAGCAAGACAAGTACTTTCTGACCATGCACTTTGTATAGTAAATTGCGTCTGTTAAATTGGTTGTATTTGCAGAAACTTATGTAGGCATATTTAGAATATAAAATTTGTTCTAAAATGATTTTTGAGATAAAACCTTTGGAAAATGGTTTGTTTTGAACCTACTGACCATAGAAATCAATTGGTGGTTTCAAAAACATATTTTGTGAAGCAAAAGAATAAATCTTTGTTTTAGACCATTTCTAGTCAAATAAAAATGTTGTTATATGTTAAAAATACTTTTTGGAGGAAAATCTTTGGGAAATCTTTTGATTTAAACTCTCTGACCCCAAGCACCAAGTTTTATGATTTAAAAATGTATTTGGTGAACCCTATAAAGATTGTTACTTTGATAAAGGCATTTTCAACCACATAAAATAATGATTTGGTTTAAAAATGGTTTATAAGTAAAATATTTTTGCAAATGGTTTTGCCACTTTTATAAAGTGACCAATAGGTGTTTTAGAATGTTTATAACCCATTAGGAATCAATTTTCCAAATAAAACAATCTTTGGCATGCTTGCATGCATTGTTTTGATTCTATTATTTTATGTGATGTTTTGCTTGAATGGTAGATTGAATTTTTGCTTGCTTGATTGAATTGTAGTGGAATTTGAAGTGTGTGAATATTGCAAGATCAAGGAGTGAACTTATACTCTCTACCAAAAAGGCAAGTGATGCTTCATACTTTTGTCCCATTATTTTCACTATGCATTAGTGATATTTCTAAGTAGGACTTGCATGGAATTTTTACTAAGTATAAACTATGCCATGGGAAATCCTAGTAGATGAAACTTTAGTAGAAATTTCTTAAGTTAAGATTCCTAATACTATCATGCTTAGCTTAGCTAGTAGAAAACAAGGGTGGTTTATATATCATGCTATAGAATATTTCTAAGTCAAGGACTTGTGTTTTGTTTAATAAAACAACTAAGTGAATGAATCACCTGGGTGGAATGGAAGGAATGGTTTGTGTTGAGTGGTTCACAAGGCCCATTTCTATGGTTTACCTTGTGTATCTCACTTGTGGATGGCCACCCAGGAACAAAGAGATTTGAGATGTCAAATGTTGAGAAGCTTCAAGTGCAGCCACTTGGCATTATGGGCTCTGCCTGGATCACATAGGTTGAAATAACTTAGCCATTTGGACATTTGGTGGTAGTGGGATGATAGGTTCGAACGCGTCCATTTGGTCTAAGGGAAGGCTTCTGAAAGGTCTTGTCTTGGTGAAAATCAAGTCTTGTGGGGAAAGTGCACAACCTCTGCAGATGGAAGAATCTAAGTACTTAGCCATCTCCTTGGTAAAGGACAATTTGAGCATCAAGACATGGAAACTATCAAGAATCTCCTCATCCCAATTTCTAAGTTAAAATCTTGTGGTTGAACAAGGGTTGAAGGATCACCAATTTCTATTGGGAAATGCCTTGGGTGATTTTTGTCAAGCAAAAACTTAGTGTTTTCAAATGATAAGGAAAATCTATTTTGAGCAATGCAAGCCTAATCTCCACTTAGCCAAATGCATATAGATGATAGACTCCACATTACTACCATAGTATCACTTGCCAATACAATTCAAATGTATTGACCCTTGTGGCTGTAACTTATTATGTTGCAGGTTTATTTGATGTTAGTGAAGTTTATTGATTAGGATTACAAGTCTACAACCAACATGTCTGCCTGTGGCACTTTGAAGATGAAGGACCCCATGCTATTGTTATATTCTGCTGCATTGTAAAGAGATAGCCAAATGAGCTATGTAAGATGTAATAAATTATTTTATTCCTGGTTATAAAGTTGTATTATGACCTTTATTTCTTGATATTACATCTTGACTGTGGATGCTAGCTATTGATCCAGGGACTAGCATTGTAAACACAGGGATATCTACCTTATTAAAGGTTGGGAACCTTACAACCGTGTTCGCGGGGCTGCAGTGAAGCTCAAGGTGGTCGAGGGAGGAACAGGGGCGCTCGGATCTGGCTGCTATTGCTCGCCGGAGTGGAGCCTGTCGTCGGGCAAGCTCTGGCGTCGTCGGGGGCGAGGTTCTGGTGCGCGCTAAGACAAACTAGAGACGCTGTTAGATGCACACAAGCCTGGTGAACAAGTGAGTATCCAGAAGAGAGGAAGGGGTGGTCGGGAACTACCAGGAGGGGTCGCCGGAGTTGTGCTGAGCTTCGGCTGCTTCCAGAGGTGGACGGTGACGATGTTCTGGGGCGATACAGAGAAAAAGGGAGGCATGAGAAGATGCACAAGGCATGTTGATCATGCTCGCATGAAACAGAGACGGGGGGCGGACGGTGCTCACCGAAAACGGTCGCCGGAGGTCGTCAGTGCTGCGGGGTTCTGAGCTCGATTGCGCGCAGCCTGGTGGCGGAGTGGTGGCGTTAGGTGAGGCGAAATTCTCACGGTGCAAAGGGGGTTAAATAGCCAGGAGGGGGCGGCGATTACGCGTTGCATCAATGGCAATAACGCGGGCAGTGACTGCGGCGAGGTAACGGCGGAGCACCTCGGTCGCGCGTTGATTGATGTAAGGGTCCCAACCTTTAATAAGGTAGAGTCCCATGTGTTTACAATGCTAGTCCCTGGATCAATAGCTAGCATCCACAGTTAAGATGTAATATCAAGAAACAAAGGTCATAATTCAACTTTATAACCAGGAATAACATAATTTTATTACATCTTACATAGCTCATTTGGCTATTACATTACATTGCAGCAGAATATCTATAAGCATGGGGTCCTTCATCTTCAAAGTGCCACAGGCAGACATGTTGGTTGTAGACTTCGTAATCCTAATCAACACACTTCACTAAAATCAATCAAACCTGCAACATAACAAGTTACAGCCACAAGGGTCAATACAGTTGAATTGTATTGGCAAGTGATACTATGGTAGTATAGTGGAGTCTATCATCTATATGCTTTTGGCTAAGTGGAGTTGAGGCTTGCATTGCTCAAAATAGATTTTTCCTTAACATTTGAAAACACTAAGTTTTGCTTGACAAAATAATCTTTCCCAAGGCATCTCCCAATCAAAGATTGAAGATCCTTTAACCCTTGTTCAACCACAAGTTTTTAACTTAGAAATTTGGATGATGAGATTCCTGATTGCTTCCATGTCTTGATGCTCAAATTGTCCTTTACCAGGGACATGGCTAAGTACTTAGATTTTACACTCTGCAGAGGTGGTGCACTTTCCCCACAAGACTTGGTTTCACCAAGACAAGATCTTTCAGAAGCCTTTCCTTAGACCAAATGGACGCGTTCCAACTGTCCATATGGCTAAGTTCTTGCAACCTATATGATCCAGGCAGAGCCCATAATGCCAAGTGGCTACACTTGAAGCTTCTCAACATTTGACATCTCAAATCTCTTTGTTCCTGGGTGGCAATCCACAAGTGAGATACACAAGGTAAACCATAAACATGGGCCTTGTGAACCACTCAACCAAAAACCACCAAGCAATTACCATTCCACCCAGGTGATTCATTAACTTAGTTGTTTTATTAAACAAAAACACAAGTCCTCAGACTTAGAAATTTTTCCATATGTGAATATATATTCCACCCTTGTTTTCTATTAGCTAAGCTAAGCTTGATAGTAGTAGGAATCTTAACTTAGGAAAATTGCTACTAAGGTTTCATCTACTAGGTTTTCCCATAGCAAGGTTTATACTTAGCAAAAATTCCATGCAAGTTTTACTTAGAAATATCACTAATGCATAGTGAAAGTAATGGGACAAAAGTATGAAGCATCACTTGCCTTTTTGGTAGAGGGTATAAGTTCACTCCTTGTCCTTTTAACAATCACACTCTTCAAGTCACTACAATTCAATCAAGCAAGGCACAATCTCAATCTTCCAATCAAGCAAAACATCACACAAAATCATATAAACAAGATAATGCATGCAATCATGCCAAGCTTTGTTTTATTTGAAAAGTGGTTCCTAATGGGTCATAAACATTTGAAAACACCTATTGGTCATTTTATAAAGTGGCAAAAGTCATTTGCAAGGGATTTCACTTCCTAAACCATTTTCAAAACAAAGTATCATTATATGTGGTGTAGAAATGTTTTTACTAAGGCATTAATCTATAGGATTCACCAAATATGTTTTCAAACCATAAAACTTTGTGTTTAGGGCCAGAGAGTTTAAAACAAAACATTTCCCAAAAGTTTTCTTCCAAAACCATTTTTAAATAAATAAACTGTATTTTTATTTGTCAAGAAATGGTTTTAAATCAAAGAATCATTCTTTTGTTTCACCAATTACATTTTTGAAATCACAAAGTGTTTCCTATGGTCAGTAGGTTCAAATCACACCATTTGCCAAAGATTTTATCCCCAAAATCATTTTTGGACAATTTTTATAATCTAAACAAGCATACAAATGTTTCTGCAAAAACAAACATTTTTTCCAGAAGCTTTTTACTAAACAAATGGCATGGTTGGCTAGGGCTTGCTCCACTGATTCCATTGATATAAAGTTTGCAAAATTTGGACGTGTGGAACTAAAGTTATGCAATTTAAAAAAACACAAGTCTAATTGATCAAATTCTGTTTTTAAAACAAACTCTGGGACACGCGTCTGATTCCTATTCATCGAAAACGTTTCGCGTGGATCGACTAACACAGACCGTAGGATCCAACTTGATCGCACGGCACAGATCGATCGATACCCCTTCGGCTAAGATTCTATCGCGAGCGTCAGATCAAGATCCTACGGCTCGCAGCACGCTTGCCAACTAGTGGCGGCGCTGGCGGCGGCGCTCAGGCGGCAGCGCTCAGACGAGGTCGTCGCCGGTGATACAGGACGCAAGGGAGAGGAGGAGAAGGCTCACCGTGTTCGCCGAAGCTTGGGTAAGCTCAAGGTGGCACTGGCTGGCGAAGGGGCGCACGGAGGTGAGGGTAATGGCTCGCCGGAGTTCTTGCTGGCGTCGGTCGCGCACGGTCGTGGTCGAGGGAGAGGCTGCAGATCGTCCCGAAGCAAAATAAGTGCACGGTTAGATGCGGGCGAGTACGGTGAGTGCAGGAGTGTCATCGGGAAGGAGAGGGGCGGACGCTTGCTTACGGGGAGGGTCGCCGGAGAGGAAGCAGACGGGGGCGGCGCTTGGAGTCGTCGCTGTCGAGGCTCAGAGGCGTGCGCGAGCGAGCTGCAGATGTAGAAAGATGCGCCAGGGCCTGGGGAGCTTGCCCGTGTGCTCGGGGAGGTAAGGGGTGGCGAATACTGGCCAGAATTGGCAAGGAGATTCGTCGGAGACAGAGGTGCTCGGAGAGAAATTAGGGCGGCCTGGGGGCGTGTTGAGGTGGGGCGACAGAGGGGAACGAGAGAGGAGGGGGAGACGCTTTAACGTGCATGGTCGCAGAGGGTAAAGGCAGCATCAATGCTGTGAATTAACGCGAGCATTCATCGGCGGAAACAGCCGGCGTGCTCAGCGGCGGGTGAGGAAGAAGGTGGGCTGGCGGTGGGGTCCTTTGTTAGCGTGCGAGAGGAGAGGAGAGTTGGGTCCACCGGTCGGCGTCTCTGCGGGTTAAAATGCGGGTGTGAACCATTTTCTGCGGGGAGGAGAGGTGTTGGGCTAACTGGGCCTAGTAGGCTTGCTGGGTTGGGTCAAGTCCATTTCATATTTTTTTTCTGTTCTGATTCTTTTCTTTATCTAATTTGATTTCCTGTTTTGAATTTCAAACAACAAATCAATCATTCAAATCAAATCAAACATTCACCACACTTGTATTGAGTTTTGGTTCTGTTTAACAACAATAAACCAAAGTCCAAAACAAAATAATATTTTTTAATCTTTTTAGGATCCATTTATTAATTAAATAAAATGGTCCTTAGTTATTAAATCAAATAGGGTTTGATTTATTTATTTTTAAAACTCTATTTGAAATCCAAAATAGTACCAAAACCAATCAGTAGGTTTTATTTGAAAATAATAAACACTTGGAAACTTATTTAAAATAATTTAATAAGTTTTTGATGTTTAATTAAAATGGTAAAACCTTTATTTTAATAAAATTGGTTTAATAATAAACTCTCCTTATTTTTATTTAAATAAACCTTTACTCTTTAATCAAAACAAAACATTTTAATTCAAAAGATTGGCCAAAGTTTAATTTGGCTCTATAAAATAATCTTTATTTATAAATCTACCTTTTCTTTTAAAAACCAAATCTTTTATTAAAAGATCCAAAATAGTAATTCCAAATATTTTTAACTTTATTGTTAATTTATCTTTTTAAAACCCTTTAGGATTTTATTTGATCCAAATAGGTTTTGAAAGTTTCCAATTGGATTAAAAAAGTTTCTTCTCACCCTGAAAATCTACAAAGTTTTATTTTATTCATTTATTTTTCACATAACAAGATTTGGAAAATCTTGGGATGTGACAATTGAGGACGATGCTGACGGGGCATGGTGGGGTCTGGCTGTCAGCGGGTGGGTGCACGCAGGCGCGGTGAGAAACAGAGAAGAAAGGGGGAACCCGGGTGGGCTGTTTTGCTTGCTGGGCTGGAATGCTGGCGCCAGGCCCAGATAGGTTTTCTATTTCTTTTTCTTTTTCCTGAGTTGATTTTCAGGAATCATTTTCAAGTAAATTCAAAAGCAATTGAATTCAAATCTTTTCTGGGTTTTTGTAAAGTGTAACCTTCATACTTTTGTGCATAAAATCATGTTGTCTCTCTTTACTTGCTTGGTCTCTTTGAGTAAACAAATAAACAGTGCCATAGTTCAAGATTTGAATAGGTTTTGCAAATGTTTTAACACCATATTTGTTTTGGTAAATTTTTATCCAAGCCTTGACACACAACCAAATCATCTTAAGAGCAAACTAATCTTGGTTTAAAACAAATATTCCCTCACTTGAGAGTGGCATTTAGATCAATGCATGCTCACATAAAATAATAGCACTTAGTGCTTCTGTTTTCTTGAAATGAGTTTGATATTTGATCCCTAAATGATATGCATGCATGGATGATATGCAATCTTTGAAAACATGATTTTAGGGATGTTACAATGCATCAAAAAGCCACTGCATGGCACAATGAGTGTTCATAGATATATTACAGCAAAAGAAACAAAAGCTATCCTACAACTACAAGGCCTAAGAAGCTGCATCCTGAGTAGCCTCGGAGCCGGATTGCCTGCTCTTGGCCTCCCCCTGCTGCCTCAACGCGTACTCAGCTAGCAAGTCAATCAACTTCGGCCCATAACGTTTACAATGGGCAGCGTAGAGGGCGAAGGCTACCTCGGATCCGTCAGCAGCCGTTGGCATCTAGGAGGTGACCTGATGAAGATCCAGCTCCGCTCTAGACGCCAGGGCCATCGCCAACCCCACAGATGCACCGATGCCTTTTTGCTTGCGCTTGTACGCCACAGGCGCATCGACTGACAGCGCATCCGCCAACGAGTCAACATCCTCGAGGGCGACGCCCTTGGGGACGAGCTCCTTCTAGAAGCGCCCGAGAACCTCCTTGGCCTTGGCAAGTGAGCCGACCATGGTACTGCAGCGGCCTTCGACCGCCGCAGTGGCATCATCCAGAGCACTTCCGTGCTCCAGGGCACCGCGGTCAAACTCGATACCTGTGGCATCTAAACAAATGGAAGAGGCAACATGAATACCAAGAAAAACAAGAAAAGACAAGGAAGCCGAAAAGGAAAAGACGAAACCACTCACCCGAAATAGCCTTGGCAGCAGCCATCAGCTTGCCGGCCACCTCCTTCTTGCGTGAGGCCGCAGCGGTGGCGAGTTTCTCCTCGCGGTCCGTAGCCTCCTGCTGCAGGCGCTCCTTGGCCGCAGCTGCGTCGGCTAGCTCCTGCTCAAGGCGCTCCTTCGCACCAATGGCGTCCTCGGCCTTCTTCTCCCCTCGCCCAAGGCTCTTTTTCAGAGCATCAAGCTCGCAGAGGGTGGTATTGTTCTCATCTGCAAACAAAATATAGCATCAGATCGAAGGAAAAGGAAGCAGAGGAAGACGCAAAAACACCAACTCATGAACGTACCCTGAAGCTGCTTGAAGCTGGCCTCCAACACCAGGTGCTGCTGCACCAGTTGGTTGGCACCTTGCACAAAAGGCTGCAAAAAGACATAACTCATCAAAAGAAAGGCTCGGGGGCTGCACCCAAGGAACGAGATAGGCAAATTACACATACGAAAAAACACTCAGGGGCTCCCCCTGAGGCACGTACAAAGAATAAAGGCACGATCAGCAGATCATCCGACAGATGCTCGGGGGCTCCCCAAAGACACGAAGCAAAAATGATCAGCAGATCATCCGAAAAAGGCTCGGGACCTCCCCCGCAGCAAGAATGAAAACACTTACATGGTCAGACGGCGACTCTGAAGGTCCGGCTATAGTCTTCTGGGGGACAACCACCCGAGCCTCCTGCGGAGAAGGGTTCGGAGCAGCGCCCTCAGAGGTGGCCACCGTCTGAGGAAGAGGAGGAGCAACCTTCGACTCCCCAACCATCTCCCGAGCGCCATCGTTGAAGGAGTCATCGGAGGAGTGGCTACAAAAGAAAATATCAGATAAGTACAAGCAAGCAAAATCGCAAGAAGGCAAAAAGCAACTAAAGAAAACTTACGAGTCGAGATTGCTCAAATTGAAGACAGGCGGGGTCCTCCTGCCCTTCTTCTCCTCTTTCTTCTCTTCCTTCTTCCGCTTCACTGGCGGATGCGGCGCCACAGCCCGCACGGGCACGGCCAGAATAGGAGAGGAAGATCCACCATGACCCCCATTGTGACGCTCAAGGCAGGACGGGTTCCTAGGGGTCGGCGGAGTTGAAGCATCCGACGTTTCGCTCGAGCTTCGCGTCCGCTTTCGAGTCTGATCCTCGCTAGACTCAAAAGTTTCTTCCGCTAGTGATCGCGCCAAGGGAAGCTCAGACATGGAATCCACTACCTCATTGTCCGGTGCATCCGGAAACAATTCGGGCAGTGGAGGCCACATGCCCGGCACCTTGAATTCCTGCGCAAAAAGAAACAAACTTTCACCACAGAAGCAAGTGCAAGGAAAACGCAATCGAAAAAAAGCGCTACGCGCACGCCCCAGATCTACACCTGCGGAACCGGACGAGAGGCGGCGAATGGAGGAGTCAGCGACTTCCCTGGGAGATCCTCTCCAGCCTTGTACTTCAGCAGTGGCCGAAGAATCCTGTCGAGATCCCCCTAGAGAACTCCTCAGCCGAAACCCTAGTAGGATCGTGGCGACCAGAATAAAGGAACATCGGGTGCGCCCTAGCCTGGAGAGGTTGCACCCGATGTTTGAGGAAGGTGCGGATGATATCCACACCGTTTACCTCTTTATCCGGAATTAACTTCCAGGACCTCTTCGGCTCGATTTTCTGGGAAGGGTCGAAAGGAGCAAGGCCAAAGTTCTGTCCGGCCACTGTGGAGTCGCGGATGTAAAACCACCGCCTCCGCCAGTACTGGACAGATTCAGACATAGAAAAGGAGAAGAAGAGAAAGTTGGATCTCAGGGAAATGATGCATCCGCCGATGGGATAAACGCCATTGGAGCCAGATTGCCTCTTCACGGAATAGAGCTTCCAGAAGAGGCCAAAGTGCGGCTCGACACCAAGCCAACACTCGCAGAATGTGGTGAAGCAAGCGACATGAAGAAGCGAGTTCGGTGAAAGATGATGAAACTGGATGCCATAAAGGAAAAGCAATCCATAGAGAAAATCGTGGATCGGGAAAGAAAGTCCCCGAAGGACAAAATCGATGAACATGACCTGAAACCCAGTGGGAGGACGGGGAATTACCTCGTCGCCGGGAACTCTGACGGCCTCCCTATCCCGCTGGATCAGACCCTGCTCACGGAGCTTGCGGAGGTCACCCTCACGCGTCTCCGATCGCCGCCAGCCACCATCGGTGACGCGAGTGGCGGCGGAACCCTTCTTGCCGCCGCCGGCGGCACTAGTACCAACTGCGGTGAACGCCTTATTGGACTTCCCCATCGTAGTGCGGCGATGACGATGACGAGCACGCAGAAACAAAGATGGAAATGTTCAAAGAAATTCCAGCGCGCGGCAAGGAAAACTCAAGAAGATGGAAGCAGTGAAACAGGAATGGCTGCGGTGAAAACAAACTAACTTTTCCCCAATGATTATAAGGACGAGGACGATGCACGACGACCGTTCATCGGGAAGACCTAAAGCCAACATCCAAATCCAACCGTCCACATGTCGGCACAGGAGCAAACCGTCGCTCACACGTCGTCCACTATGCACGTAAATCAAGGCGACGCCATAATTATCTCCACGCCACGCGTGACCAGTCAACTCAAAGTCAGAAGGTGGGACCCATGTTTGTCCAGTCACGTCATATCTGGCGCCGCAGACGCTTGAGGTCACCGATCGTCAGCATTGACGTCATCAAAAGCTATACTAAGCAACGGTTACAATTCTTCGGCTACACAGCTAAAAGTATTCACTCGAATCTACGATTCGACTAACTACTCGGGGGCTACTCCTATCAGGAGCGCTGGCCGCGCACCCAAAAACGATCAAAGTACTACACCATTGAACTTTTCTTCGAGTCCTACGTCGAGTCTACGACTCCACTACGGACTCGGGGGCTACTCCCATAGGGAGGATGGATTCAAGCATCCGAAAAATTTGTGTCCTACGGACCTAAAGTCAACAACGACTGAACTAAAGTCTCTGCTCGAGTCTACGACTCGAACAGACACTCGGGGGCTACTCCCATAGGGAGCGCTGGTCGTGCACCCTATGAATTCTTCGACTGTGATCCTTCGGATCAGTATGCAAAAAAAAATTTGGCAACTCTGCCCCAATTAACGCTAAGTGAGTAGCATCCTCCTTGGCCACCCGAAACACCTCCGTGGTGATAAACATTCAGATGTTGTGTCTGCGACACAAAGATAAGACCTACAGATATCATCTGATGGCCTGGCAACGCACACGACTATGCTCTTCTAGCAAGAATCCGTGCCAACAGGCGCGATGAAAAATCCCGACGGACACGTTGGGTACATCATTTAAAATTACTGCAATTCTACTCCTGTAAGTCCTCCGCAACCTGAGTCGAATTATGCCAGCATATGTTCCGGGTTCGAGTCGAGGGACTCGAATCTGAAGAAGATCGTGTTGTTTTGTTCTAAGACAGTTAACTGACCCTGATCCATCGGGAGAGCCAGGCACACGCATCAACAATCCTTACACACTAAAATCATTCTCTAGCAAACAGAGATAGCTGCACCCGAAAGATTGAAGAGTCCTCGGCCGAATCTATGATTCGACTAAACACTCGGGGGCTACTGACATGGTTATACCCTGTGGGTACACGACCTTAGCATACCTGGTCTAGCCCAGGGAAGGCCCACGACGAATATGTGCTAGCCCATGAAGACTTTCGGGTGACCAAGGCCCATGACGCCTTCGGATCCTTGGAGAGCAAAGACTAGAGTAGATAGAATATTCAAAAGGACAAACCCTAACACCTGTAACCGACTCGATCCGTGCCTGGGACCTGCCTATCTCTATATAAAGGCTAAGAGGGTACGACGAGGAGGACACTTCGCATACCACCGTATACACACCTCCACGCAAGATTGCATCTACACACCCTTGTACTTTTTGGTTCCGCCGTAATCAAGAGCAAACAAGCAGGAGTAGGGTTTTCCCTCCGGGGGCCTGAACCTGGATAAACCTTGTGTCCCCTTGTTGCTTGTTTGCTAACCGTTCCGCGATCTCCAGCATCCCCATCTTCTCCAAAACCCAAGCTCATAACAATGGTCATTGACGAGATTAAACATCGTCAACCTTTCTCTTTACTTTGTTTTTAGTTTGCTTAGTTTCTTTTGCTTGGTTTTGTTTGCCTCTTTTTATCAAAAACTCAAAAAAAATATAGTTTAGTTTGGTTTGCTTTCTCTTATCAAAAACACAAAAAAATACTTCCTACTAGCTACCCTCTTGCTCTAGCTCACCATGTTGTTCCCCAAGTTCACCTTGAAGGACCTTTCGATAGGTAGTGGCTCTATAATTGGGAAAGGAACATTGAAGAATTCTTTAATCATGTTAGCAAGCATGAGGACATTGAGGATAAATCTATAGAAGAACTTGCTCCTAATTATGAAATTGCTGCAGATTCTTTAGTTCATATGTTGGAGGCTAGGTTTGTTAGCCTTAACCCCATGATGCAATTTTTTTACCTAAAACTAAAAGAAGAAAAGAATGCTGAAAAGAGAGAATTTATTCTTGAAACTTTACTAAAAGAGTTCCATGACGTTGCTAAGGAAGCCAAAAAGGTCTTTGAGCGTTTTAATATGCTAGGCTCATGTGTAGATGTTGTGGGTACTTCAGATAAAACCAAACCTAGAGAAGAATTTAAAATACCCATACCCTTTAAGCTTGTTGGGATTCATGAAGCCTTTGAAAAGAATTTTGATTGAATTGTTCCTGAAAATCCTTTTGATGAAAGTAGTGAACCAATATAGAGATGATAAGGGATCCTCCAAAACTCATTTGGATGAGATACCTTTCATAGTTGAAGACTTTGCAAGTATTGATGTTAATGCTTCTTCATTTGAAAATACTTGATTTCTTGCTTCTTGTGCCTAACTTAAAGGCGTTAAAGAAAAGTACTTGTTGGGAGATAACCCAAGAGTTTTCTTGAGTCTTGGAAGTAATTAATTTAGTAATGACCTCCCCTTATCCTTTTTGTTTGATTTTTGTGCCAAGAATGACCTCTAATGAGAGGAAAGTGATATTTGGGGAGTTGCTGTCCCGAAACAGATTTCTGTCCTCCACCATAAAAATTCGTGTGGAGTCTCTGTAAGTTATATTGAGATGAACATTTACGAATAAATCCCCCAGCATGTTAGACAACTTTCGTTAGTTCAACACTTTTTATTTAAGCAACAGAAGGTCTTCGAAAAAATCGGTTTCTACCTGCTAGTCTGTTTTGACAGATTTCTGCCATTATTTGCATTTGCTTCTTATTGATTCCTTTTTGGGTTCTTTTTGGGAAATTGAGATTTTTGAAGGAGTTGATACATTAGCTTGTGTTTTTAGTGAAATTTTTGCTGTTGTAAAGCTAAACCCAAGGGTCTATTATCTTTTGAATACACTAATGTTGCTAATGAAGATTGTGTGAAGTTTTGTATGAAGGAAAAATTTCAGGTGTAGAGAGAGAATGATGTAATGAGATGAAGAATGGACAAAAAGCTCAAGATTGGGGATGCCATCCCGGTGTCACCCCAAGAAATATTCAAGAGGTACAAGCGTCAAAGCTTGGGGATGCCCAAGGCATCCCCTTCTTCATCAATAAAAAGCTCATGTCTTTCTAGACACTTCATTTTATTGTTTCATGCATTGTTATGTTGTTCTTGGAGAGTCTTAGTTTTCGTTTGCTTTTCTTAGTTTGTTTAGTTTTCTTGAATAAAGTAGTTTGGACCCCCGTTCTCATTGTGTTGTTTCAAATAAGTTGATTGGTGTTGGAAAGAAGTAGAAAGTTCTTGCTTGAAAGTGCAAGAGGAGCTTGCATTGACTGTGACTTAGACGTTACCATGTCATGCTAGGTGTTGTTTTGACCTTATGCTTAGTGATTATTTTTGTAGCATGACTTGTTCCAAACAATTGGGATTGCTTAGTGTGCCTTTAAGGAATCATGCGTTGTTTTAGCATACAAAAGCATAATATTGTGGTTTTCTCCTTTGATGTTTTGTCTGGGTTGACTTGGCACATGCTCACACCATGTTATGACTATGAACAAGTCACCATAGCCTCTATGATCATTTAGTCCTTGAATTGTAGTACCACTCTATGCTTTGATTAGTAATGTTTTGTCGCTCTGCATGATTATGGTCATTATTGCTCTCTTAGTTGGTTGCTCCCAGTCTTTTGCTAGCCTCCACTTGTATGAGTAAGCTCTACTCATGCTTCCAAATCCCAAGAAACCAAGTTATTCCAAAGTGTCCACTATAAATTCCTATGCATGGTGTGTTACACCATTCCAAGTATATTCTTGTTTTCAGCTATCTTCCAATTAAAAAGTATTTTGTTATGTGAAAATTAGTGATTAAAGCTCTCACGAACTTGATGGCACACTTTATATTCCTTGCCCCTAATAAACTTGAACCATTGTGTCATCTATCTTGTATATGCTTGCACTTGTATGTTGGAATTAGCAGAACCATGTTTTAATGGGTAACGTTTTCAACATTGCACTTGTACTTTGTACACAGTTGATATCATGCTCTTTTGTCTATGGATGTCGCTGATGTGAAATAAAAAGGGAGCTTGTAAGTCCATGGAGTTATGTATTTTGTGTTAGAGAAACGCCTAGGCCGCTAGCCTAAGCCATGCCTAATCATGGTGGAAACTTGCAGCATCACCATAATGAGCAATATATGAAGCATCCTCAATAAAAACCTATGCAAATAGCAAATAAAAAGATTGCTGGGATGCTCATTGTCTGCTTGCCTTGTCATTTTGGTTATGGGAAAGCTCCTGTACCATGTGTAAGGGGTACCCCGTTGGCGGTTCTCTATGATACACATGTACTTACTATGACAAGAACTTACAGGTGACCAAAGTTGAGTAGCATGAGGTGCGGCCCTCGTATTCAAGGGACATGGGATTGCCAACTTATACTTTGTCAAGCATATACTCCATAGTTTGTTCACTTTAACCTTAATCACTTAAAGATGCTTATGATAGGGGCAATGAGGGCTGAAAGCTAACAAGTACCATAATTTTTGGAAGCTCTTTTTGAAACTTGAAATCCCTGCTTCCCTTTATAAAGGCCCTTCTTCAACTATTATTGAGTCTCCACCTTCTACCTTTAGGCACCAGTTAAGAGAGCATAGTTGTCATTCTTAGTTCTATGTGTAGTGTCCCAAAACTTATTGATTGATGCATATTGTTGATATTGCTTATTCTTATGCTATTTGTATCTAGTCACTCTTATGAACTTTAAAGGTGTCCTATGCATCTATTTGCTACTCCATGAGGGACAAGCTGAATGTCACTATGACATGTTTTCTGTATGTGAAACAAACAAACGTTTTTCAATGCATGTTGTTCATGATCTTTGTTTGTAGCCTTTCATGTTGCATGTATAGTTACTTTGTATTATTGTTAGAACTCCATCTTTCATGCACATGTTTAGAGTTATTTGATCCCATCTTTCAATGCTTGCAAATGGTTTGATCTTCGTTTTGATGGTGCATGTCACCTCAAAAATTATTCTTTTATCACTTACCTACTCGAGGATGAGTAGGAGTTAAGCTTGGGGATGCTTGATACGTCGAAAACGTATCTATAATTTTTTATGTTCTATGCTTGTTTAGTATCTACTTTGCTTTGCTTTGTCCACACTTTGAGGTGCTTTTCATATGTTTTCTGGTACTAACCTATTAACAAGTTGCCATAGTGCTAGTTGCCTGTTTTCTGCTATTTTTGGTTCCAGAAAAGCTAGTAAGGAAATATTCCCGGAATTGGACAGGACAAAAGCCAAAGTCAATATTTCACCGAGGAGAACACGGAGTCACTACTAGGAAACTAGCTATAGATAGACATACCTTATGTGGCGCATGGTTCTGACCATGCGCCACAAAAGTTATCCAGTGGCGCATCCGGAGCAATGCGCCACAGAACCACCAAACTTCTATGGCGCATATTACAGAGTGATGCGCCACAGAAGTATGGTGGGACCCACACCAGCGGTTGGACCATGAATCTTCTGTGTCGCATCACTCCGTATGCGTCACTAAAGTTTGGTGGGACCCACAGCAGGCGGGGTCTGACCGTGCTCTGACCAAACTTCTGTGGCGCATACAAGATGGTGCGCCACAGAAGTTTATATCTTCTGTGGCGCATATCACCATATGCGCCATAGAACAATTATGTGGGCCCCACACTCTAGACACCCATGTACAAGCTTTTGTGGCGCATTCGTGCATATGTGCCACAGAAGAACAAACTTATGTGGCGCATTCCTCCAATATGCGCCACAGAATGCTTCGTGTTTCCTAGAACAAACTTCTCTTGTGCTTTTCCCAACTAGTAGTGGAATAGGTAGAATATACTAGACAATCTAGTAGATAGACATGTGCAGTGGCATACATCGTTGCAAAATGCACATGCGCATAGCCTTGAACAGCAAAACAACAATGCCATACATCATTGCAAATACACAAACTACAACATTGCAAATCTCTTCACGAAGCTGGTCGGGGCGATGGCGGTGGAAGATGCCAAACCTCCTTGTTCACGCGCGCCTGCAGCCTTCGGACGTGGTCCTCCATGGCCACGCTGGGGTCGAGCACCGGCCGCCACCCGATTGGTTCCGCCATGCGCGCCCTCTCCTCCGGAGACGCGAGCACGGCGTACAACCTCATGGCCTTGTTGTAGAGGACCTCGTGCCACAGTCTGGCCTCCTCCTCGATTAGGTTGACCTCTGAATCCCGCGGCGGCTGACTCCGAGCACTGCCCCTCGACTTCGCCCCTCCACTGCGAGTAGGCTGCAGGGAACGCGAGCGGGTTGTGCTCTCCAACTAGTATTCCGACGAGTTGTGGGAAGAAGACATGAGGGGCAGGTATGTTGCTTTGGACAGGGAGTGTGGTATATATAGAGAGGGGTGTCATTAAAGCAGCTCTATCTACCACCTTCATTTGGTGCAGATATGCCCTCAGTGTTCTGTGGCGCATAGGTCAGCTATGCGCCACAGAAGTTCAATCTTCTGTGGCGCATAACCACAACATGCGCCACAGAACACTGAGTGCTGGGGCCCACAGTGTCTTGCCCACTGCACCCTATGGCCCATAGTGTCTGGCCACTGGCCAAGGTTCTGTGGCGCATATATGTGCCATGCGCCACAGAACATTGAGTCACGGGGCCCACATGGCCCACTGCACCCTATGGCCAAGGTTCTGTGGCACATGCACCTAGTATGCGCCACAGAAGATTGAACTTCTGTGGCGCATATTGCCTGTATGCGCCACAGAATCCTTCGACCAGATCTGCACAAAGGTGGCATCTTTGCACCCCTCTATCTACCACCATCCATTTCACATCCTTCTTCCCCCTCCTCCCAGCTCGTCTTCCTCCTCTCTCTCATCCCATTGTGTCTATACTTTTCTACATTTTGTTGTATTTAAACCTACTATAGTTGATAGTTTGGTTAGAGAAAGCCTTTCTCCAACTAGTAGATCTAAAACACACCTACTTTACTCCTCCACATCTCTATTTGTGTATTATTATCTCTCTATAGATCTATTGATCCACACTCTCTCACATCGCGCTCTCGACTCGGTATTCAATCTACCCGGTGAGTAATTGGCCATGAATATGCATGTTTTGTAGGTGTAAAGCTTGTCGCGCGGGCGGTGTGTATATGCGATGCATGCATGGTGCGAAGATGATGTTTGTGCATGAAGCTTGTGTGGTGCATGAATGCTTGCATGGGAAGAAGATTCTTGTTTTTGCTTGTTTGTCCCAGTGTGGTGCATGGACGTTTGCCGAAATGTTGATTCATTTCCATTTCGGCAAATATTTGCACCACCCATATGTCCTACTTTTAGGAAAGGTCATGCCGAATTTTTCCGGCGACGACCATGCATGTGTGTTTTGTGTGTGCATGTAACATCCCAAAAATCATAGTTTCAAAACTCATTCATATCACTTTGCGTCATTCATTCATTTAGGGTTTTCTCAAAAATCACTTAGTTATAGAATATGAGCTATGATTTCATGTGGTCAATTTGTCCCAAATAAACATCACCCTTTGAAATTTGAATGTTTGAATACTTGTTTGCTTGCCTCCATTGAAGGAAAGTTTAGGTGAAACTTTTAACCCCAAGATTTTAAATTTAGAAGTAGTTTTCAAAATCCCTTTCAATTACTTGCAAACAGGAACAAATCCCTAATTATTTTAGAAACCAAGCTGGACCAAGCCTTGCAAAGTCACCACTTAGTTTTATGACTATTTTTGAATCCACAAAAACCCTGCAAAAGTCCCAAGGCAATTTGATTTCAAAAGGATTTGAATTCATATCAAAATTCATACCAGAAAATGAATTTAGAAAAAGAAAATAACACTTCAAAAGAAAAAGGCCACGTGGCCACAATTTGGCCCAGCAGAAGAAAGAGCCCAGTAAGCCCACCCGGGGATCTCCTTTTCTTTTCACACGCGCGAGCACACGCAAACAGACGCTGACAAGCAGACCCCACCCAAACTCCGCGCACCTCGCTGACAAGCGGGCCATCTCCACGCCAGCGTCGTCTCCACCCGCACGACCTGTTCGTCCCCAATCAACGCTGCCGTTTCCTGAGTGATAATCGCGACGTCAATTCGAATCAATGGCCGAGTAATTCTCGCGCTTAGCCAGGCTATATAAACCCCCTCTGTCCCCTCTCTCTTTTCCCCCAAACCCCAAGCACAGAACGCCCCCACGCTGCGCGCATTTCTCTTTGCAACCCCGCCGTCTCCGACGACTGCGCCGGCGAATTCCGGTGAGTTTCGAGTTCCCCCCAGTCTCGCGTTCACGCTATCTTCTTCAGGGAACCTCTGTGCATCTTTTGACACTCTCCGCTTGCCTTCGCATGACCCCTAGCTTCGGCAACATCGACGACTGGCCGCCACCGTCTCCTGCAAGAACTCCGGCGACCTCCCTCCGTAAGTAGCCACCGCCCCTTGCCATCTGACTGATACGCCTAGAATCCTCATCGTCTTGCGCATCTGACAGTACCCCTGTTTTGGCCTAGCGCGATGAGGAACCTCGCCAATGTCGACGACTGACCGTGGCTGACGCATTCGCGAACTCCGGCGAGAAATCCCCGACGACCCCGTGCGCCCCTTGCCAAGCCACCTCCACGTTGAGCTTTGCCTCGACCTTGCGGTTCTGGTAAGCACACCCTTCCCTCCCCGAACGACCTAGAACACCGGCGCCGCCGTAGTCAGACGCGCCGCCGCCAGTCAACGCCGCTAGCACCGCCAGTTTGTGGCTCGATGATTGTGTCCGTTGGATCCAGATCGTAGGGCTAGGATAGATTGTAAACGAAGGAGTAAGCGCGCATCTGAACCGCCAGATCCCACTTAGATCCTACGGTCTGCAGCGCTCGATCCGCGCGAAGCGGTACGCGCCAATCACAGCGCGACGCGTGGCTAGGTTAGATCTGAAAACAGGTTTAAAATCAGAAATTTGACCCAAATTCAAATGCTTATAACTTTTAAATGCCACGTTAGATTTTTGCAAACTTTATACCGTTGGATTCAGTGAAACAAGGCCTTTCAGAATATCCAATTTAATTAGCATATAGTAACAGTTAAAATGTTTTTATTTGTAGAACAAGTTTAAGGCTATTTTAGATATAGATTTAATTAGGTAAATTATATTAGTGCCAAATAAGTTTAGTTGGCAAAATTTTGTGTTATGTTAAGTTTATGTACTCATGAGCATACTTGGTAGAATTTTCAAAAATCACCACCTAGTAGATTCTTGCATGCATGCATTCATATTATTTTTGGTTGTATATATTTGTGTGTAATTGTATGCTATTATTTCTTGTGTAGATTTTGCTAGTGATTGTGATTGTGAAGAGTGCTACTCTCCCCACTACCAAGGCAAGTGATATTTTCATCAATATTTATGTCCTATGTTTTGTACTAGCATTAGATATTTTGCTAAAATATTGCATGATATTTTGCCTAGTGCTAAGATGGGAAATCCTAAGTAGAGTGGAATAGTAGAACTGCTAGGGAAATTATCCTAAGTTAGGTTATCATATTTTGCTTAGCCTAGCTACTTAGCAAACAAGGGTGGTGAACATCTATGTGGTTTATGATAAAAATATTGTAAGTCAAGAGACTTATGATTTTCTTAACAAAACAACTAAGTCAAATGAACCTCCTGGGTGGAATGGAATGACTGGGTTATGTTGAGTGGTTACACAAGGCCATGGACTTGGGTTGTGTATCTCACTTGTGGTATGCCACCCAGGCACAAAGGGATTTGGAGGCCAAGTGTTGAGAAAGCTTACAGTGCAACCACTTGGCAAAATGGGCTCTACCTTGATCATATAGGTTGCTAGAACTTAGTCTTTTGGACAGTTGGTGGTAGATGGGATGATAGGTTGGAACGCGTCCATTTGACTAAGGAAAAGCTTCTGAAAGGTCCTGTCTTGGGAAACCAAGTCTGGTGGGGAAAGTGCACAACCTCTGCAGATGGAAAACCTAAGTACTTAGCCTTGTCCAAGGAAATGGACACTTTTGAGCATCAAGACATGGAAGCTACAAGAATCTCATCACTCCAACTTCTACAATAAAAATTTGTGGGTGAACAAGGGTGAAGGACCCCAATGTCTATTGGTGGTTCCTTGGGAATGTTTTTTGACAAAGAAGAACTTAGTGTTTTTAACTAATAGGAAAAACTTATTTTCAAGCAAAGCAAGCCAAGCTACACTTAGCCAAAAATGCATATAGTAATATAGTCCACTTAAAATATACTAAGGTATCACTTGCCAATACTATTCCAAAGTATTGACCCTCTGTGGCTGTAACTTGTAATGTTGCAGGTTACTCCGATGATGATTAGGAGTCATGAGTCTACACTCAACATGATTGCCTGTGGCACATGAAGATGAAGACTTATGTTTATTTACTTATTCCATAAACTCTTGTATTAGGCCTTTGGCCCTGAGTTGTAAAAGACTATGTTTTATCTCTGGAATGAATGTAATAAACGACCTTTGTATCTGTGTACTTCATCTTAAACTGTGGATGCTAGCATTGATCCAGGGACTAGCATTGCAATCACAGGGATCCTTTCCTTTATAAAGGAGGGGTCTAACAGATGGTATCAGAGCACTGTGTTGCCTGTAGGATTATGACCCTAGGATTGGAAAACCACTAAGGAAAAAGTTTTTCAACTACTTCTACACTTGCCTATTCTTCTCGTAAAGCTTTTCTAATCTCTTTCAACTTCCTTTGTAGATGAACTCCATCAACGAAGCCGTGAAGAAGGGACCACTCATGACCATGACCTTGGAGTGTGAGACTGAGTTTCCTAACATTCTCAAGGACCTCATGGAGGCAATGGATGCACATGGTGAAGCCGTGTACAAGGGCTTTCCGGTGATGGATGAAGGAGTGGAGTATTGGTGGGTGCAACTTCACTTGTACAAAAACAAGGAAGACAACCACAAAGAAAGAGGATTCTGCATGTACACCAACACAACAATGCACACCACATTCTTTGAGTCAGCCAGGGATGCAGCTTGGAGGACTATCAAGGAACTAAGTGCTAGAGTCAAGTGCAGAATGCTCAACCTCCAAAAGGACTTAGAGAAAGAGAAGGAGCTTACTCAAGAGTTGGAAGACAACAACCAAGAGATAAGGGGAGATGTTATAGACTTAGTGATTGAGTCAAGAGAGCAAGATTGGTGGATTGCCTCTAGGAACATTGTGTTTAATAATAGATCCCGTGAGATTGGACTATAAGAAACTTCGTTAGTTGGACCACCACCTATCACCTTATTTCCAAAATATATTCTAATTAAGTTTGGACCTTTGATTAATGTAATAGACATATGTTTGCATGATTTGTGTGATGATTGTATTCCATGGATATGTATGAGTGTTTGTCTCGATTTACCTTGATTTGTGTTGTTCTAACTTTTTCATTCTTATAAATAGATGCCTATTGCCATCAGCACTGTTGAGGAGTTTCGGGTTACTCGTTTTGGTTTCCGTATCATTGAGCTTACCACTCTGCTTGATCTCCCTCTTCCTACCATTATGGTGTACCCACTCACCAAGTTCGAGAGGAAGGACCTCTGGGGCTTCAAGGTGAATCAGCCCGGACGCCAGACTGAGCCTACTACTGAGGCCATCGTCTTCAAGCTGATGCACGATGACAGGGAGAGAGGCATGGAGGTAGTAATGCAGGATCTGATAGGACGACTGTTAGGCCGTCATTCCCGTCAGGTTAGAGGCACTCACTTCCACATCTTTGGAAGACGTGATGTTGACGGAGAGTCCATCGACTTTGAGGACGACTCGAGGAGCACTGCGGAGCCGATACGTCTTTATCTTCAGGACTTAGAGACTCTTCTCAGGCACGTAGATACGGACAGAACGAATGTCATGCTAGGAAATGACGAGCTTCAGGTGCAGCTTCGCGAGAAGGACAAGCTTTTTGCGCAGCAAGATGAGATGATCAAGGAAATGGAGACAAAGTTCGAGGCCCAGGACCGCAAGTTCAAGAGTCAAGAGAAACGCGTCCAGGATAGGAACAAGAAGATCCGGGACATGACCGAGGAACTGAAGTCCAAGGACTTCGAGCTTGAGCAGCAGCAGATGGTTATTGAGAGACTTCGCTCCCAGAAGAGGACTCTCAAGGCCAAGGTCGATTCCTTGACCACTACGATTGAGGAGAACAAGACCGCGATGGAGAACGCAGGTCTTACTTTCGTTGAGGAGGAGATTGACACTGACGAGTAGATTTGACTACTCGTTTACCTTTCTATTTCGTACTTGTTAAAGTGAACTTATTATTGGACCATCCGACATGTGGATGGCTTGCCACTTGTGTGTTTTACTTCATGAGCTTGTTATGCGGATGTTGAACTTTTATTCTTATGTTGCTTGTTATGTGTTTGCTTATGTTGTATTGTGCATGAAACATCTATGGGTATCTCATTCTTATCTATTTGAACAAACCACAGATGCCTCCCCGTCGCGCAAACCCCAACCCCAACAACATCACACCATAAATGCAACAAATGATGAATGCGCAAACACAGCTTATGCAAATGATGACAACATTCATCCAAAACCAGAATAACAACAACAACCCCAACAACAACAACAACAACAACAACCCTCCGGGTTTTGATATGCTCACCAGATTTCTGCGTCTAAGGCCAGCAAAGTTTGCGGGAACAACTGATCCCATGGTGGCCAATGACTGGCTACGTTCCGTGAACAAGGACTTAGTGACCGTGGGCTGCACGGATGCTGAAAAAGTCAGATTTGCAGCACATCTGTTGGAAGGACCAGCCGCCACATGGTGGGACAACTTCCAAATCACCACTCCTATTGATGAGGTGACTTGGGCTATCTTTGAAGATGGCTTTCGCACCGCTCATATCTCATCAGGAATGATGAGTCTGAAAAAGAAGGAGTTTCACAACCTGAAACAGCGCCACCGCAGCGTGGCAGAATACATAGAAGAGTTCAACAATCTGGCGCGTTATGCACCGGATGAGGTTGACACAGATGCCAAAAGAAAGGAAAAATTTCTGGAAGGCTTAAGTGATGAACTGAATCTACAGTTGGTTGTAGCATATGTTCCAACTTATCAGTCTTTGTGTGACAAGGCTGCTATTTTGGAGAGTAAAATGAAGCAAGTCGAGAGCAGAAAGAGGAAACACTCCGACAAGCACAGCTCGGGATCGTCTCACAAACGATATCACTATGATGACAGTGGCAGCTCAGGATCCCATAAACATGGGAAATTCAGCAAGCACAACCACAACCGTCATGACAACAAGCATCACCGCAGTCATGACAAGGACAAGTACAAGAACCACAAGGGTGGACATAAGAGCCACTATGGTGGAAATGGTAGTGGTAGTGGAGGCCAACCTCCTAAAAAGGACATCAGTCAGGTTGAGTGCTTCAAATGTAAAAAGCTGGGGCATTATGCTAATGAGTGCCCTGAGAAGAAAGTTGAAGGACCTAACAAGCCAAATCCTTTTCAGAAAGGACAGGTTAACCACATCAATGTGGAGGAGGTCTATGAGGAGCCTGATGCCGTGGCTGGTAAGTTCAGACTCAATTCAATTTCAGCATTTGTACTCTTTGATACCAGTGCATCACATTCATTCATCTCAAAATCATTTGTTGAAAGAAATGAACTACCTGTGGAAACCATTGGGTGTCCTATAAGAGTAAGTTCTCCAGGGGGAGAAATGATAGTGAACTCAGGATGTCATGACTTAGTCATAGAGTTTGGAAAACATAAGTTTCCAGTGAACCTAATAATCCTGAGTTCCCAAGGATTGGATGTGATTTTGGGAATGGATTGGATGGCTAAGTATGAAGGAATATTAGATTGTGCCAATCGTACAGTTACACTCACAACTCCCCAAGGAAAAAGAATAAAATTTAAGTCAAACTTTGAATCCAAAGGAAGTAGGCTAAATTCTCTTAAGGGGGTTAGTATGGACAGTGTACCAATAGTGTGTGAGTTTCCGGATGTGTTTCCGGAAGAGCTACCAGGGATGCCACCGGATAGAGATGTGGAGTTTCTGATAGATTTGGTGCCAGGATCAGGACCAATAGCTAAGAGACCATACAAAATGTCAGTTGATGAATTGAAAGAGCTCAAGAAACAGCTAGGAGAACAGTTACAGAAAGGGTTTATTCAACCAAGTTCTTCATCTTGGGGAGCCCCAGTATTGTTCGTGGAGAAGAAGGATAGAACACAAAGGTTATGTATTGACTACCGTTCTCTCAACGAGGTTACCATCAAGAACAAATATCCTTTGCCAAGAATCAACGACTTATTTGATCAGCTAGAGGGAGCATGTGTATTCTCAAAGATTGATCTCCGGTCAGGTTATTTTCAACTCAAGATACGAGAGCAAGACATACCAAAAACAGCATTCACCACAAGGTATGGATTATATGAGTATACCGTGATGCCTTTCGGTTTAACCAACGCTCCAGCATACTTCATGAATATGATGAACAAAGTGTTCATGGAATTTCTAGACAAATTCGTTGTCGTTTTCATCGATGATATCTTGGTCTACTCCAAGAGCAAGGAAGAACATGAAAGACACTTACGCTTGATACTTGAGAAGCTGAGGGAACATAAACTTTATGCCAAATTCAGCAAGTGTGAGTTCTGGTTAGAGAAAGTTGGTTTTCTTGGTCATGTGATGACAAAAGATGGTGTGGCAGTTGATCCTGCTAAGGTTTCAGCTGTGACAGAATGGGAATCACCCAAGAATGTGAAAGAAATTCGTAGTTTTCTCGGCTTAGCAGGTTATTACAGAAGATTCATCGAAAATTTCTCAAAGGTTGCTAAGCCAATGACAGAATTGCTAAAGAAGAATAAGAAGTTTGCTTGGACTGAAGGTTGTGAAATCAGTTTCCAAGAATTAAAGAAGAGACTTGTGACAGCACCAGTACTTTGTCTGCCAGATTTGGAAAAGGATTTCCAAGTGTATTGTGATGCTTCTCATCAAGGTTTGGGTGCCGTACTTATGCAAGATGGTAAAGTCGTAGCCTACGCTTCGAGACAACTCAAAACTCATGAATTAAACTATCCTACTCATGATTTGGAGTTAGCCTCTGTCGTCCATGCACTCAAAACATGGAGACATTATCTTTTGGGAAAGAGGTGTGAAGTGTTCACAGATCATAAGAGCTTGAAGTACATCTTCACCCAGAAGGAAATCAACATGAGACAAAGAAGATGGCTAGAACTTATCAAGGATTACGACTTAAGTTTGCAATACCATCCCGGTAAAGCAAATGTAGTAGCCGACGCTCTAAGTCGTAAGACATTTGTAAATGGCCTTACAAAAGGAGAATTGCCAGATGACTTGTGTAAGCAATTCAAAGAACTCAGATTGGAGATTGTACCAGAAGGATATCTCATGTCCTTAGATGTTCAACCCACTCTACTAGACAAAATCCGAGAAGCCCAGAAGACTGATGAGGAAATTGGAAAGATAAAGGAAAACATTAGTCTAGGGAAGGCTAAGAGTTTCCGTGTTGACGAACAGGGTACTTTATGGCACGGGAAACGTATATGTGTTCCACGAGACCCGGAGTTGCGGAAATTGATCTTACAGGAAGGACACAACTCTCCGTATTCTATTCACCCGGGAAATACTAAGATGTACATGGACATGAAGGAAAGGTTTTGGTGGAACAATCTCAAAAGGGACATCGCAGAACATATCGCTTTGTGTGATGTGTGTAGCAGAGTCAAAGCGGAACACCAGAAACCAGCAGGTTTGCTTCAACCACTGCCTATTCCTGAATGGAAGTGGGAAAATATTGGTATGGATTTCATTACCGGTTTACCAAGGACCAGGTCAGGGTATGATTCCATATGGGTAGTGGTGGATCGCCTAACTAAGGTGGCTCATTTCATACCTGTGAAGACCACCTATACAAGTGCCAAGTTAGCAAAAATTTACATGAGCAGAATTATATGCCTTCACGGTGTGCCTAAGAGTATTGTATCAGATAGAGGAACCCAGTTCACATCTCACTTCTGGAGACAGCTTCATGAATCTTTAGGAACAAGATTGGAATTCAGCACCGCTTTTCATCCACAAACAGATGGACAAACAGAAAGAACCAACCAAATTCTTGAAGACATGCTAAGAGCCTGTGCTCTAGACTATGGAGCAAGTTGGGATGAAAGTTTGCCGTATGCAGAGTTCTCTTACAATAACAGTCACCAATCTAGTATTGGAATGGCACCGTTTGAGTTACTTTACGGAAGGAAGTGTACCACCCCATTGTTATGGAATGGTGTGGGAGAAAGGAGCTTATTTGGACCGGATCTTATCAAAGACGCCGAGGAGAAAGTCAAATTGGTTAAGGACAGGTTGAAGGTAGCACAGTCCCGACAGAAAAGCTACGTGGATTCTAAGCGTAGGGAAGTCACCTACGAAGTTGGGGATAGAGCTTACCTCAGGGTATCACCACTCCGTGGAGTGAAAAGATTTGGAGTCAAAGGAAAGTTGGCACCAAGATATGTTGGGCCATTCAGGATTCTAAGTCGCAAAGGAGAAGTTGCATATGAAGTTGAATTGCCAGAATCTCTGTCAGCAGTCCATAACGTATTTCATGTGAGTCAGCTTAAGAAATGTCACCCAGAAATGGAAGAGTCTTCTTTGAAGGATACCATACCTTTGGAAGAAGTTCAGCTAGAAAGTGATCTCACTTATGAGGAAAAGCCTGTCAAGATACTAGAGACCGCAGAAAGAGTTACAAGGACCAAGACTATCAAGTTTTGTAAAGTGCAATGGAACCATCACACCGAAGAAGAAGCAACATGGGAAAGAGAAGATGATCTTCGGAAAGACCACCCTCACCTATTTGCTAGCCAACCCGAATCTCGAGGGCAAGATTCATCTTAAGGGGGTTAGATTTGTAACATCCCAAAAATCATAGTTTCAAAACTCATTCATATCACTTTGCATCATTCATTCATTTAGGGTTTTCTCAAAAATCACTTAGTGATAGAATATGAGCTATGATTTCATGTGGTCAATTTGTCCCAAATAAACATCACCCTTTGAAATTTGAATGTTTGAATACTTGTTTGCTTGCCTCCATTGAAGGAAAGTTTAGGTGAAACTTTTAACCCCAAGATTTTAAATTTAGAAGTAGTTTTCAAAATCCCTTTCAATTACTTGCAAACAGGAACAAATCCCTAATTATTTTAGAAACCAAGCTGGACCAAGCCTTGCAAAGTCACCACTTAGTTTTATGACTATTTTTGAATCCACAAAAACCCTGCAAAAGTCCCAAGGCAATTTGATTTCAAAAGGATTTGAATTCATATCAAAATTCATACCAGAAAATGAATTTAGAAAAAGAAAATAACACTTCAAAAGAAAAAGGCCACGCGGCCACAATTTGGCCCAGCAGAAGAAAGAGCCCAGTAAGCCCACCCGGGGATCTCCTTTTCTTTTCACACGCGCGAGCACACGCAAACAGACGCTGACAAGCAGACCCCACCCAAACTCCGCGCACCTCGCTGACAAGCGGGCCATCTCCACGCCAGCGTCGTCTCCACCCGCACGACCTGTTCGTCCCCAATCAACGCTGCCGTTTCCTGAGTGATAATCGCGGCATCAATTCGAATCAATGGCCGAGTAATTCTCGCGCTTAGCCAGGCTATATAAACCCCCTCTGTCCCCTCTCTCTTTTCCCCCAAACCCCAAGCATAGAACGCCCCCAGGCTGCGCGCATTTCTCTTTGCAACCCCGCCGTCTCCAACGACTGCGCCGGCGAATTCCGGTGAGTTTCGAGTTCCCCCCAGTCTCGCGTTCATGCTATCTTGTTCAGGGAACCTCTGTGCATCTTCTGACACTCTCTGCTTGCCTTCGCATGACCCCTAGCTTCGGCAACATCGACGACTGGCCGCCACCGTCTCCTGCAAGAACTCCGGCGACCTCCCTCCGTAAGTATCCACCGCCCCTTGCCCTCTGACTGATACGCCTAGAATCCTCATCGTCTTGCGCATCTGACAGTACCACTGTTTTGGCCTAGCGCGACGAGGAACCTCGCCAACGTCGACGACTGACCGTGGCTGACGCATTCGCGAACTCCGGCGAGAAATCCCCGACGACCCCGTGCGCCCCTTGCCAAGCCACCTCCACGTTGAGCTTCGCCTCGACCTTGCGGTTCTGGTAAGCACACCCTTCCCTCCCCGAACGACCTAGAACGCCGGCGCCGCCGTAGTCAGACGTGCCGCCGCCAGTCAACGCCGCTAGCACCGCCAGTTTGTGGCTCGATGATTGTGTCCGTTGGATCCAGATCGTAGGGCTAGGATAGATTGTAAACGAAGGGGTAAGCGCGCATCTGAACCGCCAGATCCCACTTAGATCCTACGGTCCGCAGCGCTCGATCCACGCGAAGCGGTACGCGCCAATCACAGCGCGACGCGTGGCTAGGTTAGATCTGAAAACAGGTTTAAAATTAGAAATTTGACCCAAATTCAAATGCTTATAACTTTTAAATGCCACGTTAGATTTTTGCAAACTTTATACCGTTGGATTCAGTGAAACAAGGCCTTTCAGAATATCCAATTTAATTAGCATATAGTAACAGTTAAAATGTTTTTATTTGTATAACAAGTTTAAGGCTATTTTAGATATAGATTTAATTAGGTAAATTATATTAGTGCCAAATAAGTTTAGTTGGCAAAATTTTGTGTTATGTTAATTTTATGTACTCATGAGCATACTTGGTAGAATTTTCAAAAATCACCACCTAGTAGATTCTTGCATGCATGCATTCATATTATTTTTGGTTGTATATATTTGTGTGTAATTGTATGCTATTATTTCTTGTGTAGATTTTGCTAGTGATTGTGATTGTGAAGAGTGCTACTCTCCCCACTACCAAGGCAAGTGATATTTTCATCAATATTTCTGTCCTATGTTTTGTACTAGCATTAGATATTTTGCTAAAATATTGCATGATATTTTGCCTAGTGCTAAGATGGGAAATCCTAAGTAGAGTGGAATAGTAGAACTGCTAGGGAAATTATCCTAAGTTAGGTTATCATATTTTGCTTAGCCTAGCTACTTAGCAAACAAGGGTGGTGAACATCTATGTGGTTTATGATAAAAATATTGTAAGTCAAGAGACTTATGATTTTCTTAACAAAACAACTAAGTCAAATGAACCTCCTGGGTGGAATGGAATGACTGGGTTATGTTGAGTGGTTACACAAGGCCATGGACTTGGGTTGTGTATCTCACTTGTGGTATGCCACCCAGGCACAAAGGGATTTGGAGGCCAAGTGTTGAGAAAGCTTACAGTGCAACCACTTGGCAAAATGGGCTCTGCCTTGATCATATAGGTTGCTAGAACTTAGTCTTTTGGACAGTTGGTGGTAGATGGGATGATAGGTTGGAACGCGTCCATTTGACTAAGGAAAAGCTTCTGAAAGGTCCTGTCTTGGGAAACCAAGTCTGGTGGGGAAAGTCCACAACTCTGCAGATGGAAAACCTAAGTACTTAGCCTTGTCCAAGGAAATGGACACTTTTGAGCATCAAGACATGGAAGCTACAAGAATCTCATCACTCCAACTTCTACAATAAAAATTTGTGGGTGAACAAGGGTGAAGGACCCCAATGTCTATTGGTGGTTCCTTGGGAATGTTTTTTGACAAAGAAGAACTTAGTGTTTTCAACTAATAGGAAAAACTTATTTTCAAGCAAAGCAAGCCAAGCTACACTTAGCCAAAAATGCATATAGTAATATAGTCCACTTAAAATATACTAAGGTATCACTTGCCAATACTATTCCAAAGTATTGACCCTCTGTGGCTGTAACTTGTAATGTTGCAGGTTACTCCGATGATGATTAGGAGTCATGAGTCTACACTCAACATGATTGCATGTGGCACATGAAGATGAAGACTTATGTTTATTTACTTATTCCATAAACTCTTGTATTAGGCCTTTGGCCCTGAGTTGTAAAAGACTATGTTTTATCTCTGGAATGAATGTAATAAACGACCTTTGTATCTGTGTACTTCATCTTAAACTGTGGATGCTAGCATTGATCCAGGGACTAGCATTGCAATCACAGGGATCCTTTCCTTTATAAAGGAGGGGTCTAACAGTGCATAAGGTGTTTTTTATAATTAACCTACTCTCTGTCTTTTGCTCTATATGTGCATACCACGCATGCTACCATGGTCGTCAACATGAGCGAAGGTCGAGTTACTAGGTATAAGAAAGACGCCAAGGCGGACATGATTCGAAACAACAAGACCCAGATAAGATGTCCATGTCGAACATGCAAACTCCAGCGCTAGATCGACCCTGATTCTGGATAATTGGAGGATCACCTGCTCAGGCGTGGTTTTATGCGCGACGACTTCGATGAGGAGCTGGCAGTAAATGGTGTTGGTCATCATGAAGACTTGTTTGGGTGAGAAGACGAAGAGTCTCCCGACGGGCATGTTCATGATTACGAAGAATATACCGGCGACGGGCATGATCATCATGACAAAGAAGGAGATGTCGACGGGCATGACCATCATGAAGAAGGAGAAGAAGCGAACACCCAAACGCTACTAACTTCGGTGTTAAGGGACCCTCATGTTCAGGAACTGCTTCTCAAGGAGACGAGCAACGCCAAAGCTGCAGCCAGAGTGAAAGCCAAGCTGGCGCAAATGGAGTTAGATGGGATGACTCCATTGTATCCTGGGTGTCGGCCTGAGGATACACGCCTGAGTGTAACGCTCAAGGCTCTAGATATTAAGGCGGAACACAAATGGACCGACGTGAGTTTCAATGCTAACATGGAATTCTGGCACGATCGTCTTCCTAACGGGAACACATTGCCACCAAGTATAGAGGAGGCCAAGAAAATCGTGTGCCCTCTCGACCTACCGCACGTTAAATACCACGCATGTATCAATGATTGCGCACTTTATCGTAACGAGTATGCGGAGAGAACCACATGTCCGGTGTGCGGCCATGGATGGTACAAGAGAGGGAACAAGAAAGTTCCTCGAAAAGTGGTATGGTACTTTCCTATCACTCCCCGTATATAGAGATATTTCGTAGATCCTAAGGAAGCAAAGCTAATGCAATGGAACGCGGAAAGGGAGAAACCCGAAGATGATCCAGAGAAGGGCAAGATCCTAACACACCCTTCAGACGCTAGCCAGTGGAATGCATTGGACATCGAGTTCGAAGAGTTTGGGGGCGATGCAAGGAACGTCAGGCTGGGTATAAGCACCGATGGACTCAATCCTTTTGGCAACCAGAATAGCACGCATAGCACCTGGCCCATGTTTGTATGGCCGTACAACATCCCCCCGTGGCTCTGCACAAAGCAAAGGTACGAACACATGAGCATTCTTATTCAGGGGCCAAAACAGCCAGGTGTCGATATGCATCTTTATCTCGGGCTGTTGAAAGAGGAGTTATCCATGTTGTGGGAGACGCCAGCCCATACGTGGGACGCCTACACTAAATAATATTTCCCTCTGAGAGCCGCGTTGCTCACGATGGTGCAGGACTATCCTGGTTACGCATATGTATCGGCCCAGGTGAACCACAGACACAATGCATGTGTCAAGTGCATGGATAAGACCCCGCATCTCCAGCTACCCAAGGATCCTGGGTCTTCGAAAACCGTGTTCCAAGGGACTTGAAAGTGGCTTCACATGGATCACCCGTGGAGAAAACGCGGTGACTTGTTCAATGGTAAAGACGAGCTCGAAAGAGACCCGCGTACGAGGAGCGGCGAAGAAATCGAGGAGCTTCTGAATAATTGGGATGAGTGCCCAGCGCCAGGAAAGAAGCGACCAAGGACAAAGCCGCTTCTGGGTGTATGGAAAGCGAGGTCTGTTTTCTGGGACCTGCCGTACTGGAAGGTCCTCCACACGCCCCATAGCCTCGATGTAATGCACATCACGAAGAAAGTTACCGAGAGTCTGCTTGGCACTCTCCTCAACATGCCAGAGAGGACCAAGGATGGGCCGAAAGCAAGAAACGACCTGAAATTGCTTGGCATCAAGAAGGAGCTTCAGTACCCTGATAGTGATGATGATGACGATTAAATGGAAGGGACTCAGGGTCGCCGCAAAAGGGTTAAGAAGGATGAGGTGGTTGTGCTTCGCGCTGCCTGCTTCACTCTATGTTAGGAGGAGATCGAGCAGTTTTTCAGGTGCCTCCTAGGAGTCAAAGTTCCTCACGGTTACTCGGGCAAGATAAGCAGGTATCTCGACGTAGCGAAGAAGAGGTTCAGCGGTATAAAGTCCCACAACTGTCACGTGATGATGACACAAATACTTCCAGTTGCCATACGAGGGATAATGGACGAGCACATCCGTGAGACGTTGTTTGGCTTGTGCAACTTTTTCGACGTCATCTCTAGGAACTCGATCGGCATGAAGCAGCTCGACAGGCTGCAGGAAGAGATCGTGGTGATACTATGTGAGCTCGAGATTTACTTTCCGCCCGCATTCTTCGACATCATGGTGCATCTACTTGTCCATGTCGTGGATGACATCATCCAGCTCGGGCCGACATTCCTGCACAACATGATGCCGTTTGAAAGGTTGAATGGTGTAATCAAAGGGTTCGTTCGCAACAGGTCCCGTCCAGATGGAAGCATAGTCAAGGGCTTTCTAATCTACGAGTGCATCTCTTTCTGCCAGCATATAACCACCAAGAACGAGGATGTTGGAATACCCACCAAGAAGCACCTCGCAGGCTCGCTGGGTATGGTCACCACGAGGGCCACCGCTCACTGCATGTCGGCATTGCTAATCGACGCGCCGACTTTGGCAGGGCACACCGAGTCGCACTACAACACATTGAATTGGTCAGCCCTTGGGTGGAAGAGCACAAAAGCTTGATCAAGTAGGAGTACGTGGTCCGGGCCCGCCCGAGGAAGAAAGGAGACGTAACAAGATAACACAACTCCACCTTCACGGGTTGGTTCAAGAAAAGGCCGCTGGACAATCCCCCGCAGACGCCTTCTACGGAAGATCAACAACTCATATTCTCCTTGTCACAGGGCCCAGCGCATAACATAAAGACCTATCATTCATACGACATCAATTGTTATAGATTCTACACTGAGGAAAAGGACATGAATAGCAAATATCAAAACTCAGAAGTTACTATGATGTCCTTCGCCGATGACGAGACTACTATCATGGAAAGATTCTACGGCAGGATCGAGGAGATATGGGAGCTCGACTACTGTGGAGAGACGTTACCGATGTTCCATGTTAGATGGGCCAAGAACATGAAAAATAAGGCCGATATTTCACCACCTGCGTTATACCAGATGCCAAGTCGGCAAAGAAGGCCTCCACGAAAAATGAGCCGTGGATACTCGCTAGCCAAGTTGATCAATGTTTCTTTATTACCGATACGTCAAAGCCCAGCCGTGTTGTAGTGAGGAGGGGCAAGAGGAGCATCATCGGAATGGAAGGATCCGCCAACGAGCAAGACTTCGACAAGAATGGCGATCCAAAGATCGAAGAGGAGTTTGACAAGTACTTCAACATGCCTACTACTACTACAGTAAGAAGAAAGACCACACTACCTACTAAAGGTTGTACGTTCACGAGAAGAAATCTCATAGTGCCCGGGCTAAATTATTCAACCGCGAAGAAAAAAAGGCAAGAAGATTGTGAAGAGAGGCTAGCTCGACACATCACATGACGATGTGCGACCTTTTTTGTATTAGTTAGAGACTAAAATATATATCGTGATATTCATATATATACATGTGTATGTTCTTGGTTTTAAATATATTTGTAACATATATATTTGTTCTTGCTTGTTTTAATATAACATAATTAAATATATTTCTATCATAAAATTAAAAATATTTTTTAATTAATAAAAAAGTCTGAAACAACCAGGATTCGAACCTGGGCTGCCTAGATTTAGAGCACCAAGACTGACCACTAGGATAGACTGTTGTTTGATGCAAACTACAACGCCGCGCTGCTTTTGGACTAAGCGTACATGTTCTGTGGCGCATTCCTCCAATATGCGCCACAGAAGTTTCACACTTAGCCAAAATACGCGGTTCGGCCTTCCCCTTCCCCCACTTCCCCAAATCAACATTTTCCCACGCCCAAGCCTAGCACTGCCCGCGTCGGAGCCAGTCGTCACCGCTGTCAAAGCCCGTCGCTGGAGGAGGAGCCCGTCGCTGCTGGAGGAAGCCCGTGGAGGAGGAGCCTATCGCCGCTATCGGAGCCTGTGGAGGAGGAAGCCAGAGCTGTCGCCACCGTCGGAGCCCATCCCGCACGTGACCTAGGAGGAGAAGGGCCGTCCCGCAGCAGGAGCACCGCCGCCACGACCACCTCTCCATCACGTGTCGTCTCGCCACCGCGGTACATGCTCTCTATTCTTGCTTCTCTCTGTTCTTGCTTGAATGATTAGGGTTAGGATGTTCCGTGTTAGATTAGGGTTAGATTAGGTTTAGATTAGGGTTAGGATTAGATTGCTACTCATTGATTATGGTTAGGATTAGGTTAGGATGCTCTCTATTCTTGCTTGAATGATTAGGGTTAGGATTTGACTAATTAGATTAGGGTTAGGATTAGATTAGGGTTAATATTTCCATCAGGACATTTGCAAACAAATTCATGTGGGTGAGATCAAGATGTACTTACAATGTGCCTGCAACTTTTGTGCTCACATGAGTCTTCTTGTCATCATAAAGCTTGGCAAGGCCGAAATCCGAGATTTTAGGGTTCAGATCAGCATCTAGTAACACATTACTAGCCTTTATGTCCCTGTGCACATTAAAGTTGAACACAGAATCATTTCACTATTCTGTTATGTGTGCTCCTGGATCTATTCACTGTTCCTTTTGTTCTGAAACAAATTTGGAGTAGTTTGTAGAAATGCTTGCAAGTGCAGAAATGCTCCTGGATCTATTCACTGATTCTGTTTTGCAAATTTTATTATGTATGCAAATTCTATTATAAAAACAATGCAAATTCAGAACTGCTAGTTGGTTGGACTTAAGAGTAGTAGTACCGAATTCAGGTGACGCTATGAGCTCAGACCGTTCCTGATTTGCGTTCATTTTGTTGACATTACATTTCAAAGCAGAGGAAAATTATAGTCCCAGAAATGTTTTTCAGTGTTGTGCATGACCGCCAGTTATTAGTACCCATTCTTCTTCTGACAAACAAAACAAACAACATGAAGTACTAGTACTACTACTTTCAGCATCTGAATTACAGACAAATGGCGACCCTAAGGAAGCTTGACTTGTCCTTTTTGCTTCTAGAAGAAACTATTCAGTCAAAAGGCACGTTAAAACCTACTATCAATGGAAGGATCTTCTGCTAACATTGTCACTTTGTCGCCTTCATCAAGTGCCATCTTTCCAATCCGTATATCAGGCATGTAAAATGTGAACCTGTCCAACTTTTAGCCTATAAAAGTGATAGCCTGCCACTTGCAAGCATTTCAGCAAACTACTCCAAATTTGTTCCAGAGCAAAAGGAACAGTGTTAGATGCAAAGAATACTTCATTTGTTATGTATTTTATTATGTTTTGCAAATTTTATTATGTATGCAAATTCTATTATAAAAACAATGAAAATTCAGAACTACTAGTTGGTTGCTTGCTGGAACTATGAAGATGATTGATCTTGTATATTCTTTGATCCTGCCATATTCCTAATGACATATAACTTTGATCTTGTATATTATTTAATCCTATCCAAACTACCATATTCTTTGATCTTGTATATTCTTTGATCCCTGTCCAAACTGACATATAACTTTGATCCTGCCAACTTGTCTATAATGTATATACACTAATGATTTACAGATAATAAATTATGGTTTTGAATTTGAATATGTGAATGAATGGGATGGTGCTGTAGAGTTTGTTTATTTTGTGAATGAGATGGTGCTGCCAACTTGTTTATGCTTCATTTGAATCTGTGAATGAGATGGTGCTGCAGAGGTTTGTTTATTTTGTTAATGAGATGGTGTTGGATGGTGTCAATGGGGTTATCAATGGGGATGGGGTGTTTTTTCTTGCAGGGATTTCAATTGAGTTGCCCGTTTCTCCCGAAGTGTTGATTCACTTCCGTTTCGGTTCAGAAATGGGCACTCGTAGGTCCAAAAATTAGCAAAGGTCATGCCAAATTTTTCGATCGACATTTGTGCTAACTTTTTGCCTCTTTTTTTACTAATAAAGCGCAAACATGTCAACTAACGACGAGGCCAGTCCTTCTAAACAAATGAGCGTCGAGGATCTAGCCCGAGAGGCCAACAAGTCGTTTTGGGGGCCGTCCCAAGAGCATGAGGAGGCGGAGGATATGAGAACGACACCACCACCGACGACCGTCGTCGGAGGTGATGGGGGCAAGAATATCCAGATTACGAGGGGGACGACGACGAATACGACAGAACTAGTGAAGGCGGGGAGGAGGGTAACACCACCACGGATGGTGGCGAGCGCACAGATGGTGGTACCAGCAACCCGGCCACAATACAGAAGAAGAAGAAGGATATTAAGGATCGGAAGCCGCAAGTGCTCGCCAACGTCTGTGATGAGTTCACCGAGGTCACAGAAGGTGGCCAACCCATTGCGCCTTCATCGATTGCCTGCGGGTACGGCATGCAACTCGGGTGCATCGTCTAGGAAAGCATGTCGATCAACACGAAGTACATCCGACGTAATCATGCTTTGGTTGAGAACCTCCTTAAGAAGCTTCACAAGCGATACACATTCCCAGAGAAGTTCAGAAACCTGGAGAGTAATAAGAACCCGGTGAACAAACTAGCACTGACAAATATGAGCAACGCCTTGAGTAGCTGGAAAACCCGGGTAAAGAACAACATTGACAAAGGTGAAAACTGGGAGATTATAAGTAGGAAAAATCTGATGCTCGACGAAGAAGAGTTCAAGATATTCAAGGTGGACTTAGATACCACTGCCTCTAAAGCATGAGCTGAGTGGGGAAAGACTATGCGAGAGAAGAACATAGGTAACCACCGGCTTGGAAGCAGCGGATACAGAGGGAAACAACCCATTTGGGACAAGGAGGACGCCGAGCTTGAACGCCTGGGTAAAGAGAACCCATGGCATAAAATCACAGACCTGTAGATCCGATAATTTGTCCGGGCCCGCTACTACCTGGACCCTGTTACAGGGGAGTTCGTCACCGACGACCCGGATGTGAAGGCCTTTGAGGATGAGCTGGTAAGGAATTTACCGTGGATCTCTCATTAAAACAATTAAGCCAAGAATCTAAATGCATGCATGGGTTCACCTCTCCTTGTATCTCTGCAGGAGAATGAATTGAACGCTAGCGAGGACTTGTCGTCCCAAGATTCGGCGGCAGAGCCATGGGACACTGTTTTTAACAGGGCGACGAACACTTACAAGAAGAGGGAGAAGAAGTTGCCGCCAAAATCAGCTGGCCGTGTGTCCGGCTTCGGTACAAGCTATTGGAGATATGCCCTAGAGGCAATAATAAATGTAGTTATTATTATATCTTTGTGTTTATGATAAATGTTTACATTCATGCTATAATAGTATTAACAAGGAAACATTAATACTTGTGTGATTTGTAAACTTAAATTGAAGTCCCTAGTAAAGCCTCTATACATCACTAGCTTGTTGGTTAATAAATGATAGTGGTTTCCCTATCATGAACATTGAGATGTTATTAACAACAAGATCATATCGTTAGGAGAATGATATGGTGGACATACTCCTATAGATAAGCGTAGCATAAAGATCAAGTCATTTTAATAGTTCAATTGCTATATGCTTTCTGATACATAGTAACCTAATTCCTTCGACCATGAGATCATGCATATCACCTTTACCGGATGGATGCTTCGATGACATCAAACACCACACCGTAACTGGGTGGTTATAAAGGTGGCATTGAGTGTTCGGAAAGTATTGGTTGAGACACATGGATCAAGAGTGGGATTTGTCCATCCATATGACAAATAGATATACTCTGGGCCCTCTCGGTGAAATGTCATCCAATTAGCTTGCAAGCATGTGACTGGCTCACAAGGGATCACATATCACGGGAACGAGAAAAGAGTACTTATCGGTACGAGGTTGAACTAGGTATGCAGAGATACCGACGATCATAACCTCGGATAAGTAAACTGTCGTAAGACAAAGGGAAATTGGTATCGTATGTAAGTGGTTCATTCGATCGCAAAGTAATCGTAGAAATATGTGGGAGCCATATGAATTTCCAGATTCCTCTATTGGTTATTGTTCGGAGAAGTGTCTCGATCATGTCCGCATAATTCACGAACCGTAGGGAGACACACTTAAGGATTCGACGTTGTTTGAGTAGTTATGGAATGATGAGAAAGAGTCCGAATGTTGTTCGGAGTCTCGAATGGGATTCGGGATATTACGAGGAGATCCGGAATGGTCCGGAGAATAAGATTCATATAAGGAAAGTCCTGTTTCGGAGTTGGGGAATGGTTCCGGTGTTTTCATTGGGAATGTTCTAGAAGGTTCCGGAATGTCCGGCACTCCGGAGGGGAAGGTTACATGAATGTGTTATATCAAGTTGGTATGATTGCATCATGTACTAAGTGTCATCGCTGAACAAAATAGAGGATTTAATCAAATCCTTGTTTGAAAAGTTAAACGCCAATTTGAAAGACAAACGGCTAATTTTGGGAAGTGGAGGGGAGGTGGAATCCGAGTTGGGGAGGAGTCCCTCCACCTCCACCGCCGGCCCACCTTGGGTCTGAGTTGGGGAGGGACTCCCCTCCCCTGGCGCGCCTCCCTCCACCTATAAGAGGAGGGGCAGGGCTACCCTCCTAGACACACAACTCCTCCACCTCTAAACCCTAGCCGCCGGCGCCGCCACCTCCACTGCCGCCGCCGTCGACCTAGGGCAAACCACCGCCGCCGCCTAGCTAACCCTAGCCGCCGGCTTGCCCCCTCCTCGGCATGTCTAAACCCTAGATCGTCGAGGGACTCTCTCATACTCCACCATACTCGCTCCGGCTTAAGGCGAAGCCCTGCGAGATCTCCCCTCTACTTTTGGTACCACGCCGTTGTGCTGCCGGAATCGCGAGGAGAGTGCTACAACCTCCACTGCCTTCTGGAACAAGGGAGAGGAAGGTCTTCGTCAAGTACCGAACGTGTGACCGACTGCGGGAGCGCTGCCGGAACGCAGCGCCGGAAGGATCGTCTACGCGATCTTGAGATCGGGAAGAGTACGACTACATCACCCACGAGAATCCGCTCTCGTTAAACACTTTGGAATCTTCGAGGGTGAGTTATTCCATCGACTCGTTGCTACAATCTAGTAGATAGATCTTGGCTTGTTTGTTTGTATGCGATAGAAATTTTTTGTTTTCCATGCTACGAAACCCTACAGTGGTATCAGAGCCGTGTCTATATGTAGATCTGTTGCACGAGTAGAACACAATGGTCATTGTGGGCGTTGATGCTTTTATTGTCGATTGCTTCTTTTGTACTTTGCATATTACGGGATGTTGGGATGAAGCGGCCCGGGCTAACCTTACATGACATCGTTCATGAGACTTGCTCCATGCTTGACATGCAACTTGTATTGCATAAGTGGCTTTGCGGGTGCCTGTTTCTCCTAGCATAGTTAAGATCCAATTTACAACGGGTGATTAACAATACTAGTATCAATGTTGTGGTTCATGTTCGTAAAATTAGAACGACACTTATTAAAAGCCCCAAACCACGTAAAATATGCAAAGAAAGTAGAGGCGTCTAACTTTGTTTTGCAGGGGTGTGCAGAGATGTGATATGGCCATGATTGTGATTATATTTGATGTATGCAATGTTCCTTATTGTAAGTTGGCAACCGGCAGGAGCCATATGGTTGTCTTTAATTTATGTTAAGACCCGCGTGTCTATTCAAAGTAGTTGTAATAGTTGAAGCCGGTGGACGACAACCATGGAGAAGCGTCATTGACCTTGATGCAATGCCGGTAATGATGGAGATCATGTTCGTGCTTGAAGATGGAGATCGGAAGCACAAAGAAGAAAGGCCATATCATATCAAATATTATGAATTGCATGTGACGTTAATCCTTTATGCATCTTGTATTGCTTAGTAGACGACGGTAGCATTATAAGATGATCCCTCATGCACATGAATTTCAAGTCATAAAGTGTTCACCCTTAGTTAGCACCGTTGCTAAAGCTTGTTGTTTCGAAGCACCACGTGATGATCGGGTGTGTTAGATTCCGCAAGTGTATACAACGTGAGCAAGCCAGATTTGCTCATGCGGAAACTAAGGTTTGATCTTGACGAGCCTAGCATGTACAGACATGGTCTCGGAACACAGATCACCGAAAGGTAAAGCATGAATCATATAGTAGATATGATGAACATGTCGATTGTTCGCCATTGAAACTATATCAACTCTCGTGATGATCGGTGTTGATGTGGTGGATTTGGTTCGTGTGATCACTAAAACAATGTGAGGGGTATTGTTTTGAGTGGGAGTTCACCTAGATTAATTTTATTATTAATTTGAACTCAATTTGTCATAAACTTAGTCTAAACTATTGCAAATATGTTGTAGATCAATGGCAGCCCCTACCATCAATTTTAATGCGTTCCTAGAGAAAGAAAAGTTGAAAAAACAATGGAAGCAACTTCGCGGATTGGTTCCGCAATTTGAGGATTGTCCTCATAGCTGGTAATTTGACCTATGTGCTGTATGCACCGCTGGGTGACCCACCTGCAGCTGATGCTGCCGATGAAGTAAAGAATGTTTACCTCACTCGGAAGACTCAGTACTCCACAGTTCAGTGTGCTATCTTGTATGGTTTAGAATCAGAGCTTCAGAAAAGGTTTGAGAATTCAGACCCATATGATATTGTCGAGGATCTCAAATTGATCTTTGAGACTCATGCGGCAATTAAAAGCTATGAGGCTTCTGAAAAGTTCTTTAACTGCAAGATGGAAGAGGGCAGCTCCATCAGTGAGCATGTGCTTAAGATGTCTGGGCACGCAAACAAACTTCAAAGCTTGGGTATATTGATTCCTAATGCTTTGGGGATTTACCGCGTCCTCCAATCACTACCACCAAGTTACAAGAACTTTGTGATGAACTACAACATGCAAAACATGAACAAGACGTTGTCAGAACTCTTTGCCATGTTGAAATCTGCAGAACTGGAGATTAAGAAAGAGCACCAAGTGTTGTTGGTCAATAAGACCACCAAATTCAAGAAAGGCAAGTCTAAGCAGAAGAGACAATTCAAGAAGGGTGGTAAGAAAGTTACCACGCCAACGAAGAAGACCAAGGCTGGACCTAAACCTGATACTGAGTGCTTTTACTGCAAGGGAGAAGGTCACTGGAAGCGGAATTGCCCAAAGTACTTGGCGGATTTGAAGAACGGCAACATCAAGAAGAAAGGTATATCTGATATACATGTTATTGATGTGTATCTCACTAGTCCTCGTAGTAGTGCCTGGGTATTTGATACTGGTTCGGTTGCTCATATTTGTAACTCGAAACAGGTGCTGCAGAATAAACGGAAGCTAGCGAAGAACGAGGTGACGATGCGCGTGGGAAACGGATCAAAGGTTGATGTGATCGCGGTCGGCATGCTACCCCTTCATCTACCATCGGGATTAGTTTTATACTTAAATAATTGTTATTTGGTGCCTGCGTTAAGCATGAACCTTATATCGGGATCTTGTTTATTGTGAGACGGTTACTTGTTTAAGTCCGAGAATAATGGTTGTTCGATTTATATGAGTAATATGTTTTATGCACATGCACCTTTGATAGATGGTCTATTCTTATTGAATCTCGATAGTGGAAATACACATATTAATAACATTGAGGATAAACGTTTGAAATCGAGCGATAACTCGACCTATATGTGGCACTGTCTTCTTGGTCACATTGGAGTGAAGCGTATGAAGAAACTCCATTCCGATGGACTTCTTGAATCACTTGATTTCGAATCACTTGAAAGATGCGAAGCATGTCTGATGGGTAAAATGACTAAGACTCCATTTTCTGGTATGATGGAGCGAGCTACGGACTTATTGGAAATCATACATACCGATGTGTGTGGTCCAATGAGTGTATCATCGCGCGGTGGTTATCGTTATGTTCTTACCTTCACGGATGACTTGAGTAGATATGGGTATATCTATTTCATGAAACATAAGTCCAAACTTTCGAGAAGTTTAAGGAATTTCAAAGTGAGGTAGAGAATCAATGTAACAAGAAGATTAAATTTCTACGTTCTGATCGTGGAGGTGAATATATAAGTTACGAGTTTGGCGAGCATTTAAAGAAATGCGGAATACATTCACAATTGACACCGCGGGGAACACCACAGCGTAATGGTGTGTCCGAACGTCATAATTGAACTCTCTTAGATATGGTTCGTTCTATGATGTCACTTACAGATTTACCGCTATCATTTTGGGATTATGCATTAGAAACAGCCGCATTCACTTTAAATAGGGCACCATCTAAATCCGTTGAAACGACACCGTATGAATTATGGTTTGGGAAGAAACCTAGATTGTCGTTCCTTAAAGTTTGGGGTCGCGAAGCCTATGTAAAGAAGTTACAACCGGACAAGCTTGAACCCAAAGCGGAAAAATGCGTCTTCATAGGATACCCGAAGGAAACTATTGGGTATACCTTCTATCATAGATCCGAAGGCAAAATCTTCGTTGCCAAGAATGGATCCTTTCTAGAGAAGGAATTTCTCTCGAAAGAAGTAACTGGAAGGAAAGTAGAACTCGACGAGGTTGTCGAACCTTCTCTCAAAATTATGAGTAGCGCAACACCGGAAGTTCCTGTGGTGCCTGCACCAATAAGAGAGGAAGCTAATGATGATGATCATGAAACTTCAGTTGTAGTTGCTACAGAGCCTCACAGGTCAACGAGAACTCGTACCACTCCAGATTGGTATGATCCCGTTATGAGTGTCATGTTGGTGGACAACACCGATGGCCCTGAGACATATGAGGAAGCGATGATGAGCCCAGATTCCAATAAATGGCAAGAAGCCATGAAATCCGAGATTGGATCCATGTACGAAAACCAAGTATGGACTTTGGTGGACTTACCGGATGGCCGGAAGGCTGTCGAGAACAAATGGATTTTCAAGAAGAAAACATATGCTGATGGTAATGTTACTGTCTATAAAGCTCGACTTGTCGCAAAGGGGTTTCGACAAATTCAAGGAGTTGACTACGATGAGACTTTCTCACCAGTAGCGAAGCTAAAGTCTGTGAGGATTATGTTAGCAATCGTTGTATATTATGATTATGAGATATGGCAGATGGATGTCAAAACAGCGTTCCTCAATGGAGACATTGATGAAGAGTTGTATATGATGCAACCCAAAGGTTTTGTCGATCCTAAAGATGCTAACAAGGTATGCAAACTTCAACGGTCCATCTATGGATTGAAACAGGCATCCCGAAGTTGGAATCAACGTTTTGATAAGGTGATCAAAAGTTTTGGTTTTATACAAACTTATGGAGAAGCTTGTATTTACAAGAAAGTGAGTGGGAGCTCTGTAGCATTCTTAATACTATATGTAGATGACATATTGTTGATTGGGAATGATGTAGACCTTCTTAATAGTGTCAAGGAATATTTGAATAATAGTTTTTCAATGAAAGATCTTGGCGAAGCAGCTTACATATTAGGCATAAAGATTTATAGAGATAGATCGAGACGCCTAATATCATTGTCACAAAGTACATATTTGGAAAAAGTTCTAAAGAGGTTTGGATTGGAATATATCAAGAAAGGATTCTTGCCCATGTTTCCCAATACGACCTTGAGTAAAACTCAAAGTCCGACAACGGCAGAAGATAGAGAAAGGATGAGTAAGACTCCCTATGCCTCAGCCATAGGATCTCTAATGTATGCCATGCTATGTACTAGACCCGACATTGCATATGTTGTTAGTTTAACTAGCAGATATCAAAGTGATCCAGGAGTGGATCATTGGACAGCGGTCAAAAACATCCTTAAGTACTTGAGAAGAACTAAGGATATGGTTCTTTCTTATGGAGGTGATGAACAGCTCGTTGTTAATGGTTACACCGATGCTAGTTGGAACACCGATCCGGATGATTCTAAATCACAATCTGGATACGTATTTATTTTGAATGGTGCAACAGTTAGCTGGAGGAGTGCAAAGCAAAGCGTTGTGGCGAGATCTTCAACTGAATCGGAATACATGGCTGCTTCGGAGGCTTCACAAGAAGCAATATGGATGAAAGAGTTCATTACAGAGCTGGGTGTGGTTCCTAGTGCGCTGGACCCAATGTCTATATACTGTGATAACATGGGTGCCATAGCCAATGCGCAAGAACCAAGGTCACACAAGAAGCTGAAGCATATTAAGCTACGTTTTCACGCTATTCGAGAACATGTCCAAGATGGGGACATAAAGATTTGCAAAGTACACACAGATATGAATGTGGCGGATCCGTTGACTAAACCTCTCCCGAGGGCAAAACATGACCAGCACCAAACTGCCATGGGTGTTCGGTATATTACCATGTAATCTAGATTAGATGACTCTAGTGCAAGTGGGAGACTGTTGGATATATGCCCTAGAGGCAATAATAAATGTAGTTATTATTATATCTTTGTGTTTATGATAAATGTTTACATTCATGCTATAATAGTATTAACAAGGAAACATTAATACTTGTGTGATTTGTAAACTTAAATTGAAGTCCCTAGTAAAGCCTCTATACATCACTAGCTTGTTGGTTAATAAATGATTGTGGTTTCCCTATCATGAACATTGAGATGTTATTAACAACAAGATCATATCGTTAGGAGAATGATATGGTGGACATACTCCTATAGATAAGCGTAGCATAAAGATCAAGTCGTTTTATTAGTTCAATTGCTATATGCTTTCTGATACATAGTAACCTAATTCCTTCGACCATGAGATCATGCATATCACCTTTACCAGATGGATGCTTTGATGACATCAAACACCACACCGTAACTGGGTGGTTATAAAGGTGGCATTGAGTGTTCGGAAAGTATTGGTTGAGACACATGGATCAAGAGTGGGATTTGTCCATCCATATGACGGATAGATATACTCTGGGCCCTCTCGGTGAAATGTCATCCAATTAGCTTGCAAGCATGTGACTGGCTCACAAGGGATCACATATCACGGGAACGAGAAAAGAGTACTTATCGGTAACAAGGTTGAACTAGGTATGCAGAGATACCGACGATCATAACCTCGGATAAGTAAACTATCGTGAGACAAAGGGAAATTGGTATCGTATGTAAGTGGTTCATTCGATCGCAAAGTAATCATAGAAATATGTGGGAGCCATATGAATTTCCAGATTCCTCTATTGGTTATTGTTCGGAGAAGTGTCTCGATCATGTCCGCATAATTCACGAAAAGTAGGGAGACACACTTAAGGATTCGACGTTGTTTGAGTAGTTATGGAATGATGAGAAAGAGTCCGAATGTTGTTCGGAGTCTCGAATGGGATTCGGGATATCACGAGGAGATCCGGAATGGTCCGGAGAATAAGATTCATATAAGGAAAGTCATGTTTCGGAGTTGGGGAATGGTTCCGGTGTTTTCATCGGGAATGTTCTAGAAGGTTCCAGAATGTCCAGCACTCTAGAGGGGAAGGGTACATGAATGTGTTATATCAAGTTGGTACATCATGTACTAAGTGTCATCGCTGAACAAAATAGAGGATTTAATCAAATCCTTGTTTGAAAAGTCAAACGCCAATTTGAAAGTCAAACGGCTTTTGGGAAGTGGAGGGGAGGTGGAATCCGAGTTGGGGAGGAGTCCCTCCACCTCCACCGCCGGCCCACCTTGGGTCCGAGTTGGGGAGGGACTCCCCTCCCCTGGCGCGCCTCCCTCCACCTATAAGAGGAGGGGCAGGGCTCCCCTCCTAGACACACAACTCCTCCACCTCTAAACCCTAGCCGCCGGCGCCGCCACCTCCACTGCCGCCGCCGCCGCCCTAGGGCAAACCGCCGCCGCCGCCTAGCTAACCCTAGCCGCTGGCTTGCCCCCTCCTCGACGTGTCTAAACCCTAGATCGTCGAGGGACTCTCTCATACTCCACCATACTCGCTCCGGCTTAAGGCGAAGCCCTGCGAGATCTCCCCTCTACTTCCGGTACCACGCCGTTGTGCTGTCGGAATCGCGAGGAGAGTGCTACAACCTCTGCTGCCTGCTGGAACAAGGGAGAGGAAGGTCTTCGTCGAGTACCGAACGTGTGACCGACTGCGGGAGCGCTGCCGGAACGCAGCGCCGGAAGGATCGTCTACGCGATCTTGAGATCGGGAAGAGTACGACTACATCACCCACGAGAATCCGCTCTCGTTAAACACTTTGGAATCTTCGAGGGTGAGTTATTCCATCGACTCGTTGCTACAATCTAGTAGATAGATCTTGGCTTGTTTGTTTGTATGCGATAGAAATTTTTTGTTTTCCATGCTACGAAACCCTACACAAGCATGAAGTTTACCGAGTACTACAAAGAGGACGCAAAGAAGAGGAGGGACAGGAAGAACCAGTCGGTGGCTAAAGATAAAGCCGAGGTTGAAGAGCTGAAGTTGAAGGTGAAGACATTAGAGGCAAAAGTGGACGAGAAAGCAATGGACAAGTTATTGGAGGAGAATCTTCGTGCGATCATCCCCCCTGGGTTGATGGAGGGGCTAGCTGTTTGGAATGCGGGAGGTTGATAGGGGACAATAAACGTGTCCAGCTTTAGCGGCAACAACTCGAGCATCAACGTTAACGCGTCGCCGGACTTGGTGACCCCGCCGACCACCATCGCCGCGGCGCAGCCGCAAGAGCTTATTGTCGCACAGCTGCCCCCTGCTACTCCCGCCAAAAATACCAGTATCGCACAACCGACGGTGGCACCAGTACTGAGGGAGAATGCTGATGATAGGCCTACAACCGAGATCGGCCGTGTGTCGACATTAGCCGAGCTCAACGCCCTCACCAAGGTAACTAATATCATACTCCGCTTCATCTTCTTTATGCGCCTTTGGTGACTACCACCTCGATCATGATGCCCAACACATATGTGTCGATATTTAGGACGCTGCTTGCGTACTACTCCACAAAGTTGCCGGCGGCGAGTTGAGGGATGTTGCCAAGGGAAATATCATACAACCGGAGAACCGCACGATGCACAACAATGCAATGGACGATGCCGTGATGAGGGTCCGGATTGCTCGGGTGTTGCCAGGGTGCGACGACATGGACCCCCCTTTCAACCTCAGAGAGCCCACGAACACAAGACCCTTGCAGAATGCCACGGCTGACCCTTGACATGGCCGAAGACTCAGATTCGTCTTACGGGGCACCTAAGCGCCACCTCGATCGTTCGTCCACCACCTCCGAAGCCACCCGTCGTTGTCGCCACCACCAGGCGCCACCAACAACTGCTAGGAGCGTGTGGGCCGCCCCAAGGCGATGTCGCCGTTGCAACGCAACCGCCGTCGCCCTCGCCACCACCATCACCACATGGCGGCAACAACGATGCTGATGAAGAATTTGTCAACATCGACGACTACATCAACACCGGCGCCGACATAGGATTGTACATGCCTGTTGTGGATGAAGAACCCTTCGTCGCTCGCGAGGGTCAAGGTGGGCGTCCCACTACATGCACGCAATGCCTGGTCTTCCATGGTTTATCTCAAGAGACGCCTCCGGCCGCCGATCAACAGGAGAAACCTGTTGGATTTGTCTTTAGCCCTGGCACACTCCAAAAGGTGGCCGTTGAGCACTTAGCATCCCCAGTGGAGGAGCCTGCTCAGAAGACGAAGAAGCACATGAAGAGAGGTAAGAAAGCCAAGAGCCAACCTCCTCCGAAGAGGATCCGGGCTAAGGATGACGTCGTACCAGCCCGTGAGGATGGCTTGCCCAGGATACATATAGCCGGCGAAGCGATACTGACTCCGGAGCTGCTTCGCCTTGCTGGTGGACATATGTTCGCTTTGAGTGATAGTATCAAGACACTAGAGGGCATTCTTATTAAATACAAAGATCCAAATTATCTGGTTTTCACTGTCAAGGTGCCATCGGACGTGTACTTTGTCCATGAAGCCCCTGCGGACGTGTTCTTCATAGCGTACGAGGACGTCTTCAAGCTGTTTCTCTCGAAACGGCTGGACTATAACATGGTCCGCCTATTCGCGCTCAATCTGGCGATGAAGACTAAGAGAGAGCAGACCCCCTACATCGCGATAGTGGATCCCTACTACATGCGTGATAGCCAGTTGAGGGAAGGATCTGAGATGCGTGCCAAGGCGACGACGTATCTCGAGAAGTTCATGGTGGACCACAAGAGGACGAACACGCTTCTTTTGCCTTTCTTTCCCGAGTAAGTACACACACCCCCTAGCATTGTTAACTTAGGCTTTCTTATAGCTTTCTTCCTTTGCCCTTTTCCAACATCCCGTTTCAATCGTGTTGTGTAGAGACAAATACTGCACACTCATCGTCATTTGCACAAAGTACTCGATAGCATCGTATTTCGACTCGGCGATTCAGAAGAAGAAGAAGGACTACACCAGAATAAGGGGTGTTTTGAATGAGGTTCTCGAGGGCTACGCTAAAAAGGGATGCCCCTTCGTGAACAAGGGGGAATGTATCAAGGATGACAAGCACGTGTTCAAGCACGTGCTCGAGTTCCCCTGCGTCAAGGAGCCGGCTACTGGCGGCGCCAAGGAGGCCTTCTACGCCATGCATCACCTTAAAGGGTTTGTCCGAGATTGCCATAACCTAACTCTGCCATCTAGTTTCCGAGCATGAGCCGAAAATTTGGCGCGAAGGGACGATGATGATCTTATAGAAGACTTCCATCACATCCAGGTTAAGTTGTCGGAAATCATCATGGAAGATGTCAACACAAGGGGAGGGGTCCTAAAACACAACAGAAGGTTGACTAAGAGGGAGAATGAAAATATTCTTCGTTAACAGGGTGACAACAGGACGTGGATGACGAAGGATGGCTATCTACCATTCCCGAAGCCGAGTGTTAGCAGTTCTCAACATTGATCGATGTGTGCGCCTAGAATTATCATAGATGTCTGTGTGTAGTGTTGTGTCACAAACTATATACTACCGTGGTCGTATGTTGTAAACTTCACTATTGTGGTCGTTGTCGTCGAAGTTCTATGATTATGATCGATGTGCTATCTTCTATGTTTACTGATCTTTTTCTTTAGTTTATGTGAATATATATGCATGTGAACCAATTTAGTTCTTTCTGTTGCATGATTTACTAATATGCCTTATCTATAGATATGCCTAAGTGGTACGTGGTGTACAAGGGTTGGGTTACAGGAGTCTACGATGAGTGGGAGGACTGTCAGAAACAGGTGAACAAGTTTAGCGGCAATAACTACACGCGACTCGAGAGGAGGCGGTAGCCAAGTGGAGGAACCACCTGTGGAAGGAGAACCAGATGAAGATATTGCTAGTGCTCTTGCTCTTGATCACCGTCATCACAACTGTATTCTGTTTGATTCTAGTGTAGGCGATGAACACTTCATTTGTAATGTGATGAGATGGTGAACTTTGTAACAAACACTTGTATAAATGTAACAAACACTTCATTTGACTTGTATTGTAATATGATGACCACTTGTCTATCTCGTTCGGGCTCTAAGTAGTGTGATGGCACTATATTCATGTTTGTATTATATTTTTTTTATATACTAAGTCAAATATACTGTTTCTGTATAATACTATATAATACCTGTATAATATTGTATATTTGGACAAGTTTCGATTTTTTTAATACCTGATATTCAAACCAGTGGAGCATCATTTTTACCTTCTGTGGCGCATAGAGCTTCAGTGGCGCATTTTCCAGAATGCGGCACTGAACAGAGTCCTGTGGCACATCAACCAAAATGCGCCATAGAAGTATCATGACTTATGTGGCGCATTTTGGAATGCGCCACAAAAGTTTTCATCAGTGGCGTCCCTGCCATGCGCCACAGAAGACCAATATAGATGCGACACTGATGAAGGATTTCCTAGTAGTGAGTCTAGAGGAGAGACGGAGGGGCGCCACAGGGCGGCTGCACCCCCAGGCGCGGCCTAGGGTGGGCCCGCGCCTAGGCAGGGTATGGGCCCCCTAGCCGCCTCCCAGCCTCGCCTCTTCGCCTATAAGAAGCCCCCGATGCCTAAACCCTAAGTACCCGATCAATATTCCACGAAACCGTCTATAGCCGCCGCCACCATCATCCCTAGATCGGGGGGATCTGAAGCTCTTCTCGGCACCCTGCCAGAGGGGAGATCATCCCGGAGGCCTTCTTCTTCATCATGCCAGCCTCCGGTATGAAGCGTGAGTAGTTCCACCTTGGACTACGGTCCATGTAGTAGCTAGATGGTTGTATCTCCTCCTTGTGCTTTCATGTCTAGATCTTGTGAGCTCCGTTCATGATCAAGATCTCATCTATTTGTAATCATGCATGTTGTGTTTGCGGGATCCAATGGATATTGAGATTACTATGTCAGATTGATTAATGGTTTTGTCTTATTGATTCTATCATGTCTGTGTTGTTTGTGATCTTGCATGCTCTCTGTTGTTAGTAGCTATCTTGGCCAAGTAGTTCCTAGTGACTCCAAGAGGGGGTATTCATGCTCGATAGTGGGTTCATGCCTCTATTTAATCAAGGAAAGTGACAAAAATCTCTAAGGTTGTAGATGTGTTGTTGCCACTAGGGGTAAAACAACGGTCTCTTGTTCATGGAACAAGTGGATTGTTTACCTTACACACTTTGATTAAAGCAGTTGTCTGTTGCTTGCAACTTAATACTGGAGGGGGTTCGGATGATAACCCAAAGGTGTATTTCTAGTCATAGATGCAGTTGGATGGCGGTCTATGTATATTGTTGTATTGCCCAATCGAATCTCATAGGATCTTTTTGTCTGGTATTGCATTGTTATGCCTTACTCAGTCCTGTCAATTGCCCTGCTGTAATTTGTTTACCTAGTATGCCATGTTTGTTTATCTAAGGAGAACACTTCTAGTAAACTATGGACCCAGGTCCAATCTTTACCATTAATACATCTTCCACGGTTACTGTTTACTTGCTGCAAACCATCATCACCTTCCACACCATACAGTTAATCCTTTGTTACAGCAACCGGTGAGATTGACAACCTCACTGTTAGTTGGGGCAAAGTCTTGAGTTTGTGTTGTGCAGGTTTCCACGTTGCTTGCAACACCTTTGGGACGTTTCCTTCCTCCTACTGGTTCGATAACCTCGGTTTCTTACTGAGGGAAAACTTACTGATGTGCTGCATCAAACCTTGCTCTTGGGGTTTCCCAACAAAGCGCTCCACGTTGACGCAGCGCCATCACGCTCCCATCCACATCCTCAACCAGTAAGCAACGAAGGAGGTCGCCCACGGCCAGGAACAGGTACGAGGACAACGGGTCACCCTGGCGCAACCCATTCCGGCACCTGATCCAGTGGTCCGACACTCCATTCAGAAGCACCGCCACCTTCCCGGTGGACAGGATTGCGGCAACCCAGCCACGGAATCCGGCGCCAAAGCCACGGGCGTCAAGAATCGTGTCCAGATCTTCCTAGTTGACTTAATCGAAAGCCTTCTTGAAATCCAGTTTCAGCATGACGACCGACGCCTTACGGACGTGGCAGCTCTGAACAAGGTCCATGGCGTATAGGAAGTTGTCTGTGAGGGTCCTCCCCTTGATGAAGCTGGATTGCTCGAAGGCAATGAGCAACTCAATGAAGGACTGCAATCGAGTGGTGAGGATGCGCGTGACTAGCTTCATAAGACAGTTCTGGAGCAAGATAGGGCGAAAACCGTCCGTCGTGAGCACGTCTGCCTTCTTAGGAAGCAGGGCAATAAAGGCACGATTTACACCATCGAGGGGAGACGTACCAGCATGGAAGTCTCTCAAGAAACTTAGAACGTCTTCGCGCACCACACTCCAGAAAGCACGGTAGAATGCAGGACCAAAGCCATCGGGGCCGGGGCTGCTACCAAGCCTCATAGCAAAAAGGGCGTCCCGAGCCTCCTACTCCGTGAACGGGGCGTCGAGAGCGTCGAGGCCAGGGACTCTAGGTAGAACGCGACTGAGATCGAACCCCCAGGCAGGAGGGGCAGAGGTCCCCAAGAGCTCGGAGTAGAAGCGATGCAAGATGTCCGCTTTATCAGAGTGATTGAAGAGCACCCTGCCACCATCATGCAACACCTTGATCTGGTTGCCGCGAAGACGCGCCGATGCGCATGCGTGGAAGAATTTTGTGTTGTCTTCACCAAGGCGACATAGCTTGTATGTGAACCACTGCCTCCAATACAGATTCAGACTTCTGTACGCTGCAGATAGGCGATCCCGAACCATGTGCCGGGCTTTTTGTGTTGTCTTCACCAAGACGACATAGCTGGACCGGACCTGTGCTAGGCTTTTTTTCACGTGCCCACGTGCTGGCCCGCCAGAAGGCGGCCCGTTGGCCAGGTTTGGCCCTAACATCTGGGAGAGGTGCTGTCAAAAAAAAAAAGGACCGGAGGGGAGAAACGGAGGCTGCGAAACTCATCGCCGTTTCTGCCTCCTCCCCGCGAGTCCTCCTCGGGCGGCGGCAGCGGAATGGCGGAGCCGGCCTGGATGCGGAGGCAGATGGAGCAGATCCTGGAGCTGGACATGGAGGAGCTCGAGGTCGAGGAGGTCGACGATTCCGGCTCCTCCTCCTCCTCCGACGTCGCCACGTTCCTCAGGTCCAAGCACACCCCACCCCTCGCCCCAATTTTACCATTTCCCTGTGCAAGATGCTCAAACTGCGGCTTACTCGTGCGAAGAGTGGAGAGGGGTTTCGCCACGATGTGTTGTAATTGACACAGTTTGAGCTGCTAGTTTCCGGTATGCTGTAATTATTATTCTGGAAATACAAGTTGTGCCTTCTACCCTCCTCAACAATCTGAACCCAGAGGAGGTGGAAATTGGGGTTGAGGGAAGCTTTCGACCTTATTACTGAAGACGGCCATGCGCTCGAAATTAAACTCAGTTTTAGAGTTGTACAAGCTGGTGGTGCGATGGTCGGTAGGCAGTGGCACTCATAGGTTTCGATTGTTCCAAAATTGTAACGATGTTGATACATCAATTCAGGAATCAAGATTGAATGGTGGTATTCCTCTTTAGGGTGAATGCCTGATCTGATGCTGTGAAGAGTGATGAAGTAGTTTACACGGTACTCACAATTGCTCTCACACTTTCAGTGATTCCATTCATGATTACATGTTTTCCCCTTGGTACAGTGGGATGAGGACATTATTTGAGTGTTTGCTTTGAGCTGGATTGCTATCCTCATTCTTTTGGTTATAAGGGAATGTAATGTATTGGGCATCGGCGTACCATCTGTCATAAGCAGCTAGTAAGAATAAGATGAATGCAGTCATCCCACTGAAATCATGGGATGATCCCATCTATGATGAACAGACCCACCCTGGAATGTCAAGTGATTTTTTCGAACCAAACACACCATACAGTGTAGTCCACTGAAGTTTTACACTCGATGTACCAATTCTCTGATAAATAGTACGAGTAAATTCAGATCAGTTTGTTTATTTTCCTCATTCTTCTATCACAGAAATACTCATGGAGATCGAGAGACTAGCACTTCTGTAGAGTTTACATTTAATACTTCTCGGGCTTCCCTGAATACATATGTTGGTGGTAAGTATCAAGTTACTAACGCTGACCTTAGCATGTTTTGTTATGCTAGCTGCATAGTTTTGAAGTCTGTTTATGTGACAGAGGTTGATGATACCCGAGGAAGATTTGCTTTCTTGAATGGTGGTGCTGTCCTCAGTTTACCTATTTTTTATCTTCAAGGTAGCATTCCTACTGACTCTGCATTCAAGTATACTAGGAGTAAGGGAGTTTATCTCAAATAATCTGAGTAAAGAGCCAATGCATTTTCAGGTGTTCCTCATTATGAATAGCTGATCTATCTGTGCATAACATTGATTGCACAGCTTACTAAAATTACCTCATCTATTAAAGTTGTATCAATTTCACGGAAATCAATTGGGAGGGAAAGCTTCTTAAGTATAAAAATATCTCATATATTTCAAACCAACAAAGTACAATCGGAGTTCGGAGATACCCATCTGTGTTATCTTTCCACTTGTTGCTGACAACGTCATATTTATTAATGGCTGGCTAGCATAGCAAATTTATTCAAGTTTATGGCATACTTTTGCAGGAGTTGTTCTGTTTCCTGAAGCTGCCCTGACTCTTAGAGTAATTCATCCTACTTTATTAGCAACTGTTGACAAGGCTATTAATCATGTTGATACTCCATGCATGATAGGTGTGGTGAGTGCTACTCCCCATTGTTTTGCCATGTCATATTATAGTTTTATTTTTTGACAATTCTTCAACTTTAGGTTCATGCTGACCCACTCATTAATGATGGACGTCATCCTATTGCTTCAGTTGGCACAACAGCAGAGGTGTTTTTTCTCTTTTCACGGAAGTTCATACAGCCTAGAATCTTATATATTGTATTGAGATTTAGCATTTTATATTTGCTGGTTTCTTTCTTTCTGTTATTCGGTTATCTTTAGTTTGTATGCTTATCAGCTCATCGAACCTATATTCTTACTTTTTGGTGTACTTCATTGGTGAACCATTTTTGTGCAAATACCCAGCTAAGCTATTCAATTAACAGTTTATGTGTAGAAAATAATGCATGCCTCTCATTATGCCAAGCTAAGACATTGCATTTCTGGATACCCTTAGTCCCTTGCCAGTTGCCATCTGAAAGATATATATTGAACTGAGCGAAACGTAATGGTGAATTGTCATAGGGCATGCCCATTCTTTTCTAGATAACACATATGGTATGCACAGTATGCACAGGTAGAGTTGACAGTACTTGCAATGTCTTAATGGAGTAGCCTGTCATTACCATAATTCACCATTATTTGTGGAGTTGTATGTTAATGCTTCGATGTTTTCATTTTCTTCAACTGTACTGTGATAAGTTCTTCCCAGTAATCAGGTCTTCTTATGCTTTTGTTTGGTAACATAGATACAGAAAATTATGCGATTGGATGATGGCTCATCAAAAGTTATCACTCGAGGTCAGCAAAGGTTTTGCCTTAGACGCAGTTGGGTTGACGTCGATGAAGTAGTAAGTTTTTGACATCTAGTCTAATTACCTGTTATTCTGTAATGCTATGAACCAGAGCTCCATGAGGATGCGGCTTCTTTTTAACTTTTATGTATTGATAGCCATGGGGTGAAGTCCAAATCATCGAAGAAGATACGCCTTTAAGAACTCCAAGAGATGCATTCGGGCAGTTAGCTGCAAGTAATACCTTCAAGCAATGTGATTCATCGGTGCCCTGTTTTGGTGTATCTTCTTTCAAGCAGAAAGATCTTATGGACTCTGATTTGGATTTTGATTCTCTGTCATCCACTAGTACTTCAAGTGACCATTCAGTAACAGATACAAGAACATACTATTCCTCAAATGAAGACGAAGATCTCATGCCTGAACTGTCTTGGCAGAAGCATGAATCTGTGAATGAATTTGGTGCATTAAGTCAGTCAGTCAAGGATACCACCATGGGAGATGATGAAGATCTTTGGTTTGCATCCCCTAAATCTGTGTCGACAGTGAGGAAGAAACATGAACGGCAGAGACCATACCATGCTGCTTATAATTCAAAGATGGCATTGGAGGCTCCATTATCATTTTGGCCCCGATGGGCCTACGATATGTATGATTCATATTCACTTGCGTGCAGGGCTGCAGGTACGAGTTATTTGACCTCTTCTTGGCCATAATCATGATGTAGCAAACACTATGTCCATATTGTTCTATGTTCATTTAATTTCAGCCAAATAATATTCCTTCCATTTCTTCATATGTTAGAGCTGTGATTAAGGCTTACTGTATGCATGACCTGAGCTTACTTTCATGGCAGATATGTGGAGACAGATAATCACAAAACCAAGCATGGATGACTATGTGAAAAACCCAGATATGTTGTCGTTTCACATTGGAAGCAAACTGCCCGTGCCAGGATCTGTGAGACAGGAATTGCTTGACATTGATGGAATCTCATATCGGCTACAGCGAGAGATTCAGATACTGAAGGCCTTCAATCTCATACGATGTAAAAATTGCCTGGTAAATGATTCTTTTTACTGTAGTTCCTGATCATAATTTTAGCTTCTTTTCCAACTCCATCTGATGCCTCAGTCTTCATTGCATTAGTTCTGTTATGTGGTTTCTTAATCTTCACTGCTCTGGTCCTGCTTACTTGGATTAGGTTGTTGTTTGGTTTACCTATTTGTGGTTTGCAGTTGCAGCCACAGGTCTACTTGGTATGCTGGAGCAAGCCGCAGCTGCATGATAAGCAACAGCTGCGACATAAAACCAAATTGCCTTCATATAGGCATCTGTGCTGTGGCCAACGTTTTCAACAACCTTGCCACTTCCGGCAGATGAGATCTAGAAAAAAAGTTAAAACACACTGGTGTTTAAAGAGTTATGCAATTTTCTTCTGTGCACATTTAGTGTTTTGAATCTGACCAGGAAGCAATTCTGAACCACTGTTTCTCTACTTCTAAATAACCAAAACTCGCCACTTCAGATTTTCTTGAGTTGATATTTGGAGTTGGCTTTGAATATCAAGTCCCGTTAGCAACCGTTGTTTCCTTCGGGAAAACAGTAGGCAATTTACCTACTGCAAATATATTAAAGAGAGAGTGATGTACAGAAATAAGAGGGGAAGTCACATAAAGCTGGATGTCCAGCTATGGAGAGCCGTGTAGCACTTTCTTTTGGCTCTTGGGAAAACTATGTTTATTACTTCTTTTTTGAAGATCTTGGAGAATGGTCCTGGCTCTTTCGGACACTGGCTATTAATTTTAGCAAAAGGCATAACTAAACTTATGTGAAAATTCAAGGTAGTTTTAAATTTCAATTGATATGGCAATGTGACAATTCGATTTATTATTGCAGGCTCTCATTGCAAGACGTAGTGACAAGGTGGTAATGTCTAGTGATGACCCGGTTGGTGCATATGTCAAGCCGTACGACTCTGCGCAGGAGGTGATAGCAGTGCACAATGCGTCCGGGCTTGCACTCCATGGCAATCCTTCTAAAGATCACAGCTGGTTCCCAGGGTATGATCTCTTCTGCTCTAGTATGCTACTCTCATCTACTCTAGTATGCTACCAACTTGAACTGGAAAACGCAGCAGGCAACTTCCATAGTTGCACATATAGTTCGTTAGACCTACTCAGAGGAAGATTTTTTTGCAGATATACATGGACGATTGCATTGTGCGCTGCCTGTGAGTCCAACATTGGCTGGCTATTCAGGGCTGACAAGAGGAATCTTCTTCCAAAATCCTTCTGGGGGATACGCAGTTCCCGAATTTCGGATGATACACAATCAGCACATGACCGATCACCCACATAGAATGTTCTGTTGGAATGCCAGACCATACTGAATGTTGCTTGACGAATTCGTCAAGAATTTTGACCCCAGGACGTCTTTTGACCCCAGGACGTCTTTGTTCAGTCCAGTAAATTATCATACCGTCTCTTTCATGAGTCAGCTACTCTAGTGGTAGTGTTTGCAGAAGCTCGTGAACTACACCCAACTCTCAATGGAAGGCAAATAGCTCCCCAGTAAAAGGAACAAGCAAAATTATACAGCATGTTTTCACATCAAAAGTAAGTCAGGTTCATGTAGCCTGATCAGGTAACATTCCACATTCCATAGTTGTACACGGCAAAATCATACACGAACACAACTCAAACATGTTTGCAATTTTATTACATGATTCACATCCGAACACTGGATACCAGCTTGCTATAGCAAATCCTGTACACGATAACTGGGAAAGCAAGAATAAACAAGTGCATGCATCCAACAGCAGTAAATCATAGTCTAGGTCCAACAGCCTGGCCGGAGTGTGCCATAGGAGGCACCATGGCTTCATCTGTAAGAACGGTAGATGGGGCTGTACATGCAGCTCTCGGCGTACTTCACCAAGTCTCTAGGGCGAGGGAGATGGCTAGCCAATCCTGCGTAAAGAAAATGCCTGGATTTAGTGTTTGAAACATATCTAGAATGCTAGTAAACTGCACTAAGATATTATATTACCAAGGTCGTAGGCTTTCGCAGCGACACGAGCTGCAATGTTAGCTGAGATCTTCCTGATGCTGGAGAAGGGTGGATATATCAGACCTTTGTCGAAATGCTCTGATGTGACCTGTTCGGCTAGGCCTTCAGCTGTTCAACACCGGATGAAATCAGGACTTTACTGTTCAACATGGTAGCACACTACAGTGAGGTGGCACAATACTAAAAGATTTACCTGCAGCAAGGACCATATCATCCTTCACCCGAATTGCGCCCGAGATCACTACACCTAAACCAAACCCTGGGAAGATGTATGCATTGTTCGCCTAATGTTTTTACAAATGGAAATGATTAACTTCAGTCAAATACTCAAAATAAGGATCGACATATACACATGAATGCAGTTTTCCAACCTGGGCAGGTACAAAAAGCTTGTCGTTGTATTTTACTGGATCAAATGGGCTCCCACTACCAAATATAGCTCGACCCTACAAGAACATATATAATCTCATTAGGCACATGTGTTTGGACATGCTTTTCAGGGAGAGATGGCTATAACCGAATCTTTGGTTTCTCAAGGTTGGCATGGAATTATCATTAGTAGAATACAACCTGACTCCACGAATATGCCTGCTCAGCAGTACACTCAGATTTCGATGTTGGGTTGGATAGCGCAAGAATGATTGGTCTCTGCATTTTGTTGGAATTAGTGCACAGTCATCTGAATAATTATCAACGCAGGCTGAGATTGTTCTGTTCTTTTGATAACAGTATTGATGTCAATGATGCCAGTTTTACCTTGTTAATAGAAGACATAGCCCCAATCACCTCCTTGGTGAAACTTTGACCCACACCAGCTGATCCTATGAGTGCTGTCGGTTTAATATCCTGAAAACCAGAAACCAGTGTGCTGCCTGATAAGAAAAGGTATAAACCGAAACAATATATGAGTCTCTCAAGTTCAGTCTAGCTCTGTACCTTGATGGCACTTAAAAGATCCTTGACTGGTTCATGTTCATGCGCATATAGCTTCTTAAAAGGCTGTATTGAATCTTTACGTGAACTCACGATCAATCCCTGGAACCCACAACATATCAGCTCATGGTTTGCTTATCCATAGGTTTATAAGCTGGGAGGGAATTGTTTGTATAAATACCTTTGAATCAACAAGCCAAATATTTTTGCGAGCCTCTTCGGGTGAAAGGTGGGACTGGAACGACATAACATTGAGTTAATATCAATAATTAACACACTCCAGAGCCCAACAAGACAAAATTTAACAGCAACTACCTGCATTGACATCTCCAAAGCAACTAGTTCAGCAATGCCTGTACCAGCCTGCAAGAATGGTTAATTGGGCTTCGATTACTCACAAACTTAAAACCAATTGATTTTTTTGAAGAAAGGCAAAATACTTGCCACTTTCATCAATAAAGAAGTGAGAGTTGGCTGGTTTATTAGCAGGAAACTGGCTGAAAACCGGATTAAAACCAACATGAGTGTCATGATTGGCAGGGTTCACTAGAGGGACCATATGGAACAAAAAAACTGACTATCTTAGTATGTACTCCTTCCGTTCAGAAATATAAGACATTTTAGCTTTCTGAAATGAATGTATCTAGACCCCTTTTAGTATATAGGTTCACTCCGAACCTCTACGAAAACCTATACGCTAAAAAAGTCTAGATACATTCAATTCACAAAGCTAAAACGTCTTATATTTCTAAACGAAGAGAGTAAACTATAACGAGTGGTTCTAAAGAACCGACAATGTCAGATTCGATGTCATTCTATTTCTAAAAAGAGAACTCAACCTAAACTAGCACGGTATCAATGTTTTAGAATTTAGCATAGCACGTCCCTAACAAATCTCCATTTGATCATTCAGCTCAATAGGAATGCAAAGTAATATGCGATGCAGCAGCACTGGTAGATGCCACTTTGCTGCAACAATCTGCAGTAACCATGAGTATAGCAGGACCTACTGTCTGTGCAATAAGATCACTAACCTCTCCCGCACCGAAGAATAGGAATCTGTGATCAGCTAAAGTTCCACCAACGAACTTGAGACCAGCAATAAGGCCCGCAAGGACCACCGCAGCCGTGCCCTGTGTATATACCAAAGTTAACTTCTGCTGTTGCGCAACACAACGCATAAGCAAATCCACTGGTTTTGCTGAGAGAGAATCATAATAATTCCAAGATACATGGGACGGAAAATCTGATCACTGATAGTACCTGAATATCATCATTGAAGACAAGATGGGTTCCCTTGTACTTCTCGAGAAGGGTAAACGCATTGTGGTTTGCGAAGTCTTCAAACTGTAAAGTTTTTTTACATGCCAAAAGAATAGAAACGTGAATGAAATTTCGGTAAGCAGGGCGTGATAACAGTTCAGTTACAGACTGAAACTAATGATTCTCTTGAGTGTTTCTTACCTGGACAAGAGCCTTCTGCCCATAGTTCTGCTTAACGGCAGCCATGAACTCATCCAGAAGCTCAGCGTACTCCTAAACCAGGAAATTGAGATGAACTATATGAGGACTCATGACCATATTGTGATAATTGAATTAGCACAGCTAAGGAAAAATGCAGAAAATGCGGAACCTGGCCAGTGGCCCTCCTCTGCCGTAGTCCAATGTAGAACTCATCATTCAGTAGCTCCTCGTTGTTCGTCCCCACATCAATGGTTATAGGTAAAGCCTGAGACGCATCGATTTATCAAATTGCTCGCTGTAAACACAGCAAGACACGGTCCAAATGTTAATGTGCTTACAGCAGATGGCCTGACGCCGCCAAGAGCCGTGTACAGAGCAAGCTTCCCCACGGGAATCCCCATACCCTGCAGAACATTATGATCACCATTCATGCTAAGAAACAAGGAAGCCAATAATAATGTATCCAAAGAAAGAAAGGTGAGGTCATCTGATCTGACTGACCTGGCAGCCAAGATCTCCTAGGCCTAGGATGCGCTCGCCGTCGGTGACAACGATAACCTGAATACTCTTCTCCGGCCAGTTCCTCAGCAGCTCCAGTACCCTTCCTCTGGAGCATCAGGAACAGCAGCACACGATGAATTCAGTTCGCTTCAACAGAAACTGGCTGCCTGCAGCTGCAGGTCGCGTGGAAGAAAAACGAACGAGCTAGGTGGGTCACCCATGAATTAGTTGGAAACGTACTTGTCTCTGAGGCTGATGTACAGGCCCTGCGGCCGCATGAAGATGGAGCCGTACTTCTGGCACGCCTCGCCGACGGTGGGCGTGTAGACGACGGGGAGCAGCTCCTCCACGTTGTCGATCATGAGCTTGTAGAAGAGCCGCTCGTTCCTCTCCTGGAGGTCCATGAGGAACATGTAGCGCTGGAGGGGGACCTCCAGCTGCCGCACGTTCTGCAGCAGGCGCTTCTCCTGGAGCTCCTGGGGCAGCACGGCCGGAGGCAGCAGGCCCCGCAGGTAGTGCGCGTCCCGCTCTTTCTCCGTGAACGACAGCCCCTTGTTGTGCCGCGGATCCCTCAGCAGGGAGTGGCCGCTGCAGCAGATCAACACCAGTTGAGCGACGCGCGTGTAGAACATGAACATCAGTTGAGCAAGGCAAAAGCCGTAGGTACCTCGCGATGCAGACGGCCCAGGGCGTGACGGGCTGGTCCTCGGTGGCGCGGTCCTCGCCGTAGGCGTCCTCCACGCCGCCGGTGGCCACACCCGCCATCGCGGCGTCGGACGACGGCGGCACGCTGCCGTTCTTTCCTTCCTCCTCCCCAGATCGTCCTCCCGCCATAGCAACGTACTGCGCCGCTCTCGGTGATCCTGTTCTCCTCCTGCTAGCTGCCTCTGTTGCTGCCCACGCCTCTCTGGTAGCAGATGCAATGCGAGCTAAGCTGCTGCGGTGTAGCCCGAGCATAAAGGGAGCGCGGGGAAGACGAGGAGAGCTGGAGAAGCCGCGCGGCGGACAGCGAAGACATGGTGACACCGTTGCCTCTTGTCCGGGGACACGTCGCAGGCGAGATGGCGCCACGCGCCCCCCACGGTAGGCCGGTTCTAGAAACTCTTGCGGCGGGGCAAAGGCATTCGCCCAGCTGGAGAAAATACTGGGCCTTCTCGGCCCGGTCCGGCCTCAAAGCCCAGCCCGGTCCAGGCTCGCGTCTCCACCTCAAAACCCAACCCACCATCCCCTCGCGAGCGTTCGTCGCAGCGCAGCACGTTGCCTTCTTCCTCCATCCAAAACAGCGCAGCCAAATCCGAAGCAGAGCACGCGACGCCCCGGCCGGGAGCGACGCCATGAGCCGCGCGCTCCTCTCCCACATCCTCCACCGCCCGCCCCTCCTGGCGTACGCGCACTCCTCTTCCTCCTTCTCTCGCGCGCACCGTGTACTGCGTGTACCTAAACGTCTGAGACCTTTCCCCCCTCCATGCCCTTTGGGTTTTGCGTGCAGGTCGAGGAGCGGCGTCCGAGGAGGGGCGATTCCTTCCCGCCTCCGCGCTCTCCGTCTCAACTGCACCGCGGCGGAAGCCACCGCCTCGACGGATGATGCGCCTGCTCCTCCGGCAAGGAAGTAAGTCCCCCGCGCCTCCGTCCTTGCTCGTGTGGTGTTCGACGTAATGCGCCTGCTAGACACTCCACCTCTCAGCGCGTGTTGTGTACTTAGGAGCTTGCATGATTTCCTGCACTTGGTTGAAGGTCAGGTTACTTTGTGATGCTTGAATTGTAAATGCAATGCTGGAACAGTGGAACGTTAAGGTTGCACGACGTCATGCAATGCAGCATCAGGATATACTAGTGCTTGTGTTTGTACATCTGGTATAGTGTTGTGGATGTTTTAGAGGGTGGCGAATGCCAACGCAGGAGTTGAGTTGTGGTTGCCGGATACAATTTCCTGCAAACCTTAACCAACTGTTTCAAGGAGCGCAAGCTTGTCATACCACAGCCTCCACTTCAGTTTTTTGTCCCACCATATTCATTGTGCTAAAACACATTTGTTTTCCTATGCTTGAAACCCGTGCTTAACATAACCTTAAGTTCAGAACAAAAATCAGACATGTTCAATGAGCCAATCCCAACTTCACACACTAAGTAATACTGCATGGAATCATATGGATATTATCGTGCATTCAATCTAATTACCAGGAGATCCCTTGTATGTTCTGCACAAAAAGGAATTCTTTGACCTTTTTGTGTGTATACACAACTTTCACTATTGGCGTCTCATACGAATATACAAGTCTCATGTCAACTTCTGCACAGCGATTAAAATTGATATTCTTGTGATGTTTTAAAAATCTTGATCTTAAATTGGTCCATGTTGGGCTAATTAGTTTTCTTCACACTGTTGTTTATTCACTTCTTTGCTTTCTTCTAGTCTTGCAGCAGACAATAATGTGGACTTATTGTGAAGGCATGATAGCAAACAACAGATATCGTGGTAGTCTAGTCAGTATTCTCTTTTTAAGGCAGTCTAGTTAGTATTTATCATGGAATTATTTGGGCAAGTAAGAACTGTATGATGCATACTGTAGTAAGGGAACTTGTGCTTAGGTGGTGTTTTTGTTGTGCATCTCTTCTGATTTTGGCCCTCTAAGTGCACAGGTTTCCAATTCATTCTGTATTTCTCCTAGGGATGCCATTCTTTGCTCTCATGGTCATGTGCTTTACTATTAACTGATTTTATGCATTATAAGCTTGCATGAGAGACTGTAATTCATTGCTTAAGATCTAAAGATGGGATCTATTTTTATGGGGTTACTCTTCATAGTTATGTAGTAAATTAGTATTCCCTGCAATATAAATAATATGCAATGCATTTGTATAGCAAGGTCGTGTGTAGTCCTGAATCCTGATAAATCCATTTACCTGTTTCCTTTTTTATTGTAATTTGAACAACAATCTATGTGTCTACCCACTGCAGGAAAAGGGTAGTTTCTGGTGTACAGCCAACAGGAATGGTGCACCTTGGAAATTATCTTGGTGCTATTAAGAATTGGGTTGCACTTCAGGTACTGCATATTTCAATTTGTAACTACATTGTTCATTTGTTCTATCTAATACAGTGGAAATGCTTTGGCTGTACTCTTAGTATCTCAAAAGTTTTCAAAGCATCAAAGCCAGGAAATATTAATCAAACAATATAGTTGCAAGGCCGGTTCAATTTTGACATTGTTCCACCTTCATCTAGTTGAGATGTGTTCGAGAACTAAGAAGCTACATGTCCAGTGCTAAACTAATTCCATTATATATATGTTTTGCATCTTCTTATCCTTAGTTCTGTGATAATTCCTTTCAGGATTTATACGAGACATTCTTTTTCATTGTGGACCTGCATGCGGTAAGCTGTCTCATGGCCATCCTACAACAAAAGTGCAATAAGCTTGTATAGTGTGTAGTTGATTGTGAATAGCTGATTAACATAAACTAGCTACCAGAATTCCTTTTTCTACTTTGCCTGGTGCTTTGGTCAAATTGGGATGCTTCATTTTACCTTGTATGGTTGGATACTCTTCAAACACAAGTTGCCTTTTTATAATACCTGAGGTTCATCAGTGTCTAATTAGACAACTTAAAGTAGTGTTAATGCTGTATATCTAAGCTACAGTGTTACCTTACAAGAACACAAGCAGCCGCATAGTGTTCATGTACGATTGATTTTTTAAAGATATTTACCTCCACGATTCATTCGGCTAGCTTAAGATTTGATAGTTTATGTTTACCACTGTGTTCAAACATGTGCAGATTACTTTACCATATGAAGCACCACAGCTATCTAAAGCTACAAGAAGCACCGCTGCAATTTATCTAGCATGTGGCATTGATAGCTCCAAGGTCTGCTTTGCACACTTATATTATGCTATACTTTGGTGTTCCTGATGTGGATTTCTTTCTGTTGCTGAAGATTTTATGATACTTTGTGTGTTCCAGGCCTCCATTTTTGTTCAGTCTCATGTCCGTGCTCATATTGAGCTGATGTGGCTACTGAGTTCTTCAACTCCTATTGGCTGGCTCAACAAGATGATTCAGTTCAAAGAGAAGTCACGCAAGGCGGTGCGTCATTCGCTGTACGATAGCTCCACTATCTACTTCTGTTTTAGCTGAATACCTCATAAGCCATCATAGTACAGAAGGAATTTTAAAAAATGATAGCTCAATTCACAAATAGGCATCTTTCTATGCTGTGGAGATTATGTGGCAATCGAAATAACACCTTTCCGATTCATGACTGATATGATTAACCTGCAGATAAAAATAAGTCTACATCAATAATATGCTCCGGCATCTGTTCCCTAGTGACTTGTAATATCCGACTGGGCATTGATGAAGGAAAACTGCTAAATTTAATACTCCTTTCTATATAGTCATTGAGAGCATGTGTTCTTGCAGTCCACTGATGTATGATCATATTTGCCTGACATGATTCTTGAGAGAGTAGTCGTATGTGATAATGACCAAACCCTAAGGTTATAACTTCCACACTTGAATGATTCGATGCATTATTGAATCAGGGATGAATATTCTTCTTGCAATAGAATCTTTGCTTTTATTTGGCATATGTTGTGTCTTGTGATTTTCTATCATGTGTTCCATTCGGTCATCAAGAATGCTTGCCTCACATCACATCAAGGGTGAAGTTCAGGCATCTCCGGGCTTCTGATTTATCACCAGACCACAAGTGTAATATCTTAAACTAAAGTGATATACTCACTTTGTCAAAATTGTTAGTTTTCTAGCATTACCATTTTACTGAATCTTTAATTCCATATTTATAGTGATCAGATCAGATGAACCCAGGTTTTATTTATGCATTCCGAATCAGTCCATATACAACTTTTATACATTTTTTAGTTCTGTTAGATTTAAAAAAAACATTAGCAATGTATTGTATTGCTCATGTTCTCTTCTATTACCAGGGTAATGAAAATGTTGGAGTGGCACTTCTGACGTATCCCGTTCTAATGGCTTCTGACATCCTTTTGTACCAGGTAAAGTTTGTCTGTGTCTACCATTGTGTTACGTTACTCCTGCTGTAAAAACTCATGTTATAAGCGTATAATTCAGCTTCAACCTTGTGCCTTTTACACTGCATTCCTAACCTTTGTGTTAAAAATACCTTATTTGAATGGTTTCAGTCCGATTTGGTACCTGTTGGTGAAGATCAGACACAACATTTGGAATTAACTCGTGAAATTTCTGAACGTGTAAATAATCTCTATGGTGGAAGAAAGTGGAAGAAAATGGGAGGGTGAGAAAATCTGTATTATTTTGTACATTCTTTGAGATACTACTAGTACCTGTCTCTCACTATGATAAATATCATGTCTGTGTTTGCAGGAGAGGTGGTTCATTATTTAAGGTGTGTGTAGTCATGCATACACAGGGTTTGTCATCATTTCCAGATTCAACCCCTTGAGCAGTGGATTCTTTGCTCTTTTCCTGACCGAACTTCTCTGGGTTTATTTAGGTTCCTGAAGCCCTTATCCCTCCAGCAGGGGCCCGTGTTATGTCCCTAACTGATGGTCTCTCCAAGGTAATTGACCGTTGTATCATTTCTTACCTGATTGCAAACTAAACTTAGTACTTTTCTATGGTTATTGTACTGCTAGTTTTGATGTTCATCCTTGATCATATATGTATTATTTGCAGAGCTGATTCGATGCACATGTTCTACTTACCTCCTCAATGTGCTGTATCTCTATGTACTGTACTGACGTTTGCTTATTGGTGATAGATGTCAAAGTCTGCTCCTTCAGATCTATCTCGCATTAACCTTCTTGATCCGAAAGATGTAAGTACAGAGTAATATGAATTAAGCGTTGTGCGTTTGTGTTATTTCTTCCATCAACTGACCATGTTTATGTTTATAGGTTTAAGCATTTTGATCTATTCTGATAGCTTTCTGACACTTTGCAGGTGATCGTAAACAAAATCAAACGCTGCAAAACTGACTCGCTCCCAGGGTCTGTAGCCCCTCCTTCCCTCTTCTCACCCCAACTTGAATTATTATATAGCCTCTGTAAGGAACTCATGTCATTCAATTTGTACACTCCAGCTTGGAATTTGACAACCCAGAGAGACCGGAATGCAAAAATCTTCTCTCAGTCTACCAGATCATTACTGGAAAAACAAAAGAGGTGGCTAACTTTTGCATGCTTGAATAGTACACCCGCTCACCAAGAACATGACACAGCGTCTCCTGCACATGGACGGTTTCATCCATGTCCAGGATGTTGATTGGAAACATAATTTACCCAATTTGGTTTTGCAGGAAGTTGTTAGCGAATGCCAAGATATGAACTGGGGGACATTCAAGGTCACCCTTACGGATGCCTTAATTGATCATCTGCAACCTATCCAGGTGATAATCTCAATATTTGTGTGGTCTGATCATGTTCACCCTTCGTGCTTATCCAAGTATAATTAATCATTATACCCAACGATCTAAATTGCTAACCGAATCAGTATTCACTTGTATAATCAATTTCTTCTTGCATATGCCCTCTGGTTATTAAATTCATCTTTCACAATTCTGTAGGTCCGATACGAGGAGATCATGGCTGACCCAGCTTATTTAGATAGTGTTCTGGTAGATGGGGCAGGGAAAGCTTCTGAGATAGCAGACGCCACCCTCAACAACGTATACCAAGCCATGGGTTTCTTGCGCAGATAGCGTATGTTTCATCATGCAGCTACGGGTTCAAATTTTTTGAGAACTGCACAATAGTAGTCTTCTTGCACTTGGCCTTTCTACATCTCCAATTTACACGTGTGTTGCTACTACTAGTCATTAACAGAAGAAGTGACAGTCTGTTCATGGGATTGTGAACAAATTATTCATTGAAAGTTTATGTCCAAATTCCATTATGGTTATAACTTGGAATTTGAATAAGTGCCTTGAGCGAAGCAAAACTACTGCTCCACCCTTGACTGCCTTCTCTCCATAAGATGCGGGACAGTGTCTAATGACTGGTTAGAGAAAATTACAAAAAACCACCACAATTGAGGCTAGGTTTTTAAAAGACCACCAAAAATTTAAAAAATTCAGATAGCACCGTTTTTGGGGCAAGAGGTTTTAGAAAGCCCTGATCCGCCTCTGACTCGGGACTAATGACGAAACTGACAGATGGGACCCGGTTATCAGGCCGACGTGGCGTCGTTTTTTACAAGAAACACCTCCAGACTTTATAAATTCTAATCCTACGTCCTTTTTCTCCTTTTTTCAACTCCTCATAAAAATTCTTTTTTATTTCTTTATTTTTTATTTTAATTAGTTCATACATCTGAGCAGAGCAGTTCATACATCTGAGCAGAGCCGTGAGCCTGTGAGGACGGCCGAAGGCCACAGGTCAGAGCGGACGGCGCGGAGCCGGCGCATGGTCAGGCGTGTGGCCGGGCACGGACGACCACGACGACGGCCAGGGCGGCCACGACGACGGCCGGAGCGTCCGGCCGAAGGCCACAGGTCAGAGCGGCGCCTAGGACTTCTCAGCTTCCGCCGCCGTCGCCTCCTTCGACCCGGCGCAGGACGACGAGCTCCTCGTCCTCGACGCCCTCCAGGCCCACGCCGCCGACCGCCTTGCCGCCCTCTCCGCGCACCAGCAGGGGCAGTCGGGCCCGGTACTCTCGCTCGCGTTCCTCTCCAAGCTCCTGGACGCCGTGGTGTCCTCGGACGCGGCCTTCTGCGACGCCCTCGCCGTGGGCCCCGTCGGCGCCGCGCTCTCCAGGGCCCCCGCCGACCGCCTCGCCGCCGACCTCCTTGACCGCGCCGTCAAGGCGCTCGACGTCCTCATTCTCGTCTCCCTCGCGCTCGCCTCGCTCCGGGGATCCCACCGCGCCGCCCTCACTGCCGCCTCCTGCCTCCACGGCTCTGACAGCGCGCCGATGCTCCACCGCGCACAGTTCGCGCGGGCGCGCCGGGCAATCGCGAAGCTGTTCCCCGACGCCGGGTCCAGGGGCGGGAGCTCAGTAGCCTCCTGGACGAGATCGCCGAGGAGGACGAGGCGGTGGCGTCCGATTTAGAACCCGAGGCCATGGCGTCCGTCAGCGAGGAGCACGCGGGCGACGTCGTGGAGCGCGCCGAGGCGCTGGCCAGCGCGTGCAGGGCGCTCGAGGACGGCTTGGCCCCTCTCGAGCGACAGGTGCGCGCCGTGTTCCACCGCGTGGTCGCCAGCCGCGCGGAGGTCGTGCGTTGCTTCGAGCACAGCGCGCGCAGCGGCAGCGTCGGGTCCGCCTCAGCCTCGCGCGGTCCATTGGCGTCAGCAACTTCTCTGCGGCCAAGATGGAGCGCCTGGTGTCCCTCGCCGCCCTGCCGCCGGCGGTCAACCAGGTGGAGCTCAACGTCGGGTGCAGGCGAGAGAATTTATAAAGTCTAGGAATGTTTCTTGTAAAAAACAACGCCACGTCAGCCCTGATAACCGGGTCTCACATGTCAGTTTCGTTATTAGACCCGAGTTAGAGGCGGATCAGTGCTTTCTGAAACCTCTCACCCCAAAAATGGTGCTATCTGAAATTTTTAAAATTTTTGGTGGTCTTTTGAAATCCGAGTCCCAATTGTGGTGGTTTTTTTAAATTTTCTCGACTGGTTACGAATATTGCACTCCCTATATTACTCCCTCTCTTTCATAATGTAGTATGTGTTGTCTGAGTAATTTCGTTTGCCAAAACTGCAAACATACTACATTAGAGCATCTCCAAGAGCCTTCCTATGTGTGGCTAGGATTGCTAAAAACCAAAAAATATAGCAATTTGGGTCAAAAACGTTGCTTCAACATCCTTTGTATAAGTGGTCCTCCCACAATATTTTAGAAAGCTGAGTATATTGGCACCTCCACTTTGTATATATGCAAAGTCTCTAGCCACTTCCTATAATTCCCAAACTTGTTCGTGCACTGCCCGGGAGAGGCCAACTGCCGCCCAGGAAGCTTCCGCATGTGTGCTTGCCGTCGGCAACAACGGCCATGGAAGGCATGTCTGACCTCCCTCACAGCCCCGCTGACCCCTAGTGAACCTCCCATAGCCTCGCCACCTTGTTCCGAGCCCACATCAGAGCCCTCTGCCGATTCCGGACGACCGAGTCCGATTTCGACCGTTTTCGGCCGGATTGAACCCCGTCGCTGCATGATCCATCGATTCATTGCCCTTTCCTCTCGCGGCCGGCCGGCGTGTTCCGCCTGAATGAACGTCGACAGTTGCAACACGACGGCGACCCGCGCCACGCGCGCCGTCATCCCTAGCCACCCCCGTGTGTCGCCGTCCCCAGCCAGGCCCATGCGCGTCTTCGATTTAGCAGTGCAGTTTGGCATCGGGAAGAAAGAACGGGGAAGAAGAGAAAAAAGAGAGAACCCCCATTGACAGGTGGGTCCCACAATTTGGCAATTGCTATTATAGGAAGGCTGGGAAAATATGTTTGTGTTTGGATTGCTAAAGCTTCTCTCCCCTCTTCCTATACCCGATTTTTAGTAATCCAATATACAAATGTAGAATCTATCTCCAAGCTGACCTTGATCTGGCGCAAAGTAAGGTCATGTCTCGCGGCCACATAATCACCATCCCACGTCTCCAATTGTGCATTTAATTACGAGACTTACTCAAGTTTAATTACGGTCACTCCTTACACATCGGTGTACCTTGTTCTGACTAAAACACATGGTCACTCCACTGCATGCTTCCACTTGTGCATTTAATTACGAATTCCAAAATTTTAAAATGTTTTCTAGCTCAAACCATTATCCCAATTAAATTATATTTTTATTGTTAGACTAGTCACGACGAGATCTTCGAAATAAGATCACATGTCGATATGTTTCGACGTCTTCTTTTTTGAGGATGTAACTTTTTGCTAGATGTAACCATCTCTACTAAGGATGATGTAACTGTTTCTGCTAATTCAGATGTAACTTTTTGCTGGATGATGTAATTTTTTTTTCTGTAAATTGGATGTAACTTTGATCGGATGTAACTTTCACAAATTTACATCCTCTAAAAAATAGTCGAAACATATTGACATGGGATCGAGTTTTAAAGATCTCGTCGCGACAAGCTCAACGATGAAAACAGATCTTGAATCGGATAAAAAGTTTGATCCAGAAAACATTTTAAATTTTTGGATTTTGTAATTATATACATGTGATAAAGTGCATGCAGTATGGCTGAGTAGTGTATCCCTTTTTAGAATAAAGCTAAAACTCATTTGTTTTTTCTATTCCAAAAATAGAAATATTAGTGGGCTGTCTAAACTGACCTTATTTTTTTTGTTAAAACGAGGTCGACCTCGGTGGAGCCGCGCCCATATACAAATGCTCTAGGAGATGCTCTTATTATGGAAGGGAGGATAACAGAGGATGCACTCTTTAACTGAAATGGAAACAAAGCTCGGTGTTCACCATATCCTTGCTCCGGCTGTAGGCTTATAGGAGTGCCTGAGCAGCAAATACCATTTCAGAACATAACCACATAAAACATTAGACTTGTCCAGGTACCATCGCTAATTTAATCAACAGAGTAAAAGGTTTCATGTTAACCCTCCACCTAGGACTAACGCAGCCTGGCTGATGACTCTAGCAATCCTGTGAATCTCATGCTGTACAGATTGCCAGGACTCGGAAGTATTTGTCCTCTTTGCTGTCTGAATGGCATCATCAACACCTGGATACACTTCCGCCCCATAATCGTTGTACAGTGAAGGTCCATAAATCTGCATAATTTCTTTTCCGTAAGCACAATGATATCAAATGAACCAATAACGTTTTTTTCCTAAACCACAACAACTTACCATGTGTTTGTACCATGGTCTCCCGGATAGTCCTTCCCGCTCCGTGAACGCCCGTTCAGTCATCATCAATCGGTCATTGAGATCTCTTACCTTCAATGGATTGTTTCGCCAAGGGGACCAAACTTTCCATGTTTGTAGAGCCTAATTATGGAAAAAAAATATTATTCTTCTGAAAGTTAAAACTACGAACGAACAACTAGGCAGCAAAACAAGATACCTTAAGTTCAGAATCCACTTTTACAACTGCCCTGTCAAACTCTTTGATCGACTTGTGGAGGGGAGATAAGCTGACAGGCATTCCTTGTACTCTCTCATTTATACCCACAGCACCATTCTGTTAAGCAAGTGACACTATCAGAACCCTCCAAATTTAAACTTCTACTGCTCCCTCCGTCCTAAAATAGATGTCTCAGATTTATCAAAATTTAGATGAATCTAGTCACTATTTAGTATATAGATTCATCCAAATTTTAGAAAACTTGAGACATCTATTTTAGGACGGAGGGAGTACTAATTACTGACAGAAGATAAGCAGTTCGGACTTCTTTCCTCGTACAAGCATCAACATGTTTGCCATTGAATATTAAGAAGAGCTCCGAAGGACATGCTACCTCAAGCTCTGCAACATAAGAGCTGTAATTGAAGGGTAGGATCTCCTCATCTGAAAGCCTCAAAGCAAGAAGCCCCCACATGCTTGCCACTACAAGGAGATATGATGTTAACTTGAGTTTTGGACAGTGGCTTATGCACATATTCAACTATTCTACATATGCAACTGAATTTAGCACAGCGTATTTCCGACGATCGACTCAAGAAATAGTAGATATGACTGACATTGGACAATGCATTAATTTCTTCCCACATTTGTAAAGCATACTTCACTTTTATAATGATATAAGGAGCAACTCAACATATGTCCACTAGGACAATGCCTCGGAAATCGTTTCTACAGTTTATTCTATCACTTGTATCCCACTCATCCCTGCACCATGGCCAGCATACCCTCGCCGCTCAGAGTTGTACCCCCGACCTTGTCTCATTTGTCTTCGGACCAGTATCAGTTTTAGCACATGATAACCCATGTAGATAGAAAATGTGGGGTACCTGCGACATGCCTGCGGAACATGGGATCACCATACTTTTCCATCCATGTGAAGTCATCGTACAGGCTATGGTACACGGCATAATCTGCAAACAAGTAGCACTCTTATTCAATTAAATCGAACAAAAATTCAAATCATTTGAGAGTGCAAACAAAAAATATTTCATGGAATATAACTTAATGAACATAGGAAGATAAAAAAAACTTAGAACAAACCTGACCCAATCGACATGTCGACTGAAGGAATACCAATATGTTGAACAAATGCAGAATAATCTGATCCTCCACCTCCTAACCTTCCAATCTGTCATCAGAAATCTTAAACTTGCAACTAGTATAACAACAGCATCACACACCTGAACTTAGACCAAATGAAATATGTCTAAAATATATTTCATTTACTTGCCAAGTGCTCAGAATACTAAGAAAAAAATTGTGTGCCAGGCTTTGCCTAAACATTAATTGCTTACCAGGGTACTATCAGAAGCCATCCACATGTCATACAGACTTTCTGTTCCATTATCAGGATTTGGAACCTTTCTCAGACAGAAAAAAACACAAAATATTAAGATTAGAGAACCCTGGTCACTAATTAAATGTTTAATTTTTAGTAGACATTCTTACTAACGACAAATCCATTACATGGTAAACTATTCCATCTTTCAAATGTACTCCCTCTGTTCCACAATATAAGGCTTTTTAGCTGTTCCACAATATAAGCCTTTTGATGGAGACCAATTATAAGCAATGATAACACAAATGAGCACAGGTTAGAGAGAGAATAATTTACTGACTGTAAATTAGTTGCTCGACTGTCCCCTTGGCATAATCTCGTGAGTACAATTTGAGTCGCCCATAATTTTTGTCCATATACGAATTACAACATGCTGTTCGTGCCTAACTATGCCAAAACTTAGGGAAAGTTAGTTTATATACAAAGTTTGCCAAAAGAAAAATTGCCCAAACTTTCCTAAGGTTAGGTCATCAATATTGGAGCAAGTTTAGTTAGTCTAAGAGAATTTGTGCCAAATATTTGTGAGTTTTTGACATGTGGGACCCAGGTGTTATGAAGGAACTTTGCCACATCTGAGGCTCTGGACCAGATGAATGCCTAAACTTGGGGTGTGGCGAAGTCTGCCAAGGTTTGGTTTTTGAACAAAACAGGCCTTGGCCAAACTGGTGGCTTGCCACAATTACCTCCAGAACTTTTGAGTTTTGACCTAAATGCCATGGCACCATCCCCACAAAAAAATGCTATGTCACCATGGAAGCAAAGAAGCCATGGGCGGGTTGACCCTGACTAACATGATTGTATAATCTTTGAACTGAAAAGGCATGTTTATTTTACACTAGGATACCTGTTTACTCGCTTGCTTAAGCAACGCATCAAGTTGAGGAGTGGCTGATGCGTCCATTCCAGAATTACACACACCAATATCTACATTCAGGTAAGCAACAGTTCTCGAAGTTAGCATTGCCCTGTTCTCTTCAACCCATTCAGTGGATCCTATCTGCAATTTTTGAAAGAAATTAGTACAAGAAAGACAGGTGAACTGCTTGATAAGTAATAGTTGCAGGGAGAGGGAGAGAGATACCAATCCGTATTCTTCGGCATCCCAGTTACACAAAATGATGGTCCGACGAGGCCTCCAGCCCTTGTATTGTAGCTTAGACAACCTTTCAGCTAGCTACATTCGGTGGCAGTTAACAAGACAATGTGGAGCTCGGAATCATAGAGGGACATAGAGCAACCGGATATGACCTACCTCAAGCAATGCTGCCGTTCCGCTGTTCGGGTCAACTGCCCCAAATGTCCATGCATCGCGATGGTTGCCCAGGATGACATACCTGTATGTGCATGATAATTAACTATCTTACTGGGTATGTAGTTATGTACTGAATTACTTCACTTGCAAAATCATCAGTATTAATAAGACAGTTGAAATGTGATGCACAAACATGTTCATATCAGAATCTAACCTAAGGTGGTTCTTGCTATATATTTTAAAATTGTAATCCAAGAAATTTCTATTCAGGTAGTGATGAAATGTAGTCAATTCCAGTGAACAAATTTTGCTGGCCCTTTTATACAGGGTACTAAAATGCAGCATATGGTACGGATTTGGACCAAGTCACCAGTTCCCAGAAGTCACAATGTTGCCGACAGTAGGGGTTTGCTGAGGCACCGAAGTGTATGGTGGATTGTCAGCTGTTTGGGCATTTGGGGATATTGACCAGAAAAGGAGAACGTGGAGAATTTTCTATTTACCTATCAGGTTCTTCTTTCCCTTCAATCACTGCAATAACATTCTGAATAGTAGCCATCGTCTCATTCCCCTACGAAGAAACGCACAAGTGGGTATCAAATGAAGTCATGAAGCGAACCCATAAAAAGCAAAATCAGATGTCATCTCCACAGCAACTCACTGCATATGTCAGATTGAGTACGGCCGGCCCGGGGCCGAGACGGTAAACCGGCGCGCCCTCGCCGCCTTGCCAATCCTCTGGCGCGACATCTCCGCCGATGAGCTGTATAATCTCCTCTCCGTCCCTTCCCGACACCGGCAGAGCCGGTATCCCCGGCATGTCGTCTGTGGCCATCGCCTCCGCGATGCTCACTCGCTCGCACCCTTCCGAGGACGCCCACATCGGCGTCGTGGGGTCCCCCACCCCCTTGAACGTGCTCCCCACCTGCACGCCGGTCGGCGGCATCCACGGCCCATCCGGAAAGGCCTTCCCCGGCGTGTAGTCCTTGAAATCAGTGTATATCACCGCCGCCGCCGCACCAGCGAGGCGGGCGTTTCTCACTTTGTCACCACGGTACACCTTGCCGTAGCGCGCGATTGCGACCTTGCCGGTGACGTTTACACCGCGGGAGGCGAGGTAGGCGTAGTCCTCCGCGCGGCCGTAGTTGGCGTAGACTGCCTCGGCGGCGGCCGAGCCGGAAGAGGAGTAGGCGAGGAAGGTGGGGACGACCTCCGCCGCGTTGGGGTCGTCGGGGTAGGTGTCCTGCACCAACGCGAAGTCGGTGGTGGCGCGGCCTGGTGCGGAGAGGGAGAGGGAGCGGTGGGCGGGGTAGGAGAGGAGGACGGAGTAGGGCGTGACGCGGGTGGGGAAGGAGAGGGAGGAGAGCGTGGACACGACGTGCTCCGCGGCGACGGCGTTGGCCTCGGTGCCCGCGAGGTGCGGCCGGGCGGTGAGCGCGCGCAGGTGCGCGGCGGCGGTGTCGTTGGAGCCTAGGGAGAGGAAGAGGGAGTGGTAGTAAGACGGCCCGGGCGCGACGAGGAGGTGGTAGTAGGTGGCGAAGGCCGCGGCGACGAGGAGTGGGAACGGGTGGAGCCTCGCGACCGCCCGGCGAGGAAGAGGGGGAGGGGCGGCGATGAGCGGTGTCCGCGCGGAGGGGTCGTCTTCGACCTGGGGAAGCGGCATGGCTGGCGGCGTCCGGCACTGGCTAGTACCTGGCGTGCGCTGCGGCGGAGGAGCCGAAGCGGAGCGGGTGCACGGCTAGAGGACGAGACAGCGGCCCGGCAGTTTCCTTATCTCTCACTGACATCTGGGTCCCGGTGAGGTTTACGTTATTTAAGTTAGCGTTCGCTGTCGCTGGGGAGCGTGACGTGTGATTCGTCGACTAGTTCTTTTGTTTTTTTAGCAACGATTCGTCGACTAGAGTTAGGATGCAATTTTTTTGTCTTTATTTATACGGTGGGGTGGGCTTGGCTGAGTGGGTGAAGACGTGGATCGGCTTTTTCTTTTTCGAGAGTACACAAATGCGATAACTTAATTTTATAGAAGACAGAATAATATATACAAGAGCTGATCTCCGTACAGTCATAGGAAATCAGAGATTCAGCCAGAGAAAAAAGCCTACTCTCGTATCATTAGGGCTTCCTCTCTCTCACGATCTCAGACGTGGATCGGTTTTTATTGGGCGATCCTCTAAGAGCATCTCCAAACCCATGCCGAAATCTTGACTTTTTGGCTGGATGAAACATTGGGTCTGGGTATGTTGAGTTTTCCACTCACGTATCCAGCGAGTTTCCGCGTTTGACTAAAATTTAACAAATTTTGGCAAACTTTAGACAAACTTTAGGCGAATATAAGCGGTTTTGAGCGAATATGAGCGATACGGACAAACTATGGGCGAACTTTGTGCGAATATGGCGATACAGATGAACTTTGGGCGATATGGACGAACTATGGGCGAACTTTGTGCGAATATGGGCGAATATGCCCAAATTTTGAGCAAACTTTGGCGAATATGGTCTATTGGACAAACTTTGGGCGAAATTTGAGCGAATATGGGCGATATGGACAACTTTGGGCGAATATGCCCAAATTTTGGGTGAACTTTGGACAAATATGGTCTATATGGGCGAACTTTGAGCGAACTTTGGGCGAATATGGGTGATACAGACAAATTTTGGGCGAATATGCCCGAATTTTGGGCGAACTTTGGGCGAATATGGTCTATATGGACGAACTTTGGACGAATATTGTCTATATGGACGAACTTGGAGGAATATGGACGAACTTTGAGCGAATATGAGCGAACTTTGGATGAATATGGGCGAATATATGCTGACTGGGCGGGTCCACTCTCCCAATTCACTTCGTCCGGCGTTTCAGGGCGTACCCAGGATCCTGGGTATGGCCTGGATAGTCCGGACCAAAGTTGGCCCAAATCCGGACGAAAACAGGTTCCTGGGTACGCGACTGGACGAAATTTCGGCGTCCGGACCTATTATCGGCGTCCGTTTGGCGTCCTGGGTAGACAAGTGGAGATGCTCTAAGGTACACGAGTGAAGTTATGGAAAACAAAGGAGAAAAATCCTGGTCCTATACCTTATTATTTACTTAAATTAGTTATACTGTAGTTAATTATTGTAGATATAAAAATTCAAACTAAATTTTATTGCACCATAATTTTTTCTATATGTAATTACTCTAAATACATAGCATAAACCTGCATTATATAAATTAATTTAAATTATTTTGGCCTTAATCTTACAGTTTGGAAGAAGAAAAGGTTACTAGAGCTTCCCTAATTTCCCTTATGCAAGTCAGAGGACCTGGTCCTTAATTTTTAAGTACTTGTTTGATTTAAAGACACTGATTTCAATAGATAATTTTGTTGGGATTTCAGTGTAACAAACAAAAAAAATCCTACGTTGGAATGCCCTAATGCCCAAGATCTATCTATGAGTAATGCAGTAATGGCTGACATGGTACATACCCTTCTAGTCCAAAATGTAGGGGTTCGTAGCATGGAAAACAAAAAATTTCTACCGCATGCAAACAAACAAGCCAAGATCTATCTACTAGATTGTAGCAACGAGTCGATAGAGGAACTCACCCTCGAAGATTCCAAAGCGGTTAACGAGAGCAGATTCTCGTGGGTGATGTAGTCGTACTCTTGCCGATCTCAAGATCGCGGTAGACGATCCTTCCGGCGCTGCGTTCCGGCAGCGCTTCCGCAGTCGGTCACACATTCGGTACTCGACGAAGACCTTCCTCTCCCTTGTTCCAGCAGGCATCGGAGGTTGTAGAACTCTCCTCGCGATTCCGGCAGCACAACGACGTGGTACCGGAAGTAGAGGGGAGATCTCGCAGGGCTTCGCCTTAAGCCGGAGCAAGTATGGTGGACTATGAGAGAGGCCTTGGTGATCTAGGGTTTAGAGGCACCAAGGGATTTGGAGCAACCAGCAGCTAGAGATTAGCTAGACGGCGGTTTAGAGGAGCTCTAGGGCAGCCGCATCTAGAGGGGGGCGGCGGCTGGCCTAGGGTTTAGAGGGGCGCCGGCTAAGGGACAAGGTGTAGGGGGAGGGGGCGCCCCCTCCCTTTCTTTTATAGGTGGGAGGGGCGGCTAGGGCTAGCCGAGTCTTCCCCCAACTCCCTTGCTGGCCGGCGGTTTGGAGGAGAGAAGGGAAACCTTCTCTTCCCAGGTTTCCTTCTCTCCCTCCACTTCACAAAATAGCCGTTTGACTTTTTAAATTGGCGTTTGACTTTTCAAACTAGGATTTGAATAAACCCTTTATTTTGTTCAGTGATGACACCTAGTACATGATGCAATCATTCCAACCTGTTATGACACATTCATGTACCCTTCCCCTCCGGAGTGCCGGACATTCCGGAACCTACTAGAACATTCCCGATGAAAACACCGGAACCATTCCCGAACTCCGAAACATGACTTTCCTTATATGAATCTTATTCTCCGGACCATTCCGGATCTCCTCGTGATATCCCGGATCCCATCCGAGACTCCGAACAACATTCGGTCTCTTACTCATCATTCCATAACTACTCAACAACATCGAATCCTTAAGTGTGTCTCCCTACGGTTCGTGAATTATGCGGACATGACCGAGACACTTCTCCGATCAATAACCAATAGAGGAATCTGGAAATTCATATGGCTCCCACATATTTCTACGATTACTTTGCGATCGAATGGACCACTTACATACGATACCAATTTCCCTTTGTCTCACGATAGTTTACTTATCCGAGGTTTTGATCGTCGGTATCTCTGCATACCTAGTTCAACCTCGTTACCGATAAGTACTCTTTTCTTGTTCCCGTGATATGTGATCCCTTGTGAGCCAGTCACATGATTGCAAGCTAATTGGATGACATTCCACCGAGAGGGCCCAGAGTATATCTATCCGTCATATGCATGGACAAATCCCACTCTCGATCCATGTGTTTCAACCCATACTTTCCGAACACTCAATGCCACCTTTATAGCCACCTAGTTACGGTGTGGTGTTTTATGTCATCAAAGCATCCTTCCGGTGATGGTGATAAGCATGATCTCATGGTCGAAGGAATTAGGTTACTATGTATCGGAAAGCTTATAGCAAATGAACTATATTAAATGACTTGATCTTTATGCTACGCTTAACTATAGGAGTATGTCCATCATATCATTCATCTATTGATATGACCCTGTTGTTAATAACATCTCTATGTTCATGATCAGGAAACAATGATCATATATTAACCAACAAGCTAGTTTAACAAGAGGCTTTACTAGGGACTCTTTTATGTTTACAAACCACACAAGTATTAATGTTTCCGGTTAATAAAATTATAGCATGGCATGTAAACATTTATCATAAGTATGAAGATATGATAATAACCACTTCATTATTGCCTCTTGGGCATATCTCCAACAGTCTCCCACTTGCACTAGAGTCAATAATCTAGTTTCAAATCTTTGTGTATTCAACACCTATGGCTTTCTGGTGTCGTATGTACACGATTGCTAGTGGTTAACTGATCTCCGGATCTGACACTTCCAGGTCCGTGTGTAATTGCATGTCTTTGCGTCTCTACGCATCACTCATTCTCTAATGAGATGGCTTCGTACAAATTTGGTCCTTTGGTGTGACCTTTAGTTCTTCGGGGTTAAAACATGTTGATAATATTGTCGTACAATATATCTTCATAGTATTATCCCGCTGTGAACTACACCTAGTTTGGTAACAAACTACTTGACACAAATGCCCTCTTTAGCTGCTATAGTAGCAGTCATATACTTAGCCTTTTGTTGTAGTATCTGTCACAATGTCTTAACTTTGGAACTCATCCAAATCCATTATGGAACTTACTTTACATTATATTGTGCCACCCTTAGTTTAGATTGATATGAACTTAATTTGTACTTTGTGACAAAACTAGTATCAATGTAGTACTTTTACAATGAACTAACCATCTATTTGTCACTTCTACAAATAATATACTCTTAGTTCTTCCAAAAGATCATAAGAATATCCTTACTATTGTCCAATGATCATCTTATGAATCATTCTGGTATATGCTCATAACATTTAGAGCATAGGACATATCTGGATTTGTACATATCACAGTATGATTGATATAAATACTCTTTGTGATTTCATACATCAAGTATCAATCTATACTTGAATCTTTGTTTCACTTACCAAGTGTCAATACACTTGAATATATCATCAATATTGAACTCATTCAATCCTTTCTGTCTGACAAGAATCTTTCTTGTAGTTTCTATATTGAACTCATTCAATATATCATCTATGTACTTTCGGCACAACCATATTAGCGTCTATTGATGCCAAATATTTGGGTTTTGCCTAAGTCTTTCATCGGGATGAAATTCTTAATATGTGTTATTAAAAGATACATCATTTCTAATCAACAATATGTCTTCCACATAATGTATTAGAAACATGTCTTAGCGCTCCCACTTAATTTCTTGCAAATGCAAGCATCTTCATTGTCTCTAATGAAATTAAACTCTTTTAACAGTTTCATCATAGTGAAGATTTCAACTCCGCGATACTCACTTCAACCATTGAAGTTTGCATATGCTTTTAGCATCCTTTGAATTAACAAAACCCTATGGACCGTGTTACGCACATGTCCTAGGTAACAATTCTATTAGAAGAACTTGTTTTGTTTATTCAACTACCACATAACAAATTTATATGTAGTGGTTGCTACATTAATCCGTCTAGACTAAATATCGCTATGAAAGATCAAATCTTGTCATAGTCAACCTTTGAACATTGTCGTGAACTCTTTCCCGACATGTCGATAATTTGATAGATGTGAAACATCCATGTCTATTTCTTTATAGATCCAAACACGACTGTAAGGTATTACACCTTTATCGAGGGTCCTTCAAGTTCAAAGCTTGATTTCTCATGTATGGAACTACCACGGATTTTATGGCTTCAAGCCATTTTATGGAGTCAGGGCCCATCATCGCTTCTTTGCATGTAGTCAGATCATTATTATCAAATAATGATTTAACTCTCAAATCTTGGTATTTGATGGTTTACCCGACCTACTTGTTTCAATAGAAACTTAGATCTTCGTGCCCACAACCTTTGAGGCACGTGATCCATGAGCATTGTTGCTGCCTCCGGAACACTTTTCGGTGCTGCGCAACTTTGCACATATAGCTAAGGTTCTTTTAACCTTATCAAAGTTCTATTGTCCTCCCACTTAACTTTTCACGAAAAATTCCTTCTCAAAGAAACTTGACGTTCTAAGTGACAAACACTTTTGTATCCGATGTTATGGAGGAATACTTAACAGTTATTCAAAATAACATACAAAGACAGGTTCATCCGACTTTGGTTGCAAACATCTTTCTTATGCATAGCATACCAGTGTTTAAGAAAGGACAACTTGGGTTTTATCCCAAACCATAACTTTATACGGTGTCATTTCAACGGATTATGATGGAGCTCTTTTTAGTGAAAAACGGTAATCTCTAAATCTTTTAATCTTTAAAATATAATGGCAGTTTTATGGATTACACCTTCGATCTTACCATGTCAAACAAGGTTTAATTACATATCTCGAACGCTCCATACTCTTATGGTGTTTCGGGAAATGCAAAGCCACGAAACGATTCCTTAAATCTTAGGTATTATGCTAAACTTGTAACTCAAATATCTTCCTTTATGATCTTATCATAAACTATTTATATTCTTGTTACAATGATTTTGCACTTCATCTTGAAAGTCTTTGAACTTTTCAAATGTTTCATACTTCATCCTTATTAAGTGAATATTCATATATTCACTCAAATTTTCGGATAAAGTATATGAAGTTGAAATCCATCGCTCTTGACTACACATAATGGACTTCATACAACAATATGTAAAAGTTCCAATAAGCTAGTCATTCGTTCCCTTTTGGCCTATGAACGAAGTTTTAATTATCTCTAGGAAAGTTTCACAAGCGTCATTTGATCAAAAATCAAAAGACTCCAAAATTCCATCCACATGGAGTTTCTTCATGTTTTCTTTACAATATAATTTAAATAGCGATGTCACTTCCTAAGTGATCTTTCAATCAATTTGTCTTTCGACATTTTTAGCACTAGTTTTATGGATGTGATTTCTCCAACGAGATTTGTGAATCATCCATCTTTTATGGATTACGACAATTATTTGAACAACCCTTTTGTTCTTATAATACCTGATAAAACAAATCTTGAAGGCAAGCACAATAACCCTTTATTTGTTCTCGATGAACATCATCACACATTCTTTTGCTAGTTACTTAGGCCATTGTAGTTCATGAATTCTGTTGTTTTGTATGACGATTCATACCAACAAATTCAGTATCCAATACTTAAGAACCACATTATTTAACAAGCAAAGAATATAGCCATAACACGTATATCCTTTATATACCTAAACTGAACAATTCAAGTCTTTTCTTTTCTGACATATATTTATGAGATTCTCTTTCAGTATTTCTTTTTCTGTTTGAAAGAATCTATCAACATCAATAGTGGAGTCATACATATGACACACAGTCCAAAGCGTGTATAATTAAATACCAATGTCTTTGGACTTGCACTTTGAAGTAGATCACCATCATCAAATGTTTGGTGTGCTTTCAAATTCCATTCTTTAGTAATCTCTTGGTGTAGTAAATATTTTACCTACATCAAATATTCACCCTTATCATCAAGCTACTTTAGCTTATTGCGGTGAATCGCGAGTATAATGTTGCTCTCCGAAACCTTTTGGAGGATTAGGACAATTCTCCAACCTATTGCAAATTCTCATCAAATATGAGAACATGACCTTTGCCATATTATACTCTATCATGTTGCAACCAAAACTTCGTTTCAGATATCACAATATCTTCCACACATCATGGTTTCTGAAACAACTCTTTCAGATCCTAGATAACCTTGATATTAAGACAATCCTTTGAATATCAAGAATCATGGAGACAAACATGATACTCATACACTAACTCTTGGAATTGTCACTGTTGATTTAATACCAATTATTAAACTTCATGGAGTAACCGGAACTTACTGAAAGTTTTGCAATAGGACTTTTAAACTTTAGATTAACACTTCAAAAACAATACGATACCAGTTCGTAAAGTAACTAACTAGAATTCTATAGTTCTATCATCTCAATTAAAACTAAGCGCAAGGTGGTAGACGGATGCCAATGACTACAACAACTATGCAAATTCACTTTGATTTAATTTATGATAAATAGTTTTCAACTTTTAATCATATTGTTGTTGAACTCCCACTCAAAACAATATCCCTCACATTGTTTTAGTGATCACACGAACCAAATCCACCACATCAAAACCGATCATCACAAGAGTTGATGTAGCTTCAATGGCGAACAATCAACATGTTCATCATATCTACTATATGACTCATGCTTTACCTTTCGGTGATCCGTGTTCCGAGACCATGTCTGTACATGCTAGGCTCGTCAAGATCAAACCTTAGCTTCAGCATGAGCAAATCTGGGTTGCTCATGTTGTATACACTCACAGAATCTAACACACCCGATCATCACGTGGTGCTTCGAAACAACGAGCTTTAGCAACGGTGCTTACTAAGGATGAACACTTTAAAACTTGAAATTTGTGTGCTTGAGGGATCATCTTATAATGCTACCGTTGTTAACTAAGCAATACAAGATGCATAAAGGATTAACATCACATGCAATTCATAATATGTGATATGATATGGCTTTTCTTCTTGTGCTTCCGATCTCCATCTTCAAGCACGAACATGATCTCCATCATCACCGGTGTGGCGTCAAGGTCAATGGCGCCGCTTCATGGTTGTCTTCCACCAGCATCAACTATTACAACTACTTTGAATAATAGACACGCATGACTTAATGGAAACAACCATATGGCTCCTGCCGGTTGCCAACTTACAATAAGGAACATTGCATACATCATATATAAACACAATCATGGCCATATCACATCACAACACACCCCTGCAAAACAAAGTTAGACGCCTCTAATTTTCTTTGCATGTTTTACGTGGTTTGGGGCTTTCAATAAGTGTCGTTCTAACTTATGAACAAGAACCACAACATTGATACTAGTATTTTCAATCACCCGTTGTAAATTGAATCTTAACTATGTTGGGAGAAACAGGCACCCGCAAAGCCACTTATGCAATACAAGTTGCATGTCAAGCGTGGAGCAAGTCTCATGAATGATGTCATGTAAGGTTAGCCCGGGCCGCTTCATCCCACCATCCCGCAAGATGCAAAGTACACAAGAAGCAATCGACAACAAAAGCATCAACGCCCACAATGACCATTGTGTTCTACTCGTGCAACAGATCTACATATAGACACGGCTCTGATACCACTGTAGGGGTTCGTAGCATGGAAAACAAAAATTTTCTACCGCATGCAAACAAACAAGCCAAGATCTATCTACTAGATTGTAGCAACGAGTCGATAGAGGAACTCACCCTCGAAGATTCCAAAGCGGTTAACGAGAGCAGATTCTCGTGGGTGATGTAGTCGTACTCTTGTCGATCTCAAGATCGCGTAGACGATCCTTCTGGCGCTGCGTTCCGGTAGCGCTTCCGCAGTCGGTCACACGTTCGGTACTCGATGAAGACCTTCCTCTCCCTTGTTCCAGCAGGCAGCGGAGGTTGTAGCACCCTCCTCGCGATTCCGGCAGCACAACGGCGTGATACCGGAAGTAGAGGGGAGATCTCGCAGGGCTTCGCCTTAAGCCGGAGCGAGTATGGTGGACTATGAGAGAGGCCTTGGCGATCTAGGGTTTAGAGGCACCAAGGGATTTAGAGCAACCAGCAGCTAGAGATTAGCTAGACGGCGGTTTAGAGGAGCTCTAGGGCAGCCGCATCTAGAGGGGGGGCGGCGGCTGGCCTAGGGTTTAGAGGGGCGCCGACTAAGGGACAAGGTGTAGGGAGAGGGGGCGCCCCCTCCCTTTCTTTTATAGGTGGGAGGGGCGGCTAGGGCTAGCCGAGTCTTCCCCCAACTCCCTTGCTGGCCGACGGTTTGGAGGAGAGAAGGGAAACCTTCTCTTCCCAGGTTTCCTTCTCTCCCTCCACTTCACAAAATAGCCGTTTGACTTTTCAAATTGGCGTTTGACTTTTCAAACTAGGATTTGAATAAACCCTTTATTTTGTTCAGTGATGACACCTAGTACATGATGCAATCATTCCAACTTGTTATGACACATTCATGTACCCTTCCCCTCCGGAGTTCCGGACATTCCGGAACCTTCTAGAACATTCCCGATGAAAACACCGGAACCATTCCGAACTCTGAAACAGGACTTTCCTTATATGAATCTTATTCTCCGGACCATTCCGGATCTCCTCGTGATATCCCGGATCCCATCCGAGACTCCGAACAACATTCGGTCTCTTACTCATCATTCCATAACTACTCAACAACATCGAATCCTTAAGTGTGTCTCCCTACGGTTCGTGAATTATGCGGACATGACCGAGACACTTCTCCGATCAATAACCAATAGAGGAATCTGGAAATTCATATGGCTCCCACATATTTCTACGATTACTTTGCGATTGAATGAACCACTTACATACGATACCAATTAACCTTTATCTCATGATATTTTACTTATCCGAGGTTTTGATCGTCGATATCTCTGCATACCTAGTTCAACCTCGTTACCGATAAGTACTCTTTTCTCGTTCCCGTGATATGTGATCCCTTGTGAGCCAGTCACATGCTTGCAAGCTAATTGGATGACATTCCATCGAGAGGGCCCAGAGTATATATATCCGTCATATGGATGGACAAATCCCACTCTCGATCCATGTGTTTCAACCCATACTTTCCGAACACTCAATGCCACCTTTATAGCCACCCAGTTACGGTGTGGTGTTTGATGTCATCAAAGCATCCTTCCGGTGACGGTGATAAGCATGATCTCATGGTCGAAGGAATTAGGTTACTATGTATCAGAAAGCTTATAGCAAATGAACTATATTAAATGACTTGATCTTTATGCTACGCTTAACTATAGGAGTATGTCCATCATATCATTCATCTATTGATATGACCCTGTTGTTAATAACATATCTATGTTCATGATCAGGAAACAATGATCATATATTAACCAACAAGCTAGTTTAACAAGAGGCTTTACTAGGGACTCTTTTATGTTTACAAACCACACAAGTATTAATGTTTCGGTTAATACAATTATAGCATGGTATGTAAACATTTATCATAAGTATGAAGATATGATAATAACCACTTTATTATTGCCTCTTGGGCATATCTCCAACACAAAAACGATTAATGTTTCGAGGGGAATGTGGTTAAAGTAGTCGTGCTCGTAGCCGATCTCAAGGTCACGATGCTCCTCGCAAGTCACCTCCTGCTCCATTGTGTAGCAGTCAGGCTCACGGCATTCAAGGTGCCCCAAGTGTGGCCCCTCATGGTTTCGTACACATATGATGTACAATGACGACTTTCGGCTCTTTTATCTCTGTTGTAAGTGCGGAAGTAGATCTCCAGCTAGGAATCTCCGCAGCGCAATGGGGTGCTGCTAGTGCATCGTCTCTTGTGTGAATAGTCCTATCATGGGACCATACTAGTGCAAGGAGACAACTAGAGAGAGGAGAGGAAGGAGGCGCATAGAGGAGGGAGGAGAGATCCCAATTCGTGGCTTTTGGTGTGTCCACCTCCTCCAAGGCGGACCTCTTTATATATGGGATGGGGGCAAACTTGCCCCTCCCCCAATGCACCTAGCGGCAGCCAAGGGAGGGAGGGAACAACCCTAGGCGCCCCAAACCCTAACCCTAGGGTTTCCCTAGGCACATGGGCCCTTCCTCTCGCGGTTTCTCTTATGGGCCCTTTTCCCTAGAAAGTTTGGTCTATTAGTGGAATACCCTTTCAAATTTTATTTTAATATTACATTTAATATTAATTACATTAATTAATATGTAAATACATATTAAAAAATCCGATTTGACCCGAAACACCTTTTGGTTCCCTTTCGATTTCCTTTGAATGATTTTAGAACTTTCCGAAATGATTCTGGTTCTCTCACGGAACTTTTCCGGTCTCCTTTTCTTTCTCCGAACAATTTTGGATCTCTTGAACAATTCCGGCTTTCTCTTTCTCTACCGTGATTCCAACTTACAGAGGATCTCTAGCTCATCGTACCCTTAAGTGTATTTCCCCACGGCTCGGGAATAGCACAAACATGATCTCCATCAATGATCAATAGCGGGATCGGGATGCCCATATTGATCCTTGTACATTTCACGATGACAATGTCGTTTGAACCGTAAACGTTGAGTTTTATTCCTTTTGTCTCTGCGATACGTGTACTGTCTGAAGCTTGATCAACGACATCTCCATGTCGGGTTCAACCTCGTTACCGATAATAGATTGTTTAATCGATCCGATAAGTGATATCCCCGTGATCTAGTCACACGCTGCGTAGCTTATGGATATAACTCATCCAAGTGGACCCATAGTATCTTCCGTCACACGGATGAACAAATCCCGCTCTTGATGCATACACCTCTATCTGCCCCTCCGAATACCCAAACACATTGTTATGATCACCGTTCCATCGAGTGATGTTAGATGTTATCAAAGTATTCTCATGTGAAAATGATTAAATATGGTCTCACGGTCTAAGGAACAAGTCACTACGTTTCCTAATCATCGTAACCTAAAATTCATGACATGATACGATGCTTAGATAGGGTATGTTTACCATCTCATTCTCTAATAAGATGACTCCATTGTCAATTGGGGCCGAGGCTCCAACATGAGCAGGAAACTTTGATCGTCCGTTGACCAATGAAACAGTGACTAGAGTTTCACTAGGAACTCCTGGGTGTTTGTATATCACACGTGTATTGACATTTGCAATCAATACAGTTATAGCATGATATAAAACTTAATCATAAACTTTATGAAATATGATAATAATCCATATTATTATTTGTCTCTAGGGCATATTTCCTTTAGTATCCCGCTTTAACTAGAGTAAAAATAATCTAGCTCGTATTTACTAATCATAAATCATATCACATATGCGTTTATTGATCATGAACACTCATGAGAAACGTCATGTCCCTGTTATGTTTTACCAGATCAGTATGTCTTTTGCAAATCGTTAATGTCTTCCTAATTTTAACATTCACTTCATTATCTTATAATGGGTTAAAGTATTCGTTTGGCGATAGAGTGAGACTTTGTTTCTATTGTTTACAATGACGGTCAATCAGTCAATTTAACTTTCACTGTTGTCACATAAATATTTGAAACACACTTAGCAGAATTCAAACTTTTTTAGTCAAAGCTATACTTCTATATCTATGTAGACCCCAGTGCATAAAATGAAACTATGTGCCTAACTTCGCTTCTTGACATTTAAGGCCAAAATTAACTCTGGCTCAGTGATTATCTGAGTAATCACTTCAAGACTTGTTCTTCTAACCAGAACCTTGGGTCACATTGCATCGAGTATACAATATGATTGTATGGAAGAACATATGATTGAGGCATAGGAGATGCTACGCATCCCTTTTTTCTTTTAACCATAGTTGTAATACTTACACTAACTCAGCACTTTATACGATTAACTTCTTTCTTACCTTGTTCTATTCTGAACTGCTTTAGAATCTTGTCTAGGATATTCTGAACACCTTCAGAATCAAGTCTAGGAGGCATCCGACAATAATGTTTATTAAACTCACCAATCTATATCAATAGATTTCATTATTTAATAACTTGTTCAGCTTCATCTACATTTACTAATTTAAATAATATTAATACTAGTCACATCATTTATATATGTCATCCACATATTTCAGAATGATGACACGCTCCCACTCAAATATGACATCCATATATGAGATCCAGGGATTTCACTTGGCTCCCACTCAAAATATGTCTCTTACATGTTAAGATTTAGCCAAGCCAATAAGCTCCCACTCAAATTCTAGTCCTCTCAATAATCTTGGAAATTCCAAATTCTTTGATCATCATCAAATTGTGAATTCTAGCTACGAGTTCCAATATCTATATATTGCTAGTGTAAATCGAATAGACACAAGCATCGCTACATTTGTAGTCAACTCCTTGAATTTGTCCAAATATAATTTGTGACAAGTCGAGCTCTATGTCTTTCATTAAGTTTCATTTCGTTCTTATGACTTTGCAGCCATTTAGACATATCAAGTAAACATATTTACTTAATAATATCAAGTAACATGTTACTTTTCAATCTCAAATGTAAATTAATACAGGATTTCATGATTCTTAGTCATTTATTGCATTAGTTCCATCACACTTCTTTGTAGTTCGTAGGTATGTCTTGTTCAATTAACATGGCAAGTGAATCAATAATATAATTCCACAAACTTGCAGAATATATAATTCAATCCAAGTATTTGATAAAACTTTGTGATCATTATCATTAGTTTCTCCTCTATTTGTAGAGTTCGGTTTTATGAAACAAATTTCGACGCGCCACTCAACAATCAGGAGGTAAGGTCAAATACCTTGTTTTGATCTTTTACTTTCTTCTACCCGCATATTCATTAATACACATCAACTAAGGACAATGAAATGTTTTTCCTTTGTGGAACTTGTATTCTTAGTTTCCTAAGAATACACTACAAATACTTGTTTATTCACCATGATTTCGAATTATCCAAATCTCTAGAAACTCGACCGTGCCATAACTCTTATGGTGTTGTTTCCTCGAATTTTTCGATCTTTAACTCTAAATGATAACTATAACCCTGATAAGAGATAATGTTAGAGCATATGTATATAATACAAAATGATTATGATATCTATACATATCAACACCTTGAATTTGTCCAATTATCATAATTTGTGAAACATCTTTCACATGTTCTTTTATGCCAAAAATTAACTTAAATACTTTAGTCATATCGATCAAATCGAGGAGACTTTAAATTCCTGTTAATTCCATATCCCACTTTGTTTTGAAATCATTTGAACATATCAAATTGTTTCAAACTTGTGTTTCGTTCAGTAAATACACCTATTCACTTAAGTCCGTAATGGAATAATGATTTCCACTACTTTGTTGAAAAATACAATACATCACTATGAATAAAATTCAACATTTCTTCGCATATCATTGTTTTACCATAATGCGGAGTTTTAGTCATCTTTTCAAACGAGGCATGGTTTTGCAAAGTCTCTAGATAAAATATCCAAGACCCCAATTTTCATTTAAATGAAAAACATGCAATAACCACCATGACTTAAACAATAGTGTCATTTCATTATTAACCTTTGGATATCTTTTAGCATCCTAATCCTTTATAAATGCTTAAATTATTTTCATTAACATAGTGTTGAGAATAATTCATTTATAATCCTAATGTGACCATTATGGTATTATTCATCAGAATAGTACAACTGGCTTGTATCTTATTTATGTAAATAACCATCTCGCTAAAAGCAAGACACACAAACAAGGATTACAAAATGTTATTCAAGTTCACTAATCCAAATGATAAACTTTGATGAAAGGAGTGATGTTGTCCATCAACTAGTTTGCTTGCAGTCATCAAGCCACATTGCCTCAATTCTAGCCATTCTCAAGCAGACCATCATGTTTTCACAAAACAGGACAAGTATCCAATACTTTCTAAACTGCAACGAATTTTTGCAAGAATTACATTTATAAATTTGTATATTTAACATACACCCTTTTATTCCATGACCTCAACTTGCAATTAATACCTTCTAAGAGTTCTTAACTCTAATGCAATATTGCTAAGTGATTCTCTAAATATTCTGTTTTCGTCAATTGCATAAGAGAACTCATACAACGGCTCATACTTTATATGCCTGATTTTGCAGAAACAAAAATTATAGTCTAACTCTCCATCAAATGGTGAATGACTTATTGGATGATAAATGGATAAAACACAAACGTCGCGGAGTCATTGGACTATCTCCTAATTGTTATTGTATCAAGAAGAGAAGATCATCTAGTTTGAGGATATCCCTCATCTGTGGGTATTAATCTATGAAGTTGGACCCTTTGATGGCTCAGATATGTAGAGCTCGTTGGGAACCCCAAGAGGAAGGTATGATGGGCACAGCAGGAAGTTTCCCTCAGTTATGAAACCAAGGTTATTGAACCAGTAGGAGTAAGGAAACAACTCCAAGGTGTTGCTAGAAACTTGGAAACTGCACAACACAATCCACGATACTTTGCCCCAACTTATAGTGAGGTTGTCAATCTCACTGGTTTGCTAAAACAAAGGATTAAACGTATAGTGTGGAAGATAATGATTGCTTGTAGAAAGTAAACGGTAACAATAAACAGTGGATGGTATATCAATGATAAAGAATGGACCGAAGTCTACAGTTCACTAGAGGTGTTATCCATAAGATAGATAACATGTTGGGTGAACAAATTACAGCGAGGCAATTGATAGATTGAGAAAGCATAACAATGCATATACTAGACATCTTAACTCCTACTAGATTTGATTGGGCATTACAACATAATACATAAACCGTAATCGAACTGCATCTATGACTAATAATCCACCTTCAGGTTATCATCCGAACCCCTTGTAGTATTAAGTTGCAAGCAACAGATAATTGCATTAATTATCTCCCTAGTAGCCCCATGGACAAAGGATTGTTGTTTTCTCCCTAGTAGCAACAACACATCTTCAACCTTAGAAGTTTCTGTCACTCTCCCAGATAATTGCATTAATTATCTCCCTATGAACCCACTATCGAGCATAAATACTCCCTCTTGGAGTTACAAGCATCTACTTGGCCAAAGTATCTACTAGCAATGGAGAGCATGCAAGATCACAAATAGCATAGACATGATAGAATCGATAATCAATCTGACATAGTGTCTCAATATCCATCGGATCCCCGCAAACACAGCATGTATGATTACAAATAGATGATCTTGATCATGAACGGAGCTTACAAGATCTAAACATGATAGCACAAAGGAGGAGAAATAACCATCTAGCTACTGTATGGACCCATAGTCCAAGGGTGAACTACTAATACGCCCAATTTGCATCACCATTCTATATCATAATTTACCTCTATTCATTTATATTTGTCTTATTATGGGGTATTACTTATGGATTTTCATCTGTTTATTCATGTTGGATGATTCCTGGAGGATGGACTGTCGGAGTCTGGATTCTGATGGAAAAGAAGGCGTTTTGGTGCAATTTCGCGAAGATCAGAAAATACCAGAAAAATATGGAAACATATTATTTTACGTGAGGACGAAGGAAGCCATAAGGAGGAGCGAAGGGGGGCCGCAGGGGGCCCACACCCCCTAGGTGCGGGCCCACCTGAGGCCGTGCCTAGGGAAGGTGTGGCCCACCTGCCCGGCCTCCGACTCTCCCCCTTTGCCTATATCTTCCCTATGGAACAATAACCCTAAGGGGCGACCATAGATATATTTCCGTCGCCTTTGGGGGGCGGAAAACAATGAGAGAGAAAGATCTCTCCGGTAGACAGATTTCTGCCGGGGGAATTCCTTCCCGGAGAGGGGAGACCGTCGGCATCAACACCGTCATCAAGCTAGGCTTCATCGGGATCATCATCATCATCTACACCATCATCTCCACCAGCACCATCACCACCACTCCTTCCCGCTGTAACAATTGTGTTGGATATTGCTTAGTTCATTAGGGGAAACTTTCCCGGTGTTAATTACTATTGTAGTTAATGCTTGTGAGTGGAACCATTGGATTATTGTTTATGTTCAGATTGTTATCCATTATCATATCATCTTTGATCTTGATCCATATGATGTCTTGTGAGTATTTCGTTTAGTTCTTGAGGACATGGGAGAAGTCATGTTCTTAGTAGTGAATCTGTGATGAGTTATTATTCAATGGTTTAGTATTTAAGTTGTTGTTCTAGTCTTCTAGTGGTGTCATGTGAACGTCGACTACATGATACTTCACCATTTATGGGACTAGGGGAATGCATTGTGTATTTGGCTACTAATCGTGGGGTTGTCGGAGTGACAGAAACCTGAACCTCCGTTAGGACACCTTTGCACAAGGGAGTGTAGGATCTCAGAGTTTAAGGTTGTGGTTAGATTTATATCTTAATTACTTTCCTGTAGTTACGGATGTTTGCAGGGGGTTTAATCACAAGTATGTATTAGTCCTAGGAAGGGCAGTATGTTAGCACAGGTTCACCCACACAACACTTACAAACACCAGAGAAGATTACTCAGCTATTTGGAGCGAAAGCACTTGACAGAATTCCCATGTGTCCTCGAGAACGTTTGGTCCTTTTAAGTATTTCCACCGGCTTGTCCTTTGCTAAGAAAGGATTGGGACACTTGCTCCGTTTGTTCGTTACTTCTGTTACTTGCTATTTGTTTTGTTTCCTTGTCAGAAAACCACTAAAAATCCGTTTGCTAAGTATTCACATGGATTTCCTGCTCCATACCACTGTTTAGCACCTTCTTCTCCTTGTGGGATCGACACTCCTATTTATCGAAAGTACTACGATACACCCCCTATACTCATGGGTCATCGAGACTATTTTCTGGCGCCGTTTCCGGGGAGTGAAGCGCTATTGAAGAGTGGAACTGGTAAGGGAAACTTTCACTGTGAGTATTGCTTTTGTTACTGCTTGTTACTTTGTTTCCAATATTTATAACCCACTTGGTTTTCTGTTTGGGAAAACTACTACCACTGCTAGGGTAGTAGATGAACAACCTCCTGTTGAGATAGATCCTTTTAAGATAGCTACTAGTATTGTTAATCGTGTTATGGATAATTATTATTTTGGGGATGGAAATGTCCATCCCGGTGATCATTTGCTTTTTATCCATGAATTATGAGGGTTGTTTAAGTGTGCAAGTATCACAACTGAACATGTGAAGAAGAAGTTACTCTCCATATCCTTGAAAGGGAGAGCCGAAGAATGGTATAAGTTGCTGAAGAATGGACAATCCATGGAATGGGAGGAGATGTCATCTCTCTTTTACTCTAAATTGTATCCTCCCAGTGAGATCCATAAGGATAGAAATCTTATATATAACTTTTGGCCTCTTGATGGAGAGAGTACATGTCAAGCTTGGGGGAGATTTAAGTTACTAATGCTTAAATGTCCTATTCATGAACTCCCTAACAATATTATTCTCAATAAATTTTCTGCTAGGCTTTCTCTTCATGATAAAGATTTACTAGATGCTTCTTGTGCTGGATCATTCAAACATATGAAGGAAGAAGCTAAATGGGATCTACTAGACCGTATTCAAGAGAACACTGAAGCTTGGGAGAATGACAAAGGAAGAAAGTCAGGTATAAACTATGATTTTGAATGCATTATATTCTTTTATGGGAACTGATAGCTTCTGTGATATTAGCAATGAGTTTGGTCTTGATTCCCAAAGTATTGCCAGCTATTTTAATGCCTTTGCCTCTTACATTGAAATTCCCAAGAAGAAGTGGAATAAGTACCATGCTCCTTATAAATATGTTGTTAGTCATGCTCCCATTGAAGTACTCAAGTTTGTTCTACTAATCATATTGTGCTTGAACCCCATGTTGAGAAAATGCCTTTCCCAGCTAAGGTAAAGGAGTATTCTATGATTATTAGTGCAAATAGCAAAGGTACAATGAAAACTGTGGAGCCTGGTAAGCATTTGAGTGCTGTGGTAGCTATTGTGAAAGACAATGTCACTAGAAATATGGAGGATGAGCACATTGTCTTTTGTGAAGACGCTTCTAATATTATTTCTCATCCTGGTAAAGTTAGAAAAGCTAGTGTCCCTGTGCTTTCTGTTAAAATTGGTGATCATTGCTACTATGGTTTATGTGATATTGGTGCTAGTTCTAGTGCTATTCCTTATGAGCTTTACATGGAAATTATGCATGAGATTGGTCCTTGTGAGCTTGAGGACATTGATGTGGTCATTCACCTTGCTAATAGAGAGCAAGTTTGCCCCATTGGCATTGTAAGAGATGTGGAGGTCCTTTGTGGTAAGATTAAATATCCTACCGATTTTCTAGTACTTGGTAAAAAAGCTAGTAAAACCTATCATATTATCTTTGGTAGACCCTTTCTAAACACGTGTGGGGCTATCATAGATTGTAGGAAGGAATTTTTTTTGACTAAGTTTGCTGGAGAGTCTTATGAGTTTAATTTTTCCAAATTTTCCAAAACTCCTTATGAAAATGAACTGCCTGATGAGGATTTTAGGGTTGAACAACTTTTCGCTATTTCTCTTGCTCCTAACAATGCCTTGCAGCAGTTCATGGAAGAACATGAAATGATACCTTCATGAAGGAAATAAATGAGATTGATGAGGCTTTCCTTCGTCAGCCTGAGTTACTTAAGCATAATTTACCCATGGAAGATTTGGATACCACACTACCACCTAAAGGGGACCCTGTTTTCGAATTAAAACCTTTACCTGATGATCTTAAATATGCTTATCTTGATGACAAGAAGATATATCCTGTTATTATTAGTTCTAAACTTTTAGGAAAGGAATAAGAAAGGTTATTGGAGATATTGAAGAAACCCTTTATCGATCAAATGCTTGAGAGGTTGTCCAAAAAGACTCACTTTTGCTTTCTTGATGGTTATTCTGGGTTTTCTCAAATTGCTATGAAAGCACAGGAGCAAGAGAAAACTACTTTCACTTGCCCCTATGGTACTTATGCTTATAGGTGTATGCCTTTTGGTTTATGTAATGCTCCTACTACCTTTCAGATATGTATGTCTGCTATCTTTCATGGTTTTTGTGAAGAAATTGTGGAGGTTTTCATGGACGATTTTTCCGTCTCTGGAACTTCTTTTGATAACTGTTTGCACAACCTTGATAAAGTTTTGTAGAGATGTGAGGAAACCAACCTTGTTCTTAACTGGGAGAAATGCCATTTCATGGTTAATGAAGGAATTGTTCTGGGACACAAGATCTCTGAAAGAGGTATTGAAGTTGACAGAGCCAAAATTGAAGCAATTGAGAAGATGCCTCGTCCTAGAGATATCAAAGGTATTCGTAGTATCCTTGGTCATGCTGGTTTCTATAGGAGGTTTATTAAAGATTTCTCCAAAATTTCAAAGCCCCTTACTAATCTTCTTCAAAAAGATGTACCTTTTTGTTTTTGATGATGATTATAAGAAAGCTTTTGAAACTTTGAAGAAAGCTTTAACAATTTCTCCTATAGTCCAACCACCTTATTGGAGTTTACCTTTTGAAATTATGTGTGATGCTAGTGATTTTGATGTGGGTGCTGTCTTGGGATAACGTGTTGACAAGAAGCTAAATGTCATTCATTATGCTAGCAAGACTCTGGATGCTGCTCAAAAGAATTATGCTACTACTAAAAAGGAGTTCTTAGCTGTAATCTTTGCTTGTGATAAGTTTAGACCTTATATTGTTGCTTCCAAGGTTACTATCCATACTGATCATGAAGCTATTAAATACCTTATGATGAAGAAGGATGCTAAGCCTAGGCTTATAAGGTGGGTGTTGCTTTTGCAAGAGTTTGATCTGCATATTTTGGATACGTAAGGTGCTGATAATCCTGTTGCTGATAATTTATCTCGTTTGGAAAACATTTCTTTTGACCCTTTGCCTGTTAATGATAGTTTTCCAAATGAGCAGTTAGCTGCAATAAGGGTAAGTCCACATGAGAGTCCTTGGTATGCTGATTATGCTAACTTTATTGTTTCCAAGTATTTACCTCCAACCTTTATAGCCTAGCAAAGAAGAAAATTATTTTATGATATAAGGCATTACTTTTGGGATGACCCACACTTATATAAAGAAGGAGTAGATGGTATTATACGAAGATGTGTTCCAGAATTTGAACAACAAGAGATATTGAGAAAATGTCATGGCAGTGCTTATGGATGACATCATGCTGGGGATAGGACCGCACAAAAGGTTTTACAATCTGGATTTTATTGGCCTACCCTTTTTAAAGATGCAAGGAAGTTTGTCTTATCATGTGATGAATGCCAACGAGTAGGTAACATCTCTAGATGCAATGAAATGCCTATGAATTATTCTCTTGTTATTGAACCTTTTGATTGTTGGGGATTTGACTTTATGGGGCATTTTCCTCCTTCAAAGGGGTATACACATATTCTTGTTGCTGTTGACTATGTTACAAAGTGGGTAGAAGCCATACCTACAGAAAGTGATGATGGTAAGACCTCTTTGAAAATGCTCAAAGATGTCATTTTTCCTAGGTTCGGTGTGCCTAGATATCTCATGACTAATGGAGGCTCTCATTTTATTCATGGGTTTTTTAGAAAAACTCTCGCTAAGTATGATGTAAACCATAGAATAGCTTCAACTTATCACCCCCAAACTAGTGGGCAAGTAGAACTTTCCAATAGGGAAATCAAATCTATCTTGCAGAAGACTGTCAATAAATCTAGGAAAAATTGGGCTATAAAGTTGAATGACGCTTTGTGGGCTTATAGAACTGCTTATAAAAATCCTATGGGGATGTCTCCTTACAAAATGGTCTATGGCAAGGCTTGTCACTTGCCTTTAGAATTAGAACACAAAGCTTATTGGGCAGTGAAAGAGTTGAATAGAGACTTTAGACGTGATGGTGAGAAAAGACTGCTCGACTTAAGTAATCTAGATGAGTGGAGAAGTGAAGCTTACAAAAATGATAAAGATGGCATGATAGGAGAATTCTCAAAAGGTATTTCCATGTTGGTGAGAAAGTTCTTTTGTATATGTCTCGTCTCAGATTTTTTGTAGGAAAACTACTCTCCAAATGGGAAGGACCTTTTGTTATCCAGGAAGTGTACCGTTCCGGTGCCATCAAAATTTCTTCTCTAAAAGATGACACAACACCGGTGGTGAATGGTCAAAGACTAAAACATTATATTTTTGGAGATTCTTATAATGAAGAAGTTGATGTTATTCAAATAAAAACTCCAGAAGAATTTATCAGAAGTCAAACACCAGAAACTGCAGAGTTCGTCCTTGAATAGGTAAAAGTGGTGAAAACAGAAGGTTCGTGAAACCCCAATCTTTTTATATTTTTGATGTTTTTTATACATAAGGGAAGTTACGAGACGAAACTGAAGAGGAAACGGAGCCCGGGGTGGACAAACCCACCCCAGGCGCTGGCCCAACCTGGCCACGCCTGGAGGGGGTTTGCCACCATCGAACTCTGTCTCCGCTTCGTTTCCGTGTCAAAACCTTCCTTATGCATTGAAACTTCGTAATATATAACCCCCCGGGTTCCCCGAGGTTCTTGCATCGTGTTCTCGTCGTGTTTTCATTTCGATCTATTTTTGTCAGGAAATCTTCTCAAGTTTAGAGCACCATGGCCTCCGCCAACGACAAAGGCAAGGAGCCCGAGAAAGAAGAACCTCAAGTTCCCAAGGAGGAGGAGATTCCGGTAGGTTATGAAGGATACATGGAGGAGGACAAGCAACCGGACACCCGCGATACCGTCGCAAGCATTGGTTTTGTGGCACAACCTACCAAGCTTAAGAGGACAACACGGATGTCTATAGGAGGGAGAACTCCACGTCATATCCTCGCTCCACGCACACTTACTTCTAGTACCCACTGTTCTAACCATGCAGGGAAGAAACGCTCTAACTTGGAAGAATGGAGAAAGAATAACAAGGACTGGGGTCCTCGGTTCGAGTTGATCATGGGCTGCATTGAGCATAATTCGGAGTTAATTCGTACTCTAGCATTCAATATGGAGGATTTGAATAAACTTGTTGAATACCTTATCAAGAGAACACCACCACCACCAAGGGAGTAATTTGTCATCAGGTTTGGCATCCCCTTGGCTTGTTCCAAACCTAGGGGAGTGCCGCGGTATCACCACCATTATCTTTTATCTTTTACATTTTTAGTGGATTCATATCTGTGGTAGAGAGGTTATTTTATATTTTGGTTTGCATGTGGAAGTATCTCTCCTTTAGTTGATTATCTATGTATCCCTTGGTGTGAGTTCCTTTATTGGAGTATTAATGAGAAGTCTCATCTTTTACTTTTTGCACTTCTTATTTTTAGTTTGCAATCTCTATTATATGATGGATCTTGTTGTTTAATATTGGCACCACTTTAGGATCATCAAGTGGATCTAAATTGTTTTTGGCAAACCGAGTTCTGGTCAGTGGCATTATTTTGAAAGAAAAAGAAAGAAAAAGCTTACAGGTATTTGGTATCATTTGTTTTCTTTCCTGTTGCCTCATAAGCTTAGTATTCTTTATTTAAGATTCTTTTGTGTCTTTAAGGAAGATTGCATGTTTGGCTTTATTACTTGTATGTTTGCTTGTTTCTTTCAACTCTCTTGCTTGCTACCCGGCCTTGCTAGCCAAAAACCTGTTTTTGAGAAGGCATACTTCTCATGTTTCCAAAATCCTTTTAACCCAAAACTTTTGCCACTTGTGTCCACCATATCTACCTAGTAGCCTTTTCTATTTCTAGCAAATTCTCAAGCTTCATCTACCTTTCAAATTAAAAAGTATTTTGTTATGTGAAAACTAGTTAGTAAAGCCCTCACAAACTTGATGGCACACTTTATTTACTTGCCCCTAATAGAATTGAACCATTGTGGACATCGAAGTTGTATATGCTTGCATCTATACGTTGGGATTAGCAGAACAGTGCTATCACGGGGAACATTTTCAACATTGCACTTGTACTCTATACATAGTTGATATCGTGCTCTTTTGTCTATGGATGTCAACGGTGTGAAATAAAGAGGGAACTTGTAAGTCCATGGAGTTTGAATTTTGTGTTAGAGAAACGCCTGGGCCGCTAGCCTAAGCCATGCTTAATCATGGTGGAAACTTGCAGCATCACCATAGTGAGTCATCTATGAAGCATCCTCAATAAAAAGCTATACACATAGTAAATAAAAAGATCGCTGAGATGCTCATTTTCTGCTTGCCTTGTCATTTTGGTTATGAGAAAGCTCATGTACCATGTGCAAGGGGTACCCCGTTGGCGGTTCTCAATGATATGCAAATACTTACAATGACAAGAACTTACCTGGACCCAAAGTTGATTATGCATGAGGAGTGGCCCTCATATTCAAGGGACATGAGATTGCCAAGTTATATTTCGTCAAGCATATACTCCATATTTGTTCACTTTAACCTTAATCATATCAAGATGCTTATGATAGGGGCAATGAGGGATCAAAGCTAGTAAGTACCATAATCTTTTGGAAGCTCTTTATGACTTGTAATCCCTGCTACCCTCTAAGAAGGGACCTTTCTCCCACTACCAGTTTGAGTCAGTAAACTTACTTCCTCTCTTTCTCCAGCAAGCTTTTGAGTTGTTGTGTTTCAAGCATTCATATGGTGATTTATTCAATCATGTTCTTTATCTTCCTTGTTTGCACAAAACTCTTATCTATTGAGTATTATTTTGAAAGCCTTCACTTGTGAAAAACCTTTTTGAGCAAAGAGTGTTCCTGTTTTGAAACTTCTACAAAAAGCTTGTTGTGAAACTGTTTGCCAGGTGTTCTCTGACCAAGAACAAGTTTGCCAATTCCAATTATGATTTATCTTTATGCATATCTATTGTGACTGTTGTACTTGGTTGCAAGCTAAGTTATATAATGGTGAGTTGCTTTCTTCTATGAGTTGTACAATGGTAAGTGTGATGCTTCTTGTTCGTATTCTTTTATCGACACTTCACTCCATAAACCTATGCACATGTTTACTGAGATTATTATTCGCTTGGGGACAAGCGAAGTCTAAGCTTGGGGGAGTTGATACGCCCAATTTGCATCACCATTCTATATCATAATTTGCCTCTATTCATTGATATTTGTCTTATTATGGGGTATTACTTATGGCTTTCCATCTGTTTATGCATGTTGGATGATTCCTGGAGGATGGACTGCCGGAGTCTGGATTCTAATGGAAAATAAGGCGTTTCGGTGCAATTTCGCGAAGATCAGAAAAATACCAGAAAAATATGGAAACATATTATTTTACCTGAGGACGAAGGAAGCTAGAAGGAGGAGCGAAGGGGGGCCGCAGGGGGCCCACACCCCCTAGGCGCGGGCCCACCTGAGGTCGTGCCTAGGGCAGGTGTGGCCCACCTGCCCGGCCTCCGACTCTCCCCCTTCACCTATATCTTCCCTACGGAACCCTAACCCTAAGGGGCGACCACAGATAGATTTCCGCCGCCTCTAGGGGGCAGAAAACAATGAGAGAGAAAGATCTCTCCGGCAGACAGATTTCTGCCGAGGGAATTCCTTCCCAGAGAGGGGATACCATCACCATCAACACCGTCATCAAGCTAGGCTTCATCGGGATCATCATCATCATCCACACCATCATCTCCACCAACACCATCACCACCACTCCTTCCCGCTGTAACAATTGTGTTGGATATTGCTTAGTTCATTAGGGGAAACTTTCCCGGTGTTAATTACTATTGTAGTTGATGCTTGTGAGTGGAACCATTGGATTATTGTTTATGTTCAGATTGTTATCCATTATCATATCATCTTTGATCTTGATCCATATGATGTCTTGTGAGTAGTTCGTTTAGTTCTTGAGGACATGGGAGAAGTCATGTTGTTAGTAGTGAATCTGTGATGAGTTATTATTCAATGGTTTAGTATTTAAGTTGTGGTGCTAGTCTTCTAGTGGTGTCATGTGAACGTCGACTACATGATACTTCACCATTTATGGGACTAGGGGAATGCATTGTGTATTTGGCTACTAATCATGGGGTTGCCGGAGTGACAGAAACCTGAACCTCCGTTAGGACACCTTTGCACAAGGGAGTGTAGGATCTCAGAGTTTAAGGCTGTGGTTAGATTTATATCTTAATTACTTTCCTGTAGTTACGGATTTTTGCAGGGGGTTTAATCACAAGTATGTATTAGTCCTAGGAAGGGCAGTATGTTAGCACAGGTTCACCCACACAACACTTACAAACACCATAGAAGATTACTTAGCTATTTGGAGCGAAAGCACTTGACAGAATTCCCATGTGTCCTCGAGAACGTTTGGTCCTTATAAGTATTTCCACCTTCTTGTCCTTTGCTAAGAAAGGATTAGGCCACTTGCTCTGTTTGTTCGTTACTTCTGTTACTTGCTCTTTATTTTGTTTCCTTGTCAGAAAACCACTAAAAATCTGTTTGCTAAGTATTCACAGGGATTTACTTCTCCATACCACTGTTCAGCACCTTCTGCTCCTCATTGGGATCAACACTCATATTTATCGAAAGTACTACGATACACCCCCTATACTTGTGGGTCATCAACTACTCACGCATCACTCTAGAGGCTGACATGGTGATGAAGAAGGCCTCCGGTGATGGGGATATGCCTACCGGGGTATACCCAGCAGGACGTTTCCGACTGGCCCAGGCGCCTGCGAGTGGGCCTACGGTAACGACGACTGGATCAAGACCTGGCGTGGACTCAAGCGACTGGAAGCTGAAGGCCCAGGAGCGTAGCTATGCCAAGTCGGATTAGGTTAAACGATTGCTAAAACCTTAACTGATTCGGTTGAGATCTGTAAACCCTAGGGGGGTGAGTCTATATAAACCTCCCTAGAGGGCGTGTAGAGGATATGTTCCATCATCCGCCAAAGAGACTCGCTGCCTAGCCGTCGATCTCGCCCCATTGTACTTCCGCCATAATACAATCTAGCAGGAGTAGGTCTTTACCCTCTGAGGGGCCGAACCTGGGTAAATCCTTGTGTCTCCGCCCTCATCTCGCACCGTCAGATGGCTGGCCGCCCTTGCCCCATGTTCTACTACTCGCTGCCGATTGCAGCATCTGCCGTGGTCATTCCCACGACATCCGGGATGATCTCTCCCCTCCGTGTAGAGGTCCCAACCTTTAATAAGGTAGAGATCCTTGTGTTTACAATGCTAGTCCCTGGATCAATAGCTAGCATCCACAGTTAAGATGTAATATCAAGAAACAAAGGTCATAATATAACTTTATAACCAGGAATAACATAATTTTATTACATCTTACATAGCTCATTTGGCTATTACATTACATTGCAGCATAAATCTATAAGCATGTAGTCCTTCATCTTCAAAGTGCCACATGCAGACATGTTGGTTGTAGACTTTGTAATCCTAATCAACACACTTCACTAAATCAATCAAACCTGCAACATACAAGTTACAGCCACAAAGGGTCAATACATTTGAATTGTATTGGCAAGTGATACTATGGTAGTATGGTGGAGTCTATCATCTATATGCATTTGGCTAAGTGGAGTTGAGGCTTGCATTGCTCAAAATATATTTTTCCTTAACATTTGAAAACACTTAGTTTTTGCTTGACAAAATCATCTTTTTGCAAGGCATCTACCAATCAAAGATTGAAGATCCTTTAACCCTTGTTTAGACCACAAGTTTTGAACTAGAAATTTGAATGATGAGATTCTTGATTGCTTCCATGTCTTGATGCTCAAATTGTCCTTTACCAGGGACATGGCTAAGTACTTAGATTTTACACTCTGCAGAGGTGGTGCACTTTCCCCACAAGACTTGGTTTCCCAAGACAAGATCTTTCAGAATCCTTCCCTTAGACCAAAATGGACGCGTTCCAACCTATCAAACTCTACCACCCACGGTCCATATGGCTAAGTTCTTGCAACCTATATGATCCAGGCAGAGCCCATAATGCCAAGTGGCTGCACTTGAAGCTTCTCAACATTTGACATCTCAAATCTCTTTGTTCCTGGGTGGCCATCCACAAGTGAGATACACAAGGTAAACCATATACATGGGCCTTGTGAACCACTCAACCAAAATCCACCAAGCAATTACCATTCCACCCAGGTGATTCATTAACTTAGTTGTTTTATTAAACAAAAACACAAGTCCTCAGACTTAGAAATTTTTCATAGTATGGATATATATTCCACCCATGTTTTCTATTAGCTAGGCTAAGCTTGATAGTAATAGGAATCTTAACTTAGGAAGATTTCCACTACGGTTTCATCTACTAGGTTTTCCTATAGCAAGGTTTATACTTAGAAAAATTCCATGCAAGTTGTACTTAGAAAAAATCACTAATGCATAGAGAAAGTAATGGGACAAAAAGTATGAAGCATCACTTGCCTTTTTGGTAGAGTATGGGTTCACTCCTTGTCCTTGCAACAATCTCACTCTTCAAGTCACTACAATTCAATCAAGCAAGGCACAAACTCAATCTACCAATCAAGCAAAACATCATATAAAATGATGAAGTCTAGGAAATGCATGCAAGCATGACAAGGATGGTTTTATTTGGAAAAGTGGTTCCTAATGGGTCATAAACATTTGGGTACACCTAATGGTCATTTTGTAAAAGTGGCAAAGTCATTTTCAAAAGGTTTCACTTTATAAACCATTTTCAAAACAAGGTATCATTTTATGTGGTGTAGAAATGTTTTTACTAAGGAATTAATCTATAGGGTTCACCAAATATGTTTTCAAACCACAAAACTTGGTGTTTAGGGTCAGAGAGTTTAAAACAAAACATTTCCCAAAGGTTCCTTAACAAGCATACAAATGTTTCTGCAAAATCAACCATTTTAACAGAAGCTTTTTGCTAAACAAAAGGCATGGTTGGCTAGGGCTTGTTCCACTGATTCCAATGATATAAAGTTTGCACAATTTGGACGTGTGGTTTAAAAGTTACAAGGGTTTCAAAATGGCATCTAAATCTGATTTCAAATTCTATTTTAAATCGTCTGGTGCCACGCGTCCTATTCTCATTCGTCGGTACCGCTTCACTCGGATCGGCTATTCTGGCGCGTTGGATCAAGTTGAATCATGCGGCTCAGAAGCGTGCGTACCCATTCGCTTACTTTTTATCCTATCCACCAGATCGAGATCAGACGGCTGCTGTGGGCTCGACCCTAAACGAGCGGCGCTGCGGCGGCTACTGGCGGCAGAGCGACCAGACGGTGGCAGCGCCGGCGTTACAGGAAGCAAGGGGGGCTTGGGATATGCTCACCGGAATCGTCGACGCTTGCTGATGCTCAACGTGGTACTGGTTGGTGAAGGGGCGCACGTGACTGTCCTTAATTGCTCGCCGGAGATGAGCTGGGCCTCGGGCGGCTCTGGAGGTCATCGAGGGCGAGGATGGGGGGCACCCTAGGACAAAAGGGAGACACTGTTAGGTTGGCAAGAGCATGGCGATCATCATCGTGTCCACGGGGAAGAGAGGGGTGGTCTGGTTTACCGGGGAGATGTCGCCGCAGTTGGAGCAGACGACGGCGCTGGCTCGGGGAAGACGTTGCCGACGCTCAGGGACGCGCGCGAGCGAGCTGCGGCTGCAGAAAGGTCCGCCAGGTGATGGAGATCACGGCCGGGTGTTCAAGGAGGCAAGAGGTGGCATGGGGCTGCTGGATTCCTCGTCGGAGCGTCGTCGGAGCCAGTGGCGGTTTGGAGACGATTCGAGCAACCTGGTGGCGTTCAGAGCGTGGTGTCTGAGGGGAAAGGAGGAGAAGGGCGAGGCGATTAAGACAGCGTGGTTGCAGGAGCGATTAACTGCTGCTTTAACGCGAATTGATGCTCGCGAATTCATCGCAGAAACGGGAGAGAGGGGGAAGGAAGAACTGGTCGCGTGGTTGAAGACAGGTGAGCTGGCGGTGGGGTCTACCTGGCAGTGAGGAAGTGAGAGGGAAAGAGGTCCACCAGTCATTGGCTTAGTGGGTGTGAGTTCGAGTGAGAAAACGTTTCGCTGAGAAAAAGAAAGGTGGGCTGGAGTTGGGCCTAAACTGGGCTGCTGGGTTGGGTCGACCAAATTCCTATATTTTTCCAGTTCTGAATCTTTTTCTTTTTTTTCCAAATTCAATTTCTGTTTTGAATTTTAATCAACTATTCAAACATTCAAACAATTCAAACAATCACAACACTTGTAATGAGTTTTTGGTTCTGTTTATCAACATAAACCAAATCCCAAAATAAAATAATATTTTTATTTTAGAGTCCATTTATAATTAAATAAAATGGACACTAGTTAATAAATCAAATGGGTTTTAATTTATTTAAAAACCCCATTTGAAATCTAAATATTTTCATAACCAGATCAGTAGGTTTTTATTTGAAAATAAAAGATACTTGGAAAACTTGTTTAAAACAAAATAACATTTTATTTTAGGTTCCATTATTAATTAAATAAAATGGACCTTAGTTATTTAATCAAATAGGATTTGTTTTATTAAAAACTTTATTTTGAAATCTAAAATAAAACCAAAAACACTTCAGTAGGTTTTATTTGAGAATATAAAATACTTGGAAAACTTATTTTAAAAATAAAATAATAAGTTTTAATGTTTTATTTAAAAGGGAAAGTCTTTACTTAACAAAATTGGGTAATAATAATTCCCTATTATTTTCTTTAAATAAAACTTTGTTCTTTTGATCAAAACAAAATGTTTTATTTCAAAAACTTGGCCAAGGTTTAATTTGGCTTTATAAAATAATCTTTATTTATAAATCCACCTTTTCTTTTGAAAACCAAATCCTTTTATTAAAAGATTTCATAAATAGTAAAACCAAATATTTTTATTTTCCTTTATTAAATGTTTAACTTTTTAAATCCCTTTAGGATTTATCTTGATCAAAATAGGTTTTGAAAGTTTCAAATTGGATTCAAAAAGTTTCTTCTCACCCCGAAAATCAACAAAGTTTTATTTTATTCATTTATTTTTCACATTACAAGATTTGGAAAATCTTGGGATGTGACAGGCTACCACCCTTAAAATAAATCTCGTCCCGAGATTTGGGGAGGCTAGGGTTACAAGTTGGCTCAAAACAACTAGGGTACTACCACCCTTAAAAATTTTCTAACTAAATTACATATTGTCCTTCTTGGGGTCCTGGGGAAACTTCTCTGGGCAAACATCTGCATAGTGTCCTTTGTTTTCACACTTGAAACATGTGACAAGGCTGAGATCTCTCATAGGATGGTTTATCTTGTGTTTCATCTTTTCTGGACAGTTGCTTGCATAATGTCCTAGCTCTTTGCAGTTGTTGCACCACACTTGGCTAATAGCTTTCTTTTCCTTGGGTAACAATTCTCCTTGTTTATTTCCTCGGTTCTTCTTCTTTTCTGGACAGTCACTGGCATAGTGTCCCATTTCTTTACATTTATGACATTGCACATGGCTTATGTCCTTCTTCTTCTTCTTGGGTCTCTCCAAAGCTAGGAGTTCTTCTAGTTCATGTTCTTCATAGGTGGGAAATCTTTCTCTCTTCTTGGGGCATTGATCTTCATGTTCCTTGGATGCATGATCCTTGTCTCCACAAGTATTGCAAGCTTGGGTTCCTTCTAGAATAGCATCTTTGTCATCCTTGTTGTCATTAGTTCTTTGGGAAAAGTTTTCTCTCATGTTGATCATTTGAGTAACCAATCCTTGCAACAATTGGGATTGAAGTTTCAAAATCCTTTGTATGTCTGGGTCTAGTCCATTGTTGTTGGCTAAAAGCTGAGTTGTCTCTTGGCTCAACTGGTTTTGGGTTGCTATAAGTTCTCTCATGTTGTCCTTTTGGTTGTTGTTGTTGTCATCAACCTTGATGTTGGATTCTCTTGTAGAAGTCATCTGTTTGGGTTGGATTGGGATTAGAATAGGCAAAATATTTCTAAGGGAATAATTCCAATCACACACATCACAATTCACACAAGCAATGTGCAAGCAATCACAAACAAACATTCCACTCACACAACAAGTTTCAAGCATATTTTTAGGCAACCAAAAATATTTTTGTTACTCCACATAAGTTGGTGTGTTAGGCTTAACTATAATATGGTGGTCCATCTACATGGTTCACTTGTGATCTTTCCTTCCTTCTTGGTTGATTCTTCTTGCATGAGATCTTGGTTTCCTTGGAAAAACTTTTGGTCACAATACTTCAAGTGAAGTGAACTCCTTCTAATTTTGCATTTCCTCAGTCTCCACATCTTGAGCAAGATTTCCTTGTCTCACTTGTCCTTAGTGATAACCATGGTTGAAGTCCTTGGTGAATATGCTGAAGATGTTGAAGTCATTAGAGTTGAAGAAGTTGAAGTCATTAGAGTTGATGAAGTTGAAGTCATTAAAGTTGATGAAGTCCTTTACACATGGTATAGTCTTTGGTCATGGGGTAGGTTTTTATATCTAGTTGAAAATAGAAGAGATGTAGAGTTCAAAACCAAAATGGTTAAGGAAAGAGTTTAAAAGATTGTTTGTAAATAAGTTTTGGAACAAATACAACTCCTATTTTTCTAAGGGGTTTTTGTCCAATCCTAGGTTTACAAATCCTACAGGCAACACAATGCTCTGATACCATCTGTAGAGGTCCCAACCTTTAATAAGGTAGAGATCCCTGTGTTTACAATGCTAGTCCCTGGATCAATAGCTAGCATCCACAGTTAAGATGTAATATCAAGAAACAAAGGTCATAATATAACTTTATAACCAGGAATAACATAATTTTATTACATCTTACATAGCTCATTTGGCTATTACATTACATTGCAGCAGAAATCTATAAGCATGGAGTCCTTCATCTTCAAAGTGCCACAGGAAGACATGTTGGTTGTAGACTTTGTAATCCTAATCAACACACTTCACTAAATCAATCAAACCTGCAACATACAAGTTACAACCACAAAGGGTCAATATATTTGAATTGTATTGGCAAGTGATACTATGGTAGTATGGTGGAGTCTATCATCTATATGCATTTGGCTAAGTGGAGTTGAGCCTTGCATTGCTCAAAATAGATTTTTCCTTAACATTTGAAAACAATAAGTTTTTGCTTGACAAAATCATCTTTTTGCAAGGCATCTACCAATCAATGATTGAAGATCCATTAACCCTTGTTCAGACCACAAGTTTTTAACTTAGAAATTTGAATGATGAGATTCTTGATTGCTTCCATGTCTTGATGCTCAAATTGTCCTTTACCAGGGACATGGCCAAGTACTTAGATTTTACACTCTGCAGAGGTGGTGCACTTTCCCCACAAGACTTGGTTTCCCAAGACAAGATCTTTCAGAAGCCTTCCCTTAGACCAAAATGGACGCGTTCCAACCTATCAAACTCTACCACCCACTGTCCATATGGCTAAGTTCTTGCAACCTATATGATCCAGGCAGAGCCCATAATGCCAAGTGGCTGCACTTGAAGCTTCTCAACATTTGACATCTCAAATCTCTTTGTTCCTGGGTGGCCATCCACAAGTGAGATACACAAGGTAAACCATAGACATGGTCCTTGTGAACCACTCAACCAAAATCCACCAAGCAATTACCATTCCACCCAGGTGATTCATTAACTTAGTTGTTTTATTAAACAAAAACACAAGTCCTCAGACTTAGAAATTTTTCATAGTATGGATATAAATTCCACCCATGTTTTCTATTAGCTAGGCTAAGATTGATAGTAATAGGAATCTTAACTTAGGAAGATTTCCACTAAGGTTTCATCTACTAGGTTTTCCTATAGCAATGTTTATACTTAGCAAAATTCCATGCAAGTTGTACTTAGAAAAAATCACTAATGCATAGAGAAAGTAATGGGACAAAAAGTATGAAGCATCACTTGCCTTTTTGGTACAGTATGGGTTCACTCCTTGTCCTTGAAACAATCTCACTCTTCAAGTCACTACAATTCAATCAAGCAAGGCACAAACTCAATCTACCAATCAAGCAAAACATCACATAAAATGATGAAGTCTAGGAAATGCATGTAAGCATGCCAAGGATGGTTTTATTTGGAAAAGTGGTTCCTAATGGGTCATAAACATTTGGGTACACCTAATGGTAATTTTGTAAAAGTGGCAAAGTCATTTGCAAAAGGTTTCACTTTATAAACCATTTTCAAAACAAGGTATCATTTTATGTGGTGTAGAAATGTTTTTACTAAGGCATTAATCTATAGGGTTCACCAAATATGTTTTCAAACCACAAAACTTGGTGTTTAGGGTCAGAGAGTTTAAAACAAAACATTTCCCAAAGGTTTTCTTCCAAAACCATTTTTTAATTAAACCACATTTCTATTTGACTAGAAATGGTTTTAAATCAAAGAATCATTATTTTGTTTCACCAAATATATTTTTGAAACCACAAAGTGTTTCCTATGTTCAGTAAGTTCAAATCACACCATTTTCCAAAGATTTTATCCCCAAATTCATTTTTAAACAATTTTTACATCCTTAACAAGCATACAAATGTTTCTGCAAAATCAACCATTTTAACAGAAGATTTTTGCTAAACAAAAGGCATGGTTGGCTAGGGCTTGTTCCACTGATTCCAATGATATAAAGTTTGCACAATTTGGACGTGTGGTTTAAAAGTTACAAGGGTTTCAAAATGGCATCTATATCTGATTTCAAATTCTATTTTAAATCGTCTGGTGCCACGCGTCCTATTCTCATTCGTCGGTACCGCTTCACTCGGATAGGCTATTCTGGCGCGTTGGATCAAGTTGAATCATGCGGCTCAGAAGCGTGCGTACCCATTCGCTTACTTTCTATCCTATCCACCAGATCGAGATCGGACGGCTGCTGTGGGCTCGACCCTAAACGAGCGGCGCTACGGCGGCTACTGGCGGCGGAGCGACCAGACGGTGGCGGCGCCGGCGTTACAGGAAGCAAGGGGGGCTGGGGAGATGCTCACCGGAATCGTCGACGCTTGCTGATGCTCAACGTGGTACTGGTTGGTGAAGGGGCGCACGTGACTGTCCTTAATTGCTCGTCGGAGATGAGCTGGGCCTCGGGCGGCTCTGGAGGTCGTCGAGGGCGAGGATGGGGGGCACCCTTGGACAAAAGGGAGACACTGTTAGGTTCGCAAGAGCATGGCGATCATCATCGTGTCCACGGGGAAGAGAGGGGTGGTCTGGTTTACCGGGGAGATGTCGCCGCAGTTGGAGCAGACGGCGGCACTGGCTCGGGGAAGACGTTGCCGACACTCAGGGACGCGCACGAGCGAGCTGCGGCTGCAGAAAGGTCCGCCAGGTGACGGATATCATGGCCAGGTGTTCAAGGAGGCAAGAGGTGGCGTGGGGCTGCTGGATTCCTCGCCGGAGCGTCGTTGGAGTCAGTGGAGGTTTGGAGACGATTCGAGCAGCCTGGTGGCGTTCAGAGCGTGGTGTCTGAGGGGAAAGGAGGAGAAGGGCGAGGCGATTAAGACAACGTGGTTGCAGGAGCGATTAACTGATGCGTTAACGCGAATTGATGCTCACGAATTCATCGCAGAAACGGGAGAGAGGGGGAAGGAAGAACTGGTCGCGTGGTTGAAGACAGGTGAGCTGGCAGTGGGGTCTACCTGGCAGTGAGGAAGTGAGAGGGAAAGAGGTCCACCAGTCATTGGCTTAGTGGGTGTGAGTTCGAGTGAGAAAACGTTTCGCTGAGGAAAAGAAAGGTGGGCTGGAGTTGGGCCTAAACTGGGCTGCTGGGTTGGGTCGACTAGATTCCTATTTTTTTCCAGTTCTGAATATTTTTCTTTTTTTTCCAAATTCAATTTCTGTTTTGAATTTCAATCAACTATTCAAACATTCAAACAATCACCACACTTGAAATGAGTTTTTGGTTCTGTTTATCAACATAAACCAAATCCCAAAATAAAATAATATTTTTATTTTAGAGTCCATTTATAATTAAATAAAATGGACACTAGTTAATAAATCAAATGGGTTTTAATTTATTTAAAAACCCCATTTGAAATCTAAATATTTTCAAAACCAAATCAGTAGGTTTTTATTTGAAAATAAAAGATACTTGGAAAACTTGTTTAAAACAAAATAACATTTTATTTTAGGTTCCATTATTAATTAAATAAAATGGACCTTAGTTATTTAATCAAATAGGATTTGTTTTATTAAAAACTTTATTTTGAAATCTAAAATAAAACCAAAAACACTTCAGTAGGTTTTATTTGAGAATATAAAATACTTGGAAAACTTATTTTAAAAATAAAATAATAAGTTTTAATGTTTCATTTAAAAGGGAAAGTCTTTACTTAACAAAATTGGGTAATAATAATTCCCTATTATTTTCTTTAAATAAAACTTTGTTCTTTTGATCAAAACAAAATGTTTTATTTCAAAAACTTGGCCAAGGTTTAATTTGGCTTTATAAAATAATCTTTATTTATAAATCCACCTTTTCTTTTGAAAACCAAATCCTTTTATTAAAAGATTTCATAAATAGTAAAACCAAATATTTTTATTTTTCTTTATTAAATGTTTAACTTTTTAAATCCCTTTAGGATTTATCTTGATCAAAATAGGTTTTGAAAGTTTCAAATTGGATTCAAAAAGTTTCTTCTCACCCTGAAAATCAACAAAGTTTTATTTTATTCATTTATTTTTCACATTACAAGATTTGGAAAATCTTGGGATGTGACACTCTGGTAGGGTGTCGGGAAGAGCTTCGGATCCCCCCGATCTAGGGACGATGGTGGCGACGGCTATGCACTGTTTAGTGGATTTCTGATCGGGTTTTTAGGGTTTCTGCATCGGGGTGCTTAAATAGGCGAAGGGCAAGGTCGGTGGGGCCCACACCATGGGGCGGCGCATCCTAGGGGGTGGCCGCGCCAGCCCTAGGTGTGTCCACCTTGTGGCCCCACTTCGGCTATCCTTTTGAATCCGTATTCGCTCCGGTAAAATATTGACTTTGGCTTTTGTTCCGTCCAATTCCGAGAATATTTCCTTACTAGCTTTTCTGAAACCAAAAATAGCAGAAAACAGGCAACTGGCACTGCGACATCTTTTCAATAGGTTAGTTCCAAAAAAATGTATAAAAATACCTCAAAGTGTAGACAAAACATAAGACAGTTGATATAAAACAAGCATGGAGCATCAAAAATTATAGATACGTTTAAAACGTACCAAGCATCCCCAAGCTTAACTCCTGCTCGTCCTCGAGTAGGTAAGTGATAAAAAGAATAATTTTTTAGGTGACATGCACCATCACAATCTTGATCAAACTATTTTAAAGCATTGATAGCTGGAGTGGTATTCAGCTATTGAAATACAATGCATTGAAATACATTTATTTTGTTTCACATATTGAAAACATAGCAATAGTGGTATTCAGCTTGTCTCTCATGGAATAGCAAAATAAATGCATAGGACACCTTCAAAGTTCATAAGGGTGACCAGATACAAATAATTTAAGAACAAGCAATACCAACATTATGAATCAATCAATAAGTTTTGGGACAATGCACATTAAACTAAGAATGACAACAATGCTCTCTTAATTGGTGCATAAAGATAGAAGATGGAGACTTGATACGTCGGAAATGTATCTATAATTTTTGATGTTCCATGCTTGTTTAGTATCTACTTTGCTTTGCTTTGTCTACACTTTGAGGTGCTTTTTACATGTTTTCTGGTACTAACCTATTAATAAGTTGCCACAGTGCCATTTGCCTGTTTTCTGCTGTTTTTGGTTCCAGAAAATCTAGTAAGGAAATATTCTCGGAATTGGATGGGACAAACGTCAAAGTCAATAACTTTTTGTGGGGAACAAGAAGTCCATAGGGGAGACGGAGAGGCATGCCAGGGCGGCCACGCCCCCTAGGCACGACCAGGGTGGGCCCATGCCTAGGCAGGGTGTGGGCCCCTGGCCACCTCCTCGGCCTCCCCTTCGCCTATAAGAAGCCTCCAATGCCTAAGCCCTAAGCACCCGATCAATATTCCACGAAACCTTATGTAGCCGCCGCCACCATCGTCCCTAGATCGAGGGGATCTGAAGTTCTTCCCGGCACCCTGCCGGAGGGGAGATCATCCCGGAGGCCTTCTCTCCGGTATGATGCGTGAGTAGTTCCACCTTGGACTATGGGTCCATGTAGTAGCTAGATGGTTGTATCTCCTCCTTGTGCTTTCATGTATAGATCTTGTGATCTCCGTTCATGATCAAGATCTAATCTATTTGTAATCATGCATGTTGTGTTTGCGGGGATCTGATGGATATTGAGATTATTATGTTGGTTTGATTAATGGTTTTGTATTTATGATTCTATCATGTCTGTGTTGTTTGTGATATTGCATGCTCTCCGTTGTTAGTAGATATCTTGTCCAAGTAGTTGCTAGTGACTCCAAGAGGGAGTATTTATGCTCGATAGTGGGTTCATGCCTCTAGTTTCCAAGGGAAGTGACAGAAATCTCTTCGGTTATAGATGTGTTGTTGCTACTAGGGAGAAAACAACGGTCTATGTATCTTGTTTTATTGCCCAATCGAATCTCATAGGATCTTTCTGACTAGTAATTGCATTGTTATGCCTTGCTCAGTTCCTGTCAATTGCCCCGCTGTAATTTGTTTACCCTTCATGCCATGTTGTTTATCTAAGGAGAGCACCTCTAGTGAACTATGGACCCTGGTCCAATCTTTACATTGATACATCTTCCACTGTTACTTGTTTACTTGCTGCAAACCACCATTACCTTCCACACCATATGTTTAATCCTTTGTTATAGCAAAACGGTGAGCTTGAAAACCTCACTGATTCGTTGGGAAAAAGTCTTAAGTTTGTGTTGTGCAGGTCTCCACGTTGTTTGCAACACTTGTGTGACATTTCCTTCCTCCTTGTGGTTCGATAACCTCGGTCTCAACTGAGGGAAAACTTGTTGTTGTGCTCTTCACACCCTGCGCTTGGGGTTACTAACAAAGTGCCACGTCGAGCACCATCAAGAATCAACATAAAAGTAGAAAGAAAGGCCCTTCATAGAGGGAAGCAGGGATTTCAAGTTTCATAAAGAGCTTCCAAAAATTATGGTACTTATTAGCTTTCAGCTCTCATTGCCCCTATCATTGGCATCTTGAAGTGATTAAGGTTAAAGTGACACAAATATGAGTATATGTTTGACAAATTATAAGTTGAATATCTCATGCCCCTTGCGTACGAGTACCAAACCTCATTCTACTCAACTTTGGTCACAAGTAAGTTCTTGTCATTGTAAGTATATGTGTATCATAGAGAACCACCAACGGGGTACCCCTTGCCCCATGACACAAGAGCTATCCCATATCAAAATGACAAGGAAACAAATAATGAGCATCTCAACGATCTTTTTATTTTCTATTTGCATAGGTTTTTATTGAGGATGCTTCAAAAAATGCTCATTATAGTTACGCTGTAAGTTTCCACCATGATTAGTCATGGCTTAGGCTAGCCATCCAGGCGTTTCTCTAACACATATAAAAACTCCATGTTCTTACACGCTCCCCTTTTATTTCACACTGCCAGGATCCATAAACAAAATAACATGATATCAACTTAATAGAATAAGTGCAATGTTGAAAGCGTTCCCCATGACAACATGGTTCTGCTAATGCACAACTATAATTTTCAAGCATATAAGCAATATAGATGGGCACAATGGTTCAAGTTTATTAAGTGCAAGCAATAAAGTGTGCCATCAAGTTTGTGAGAGCTTTAATCACTAATTTTCACATAACAAACGTTTAATTTAGAAGATAGATAAACACATGAATATACTTTTAATGGTGTAAGACACCATGCATAGGAATTTATAGTGGAATCTTTGGAACTTGGTTTCTTGGGAGTTGGATGCACGAGTAGAGATCATACTCAGTACAAGTGGAGGCTAGCAAAAGACTGGGAGCGACCAACTAAGAGAGCAATAATGGCCATAATCATGCAAAGCGACAAAACATTATTGAACAAAGCATAAAGTGATATCACAAGTCAAAAACTAAATGATCATAGAGGCTAGGGTGACTGGTTCATAGTCATAACATGGTGTAAGCATGTGCCAAGTCAACCCAAATAAAGCATCAAAAGTGAATACCACAATATTATGCTTTTGTATGCTAACAACACATGATTCTTTCAAGGAACATTAAGCAATCTCGATTGTTTGAAACAAGTCATGCTACAATAATAATCACTAAGCATAAGGTCAAAGCAACATCTAACATGACATGATAAAGTCTAAGCCACAGTCAAAACAAGCTTCCTTTTGTACCACTATAAGCATGAAACTTTCTACTCTTTTCCAACACCAATCAATTTATTTGAAACAAAATGAGAATGCGGGGTCCAACTAATTTATTGCAGCAAACCAAACAAAATAAAACTAAAAACAAAAACAAAGACGCTCCAATAACAACACAATAGTGCATGAATCAATAAAAATAAAGTGTCTAGAAAGAAGACCTGAGGTTTTTATTGATAAAGAAGGGGATGCCTTGGGCATCCCCAAGCTTTGACACTTGTACCTCTCGTATTTCATGGGGTGACATGGGTGGCATCCCCAAGCTTGAGTTTTTGTCCATTATTCATCTTATCACATCATTCTTCCCCTACACTTGAAAATTTCCTTCATACAAAACTCCACACAATCTTCATTAGCAACATTAGTGTATGCAAGATAATAAACCTTTGGGGTTTAGTTTCAACTCAAGTAAAACTTTCATTAAAACACAATCTACTGTAGAAACTTATTTTAAAAGCTCAAGTGATCAAAGAGAACTCAAAAGAAACCGATTAAGAGGCAAATGCAAATAATGGCAGAAATCTATCAAAACAGACCAGCAGGTAAAAACCGATTTTTTCGAAGACCTTCTGTTGATCAAATCGAAAAGTGTTTAACTAACAAAAATTGGATAATGACCTGGGGCATATGCTCAAAAAATTATAGATCAATCCTACATATTGGGATTTGTCACGATTTTTTATAGTGAAGCACACAAATTTGTTTCGGGATAGTAACTTCCCCAAATCTTACTTCTCTCTCATTAGAGGTTATTCTTGGCACAAAAACCACACAAAAAGGATAAGGAGAGGTTATTACAGAGGCAATAACTTCCAAGACTCAACAAAAGAAAAACTTACTGAAATAAATTTGGGTTATCTCCCAATAGTGCTTTTCTTTAACGCCTTTCAGCTAGGCATAGGAAGCAAGAATCAAGTATTTTCAAATGAAGAAGCATTAAGATCAATACCAGAAATTTCTTCAACCAGGAAAGGTATCTCATCCAAATAAGTTCTAGAGGATTCCCTCTCAATACTCTTGGGTTCACTATTTCATCAAAAGGGTTTTCAGGAACAATCCAATCAAAATTCTTTTCTAAGGCATCATGCATTCCTACAAGTTTAAAAGGTATTGGTATTTTAATTTCCTCTCCATTTTGGGTTTGGTTTTTTCCAACTTGTCTAGTGTGCCCATAACATCTATGGACGAACCTAGCATATTTAAATGATCAAAGACCTTTTTAGCTTCTTTAGCAACATCATTGAATTCTTTTAGCAAAGTTTCCAGAATAAAATCTCTCTTTTCAGTATCCTCAATATCTTTAAGTTTAAGAAACATTACTTGCATCATGGGCTAAGGTTACTAAACCTAGCCTCCAACATGTGAACTAAAGAAGCTGCAACAATTTCATAATTTGGAGCAAGTTCTGCTAAGGATCTATCCTCAATATCCTCATGCTTTCTAACATGATTAAATAATTCTTCAATATTATCTTTCCCAATTATAGAGCCACTACCTATTGAAAGGTCTTTCAGGATGAACTTAGGGATCAACATGGTGAGCTACGAATAGGGTAACAACTAAAGAAAGAACTAATTTTTTTGTGTTTTTGATAAAAAGAAACAAGAAAAACATAGCAAAAGAGACAAAGCAAAACAAAAACAAAGTAAAGAGATTGGTTGTGAGAGATTCCCCTTGCAAGAATCTTCTTTCTCCCTGGCAAGTGATTGATGAGGAGGAAGAGATTGAAGTTGTCCTTAACTCCCCGGCAATGGCGCCAGAGAAGTGCTTGATGGCTCAGATATGTAGGGCTCGTTGGAAACACCAAGAGAAAGGTATGATGAGCACAACAACAAGTTTCCCTCAGTTATGAAACCAAGGTTATCGAACCAGTAGGAGTAAGGAAACAACTCCAAGGTGTTGCTAGCAACTTGGAACCTGCACAACACAATCCATAATACTTTTCCCCAACTTACAGTGAGGTTGTAAATCTTACTGGTTTGCTAAAAACAAAATATTAAACGTATAGTGTGGAAGATAATGATTGCTTGTAGAAAGTAAACAATAGCGGTAAACAGTGGATGGTATATCAATGATAAAGAATGGATCGGGGTCCATAGTTCACTAGAGGTGTTCTCCATAATATAGATAGCATGTTTGGTGAAAAAATTACAGCGGGGAATTGACAGATTGAGAAAGCATAACAATGCATATACTAGACATCTTGACTCCTACGAGATTTGATTATGCATTACAACATAATACATAAATCGTAATCCAAATGCATCTATGACTAATAATCCACCTTCGGGTTATCATCCGAACCCCTTCCAGTATTAAGTTGCAAGCAACGGATAATTGCATTAAGCAAAGTGTGTAAAGTAAACAATACAATTGCCCCATGGACAAATGATTGTTGTTTTCTCCCTAGTATCAACATCATATCTACAACCTTAGAAGTTTCTGTCACTCTCCCAGATTACTAGAGGCATGAACCCACTATCGAGCATAAATACTCCCTCTTGGAGTTATAAGCATCTACTTGGACAAAGTATCTACTAGCAACGGAGAGCATGCAAGATCACAAATAACATAGACATGATAGAATCAATAATTAATCTGACAGAGTATCTTAATATCCATTGGATCCCCGCAAACACAACATGTATGATTACAAATAGATGATCTTGATCATGAACGGATCTCACAAGATCTAAACATGATAGAACAAAGGAGGAGAAACAACCATCTAGCTACTGCATGGACCCATATTCCAAGGGTGAACTACTCACGCATTACTCCGGAGGCTGGCATGGTGATGAAGAAGGCCTCTGGGATGATATCTCCCCTCCGGCAAGGTGCCGGGAAGAGCTTCGGATCTCCTAGATCTAGGGACGATGGTGGCGGTGGCTACGGACTGTTTCGTGGATTTCTGATCATGTATTTAGGGTTTCTGCATCTGGGTGCTTAAATAGGCGAAGGGGCATCCCTAGGTGTGGACGCCTCGTCGCCCCACTTCGGCTGCCCTTTTGACTCCGTCTCGCTCCGGTAAAAATTGACTTTGGCTTTTGTTCCATCCAATTCCGAAAATATTTCCTTACTAGCTTTTCTGAAACCAAAAACATCAAAAAACTGACAACTGACACTGTGGCATCTTGTCAATAGGTTAGTTCCAGAAAATCTATAAAAATACCTCAAAGTGTAGACAAAACATAAGATAGTTGATACAAAACAAGCATGGAGCATAAAAATTATAGATCCGTTTAGGACGTATCACCCTTCTGCTAAGTTCCACATCAATAAATTTCCCATGGTCGCAAAAGATCTCAATAGGATAGGCCATGATCTACTAAGATATTTGCAAATAGACATCTAGACTAAGTTCATAATATGAGTTCAATTTATAATTGAGCTCCCACTAAAATAGTCATCCCCTGGACGATTTTGGTGATCACACGATCCCAATTCACTATGCAGCCCCCGATCGTCATGGCCGGCAACATAGATTGAAGGTATACATTCTCCACTGTCGATCACATCATCCATGTGACTCATGCTCGACATTTCGGTCTCTTGTGTTTCGAGGCCATGTCTGCACATTGTCACATCCCAAGATTTTCCAAATCTTGTAATGTGAAAATAAATGAATAAAATAAAACTTTGTTTGATTTTCAGGGCCAGAAGAAACTTTTTGAATTCAATTGGAACTTCAAACCCATTTGAATTAAATAAAATCCTAAAGGGATTTAAAAAGATAAAACATTTTAAATAAAGGAAAACAAAATATTTTGGTTACTATTTTGGATCTTTAATAAAAAGGATTTGGTTTTCAAAAGAAAAGGAGGATTTATAAATAAGGATTATTTTATATAGCCAAATTAAAACCTTGGCCAACCTTTTGGAAATAAAAAATTTTGTTTTGATAAAAATAGTAAAGGTTTATTTAAATAAAATAATAAGGATTTAATATCCAATTTTATTTAAATAATGGCTTTTCCCATTTTAAATAAACACTAAAACTTATTTATTTATTTTAAATAAGTTTTCCAAATATTTTATATTCTCGAATAAAACCTACTGAAATGTTTTGGTTTTATTTTGGTTTTCAAAATAAATATTTTAATAAAACAAATCCTAGTTGATTTAATAATAAGGGTCTATTGTATTTAATTAATAATGGACCCTAAAATAAAAGGTTATTTTGTTTTAAACAAGTTTCCAAAGTATTCTTTATTTCCAAATAAAACCTACTGTTTTGGTTTTAAAAATATTTAGATTTCAAAAGAGGTTTCTAAATAAAAACAAAACCCTATTTGATTAATAAACCTTGGTCTATTTATTTAATGAATAATGGACCCTATAAATAAAATGTTATTTTATTTTTGGGATTTGGTTTATGTTGTTAAATAGAACCAAATTCAAGTGCAAAGTGTGTTGAATGTTTGATTTGTTTGAATGTTTGAATATTTTATTGAAATTCAAAACAGAATTTGATTTGGAAAAAGAAAAAGCCAACAGGAAGAAATAAATAGAATCTGGCCGACCCAACTAGACCTGGCCCAGGAAGCCCACCAACCAGCCCAGCTTCTTTCCCCCGAATCAAACGTTTGGCACCAACTCCCTGACCCGTAGAACCAATGACTGGTGGACCTCCTCCTCGCTCCTTTTCTCACTGACGCAACGGCCCCACTTCGCTAGTCATCTTCTTCGCCGCGACTCCTTCCTTCCCCCAAACCACGTAGCATTTACTGCCGTTGAAAACTCCATCAATCCCGTTAATTGCCACGTTAATTCGTCCATCCAGCACGCAAGGTAAAAGCGCATGCCTTCCCTCTTCCCTTTCCCCCAGACACCCCTCCTCGGCACTCCTCCAGGCTGACAAATTTTGCTCAACAACCCCTCTGACTCCGGCGAGCTCCGCGGGAAATTCCGGCCATGCCTCGCCACCCCTCAACTCCCTCTGCACGCGAGCTTGTTCTGCATTGCCTGGCGTACCTCCCCGCGTCAACTGCTTGGCCGCGGACACTCCAGACGCTCGGCTTTGTCAAACATCTGAGCACCACCGCCGGCGCGTCTACTCCGGCGAAACCTCCCTGGTAAACCAGACTACCCCGCGCCCTCTCCTTCACTCACACATCGTCGCCATAGCCTTATGCATCTGATACTATCTTTCATTTGTCCTAGTGTGCATCGTAGCCCTGTCTCCGACGACGCCCGAGCGAACCCGACGCCAGCAGGAACTCCGGCGAGAAATCAAGCCCACTCCAGAGCGCCCCTCGTCGAACCAACAACGCCTTGAGCATCTCCAGGCTATTGCGAACCAGGTGAGCTTATTCCCTCCCTTTCTCGCTTCCTGCCTCGCCAGCGCCGCCACCACCTGGCCGCTCCGTCGCTCGCCGTTGACCTAGCGCCGCCAGTTCTTGGCCAGACAGTAGCAGCCGTCCGATACAGATCCGAGGCACACGATTGAATGACTTATCGAAGGGGTATCAAGCGATCTGTGCCGCACGTTTTCAGTTAGATCCAACGCACCCCAGTAGCCGATCCGAGAGAACCGTTATTGTCCAATCAGAAGCAGCCACGTGTACAGGATTCGATTTAAAACAGAATTTTGATCTGATTAGAATGCAAATTTGTAATTGGTATAACTTTTGATCCACACGTCCAAAAATTGCAAATTTGGTATCATTGGAATCAGTGGAACAGACCCTATCCAACCATGCCCTTAGTTTAGCAAATAGTATCTGTTAGCTTGTTTGAATTTGCAGAAACATTTGTATGCTTGTTAAGGATGTAAAAATTGTTTAAAAATGAATTTGGGGTTAAAATCTTTGGCAATTGGATTGATTTGAACCTACTGACCCTAGGAAACACATTGTGGACTCAAAAATGTATTTGGTGAAATAAAATAATGATTCTTTGATTTAAAACCATTTCTAGTCAAATAGAATGTGATTTATTTATTGAAAATGATTTTGAAGGAAAACCTTTGGGAAATGGTTTGTTGTAAACTCACTGACCCTAGGAACCAACCCATAGTTTGGAAAATGGATTTGGTAAAGTTTAGGATGGAAAACTTGATTTAGTCATTTCTAGCCAAATAAAACTATTGTTTTGTTATGAAAATGGTTTTGAGTAAAAACTTTGGAGGAAATGTTTTGGACCAAACCTACTGACCAAAAACACCAAGTTTTAAGAAACAACAACTTAATTGGTGAAACCATTTAAGGTTGTGGTATTGAGAAAAATGTTTTTCACCACATAAAATGATACTTTGTTTTAAAAATGGTTTATGGATAAAACCCATTTGCAAATGACTTTGCCATTTTGGTAAATGACCAATTTGGAACTTACAAAGTTTAGAAGCCTAGTGGAGACCATCCTTGAAATAGAACCAACCTTTGCATGCTTATGCATGACTTAGATTCCATTACTTTGTGTGTGAAAAATTGTTTGCTTGACTTTGTTTTGGAATGTGAATTGAATTTGTGTTTTCTTGATTGACTTGTAGTGAAGTGTGAGACTAGCAAGATCAAGGAGTGAACCCCCATTCCCTACCAAAAAGGCAAGTGCTGCTTCATACTTTTTGTGCCATTACTTTCTCTATGCATTAGTGATTTTTTCTAAGTACAACTTGCATGGAATTTTGCTAAGTATAAACCTTGCTATAGGAAAACCTAGTAGATGAAACCTTAGTGGAAATCTTCCTAAGTTAAGATTCCTATTACTATCAAGCTTAGCCTAGATAATAGAAAACATGGGTGGAATATATATCCATACAATGAAAAATTTCTAAGTCTGAGGACTTGTGTTTTTGTTTAATAAAACAACTAAGTTAATGAATCACCTGGGTGGAATGGTAATTGCTTGGTGGATTTTGGTTGAGTGGTTCACAAGGACCATGTCTATGGTTTACCTTGTGTATCTCACTTGTGGATGGCCACCCAGGAACAAAGAGATTTGAGATGTCAAATGTTGAGAAGCTTCAAGTGCAGCCACTTGGCATTATGGGCTCTGCCTGGATCATATAGGTTGCAAGAACTTAGCCATATGGACAGTGTGTAGGGTTCGCAGCATAGAAAACAAAAATTTTCCTACGATGGGAACAACTATGTACCAAGATCTATCTACTAGATACAAACAACGGGCGGATGTATATCCGTAGAGAACATACCCTTGAAGACCGACAAAGCTTAACGAGTCCAAACTCGTGGTTGATGTAGACGATCTCTTGCCGATCTCAAGATCGAGAGGAAGTCCTAGCGCCGCAAAACAGCAGCGCATCCGTGCTCGCACACACGTTCGAGGCACCGAGCAACCTCCGCCTCCTCGCTCCAGCGATGCAGCGGAAGCACAACTCTTTCTTGCCGAAAAGCCACCGGGAACATGTATCTCGCTAGTCCGAGACCATGGGGGATAAATTCTAGAGGGGGAGAGAGATCCTTCACGAGGAGGTGTGATGTGAGAGGAGGAGAGGGGGGCCTTTTATAGGGGAGAGGGGGGGCACCCAAGGGGCATGGCGCCCAGCCATGGGGCTGCCCCCACCTCTTCCACATTCATGTGGGTGGAGCTCCCACTCAAAATGAAAAGCCTCCACTCCCATTAAAAAGCCTCCACTCAAAAATCCACTCACATGCATTAAATTTCCACCAAATTTAATGCAAGCTCTCATTTAAATAAAACTCTTTTATTTATTTATTCAGAATTTTGTTAATTACTTTAATTAACAAACATTCACATAAAACCCCTTGCTAGTATTCCATTTCACATGCAGAACCAGTTTCAGCAATTTCAACCGAAACAGTTTCGGTGTCTAGTGAAATAAATTCCTGCGCTTTCCTTTTCTTTTCGGCATGAAACTTTTGCTCCAAATGGATGTCGGTGTCTCTTAAGTGTGTCACCCTACGGTTCGCGAATAATGCGGACATGATCGAGACCCCTCTCAGATCAATAATCAGAAGCGGGATCTGGAGACCCATACTGACTCCCACACATTCAACGATGACTTTCTTGTGATCGTCGGAACCTTTTACGCTAGTATCTTAATCCCTTTGTTTCGCGATACATTACATGTCCGAGATTCGATCATCGGTATCTCCATACCTAGTTTAATCTCGTTACCGACATGCACTCTTTTCTCGTTCCTGTGATATAACATTCTAGTGATCAAATCACTTGCTTGCAAGCTAATCAATGTGATATCACCGAGAGGGCCCAGAGTATATCTATCCGTCATCGGGATGAACAAATTCCACTCTTGATCCATGAGCCTCAACATAACACTTTATTAGTTCTGAACCCACCTTTATAATCACCCTGTTACGGTGTGACGTTTGATGTTATCAAGAAACTCTTCCGGTGTTAGTGATTGACATGATCTCATGGTCTAAGGATAAGGATCACTTCGTAAGTTGTTATAGCAATATAAACTCAATGACTTTGATCGTAATGCTATACTTCGGATGAATGTTCATCACACCATTACACTAATGTTGTGACCCCGTTATTAACAACATCCAATGTCCATGATCAGGAAACCTTGATCATCTTGTTAATCAACGAGCTAGTTTATGAGAGAGGCATAACTAGGAACTTCCTTTTTGTTTATTAAACACACATGTATTAACGTTTCCGTATTAATACAATTATAGCATGCAAAATAAACATTTATCATAAATAAAGAATATGATAATAACCACTTTATTATTGCCTCTCGGGCATATTCCCTTCAGTCTCCCACTTGCACTAGAGACAATAATCTAGTTTGAGAACTTTTGTGTATTGAACACCTATGGCTTTCTGGTGTTCCATATACACAATTGCAAGTGGTTAACATAATCTACGGATCTGACGCTTTCAGGTCCGTGTGTATTTGCATGTCTTTGCGTCTTCACGCATCACTCATTCTCCAATGAGATGGCATTGTATAAATTTGGTCTTTCGGTGAGACCTTTAGTTCCTTGGGGTTAAAACACGTCGATACTATTGTCATACAATATATCTTTAGTGTTAGACCGTTGCGAACCACACCTTAGTTTGATAACAAACTACTTGACACAAATTCCCTCCTTTGCTGCTACTATAGCAGTCATATACTTAGCCTTTTGTTGTAGTATTCGTCACAATGTCTTAACTTTGGAACTCTTCCAAATCCATCATGGAATCTCTTTTCCATTACATTGTGCCACCCATAGTTTAAATTGAGATAAACTTAATTTGTATCTTGTGACAAAACTAGTATCAATGTAACGCTTTACAATGAACTATTTGTAATTGTTTGTCACCTCTATACAAATATATTCTTAGTTCTTCCAAAAGATCATAAGAATATCCTCACTATCGTCCAATGATCATTTTATGATTCATTCTGGTATATGCTCATAACACTTAGAGCATAGGACATATCTGGATGTGTACATATCATGGTATGATTGATCAAGACATTCTCGTGATTGCACTCATCAAGTGTCAAAGCACTTGAATCTTGTTTCACTTATCAAGTGTCGATACACTCGAATCTTGATTCAATTCCTTTCCATGCAACAAGAACTGTTTCTTGTCGTTTCTATATTGAACTCCTTCAATATCTCATATATGTACGTTTGGCATAAACATATTAGCGTTACAGTCTATCCACTATAGACATTCATGCTAAATATTCGGGTTTTGCCTAAGTCTTTCATCGAAATGAAATTCTTAACCTTTGTCAATAAAAGATACATCATTTCTAATCAACAAGATGTCCTTCACATAATGTATTAGAAATATGTCTCAGCGCTCCCACTTAATTTCTTGCAAATGCAAGCATCTTCATCGTCTCCTGATGAAAACTCCTTTTCATCACGGTGAAGATTCCAACTCCGCGATGCTTACTTCAACCATTGAAGTTTGCATGCCCTTTTAGCATCCTTTGAATTTAACAAAACCCTTTGGACCGTGTCATGTACACGTCCTAGGTAACCATTCTATTAGAAGAACTTTGTTTTGTTTATTCATCTACCATATACCAAATTATATGTAGTGGTTGCTACTTTAATCCGTTCAGACTAAATATCGCTATGAAAGATCAAATCTTGTCATAGTCAACTCTTGAACATTGTCATAAAATACTTTACGACATGTCGAATATTTCATAGATGTGAGACATCCATGTCTGTTTCTTTATAGATCCAAATACGACCGATAGGTTTTTACACCTTTCCGGAGGGTCTTCCAAGTTCAAAACTTGATTTCTCGTATATGGAACTATCACGGATTTTATGGCTTCAAGCCATTTGACGGAGCCAGGGCCCATCATCGCTTCTTTGCATATAGTCGGTTCATCATTGTCAAAACAATAATGATTTACTCTCAAATCTTAGTATTTGATTGTTTATTCGACCGACTTGGTTCAATAGGAACTTTAGATCTCCGTGACCACAACCTTTGAGGCACATAAGCTATGAGCATTATGGCAGCCTCCAGAACCATTTCCGGCGCTGCGCAACTCAGCACATTTAGCTAAGGTTCGTTAACCTTATCAAAGTTCTATTGTCCTCCCACTTAACATTTATGAAAAATTCCTTCTTCAAGAAACTTTACATTTCAAGCGACAAACCCTTTTGTCCTCGGTATTATGGAGGAATAACCAATTGTTATTCGAAATAACCTACAAAGACATGCTCATCCGACTTTGGTTGTAAACATCTTACTTATGTTTAGTATACCAAAATTTAAGAAAGGACAACTTGGGTTTTACCCCAAACCATAACTCATATGGTGTCATTTCAACGGATCAAGATGGAGCTCTTTTCAGTGTAAAAGCGGTAGTCTCTAAAGCTTTAATCTTTTAAAACATAATGGCAGTTTTATAAATAACACCTTTGATCCAACCATGTCAAAACAAGGTTTCATTACAAATCTCAAACACTCCATACTCCTATGGTGTTTCGGGAGATGTAAATCTAGGTGTTTTGCTAAACTTGCAACTCAAATAAATCCCTTTATGATAAAATCATAATTCATTTATTTTCTTGTTACACTTGTAACTCAAATAAATCCCTTTATGATCAAATCATAATTCATTTATTTTTCTTGTTACAATGATTTTTCACTTCATCTTGAAAGTCTTTGAAACATTTTCAAATATTTCATACTTGTTTCTCATTAAGTAACATTCACTCAAATTTTCAGAGAAAGCATATGAAGTTGAAACCCATCGCTTACGACTATACATAATGGACTGCATACATCGATATGTATAAATTCCAATATTTTAGTCGTTCGTTCTTCTTTGGCCTTTGAACGAAGTTTTAATTATCACGTGGAAAGTCTCACAAGCGTCATTTGATCAAATCAAAGACTCCAAAAATCCATGAAAATGGAGATTCTTCATGTTTTCTTTCCAATATAATTTAAACAGCGATGTCACTTCGTAAGTGATCTTTCAATCATTTGTCTTGCGACATTTTAGCATTAGGTTTTTATGGATGTGATTTCTCCAACTAGATTTGTAAATCATCCATCTTATATGGAATACGGTAATTATTAGAACAACCTTTGTTCTTATAATACCTGATTCAAATAACAATTATTAAAACAAATCTTGATGTCTTTCTTCAACTAGATTTGTAAATCATCCATCTTATATGGAATACGGTAATTATTTGAACAACCTTTGTTCTCATAATACCTGATTCAAATAACAATTATTAAAACAAATCTTGAAGTCAAGCTTTGATGTCAACGAGAAATACAAACAACGGTTTGTTTGTTTTCGATGAACATCATCACATATTCTCTTGCTAGTTACTTAGGTCATTGTGGTTCATGAATTGCGTCGTCCCGTATGAAATTTCATACCAACCAATTCGGTATCCAATACCCAAGAACCACATTGTTTAACAAGCAAAGAATACAACCATAACATGTATATCATATATATACCTAAATTGGATATTTCCAATCTTTTCTTTTCTGCCAAATATATTTTATAGATTCTCTTTCAGCATTTCCTTTTTCTTTTAAAAGAATTTATCAACATCAAAAGTGGCGCCATATACATGACACATAGTCCAAAGCGTGTATATTCAAATAATAATACCTTTGGACTTGCACTTTGAAGTAGATCACCATCATCAAAATGATCGGTATTCTTTCAAAATTCATTCTTTAGTAATCTTTTAGTGTAGTAAACATTTTACATACATATTCTATTCACCCTTATCATGACGACTTTCATGATCAAGCTACTTTAGCTTATAAAGGCGAATCGTGAGTATAACATTACTTTCCAAAACCCTTTTGGATGATTAGGATGTCTAGCATCTCCAACCTTCGTAAATTCTCATCCAATATGAGAACATATATTATACTCTATCATATTGCAACCAAAACATTGTTTCAGATATCGTTATATCTGCCACACATGATGGTTTATGAAACAATTCTTTCAGCTCCTAGATAAACTTGATATTAAAACAATCAAGAATCGTGGAGGCAAACATGATACTTAAGATACTAACACTGGAATTGTTACTCTCGATTTAATACCAATTATTAAATTTCACGGAGTAAATAGAATTTTGCTGAAAGTTTTGCAATAGGACTTTAAACTTTAGATTGACACTCAACACAATACGATACCAGTTCGTAAAGTATATATCCAGAATTCTATAGTTCTATTATCTCAATTACAACTATGCATATGGTGGTGAACGAATGCCAATGACTACAACAAATTATGCAAATTCACTTTGATTTTATTTATGATAAATTGAGTTCTACTAATCCAAATTAGAAATGAACTCCCACTCAAAAACGACATCCCTCGTGTCTTTTTGGTGATTACATGAACCAAATCCACTACACCAAGTCCGATCATCACGTGAGTCGGTGTAGCTTCAAAGGCGAGCATCAAATGGGCATCATATCTACTATATGACTCATGCTTAACCTTTCGGTCCGTGTTCCGAGGCCATGTCTGTACATGCTAGGCTCGCCAAGTAAGAACCTTAGTATTCGCGTGTGTAACTGTCTTACACCCGAGAATGCTCGTGGATTCAAGTACACCCGATCATCACGTGATGTCTTGAAGCGGCGAAACATTGTCGGTGCATACTTAAGGAAGAACACATTTTTATCTTGATATCTAAATGAGGGATCATCTTATTATGCTAATAAAACGCCAAACAAGCAATATAAGATGCTATCAAACATCACATGTTTATTAGTGGAATGATATGGTTCTCGCATATGATCTCTATCATGTGCACCGTGGTATGATCACTATCATACCTATATGTGTAAGTCCAAGTTCTATGGATATTACACGTTATGTGTGTTGTAAGAGTATCATCTCATACTTCTACTTACAACATCACCATATCATATCACTAGCCCAGCAACAATCTAAACTAGACGCCTCTAATTTATCCATTGCAAATTTTACGTGGCTTAGGGCTTTCGAAGATAGAACCGTTCTTACCTACGAACATGAACCACAACGAGGATAACCAAATTGTTGACAACTCGTTGCAAATTAGATATTGACTATAGTAGGAGAGACAGACACCCGCTAGCCACTTATGCAAAACTAGTTGCATGTCAAGCGTGGAACAGGTCTCATGTGCGAGGACATGTAAAGTTTGTCCGGGCCGCTTCATCCCACTATGCCACCAATATCCAAAGTACAACTAAGAAGCAATAAAATGATCATCATCGCCCACATACTCATATGTGTACTACCCGTGCAAAGCATCTACGCATAGATCCGGCTCTGATACCACTGTAGGGTTCGCAACATAGAAAACAAAAATTTTCCTACGATGGGAACAACTATGTACCAAGATCTATCTACTAGATACAAACAACGGGCGGATGTATATCCGTAGAGAACATACCCTTGAAGACCGACAAAGCTTAACGAGTCCAAACTCGTGGTTGATGTAGACGATCTCTTGCCGATCTCAAGATCGAGAGGAAGTCCTAGCGCCGCAAAACAGCAGCGCATCCGTGCTCGCACACACGTTCGAGGCACCGAGCAACCTCCGCCTCCTCGCTCCAGCGATGCAGCGGAAGCACAACTCTTTCTTGCCGAAAAGCCACCGGGAACATGTATCTCGCTAGTCCGAGACCATGGGGGATAAATTCTAGAGGGGGAGAGAGATCCTTCACGAGGAGGTGTGATGTGAGAGGAGGAGAGGGGGGCCTTTTATAGGGGAGAGGGGGGCACCCAAGGGCATGGCGCCCAGCCATGGGGCTGCCCCCACCTCTTCCACATTCATGTGGGTGGAGCTCCCACTCAAAATGAAAAGCCTCCACTCCCATTAAAAAGCCTCCACTCAAAAATCCACTCACATGCATTAAATTTCCACCAAATTTAATGCAAGCTCTCATTTAAATAAAACTCTTTTATTTATTTATTCAGAATTTTGTTAATTACTTTAATTAACAAACATTCACATAAAACCCCTTGCTAGTATTCCATTTCACATGCAGAACCAGTTTCAGCAATTTCAACCGAAACAGTTTCGGTGTCTAGTGAAATAAATTCCTGCGCTTTCCTTTTCTTTTCGGCATGAAACTTTTGCTCCAAATGGATGTCGGTGTCTCTTAAGTGTGTCACCCTACGGTTCGCGAATAATGCGGACATGATCGAGACCCCTCTCAGATCAATAATCAGAAGCGGGATCTGGAGACCCATACTGACTCCCACACATTCAACGATGACTTTCTTGTGATCGTCGGAACCTTTTACGCTAGTATCTTAATCCCTTTGTTTCGCGATACATTACATGTCCGAGATTCGATCATCGGTATCTCCATACCTAGTTTAATCTCGTTACCGACATGCACTCTTTTCTCGTTCCTGTGATATAACATTCTAGTGATCAAATCACTTGCTTGCAAGCTAATCAATGTGATATCACCGAGAGGGCCCAGAGTATATCTATCCGTCATCGGGATGAACAAATTCCACTCTTGATCCATGAGCCTCAACATAACACTTTATTAGTTCTGAACCCACCTTTATAATCACCCTGTTACGATGTGACGTTTGATGTTATCAAGAAACTCTTCCGGTGTTAGTGATTGACATGATCTCATGGTCTAAGGATAAGGATCACTTCGTAAGTTGTTATAGCAATATAAACTCAATGACTTTGATCGTAATGCTATACTTCGGATGAATGTTCATCACACCATTACACTAATGTTGTGACCCCGTTATTAACAACATCCAATGTCCATGATCAGGAAACCTTGATCATCTTGTTAATCAACGAGCTAGTTTATGAGAGAGGCATAACTAGGAACTTCCTTTTTGTTTATTAAACACACATGTATTAACGTTTCCGTATTAATACAATTATAGCATGCAAAATAAACATTTATCATAAATAAGGAATATGATAATAACCACTTTATTATTGCCTCTCGGGCATATTCCCTTCACAGTGGGTGGTAGAGTTTGATAGGTTGGAACATGTCCATGTTGGTCTAAGGGAAGGCTTCTGAAAGATCTTGTCTTGGGAAACCAAGTCTTGTGGGGAAAGTGCACCACCTCTGCAGAGTGTAAAATCTAAGTACTTAGCCATGTCCCTGGTAAAGGACAATTTGAGCATCAAGACATGGAAGCAATCAAGAATCTCATCATTCAAATTTCTAAGTTAAAAACTTGTGGTATGAACAAGGGTTGTTTGAAATCTTCAATCTTTGATTGAGAGAAACTTTGGAAAAGATTTTGTCAAAACAAAAACTTAGTATTTTCAAATGATAAGGAAAAATCTATTTTGAGCAATGCAAGCCTCAACTCCACTTAGCCAAATGCATATAGATGATAGACTCCACTATACTACCATAGTATCACTTGCCAATACAATTCAAATGTATTGACCCTTGTGGCTGTAACTTGTAATGTTGCAGGTTTGATTGATCTTAGTGAAGATTGTTTGATTAGGATTACAAAGTCTACAACCAACATCTGCCTGTGGCACTTTGAAGATGAAGGACCAATGACTATAGTTATTCCGCTGCAATGTAATGTAATAGCCAAATGAGCTATGTATGATGTAATAAAATTATGTTATTCCTGGTTATAAAGTTATAATATGACCTTTGTATCTTGATATTACATCTTAACTATGGATGCTAGCTATTGATCCAGGGACTAGCATTGTAAACACAGGGGGCTCTATCTTATTAAAGATTGGAACCTCTAGACACATGCTAGGCTGGCCAATTCTAACTTGTGTGTATTGCAGTGCAAGATGGCTTACACCCATCGTATATGAACACAGATATGTCTAGGCCCCGACCGTCATGGCCGGCTTCATAACAGAGAACTTTCTTAGTGGTGCACACACAAGGGGATCACTATCATTGGAATTAGTATTAGGGATCATCTTATCTTTTATGCTACAGTTGTGTATCTAATACAAGCACACAATAAGATGTAAAACAGGTATCAACATCACATGTATTGTGGGATATAATATGGTCCTTCTTTTGGCGTCTCAATCTGCATCGAGCGCCCCGACATGATCTCCAACTTGCCATCAGTTTGACGCAAAGTCTACGACACCACCAGAAGGTCGTCCATCGAAACGATGACTATTACTATACTACTTAGTAACAGAAAAGTAAACTTATTTACCTTTGTAATGACCAAGGCCATATCAAATCACATGCCCTCCTGCAAAATAAAGTTAGATGCCTCTACTTTATCTTTTGCAAGTTTTACGTGAATGTTAGGGATTTTGTAATAGAATCCTTTTTTAATCTATGAAATTTCCAACCACAACATGGATCCAAACAGTTGTCTCTACTACACCCCTTTTAGGGCATCCGTTTTAAATGCTATATCAACTATTGAAAGAGATACGAACACCCGCTAGCCACTTATACGGAACAAGCCATATGTCGAGCGTGGAACCAGTCTCACATACGGATAGGCGTAAGGTCGTTTCAGGCCGCTTCATCAAATAATACCACGATATAAACATGTACATGTTGGAGGGTAACAACTAGAGGATCAATGTCCGCACAAACCATGTGCATATTGGCTATATAACATTACTACGCATAGATTGGTTCTGATACCACCGTTGGAGTTCTGGTGCAAAAAACAAAAAAATTCCTACGTTGGAACGTCCTAATGCCCAATATCTATCTATGCGTAATACAGTAACAACCGAGGTTTCAGATACATACCCTTATAGTACGAAAGCGATTAACATTCCGAGGGGAACGTGGTTGAAGTAGTCGTGCTCGTAGTCGAACTCAAGGTCGCGAAGCTCCTCTCAAGTCACCTCCTGCTCCATCATGCAGCATTCCGACCCATGACATACAAGGTGCCCCAAGTGTGTCCCCTCGTGGTTTTGTACACATATGGTGTATGATGACGACCTCTGTCTCCTTGATCCCTGTCGAGAGTGCGGAAGTAGATCTTCAGCTTGGAATCTCCGCAGCGCAACGGTGTGCTGCTAGTGCGTTGTCTCTTGTGTGAATAGTCCTATAATGGGACCAAACTAGTGCAAGGACAGAGCTAGAGAGAGAGGGGATGGAGGAGGCGCATGATGGCTCAGTTGATGTGGAGCCTGTTGGGAACCCCAAGAGCAAGGTATGATGAGCACAGCAACAAGTTTTCCCTTAGTTATGGAACCAAGGTTATCGAACCGGTAGGAGAAAGAAACCACTTCCGAAGGTGTTGCTAGCAACGTGGAACCTGCACACAACACAACCAAAATATTTTGCCCCAACTTATCAGTGAGGTTGTCAAGCTCACTGGTTTTGCTGAAAACAAGGATTAAACATACAATGTGGAAGACAATAATTGCTTGTAGTAATTGCAGAAAGTAAAGAGTAAATAGTAGATGGAATATCAGTGGTAAGGAATGGACCAGGGTCCACAATTCACTAGAGGTGTTTCTCCATAAGATAAATAACATGCTGGGTGAACAAATTACAACAGGGCAATTGACAAATATAAAATGCAATGCAATGCATGTACATGCCATGATGATCACTATGAGATTCACTTGGGCATTACAACATGATACATAGACTGTAATCCAACTGCATCTATGACTAATAATCCACCTCCAGGATATCATCCAAACAACCCTCGGGTATTAAGTTGCAAGCAACAAATAATTGCATTAAGCAAAGTTTGTAATGTAAACAATACAATTGCCCTTGGACAAATGATTGTTGTTTTCTCCCTAGTAGCAACGTCACATCTACAAACTTAGAAGTTTCTATCACTCTCCCAGATTACTAGAGGCATGAACCTACCATCGAGCATAAATACTCCCTCTTGGAGTCACAAGCAAATACTTGGCAATCGTAACTACTAGCAACAGAGAGAATGCAATATCACAAATAACATAGACATGATAGAAAAATAATCAATCTGACATAATACTCAATATTCATCGGATCCCAGCAAACACAGCATGTAGCATTACAATAAGATGATCTTGATCATGATAGGCAGCTCACAAGATCTAAACATGACGACACAAATAGGAGAAACAACCATCTAGCTACTGCTATGGACCCATATTACAAGGATGAACTACTCACACATCACTCCGGAGGCAGGCATGGTGATGAATAAGGCCTCCGGGATGATCTCCCCTCTCCGGCAGGGTGCCGGGAAGAGCTTTAGATCCCTCCCGATCTAGGGACGACGGTGGCGATGGCTATAGACTTTTTCGTGGAATTCTGATCGGGTACTTAGGGTTTTCATCTCGGGTATTATATAGGCGGAGAGGCGAGGTCGGTGGAGCACCAGGGGGCCCACACCCTAGGGCGGCGTGCCCCTGGCCACGCCTGGCCTAGGTGTGGCCGCCCTGGGGTGCGTCTCCCCCTCTCCTCCTGACTCCGTCTCGTGTCGGAAAAAATAGGAACTTCAGATTTTCTTTCGTCCAATTCCGAGAATATTTCTTTACTAGTTTTTCTGAAACCAAAAACAGCAGAAAACAGGAAACTAGCTCAGTGGCACTTGTTAATATGTTAGTTCTACAAAATTCATAAAAATGCCACAAAGTGTAGACAAAAACATAAGATAATTGGTGCAAAACAAGCATGGAGCATAAAAATTATAGATAAGTTTGCAACGTATCAGCATCCCCAAGCTTAAATCCTGCTCGTCCTCGAGTAGGTAAGTGATAAAAAGAATAATTTTTGAGGTGACATGCACCAACACAATCTTGATCAAGGTATTTCAAAGCATTGATAGCTAGGATCAAAGTACTCTAAACATAAGCATGAAAGATATATTTCAAACAATAAGTCATAGCAACTATGTTGCAACATGAAAGGCAACACACACAAAAGATCATGAATAAAGCTTTGAAAGACATTTGTTTGTTTCACATAGAGAAAACATAGCAAGAGTGGTATTCAGCTTATCCTTCATGGAATAGTAAAACATAAATGCATAGGACACCATCAAAGTTCATAAGGGTGACTAGATACAAATAATTTAAGAACAAGCAATGCCAGAATTATGAATCAATCAACAAGTTTTGGGATGATGTCTACACACTTCTATTCTTGTAGACAGTTGTTGGGCCTCCAAGTGCAGAGGTTTGTAGAACAACATCAAGTTCCCCTTAAGTGGATTACCCAAGGTTTATCGAACTCAGGGAGGAAGTGGTCAAAGGTATCCCTCTCAAGCAATCCTGCAATCAAGATACAAGAAGTCTCTTGTGTCCCCAACACACCCAATACACTTTTCAGGTGTATAGGTGCACTAGTTCGGTAGAGAGATAGTGAAATAAAAGTGGTATGGATATAAGACAACGGTGCCAGAAAAGAGCTTGATGGGTGCAAAAGGTTGAAGGCAAATCTGAAATAAAGGTGGAAGCAAGCAAACATGTAACATATCTAGTTGTAAACGGTGTTTCAATGCTTAGAAACAAGGCCTAGGGGTCATCATTTCACTAGTGAACACTCTCTCATATAAATATATTCTCTTCATGATAATACCCTGAACTACTCTCCGGTTGGACACTCTAATCCATGGTAGGGATATAACAGCACTCCTCAAAGTCCACCTTCCCCATCTAGATAACCCCACACTGTCACCTTGAGCGCTAGATGGTTCCAACAAACACCACAATTTCATGAATACATCCAACTCCAAATATACTCATGATAAATATTTATGAACTCTATCCTAAGTGCTACCACGGCGTGCACGCTGTCACATTCACACACGTGGGGAGAGCAGAGATCTATTGAAGCACTTCAGTATTTATGTAGACTCTAGCCAAAGTGCCACCACGGTATGCATGCTGTCACTTTCACACATGTGGGGAGATCCAGAGATCTATTAAAGCACTTGAGTAGCAGAGCAGATCTACTTGATTACAAAGCTCATGATCACAATATGATCATGCATAGAGAGAGAGATGAACACATAGCTACTGGTAGAGCCCTTAGCCTTGAGGAAGAACTACTCCCTCCTTATCATGGGAATCAACAACGATGATGAAGATGGCGATGGAAATTGATGGAGATGGCGGTGGAGATCGAAGGAGATGGCTCCGGGGGCACTTCCCCGTCCCGGCAGGGTGCCAGAACAGAGACTACTATCCCCCGAATATCCCCTTCGTGGCGGCGGCGCTGCAAAAATTTCATGGCTTTCTCCCATATTATTTAGGGTTTTTGAGTCGAGGGCTTCTTATAGGCGAAGGAGGCAAGGTCGATGGAGGCCTAGGGGTCCAACACCCCTTGGTGGCGCGGCCAGGGTGGGCCCGCGCCACCCTAGGGCGTGGCCACCTTGGTGCCCTACTCCGTCTCTGCTTTGATTTTTTGTATCGATCCGGGAAAAATATGAAGATTGGCTTTTGTCCCGTCCAATTCCGAGAATATTCATTTTTAGCTTTTCTGAAACCAAAAACAGCAGAAAACAGACAACTAGCACTGTGGCATCTTGTCAATAGGTTATTTCCATAAAGTGTATAAAAATACCTCAAAGTGTAGACAAAACATAAGATAGTTGGCACAAAACAAGCATGGAGCATCAAAAATTATAGATACGTTTACGACGTAACAAGCATCCCCAAGCTTAACTCCTGCTCATCCTCGAGTAGGCAAGTGATAAAAAGAATAATTTTTGAGGTGACATGCACCATCACAATTAAGATCAAACCATTTGCATGCATTGAAAGCTGGGATCAAAGTACTCTAAACATGAGCATGAAAGATGAAGTTCTAACAATAAGACATAGCAACTATGCTGCAACATGAAAGGATACAAACAAAGATTCATGAATAACAATGCATTGAAAGAAGTTTATTTGTTTCACATATAGAAAACATAGCATAGTAGTATTCATCTTGTCCCTCATGGAGTAGTAAAACATAAATGCATAGGACACCTTCAAAGTTCATAAGGGTGACTAGATACAAATAGTCTAAGAGCAAGCAATATCAACAATATGAATCAATCAATAAGTTTTGGGACAATGCACATAAAACTAAGAATGACAACTATGCTCTCTTAATTGGTGCATAAAGATAAAAGGTGGAGACTCAATATAAAAGTAGAAGAAAGGCCCTTTATAAAGGGAAGCAAGGATTTCAAGTTTCATAAAGAGCTTCCAAAAATTATGGTATTTGTTAGCTTTCATCTCTCATTGCCCCTATCATAGGCATCTTGAAGTGATTAAGGTTAAAGTGAACAAAATATGGAGTATATGCTTGACAAACTATAAGTTGGCAATCTCATGTCCCTTGAGTATGAGGGCCGCTCCTCGTGCTACTCAACTTTAGTTACCGGTAAGTTCTTGTCATAGTAAGTATATGTGTATCATAGAGAACCACCAACGGGGTACCCCTTGACCCATGATACATGAGCTATCCCATATCAAAATGAGAAGGCAAGCAGACAATGAGCATCTCAGCAATCTTCTTATTTATCATGGAAAATGGTGCTTTTTTTCTCTCTTTCTCATCTCTTTTTTTCTTTTTCTCAATCTCTTTTTTATAAGATGAATGGTTCATAGATTGCTCACTATGGTGATGCTGCAAGTTTTCACCATGATTAGGCATGGATTAGGCTAGCGGCCCAGGCATTTCTCTAACACACATACATAACTTCATGGACTTACAAGCTCCCCTTTTATTTCACATCGACGACATCCGCAAACAAAATATCATGATATCAACTGGGTACAATGTACAGCTGCAATGTTGAAAGCGTTCACCATGACAACACGATTCTACTAATTACCAACGTATAAGTGCAAGCATATACAACATAGATGACAAAATGGTTCAAGTTTATTAGGGGAAAGAAAAATAAATTGTGCCATCAAGTTTGTGAAAGCTTTAATCACTAATTTTCACATAACAAGTTTAATTTGGAAGATAGATAAAAACATGAATATACTTGGAATGGTGTAACACACCATGCATAGGAATTTATAGTGGACTCTTTGGAATAACTTGGTTTCTTGGGAGTTGGATGCAAGAGTAGAGCTTACTCAATACAAGTGGAGGCTAGCAAAAGACTAGGAGCGACCAAGTAAGAGAGCAATAATGGCCATAATCATGCAGAGTGACAAAACATTACTCATCAAAGCATAAAGTGGTACCACAAGTCAAAAACTAAATTATCATAGAGGTTAAGGTGACTGGTTCATGGTCATAACATGGTGTGAGCATGTGCCAAGTCAACCCAAATAAAGCATCAAAGGAGAATACCACAATATTATGCTTTTGTATGCTAAAACAACGCTTGATTCTTTCAAGGCACATTAAACAATCCCAATTGTTTGGAACAACTCATGCTACAACAATAATCACTAAGCATAAGGTCAAAACAACATCTAGCATGACATGATAAAGTCTAAGTCACAGTCAAAGCAAGCACCTTCTTGTACTACTATAAGCATGAAGCTTCCTAATCTTTTCCAACACCAATCAACTTATTTGAAACAACTCACAAGGATAATAATCAATAAAGATCAGTGATATTGTCTCACAAATCCACAAACAAGAACTAAAAAGTCCTAAGCTGAAAGCACAAGAAAACTAAGGCTAAACACAGTGCTATCAAAGGAGAACACTCACAGAACAATAAGAGTGAAAACTAGAGTGTTCTAAACAATGAAAACAGAGTGTGTCTCTCTCCAAAAGAAGTGTGCTGGAAACCGGCCAACTTATTGCAGCAAACCAAGCAAAAGAAAACTAAAAACGAAAACTAAGACGCTCCAAGAACAACACAACAGTGCATGAAACAATAAAAACGAAGTGTCTAGAAAGACCTAATATTTTTATTGATGAAGAAGGGGATGACTTGGGCATCCCCAAGCTTTGACGCTTGTAACTCTTGACTATTGACATGGGTGGCATACCCAAGCTTGAGCTTTTGTCCATTCTTCATCTCATTACATAAATTGGTGAAACTCTCTTTCGGAGTTTCATGATCATTATCATTAGTTCCCTCTTCAATTGGTGAATCCAACTCCGTAACGACTTCCGGTGCTGCGCTACTCGCCATACTATGAAGAGAAGGTTCAACAACCTCTTCGAGTTCTACCTTCCGACTACTCACACCTTTCACGAGAAACTCTTTCTCTAGAAAGGATCCATTCTTAGCAACAAAAACCTTGCCCTCAGATCTGTGATAGAAGGAATACCCAAGAGTTTCCTTATGGTATCCTATGAAGACGCATTTTCCCGCTTTGGGTTCGAGTTTATCCGGTTGAAGTTTCTTCACATAAACATCGCATCCCCAAACTTTAAGAAATGACAGCTTAGGTTTTGTTTCCAAACCACAATTCATACGGTGTCTTTTCAACGGATTTAGATGGTTCCTGATTTAAAGTGAATGCAGTAGTTTCTAGTGCATAACCCCAAAATGACAACGGCAAGTCCGTCCCAGACATCATAGATCGAACCATATCTAATAAAGTACGATTATGACATTCCGACACACCATTTCACTATTGTGTTCCGGCAGGTGTGAGTTGTGAAACAATTCCACACTCTTTCATATGAATGCTAAACTCGTAACTTAGATACTCTCCTCCACTGCCGGACCGTAGAAATTTGATCTTTCTATTATGGTGATTTTCCACTTCACTCTGAAATTCCTTGAACTTTTCAATGGTTTCAGACTTGTGTTTCATCAAGTAGATATAACCGTATCTACTCAAATCATCCGTGAAAGTAAAAAAATAATGATATCCACCTCACACAGACACACTCATTGGACCACATACATCAGAATGTATGATTTCCAATAAATCTTTGCCCATTCAATTGAACCGGAAAACGGCGTTCTAGTCATCTTGCCCATAAGGCATGGCTCACATGTATCAAATGATTCAAAATCAAGTGATTCCAAAAGTCCATCCCAATGGAGCTTCTTCATGCGTTTAACGCCAATATGAGCTAGACGGCAGTGCCACATATATGCAGATATATCATCACTAAGTTTAATCCTTTTAGCATCAACATTATGAATATGTGTAACATTATTATCGAGATCCAACAAAAATAAACCATTCATCATCGGTGCATGACCATAAAATATTTCATTCATATAAATAGAACAACCATTGTTCTCGGGTTTAAATGAATAACCACTTCGCATCAAACACGATCCAGATACAATGTTCATGCTCAGTGCTGGCACCAGATAATAATTATTCAAGTTTACTACTAATCCCGACGGTAAGTGGAGAGGTAGCATTCTGACGGCGATCACATAAACACTTGATCCATTGCCGACACACATCTTGACCTCACCCCTTGCTAGCGGTCGCTTGTTCCGCAGCCCCTGATTTGAGTTACAAATATTAGCAACTAAACTGGTATCAAATACCCAGGTGCTACTGCGAGTACTAGTCAAGTACACATCAATAACATGTATATCATATATACCTTTGTTTGCCTTGCCGACCTTCTTGTCTGCCAAATACTTGGGTCAGTTGCGCTTCCAGTGGCCAGTCCCCTTGCAATAATAGCACTCGGTATCAGACTTAGGGCCAACTCGGGGTTTCTTTTCAGGCACAGCAACTGGCTTTCCACCCTTACTTCCCTTCTGTTTTCCCTTATTGTATTTGTTAAAACCAGTGTTGTAATTGATCATTAGCACTTGATGTTCTTTCTTGATCTCCACTTCTGCAGTTTTAAGCATTGACAGAAGCTCGGGGAGAGACTTCTTCATGCCTTGCATATTATAGTTCATCATGAAGCTCTTATAGCTAGGTGGCATAGACTGCAGAACACGATGGATGCCTAAGTCAATGGGAATCGTTATTCCCAAGGACACAAGCTTATCGGCGTAACTCGACATCTTGAGTACATGCTCACTTACGGAGCTGTTCTCTTCCATCATGCAGCTAAAGAACTTTTCTGAAGCATTGTAGCTCTCTACAACAGCATGTGTGTCAAAAATCATTTTCAACTCACCCATTGTATCAAATGCATTGCCGTTTTCGAAACGCTTTCGAAGTTCTGGCTCTAGCCCATATAATTTGTCGTAATGAACTAAGTTGTGGTCCTCCTGACGAGTCTGATAGACATTCTTCTCCTCGTCAGGGGCATCATCGAACGGTGGGGGGCCTAGCGGCTCTTCTAGCACATATTACTTTTGTACAGCAGAGAGGAGAATCCTCAAATTCATGGCCCATTCGGTAAAGTTTCTACCGTTTGTTGCAAGTTTCTCTTTCTCCATGAACACATTGAAATTAAAAGCAGGTGGTGCCATCTACAACAGAATTTGTAAAGTTTAGACTAATTTTATGATAGATTGAGTTCAACTAGTCCACATTAAGAATGAACTCCCACTCAAAAACGACATCCCTCGTGCCTTTTTGGTGATTACATGAACCAAATCCACTACACCAAGTTTGATCATCACGTGAGTCGGTGTAGCTTCAAAGGCGAGCATCAAATGGGCATCATATCTACCATATGACTCATGCTTAACCTTTCGATCCGTGTTCCGAGGCCATGTTTGTACATGCTAGGCTCACCAAGTAAGAACCTTAGTATTCGTGTGTGTAACTATCTTACACCGGAAATATGGTCGTGGATCCAAGAACACCCGATCATCACGTGATGTCTTGGAGTGACGAAACATAATTGGTGCATACTTAAGGAAGAACACATTCTTATCTTGATATCTAAATGAGGGATCGTCTTATTATGCTAATAAAACGCCAAACAAGCAATATAAGATACAATTAAACATCACATGTTTATAAGTGAAATGATATGGTTCCTGCACTTGTTCTCCATCATATGCATCATGGTATGATCACAATCATATCTCTATGTGTAAGGCCAAGGTCTATGGAACTTACACGTTATGCGTGTTGTAAGAGTGTCATCTCATACTTCTACTTACAACATCACCATATCATAACACTAGCCCAGCAACAATCTAAACTAGATGCCTCTAATTTATCCATTGCAAGTTTTACGTGGCTTAGGGCTTTCGAAGATAGAACCGTTCTTACCTACGAACATGAACCACAATGAGGATAACCAAATTATTGACAACTCGTTGCAAATTAGATATTGACTATAGTAGGAGAGACAGACAACCGCTAGACACTTATGCAAAACTAGTTGCATGTCAAGCGTGGAACAGGTCTCATGTGCGAGGACATGTAAAGTTTGTCCGAGCCACTTCATCCCACTATGCCACCAATATCCAAAATACAACTAAGAAGCAATAACATGATCATCATCGCCCACATACTCATATGTGTACTACCCGTGTAAATCATCTACGCATAGATCTGGCTCTGATACCACTGTAGGGTTCGCAGCATAGAAAAAATTCCTACGATGGGAACAACTATGTACCAAGATCTATCTACTAGATACAAACAACAGGTGGATGTATATCTGTAGAGAACATACTCTTGAAGACCGACAAAGCTTAACGAGTTAAATTCGTGGTTGATGTAGACGATCTCTTGCCGATCTCAAGATCGAGAGGAAGTCCTTAGCACCACAACTTAGCGGCGCATCCCTGCTCGCACACACGTCCGAGGTACCGAGAAACCTCTGCCTCCTTGCTCCAGCGATGCAGCGGAAGCACAACTCTTTCTTGCCGAATAGCCACCGGGAACATGTATCTCTCTAGTCCGAGACCATGGGGAATAAATACTAGAGGGGGAGAGAGATCCTTCACGAGGAGGTGTTAGTGAGAGAGAGGAGAGGGGGATCCTTTTATAGGAGGAGGGGGGCACCCAAGGGGGTGGCCACCGGCCATGGTGGATACCCCTTCCCCTCCTTCATTCATGTGGGTGGACACTCCACTCACTCAAATGCCTTTCAATTCCCTCCACTCAAAAATCCACTCAAATTCCCATTAATTTTCCACCAAATTTAATGCAAACTCTCATTAAATAAAACTCCTTTTATTTATTCAGAATTTTGTCAATTAATTTAATGACAAACATTCGCATATAATCCCTTGCTAGTATTTCATTTCACATGCAAAAACACTTTCTGCAATTTCACCCGAAAACCTGTTTTAGTATCTAGTGAAATAAATTCCTGTGCTTGTTATTCTTTCTGGCATGAAACTTTTGCTCCAAATGGATATCGGTGTCTCTTAAGTGTGTCACCCTACGGTTCGCGAATAATGTGGACATGATCGAGACCCCTCTCCGATCAATAATCAGAAGCGGGATCTAGAGACCCATACTGACTCCCACACATTCAACGATGACTTTCTTGTGATCGTCGGAACCTTTTACGCTAGTATCTTAATCCTTTTGTTTCGCGATATATTACATGTCCGAGATTCGATCATCAGTATCTCCATACCTAGTTTGATCTCGTTACTGACATGCACTCTTTTCTCATTCCCGTGATATAACATTCTAGTGATCAAATCACTTGCTTGCAAGTTAATCAATGTGATATCACCAAGAGGGCCCAGAGCATATCTATCCATCATCGAGAGGAACAAATTACACTCTCGATCCATGGGCCTCAACATAACACTTTAGTAGTTCTGAACCCATATTTATAATCACCCGGTTAAGGTGTGACGTTTGATGTTATCAAGAAACTCTTCCGGTGTTAGTGATTGACATGATCTCATGGTCTAAGGATTAGGATCGCTTCGTAAGTTGTTATAGCAATATAAACTCAATGACTTTGATCGTAATGCTATACTTCAGATGAATGTTCATCACACCATTACACTAATGTTGTGACCTCGTTATTAACAACATCCAATGTCCATGATCAGGAAACCTTGATCATCTTGTTAATCAACGAGCTAGTTTATGAGAGAGGCATAACTAGGAACTTTCTGTTTGTTTATTAAACACACATGTATTAATGTTTCCGTATTAATACAATTATAGCATGTAAAATAAACATCTATCATATACTTGGAATATACATAATAACCACTTTATTATTGCCTCTCAGGGCATATTCCCTTCACGGGCATGCATGGCATGGTGCAATGGTAGGGTTCTAGGCTGGTTTAATGCACTGGTTGTCACTGGGGGAGACAAGGATGATAAAGGGAGACAAGTTTTGGGGTGATCACTGCTCCAAACAGTGAAGTTAGACAAAGTTTGTTTTCTGTCTCCACGTGTTTGATGAAATGGCCGCAAGAAATTCATATCTGAATTTTTGGATGAAACTTGGTGAGTGTACTTGACACATACTAGGTAGTAGCTGGTTGTTTGGATTTGTCAAGGTGGAATGGTTTGGTTGGGTTTTGAGAAATGGTGATCTTACCATATGAACTAGATTCAATTTTTAAATGTCATTTGAATAGGGTTGCCAAATGTTTCTATGGGTTTGCAAGGTGGGATTGGGTTCACTTTTACTTGATCTAGCAAGGGGTGAACAGAATTGGATTTGTTTCTGTTAGAAATCTTGGACTAGAAACACTCAAAGTGGTCTAGTGAACAAGATTGGCAAAAATGACCATTAGCTCAGATTGTTTATTTTTGAATTTCTAGTGATTTGATTCTGCTTGGAAATGATTTAGATGATGTTGTTTTCATCTTTAAACCAATCCTTGCCATTCATAACAATCACACAAGTCCATACAATCATTCATGCATTCATCACACACACATGCATTCATATTGATTTTAATTAACAAAAGTTTTTGTTAACCCTAACTTTGGGTGATTGGAATTTTATAACCTTGATTAATATTTTTGGGATGTTACAAACCTTCCCTCCGTAAACAAAATCTCGTCCGGATATTTGAGAAAAAGAGAAAACTAGGATTTAAAGAGATCCGAAAACTCTGTCCTAATGTAGTCTTCTTGCTCCCATGTAGCTTTTTCTTCAGTGTGGTTACTCCACTGGATATTGAGAAACTTGATACTCTGGGTTCTGGTGGTTCTGAAGGCTTCCTCCAAAATACGGATGGGTACTTCGGGATATGTCAGGTCATCGTTTATCTCTATGGTTCGGTGATCAATATTCTTGAAAACTTCGGTCTTCTCCGGCACTTCTAGGCATTTGCAAAGTAACGAGATATGAAACACATTATATATGCACGACTGACATCTCCTTCGGAAGTTCCAGTTGATATGATACTTCTCCCCAGCGATTCAAAATCTTGAAAGGTCTGATATATCTAGGGTTAACTCTCCTTTGAGTTGAAAGCGTTACATTCCCTTCAAAGTTGATACTTTGAGATACACAAAATCTCTGATATTGAAGGCTAGGTCTCGACGTCTCTTGTCGGCATAACTCTTCTGTCTGGATTGGGCGGTCTTGAGGTGCTAACGGATCTTGTGAACTTTCTCTTCTGCTTCTCGTAGGATGTCGGGTCCGAAAATCTGACTCTCTCCTACTTTTGACCAATTCAAAGGGGTACAACACTTCCTTCCATACATGAATTCAAATGGGGCCATTTGCAAACTGGATTGGTAACTATTGTTGTATGAGAATTCTGCGAACGGCAGACAGTCTTCCCATTTTGATCCATATTCTAACACATAGGCTCTCAACATATCTTCAAGTATTTGGTTTACTCGCTCTGTTTGTCCATCAGTCTAAGGGTGATAAGATGTATTGAAATCTAATCGGGTTCCTAATCCTTCTTGGACTTTCTTCCAAAATCTCGAGGTAAGCTGAGTTCCTCGATATGACACGATGTTCTTGGGGACTCCATGCAAACTGACTATTCTAGCAATGTACAACTCTGCTAGCTTCGAACTCTTATAAGTGGTCTTGACTGGTAAGAAATGGGCGACTTTAGACAGTCTATCCACTATGACCCAAATAGAGTCATTTCCCCTACTAGATGTAGGCAAACCGGTGATAAAATCCATTCCAACTGAATCCCATTTCCATTCCTGAATCTGTAATGGTTGCAACAGTCCTGCGGGTCTCTAATGTCCCGCTTTGACTCTCTGACAGATATCACATTTGGCTATGTAGCTTCCAATTTCTCTCTTCATCTTATGCCACCAAAATTGCTCCTTCAAATCCTGATACATCTTCGTTCCTCCGGGGTGGATAGAATAAAGAGTATCATGAGCTTCTTTCAAAATAGCTTGCTTCGACTCGGAATCTGCTGGTACACAGATACGTCCTTTGTACCACAAAACTCATTCTTCATCTTCGGTGAATCCGAGTACCTTCCCTATACCGATACGACGTTTGATTCCATCGATACTAGCATTTCCTTTCTGCGCCTCCTTGATCTGACTGATCAAAGTGGGTTGAAGTTCTATGCTAGCCAAAAATCCTTCACTTACTATCTCCATTCTGAAATCTTCCAACTCCTTGTGCAAACTTGGTTGCTTCTTCAGAATCATGGAGTTCAATCGACATGGAAATCTGCTAAGGGCATCTGCTACCACATTGGCTTTACCGGGGTGATAGTGAATGTCCAGATCATAGTCCTTGATTAACTCTATCCATCTCCTTTGCCTCATATTCAACTCCTTCTAGGTGAAAATGTACTTCAGGCTCTTGTGATCCAAATAAATCTCACAACAGTTACCCATAAGATAATGCCGCCATGTCTTCAAGGCTAATACTACGGCTTCTAGTTCAAGGTCATGGGTAGGGTAATTCTGCTCATGTTTCTTCAGTTGTTGGGATAGATAAGATATGACTTTGCCTTCTTGCATCAACACACATCCGAGCATCACAATACACGTCAAAAGGCTTTGTGATATCCGACATGATCAAGATTGGGGCTGAGATCAATCTCTTCTTGAGCTCTTGAAAACTTGCTTCACATTTGTCCATCCATTCAAACTTCTTATCTTTCTTCAACAATTGAGTCATGGGTCTTGCTATGCTTGAGAATCCTTCTACGAACTTGCGATAATATCCCGCTAATCCGAGAAATGCACAAACTTGGGTTTGAGTTGTCGGGGTTTGCCATTCTTCAACATCCTTGACCTTGGCAAGGTCGACAGCAATTCCTCCGGTTGACAAAATATGTCCGAGGAATCCCACTTCCTGTAACCAGAATTCACATTTGCTAAACTTGACATACAACTAATGCTCCCTAAGGGTTCCAAGGATGGTCCTTAGGTGTAGCTCATGTTCTTCTTCTGATTTGGAATAGATCAGAATGTCATCGATGAAAACAATGACAAACTTATCTATAAGTCCATAAAAATCTTATTCATGAGGTTCATGAAATAAGCGGGGGCATTGGTTAATCAAAATACATAATAGTGTACTCATACAGTCCATATCTGGTGGTAAAGGCAGTCTTTGGAATATCCTCTGCGTGAATCTTGAGTTGATGATAACCAGTTCTAAGATCAATCTTAGAAAACACTTTGGCACCAGTCAACTGGTCAAACAGATCTTCTATCTTCGGTAGTGGGTACTTATTCTTGATGGTGACATCATTCAGCTTCCGATAATCCGTGCACAAACGGTGACCTCCATCTTTCTTTTCCACAAACAAGATAGGTGATCTCCATGGCGACGCACTGGGTTGAATCAATCCTATATCCAACATAGCATACAGTTGCTTCTTTAGCTCCACTAGTTTAGATGGGTTCATACTATAAGGTCTCTGAGCTATAGGTCCAATTCCAGGGATTAGTTCAATGATAAACTCAATATCTCGATCTGGGGGCATACCGGGGAATACATCTGGGAATACATCAGGGTATTCACAGACTACTCTGACTTGGTCAATGGTTGGTTGGGCTAGACTCTTGTTGCACTTGAATTGATGGGGCAAGGTTTCAGATACATGCTCTACTGATATTCCAACGGTACTAGTCATGGTTATGGCTTTCTTAGCATAGTCGATTAATCCTTTATGCTTCGACATCCAATCCATTCTTAGTACTACTTCCAAACCTTTGGTTCCAAGTACTATTAGATTAGCATAAAAATCTGTGCCATGGATTCTGATAGGTACGGCCTTGCAAATTTGTCTAGCTTTGGTGGTTGAACCAGGTATTTGAACTATCATAACATGCTTCAATTTTGTTGGTTGAATCTTACTAGTGCATGCAAATTCTTCTGTAACAAACGAGTGCGATGCTCCAGAATAAAACAACACTCTTGAAAGTACTGAGTTAACATAAAACATATCCAGAACGACATCTGGCGCTTCTTGGGCTTCTTCAACATTCATTTGAAACAGATGGCCGTTGCGGTTGAGCGAATTCCTTAGGGCAAATCTCCTTCCAGGATGAACACGACGCTGCTGCTGAGCTGGGGCATTCACATGGGGGACTGCTGCAAGCTTCTTGGGGCACTAATTGGAGTAGTGACCCTTGGTTCCGCATTCATAACAAGTCATCCGAGACTTCTTTTTTCCTGCAACAGGTACAACATTGCTTCCAGTCCTTGGGGCAGTATTGGTGTTGGTAGTGACATTGTTGTTTTTGTTGAACTTGGGCGGTGCACGATTGAAGTTGTTGGGGTTTCCGGGATTGTTGTTGTGGTTTCCTCCGGGCCTTGGGTTTCCTCCTCCAAGGTTGGGATAGGTTGGACGGGTCATCGAGGGTCTTTTGTTTCTTGGGGCATATCCTGCAGATGGCTTGGGGCAATACTTTGGGGTATGGTGGGTTCCTGGATGATTCATCATTCTACGCTTGCGATTCTCATTGGCTTGGTTGATCTTTCCTTCCATATGAATGGCAGAATCCACTAAGGCTTCAATGTCAGCAAATGGAATATTGACTAACACTGTCTGCATCTCATCATGCAGACCATTAAAGAATATCTCCTTCTTCTTGGCTTCAGTGCTTATCTCATCAGGGGCATACCTAGACAGAGATACAAATCTGTCATGGTACTCTACCATAGTCATTCTTCCCTGCTTCAGTTCCTTGAATTCATCCCTCATCCACAGAATCAAACCTGGTGGCACATGGGTTCGGCTAAACTTGAGATTGAATTCATCCCAATCAATCATTTGTCCTCCATTCATGGCGCGAACGCTATTCCACCAAGCTCTTGCATCTCCTGCCAGATAGTGGGTGGCAAACAGTACTTTCTCATTGGCCTCCACTCCTGCTACTTCTAAGTTGTTCTCCATAGTCTGTAGCCAGTCATCACCATCTAATGGCTCTTCAGACTTACTAAAGATAGGTGGATTGGTGTTCTGAAAGTTCTTGAGCTTGGATCCATGGTTGTCCTAGTTTCCATGGCCTTGATTGTTGTTGGCCATCTGAGCTATGTGTTGAAGGGTGGCTAAGTTGGCTTGACGTTCAGCTCTTTCAGCTTCGTGGTTCGAAACCAACATTTGCAAGATTTGCAGCATTGGGTCCAAGGATGAACTGCTTCCTCCGTGAGGCATCTGAAGATTGAGATAGATCATGAGACAAGAGGGACTAAGGTTCAGGGATTTGTTTTTGAAAAGTTTTTAAATTTTAAGCTTGACTCAGGTTTTTCCAACTAGCAACTTGCTTTTCATTCATTCATTCATAGCACACAATACAAACACACACCACAACAAGGAAACAGATGGTTTTAAGAACCATTCTATGAAACTATGATACAGTGGGACCGGATACAACTCACTAACACTAGTGATCAAGTGCTACTACTCATGATAATCGGTGTCTTCATCCTCATCATCATCAATGAAGGCGGAGTCATCATCATCGGTGTGGAAATCCATGGCTTAATCCTCTAGGAAGTCATCATCGTCGCTGAGGTAGGAGTAAGGGTCTCCACGGATATCTTCACTTGCATTCTCCCTATCCTCAAGCTGCATGTCTCGCTCGTGGATGGTCTCCTCCAAGTCTGTCACCTTGTGACGAAGGCGAGCAATAATGCGATCCTTCTTGTAAAGCTGACGATGATGTGACTGGCAATCCTTCACAAGCATGGCGATGGTCTGATCCTTCTTGACTGCGATGGCATAATTGTGGTTGGCGTAGGCGCGGGCATTGTCCAACTCCTTCTACCTGTCATACATCATGAATATGAGATGGTCTACTTGATGCTTTAGCTCCGGGTGACGTGGTACCTCCAATGGCTGTCCCATAGCATCACGCCTTGGGTAATACTCAAAGTGTGTGCCCTTGATCTGATTGATGCTTTGCCCACATAGACGGGCAAGAGCTTCCTTCATGGCCCTAGAGAGCCCGTCTAGCCATTTGTTCTCTCTTAAGGTGAACTGGATTCCTTCTGAGGTGGGGGATTCAATCTTCCCTCTGAGACTTGCAACAATCAGCCATTGCAATTCTCCTCCTTGCTGATCGTTGAGCTAGGCTCCGAAGAACTCGGGGTGCGGGCGCTCCAGAAGTTCCGAGAGTTGGTCCAAGTCATGCTCAAATATGAGATCTCCTCCATTTCCCAACTGATAGAACTTGCTATACTTCACGTCCATCTATAAGAATGTAGGATGAGTAAGTTAGTAGAGTGATCAAGTGTGTCAAATTTTATGTAAGTTTGCAAGAATTTTTTTGAGGGACATGAATTTTCATGAAAGAATCTAAGTGATAATAATGGGAATAGGTTTTCGTAAATACTCACTTCTTTTGTTTTGAAACTAGGTTTTTAATTTAAGCGTCCATTCTAACTAGGGTCTCCTATAGTCAGGATGGCTCTGATACCTACTTGTCAACACCCGGATTTTTAATCCCAGATGCCTGTTATGCCATACATCGCAATCCCAGGATTACCATTTTTGCGAGACATAACAGATTGGTACCATAGTTCATCATCCATTACAAACCATAATAAAGGTCTTACAAATAAACGATCTCATGATCCAGACTTAATACAATCAACGCAGTGGAATAGTATAATAACGGTAGCATGGGCGAAGCTCCATCTTCAGGGTCACATGAAATGCAGACGATGGGAGATGATCCTAGTTGTCGTAGACTTGCTACTGTCCATCATCCTGGTAGTCGTCCTCATAGTCTGGCCATAGGAATAGCCAGGGACAAATCCATGAGTACTCTTTAAGTACTCGCAAACTAACACTAACAGGTAAAGAGGTTTTAAGTAGGAATCCTAAGCTCTAGGTTGTTTTGCAAAAAGCCAGGTTTATCTTAACTGAGTTCAGAAGCAAAGAAAACTAGTTTAAAGTTTTATAACACCTAAGTGGGAACTTAGTTTTCAGGTTCACAACCCTGTTGTGGCCAAGTCAAGTCATGATTCATTTCACAAGTAATTTTGAAAACATCTGATGATGGAACAGTATGGCCACTCCAACTGTCCATAACCGTGAACGCGGCTATTCAAATAGTTTGACACTCTACAGAGGTGGTACACTTTCACCACAACATTCGATACATCCGCCAGGAACAATCCTGAATCACCATACTCAGTATGCGGGTAATCAATCCTAACCTTTCAATTACACACCCTAGTATAGGCACCTCTCCTATGAGTTTGGCCTCCCAACCATGACCATCTGTCATCTTGGGAACTGCACAGGTGGACAATCATCACGAGGTAGCCTCAGCTCAAACCTCGGTCGCAAGGGAACCCATACTAAGGTATATAAACTTCTAGTCAAGCCCTACCCAAATTCGGTTATTGTGGTTGTACGGTAAAATTGGAATGGTATTGCATCCGAACACAAACATCAGTTTTATAAAGGGCTAAGGCTCATACCTCAACATTTTCATCATCAAAATCATCTGGTGTTCATAACACATGTCAAAACATTTCATTAGAATGACTCATCATTCTAAGGTTTTCATAATCCTTTTCACCAAGTATTCCCATCTAAAGTGAGCAAGTTTTATGCTTAGCACTAGCCACTACAGTTGGGGGTAATCACTAATGAGGGGTGCTAATCAAGTGTGACTTATCTAAGTCTAATCTCATGCCTCAGTATGACATCTAATTCTATCTAACTTAGGCCAAGTTTTATGCTCTTTATGCTACCTCTAATATCCTTCCCAAAATATCACAAACACTAATTAGAAGTAAAATAAAGAACTTTGATAAAGAAATAAAAGAGTAAAGCTTGCAAGTAAAACTGGGATTTGGTATAATCAAAAGGGGTATAAGAAATTTTTCCTAATGCATCTTGCATATGTTAATTAGTGGGTTTAGGATTGCAAGTAAGGCTTGCATGGTTTAGCTTAGCTTGCCTTGAGCAGTGCTGTGGTTGAAGTTCTCCTCTGCTTCCTCTTCGTAGTAGTCTCCTTCCTCTTCGTATCCTTGGTCGATACTAGCATCTATAAATAAATACGAAGTACACAATCACCACAAAATACTTAACTACTTCTATTTAGCACACAAAGGTTCGCACTAGATGATCTAGCATCATCACAATTATCACATGGATTAAAGCATTAGTCTTATTTATTTTATTTTGGAAAGGTAATTTATACTCATTGAAAACTAGAGATTTAATATTCTCCAATTAAAACATGGGATCATGTTGACACATGTCATCACCACATATTCTAATACTTGGGAATGTGATTTAAAGTGGTGTCATGATTTAATAAGGTTTAACCTTATTATTTTAATTAATTAAAGTGACTAGAAATGCCTATGTGGAATTCTTTTATTACTTGTCCAATATTACTGCAAGTAAACCTAGATTTTTTATATATTCAGAAAGGTCTTATCAAATGTGATTTTTGAGAGTTGGAATCAACTCAAAAGCATTTATGGTTGAATTTTTAAAAATGTTTGAATGCAGAAAAGTATCTGCCTTGTTATTTTTACTATAGGCGATCTATAATTTCAAATGGTTTGAATCCAATGGGCTTGGATTAAGAATTTCCATATCTTTCTAACAAAATTGGTTTCATGCTATTTGGTTTAGTAAAACTCTCTGAATTGATTTTTGAATCAACAGACAAAACTAGGTTTGAAACTAAATTGGAAAATCTAAATTCAAACTAACTGGGTCGCGCGGGAGTTACTTCGCCGGCCCACCGCGCACAGCGCACGCGGGCTGCTAACAGATGGGGTATACTAGTCAGCGGAACTAACTAAACGAAACAGTATCTATGAATCTGAGCCTTACGATCTAATTCTAATCCAACGACTGAGGGTCATCGTCAACGACGAGCTACTCCGACGAGGAACTAACTCTAATACGGCCAGTGGGGGTCTGGGGAGGCTTACCGGGGCTCAGGCGAGGGTCGGTGACAGTGGCGAACGTGGTTGTCGACTACGACGGTTCTCCTGGTACTTGCGGTGTCTCCTAGGGTGTCCGCAATCGATGGTGCTCTTCTACTCCAGTAGCTACAGTCTCCGATGAAATTCCGGCGGCCTGGTGCTCGCCTTGCTTCGGGGAAGAAGTGGGGTGGTTCTGAGAGAGAGAGAGAGGAGAGTGAGCTGGTGTGAAGAAATCGAGCTGGGGAGTCCTCCTTTTATACGCGAGCGAGAGGGGCAACACGGCATGGGCAGAGGTCATCGAAGCCGACGGTACAGGCGGCTATCGGCATGGCTGATGATAGGGGATGGTGCGCGGTCTCCTGGCGGTGCTCAACGGCTTGATGGCGCAGCAAGGGGCGGTGTGCTTCGGTCGGGAACGTGCGATGCTCTGCGCGGCACCGACGATGTTTTTGACGACGCACAGGCACTCCTGGTCGCGTGGCAGTGAACGGTCATGTCTAGTGGTCTCCTGGGACGGTGGTGATCGTGTAGACAGGCGACAAAGGCGAGGTGCGGTCTGTGTGAGGCGGTCGGCTACGGCGAGCTGACGCGCTCTGGACATGGCAAGGACAAACTGGGCGAGGCGTGTTCACTGTGGTCCACGGCTTGGTAAGGCTCGAGGGCTGGACAGGGGGTGGCGATGGACGGTGGCCTGCCTCCTAGACATGGTGGCTAGGCGCGGTGATGGCTATGGCTAGCTTGCCATGGTCGACAGGCAAGGGGTGGCTCGGGCATGCACGGCATGGTGCAATGGTAGGGTTCTAGGCTGGTTTAATGCACTAGTTGTCACTCGGTGATACAAGGATGATCAAGGGGTGACAAGGTTTGGGGTGATCACTGCTCCAAACAGTGAAGTTAGGAAAAGTTTGTTTTGTGTCTCCACGTGTTTGATGAAATGGCTGCAAGAAATTCATATTTGAATTTTTGGATGAAACTTCGTGAGTGTACTGGACACATACTAGGTAGTAGCTGGTTGTTTGGATTTGTCAAGGTGGACTGGTTTGGTTAGGTTTTGAGAAATGGTGATCTTACCATATGAACTAGATTCAATTTTTAAATGTCATTTAAATAGGGTTGCCAAATGTTTCTGTGGGTTTGCAAGGTGGGTTTGGGTTCACTTTTACTTGGTCTAGCAAGGGGTGAAAATAATTGGATTTGTTTCTGTTAGAAATCTTGGACTAGAAACACTCAAAGTGGTCTAGTGAACAAGATTGGCAAAAATGACCATTAGCTCATATTGGTTGTTTTTGAATTTCTAGTGATTTGATTATGCTTGGAAATGATTTATATGTTGTTGTTTTCATATTTAAACCAATCCTTGCCATTCAGAACAATCACACAAGTCCACACAAGCATTCATGCATTCATCACACACACATGCATTCATATTGATTTTAATTAACAAAAGTTTTTGTTAACCCTAACTTTTGGGTGATTGGAATTTGATAACCTTGATTAATTTTTTTGGGATGTTACAGTGGCCATCCACAAGTGTGATACACAAGTTAAACCATAGACATGGGCCTTGTGTAACCACTCAACACAAACCAATCTTTCCATTCCACCCAGGTGATTCATTAACATGTTGCTTTATTAATCAAAACATAGGCATGAACTTTGCATAGTATCATAACATGGATATTCCACCCTTGCATTCTACTAGCTAGGCTAAGAATACTAGTATAACATTGTCACTTAACTTAGGGAAATTATACCAAGATATCATCTATAGGATCCACCATAGCATAGCATATACTTAGAAAAATCTCCATGCAAATCCTATTCAAAATATCACTAGTGCATAGATAAAATAATAGGACAAAATATGAAGCATCACTTGCCTTGGTAGTTAGGGAAATAGGCACAATCCTCACAATCACACTCTTTACAATCCACAAAATCTACACATAAAATCATACCACAAAATTCACCTTCAATATACAAACAAAAATATATATGAATGCATGAAAAATGCAAATGAATGATTTATCACACTTTTCAAATCAAACTAAACAGTACTAAATACAAAGAAACCTTTCTAAAGTCTAAATAAACCAAAATTTACTTTAAAACAATTTTTTGAAATAATTTTTATAGCCAAAATAGGCCTACAAATGATTCTTCATAAAATCCTTATTTTACCGAAGCAAATGGCCAAACCAAGGCCATTGATGCAAAGAGCTTAATTTTCTGAATCCATTGATATGAAATTTGTAATTTTTGGATAAACAGATCAAAAGTTATTGAATTTACAAGTATGAATAACTAATAGATCAAAATTTAGATTTTAAAACAAAAACAGGGACACGCGGCAGCATCTGATTGGCGCATACCGGTTTGCGCTGGATCACGATTCTGCACCGTTATATCTAAATAAAATTATGCGGCTCTGATCAAATCGTACCCTTTCTCTAAGTGATCTAATCGCAGCCCTCATATGCAGATCCAACGGATCTGCCACGCTCGACCAAAAACTGGCGGCACGAATGGCCCTGGCGGTGGCGACGCTACTGCCAGTGACATGATGGAGAGGCTAGAGTGGTAGGGGGTTTATGATGGTGCTTACCGAGCTCGCGGGAACGTGGGGATGCTCAACGTGTACTTGGATTGGACAGGGGGTGCACGAACATGGGCTCAGATGCTCACCGGAGTTCGTCCTGGCGTCAGGTGATCACTGTTGGATACGGAGGCGACCACCTAGTGTGCAAGGGAACAAGCGGCATGCAATTAGCAGATGGGCAAGACAAAGGCGAACTCACTCACGTTAACTAGAGATCAAGGGGGAACACGGGGCTCACCGGAATGGCTAGTCGGAGTTGAGCTAAGCTTCGGACACCTGCAGGCATTGACGGGGGCGACGACCTGATGCGATTTAGAACAAACCAAAGGCATGAGAAGATGCACAAGGCGATGGCAAATCAGGTCGTGTGAACCAGAGGGCAAGGCATGCTCGAGACTCACCATGATAGCTCGCCGGAGCTCCTCGGTGCTGCAGCGGTGCAAAGCAAAATTCGTGGAGCCTGGCGGCGCTTGGCGTTGGCTAGGTGAGGGGAAATGGCCGCGAGGGGGTGGGGATTAAGTAGCCGGAGAAGGGGCGGAAATCACTCGGCGAATCAATGGGATTTACACCACGAATCAATCGATAGTGAAGGGGGAGAAATAGCAGCGGAGCTGGTCGCGGGTGGGATTTGGGGACGACGATGCTGACATGGCAACAGGGCCACGGGTCGGTAAGAGGGAGGGTGCACGGGTGGGTGAGAAACAGAGAGAGAGAGAGAGAGAGAGAGAGAGAGAGAGAGAGAGGTTTCCCAGGTGGGCTTGCTGGGCCGCTGGGGCTTGTTGGGCCAAAAGGGTTGCGCCTGATATTTTTTTCTCGTTTTGTCTTTTTCTTTTTCTGTTTTGATTTTCTAGAATAGATTTGAATGGCCAATTCAAATTCAAATGAATTCAAATATTCACCAATCTTTTGTGTTGTGATCCTAGTGTCCAAAAGTGTGTCAAACACATACAATCACTCAAAAACATTTTTGGGTCTTAAAAATAAAATAAAACCTTGCCCCATATATATAATAAGAAGGGGTTTAAATATGGTTTTATTAGGGTTTTTGTTTTCAAAATTTTTGTGCAAGATGAATATGCCATGATGCTATGAATGCAATAACATGGTTTTGAATTTTATGAAATTTGGGATGTTACAAAGGCCAAGGCATCGATCTCCATCTTCATCAACCGCTGCATCTCCATCATCTCCATCCATCCTATCTAGATCTTGTTTTAATTCTAGCACTAGTTGTGGATTTATACAAGAAATATTTATCTATAATTGTTTTTATTACCATTGCCATGATGCTGTTTGCCTCCATGTCTGAGTAGATCATTAGTTCTTGGGGAGATGGAGAACTGTAGCATCCCAGTTGTCTAACACCTGTAATGCTACTTGTTCTAGTAATAAAAGGGCCACTTCCTACATATAATTGTTGCATCATCATCATATCTTGCTCATGTCATCATGCCACCTTGCATTTAAGCATCATATAAAACCCCTTCTTGTTTGGTTCTTATCTCATGTGCATTATTAATTGTATTTGCCTCTTGATATTGTATTTGGATCTGGATATATTGTTAAATGCCCAAGTTGATTTGGGGGCATATCTCTTATTAACTCCACCACCTTTTCTTTTCACCACCTTATAATTCCACCATCCAACTAAATATGAGCTTGGCATTTATGGGTTTACTTCTAGCTCATGTGGGTTGGGATGGATCCATTTCTTTTCCACATGTTCTCATCTTGGCATCATTTTGTTTTCACATTATTGATGCATGAGAGCCACATGGCCACCTTTGCATGCCTTGTGAGTGGGACCCTTTCTCCCTAGCTTCCACATGTGTGTTGTTGGGGTTATCATCATGTGGGGATATTTTGTGGGCTTATTAAATATCGAGTGGCACATACACACTAGCAAGTCCCAAATATATCCAATGTGATCATATCCTCATACTCCACTTAGATTCTGTCTAATTTCTTTTGCTTGGGGCCTTATTCCACACTTTGGAATGCATAAGAAAATGCCATGTAATTAATCATGTTTTCACAAAGATAAATATGGTGTGAATTAACTATGCATGGCCCATGCAAGTATCCCTTAGCTTGACAATTGTTTTTATTTGGATTTTACATGGCTCATCTCTCTCTATCCCTATCTTTTCTTTTGGCTTGATCTAGGTTGATCATGCTTAAACCACATCACCTTTTCCTCTCTTTTCTAGTCTTGATCTTGTTGGGGTTTGGTTTGTGCTTGGCTTGATCTTGTCCAAAGAACACCCTAGCATCTAACCTTTCCCCTCTAATCCTAGCTCTAAGCTAAACCCTAAAACCTACCCCCCCTCTCTCTCGGCCTCTCTTCTCTCACCAGTTGGCCCCACCATGCCACCTAGCTACCCCATCTAAGACAAACCCTACCCGAGCCATACCCCCCTCTCCTCCCTACCCTATCTCCAACCCTAGCCGAGGCTACCACCACCCCAACCCGAGCTCCTCCCTCCCCCTCTTTATCTCTCTGTCTGGGAGCCCCACACCGAGCCTGCCCCTGCCTCCTTGGCCTCGCCCCTGGTCCCACCTGGAAGCCACCCTTTGCCCTGCCCTACCCTTCCCCCGACCGTGCACGTGAAGGAGGGAGAAGAGAAAGGTGGCACCGAGCCACCTTTTCCCATCTACCCACCCCACGGCAGCCTCTCCCTCCCTCTGCTTATCTCCTGCCTCTCTGCCTCGCCAGACCATCCCCAGATCCTCCCCAGGATGCTCCCCTCTCCCTGCCGTCCCTCACCACCGCCACACCATCGCCGGCTACTCCACCATCGGCCTCCACCGCACCCCGTCGATCCAGACGCGCAGGCAGTCCGTGGAGTGGTCGAGGAGTACAAGGAGACCCCCTGTAGCAGCCCCGTACACGGAGCCGCGAAGAGGAAGCCCCAGACCGCCAGAACCATCGACGCCGCGCCGGAACCCTAGACCATCTGTCCGTCTGCAACGCCGTTGATCGCGACCGCCTCGAGCCGAATCACCTACGCCAACAGCCTCGCGGTGAGCCCCTCTCCCTCCCTGACACGGTCCGCCTCGCCGTGCCGCCCTAGATTCGCCGGACGTTTCGTCGTGCACGCTCTGTGCGCCGGCGTCGCGCTCGGTCCGCCTCGCTGTAGCGTCGCAGAAGCCCTAGCTAGGCCGCGCCCACCTCTCTGTCACCTAGCCCAAGCCACCGCAGCGGTAGTCGCTTCCGGCGCGAGCCCCAGGTCGAGGGATCGATCCCCGCCCGCGCCACGCCGCGCTGCGTCGGTCCGCGCGCGTGCAGAGAGAAGATCCACAGTGCACACCGGCCACTTTGCACAAAACCCCCTGGCCTTCTTTTGCCTCAACCCGCAGCCCCCTAGCCCCACAGTCAGCGTCAGAGTTGTTTTATAAAAAGGTTCCTGAAGTTTTCAAGTTTCAACCCGCGGTCCCCCTCCCTCTCAGCCACTGGCGTGTGGGGCCGCGAGTTCCTGGCCCCACCTGTAAGCGTCTGGGGTTAAATAAGGCTGAGTATAAAAAGTTTCCTGAGTCTGTTTAAATTCAAATCTTTACCTAATTATTTCAAATTCAAATATAAATCTGATTTTCAATAACTTTTCAATTATAAATCCAAATAATGCAAATGATATATGTTTTTTGAATCAGAAAAATGTGAGGATTTCAAATATGCCATTCAAATTGCCTTTTGCACATTTTAAATTCCAAGTTGAATTAAATTACCACAAATGCCACTAGAACTTAAATAATTAATAACTTTTGATTTCTAATTCCAAATTTAACAAATGATATGTCTAAAATGATCAGCTCGACGAGACCTTTCTATTTATGCTATCCTTGACTTCAATTGCAGCATGCATCATATAAATATAAAGTATACAGCAACTATTATGACAATAAAATGTGACCAAACCTTAATCAAATGACTTATTCTTGTATACCACACCTCACCCATGCCATGCTACTTCATTGCCATGCAACTTGTGCATCATTCATCATGGCATGATTGTTTGCTTGACGCATTTTATTCCTATGCTTGTGCACTTTATTCATGTTGGCCCTTGTTTGTTTGGTTTTTCTCGGATAGACTCTGAGCAGGGAACATATCAAGAGAACCAGGAGCACTACCCAGATCCGTCTCTCGCTTCAACTGAGTTGCCAGGCAAGCACTACCACATGCTTGCATACATACAGTACCTATTGCCTCTATCTTATTCTTGCATCATTGAGTCGCGATTGCATTAAATTGAATCCCAAGTATGCATAGCCTTTACTTTTACACCCCACCAAGCTTGTTCCTCCATCCCATGAGCCATTACTACAGGAGTTGTTTGAGCCATGCGAGTCGTAGAACAACATGTGTAGGGTATGTGAGAGTCTGTTGGATAACGAGGTACCTAAACAACTTAACCTGAGTAGTAATGGGATAACTAATGAAAGTGGCACCGGTGAGCAACATCTGCTATTTGGTTTTTCCTGCTCACTTGTGTCCCGTAAGACCCCGAGTACTTGATTCCTGTTCCTTGATTTCTCGCGCTATCCACATCCGGGAGGTATATGGGACCCCCCTGAGCCAGAGCTTGATTCCGTCTTATTTCTTGGGGCCACAAACTAGTTTGAGGTTTTATTTACTATCCTGTACTTATGCCATGCTACTTCTGTATTTAAATTGTGCGAGGAGCACCTGTACTGTTTAGGATTGGGACACGTTTTCGCGGTATCGACAAGCCCAGCCACACTTTCGGGTTCCCAGTCGTTTACAGCCATCCACCCAAACCTTGAGTCCGTCTCGGAGTCAGCTAACTTCATTGCGGGTCTACTCCAAGGGGTGGCCCCCTGAAATATTTCTGAATCCTGTGATTGCTTTGTCGTGAAGGCCTCGTTGGGATTTGATTTGGTTTTTCCGAGGTTGATCGAGTGTGTGTTGCTATTGGTGCACCCCGGCCGGGTAAAACTTTCTGAAAGCCGTGTCCGCGGTTATGGACGACTTGGAGCACAGTTTCTCGATCATAGACAAACATAACTAAAGTACCGCTTTAATCTGACTAAGTAATTAGACTAGTAAATAGTGCAACGCTCATGGAATGGTTAATAAAATTTGCCAACGGATGGGGGTTGTTCGTCCGCTTCCTCGTTGGTAAGCGAGGAGGAGGATGGATCTGATGGAATTACTGTCCTAACTGTTGTCTTTATTTTCACGGACATCCGTCTATCTTTGATTAGGCGGATGGTTAGCGTTTATCTGTAGAACTGCTAGGGTTTATCTTTCGCTGCAATTGCGTCACCCCAGGTTGTGTCCCCTTTAGAGGCATTAAGACTTGCTGAGTACCCTTAGGGTCTCACACGATAAATTATTGGTTCAGATGAACAGGTACCCTCGTAGGACGGATACTGGGTTGAAGAGGCTGATGATGTGGGCAAAGATCGTTCGGTGTAGAGATTCCGGGCACGGGGATCCGCGAGATCTGTGGGCGGGATGTGCTTATTTCTATGGCATCTTATGTCGATTTGCTTCTTATCCGTACTCGGACTTTGATTTGCCGCTTCCGCCTGATACTCTGATGTGTGTTGTATGAGGAATTATCCTAAAATATTATATCTATCTAGGTCATTTGAATCTTGCCGTATGGCGTTGCTATATTTCCTTTCTTTTTAGATGGAATGGCTCTGATGTACTCTTGTATGGCGGCTTGCATACATACCCACTTGTGTATGTAGTTGATCCCTTCGCCTGCCGATTACGCCGCCCGTACAGGTCCCGATGGATTGGAAGTGGTTGGGACGGCCGAAAGGTCTACCCGTGAGTGGCTTTTAGGGCCCCACCGTACTATTTCAACCACTACCGTCCATCCAGGCTTGTATCTAAGAGCGTAATTCACCGAGGTAGTTACAATTGGTATCAGAGCCATCCCGACCTTCAGGGTCTCAGCCAAACGGTCGTTGTCAGTCTAGCAAATATTTTTGGTAGTTATGTATACTAGGGAAAAACAAAACGCGAGAGTAGGATTGCTTCCACTTTTCTTCTTAACCACCCACCCACCCTTTTCTGGTAAGGAAGTGTAACGTTTTCAATCCTCTTCTTAAAAGTTCAAACTAGGATTCACGTGTTCTGGGTTTCCGTAGTACCATAGGTTGTGTATGCGTGTGTGTGTGTGTAATCCTTGTCTATCTGTTGCATCCAAGTTGTTATCTAATCAGCCTTTGGTTATCAACTGTTGGTACATTCCATACCGACAGGCTTTTGCAAACCGACGCAATCTGTCTTACTCTTTGTATCCGACGCTATCTTGTTTGGGGTGTTCGTTTCCGTAGTTACCAATCTTTAGGTTTCGTTGTGAGAAGAAGGGGTTAGGATATGTGTTCCACTTGTTCATGTGCGGAGTAATGATTTGAGTGCGGGATGGAGTCGCGACCATACCACTACTTTTATCATTCGCTTTTGTATATTGAATCGGTAGAGTCACTAATCTTGATTCGTTAAGTAATTTTGCGCATCTATTGGTATTTTAATGCCGAAATTTGTGGAAAAATTTTCTTTGATATATTTGTGTACCGCACTCCTTTTCAGTCGTGTGCGATATGCTTAATATCTTCTAGGTGCTTTGAACTTTGTTGATATTTTAATATCACCTTAGTAATTTGTATCCTTTAATCTTGGTTAATTCCATCTTGGTACTATGTTGGATTATTATCATTCTCCATTATAGTACTGACTTGTGTTTTATATCAATCTCAGGATGGCTCCACCACGCCGTTCAGATGAGGATATACCACCAGAACTTGGGGCCGCGTTGTCAAACATAGCCAATGCCTTGGCAGCAATGCAGCAGAACCAGCAGCGCTTGGAAGAAAGCGTCAGGAGAAATGTGTTTGCTCCACTCCCTCCACCTCCCAAGCGAGGAGACATCAAGAGCTTCCTGAAATTCAACCCTCGTCAGTTTGATGTTTCTGATCGACCATTGGACGCGGATGATTGGCTGCGTGAGATGTCAAGGTTGCTCGAGACTGCTGATGTTCCGGAGCAGGAGTGGGTCAAGTGTGCTACTCACCTTCTGAAGGGAGATGCAGCTCTTTGGTGGGAAAATTACTTGAAGGCAAGCTGCACTGGTTTCCAGCCAACTTGGGAAAGGTTCACTGCAGCTTTCAAAGAGCAATTTCTCTCAGAGATTGTGATGGAAAGGATGAAGGAAGCTTTTCTCAACCTGAAGCAAGGAAATGATAACGTCAACACCTACATCAGGAACTTCATGAATCTCTCTCGTTATGGTGGCGATGAGGTATCTGATGACAAGAAGAAGCAGAAGAGGTTCAGGCAAGGGCTCAATGCATCGATCAAGTATGCAATCACACATGCAAGGCCGGCATCTTTCCTGGAACTACAGCACACAGCCTTGCAAGAGGAGGCAAGTCGGCAAGTGTTTGAGGAGTCCAAGAAACACAACAGGGATGCATCAAGCTCTTCAGTTATGGCAGCTCCTTCTAAGCGGCGTGTCTGGGTTCCTAACACCCCACCGTCGCTCCCGGCTTCACCAAGACCTTCAAGCTACACGTCAAGGCCACTAAACTCCATCACTGCGGCTCCCAGGGGCTACAACAACCACCACCCTGGAGCGCCTGGCGGAGTACCTGGCTATGTTGCTCCACGTCCACCTGGTGCCTGCTTCACGTGTGGAGATCCTGGACATCCCCATTGGAACTGTCCGATGAAGAACAGAGCTCTCCCTCCACCCCCGCCAAGATCTGCAGCAAGCTCTCCTATGGTTCGTGCACCACCACCTCGGGCTCTCAACATCAACACCAAGCCCGGGTCTGCGGTTGTTCGGGCCAACTGTGTCAACGCCGCTCAAGCTGAGCAAGCACCGGGAGTCGTGATGGGTATGCTTTCCGTTAACTCAGTCCCTGCACGAGTTTTGTTCGATTCTGGTGCATCGCATTCATTCGTTTCTCACAAGTTTGCAAATGAGAATGAGTTAGTCATGGTTCCTCTACTCAAGAGGTTGGTGGTACAATCTCCTGGTTCAAACATGAGGGCTGTTCATATCAGCCATGGCAATCAAATTGAGATTGGTGGCTCTTCGTTCTCGGCTTCTTTAATTGTTCTGGGCAATTCTGACATTGATGTCATCTTGGGCATGGATTGGTTGACAGCAAATGCAGCTGTGATTGATTGTGCTGAACGCTCAGTGTCTCTGAAGATTCCTGAAGGCCATATAGTCTTTTCTCCAAGTCTGACTCCTGCTGTCCAGCTCTTCTCTTTGGCAGCTCTGAATGATGATGCTATGGAAGCTATTCAGAGTGTACCAGTGGTCTGTGAGTTCCCAGATGTCTTTCCTGAAGAGTTGTCGGGTATGCCTCCGGATCGTGAGGTCGAGTTTGTAATTGAGCTTGAACCTGGAACGGCTCCTATCTCCAAGCGGCCTTATAAAATGGGTCCTTCTGAGTTGGCTGAACTCAAACGTCAGCTTGCTGAACAAGAGAAGTTGGGTTTCATTCAACACAGTACTTATTCTTGGGGTAGCCCAACAATCTTTGTGAAGAAGCGTGACAGGACTGATAGACTTTGTGTTGACTATCGGGCTCTCAATGCTAAAACAATCAAGAACAAATATCCCCTTCCGCGGATTAATGATCTCTTCGATCAGCTAGCTGGAGCTGTGGTATTCTCTAAGCTGGATTTGAGGAGTGGTTATCACCAAATCAAGATTCGCAAGGAAGATGTGCCCAAAACAGCTTTCACCACCCGCTATGGCCTGTATGAGTACACGGTCATGTATTTCGGTCTCACCAACGCACCTGCCACCTTCTCGAGGCTTATGAACTCGGTTTTCATGGAGTACCTTGATAAGTTTGTTTTGGTCTATCTGGATGACATTCTAGTCTATTCTAAGTCCAAGGAAGAGCACGAAGAACACCTGCGGTGTGTCCTAAACAAGCTTCGTGAGAACCGCTTGTATGCAAAGTTCTCAAAGTGTGAGTTTTGGCTGCCTGAAGTAACCTATCTTGGTCATGTTATCTCTGCCAAGGGCATTGCAGTCAACCCGGAAACCGTGAAGACAATTGTTGAATGGCTTCCTCCTGTTAATGTCAAAGAAGTGCGGAGTTTCCTCGGTTTGGCTAGTTATTGTCGTCGCTTCGTTCAAAACTTCTCGAAGATAGCGAAGCCTCTTACCGATCTCCTCAAGAAAGGCAAGAAATACCTATGGACTCCTGCGTGTCAAGCAAGTTTTGATACACTCAAAGAGAAGCTCACTTCCACACCAGTATTGGTTCCTCCGGATACATCTAAGCCCTTCCAGATATTCTGTGACGCCTCTTTGCAAGGATTGGGTGCGGTCCTTATGCAAGAGAAACAAGTTGTTGCTTATGCCTCTCGACAGTTGAAGACGCATGAGATCAACTATCCCACACATGACCTCGAGCTAGCAGCAGTTGTCTTTGCTTTGAAGCTATGGAGGCACTACTTGCTTGGTAACCGTTGTGAGATCTTTTCTGACCACAAGAGTTTGAAGTATATCTTCACTCAGCCTGATCTCAACCTTCGGCAGAGGAGATGGATTGAAGCAATCAATGACTTTGATGTGACCATCAACTACACTCCGGGCAAAGCTAATGTCATGGCCGATGCGCTTAGCCGTAAAGCTTATGTCAACAACCTCATGATGGAAGAACAACAGCCTCTTTTGTGCGAGGAATTCCGTCAGCTCAACCTGGAAATTGTGGAACAAGGGCATCTCCTGAACCTTCTGGCTACTCCTCTCTTGGAAGAAAAGATTCGCTCTCGTCAGCTGGGTGATCCGCACACCAAAAAGCTCATCTCTAAACTTGAGCTTCCGAAGTATGAGTCCTTCCACGTTGATGATCAAGGCACGCTTTTCTTTGAACACCGGATGTTTGTTCCAAACTACCCGGGTTTGAGAGAGCAAGTTCTCAAGGAGGCGCACGATTCTGTTCTATCTATCCACCCTGGCAGCACAAAGATGTACATGGACTTGAAAACACAATATTGGTGGCCTGGTTTGAAACGGTATTGTGCCAAGTATGTCTCAGAATGTGATGTCTGCCGCAGAGTGAAAGTTGTCCATCAGAAACCTTTCGGTCTTCTACAGCCATTGAAACCTCCGGAATGGAAATGGGAGAAAGTCGAGATGGACTTCATCACTGGGTTTCCAAGGTCGCAGAAGGGCAACAATGCAATCTTTGTTGTCATCGACAGGCTTTCTAAAGTGGCTCATTTCTTCCCAGTCAAAGAAACAATTTCTGGAATTCAGTTGGCTGAGCTCTATATCAACAGAATTGTCTCTCTGTATGGGGTTCCGCTTGAGATCAGTTCAGACCGTGGGAGCATCTTCACTTCAAAGTTCTGGGAGAGTTTCCAAAAGGCTTTGGGGACAAAGTTGAACTTCAGCACTGCTTACCACCCTCAGTCTCAAGGACAAGTTGAAAGGATCAATCAGATTCTGGAGGATATGCTTCGTGCTTGCGTTATCTCTTTTGGCATGAAGTGGGAGGAATGTCTTCCTTATGCTGAATTCTCTTACAACAACAGCTTCCAGAAGAGTCTGAAGATGGCACCATTTGAGGCTCTCTATGGTCGAAAGTGCAGAACTCCAATTGGTTGGTCAGGTGCAGGAGAAAGAATCTGGTTTGGCCCTGACATTGTAACTCAAGCGGAAGAGAAGGTGCATATCATTCTTGAGAACCTGAAGATTGCTCAAAGTCGTCAGAAGAGCAACTATGACAGGAAGCACACGGACATGGTGTATGCCCCTGGTGATCTCGTGTACCTTCGTGTCACTCCCATGAGAGGAACACACCGCTTCTGTATCAAAGGAAAGTTGGCTCCTAGATACATCGGTCCTTTCAAGATTCATGGTAGAAGAGGAGAAGTTGCTTATGCCCTAGAGCTCCCGGAAAAACTCAAGGTTCATGATGTTTTCCACATCTCTCAGCTCAAGAAGTGCTTCAAAGATCCCGGCAGGACCATGGATCATGAGCTAATCGATCTCCAAGAAGACCTGTCTTATCAAGAACACCCCACCAAAATCCTTGAGACCGCAGAAAGAAGGACTCGCAACAAGTCCATCAAGTTCTGCAAGGTGCAGTGGTCACACCATTCTGTTGATGAAGCCACTTGGGAGCGTGAAGATGAACTCCGTGACAACCATCCTTCCCTCTTTGTGTCCTCTTCTTCCTAGAATCTCGGGGCGAGATTCCTGTTTAGTGGGGGAGAGTTGTAGCATCCCAGTTGTCTAACACCTGTAATGCTACTTGTTCTAGTAATAAAAGGGCCACTTCCTACATATAATTGTTGCATCATCATCATATCTTGATCATGTCATCATGCCACCTTGCATTTAAGCATCATATAAAACCCCTTCTTGTTTGGTTCTTATCTCATGTGCATTATTAATTGTATTTGCCTCTTGATATTGTATTTGGATCTGGATATATTGTTAAATGCCCAAGTTGATTTGGGGGCATATCTCTTATTAACTCCACCACCTTTTCTTTTCACCACCTTATAATTCCACCATCCAACTAAATATGAGCTTGGCATTTATGGGTTTACTTCTAGCTCATGTGGGTTGGGATGGATCCATTTCTTTTCCACATGTTCTCATCTTGGCATCATTTTGTTTTCACATTATTGATGCATGAGAGCCACATGGCCACCTTTGCATGCCTTGTGAGTGTGACCCTTTCTCCCTAGCTTCCACATGTGTGTTGTTGGGGTTATCATCATGTGGGGATATTTTGTGGGCTTATTAAATATCGAGTGGCACATACACACTAGCAAGTCCCAAATATATCCAATGTGATCATATCCTCATACTCCACTTAGATTCTGTCTAATTTCTTTTGCTTGGGGCCTTATTCCACACTTTGGAATGCATAAGAAAATGCCATGTAATTAATCATGTTTTCACAAAGATAAATATGGTGTGAATTAACTATGCATGGCCCATGCAAGTATCCCTTAGCTTGACAATTGTTTTTATTTGGATTTTACATGGCTCATCTCTCTCTATCCCTATCTTTTCTTTTGGCTTGATCTAGGTTGATCATGCTTAAACCACATCACCTTTTCCTCTCTTTTCTAGTCTTGATCTTGTTGGGGTTTGGTTTGTGCTTGGCTTGATCTTGTCCAAAGAACACCCTAGCATCTAACCTTTCCCCTCTAATCCTAGCTCTAAGCTAAACCCTAAAACCTACCCCCCTCTCTCTCGGCCTCTCTTCTCTCACCAGTTGGCCCCACCATGCCACCTAGCTACCCCATCTAAGACAAACCCTACCCGAGCCATACCCCCCTCTCCTCCCTACCCTAGCTCCAACCCTAGCCGAGGCTACCACCACCCCAACCCGAGCTCCTCCCTCCCCCTCTTTATCTCTCTGTCTGGGAGCCCCACACCGAGCATGCCCCTGCCTCCTTGGCCTCGCCCCTGGTCCCACCTGGAAGCCACCCTCTGCCCTGCCCTACCCTTCCCCCGACCGTGCACGTGAAGGAGGGAGAAGAGAAAGGTGGCACCGAGCCACCTTTTCCCATCTACCCACCCCACGGCAGCCTCTCCCTCCCTCTGCTTATCTCCTGCCTCTCTGCCTCGCCAGACCATCCCCAGATCCTCCCCAGGACGCTCCCCTCTCCCTGCCGTCCCTCACCACCGCCACACCATCGCCGGCTACTCCACCATCGGCCTCCACCGCACCCCGTCGATCCAGACGCGCAGGCAGTCCGTGGAGTGGTCGAGGAGTACAAGGAGACCCCCTGCAGCAGCCCCGTACACGGAGCCGCGAAGAGGAAGCCCCAGACCGCCAGAACCATCGACGCCGCGCCGGAACCCTAGACCATCTGTCCGTCTGCAACGCCGTTGATCGCGACCGCCTCGAGCCGAATCACCTACGCCAACATCCTCGCGGTGAGCCCCTCTCCCTCCCTGACACGGTCCGCCTCGCCGTGCCGCCCTAGATTTGCCGGACGTTTCGTCGTGCACGCTCTGTGCGCCGGCGTCGCGCTCGGTCCGCCTCGCTGTAGCGTCGCAGAAGCCCTAGCTAGGCCGCGCCCACCTCTCTGTCACCTAGCCCAAGCCACCGCAGCGGTAGTCGCTTCCACGCGTGAGCCCCAGGTCGAGGGATCGATCCCCGCCCGCGCCGCGCCGCGGTGCGTCGGTCCGCGCGCGTGCAGAGAGAAGATCCACAGTGCACACCGGCCACTTTGCACAAAACCCCCTGGCCTTCTTTTGCCTCAACCCGCAGCCCCCTAGCCCCACAGTCAGCGTCAGAGTTGTTTTATAAAAAGGTTCCTGAAGTTTTCAAGTTTCAACCCGCGGTCCCCCTCCCTCTCAGCCGCTGGCGTGTGGGGCCGCGAGTTCCTGGCCCCACCTGTAAGCGTCTGGGGTTAAATAAGGCTGAGTATAAAAAGTTTCCTGAGTCTGTTTAAATTCAAATCTTTACCTAATTATTTCAAATTCAAATATAAATCTGATTTTCAATAACTTTTCAATTATAAATCCAAATAATGCAAATGATATATGTTTTTTGAATCAGAAAAATGTGAGGATTTCAAATATGCCATTCAAATTGCCTTTTGCACATTTTAAATTCCAAGTTGAATTAAATTACCACAAATGCCACTAGAACTTAAATAATTAATAACTTTTGATTTCTAATTCCAAATTTAACAAATGATATGTCTAAAATGATCAGCTCGACGAGACCTTTCTGTTTATGCTATCCTTGACTTCAATTGAAGCATGCATCATATAAATATAAAGTATACAGCAACTATTATGACAATAAAATGTGACCAAACCTTAATCAAATGACTTATTCTTGTATACCACACCTCACCCATGCCATGCTACTTCATTGCCATGCAACTTGTGCATCATTCATCATGGCATGATTGTTTGCTTGACGCATTTTATTCCTATGCTTGTGCACTTTATTCATGTTGGCCCTTGTTTGTTTGGTTTTTCTCGGATAGACTCTGAGCAGGGAACATATCAAGAGAACCAGGAGCACTACCCAGATCCGTCTCTCGCTTCAACTGAGTTGCCAGGCAAGCACTACCACATGCTTGCATACATACAGTACCTATTGCCTCTATCTTATTCTTGCATCATTGAGTCGCGATTGCATTAAATTGAATCCCAAGTATGCATAGCCTTTACTTTTACACCCCACCAAGCTTGTTCCTCCATCCCATGAGCCATTACTACAGGAGTTGTTTGAGCCATGCGAGTCGTAGAACAGCATGTGTAGGGTATGTGAGAGTCTGTTGGATAACGAGGTACCTAAACAACTTAACCTGAGTAGTAATGGGATAACTAATGAAAGTGGCACCGGTGAGCAACATCTGCTATTTGGTTTTTCCTGCTCACTTGTGTCCCGTAAGACCCCGAGTACTTGATTCCTGTTCCTTGATTTCTCGCGCTATCCACATCCGGGAGGTATATGGGACCCCCCTGAGCCAGAGCTTGATTCCGTCTTATTTCTTGGGGCCACAAACTAGTTTGAGGTTTTATTTACTATCCTGTACTTATGCCATGCTACTTCTGTATTTAAATTGTGCGAGGAGCACCTGTACTGTTTAGGATTGGGACACGTTTTCGTGGTATCGACAAGCCCAGCCACACTTTCGGGTTCCCAGTCGTTTACAGCCGTCCACCCAAACCTTGAGTCCATCTCGGAGTCAGCTAACTTCGTTGCGGGTCTACTCCAAGGGGTGGCCCCCTGAAATATTTCTGAATCCTGTGATTGCTTTGTCGTGAAGGCCTCGTTGGGATTTGATTTGGTTTTTCCGAGGTTGATCGAGTGTGTGTTGCTATTGGTGCACCCCGGCCGGGTAAAACTTTCTGAAAGCCGTGTCCGCGGTTATGGACGACTTGGAGCACAGTTTCTCGATCATAGACAAACATAACTAAAGTACCGCTTTAATCTGACTAAGTAATTTGACTAGTAAATAGTGCAACGCTCATGGAATGGTTAATAAAATTTGCCAACGGATGGGGGTTGTTCGTCCGCTTCCTCGTTGGTAAGCGAGGAGGAGGATGGATCTGATGGAATTACTGTCCTAACTGTTGTCTTTATTTTCACGGACATCAGTCTATCTTTGATTAGGCGGATGGTTAGCGTTTATCTGTAGAACTGCTAGGGTTTATCTTTCGCTGCAATTGCGTCACCCCAGGTTGTGTCCCCTTTAGAGGCATTAAGACTTGCTGAGTACCCTTAGGGTCTCACACGATAAATTATTGGTTCAGATGAACAGGTACCCTCGTAGGACGGATACTGGGTTGAAGAGGCTGATGATGTGGGCAAAGATCGTTCGGTGTAGAGATTCCGGGCACGGGGATCCGCGAGATCTGTGGGCGGGATGTGCTTATTTCTATGGCATCTTATGCCGATTTGCTTCTTATCCGTACTCGGACTTTGATTTGCCGCTTCCGCCTGATACTCTGATGTGTGTTGTATGAGGAATTATCCTAAAATATTATATCTATCTAGGTCATTTGAATCTTGCCGTATGGCGTTGCTATATTTCCTTTCTTTTTAGATGGAATGGCTCTGATGTACTCTTGTATGGCGGCTTGCATACATACCCACTTGTGTATGTAGTTGATCCCTTCGCCTGCCGATTACGCCGCCCGTACAGGTCCCGATGGATTGGAAGTGGTTGGGACGGCCGAAAGGTCTACCCGTGAGTGGCTTTTAGGGCCCCACCGTACTATTTCAACCACTACCGTCCATCCAGGCTTGTATCTAGGAGCGTAATTCACCGAGGTAGTTACAAGAACCCCTAGTATATGATTGAAATGAGATAGAGATATTATGTTATACATCATTATGTGTATATGTTAATTGTCTTCATCTTGATGTTGGGAGTTGTGCACCTCCTTAATATTTTCCTCTTACCGGGACTTGATGAAGCAGATTACTTGTTGGTAGATGAAGGGATGATATCACTTACTATGACTATAAAGTTGTTATCATCCTTTACGTACTAACTTGGGGAAGCAAGGAGAACTCATTAAGCCATGTCCATGCCACGGGAGAAATCCCTTAATAGCGGGATAATACGATTGATGTTGTTTATCTATCAGTTGTGGTTATGAAGGATGATATGAGCAGTGGTTGCTGCCTATTCGTCCATATATGGATCTCCTCCCACATACATACATGTCATGAGAATATTCATTATAATAATCTTGATTACTCAGTCTAAATTGCTAGCGGTGTATCCACCACTCCCCGAGAATGCCCTTTTCCCTATTGCAGTTCCAAGATTTCTTACACACGCGATTACTACTTTCTTCATTAAGTTTTACTTTACTTTAATTGCTTAGTTCAATCAAAACCCCAAAAAAAATTCTACTTTTTTGCATATTATAATTATTTCTTAAGTACTTCGCTTAGTTTTAGTTAAAAGTATTTTAGTCTTTCACCTACTGCTCCCTAAGGGATCGATATCTTTATTTCGAAACTAGCTACAGATGATCTGCGCACTTGGAGTCATCATGCTTCGACTCCTGTATTTAGGTTTGTCCTAGTGCTTACTTCAGGCTCTATTTCCATGTAGGAGAAGGCGCTGTGTTGGAATAATTTGCCTCTGCTCTTCCTTCATCTCGACGTCGCTCTAATCGGTGGCATTGGGGGCAGGTGGCCTGGTTGTCTCACGGATCTCTAAATCCGACAAGATTCATGTATTGTGGTCGGCGGTTGGCACCCTCGCGGGTGGTGGTTTTGTCGGCTGTTGTAGTTGTGTTCGCTGTCTTTCAATTAGGTTCGCGGATGACGGAAGGCGGCGGTGCTCCTCTTCTTCGACTATATCGGATGAAGTTGAGAGCGTCAGGATCTGGTGATCATGGGGAAGATCCCTAGAGGACGTGCCACAAAGTCCCGATCTCGTTGCTTGCGGTGGTTCGATTCATCGGCTCAAAGAAGCATTACTATATGCGAAGGTGCTCTCCCAGATCTTGGTATGGTGGCTATTCACCTCTTTTTCTGGCTTGGCCATGGTGGCGGCGGAGGACGATGGTGGATGATGTTTCGGCAAGGCACAAGTTTCTCTAAGGGTGGACTTACAGTTTTACTCCTTGTAGGATTCCTTGTGCAAAGTTGCTTGACACGTATTTTTATTTTAAATGATGACCATATGTGTAATCTATGTAAACGATTTGTTTAATGAAATATATGGTTACTTAAAAAAATTCAAGATGAATGATGTTGTTTGGCACAACCCATTTATTCACCAAATTTAGGCACGAATGCGTCCTGCTAGACACACAGTGGACTGCGCGTGTGTCCTCCCTCGTTCGTAGTGGGCCAACATGGTTAGTGACCCAACGGCCTTCTACCCGCAACCATCAATCGAGGTAGGTTGACTCCTACGCTGGTCGCACCGTCCGGTGCCTGTGCTAGTCGTGGGCCTTCAATGTCGGCGTTTCATCCTCCGCGCTGGCATCCAATGCTTTGGTTCGTTGGTATTTTTAAGCAGTCCACCCACGACCATCTTCTTGAACTTCCATCTTCTTTTCCACACCACAGCCATTGTCAGCATCAGGATCAATAGGAGGGCGACCAGGGCACCCACTGGGCCCGGGGCATGGCAGAGGTTGGCGAGGAGGAGGCGGGGCACGACTTACACGTTTCGCCATCACCGTCCACATCACCACCGTCTTTGCCCGAGGACTTCGCCGTTGACCTCTCCGGATTCGAGTTTGGCATCACCATCCTCGTGGGCGGTACATGGGAGATACCACTAAAACTCCCTGCCAAGTTCACGTCTATGCTCGATGAGCAAAACCCTAGCAGAATGAAGCTACGGGAGCCTAGATGCATGATCACCATACGGTACATTGAGGTGTTGTTTGACCACCTAGGGCAGACGTACCTCCACCATGGATGGCCAAAGTTTACTGGCGCACATGCCCTAGACGATGGTCACTTCCTTGTCTTCAAATTGAACGTCTATGACATGCTCAATGTCACGGTCTTCGACCATACTATGTGCCACCGCCGCTACCATAGCGATAGTGATGATAGCGATGAGGACTAGGCGACGCTAGGGTTTTAAGTAACTTGTTATGTACTAAGTATGTAATCTTGTATGTAGAAATGCTATGCAATTAAAATTTCCATTCATATTTAGGTGTTTTTGCAAGAGTTTGAATGGAATTGAACAAACTAAACAAGCGCAACGACTGCGGTGGCTACGAGCCTAGGAGGCCATGGGAGGGGGAGGTTGCCCCGGCATTCGGGCACGGCGGGGCAACGAGAACTAGTATAAATGTGTTACTTAGAGACGGTTATTACCCATAGCCTCAGCCGGTTTCTCGTTTCGGCTCAAAGGCATAGCCTTTAAGAGAACACCAAGTGATCCGGTTATTCGTTCCGGTTCTAACATACACGACCTCAAGCGGTTCGGAAACGTAAATGCCTCTAAGAAGTATGACCTGGATATGGCTATTACTCTTGCTCGTCTGGAAGAACTCCTCAACCTTAGACGACGGCTTCTATTAAGGACGACGACTCCAAGAGTAAGAGACATGGAGTCTGATTCAAATAAAGACCGTCTCCAAAACAAGGACGTCTCGAAGCGGTAGATATTCATGGCCACCTCCAGTATTACTGCTTATTCAAAGTCAATTATAGCAGGCATGGCACATAATGATGATTCAACAGCCAGAAAATAGATTAGCTCAAGTACTTAGTGATGGGGTTTAGCGCCTGAAAATAATATTTTTTTCTACACAAATTACCGACTGTTAGGATCTATCTAGGAGTAATGCGGTAACAGAAAGGGCTTTTTGCGAACTTACTAAGTTGAAGACTGAAAAGCTTTGTCAATGTTCAAGAAAACATAGATAATGTAGTCATATACCAACGCCGACGTTAAGGTCATTCTGAACTCTAATGGCTCCACCAGCTCTAGCTCCACAACACATATATGGTACGTTATGTTTATTCCCTCGAGTCTAATCTTGGAGAGTTTGATGTACTCAGTTATATCCTCGAGAGTAACACTGACAATTTAGCTATACTTAGTTTTACCATTGAGTACTAACACTACCGCATGCAATATACTCAGTTTTATCCTCTAGTGGTTGGTCAATAGAGAGTCAACGAATGTAGTTTAGCTAGCTAATTGAGTCATTGTATGCACAATAAATTCAAAAAAAGATCAAAATATAGTGGCACCTACTCATGGAGTCTTTTTATGTGACCGTCCATCTAGGAAATCTTAAGAACTATAGATAAATCGATTTTTGTGCTAAACCACCACTTCTCGAGTCACTTATTAGATATGAAGTTGCATGGCTTTCTACTCAAACCCTTTCACAAAACATCCTTCCCAAAAACATACTTTTGTCTGAATAAGGCCATAATTGGCACACTCATGTATCTTTGAATTGCAAATAATTTGATATAGGCCAAGATTTATTTCATTGTATAAAACACGCATTTTTCATTTTTAAATATGTTTTTCTATTTGAATCCCTTAGTCTGTTTTACCCTTGGTTTTTTTGATAGTACTCAGTTTTCCCTCTCTTTTAGTCAAAAACTATCACAAAACCCCCAAACTTGTGCTCACTTTGGCTGCTACATCCTGATTGGTTGAGACAGTTGTTATGCGGATCGTACCCATAAACCATTGGTCCTCTATGATCTAACTGATAGGATAACCCTTTGTCTGTCGGTGGATCGTGGCTAGTGGGAAACCCTCTATCTATGCGAAATAATGAGTTTGCCATCGATACTTTAACTCCATAAACAAATGAATTTGAATGTAAAATTACTTTTAACTCTCTGACAATGATAGACTCTAAAGATTTTCTTAGCACAAAATTATCTTGCCTAAGTGTAATTTGAAGGGAAAGTGTTTAAAGATGTATAATTTATGTATATGCATGTTTATGCATTACTTTTCACTCTCTAAAAATGATAAGCTCTCAAGATTTTCTTAGCACAACATTATCATGTCCTAAGTGTGATTTGAAAGTGTTCAAAGGTGTATAATTTTGGTATATGCATGAGACATAAAGATTTTAGTTTAGGGATGCCTTTAGTTTATACATTACTTTTCATGCTCTAAAAATGGTAAACTTTCAAGATTTTCTTAGGACAACATTATCATGTCCAAAGTGCAATTTAAAAGTGTTCAAGAGTTGTATAATTTTGGTATATGTATGAGACATAAATATTTGAGTGAATGCATTACTTTTAACCCTCTAAAAATGATAAACTCTCTTTTACATCAAGAGTTGTATAAAGTGTTTAAGAGTTGTGTCATTTTATTATTTCTTATACTTCCATCTTCCTAAATCTTAAAGTCTGACTTTCACCACATAGATTCACCTGATTGCAACCAAGACACTAACTAGATAAACAAATTAAATTTAAATGTACAACAATATTAAAGTTCAACTTTCACCTCATAAAAAAGGCTTGAAGTTCATGTTTCCTAGGCACCCAAACAAGCTAGACTGATGAACAACAAGTACACAAATCCCTAACTGAATTTGTAACAACTTGTTGCGACTGATGAACAACTGGTAAAAGAATCCCATAGCAATCATACAACAAAAATATCCCCCAGCCATCAGATCTTCTTGCTTCTTCAAATCGATCAGCTGCCTTAACTGCTTGTTTATTTTCTTCAGTTTCCGCTTCAGTCCAGTTATGTATTGGGAATCATCGAAATGGCTCCTCTGTTGGCCGCATTCTCCACAGCAAGTGCCCGCCAGTTGAGCTCCTGAGTTGCGCCAATTGATTCCTCCAATCGAAGCCTATCATTTCACGAACTCGTGTACACATCGATCCACTTGAAATGCCTGTATTTCTTCAGGATATGAAAATGACTACATGAACCCTAAATCCCAAAGGAATAAAAAGAAAATCAAGAGAAAACGGAACAATTTGGTGTGAGATCTAACCTTTCCCCTCTTTATATGGACTGCTCTCGCATTTCACGAACTCGCGTCCACGATTGCCATTGTCATCCTTCATACAGGTCACTCGCTTTAGAGGCTCCACATGTGGGCAGTCAGGACATCTTATCAACGACTTGACACCATACCGCAACCATTGTGAATGGGAGGAAGAAGTGAAGCTTGACATCACTCGTCGGCAGGAGAAGGGTTTCCGTCGCCATAGAAGAATAAAAATGGGGTGCGGGAAAAGAAAGGGGAGGCAATGGCACGGGGCGCAGGGCTGGATCGGTCTTCCATCTTGCAATATTAACCTAGGTAAGTTGTGGGTCCGGCGCTGTGGTAAGCTATGAGTCCATATTGATCTGGATAAGTGGAGAGAGGTGTCCACTACAGGACCCGACCCAACGCGGACCCATTCGTCATCTTAACGGTCAACATGACGGCAACGCACATTCCAAAATTTGTGAGAGTTTCAAACAAAAGGTTGGGCAAAAGTGAGAAAAGGTTTAGCGTCTAGAAAAAAGTGAGTATATATAAGGAATGAGGGACACCAAAATAGAAATCCCAAAAACAAATGAGAGAAAAAATGTGTCACATGAAGACAACAAATGACGGCCACATGTTAAGCACATACAAGTCACCAATAAAATAATGTTGACGTAAAGGTGTACTTTGTGGTTATCAATTACTAGAGCACCTATGATGTAGATAGATTATACACACAGAGCTTGTTAGTTGTGTCTCGTCGCTGGATAGCCGCGTCTTGTCGGCTAGAGTAGCTATGTCAGCATAAGAAGATCAATTTGGTCGTCAGAGCTAGCAGTTCAGACGGCGAGTTATACAGACGTCAGCAGTAAGATATTACTAGTAATTGTATAGTCCCGAGGGATGTCTGTATCATCAGTGTAGTTGATATGTGATCCATCACTTCTAATTCTTTTCGCAGTAGTGTTGGTATGTTTGCCAAAAGGTGGTTTTAGTGGCTTCTTCCACTGTGATTTTCATGCATGCCATCAAATCCCTTTTCTTACATGAGTAGATGATATTGTGATATTGTGTTGTCAAGCACCTATAGCTATGTCCCTTTTTAGATTACAGATCAATACATGCACAGTTAGAGATCTGATTTTGTTAGAAATACATTATTTTGTCCTTGGTTACATGTTCTCTAATGATGGTGTTAGTATTTAGTTAATGGATTATTTCTGCGGTGCACTATTTATTCATAAATTATAAGTATGCCGTGAACATGCTTTTTTTTGCATATATCATGTCATGTCACGTGTTCTTTTGCATACATTTAGTTACTCGTGTGGATGTTTCCAAGAGAACCCCCCACCACATTGTTGGGAGCTTTTGCATTCTGCACTATATTTTGAGTACATACTTCACCTGCCTTTATATGTAACTAGACCATCGACAAAATTTCTTGTTCTATAACTATTGTCAGTAGAAGCTGTGAAATCAGAAAAGTAATAAACCTTCCAATTGATAATATATACAATCCAGAGGTTGCGTTTAGTGAAATGTACCATTAATAGGCATCTTTCAACGTGATTTCTCATATATGGTTGCCCACCGTTTTGGCGGGCAAGCTTATATCAGGTTTAGAAGGCAGATGATTCCGCTATACGGCTATAGTGTAGTGGCACATATTCATACACTTATGAACCTGAGTTTACTGAAGATCAGTAGTTGTCACTTATTCAAACATGGAAAGCTGCCTTGATGATGAGATCATCTATGACATTGACGGGCGATGTTCTGAAGAGACCATCTCAATCAAAGAGCAGAACATGCATTTTACATTGATTGCCATGGCCATCTTTAGTTCAAGGCCTAGTTCTGGTGGCCATCTTTTTTTCAATCATTTCCTGATTTTTGCCAGTTTTTATCTTATTCTTGGTTTTTTTTGCGGTTTTTCAGTTTTCTTTTTTTTCACGTGTTTAAATTTACATTATTTTTTCTATTTTCTTTTCCTTCTTTCCTTTTTATTTTTGAAAAGGTTCACAATTGAAAAATGTTCTGACTTAAAAGTGTTCAGAATTTCAAAATGTTCAAATTTTAAAAAAATTCTTATTCACATTTTGAAAGTTCCTAATTAAAAAAAATCATATTTTGAAATTTCCAAATTAAAATAATCAGATTTTTAAAAAGTTCAAAACGCAAAAACATGAATAAACAACAAAAACTAATTAAAAAACATAAAAAGAAAAGAAAAGAAAAAAACTGATGGACCACAGCCCAACAGAGCACCGCAGGGTGCCTGGCGGCGCTCGCACCCGGTGCCAGGCTGAAGCAGCGAATAGGACCTCCCATTTGCAGACTCGATATCTCTGTTCTTCAGATAAACTGATACTATCAATTAATCAACACAACCGTACAAACACACTGACATTTCAAAAGTTCATGGCAGCAAAATTTAATGAATCCTATTTCTCAAATGATTGGCCCAAACCAGCTGCTGGTTAAAATCCAAAACTCTGACAACTTCGACATAATATTCGAGGTTCAGGAGTTCTCCATTAGTTCATATGTATTCTGTGCATGTCAACACGTGTTATCTGATCTTTGATGCATTGCGTCAGGGATCTAAGTTGCCATTCGCTCAAGGTAACAAAAGCTCAAGTGTTGGATGCTACATACTCATCAGTACCATACATCCACTGTAAATGCTATCTAGGCTTCTTCGTTCAAGGTGTTATGTCGCTGTTTTTGCCGTTTTGCGGGGATCTGAATCATTACATATTCTTGGATGAATCTTTAATTAGGATTACTCGGACAATAACATGACATCATAAAACCAGCATCAAACTGGCATTGCCTGATTTCTTAGAGAAATCACATTGCATGGTAAGAACGTACCATAGGTAATCCTGAATGAGGTGTAAAATCCAGCATTTCCTGCTACATAAGGACCAGACAGTGGTAGTTTGTTGTTCTGAATTAGGTGTAAAATGCCAGCAAACTCAATATCTCCATTCTTAAGACAAACTAATACTGTTGATTAATCAACCCAACAGTTCAAACACGCCGACTTCTCAAAAGTGCATTCTAAAAATTTGATGAGTCCTATTTACCAAGTCACTGGCCCCACCCATCTGCTAATTAAATCCAAAACGCAACAACTTCAACATAATATTCGAAATTCAAATATTCTCCATAGGCGCATATATATGTGTTCTGTGCTGGTCACACATGTATCTTCAATGTATTGTGTAGCCCAGAGATCTCAGTTGCCGTTCGCTTAAGCTAGCAAACATCTAAAATGTTGGATGCGAACAACTCATGAGTACCATATATCCACTGTAGTTGCAATCTAGGCTCCTTTACTAAGATTTTCAGCCGTTGCTTTTGTCGTTTTTCTCAAATAATCTGAATCATTACATATTAGCGGTTTGACCTAGCTCGTCACTACACGAGCTAGCTCTATATCCGTCCAGGTCCATCGGAGCCCACAACCAAATAAGTCATTTGGTCTAACTCAACCCAAAAGACTAGTCTATATATAGGTGAGGTTTGCCTCACTTTATAAGTTGGGCTTCCTCACATCCATTTTCTGATGTGGGACTAAACCTAACAATCTTCCCTATAACACATCATGCCAAACGGGCTCCCCGTCATGAAGATGTTACATGTTTTTTCTGACCATGGGCCCTGATGCCGAGTACTTTCTGGCGACACGAAGTCCTCCCGTTACTAGGAGATCAGTTAGGGGCCCTGATACCACTTGTTAGAGCACACAATGGTTTGACCTAGCTTGTCACTACACGAGCTAGCGCTATAACACCCCAGGTCCACTAGAGCCCACAACCAAATATGGCATTTGGCCGAATTCAACCTAGAAAACTAGCCTTATAGGTGAGGTTTGCCCACCTTATAAGTTGGATTCCCTCACATCCAACTTCCGGTGTGGTACTAAACCAAACAGGATCAAGGCCTTATAAATATTTACTGGGATATATAAACATGATATCATAACACCGGAATCAAACCAGCATTGTCTGATTTCTTATTAAAATCACAGTGCCTGGTAAGTGAGTACCACATATTGTTCTGAATGAGATATTAAATGTCATCATCACATACTACATAAGAACCAGAGTACTAGACACAGTTGTAGCTTGATGTTCTGAATTGGGTGTAAAATGCCAGAAGGCATCTCATCCTGATGAAGAATGATCTCAGCCTCAATCAGCTGAGGCCTCGCTAAAAAAAGCCTCTGATGTTCTGAACTAGATCTTGTGAATAAACTAAGTTACAGAAAAGGAGAAAATAAGTAGAGGGTACAAGCCTCGAGCCAACAGCGAGTTCATTTTCGAGAAACAAGCTATAACCGACACAAATGACAAAGCGATCGATACATATCAGAAACAATCCTGATGCGGACATTGCTACTAGTAGTTAAAAAAACATCCGAAACCATCTGCATAATTCCCACGGAAGAAGAAGCGACTTCAAGTGAAGAAAGCTAATTAATGCACTTAACCTTTCAAAGTTGGGCGCTAGGGCTGCCCAAGATTAGAACGGCGACGGGCGACCACTTGCGGCGGCCCGGCTCCATCCGTAGCCGTCCTCTGCCGGCAGCTGCACGTTGCCGAGGAGGTTCGGTGGCAGCCCTTGGAAGGGGTTTGGATCGACGGCTCCACCGGCCATGGCTTGCGCCCCCGCGGCGAGCATCCCGGCGCTCTCAGCGTGCCCTTGCGCCACCAGAAGCTCGTCTTCCTCCAACGGGAGTCGCTCGTAGACAGCGTTCGCGAAGGAGGCGGCCATTATCACCACCGGGCCGGCCGCAGTGAGCGCGCCGACAACGCTGCCGCCCACCACCTGCCCCTGCCCGCCGGCAAGGTAGATGGTGAGCCCCGTGGCTTCCGGCGGTGCTGGAGGCGGGAGGAAGGATCCCGAGAGGGAGAGTATCTCGAACCGGCCGTGGAGCGCGACGGCCGCGCTCTGCGAGGCGGGCTGCCGCAGCGTGACGTTGGTGACGGTGCCCGAGCCGCTGAGCACGCAGACCCCGCGCTGGCGGCGGCACGCGAAGGCCGTGATGCTCTCGGAGATGTCGCACCCGCCGGCGACTTCCATGACGTGCGTCCGGAGAGTGTTGGCGCTGTCCCGCGTGATGATGATGGGCGGCTTGGGCTTGTTCTTGGACCCGGCCGGCCGTCCCCTCGGGCGGCGCGAACCGTTCTCGCCTGATCCGTCGTTCAATCCGCCACCTGGTGAAAGGGGAACCAGAGCAAGCTCACCGCCATCACCAACGCTGCCGTGGCCGTTGTTCTCATCGTCTTCGTGGTCGCGCTTTGTGCCGCGGCCGCCGAAAACACCCGGAGAGCCGCCGCCCTGGTCGTCCTCTGTCTTAAGATGCCGCTGGTGCTGTTGTTGCTGCTGCTGCTGCAGATGGTGATGGAAGTCGCGGGTGTTGAAGGGTGGAGGAAGATGGTGACCATGTATAGATGCCGTAACAGGATCCATGCTCCCGGCCTAGCTAGTTCTAGGTTATTGCTCCCTCAGCGCTCTCTCGCTTCTCTTGCTTTCTCTGTCTTGCGAGATCTATTTTATTCCCCCTCTATCTTATCAACTAACACATATCTCGTGTGGCAATGGACGAAGAAACCTACGAGATGGAACAGTGGCAACGAAAGCAAAGTGTGGAGCAAATAGTAAGGGTGGGAAGAGGGGAGGAGAAGAATTGGCTAATTATTAAGCAAGGAAAGCTATGGGTACCTCAAGGTATTGCTTGGTGGTGATGACTTGCGACTTTGTGAGAGGGAAAAGATGGGAAGGAAGACGGCGCGCTGCCCCCTCTCTCGGTCTCTACTTTGACGCCTTACTAGAGTAATGACAGGTTGGAGGGAAAAGATGTAGTACTAATCACTGATTGAGTTTTTTTTTCCAGTCTCACCCACGTAATACAAAGACCGTGTGCGTGTTAGTAGCATGGATTCAGAAATTGTACTCTTTCTCATCTGAACTTCTGTACGTTTAAGAATATTCCTGTAAAATTTGTAAGCATGCATGACAGTGTAGCATGCAATGCTATATGTTTTGTTATCATCCATGTTATAGCTAGCTAATGCGTTAGCGAATGAGGCCAAGAGAGCATTCGGTACATTGCATCGGACGCATGGATCCAGCTGCTTCCGTACGAAAGTTGAAACTGCACCAACGCATGCAGTACGTCCCATTCATATGATCGACATGATATGTAAAAAACAAAAAACCTACTAGACGCATGGGGGCTAGAACTCAACACGAGATCGCTCCTTCTCTCACGGTCTCAAATCGCGTGCTGTCTTTGTCTTGCTGCCTTGGCCCTTTCGGCTTAAAAATCCTGAACAAATGGAGATCTAACTCTACTCTACTCCTTACTTTTTTTTTTTTTGAGACAGCTCTACTCCTTACTTCTTGTGGGCACGCATTCACGTAGACCGAACACAGATCTGGCCGGCGTGCCATGCCTCTGGATTCTGGAAGCTAGCTGCTTTGGCATCGGTCGTGCCGGTTATCCCGCAAGGCGCTGCCTGGTCCAGACCAAGGGCAGTGCCTTTAATTAGCATCCGCCTGACAGCCTGTTTCTGGGAACCCTAACCCTCCTCCGGAGATAATCATATCAATCCAACCGGACTCCGTAGTGGCCTCCCACGCGGGCTCACTTGCCATTGGCCCTCGTATCGATGCCTGATTGGCGCCAACCGAGAGCTGGTGCTTATTAAATTCTACGCCCACCGCCCGGATGCGTTTACTTTTTCCGAGTTCTGCGGTTAACGCGTAGCTAGCCACCCAGGCCTGCATGATTAAATAAGCCAAAGAGTTTATATAATCAGTGATCCTCTCTCCTCCAAGCTGGACAATTAATTATTCCCTTTTTCTAATGAGACGCAGCGGGGCTGCTTTCGTTGATTAAGAGGGGTACAGTGCAAAACATGGGGAAAATCAGAAGATACCGAGGGAAAAATGAAAGAAACTGTACTGAGTGATGGAACTAATCCTTATCCACCAGAGAGAGTGATACCCATGATTCATGTGGGTCGAACAACTTCGTTGCCTTGACGCCAGAAAGCACTACCCGGGCGATCAGTTCAGACCAGATGAGTTCCAATGTAGTTAGAGCATCTTCTATTTTGGCGTGCTAAACCTCGTTTTTATTGTGCTGTAAACGGATGACGCGCTGCGCTGAAATTTGTCCCGCCAGATGTTCCATTTTGCAGCGCGCGTCGCGGTAAAATAGCTCCTCCGCCGGGCGCTCCAAAATACAGCGCGCGGGGGCGACGAAAACAACTTTTTACACTACTATGCATTCAACAAGATCAAACACTCACATATAAATCATAAAACAAATGATCTACCATAGTTCAAATGGACACAAAGTGCAACACACATCATATAGTTCAAAACGACACACAATATATGGTTCAAATAGACACAAAGTGCAACACAGAAATTGCGTATCACAAATGCATCTCACACTTCCGCATTTTCCAAGTCATCACCTTCTTTTGCTTCTCCTTCCTCGTCATCTTGGGTTGAAGGAGGAATAGTAGAATTCATGGAGGCCACGAATACTCCCGGTGGTGCTCCCATAGTCCCATACACACCACTCACCGAGTCTCCCGTAGTTCCTCCGAAGACTCCTCCATAGCTTGGTCCTCCCATGCCGGCCATGCCTCCAAAGCCTCCCATGGCCGGCATGGGCATGCTTCCCATGCCGGCATGCCTCCCATGGCGGACATGGAGCATGCTTCCCATGCCGGCCATGCCTCCCAATCCTCCTCCAAACATGTCGGCCGTGGGTGTGTTCATGTTGGACGGAGGCGCCGGCGGCGGCTGGTTCGTCGGTGGAGGAGGCGGCGGAGGCTGCGCGCGGCGGGTCGCGGTTGCCTTCACTTTCTTCGTCGGTGCGACGGAGGCGGCGCCCACGGTTCCGTACGGGCGTTTGGACGACGACACCTTCTTTCTCGGCGGCGCCCGCGCCTTGACAGGGGCCTACGCGGCGGCATCGGCTGTGTGCAGCGTTACGCGCGGTGGACGAAGAGAGCACGGGCAGCGGCGATAGTGTTGCCGGCGTCGGCGCCACCGCTAGGGTTTGGCGCATGGCGCGGCGGCGCGACGGAGGCAGCTGCAACGGCGGCGAGTGGAATGGAGTAGGGAGGGGTCGGTGGGGTGCCAGAGGGCCCGTCCATCGCCGGGATTGCGCCGGCGGTCGCGCGGAGGCGAGGGATTGGGCGATGGGGCGGCGAGGCGCGGGGAAAGTTTCAGCGTGGGGTTTCTTCGCGCGTGTTTGGAGCGATGACGCGCGCCGTAGCCGGTGCCTAAAATTTAGCGCCCGCTATTATACAAAAAGTTGTGCGCCCCAAAAAATTTACGGCGACGCGTCTACTGGAGGAGCAATTACGCCCCCACGCGCTACAAATTGACGGTTTATATAACGCGCAGTATATATAGCGCGCATGTTGGAGATGCTCTTATGTAGCATCCTCGGTAATGGCATGGAGTATGGTAATCAACTTCTCACTACGCAGCTTAACCACGGCGGTGGTTCACAAAGGTATAGGAGGACCAAATGGATAGCCTAGCATATTAAAAAAAAAAGTACTTTCTTCTATCGCGTCACTAGCCATTGTAGTTTAAGTATATAAGATAAAAATCTAATATTTATATGGAAGAAATTTAAATACAGTTAGAAGCTATGTTGCAGATAATGGAGAACCAGATGAATTATTGTCCATGATAGCAAGTGAGACATATGGAAATAGTTTCGTAATCTACGACCATTGCTTCTACAATTAAGATTCCAGGTTAAGCTCTACAGTACACATATCGAATCAAAATCATTGAACCACTGTCTAATAGATTAGATATATACGGAAGCCAAACATGGACATGGTAGGTGAACTGCGAGTGAAGCAAAGCCAAATCGAGAAAAAAAAAGGCCTTTCTCCAACCCCCTCCCCTCCCGAGGGTGACGGGTGCGGATCCCCTCCTTTTCGACCTCCTAGCCGCCTCTTCCCTCCCTTCCCCACTGTCGCCGCTGGCAGGTCATCGGGCGACGCCCGAGCGGCAGGGGTCCTCTCCCCGCGCCATAGGAGGCGGTCAGGGCCGGCCTTCCTTTTCCGGCAGGGGTGCACTTCGGGAAGTTGCGGTTCGGGCTTATCCTGGGCGGCGGCGCTGAGGACTGGTGGTGGAGCAGCGACGGCGTGACAGGTGCTTACAGAGGACGCGGGAATCATTCTTCTCGGCCTAGATCCGGGCCCCTCAGGCCCGATCTAGGCTCCGGCGGGCCGGTGCGCTCTCCTATACGTCGAGGTCGCCGCTGGTGGTGCCGCCACCGTTGACAAGCGGGGCGCTGCAGCGGTGGGAATGAAGATTTTGGCGTCGGTTCCTCCTGGCTCAGATCCAGGCCCCTCCGGCCAATCTAGACTTCGGCGGGCCGGCGCGTCCACCTCTGCGATGCCTTCTGGAGATGGTGGCGATGATGTAGCTCTTGATGGGGCTAGCGACACAACAGCTGGCCTAGGCCCGACTGGACTTTACGGTCCCCTTGGTCCCGGCTAGGCCCGACTGGTCTTGGTTTGTCCCTAATGCCTTGTCCGGACGATGGCTGTCTCTCAGCGGCGGAGGTGGGTTCCTCCCGTTGGTTGCCATGCTGTTGTCCCCAACGCGAGATTTTTCTGGTGCCTCCGTCTCACGGGCTGCCTGTCGACGTACATGATGATACGACGACGATGGTGATGGCAAGACCGTGGTGGCGCGAGTTATTAGGCGGCGATCTTGGTGGGGGTGCTTCGAATCGCCCGAGGTTTTTTGGTTAGGGTTAGGGAGAAATCCTTGTCGGTCCATCCGACTCCGACGCGGTGCCGCCTGCGGGGGCGCCTTTCCTTCCTGGAGGGCATTGCGGATGTATCAGGGGAAACCCTAGGTCCAGAGATGGGCTAGACAGTAGCGTCGTGTTGATGATGCACCTTGCTTGAAGGGGATGTTTGATACTAGGCGATTCGGTGTACCAAATTCGGCGGCGCAGCGGTGGTGGGTTACCCTTGTGTTGTCGAGTCGCTATTGCTTTCATTTCTTTTCCTTTTGGGCTTGTTGTTGTTGTTGTTGTTTCCCTAGCATTATTTTGTTCGTACTCATGTATCGGGTGGTTGCTTTATTTATAAATCGGGGCAAATAGCCTGTTTCGAGAGGTGAACTGCCAATGTTGTTGCTCATGTGCAAAAAAAGAACTGTCTCCTCTTAAATTCGGTGAGATTATTTTACCACCAAAGGTTAATGAGATTGAAAGGATCCAATAGTATAGGCCTATTTGTCTTTTTAATGTTAGTTTTTAATTTTTTGTGAAAGTTGTGGCATTAAGACTTAATTCGATGGTTGACCACGTGGTTCGTCCTACTCGGACAACTTTTATGCAAGAGAGAAACATACTCGATAGAGTTATAATTCTTCATGAAACAATCTACGAATTACATAGGAAAAATTGAATGGGGTAGTCCTTAAAATTGACTTTGAAAAATCTTAAATCAAGTGGTCTTTTCTCCGATAGACTCTCAAAATGAAATAATTTTCGGCTAAGTGGCGTGCTCTAATCCATAGCCTTGTATCTGTAGGTAGTGTTGCTATTAAAGTTAGTGATGATATTAGCCACTACTTTCAAATAAATAAATAATTGAGACAAGATGACCCATTATCGTTTATGTTATTTAATATAATGGATGATATGTTAGATGTTAGGATTGAGCGCTGATACGTTGGAAACGTATCTATAATTTTTAATGTTTCATGCTTGTTTAATATCTACTTTGCTTTGCTTTGTCTACACTTTGAGGTGTTTTTATATGTTTTCTGGTACTAACCTATTAACAAGATGTCATAGTGCCAGTTGACTGTTTTCTTCTGTTTTTGATTCCAGAAAGGCAGAAAATCAATATTCTTGGAATTGGATGGGACAAAAGCCAAACTCAGTATTTTACTGTGGGGAACACGAAGCCAAAATACGAGATGGAGGGGAGCCACCAGGGGGGCACACCCCCTGGCCGCGCGGCTAACCCTAGCCCGCGCTTGGGGGGTGCGGCCGCCCTCGCTGCCCCCTGCCTCGCCTCTTCGCCTATAAAGACCCCCCGATGCAGAAACCCTAAGTACCCGATCAATATTCCACGAAACCGTCTGTATCCGCCGCCACCATCGTCCTTAGATCGAGGGGATCCGAAGATCTTCCCGGTACCCTGTCGGAGGGGAGATCATACCGGAGGCCTTCTTCATCATGCCAGCCTCCGGTATGAAGTGTGAGTAGTTCCACCTTGGACTACGGGTCCATGTAATCGCTAGATGGTTGTATCTCCTCCTTTGTGCTACCATGTTTAGATCTTGTGAGCTCCGTTCATGATCAAGATCATCTATTTGTAATCATGCATGTTGTGTTTGCGGGGATCCGATGGATATTGAGATTACTATGTCAGATTGATTAATGGTTTTGTCTTATTGATTTTATCATGTCTATGTTGTTTGTGATCTTGCATGCTCTCCTTTTCTACTAGCTATCTTGGCCGAGTAGATGCTAGTGACTCTAAGAGGGGGTATTTATGCTCGATAGTGGGTTCATGCCTCTATTTAATCTAATAGAAGTGATAGAAATCTCTAAGGTTGTAGATGTGTTGTTGCCACTAGAGAGAAAACAACGGTCTCTTGTTCATGGAAAGAGCGGATTGTTTACCTTACACACTTTTCTTAAAGCAGTTATCCGTTACTTCCAACTTAATACTGGAGAGGGTTCGGATGATAACCTGAAGGTGGATTACTAGTTATAGATGCAGTTGGATGGAGGTATATGTATCTTGTTGTATTGCCCAATCGAATCTCAAAGGATCATGAATGTCTAGTATTGCATTGTTATGCCTTGCTCAGTCCTGTCAATTGCCCTGCTGTAATTTGTTTACCCAGCATGCCATGTTTGTTTATCTTAAGGAGAACACCTCTAGTGAACTATGGACATGTAGAGGTCCCAGCCTTTAATAAGGTAGATATCCTTGTGTTTACAATGCTAGTCCCTGGATCAATAGCTAGCATCCACAGTTAAGATGTAATATCAAGAAACAAAGGTCATAATACAACTTTATAACCAGGAATAAAATAATTCATTACATCTTACATAGCTCATTTGGCTATCTCATTACAATGCAACAGAAATAACTATATAGCATGAAGTCCTTCATCTTCAAAATGCCACATGCAATCATGTTGGTTGTAGACTTGTAATCCTATTCAACACACTTCACTAACATCAAACAAACCTGCAACATAATAAGTTACAGCCACAAGGGTCAATACATTTGAATTGTATTGGCAAGTGATACTATGGTAGAATAGTGGTATCTATCATCTATATGCATTTGGCTAAGTGGAGCTTAGGCTTGCTTTGCTCAAAATAGTTTTTCCTTATCATTTCAAAACACTAAGTTTTTGTTTTACAAAATCACCCAAGGCATCTACCAATCAATGATTGAAGATCCTTTAACCCTTGTTCAACCTCAAGTTCTTAACTTAGAAATTGAGATGAGGAGATTCTTGATAGCTTCCATGTCTTGATGCTCAAATTGTCCATTGCCGGGGACACCACCAAGTACTTAGATTTTACTCTCTCGAGAGGTGGTGCACTTTCCCCACAAGACTCGACATGCATCGAGACAAGATATTTCAGAAGCCTTCCCTTAGACCAAAATGGACGCACTCCAAACCTATCATCCCCTACCACCAACTGTCCATCTGGCTAAGTTATTGCAACCTATATGATCCCGGCAGAGCCCATAATGCCATGTGGCTGCACTTGAAGCTTCTCAACATTTGACATCTCAAATCTCTTTGTTCCTGGGTGGCATTCCACAAGTGTGATACACCAGGGTAGTCCATTAAAATGGGCCCTGAGTAACCACTCAACAATAATCCAACCATGCAATTACCAATCCACCCAGGTGTTTCATTCACTTAGTTGTTTTATTAAACAAAACACAAGTCATTGACTTATAAATATTTCATAGCATGAATATAATCCACCCTTGTTTTCTACTAGCTAGGCTAAGCATGATAGTAGTAAGAATCTTAACTTAGGGAAAATTCTACTAAGGCATCATCTACTAGGATTTCCCATGGCATAGCATACTTAGTAAAATTTCATGCAAGTCCTACTTAGAAATATCACTAATGCATAGTGAAAATAATGGGACAAAAGTATGAAGCACCGCTTGCCTTTTTGGTAGAGAATATAAGTTCACTCATTGATCCTGCAATCGTCACACTCTTCAAATTTCACTACAATTCAATCAAGGTACAAATTCAATCTAGCATTCAAACAATTCATCACATAAAACAAAGCAATGCATGCAAGCATGCATGCAAAAGATTGTTTTATTTGGAAAAGTGGTTTATATTAGGCTATAAACATTCTAAAATATCTATTGGTCATTTATAAAAGTGGAAAAACCATTTTAAGTCAAGTTAGTGAAAATGGCCACTTTAAATCATTTTTGTTTTGCTAGAAATGATTTAAATCAAAGTAGTAATTTCTAGTGTTTGACAAATATATTTTTAAACACAAATGTTAGTATTTTAAGGTCAAGTGTTTAATATTAAACCATTTTCCAAAGGTTTCATCTAAAACCATTTTTAACTCAAAGTAATATTTTATTTTGTTGGAAATGTCTTTAAACAAAGTAATAATTTTCTAGTGTTCACCAAATATATTTTTAAATCCAAAAACTTGGTGTTTAGTGTCAGAGAGTTTAAATCAAACCATTTTCAAAAGGTTTTACTCAAAAAGCATTTAAACCATAATCAATATTTTTATTTAACTAGAAATGCTTCTATTCAAAGATTTATTCCTTAGCATCACAAAATATACTTTTAAATCTACAAGTTGGTTTTTATGGTCAGCAGGTTCAAAACAATCCATTTACAAAAGAATTTACCCTAAAAACATTTTTAGAATAATTTTATACTCAAATTAGGCCTACACATGTTTATGCAAAAACAACCAATTTTCCTGAAGCAAAACACTAAAAAAAGGGCATGGTTGCAAAGTACTCTTTTTTTATTCCAATGATATAAAGTTTACAAATTTTGGACGTCTAGATCAAAAGTTATGAAATTTACAAATTCAAACATCTAATAGGATAGTTTCTGTTTTTAAATCAAAACTCTGGCCACATGGAGCAATCCTATTGGACGGTACCGCTTCGGTTGGATCGACTAACACAAAGCGTTGGATCTAAATGAAATTGTGCAGCACAGATCAAATCATACCCCTTCGGGTTAAGTTTCTGTCGTACCCATCAGATCAAGATCCTACGGTCCAGAACGTATCGACCATAGATGGGCGGCGTAGCGACGGTGGCTGGCAGTGGCGCGCTCAGACGGTGATGGTGCCGGCGAGACAGGAAGCGAGAGAGCGTGGGGAAAATCTCACTGAGTTCGCAGGATCATAGTGAAGCTCAAGGTGGCTTCCTTCTGTCAAGGGGCGCACGGGTTCGTCGCCTATTGCTCGCCGGAGTTTGTGTCTGCGTCGGGTTCGCTCTGGTGTCGTTGTTGGCGAGGCTACACAGATCGGGAAGGACAGATAAATGATTCGTTAGATGCGCAAGTTGATGCTGGTTACGCGTGTGTCAACTAGGGAGGGAGGGGCAGTCGGAAATTACCAAGGGGCTTCGCCGGAGAAGTGGCAGACGACGGCGGCATTCTGTCGTCGAGGTTTCCGACACTAGGGGGCACGCGCGGGCGAGTGGGTGGTACTGGAGTGTGCTCCTGGCGATGGGGATAAATCCAGTAGATGTCAGGGAGCGTGGGGAGGTGGGGAGTGGCCAGAATCGTCGCCGGAAGGTCGTCGGGGCAGGGGCGTTTGAGCGAGCAATTCGAGCAGCCCTAGGGCTCCGGTGGAATGAGGACTGAGGGGAAAGGGAGAGGGGAGCGAGGCGAGTTAATGAGCGTGATCACTGGGCGGGATTAGTGCGGCAGTAACGCGAATTTACGCCATGAAATCAACACAGAAACGACCGGGGAAAGGGGAAGAATAGCTCGCGTGGGTGGAAACGATGAACTGGCAAGTGGGTCCTGGTGGTCAGCGAAGAGAGAGAGGGGTGCGGTGGGGTCAGTAAGTCAATGACTGTGTGTGTGTGTGCATCTGTGAGTGAAACAAAACGTTTCGGGGAGGGGGAGAGAAATGGTCTGCTGGGCCTGGTGGGTTTTGCTGGGCTGGCTTGTTTCTTTTTTTTCCTTCCTGTTTTCTTTTTCTTTTCCTGTTTTCATTTTCTGTTTTGAATTTGTTCAAACAATTCAAACAACCATTTGAATTCAGAACTTTCCAAACTTTTTAGTAAGTTTCTAATCTGTTCATTTATGTAATTAAACAATCCATTTTAGAATATTTATTTCATTCTCTTTATGGTTTGTTATTTATTTAAAATAGACATTTTGTCTCTATTCAAATAAGATTTTAAATACATTTCAAACTTCTATTTGAATTCCAAATTTTACCAAACCCTTTTTAGTAGGTTTTATTTAGTGCAAATAATTCACTTTGAACTATTTGAATTTTTTTGATATGATTTATTAATCATTTAAATTGGGCAATTGTCTTTATTCCAATCAAATATGGTTTTAATCCCATTTAAATTTTTATTCAAATAATTCTTTGATTCCATTTAAGTTAATTAAATAACTTTTATTCCACTTGGACAAATTCCAGTTTATTATTTTCCCATGATTTAATTAATCATTTACTTTACGGATTTTATCTTTATTCAAATATAATTAGAATATGGTTTACTCCCATATACTTTTATTTGATTATTCTTTATCACTTCATTTTATTTGGATTTGAATTATCTTTGTTCCATTTGCTTATGGATTTAATTCAAGGTTCAAATTGCCTCCTAAATAATTTTATTAGGATTTATTATTTGGTTTAGGCATATTATCTTTATTTAAATAAAATTGGATATTGTTTAATCCTTGTGATTTTATTTAAATAATATTTTTTTTATTATTCAATAATATTTCATTTCATTTGTTTAATGATTTGGCCAAGATTTAATTTGGCTTTTAAATATTCCTTATTTATTTATTTCTTTCTTTCTTTGTCTTACAAAATCCATATCTTTTTATTTATAGATCCAAAATTGGTGATTCCAATTTGTCTATTCTTTTTTAATATTTTTTTATCCTTTTTAAATCTCATTAGGATTATTTTGCTCACAATTTTGGTATGGATTTTAGATAGGAGCTTTATTAGCTTTAGAAATTATTTCCTTATCTTTTTATATTCATAAGTTTTTATCCATGGTTCCAAATTAAGTGAAATCAATTCTATGGTTTTATAATATTTTTATTTGTCATTTTGATTACTTATAAATGTTTATTGACAAATTTTTATATGGATCAAATCCATAGTCTTAGAGAGATCTTGGAAATGATTTATTCCATTAGGGTTTTGGGGTTTTGGTTTATTTTCCCAAGTTTAAATTTCAAGATACATTCATTGATGATTGCATTTCACTTTATTGAAATTTGTTGGATTCCTTTTTATTCAAAGTTTGTTCAAGATGGGTTTTGATGTTTCCATTTGGAATCAAAAAGTTTCTTTTCACCCTAAATTTTTAACATTTATTTATTTTGTTTATTTATTTTTTACATTTCAAAATTTGGAAAATTTGGGATGTGACAGGCTACCACCCTTAAAAGAAATCTCGTCCCGTGATTTGGTAAGGCTAGAGGTTACAAGTTGGCTTCAAGGCAACTAGGGTACTACCACCCTTAAAAAGGTTTTTGAACTAGATTACATCTTGGCTTACTTACGATCTTGATGTAGCTTCTCTGGACACTTGTTGGCATAATGGCCGAGCTCTTTTCATTTGAAACACATCACTTGGCTAATATATTTCTTTTTCTTTGGTATCATTGTCTCTTGTTTGTTTCCTTGGTTCTTCTTCTTTTTTGGGTAATCACTGGCATAGTGTCCCATTTCTTTGCAATTGTAACATTGCAATTGGCTTTTGTCCTTCTTCTTCTTGGGTGTCAACACCCGGATTCTCAATCCCAGGTGCCAGTTATGCCATACATCGCAATCCCAGGATTACCATTTTTTCGAGACATAACAGATTTGGATATCACAGTACATCATCCATTACAAACCATACATAAAGTCTTACACAAATAAGGATCTCATGATCCAGTTCTTAATACAACTCAAGCAGCGGAGTAACGTAATAATAAAGGTAGTGTAGGCGAAGCTCCATCTTTGGGGTCACAGGCAATGCTGACGATGGGAGATGATCCTAGTTAGTAACCTTCCTATGGTCCATCATCCTGGTACTCCTCTTCATAGTCTGGACACGGGAATAGCTAGGGACAAAGCCATGAGTACTCTTTAAGTACTCGCAAACTAATACTAACAAGTTAAGGGGGTTTTTATGGTGGTATGGGGCTTCCAGTGGCTGTCCCATAGCATCATGCCTTAGACAAAACTCAAAGCGGGTACACTTGATCTGATTGATACTCTTCCCACATAGACGGGCAAGAGCTTCCTGCATGGCCCTGGCAAGTCCATCGAGCCAGTTATTCTCTCTTAAGGTGAACTGAATTCCATCTGCAGTGGGAGGTTCAATCTTTCCTCGTAGACTTGCAACAACTAGCGACTGCCGATCTTCTCCTTCCTAATCATTAAGCTGAGCTCCGAAGAACTCAGGGTGCGGACGCTCCAGAACTTCCGAAAGCTAGTCCAAGTCCCGCTCAAATATGAGGTCTCCTCCATTACCCAACTGATAAAACTTGTTGTACTTCACGTCCATCTATAAGAATGTAGGATGAGTAAGTTAGTAGAGTGTTCAAGTGTGTCAAATTTTATGTATTTTGCAAGAGTTTTTGAGGAACATGAATTTTCATGAAAGAATCAAAGTGATAAGAATGGGAATAAGTTTTTGTAAATGCTTGCTTCCTTTGGTTTTGAAACTAAGTTTTTGATTTAACGTCCAGTCTAACTAGGGTCTCCTATAGTCAGGATGGCTCTGATACCAACTTGTCAACACCCGGATTCTCAATCCCAGATGCCTGTTATGCCATACATCACAATCCCAGGATTACCATTTTTGCGAGACATAACAGATTTGGATACCACAGTACATCATCCATTACAAACCATACAAAAGTCTTACACAGATAAGGATCTCATGATCCAGTTCTTAATACAACTCAAGCAGCGGAGTAACGTAATAAAAAAGGTAGCGTGGGCGAAGCTCCATCTTCGGGGTCACAGGAATGCTGACGATGGGAGATGATCCTAGTTATCGTTACCTTCCTGTGGTCCATCATCCTGGTACTCCTCTTCATAGTCTGGCCACGGGAATAGCCAGGGGCAAAGCCATGAGTACTCTTTAAGTACTCGCAAACTAATACTAACAAGTTAAGGGGTTTTTTGTAGTAGGACACTAAGCTCTAGGGTTGTTTTGCAATAAGCCAGATTTACCTCTACTAAGTTCAGAAGCAAAGAAAGCTAGTTGAAATTTTATAACACCTAAGTGGGAACTTGAATTTCATATCACAACTCTGTTGTGGTCAAGTCAAAGTCTCAATTCATTTCACAAGTCATTTTGAAAACATCTGACGGGGGAATTGAAGGGTTTCGTAGCATAATACCGATACGACGCTTGATTCCGTCGATACTAGCATTTCCTTTCTACGCCTCCTTGATCCGGCTGATCAAAGTGGGTTGAAGTTCTATGCTAGCAAAAATCCTTCACTCACTAATTCCATTCGGAAATATTCCATCTATTTGTGCAGGCTTGGGTGCTCCTTCAAAATCATGGAGTTCAAGCGGCACGACAATCTGCTAAGGGCATCTGCTACCACATTGGCTTTACCGGGGTGATAGTGAATGTCCAGATCGTAATCCTTGATTAGCTCAATCCATCTTCTCTGTCTCATATTTAGCTCCTTCTGAGTGAAAATATACTTCAGGCTCTTGTGATCCGAATAGATCTCACAACGTTTTCCCATCAGGTAATGCCTCCATGTATTCAGGGATAGAACTACGGCTGTGAGCTCGAGGTCATGGGTTGGGTAATTTTGCTCATGTTGTTTCAGTTGTCGGGATAGATAGGATATAACTCTGCCTTCTTGCATTAGCACACATCCGATACCGATCTTGGATGCGTCACAATACACGTCAAAGGGCTTCGTGATATCCGGCATGATTAAGATTGGGGTTGAAATCAATCTCCTCTTGAGTTCTTGAAAACTCGCTTCACATTTGTCCGTCCATTCAAACTTCTTGTCCTTCTTCAGCAATTGGATCATGGGTCTGTCGATACTCGAGAATCCTTCTACGAACTTGCGGTAGTATCCCGCCAATCCGAGAAATGCACGAACTTGGGTTTGAGTGGTTGGGGCTTGCCAATCTTCGACATCTTTCACCTTTGCAGGGTCAACGGCAATTCCTCCGGCTGATACAATGTGGCCGAGGAATCCTACCTCCTGTAACCAGAATTCACATTTTCTAAACTTGGCATACAACTGATGCTCTCTAAGGGTTCCAAGAAAGGTCCTTAGGTGTAGCTCATGTTCTTCTTCTGATTTGGAATAAATCAGAATGTCATCGATGAAAACAACGACAAACTTATCCAGGAGGTCCATAAAAATCTTATTCATGAGATTCATGAAATAAGCGGGGGCATTGGTTAATCCAAAAGACATGACGGTATACTCGTATCATCCATATTTGATGGTAAAGGCAGTCTTGGGAATATACTCTACGCGAATCTTGAGTTGATGATAGATAGTTCTAAGATCAATCTTAGAAAACACTTTGGCACCGGTCAACTGATCAAACAAATCTTCTATCTTGCGCAATGGGTATATGTTTTTGATAGTGACATCATTCAACTTCTGGTAATCCGTACACAAATGGTTACCTCCATCTTTCTTGTCCATGAACAGAATAGGTGATCTCCATGGTGACGCACTTGGTTGAATCAATCCAATTTCCAGCATGGCATCTAGTTGGTTCTTCAGTTTCGCTAGTTCAGACAGGTTCATACTATATGGTCTCTGGGCTATGGGTCCTGTTCCGGGGATTAGTTCAATGATAAACTCGATATACCTATTTGGGGGGCGTACCGGGCAAAACATCTGGAAATACATCTGGGTATTCACAGACTATCCAGACTTGGTCAATGGTAGGTTGGGCTATACTCTTGTTTTTTTAGGGTAAAACAGTAGGGCAAAAAACCCCACTGCAATATTTTTTTTTATTTTTTTATAAATCAAATAGAAGTACAAAATATTTACAAATACATTCCACCTCATAAAGAGGGATAACATTTTAATTAGCTATCTCCTGTCTAAGTTGGCTTCAATCCAATCCTTAAGTCCCTGATAGTACTTCTTTTTAATTCTATATAGGACCCATCTTAATTCCTGAGCTGTAATAGCCTTCCAGGTCTCCACCGATGCATGCTGATTGTTGAAAATTTCATTGTTTCTGCAAATCTAGATGCTCCAAGTTCCAAGTATCAGAATTTCCATTGCAAAAGGGACTTTCAGATCTTTTTTAATACTGGCTAGAACTTCAAAGATGCTTTGATCAGCCATATTGACCTGTGAGATTTCAGCCCAACAAGCTCTTGCAAATGGGCATTCCCAAAACAAATGTAAACTAGTTTCTTCACTATGGCATCCTTGGAAGACACAAGCGTAAGATGCCAGAGAAAAACATTTCCTTTTCAGCAGATTTCTTGTGTTAAGTCTATCAAGCAGAAGGAGCCAGAAGAAGAATTTGTGCTTTTGTTGACAAGAAGATTTCCAAATCCAAGAGAAATGTGGCTGCACTGGTTGGTAACCAACTAATGAACAGTAAGCCTTTTTGACCGAAAAATTATTGCCCCAGATGTAAGACCAACAATCAGATTCCCCTTCCCTGTCAAAATGGAGAATTTGTTCAAGACTTTGATATTCCTGAAACGCTTGTTGGGACAGAGGAAGGTAAAAGAGTTCCTGAGTATTGGTAGTATGCAGGAACTCAGTGACAGAAATGTGAGGGTTTTTTGCATATGAAAGTAGGTGCGGGAGCTTATGTTGGAGACAATTATCATTCCACATATCAGTCCAGAATAGTGTAGATTCCCCATTTCCAACCAAGCACTTTGCAAGTCCTTTAAAAATGTCAATCAGTTTTAGATGAGCTTTCCACCAAAAGGATCCCTCGACACTTCTTCCAGGCAGCTTACCATTACAATAGTAAGTATTCCAAACCAAATGAACCCAGGGAATATCCTTATGATTATAGAACTTATCCAGATTCTTCAAAAGAAGAGCAGAATTTTGGACATTAAGATCAAGAACTCCCAATCCACCCTGATTTTTGGGTCTACAGACTTTCTTCCATGCTACCAGAGCAGAACCTCTAGCTTGAACATCAGAAGTTTTCTTTCTCCACAAGCATTGCCTCATATATCTTATCAACTGTTCCTTAATAGTGACAGGAAGATCAAAACAACTCATGTAATATATGGGGAGGGAAGATAACACAGACTTAACTAGCTGCAATTTCCCCCCATAGTTCAGAAAGTCCACAATTCCACACAACCTTCTTTCAATTCTCTGAACAATAGGCAAAAAGTGCTCCACAGCAGGTTTATTCAAGCTCAGGGGCAAACCAAGATAGGTAAAAGGCAAAGATCCAGTGAGGCAAGAAAGAGTATTAGCAAAGTGCCCAAGCCTCTCAGAATCCATATTAATAGGCATCATGCTGGACTTGGAATAATTGACTTTGAGTCCAGTGGAGAGAGCAAAAGTATGCAGGATTGCTTTAAGACACAAAAGTTGCTCAGAATCAGCCTTAAGGATTACTAAAGTGTCATCTGCATACTGAACCACAGGAAAGTCAGGACAGAAAACAGTCTCAGTAGGCAAAGAAAGGAGACCCAAGGTCATTGCCTTATTGAGGATACTTTGAAGGAGATCAGCAGCCAGCACAAATAACAGAGGAGACAAAGGATCACCTTGCCTGACACCCCTTCTACAGTAAAACTTTTTCCCAGGCACACCATTTAAAAGCACAGAGGAAGAAGCAGACCCAAAAATCATCTGAATCCAAGAAATCCATTTAGCTCCAAAACCTTTGGCTTTAAGGATATTGATGATTGCAGAATGTTCAATTCTGTCAAAAGCCTTCTCAAAATCCAACTTGAGAATTAAAATTTCCTCCTTTGACTTGTGGCACTGATCAAGAAATTCAAATGCCCAACCTAAACAGTCTTGAATAGATCTTTGCTTGAGGAAACCATATTGATTCTTGTGGACTAGTTTAAGAATGACTTTTTGCAGTCTATTGGCCAGAATCTTGGTGATAATCTTAAGGACACTATTTAGCAAGGAAATAGGTCTAAAATCAGCAGGAGTCAAAGGAGCAGCAATTTTTGGAATGAGGGTGATGAAAGAAGCATTAATGCTCTCTAAAGAGACCTTCCCATCATAGAACTCAAGAAGTAAATGCTTCACATCATCCTTGATAATAGGCCAGCAAAGCTTCATGAATTCATTATTAAAACCATCAGGGCCAGGAGACTTATCATTAGGCAAATTTGTGATGACTTCATCAATCTCCTCATCAGAGAAAGGCTTTTCCAAAGCTTCCATTTCCTCTTGACTTAAGCAATCACCAGCCAAATCGTTAAGATTGAAATGCATTTCAGGCTTATCAGAAGTGCCCAATCTATCTCTAAAGGAATTCCAAAGAAGATTTGCTTTTCCATCATGATCATAGATCTCAAGATCAGAGCCATCTTTGAGCATTGAAATGTAGTTGTGTCTGAAACTTATGGTAGCTCTGGAGTGAAAGAATTTTGTGTTCTCATCCCCCAGTTTAACCCATTTAATTTTCCCTCTCTGCTTCCAATAAGTATTCTGGTTTTTTAGAAGAGAAATAATAAGATCTTTCAGGATATCCCTAAGATTCCACTCATGAACAGTGAGAGTTCTCATTTCCTCCATGACATCAAGCAGATCAATGGTGGCATTAACATTACAAATTTGTGTCTTTAGACAAGGTAGCTGCTTGGCCCAAAGCTTTAACCCTCTTCTCACATTTTTGAATTTAGCATTTATGTTTTTTGCAGAATCCAGGAAGCCCACAGGAATGTTCCAGGCATTTTGAACAATATCTTAAACTCTTTATGATGTAACCAATGGTTTTCAAATCTGAACACCTGAGCTTTTGGAATCATTGTGCCAATGTTAATGACACAGGGGAGGTGATCAGAAGTAGGCTTAGCAAGAGGAGCAACAAAAGTGGAGGGAAAACTCTGAGTCCAGACAGCAGAAGTAAAAAACCAATCCAATCTTTCCAAAATAGGATCCTTCTGCATGTTACTCCAAGTGAACTTTCTACCCTTAAGAGGTAATTCAAGGAGTCCCAAATTATTAATAGCTTCATTGAAGAGAAGCATACCATTCACATCCCCTCCCAATTTGTTTCTATCAGAAGGTTGCCTACAGAAGTTAAAATCTCCCACTATAAGCCAATCCACATCATCAGGCATATCAATGCTGCCAAACCATTCTAAAAATTCAGACTTTTTTTCAGGCAAACAAGGCCCATAAATGTTGGAGAGAATCCAGGATTTATTGGATAAGAGAGATGTCAAGGTAATGGAGATAGAGAACTCATTGAGGAAAGAAAGTTGCCCAGAAAACAGGGAGCCATTCCAAATGATGATCAAACCTCCAGATGCACCTCTGGAAGGAAGAAATTCAAAGTTGGTAAATTTGGAGGGGCAGAATTTTTTAATGAAGGAGCTGTCAAAACCCTCTCTCTTGGTTTCTTGGAGACAGATAATGTCACAGTCAGACTCCTCAATTTTGCTTCTGAGAGCAAACCATTTTTTATCAGAATTAATTCCCCTGATATTCCAATTCAGGATCTTCTAAGTTCTGTTGTTATTCATTAAGAAACCAGGGGCAAGTATGGATGTGGGGTGATGTAAATAATGTAAATCACCCAGAAGAGAAGACAGCAATAACAGAGACAAAAGCTTAACCAATTCAGAGTACCACATAGATGATCCACAACAAGTACCCTCCACATCACCCAGCACTCATTATTAAACTGCATCCTATGCCAGTTATCCCCCTCATTGTGCTTGACAAAAGAAACATGCACATCTTGAAACGGGATCGGGCTCGCCGCAATGAGTCTATCACGGTCACTGACGTGGTTAAACTGCACATAAGAAGACCCAAAGGGACAGTCCTGAATATCCCTAAAGTGCACTCCAGCCTCATTGTTGAAGAAATCAACCAAGACACCATGAATATTTACGAACGGAACCGGACCAGGAGGTAGGGGAAAAATGTTAGCAATAGCATACTGTTCATGTGCTCGTGACCGCCGAGGCACCACCACCCTTTTAACACGATTCCGCCCAGCCACCTGCAAAATCTGGAAGCCGTTTGGCAGGAAAGGCTCAGGGTCGATCGGGATGTTCGCCATTGCAGCGCTCTTCGCCGGCGACGAGCAGGAGGGGAATGGGGTTTCAGCAGGCGGGGGAGTTGAGGAGACAGGGGAAGTGGTAGTTGTTTTTTTCAACGAGGAAGTGAACTCGTGAAAACTGCCGTGAATGACGGGCCGGGAATGGGAAACCACCTGGGCCTTGAACCATCCCTCATACGACTTGTCGGGCCAGGTACAATTAGGGAATGAGGGAAATTTCAGAAAAGGAAGGAGCCCAGGCAAATTAAAAGCATCGCGATTAGCGCCCTCCCCAGACCTGACCGGCGTTACCTTCGACTTAAAACTCTCATTAGTGAGCACCTGAGCATAAGATCTGCCATGATGGCCAGAATTGAATTTCTCATTAGAATGATGCTCAATCACAGGCGAAGGACCAGCAGATGACGAAGGAAATTTGAGTCTTTGAAAAACCGATCCAACTTTACCGGGAGACTTTAAAGAAAGAGATTTTTTTGCACTTTCTTTTTTGTACGTGACAACTTTCCATTCCTTACCAGATTCCTTGTAAAATTCCTTTTCTTCATGAATCCAGTTCGGACCTCCATTACCCCAAAGATTGACATGAATCACAAAAGAATTGCATGTAAACTTGGAGATATTGTAGATCTCAAAACCCACTGCTCGAGAAGCAACAGAGAAACGAAAAGTTCTATCTTGCAAAAGCTTCACCTGGAATTTAGAAGCATTGCCACCAAAACAAGCTTGAAGAGCAAGACTAACAGTATGAAAGTCCAACTTAAAATTTGCCCTCCCAAAAGAACAAACCAGATAAAACGGTCTCTTCTTGAACCCACCAATGAAATTAACTTGATGCCTGAATTTATCAAACATCTTCTTCTCAAAATCACGCCCAAAAGAAAAATCCAGGGCAGGTCGACATGAAGCAACATCTTTGGAGGCAACCTCTTTGGAAATAGCACCTAAGTGAAGATTTTCCGAGAAATCCAGAGATCTAGGCGCCAGCCCCTCAACATTGGTGGAATTTTTTTTAACCAAAGGGCTTGGTAAAATTTGAGAACCAACCACCACCCTCTTCACTTGAAGATCAATGGAGATACCAGAATTCACCACCTCACCATTAACCAAATATCTAGCATCGATCACAACCTCATTGTGGTTGAGGAGAACAAGCCTTTTAGAACTAGGAAAAATCATGAGAAAACCTTTAGAAGGCCCAAGATCATTAGTCGGCAAAGAGTAGCAAAGGGCATGCCATTTAAGACCAGTGTCTTCATCTGATCCAGAGATGGTAGGAGATCTACCCAGAAATCCAGATGAAGGATCCAAAGAATCATTTACACGGGAGAGATGAGAGGGGAACCTCAAAACAGATCCAACAGAGATCTTCTCCCCATTTTCCAAACATCGACCTTCAAGAGGAGAGCCTTTGGCATTGAGAAGAACTAGCCACGAATCAGCCGAGACAACGAGAGAACCTTCCAGAAACTTACCACCCGAAGTCACACCAGAGTAGGTGACCTTCCAACAACCTCCCTAGGAGTCCATGCAGAGCCTACGCCGGCAAGGCGCCGGCGAGAGCCGAAGGACGCCCCACAGTCACCTCAGAGGAGCCACATGCCTCGGAAATCGTGCGGGTTGTGTTTGGGGGTTCATGCCATTCCTTTCGCTATACTCTTGTTGCACTTGAATTGACGAGGTAAGATTTCAGATACATGCTCGACTTCTATTCCGGCTGTACTGGTCATGGTTATGGCTTTCTTGGCGCAGTCAATCAATCATTTATGTTTGGACATCCAATCCATTCCTAGTAATACTTCCAAACCTTTAGTTCCGAGTACTATCAGATTAGCATAAAAATCTATGCCATGGATTCGGATAGGGACGGCTTTGCAAATTTGCCTAGCTTTGGTGGTTGAACCGGGGATTTGAACAATCATAACATGCTTCAGTTTGGTTGGTTGAATCTTAATAGTGCATGCAAGTTCTTCGGTGAAAAATGAGTGCAATGCACCAGAATCAAACAACACTCTTGCAAGTACTGAATTAAAAGAAAACATACCCAGCACGACGTCTGGCGCTTCCTGGGCTTCTTCAGCATGCATGAGAAAAAGATGGCCGTTGCGGTTGAGCAAATTCCCTGGGGCAAACCTTCTTCCGGGCTGAACACGACGTTGCTGCTGAGCTGGGGCATTTGCATTGGGGGCTGCGGCATTCTTATTGGGGCACTCATTAGAGTAGTGACCCTTATTTCCACAGTCATAACAAGTCACTTGCGACTTGTCCTTTGCTGCAACAGGCATAGCATTGCTTCCAGTCCTCAGGGCAGTGTTGGCGGTAGCATTGTTGTTGTTGAACTTGGGTGGTGCACGGTTGAAATTGCTAGAGTTGCCGGGGTTGTTGTGGCTTCCTCCGGGCCTTGGGTTTCCACGGTTGGGATAGGTCGGACGGTTCATTGGGGGTCTGTTGGTTCTCGGGGCAAATCCTGGAGATGGGTTGGGGCGATACTTTGGGGTATGATGGGTTCCTGGCTGATGCATCATGCGGCGCTTGTGGTTCTCATTGGCTTGGTTGATCTTTTCTTCCATCTGAATGGCAGAGTCGACGAGGGCTTCAATATCAGCAAAGGGGATATTGACCAATACCGTCTGCATCTCATTGTGCAGACCATTCAAGAATCTTTCTTTCTTCTTGGCTTCAGTGTCGATCTCATCCGGGCAATACCTAGCTAATGAAAAGAATTTGTCACGGTATTCCACTACGTCATCCTTCCTTGCTTCAGTTCTCTGAATTCATCTCTCATTCTCTTGATCAAACCCGGTGGCACATGGGTTCTGCTGAACTTGACCTTGAATTCCTCCCAGGTCATCATCTGTCCTCCGGTCATTGCACGAACGTTGTTCCACCATGCTCTTGCATCTCCAGCTAGATAGTGGGTGGCGAACAGAACTTTCTCGTTAGCGTCCACTCCGGCGACTTCCAGGTTGTTTTTCATGGTTTGCAGCCAATCATCTGCATCTAGGGGCTCTTCCGACTTAGTGAAAACAGGTGGGTTGGTGTTCTGGAAATTCTTTAGCTTAGATCCATAGTTGTCCTGATTTCCTTGGCCTTGATTATTGTTGGCCATCTGAGCTATGTGTTGAAGGGTGGATAAGTTGGCTTGGCGTTCGGTTCTTTCAACTTCGCGGTCAGAAACCAACATTTGCAAGATCTGCAACATCGGGTCCGAGGATGAACCACTTCCTCCGCGAGGCATCTGAAGATTGAGATAGATCATGAGAAAAGAGGGGAATTTCTAAGGTTCGGGGACTTTGAAAAGTTTTTAAAGTTTGACTCAGATTTTCGAGCAACTTTCTTTTCATTCATTCATTCCTAGCACACGATACAACACACACCACAACAAAGGAAAAACAGATGGTTTTAAGAACCATTCTGGAAACTACGATACAGTGGGACCGAATACAGCTCACTAATGCTAGTTCTCAGGTGCTACTACTCCTCGGAGTCGGTGTAATCATCATCCTCATCATCATCGATGAAGGCGAAATCCTCCTCATCGGTGAAGAAGTCCATGGCCTAATCCTCCAGAAAGTCATCATCATCGGTAAGATAAGAGTAATGATCTCCACGAACATCTTCTCCGGCATTCTCCCTTTCCTCCAACTGCATGTCTCTCTCGTCGATGGTCTCCTCCAAATCCGAGATACGGTGGCGAAGACGCGCAATGATGCGCTCCTTCTTGTCAAGCTGACGGCGGCGAGACTTGCGGTCCTTCGCTAGCATGGCGATGGTCTGATCCTTCGTCTTGATGATGGCGGACATGTGGTTGGAGTAGTCACGGGCATTGTCCAGTTCCTGCTGACGATCATACATCATGAAGCTAAGGTGGTCCAAGTGAGTGTTCAGCTCGTGGTGGTATGGGGATTCCAGTGGCTTTCCCATAGCATCACGCCTTGGACAAAACTCAAAGCGGGTACCCTTGATATGATTGATACTCTGCCCACATAGACGGGCAAGAGCTTCCTACATGGCCCTGGCAAGTCCATCGAGCCAGTTGTTCTCTCTTAAGGTGAACTGAATTCCCTCTGCAGTGGGAGGTTCAATCTTCCTCGTAGACTTGCAACAACTATCCACTGCCGATCTTCTCCTTCCTGATCATTGAGCTGAGCTCCGAAGAACTCGGGGTGCGGACGCTCCAGAAGTTCCGAAAGCTGGTCTAAGTACCGCTCAAAGATGAGGTCTCCTCCATTCCCCAACTGATAAAACTTGTTGTACTTCACGTCCATCTATAAGAATATAGGATGAGTAAGTTAGTAGAGTGTTCAAGTGTGTCAAATTTTATGTATTTTGCAAGAGTTTTTGAGGAACATGAATTTTCATGAAAGAATCAAAGTGATAAGAATGGGAATAAGTTTTTGTAAATACTTGCTTCCTTTGGTTTTGAAACTAAGTTTTTGATATAACGACCAGTCTAACTAGGGTCTCCTATAGTCAGGATGGCTCTAATACCAACTTGTCAACACCCGGATTCTCAATCCCAGATGCCTGTTATGCCATACATCACAATCCCAGGATTACCATTTTTGTGAGACATAACAGATTTGGATATCAAAGTACATCATCCATTACAAACCATACAAAAGTATTACACAGATAAGGATCTCATGATCCAGTTCTTAATACAACTCAAGCAACAGAGTAACGTAATAATAAAGGTAGCGTAGGCGAAGCTCCATCTTCGGGGCACATGCAATGCTGACGATGGGAGACGTTCCTAGTTATCGTAACCTTCCTGTGGTCCATCATCCTGGTACTCCTCTTCATAGTCTGGCTACGGGAATAGCCAGGGACAAAGCCATGAGTACTCTTTAAGTACTCGCAAACTAATACTAACAAGTTAAGGGGTTTTTTGTAGTAGGACACTAAGCTCTAGGGTTGTTTTGCAAAAAGCCAGATTTACCTCTACTAAGTTCAGAAGCAAAGAAAGCTAGTTGAAATTTTATAACACCTAAGTGGGAACTTGAATTTCATATCACAACTCTGTTGTGGTCAAGTCAAAGTCTCAGTTCATTTCACAAGTCATTTTGAAAACATCTGACAGGGGGAACAGTATGGCCACTCCAACTGTCCATAACCGCGGACACGGCTATTTTAATAGTTTGACACTCTACAGAGATTGTACACTTTCACACAACCTTCGATACATCCTCAGGAACAAATCCTGAATTCACCATACTCAGTATGCGGATAATCAATCCTAACCTTTCAATTACACGCCCTAGTACAAGCACCTCTCCTGTGAGTTTGGCCTCCCAACCATGACCAACTGTCATCTTGGGTACTGCACAGGTGGACAATCTTCACAAGGTAGCCTCAACTCAGACCTTGGCCGTGAGGGAACCCATACTAAGGTATATAAGTTTCCAGTCAAGCCCTACCCAATTTTCGGGTATTATGGTTGTACGGTAAAATTGGAATGGTATTGCATCCAGACAACCATCAGTTTTATAAAGGGCTAAGGCTCATGCCTCAACATTTTCATCATCAAAATCATCTGGTGTTTGGAAACACATGTCAAAACATTTCAGTAGAATGACTCATCATTTCAAGGTTTTCAAAACCATTTTCTCCAAGTATTCCCATCTAAAGTTGATCAAGTTTTATGCTTAGCACTAGCATCTACAAGTGGGGTAAGTACTAATGAGGGGTGGTAAACAAGTGGAGATTAATTAAGTTCAATATCATGCCTTAGGATGACATCAGTTATCTACTTAGGCCAATATTTAATGCTCTTTATGCAACCTTAAATTATCTTCCTAGAATCCACAAGTCACTTAAGTAAACTCTAAGAGAAAGTTTTGATAAAGAAATAAAGTATAAATCTTGCAAGTAAAACTAGGATTGGGTTATCAAGTGGGTATGATCACATATGCTTAAGGCATATAGTTGGCATAGTAACAAGCAAGTATTAGCTTGCATAAGTAGGGTATCTTGCAAGGGTTAGCTTGCCAAATCAACTAGTAGTATTAGGCTTGCCTTGAGCAGAGTAGTGGTTGAAGTTCTCCTCGGCTTCCTCCTCGTAGTATCCTCCTTCCTCCTCGTATCCTTGGTCGGTACTAGCGTCTATAAATAAATATGAGGTACATAATCACCAAACAATACTTAACTATTTTCACTCATCACACAAGGGTGTACTATAGGTGATCTATCTGAAGGGAATATGCCCGAGAGGCAATAATAAAGTGGTTATTATCGTATTCCTTATTTATGATAAATGTTTATTTGACATGCTATAATTGTATTAATACGGAAACGTTAATACATGTGTGTTTAATAAACAAAAAAAGGAAGTTGCTAGTTATGCCTCTCTCATAAACTAGCTCGTTGATTAACAAGATGATCAAAGTTTCCTGATCATGGACATTGGATGTTGTTAATAACGGGATCACAACATTAGTGTAATGGTGTGATGAACATTCATCCGAAGTATAGCATTACGATCAAAGTCATTGAGTTTATATTGCTATAACAACTTACGAAGTGATCCTAATCCTTAGACCATGAGATCATGTCAATCACTAACACCGGAAGAGTTTCTTGATAACATCAAACGTCACACCGTAACAGGGTGATTATAAAGATGGGTTCAGAACTAATAAAGTGTTATGTTGAGGCCCATGGATCGAGAGTGGAATTTGTTCATCCCCATGACAGATAGATATACTCTGGGCCCTCTCGGTGATATCACATTGGTTAGCTTGCAAGCAAGTGATTTGATCACTAGAATGTTATATCACGGGAACGAGAAAAGAGTGCATGTCAGTAACGAGATCAAACTAGGTATGGAGATACCGATGATCGAATCTCGGACATGTAATATATCGCGAAACAAAGGGATTAAGATACTAGCGTAAAAGGTTTCGACGATCACAAGAAAGTCATCGTTGAATGTGTGGGAGTCAGTATGGGTCTCCAGATCCCGCTTCTGATTATTGATCCGAGAGGGGTATCGATCATGTCCGCATTATTCGCAAACCGTAGGGTGACACACTTAAGAGACATCGACATCCATTTGGAGCAAAGGTTTCATGCCGAAAAGAATAACAAGCGCAGGAATTTATTTCACTAGATACCGAAACAGGTTTTCGGGTGAAATTGCATAAAGTGGTTATGCATGTGAAATAGAATTCTAGCAAGGGGTTATTTGTGAATGTTTGTCATTAAAGTAATTGACAAAATTCTGAATAAAATAAAAGAGTTTTATTTAAATGAGAGTTTGCATTAAATTTGGTGGAAATTTAATGGGAGTTTGAGTGGGTTTTTGAGTGGAGAAAATTGAAGGGCCATTTTGTGAGTGGAGTGTCCACCCACATGAATGAGGGAGAGGTGGGGGCACCCTCCATGGCCGGCGGCCATGCCCCCTTGGGATGCCCCCTCCCCTATATAAGGAGCCCCTCCTCTCACTTCTCACTTACACCTCCTCGTGAAGGATCTCTCTCCCCCTCTAGAATTTATCCCCCATGGTCTCGGACTAGCGAGATACATGTTCCCGGTGGCTATTCGGCAAGAAAGAGTTGTGCTTCTTCTGCATTGCTGGAGCGAGGAGGCGGAGGTTGCTCGGTTCCTCGAACGTGTGTGCGAGCACGGATGCGCTGCTGTTTTGCGGCGCTAGGACTTCCTCTCGATCTTGAGATCGGCAAGAGATCGTCTACATCAACCACGAGTTTGGACTCGTTAAGCTTTGTCGGTCTTCAAGGGTATGTTCTCTACGGATATACATCCGCCCGTTGTTTGTATCTAGTAGATAGATCTTGGTACATAGTTGTTCCGATCATAGGAAATTTTTGTTTTCTATGCTGCGAACCCTACAGTGGTATCAGAGCCGGATCTATGCGTAGATACTTTGCACGGGTAGTACACATATGAGTATGTGGGCGATGATGATCATTTTATTGCTTCTTAGTTGTACTTTGGATATTGGTGGCATAGTGGGATGAAGCGGCCCGGACAAACTTTACATGTCCTCGCACATGAGACCTGTTCCACGCTTGACATGCAACTAGTTTTGCATAAGTGGCTAGCGGATGTCTGTCTCTCCTACTATAGTCAATATCTAATTTGCAACGAGTTGTCAACAATTTGGTTATCCTCGTTGTGGTTCATGTTCGTAGGTAAGAACGGTTCTATCTTCGAAAGCCCTAAGCCACGTAAAACTTGCAATGGACAAATTAGAGGCGTCTAGTTTAGATTGTTGTTGGGCTTGTGTTATGATATGGTGATGTTGTAATTAGAAGTATGAGATGATACTCTTACAACACACATAGAGTGTAAGTTCCATAGACCTTGGCCTTACACATAAAGGTATGATAGAGATCATACCACGGTGCACATGATGGAGATCATATGCGGGAACCATATCATTTCACATATTAACATGAGATGTTTTGGTTACATCTTATATTGCTTGTTTGGTGTTTTATTAGCATAATAAGATGATCCCTCATTTAGATATCAAGATAAAAATGTGTTCTTCCTTAAGTATGCACCGATAATGTTTCGTCGCTTCAAGACATCACGTGATGATCGGGTGTACTTGAATCCACGAGCATATCTCGGGTGTAAGACAGTTACACACGCGAATACTAAGGTTCTTACTTGGCGAGCCTAGAATGTACAAACATGGCCTCGGAACACGGACCGAAAGGTTAAGCATGAGTCATATTTTTTGATATGATGACCATATGGATGCTCGCCTTTGAAGCTATACCGACTCACGTGATGATCGGACTTGGTGTAGTGGATTTGGTTCATGTAATCACCAAAAAGACACGAGGGATGTCGTTTTTGAGTGGGAGTTCATTTCTAATTTGGATTATTAGAACTCAATTTATCATAAATTAAATCAAAGTGAATTTGCATAATTTGTTGTAGTCATTGGAATTCGTTCACCACCTTATGCATAGTTATAATTGAGATAATAGAACTATAGAATTCTGGATATATACTTTACGAACTGGTATCGTATTGTGTTGAGTGTCAATCTAAAGTTTAAAGTCCTATTGCAAACTTTCAGCAAACTCTGTTTACTCCATGAAATTTAATAATTGGTATTAAATCGAGAGTAACAATTCCAGTGTTAGTATCTTAAGTATCATGTTTGCCTCCATGATTCTTGATTTTTTTAATATCAAGTTTATCTAGGAGCTGAAAGAATTATTTCAGAAACCATCATGTGTGGCAGATATAACGATATCTGAAACAATGTTTTGGTTGCAATATGATAGAGTATAATATATGTTCTCATATTGGATGAGAATTTACGAAGGTTGGAGATGCTAGACATCCTAATCATCGAAAAGGGTTTTGGAAAGTAATGTTATACTCATGATTCGCCTTTATAAGCTACAGTAGCTTGATCATGAATGTCGTTATGATAAGGGTGAATAGAATATGTATGTAAAATGTTTACTACACTAAAAGATTACTAAAGAATAGATTATGAAAGAATACCGATCATTTTGATGATGGTGATCTACTTCAAAGTGCAAGTCCAAAGGTATTATTATTTGAATATACACGCTTTGGACTATGTGTCATGTATATGGCGCCACTGTTGATGTTGATAGATTCTTTTAAAATGAAAAGGAAATGCTGAAAGAGAATCTATAAAATATATTTGGCAGAAAATAAAAGATTGGAAATATCCAATTTAGGTATATAAATGATATACATGTTATGGTTGTATTCTTTGCTTGTTAAACAATGTGGTTCTTGGGTATTGGATACCGAATTGGTTGGTATGAAATTTCATACAAAACAACGCAATTCATGAACCACAATGGCCTAAGTAACTAGCAAGAGAATATGTGATGATGTTCATCGAAAACAAACAAACCGTTGTTTGTATTTCTCATTGACATCAAAGCTTGACTTCAAGATTTGTTTTAATAATTGTTATTTAAATCAGGTATTATGAGAACAAAGGTTGTTCAAATAATTACCGTATTCCATATAAGATGGATGATTTACAAATCTAGTTGGAGAAATCACATCCATAAAACCTAATGCTAAAATGTCGCAAGACAAATGATTGAAAGATCACTTACGAAGTGACATCGCCGTTTAAATTATATTGGAAATAAAACATGAAGAATCTCCATATTCATGGATTTTTGGAGTCTTTGATTTGATCAAGTGACGCTTGTGAGACTTTCCTCGGGATAATTAAAACTTTGTTCAAAGGCCAAAGAAGAACGAACGACTAAATTATTGGAATTTATACATATCGATGTATGTAGTCCATTATGTATAGTCGTAAGCGATGGATTTCAACTTCATATGCTTTCTCCGGAAATTTGAGTGAATGTTCACTTAATGAGAAAGAAGTATGAAATATTTGAAAACGTTTCAAAGACTTTCAAGATGAAGTGCAAAATCATTGTAACAAGAAAATAAATGGTTTATGATTTTATCATAAGGGATTTGTTTGAGTTACAAGTGTAACAAGAAAATAAATGAATTATGATTTTATCATAAAGGGATTTATTTGAGTTGCAAGTTTAGCAAAACACCTAGATTTACATCTCCCGAAACACCATAGGAGTATGGAGTGTTTGAGATTTGTAATGAAACCTTGTTTGACATGGTTCGATCAAAGGTGTTATTTATAAAACTTCCATTATGTTTTAAAAGATTAAAGCTTTAGAGAGAACCGCTTTTACACTGAGAAGAGCTCCATCTTGATCCGTTGAAATGACACCATGGAAGTTATGGTTTGGGGTAAAACCCAAGTTGTCATTTCTTAAATTTTGGTATGCTAAATATAAGTAAGATGTTTACAACCCGGATGAGCATGTCTTTGTAGGTTATTTCGAATAACAATTGGTTATTCCTTCATAACACCAAGGACAAAAGGTTTTGTCGCTTGAAACGTGAAGTTTCTTGGAGAAGAAATTTTTCGTAAAAGTTAAGTGGGAGGACAATAGAACTTTGATAAGGTTAACGAACCTTAGCTATATGTGCTGAGTTGCGCAGCGCCGGAAATCGTTCTGAAGGATGCCATAATGCTCATAGCTTATGTGCCTCAAAGGTTGTGGTCACGGAGATCTAAGTTCTTATTGAACCAAGTCGGTCGAATAAACTATAAAATACTAAGATTTGAGAGTAAATCATTATTGTTTGACAATGATGAACCGACTATATGCAAAGAAGCAATGATGGGCCCTGACTCCGTCAAATGGCTTGAAGCCATAAATTCCGTGATAGTTCCATACACGAGAAATTAAGTTTTGAACTTGGAAGACCCTCCGGAAAGGTGTAAAAACCTAGCGGTCGTATTTGGATCTATAAAGAAACAGACATGGATGTTTCACATCTATGAAATAGTCGACATGTCGTAAAGTATTTTACGACAATGTTCAAGGAGTTGACTATGACAAGATTTGATCTTTCATAGCGATATTTAGTCTGGACGGATTAAAGTAGCAACCACTACATATAATTTGGTATATGGTAGATGAACAAACAAAACAAAGTTCTTCTAATAGAATGGTTACCTAGGACGTGTACATGACACGGTCCAATGGGTTTTGTTAAATTCAAAGGATGCTAAAAGTGCATGCAAACTTCAATGGTTGAAGTAAGCATCGCGGAGTTTGAATCTTCACCGTGATGAAAAAGGAGTTTTCACCTGGAGACGATGAAGATGCTTGCATTTGCAAGAAATTAAGTGGGAGCGCTGAGACATATTTCTAATACATTATGTGAAGGACATCTTGTTGATTAGAAATGATGTATATTTTATTGACGAAGGTTAAGGATTTCATTTTGATGAAAGAATTAGGCAAAACCCGAATATTTAGCATGAATGTCTATAGTGGATAGACGGTGACGCTAATATGGTTGGGCCAAACGTACATATATGAGATATTGAAGGAGTTCAATATAGAAACGACAAGAAACGATTCTTATCGCATGGAAAGGAATTGAATCAAGATTCAATTGTATCGACACTTGATAAGTTGTCGGGGGGGTGACCCCGGATAGGATAAAGACGGGGAAAGACGAAGGTACGATCCCCGTCTGGTTCCCGAGTTACAGTTTAAGTCGGCCGGATCCCGTATAAGTCGGCCGACATAAGGAGGCAAGAGGCCTATAAATGTATATTGAGACATTACCCGGCCGAGATATTACGTAAGTCGGCCAGGTCAGCCCGAGTGACCTTGATGCAGGTGAAGGAAGATCCGAGCTATTCGAGGAAGGACCGGATGATAAGAAGCTTGCAGGGGAAGGAGAAGCCTGAAGTCAAACCCTAGCTGCAAGCTAGGGAGAATCTGAGCAGAGCCAAGCGCTACGGACAAAGGCGTAGAGCGACAGAGAGGCAGGAAGAGGTCACGGAGGTCACAGTGCGGAAGACCGAGGGACGCAGGGGGGCCCTCTGGAACCTTGCCGTTGTTAGAAGAGCGACAGGGAAAGGGGAGCGCCGAACTACTATATTGGGACAAGCATATTCCTCGAAGATGCTTGCCACGTCAACCCTAGGGGAACCCAGGGCTCTCCTTTATAAGGGGAGGCTTGGATTCAGAAGAGGCATCGACTGAAGTTAGAGCCGTTAGGCTAGTCAAGTTCTTCTCTTCTCCCTGTATACAGCTTAAGGAGCACTTGTAGCCCAAGGAAGAAGAAATAAAGACCTTTGCCCTAATATTCTGTGTGTAGAATCAACTACATCTTCCCTCCCCAGATCCCACTAGCATCCATTGGCCCCATACTTTAGCCTACCCATGGCATCTGCCGTGAGAGCACCACGACAGTTGGCGCCCACCGTGGGGCCAGCAGCGGTGCTAGCTGGAGTTATGATCCGGATGGGAAACTTCATCAACACGAGCGAGCGCGTTGTTTCTGGCTTGGTCCAGAGATTTGGTCTCTATGACTATGTCAGCGACAATGCAGGGAGCTTCAAGGGGAAAACTCCCCCGCGAAATGGCGTCTTCATCAACCTGGGCGGGCATAAGGTTTACGTCGGCATCGACGTCACCGGCGTTTATCCTCACCAAGTTGTTGTTGCAGGAGAGCCCCCTCTTAACACAGGAAGCCGTCCGTCCAGAGCGCGTCCTGCAGGCAGTGTCGAGGTGATGGTCGCTGCCGGAGGGCAGGCTGGAGCAGCTGCAGCCGGGTCAAGCAGGGAACCCGCCGCAAGCGTACAAGGCGTACCCAGGCAGACCGCACCTCAACCCACCGAGGTAATCCCGCCAGTGACCAACCCGACCGAGCTGCAAGACACCACCCCAAAGGCACCAAGAGTAAGAGGGCCACCTCTGGAAAGGCCAGAGAACATTCTTCAGGCGACCATAGAAAACTTGACTACACCTGTAGCACCGATACTTGATCCGGCAAATGCTTAGGCTGAGTTAGAAGAAACCAGGCAAAAGGTGCTGGTAGAGGCCAAGAAAGTATCGGCCTTGCGGGAGTCCCTGAATAGGACCCTGCGTGAGTATGCCAAAGCTAATAAGCTTGATGTCGCACCCGAGCGGGTGGACGAATTGAGATTAAGGGGGAAGAACCTCATGGATGATATCAACAAAGAGCATGATGCTCATAGGGCGGAATCAGATGACTTAGGTTTGCCGAGGTACAATACCCCGGCAAAGAACCTGAGAGCAGTGAATGCCGCGGCATTGGAATTAGAGGGGTTGACCGGGGAAGCCCGGCAGAAACAACAGGAAAGAGTGAATAAGCTGGTGCGCATCGCGAACCAGCAAAATGAAGAAATACTTAAAACAAACCCGGCGAGGCCGGGGCCTCGCGAATGGTTCACTCGGCAGGAGCAGCACCTGCCTTATCCGCGGCAGCAGCATCTTCACCCGGAAATAAGGCGCGAAGGTACAAAGCAGTAACCTCAGGAAAGATGAATAAGCAAATTGTTCCATATGATCCGGCGATGGCTGGAAAGGCAAATGAGAACAGAGGCAATGCAAGCCGAGGTAACAGTGGGGAGAGGAACCACGACCGTGTAGAAAAAGACGGCGGAAGCCGAGGCAATGGAGATCTCGGCAGAAGAGAACCCCCAAGAGGCAATCATGAGAACCATACCCCGGTTGAAGTAAGGAGAGAGAAACCGCTCAACCCGCAACCAAGGCATGAACCCCGGCAGGAAAGAGAAGTGAGGCCAGCTCGCCACAATCAAGTGAATGAAAGGTACAATGATGGTTATTCCGAGATGGAATACGCGATCCATGGTGGAAATAACCACTATGGAATGCAAGACAGGATTCTGTACAGAGATTTGCCGTCAAATGATGCAAGAGTGAAGCTGGACCGGCTATACCGGTCCGAGTTGTTGGAAGAACAGGGTCCACCGGGTCCGACTTGCTTTGGACCACGGATCATGGGCGAACCACCCGTGCCGAACATTCAGCTAGCGAGAGGCACAAAAACGTATAATGGGAGTACCAAGCCACAAGATTGGTTGATTGACTATGCCACTGCTGTGAAGATAGCGGGTGGGAACTTACGATGGGCAATACGGTATGTCCCACAAATGTTGGAAGGACCAGCTAGGGTATGGCTGAATAATCTACCAGCGGGCAGTATCAACTGTTGGTTGGATTTTGAAGAAATGTTCGTCAGCAACTTTACCAGCACATACAAGAGGCCAAACAGGCCGCAACAGTTAGCCATGTGCAAACAGAGGTCGAATGAAACAGACAGAGAGTTTTTAACTCGATGGTGCAACCTGAGAAACTCATGGTGAAGGGGTTATAGAATCGCAAGCAATAGCTTGGTTTGCGCAAGGCTGCCGTTATGGCAGCGTGTTATGGCAACGTCTGCAAAGAGATATGCCGACCACACTGGCAGAAACTATCAGAATAGCAGACTCCTATGCACTAGGGGACCCAACGCAACCAGAACTAATGTTGGCGGATCATCGCGGGCAACAGGATCATTATGCGAGAGATTTGGCCGGGCCATCTAGGCGCAATGATTTCAGAGGAAGAAGAAGAGAGGAAAGGCCGGATTATAGATATAATTCGGCCCAGATGGTAGCAGTAGCACAAGATCAGCCGAGTCACGGAGCAACTCAACGGCAGAAGAATGGACCTTAGCAGTGGACACCAAGGAATGAAGGAAAAAGACAGTGGACCCCAGAACAAAAGAAGCAATGGCAGGAGAGGCCGAAATACACGTTCGAATCCATGTTAGATCAACCGTGCAAATTTCACACATCAAACCCATCCAGACCAGCCAATCATATGACCCGCCAATGTGCATGGATGAAAAATGCAATGGGGAACCCCGCAGGAGTTCAGGGACCCCATCAAGTACATCAGCAGCATCAACCACAATTGACTGGAGCAAATGCACAACAACTGATGTTACTGCCTCCTCCCCCGAGATACGATAACGCGGATCGGAGAGATGCAGTACATCAAGTAATGAACCAAGTCCAGGATGGAAGGACAAATCCAGCAAATACTGGACGTAATGATTACAGAGAACATCATCAGTCTTATTGCGTGTTCACAACGGAACAGCAAGACAAGCAGAGTGTGCAGTGCCGGCATATGGAAGTAAATGCAGTTATGCCGGCAGTACCAAGATATGTGGCATGGTCGGATCAGGAGGTAACTTTGAGCATAAAGGATCACCCCAAAATAATGCCGAATCCAGGATCGTATGCACTCGTGTTGGATCCGACATTCGTTGGACCAAGCATCAATGTGAAATTTTCAAAAGTACTCATTGACAATGGAAACAGCATCAACATCATGTACAAAGATACCATGCATAAACTCGGAATATCGCAGAACATGTTGCAGTCCACAAGGACCACTTTCCATGGGATAGTCCCGGGACTTTCATGCGAGCCCATCGTTAAAGTCCGAGTGGATGTGTTATTCGGCACGAGAGATAACTGCAGAGCAGAAAACTTAGAATTTGAAGTGGTAGATCTGGAAAGTTGTTATCATGCACTACTCGGACGGCCCGCGCTGGCCAAATTCATGAGCAGCTGCCATGTAAGTTATCTGAAGATGAAGCTACCTGGACCACAAGGAGTAATAACAGTTGCAGGGGATTACAAGAAGTCAATGGAGTGTGCTTCAGCCGGGTCAAATTTGGCCGAATCATTGGTCATAGCAAGAGAAAAGAGAAGGATTCAAGAGGTAGCAGCACTCGCTCAGTCGGCACAGCTGAACATGCCGGCGCTGGCCAACCCACATGGCAGTGTCTCTTTTCAGCCGACTAAAGAAACGAAGAAATTTCAGGTCGATGAGCAATTCCCAGAGCGTACTGTTACCATTGGTGCAGGCCTGGACGCTAAATAGGAAAGCAAGCTCACCAACTTCCTCCGTGAGAATCGGGACATATTTCCATGGTCAACTCAAGATCTGCAAGGTGTTCCGAGGGAGTTGGCTGAGCACTCTTTGAACGTGAGGCCAGGAGCAAGGCCGGTGAAGCAACCTCTCCGCCGCTTCGCCGAAGACAGGAGAAAAATAATAGGAGATGAAATAGCTCGGCTCCTCGCGGCCGGGTTCATCATGGAAGTGCTATACCCGGATTGGTTATCGAATCCGGTGCTAGTAGAAAAGAAGAAAGATGATCCCAATGTGGCCATTGTATGGCGAATGTGTATCGATTACACCAACCTGAACAAGGCGTGTCCAAAAGATCCTTTTCCATTGCCTAGAATAGATCAAGTCATTGATTCGACTGCTGGTTGTGAATTATTGTCATTTGTAGACGCGTATTCTGGTTTCCACCAGATACCGTTAAATCCGGCCGATCAAACAAAGACAGCGTTTATTACCCCGTACAGGGCTTATTGTTATCGCACAATGCCATTCGGCCTGCGGAATGCAGGAGCGAGATACCAGAGATGCATGCAAAAATGTCTACATGATCAGATAGGAAAAAATGTACAAGTATATGTAGATGATGTGGTCATCAAAACTAAAGAAAGCAAAACATTACTGGAAGATATACGGCAAACTTTTGCGAACCTGAGAAGGTTCCGAATGAAGCTTAATCCAGAAAAATGTACGTTTGGCATGCCGGCTGGTAAATTACTCGGTTTTCTTGTTTCTAGCCGAGGTATAGAGGCCAACCCAACAAAGATAAAGGCAGTAGAAAGAATGGAGTTGCCAAAATGTTTAAATGATGTACAAAAATTCACGGGGTGTTTGGCCTCGCTTAGTCGGTTTGTATGTCGGCTAGGAGAGAAGGCGCTACCACTCTATCAGCTGATGAAGAAATCAGATATATTCGTTTGGACTCCACAAGCAGACATCACATTTCATGAATTGAAAAAAATGTTGGTTACGGCACCCATCTTGGCTTCTCCATTATCAAAAGAGCCTATGTTACTCTATGTGGCGGCTACCAACAGAGTAGTGAGTACTGTAGTCGTAGTGGAACGACTTGAAGATGGTAAGTCGGTTCAGAGGCCGGTGTATTATCTAAGTGAGGTATTATCCACTTCAAAACAGAATTACCCACATTATCAGAAGATGGCTTATGGGGTATATATGTCGGCGAAAAAGCTTAAACATTACTTCGAATAGCATCCCATCAAAGTGATCTGTGAGGCACCCATAGCCGACATACTGAGCAACAAAGACGCAAGTGGCCGCATAGCAAAGTGGGCAATCGAGTTATCACCATACGCTCCACAATTCGATAGAAGAGATGCAATCAAATCTCAGGCGGTCGCCGACTTTTTCGTGGACTGGGCCGAGGTACAGTATGAGCCACCATTGCCAGATCCAAATTATTGGACTATGCATTTTGATGGTTCCAAACTAAGTAATGGTTTGGGGGCGGGAATAGTGTTAACCTCGCCTAAAAGAGACCAACTGAAATATGTGTTACAAATACATTTTGCTGCGTCCAACAATGTAGCCGAATATGAAGCACTGGTCCATGGATTGAAAGTAGCAAAAGGAATTGGCATACGCCGAATCTTATGCTATGGCGACTCGGATCTAGTAGTACAGCAAGTCTCAGGCAGTTGGGACGCATTAGATGCTAATATGGCTTTATACAGGTTTCATGTGCAAAAGATCAGTGGATACTTTGAAGGATGTGAATTTCACCACATACCTCGGGCAGAAAATGATGCCGCGAACACATTATCAAAATTAGGATCAACCCGGCAATCAATTCCTCCGGGTATTGCCCTGGAACACCTTAGGAAACCATCAATAATCCCATCACCAGAATCCGAATCTATCTTTATCCCGGCAAATTCCGCAGAAGATAACGCGCCGATGGAAGTAGATCAGCAATATAACTCGGAACCCCCCAAGAGGAGGACAGCCGAGGTAAGCGCAATCATGGGAAAAGCCGAGATAGATATGTCGGTAGAAAACATGGAAATAGACAGTGAGATCACGCCAGAGAAAGTCACACCGTTGTGGGCGCAACCCATATTTTCTTACCTAAAAGACTCGATGTTGCCGAGTAATGAGGTATTAGCTAGACAGACTGTAAGGAGAGCAAAAGCTTATACAATCATAAACAATGAGCTGTATAAAAGGAGCGTCACAAACGTGTTGCAGAAGTGTGTGAACTCGGCAGAAGGTCAGGAGATCCTCCTAGATATACACCAAGGAGAATGCGGGCACCATGCCTCATCTCGTGCCTTGGTAGCCAAAGCATTCAGGCATGGATTTTATTGGCCGACGGCATTGAAAGAAGCAAAAGAATTAGTTAAGAAATGCAATGGATGTCAGAGATACGCAACTAAAACACACATGCCATCGGCCGAATTAAAAACAATACCCATCACTTGGCCATTTTCTGTATGGGGTTTAGACATGGTGGGACCATTTAAGCCGGCACGAGGAGGAATGACCCACATGTTGGTTATGGTGGACAAGTTCAAAAAATGGATTGAAGTGAAACCAATAAAAAAGTGTGATGGGTCCACAACAGTGAAATTTCTCAAGGATATTATCTTAAGATATGGGTATCCACACAGTATTATTACAAATAATGGCACAAACTTTGCAGAAGGAGTTTTCGCCAGATTTTGCTGAGAGAAGCACATAAGACTAGATATTGCCTCTGTGGCTCACCCAGCATCCAATGGGCAAGTGGAAAGGTCTAATGGACTGGTGCTATCGGGAATAAAACCACGACTTGTCGAACCATTGCAAAGGTCGGTAGGATGTTGGATTGAGGAAATCCCAGCCGTACTATGGAGCCTCAGGACTACTCCGAATAGATCAACAGGTTATACACCATTCTTTCTGGTATACGGGGCAGAGGCCGTACTTCCAGCCGACATAATATATGACTCGCCAAGAGTTGCTCAGTATACAACCTCGGAGATAAACGAGATAGCTCGGCAAGATGCTGGAGACCTGCTAGAAGAAGCCAGAGAGTTGACATTATCACGATCAGCTATTTATCAACAGAACCTGCGACGATATCACAGCAAGAAGGTGAATCCAAGAGTATTCAAAGAAGGAGATTTGGTCCTCCGACTCGTGCAACGTACGGCCGGCATGCACAAGTTGTCACCCCCATGGGAGGGACCATTTATTGTGAGCAAATCGTTGCATAATGATGCCTATTATCTAATCGACGCTCAGTCCCCCGGAGGGAACAAGGCAGACAAAGCTGGCGAAGAAACGAAGCGTCCATGGAATGTAGCTTTATTTCGGCCATTTTACTCGTAGCATTTTATCTCAAGGTCAAGATCCAATGATGCATCTGAACCTCGGCGCCCAGAGCAGTGACTCGGGGACTGCCATATGTTATCTCAATTTCATGTTATGTATTTGAACCTCGGCCCCCAGAATGGTGACTCGGGGACTGCCGTATGTTATCTAAATTTCATGTTATGTATTTGAACCTCGGCGCCCAGAGCAGTGACTCGGGGACTGCCATATGTTATCTCAATTTCATGTTATGTATTTGAACCTCGGCCCCCAGAGTGGTGACTCGGGGACTGCCGTATGTTATCTAAATTTCATGTTATGTATTTGAACTTCGGCGCCCAGAGCAGTGACTCGGAGACTGTCGTATGTTATCTCAATTTCATGTGATGTATTTGAACCTCGGCACCTAGAGCAGTGACTCGGGGAAAGCCATATACTATTTTCATTTCATACTAAATATTTGAACCTCGGCATCCAAAGCAGCGACTCGGGGACTGCCATATGCTGACTCAGTTTTATGCTGAGCGCACCCGTATTAGTCTTATACTATTTCTGAAATTTGGTTCCGCGCTATAAACAATGATTCGGGGATTGCCATATATTGTCACAACGAAGTAGTCAATCTCTGTTCAGAACAGATCAATATTATATGATATTGAGAGCTCACGCGTGGATAAACCATAAAAAATGAAGGCAACGATAAATCCTAAAAAGTCAGGAAATTGAGGGCCACCAAAGCAAGAATTCGGGCGAACACCCACTTAACAAAATGGTAACAACTACAAGCGTATATGTCACAGCAGTACACGGCAAAAGAAATTTGAATCATACAGAGAATGGACAAATGTTTCGCCTACATCATACGCCCGGCATACCAGGGATCAGAAATAACTTAAGCATTGTTCGTTGGGGAGGCAGCAACTTGGTCAGGCGCGGGGCACTCCGACGTAGGAGGAACTTCGACTGAGGTTGCCTCGCCCTCCGCGGACCCAGGTGCAACTTCAGCGGAAGCCCGAGGTTGCTCAGGAGCATCAGTCTGCGCGGTAGAATGCCCGGTACCTTTGGAGGAGGAGCGCGCATCGCTGTTGCTGTCCGAGCTTGAACTGGAGCTGTCAGATGCGGCCGAGTCATCCTCACCTTCCCCCTGCTCAGCCGAATTATTATCCGAGGCATCCTCAACTACAACCTCTTCATCCGGGTCTGGAAGAAAACTCGGCCCTTCATTCCAGGTGTGCACGTCGGCATACTCGACGAGTTGGAAGGCACGAGCTTGACGAAGAGCAACAAAAGTGGGATCCTCAACCCAGCGGGAACCAGTGCGCAAATTTCTCAGGATGTCAAGAGAGATGTCTTCATACCATGACATGATAACAGTAAGGGCCATGTCGGCACCAGCGCGCCCAGCTGATTCCCTCCAGAGACTTAATTGCCTCTCAGATGCCATTAGTCTTTTCACTAGTAATTTGACCTCGTTGATATCAGGAGTCCCCGAAGTATTCGGCCAAAGTACATGGTAAGCTCGGATAGCGGCTTGCACCAAGTCCCGGCCCATAATCTTCATCGGACCAACTGCGGCACCAACGACAACCAAGTAATCCTCCATTGAATACTCCGAATCAGCGGTAACAGGAACACCTCGGCGCACGCGAGCTGCAAGAACAGCTTTAGAGCTCACGGGCTTAGCTTCGGGAAAATGATCTACGCAAAACACGAACATGTCAGGCGGCAGCAGGGACAAAGACAAAAATATAATTCAGCTGTGCTAAGAAACTTACGATGAATATATCTCATCATTATCTGAAGGTCCTTAGCCCAATCAATTTTGCTTTTCTCAAAACGAGCAATTTCCTCGATCAACCCCTGGGTTTTCAGTTCGGCAGCCTCGAGGAGTTCTCTGTTCTTCTGCAGCTCCAAAGACAGCCGATTCTTCTCCTCGAAAAATTCTTGGTCGACCTTTTCTAGTTCGGATTTCTGAGAGAGCTTAAGGGTATCCACCTCGGCTCGCAGGCGAGCTATTTCATCATCTTTTTCTTGTAATTGCGCCGAATGAATAGCGTTTTGCTCTAAAAAATGCAGCATCACGTCAGGCATGGGCACGCAATCTTGGTGCGACGCTGCAAAGGTTTGCAACTCAGCTTTACCAGAGCCAAACGCGATAAGGAAGCTTAGCACACATGTTAAAAGAGAAAAGATGTAAGATAAAAGGGAAACTAACCTTCAAAGCACTTGACCTTCTTCTCAAGGCGAATATTGAGGTTATTAATGTTACCTGTTCACCAAGAAAGTAAGCCGGCATCTCGCGGACGAATAAATAAGAACGTTGGAAATAAGGAAAAGGAACTATCGACATACCAGCCTTCTTTACCACTGGAAGGATTTTCTCGTACTTTTCTTCCAGCTTGCGGTGCGAAAAAAGCAACCTCTGAAATTCGGCAGTCCGCCGGTCGTGTGCAACCTGAGCAATGAGGCAAAACAATAAATCGATAGTAAAAGCTAAATCAGATCCGAGTCAAGCAAAACTTAACTCGGATCTAGGTGGCTGGATATTCAAAGCAAAATCAGATCCGAGTCAAGCAAAACTTAACTCGGATCTAGGTGGCTGGATATTCAAAACTAAATCAGATCCGAGTCAAGCAAAACTTGACGCGGATCTAGGTGGCTGGATATTCAAAGCAAAATCAGATCCGAGTCAAGCAAAACTTAACTCGGATCTAGGTGGCTGGATATTCAAAGCAAAATCAGATCCGAGTCAAGCAAAACTTAACTCGGATCTAGGTGGCTGGATATTCAAAGCAAAATCAGATCCGAGTCAAGCAAAACTTAACTCAGATCTAGGTGGCTGTATATTCAAAACTAAATCAGATCCGAGTCAAGCAAAACTTAACTCGGATCTAGGTGGCTAGATATTCACAGCTAAAGCAGATCCGAATCAAGCAAAAATTAACTCAGATCAAGATGGCCAGAAATTCGAACCCTAGAAATAAACTTAAACTAAGTCGAAGATCATTAAACTTCCAAGCATATAACAAGTTATTTCCTTGCAAGTTTCGGGGACTAGAGCATATAGTAACATCTGGGGATTAATCCAAGACTCAGAGAAACAGCAATTACCTCATTCATCTTGTTAGTGTCAAGGATGAACTTGGCAGCGTGGTCGAAACGGCCGCTGATGTCGGAAAGCTGAAAGGGCTGGTTGATGGGATTACCCTCAAACTGATCAGCAGCGTTCCAATTATTGGCGTACTCCACCAGCGCGCCGAGGCTGTTCCCACTAGCTGTCCGAGTTAAGACTTTACCCCGGACATGTTCTGTAACCACTGCGGCCGCAGGGCTCTTATGAAGAGCAAGCTGGGTGCTGGCAGCCGAGGCAACGGAGGCTTTGGTAGGCGCATTTCCCTTGCGCAGCATGTCGGCAATTCTAGGCTGAGAAGAGCCGACAAGACCCTTCTGGGAAGAGGAAGCCTTGGTGGCAATAGCTTTTCTCTCCTTAGAAGAAGCATCAGCAGGAAGTGACACCTCGGTAGTGGGGACGGCGTCTTCAGGAGCAGCAGGAGTTACGGTAGCAGAAGGCACCGAGATAACGACCTCTTCGGCCGAGGCTGGAGTGGCTGTAGAAACTTCCGGGGTAGATAAAGGCTCAGTAGCAGCGCTGGGACCCATAGAAGGGGCAGCGGGTTCGACAAAAACCTCGGAGGGCCGATTCGAATCCATGTCAACAGAAGGGGTTTCAGGCAAGGCGCGACGAAGAGGCGACAAATTCGGAGCTGGAGGAGAAGCAGCACGAGTAGGACTAGGAATCCTGGTATCATCGACGGGCGGAGGAGACGGCTACCGAATCGGGCGGCTAGTCATGATAGGACCGCCGGGCTTAACAAAAAGCGGAGCACTGCAAAAATAAGAAAGAAAAAAGTGTCAGTATGAAAAACAGAAAGAGAGAAACAAGAAATATGAGCAAAAGGAACTTACCCGGCAACCCCAGGCATAGTCTTGCGCCTGGGAGGATTCGGAGCGGATTTCTTCGTTCGTTTCTTGGGGACCGCTTCCGAGGCACTAGCAGGAGCCCCGCGTTTCCCCGAGGTAACATGGGGTCGAGAAGCAATAGGCTCGGCGTCATGAACCTGACCGGCCGGATTAGCTGGGAAAGTAGAAGCCGGAAATGCATAAGAAATAGGCATTGCGGCAACTACCTCAAGAATTTGGACCTCGTCCGAATCACCTTCCTCTTCGTGCGCCGAAGTCTTGCCACGAGCTCGAGCCAGGGCAGGATCCGACTTAGGGACGAACTCCTCGGAGTCCGGCTCACCAGTATCCGGGGTGCTCCGGTCCGCGGGCCACGGGAGCAACAAAACTTCAGCGTCCTCATTCTTCTGCTCTGCGAACCTCTGCAAGACGAGGAAAACGAAAGTTAGCTGAATCCGTTACGAAAACAATGGAATAGCAGAGTGTTATTAATTAAGCTCACCTCGGGAGGCGGATGATCGCGGGTGAACGGTTTCAATCCCCAAGCCCAATCCTCAGGCATCTCCGTCTTAAAGATAGCTCGGACGCGCTTATAGATAAGGTAATTGTCTAGCTCCACGGTCGAGACTCGATTAGGGTCAAGGGGACCACTCATGTAGCACAGCTTGTGAGTCCACTTCTGGAATGGGCAGATCCGGCTACTAATAAAAGTAGCCATCAGATCTTCGCCGCATAGCCCGGCGCGGATCAGCTCCTTAAGCCGAATCTCAAAAGCCTCGGCCAAGGCATGAGTTTTCCTCGGATTGTAGAGCCAGTTCACTTTAGAAGGCGGACCAATTGAGAATGCAGGGAGCCGAATCTTGTCCTCTGCCCCTCTGTTCTTGACGTAAAAGAAGGATTTGTGCCACTTCTTGCACGACTCTAACCCGGTGACACGAGGAAATACGGATTTCCTCCGAGGTGTAATGGACGCTGCCCCACATTGGGTAAGCGATTTCTCGGAAGGGTGTAGAGATTTGTTAGGGACTACATTGGAACGAATCTGGAAGAACTTCAACCAGACGTGCACAAACGGCCACAGGCCAAAGTATCCCTCCGAAGCGGAGATAAAAGCAGAAAGAGAAGCGATGGCGTTCGCAGGAAGATGATGCGGCTGAAGGCCGAAGTAGTCGAGAAACTCTCTAGCAAAATCGCTAAGAGGGAGACCGAAGCCACGCGCGAAGTGCGACATAAAAACCACATACTCGCCCTCCCTAACATCCGGAGAAGACTCGCTGCCGGGTAAGCGACAGGAGACCTCGGCGGGAATCCTCCGAGTTCGGATAAGCCACTCAATCTCACGGCGTGTAACAGTAGAGCCCTGCCACGAGCCTCGCTCGGTCCCAGAGCCAGCGTCATCGTCCTCTACCAGAGCACCGCTAAATGAACTAGACATGGGTTCGCCGGAAAGATCGCCGGAGGAAGAGCTGGCGGCGGAGGAAAGTTTAGAACTGCGAGGCCCCGTCGAGATTTTGCACGGGAGCAGCGGCGGAGGAGCAGAGGAACCGCTGCACGAGTGCGAGATTCAAACGGAGAAATATAGATAGAACCTAGGCAATGCGGCCGGAAAGAACTCACTGGCGACAATATCGGAGCGGACGACCGCAGGCGAGGCAGGCGGAACAACACGGCGAGGTCCTCGCCGTCGGAAGTTTCGATGAGCGCGCGGCGGCAGAGCTGCAAGAACGTGCGGAGGCGAGAGGAAGAAGAAGGGCACAGGCGAACGAGAAGGGGAAAAGTGAACTCCCAGACGCCGCGCCCCTCTTTATAGTCAAGCCACGAGCGAGTAGTGGGATCGTGGGTGCGGTGGTTGAACGTGTAGATCGTGGGTGCGCCGCGAATGCACGACGTTGAATGGAACCGCACCAGCGGCCACACAGCAGCAAAGAAGGTTGCGATCCCCCAGGGAAACGGTACACGAGGCATCGCAGCGCCGGCGCAGCAGGTACAGTATCAACTGTAGCCTGTCAGTAAATACTGTAGAGGAACAAAAAACCAGAAGAATAATGATGAGGGTGACATGTAGGACAAGGCGTACGAGAGAAGGAACATGGGTACCTCGAACGATAAAAAGATAACTCGGAAACAATACAGAAAAATGTGATGAAGCTGATATGACCCGGCCGAAATTATCGACAGGGCCACACCAGCTTCGGGGACTAATGTCGGGGGGTGACCCCGGATAGGATAAAGACGGGGAAAGACGAAGGTACGATCCCCGTCTGGTTCCCGAGTTACAGTTTAAGTCGGCCGAATCCCGTATAAGTCGGCCGACATAAGGAGGCAAGAGGCCCGTAAGTGTATATTGAGACATTACCCGGCCGAGATATTACGTAAGTAGGCCGGGTCAGCCCGAGTGACCTTGATGCAGGTGAAGGAAGATCCGAGCTATTCGAGAAAGGACCGGATGATAAGAAGCTTGCAGGGGAAGGAGAAGCCTGAAGTCAAACCCTAGCTGCAAGCTAGGGAGAATCTGAGTAGAGCCAAGCGCTACGGACAAAGGCGCAGAGCGACAGAGAGGCAGGAAGAGGTCATGGAGGTGACAGTGCGGAAGACCGAGGCACGTAGGGGGGGGCCCTCTGGAACCTTGCCGTTGTTAGAAGAGCGACAGGGAAAGGGGAGCGCCGAACTACTATATTGGGACAAGCATATTCCTCGAAGATGCTTGCCACGTCAGCCCTAGGGGAACCCAGGGCTCTCCTTTATAAGGGGAGGCTTGGATTCAGAAGAGGCATTGACTGAAGTTAGAGCCGTTAGGCTAGTCAAGTTCTTATCTTCTCCCTGTATACAGCTCAAGGAGCACTTGTAGCCCAAGGAAGAAGAAATAAAGACCTTTGCCCTAATCTCCTGTGTGTAGAATCAACTACATCTTCCCTCCCCAGATCCCACTAGCATCCATTGGCCCCATACTTTAGCCTACCCATGGCATCTGCCGTGAGAGCACCACGACATAAGTGAAACAAGATTCAAGTGCTTTGACACTTGATGAGTGAAATCACGACAATGTTTTGATCAATCATACCATGATATGTACACATCCAGATATGTCCTATGCTCTAAGTGTTATGAGTAAATACCAGAATGAATCATAAAATGATCATTGGACGATAGTAAGGATATTCTTATGATCTTTTGGAAAGAACTAAGAATATATTTGTGTAGAGGTGACAAACAATTACAAATAGTTCATTGTAAAGCGTTACATTGATACTAGTTTTGTCACAAGATACAAATTAAGTTTATCTCAGTTTAAACTATGGGTGGCACAATGTAATGGAAAGAAGATTCCATGATGGATTTGGATGAAATCCATAGTTAAGACATTGTGACGAATACTACAACAAAAAGCTAAGTATATGACTGCTATAGTAGCAGCAAAGGAGGGCATTTGTGTCAAGTAGTTTGTTATCAAACTAAGGTGTGGTTCGCAACGGGCTAACACAAAAGATATATTGTACGACAATAGTATCGACGTGTTTTAACCCCAAGGAACTAAAGGTCTCACCGAAAGACCAAATTTATACAATGCCATCTCATTAGAGAATGAGTGATGCGTGAAGACGCAAAGACATGCAAATACACACGGACCTGAAGCGTCAGATCCGTAGATTATGTTAACCACTTGCAATTGCGTATATGGAACACCGGAAAGCCATAAGTGTTCAACACGCAAAGTTTTCACACTAGATTATTGTCTCTAGTGCAAGTGGGAGACTGAAGGGAATATGCCCGAGAGGTAATAATAAAGTGGTTATTATCGTATTCCTTATTTATGATAAATGTTTATTTTACATGCTATAATTGTATTAATACGGAAATGTTAATACATGTGTGTTTAATAAACAAAAAAGGAAGTTCATAGTTATGCCTCTCTCATATACTAGCTCGTTGATTAACAAGATGATCAAAGTTTCCTGATCATGGACATTGGATGTTGTTAATAACGGTATCACAACATTAGTGTAATGGTGTGATGAACATTCATCCGAAGTATAGCATTACGATCAAAGTCATTGAGTTTATATTGCTATAACAACTTACGAAGTGATCCTAATCCTTAGACCATGAGATCATGTCAATCAGTAACACCGGAAGAGTTTCTTGATAACATCAAACGTCACACCGTAACAGGGTGATTATAAAGATGGGTTCAGAACTAATAAAGTGTTATGTTGAGGACCATGGATCGAGAGTGGAATTTGTTCATCCCGATGACGGATAGATATACTCTGGGCCCTCTCGGTGATATCACATTGGTTAGCTTGCAAGCAAGTGATTTGATCACTAGAATGTTATATCACGGGAACGAGAAAAGAGAGGATGACAGTAACGAGATCAAACTAGGTATGGAGATACCGATGATCGAATCTCGGACATGTAATATATCGCAAAACAAAGGGATTAAGATACTAGCATAAAAGGTTTCGACGATCACAAGAAAGTCATCGTTGAATGTGTGGGAGTCAGTATGGGTCTCCAGATCCCGCTTCTGATTGATCCGAGAGGGGTATCGATCATGTCCGCATTATTCGCGAACCGTTGGGTGACACACTTAAGAGACACCGACATCCATTTGGAGCAAAGGTTTCATGCCGAAAAGAATAACAAGCGCAGGAATTTATTTCACTAGATACCGAAACAGGTTTTTGGGTGAAATTGCATAAAGTGGTTATGCATGTGAAATAGAATTCTAGCAAGGGGTTATTTGTGAATGTTTGTCATTAAAGTAATTGACAAAATTCTGAATAAAATAAAAGAGTTTTATTTAAATGAGAGTTTGCATTAAATTTGGTGGAAATTTAATGGGAGTTTGAGTGGGTTTTTGAGTGGAGAAAATTGAAGGGCCATTTTGTGAGTGGAGTGTCCACCCATATGAATGAGGGAGAGGTGGGGGCACCCTCCATGGCCGACGGCCATGCCCCCTTGGGCTGCCCCCTCCCCTATATAAGGAGCCCCTCCTCTCACTTCTCACTTACACCTCCTCGTGAAGGATCTCTCTCCCCCTCTAGAATTTATCCCCCATGGTCTCGGACTAGCGAGATACATGTTCCCGGTGGCTATTCGGCAAGAAAGAGTTGTGCTTCCGCTGCATCGCTGGAGAGAGGAGGCGGAGGTTGCTCGGTGCCTCGAACGTGTGTGCGAGCACGGATGCTCTGCTGTTTTGCGGCGCTAGGACTTCCTCTCGATCTTGAGATCGGCAAGAGATTGTCTACATCAACCACGAGTTTGGACTCGTTAAGATTTGTCGGTCTTCAAGGGTATGTTCTCTACGGATATACATCCGCCCGTTGTTTGTATCTAGTAGATAGATCTTGGTACATATTTCTTCCCATCGTAGGAAATTTTTTGTTTTCTATGCTGCGAACCCTACACTAGCATCATCACTTATCATTACAAGCTTAAAGCATTTGTCTTGTTTATTTTAATTTTGAGAAAAGTAATTTCTACTCATTGAAAAAAACTACTTAAGATTTAATATTCTCCAACTCAAACATGGGATCTTGTTGACACATGTCATCACCACATATTTTAGTAAATGGGAATGTGATTTAAAGTGGTGTCACAATTTAATACTGCTTAACCTTTTTATTTTTAAATAAATAAAGTGACTAGAAATGCCTATGGGGCATTCTTTTGTTACTTGAACATCATTTCTATAAGTAAACCCAAATGTTTTTATATATTCTGAAAGGTATGATCAAATATGATTTTTTAGAGTTGGAATCAACTCAAAAGCTATTATGGTTGAATTTTGAAAAATGTTTGAATGCAGAAAAGCTTCTAACTTGTTATTTTTACCAAGGTTGATCTACTGATCCAAATGATTTGAATCCAACGGGCTTGGATTAATCATTTCAGTACCTTTCTAAAAAAATTAATTTCATGCATTTTGGTTCACTGAATCCAGCTGGGTTGAATTTTGAATCTATGTACAAAACTGTGTTTGAATTAAAATAGAAAAATCTAATCAAACGGTTGGGTCGCGCGGGAGAGGTTAATGGGCCGGCCCAGTGTCACTCTGCAGCATGGGGCTCAGCTGACAGGGGGTTCCACCAGTTAGTGGCTCATAACGCGTGAAGCGGTACGGGGCTGTGTGGGTTGTTTGATTAGAAGGGAGATCGACGGCTGGGGATCATCGTCGATGATGAACATGTCACCAGCGAGCTCGAACCCTAGCGGCTCAGTGGGGGTGCATAGGGGGCATACCAGGGCTCCAGCAACGATGGCGAGGCAGGCAAACGAACGAGTGGTCAACAACGAGCTTAGGGACGGTCGAGGCAGCTCCGGGGGTGGTCGAAATCAACGACCCCCTTCTTCTCCAGAGGCGGCCTGCTCCAGCGCAATTCTGGCGAGATGCTGCTCCTCGTGCTTCGGCTAGAGGGTGGAACGATCAGTGAGGTGAGGGGAATGGAATGGTGTGCTTCAAACGGCTGGGGGTGGTCTCCTTTTATAGGCTCGACGGCGAGACCGAGAGGGATGGGCAGGCGACAGTGGCGACATGGCTACGGGCTGCTAGAGGCATGGCTGAGGTTGGTGATCTATGGGCGGTCTCCTAGTGATGCTCTAGAGCTTAAATGCGTGCTTAGGGGCGGTGGCAATCAGTCGGGAACGTGTGGTGCTCTGCGCGGCAGAGGCGGCGTTTTCAACGGCGAGCGGTGGCTGTGAGGCATGGGGCGACGAACGGGGGTGTCTAGCGGTCTCCTGGGATCATGGCGAAGCGGTGGGCACGGGCTGCGGTCGAGGGACGGCGTGTGCACGTGTGCCGGGTGCGGCGCTCTGGGGCGGGCTCAGCATGTCGCAGTGGCACTAGGAGCGCGGCGTTCCTGGTGGTCCATGGCTTGCACTGGCTTGGGGAGGGGACAGTGGGCGGCGGTGAGGTGCTGGCTACCTCCCAGAGAAGGTGGGCGCAGGTAGTTCTTCCTCTAGCTTGCTCTCCACCTTGGGGTGGCATGGGGAGGCTCGGCCTACTCACCATTGATGGCAAGGCATGCTTACAGTGGTGCTAGAGGTTTAAAATTAAGCTAGATGATCTACTAGATGGTTGCTGTTAGCTAGAGAGGGAACAAGTTAGGCCAAAACACTATTAAAACAGTGAATTTGATTTGGTTTAAATTTTCCTGCCAAGTGTTTGATGAAATGGCCGCAAGAAACTTACTTTTGAATTTTGAAAAGGTTTTTGGTGGGTGTGCTAGGCATTTGATGATGATTCTGTGGGTGCTTGGGTTTTGAAAATTGAGCTTGTTTGAGTGGTTTTTGAAATAGTGGGATCTTCCCATATGAGATAGATTCAATTTTAATCTGTCCTTTAAACATAGTATTTGAATGTTTTTGGATGATCACAAAGTGGGACTTGGTACCTTATTATGAGTAGTAACAAGGGGTGCAAAGATCCACAAATGTTTCTGTTAAGTTTTGAAAACTAGGGATATCCAAAGTATGCATGAGAGTTAATTTGGCAAAAATGACCATTCACTTCCTTTGTTCCTTTTGAGTTGTTTGTCTTTGAGAAAAGTTTGGGGATTGTTTAGATGATGTTTATTTCACCTAAGAATCATTTTACAAGCAAAGAAACACATAACCATGGCAATTCAAAAGAATCCAAATTTGGAATACACACACATATGAATGCTTTCCTATTTTTTGTTGGGAAAGTTTTTGTTAACCCTAATTTTGATGATTAGCATTTGATGATCCAAGTTTAATATTTTTGGGAGTTACATTGGGTCTCTCCAAAGCTAGGAGTTCTTCTAGTTCATGCTCTTAATATCTCACCTCAAAGGTGGGAAATCTTTCTCTCTTCTTGGGGCAGTTACTAGAGATATGACCTTCTTCTCCACAAGAGTAGCAACACTTTGTGGTCACCTTGGATGTGGTCTTATGAGGCATGGTTATGACTTTTCCTTCATACTTCTTGGTAGAAGTTGTTCCCTTATGGAGGTTGATGGGGATATGCCTACCGGGGTATACCCAGCAGGACGTTTCTGATTGGCCCGTGAGCTGGCGAGTGGGCCTGCAGAACGGCGAGTGGATTAAAGCCCAGCAAGGCACCGAGCGACTGGAAGCTGAAGGCCCAGGCGAGTAGATAGGCCCAGTCGGATTAGGTTAAACGACTACCGAAGCTTTAACTGAATCGGTTGAGATATGTAAACCCTAGGGGAGGTGAGCCTATATAAACCTCCCTATGGGGTGAGTAGACGTACGTTCCCTCATACACCCAAGCGACTCGCTGCCTATCCGCCGAGCTCGCCCATTGTAACACCTCCATAATACAATCTAGCAGGAGTAGGTCTTTACCCTACGGGGGGCCGAACCTGGGTAAAACCCTGTGTCTTTGCCCTCATCTCGCACCGTAGATGGCTGGCCGCCCTTGCCCCTCGTTCTACTACTCGCTGTCGATTGCAGCATCTGCCGTGACTATTCCCACGACAGTGGCGCCCACCGTGGGGCCTGGCCGGTCCGGCCGGTGTTCTGCGGCGAGATCCAATCTGCCCATCAACGAGACGGTCGCCACCGGCCGCATGATAGCGATCGGCGAGATGCTCCAAATCTTGCCGAGCAGCTACGTCCCGGCGGCGCGACCCGTCACGCACAGCGTGATCCTGGCAATCGGCACGATCAGCCTCTTCGTCGGTCTCACCGACGTCATTGTCTCGGAGGATTCGGCTCACATCCGCGAGTCGCCGTCGCGCGATCGGCTCTCCGAGAGCCAGATCCGCACGATCCATCGCCTCGCCTCCGAGTACAACTCGGCCCACAGCAACGTGGCCGGGAATTTAGCGGCCGCAGAGGATGCGGCCCTCACCGACGACGCCGACTCGGCGACCCCGGCGTCACTCGCCGGATCCATCACCGCGGCTTCGTCCGCGGGATCCATCGCCCAGGTCTCCAACGCGGGAGACTTCGAGGATCCCTCCATCCTCGGGATCTTCGAGTTCGACTCCGGATCGAAGAACTCCGGCGACCCCCGCGACGGAACCGGTCGCCACACCGTGACCTACATGGCGACCGACACCGATCCGCCGGAGGACCCGTTCTCCACCCCAATCCCTCCTAACTATTGGAGATATGCCCTAGAGGCAATAATAAATGTAGTTATTATTATATCTTTGTGTTTATGATAAATGTTTACATTCATGCTATAATAGTATTAACAAGGAAACATTGATACTTGTGTGATTTGTAAACTTAATTTGAAGTCCCTAGTATAGCCTCTATACATCACTAGCTTGTTGGTTGATAAATGATTGTGGTTTCCCTATCATGAACATTGAGATGTTATCAACAACAAGATCATATCGTTAGGAGAATGATATGATGGACATACTCCTATAGATAAGTGTAGCATAAAGATCAAGTCATTTCAATAGTTCAATTGCTATATGCTTTCTGATACATAGTAACCTAATTCCTTCGACCATGAGATCATGCATATCACCTTTACCGGATGGATGCTTTGATGACATCAAACACCACACCGTAACTGGGTGGCTATAAAGTTGGCATTGAGTGTTCGGAAAGTATTGGTTGAGACACATGGATCAAGAGTGGGATTTGTCCATCCATATGACGGATAGATATACTCTGGGCCCTCTCGGTGGAATGTCATCCAATTAGCTTGCAAGCATGTGACTGGCTCACAAGGGATCACATATCACGGGAACGAGAAAAGAGTACTTATCGGTAACGAGGTTGAACTAGGTATGCAGAGATACCGACGATCATAACCTCGGATAAGTAAACTATCATGAGACAAAGGGAAATTGGTATCGTATGTAAGTGGTTCATTCGATCGCAAAGTAATCGTAGAAATATGTGGGAGCCATATGAATTTCCAGATTCCTCTATTGGTTATTGTTCGGAGAAGTGTCTCGATCATGTCCGCATAATTCACGAACCGTAGGGAGACACACTTAAGGATTCGACGTTGTTTGAGTAGTTATGGAATGAATGAGAAAGTGACCGAATGTTTTTCGGAGTCTCGGATGGGATCCGGGATATCACGAGGTGATCCGAAATGGTCCGGAGAATAAGATTCATATAAGGAAAGTCCCGTTTCGGAGTTGGGGAATGATTCCGGTGTTTTCATCGGGAATGTTCTAGAATGTTCCGGAATGTCCGGCACTCTGGAGGGGAAGGGTACATGAATGTGTTATATCAAGTTGGTATGATTGCATCATGTTCTAAGTGTCCTCGCTGTTCCAAATAAAGGATTAAATTGAATCCTAGTTTGAAAAAGTCAAATAGCTAAATTGAAAAGTCAAATAGCTAAAATTGGAAAGTGGAAAAGAGGAGGAGGGAGGGAATCCGAGTTGGGGAGGAGTTCCCTCCTCCAACCGGCGGCAACCCTCCAAGCCGAGTTGGGGAGGGACTCCTCTCCCTCCCCTTGGCCGCCGGACCTCCTCCACCTATATAAGGAGGGGCAGGGACCCCTCCTAGAGCACACAAGTCCCTCACCTCAAAACCTAGAAGCTGCAGCCCACCATAGCCGCCGCCCCCCCCTAGGGTTTTGCCCTAGCCACCGACTTGGGGTCCCCGGAACCCTAGCCGCCGGCTCTAGCACTTCCTCCTTGGTGTGTCTAAACCCTAGATCGCCGAGGAGCTCTCTCATACTCCACCATACTCGCTCCGGCTTAAGGCGAAGCCCTGCGAGATCTCCCCTCTACTTCCGGTACCACGCCGTTGTGCTGCCGGAATCGCGAGGAGAGTGCTACAACCTCCGCTGCCTGCTGGAACAAGGGAGAGGAAGGTCTTCGTCGAGTACCGAACGTGTGACCGACTGCGGGAGCGCTGCCGGAACGCAGCGCCGGAAGGATCGTCTACGCGATCTTGAGATCAGGAAGAGTACGACTACATCACCCACGAGAATCCGCTCTCGTTAAACACTTTGGAGTCTTCGAGGGTAAGTTATTCCATCGACTCGTTGCTACAATCTAGTAGATAGATCTTGGCTTGTTTGTTTGTATGCGATAGACAATTTTTGTTTTCCATGCTACGAAACCCTACACTAACGCCACGTCAACGGAGGTCGAGGAACTCCGCCTGAAACTGGCGGAGGAGATACGCAAAGAGCAAGCCGAGCACGAAAAATTTCGCCTCGAGCAGGTGACGGCGCAGGAGCTGTCACGCTACCACCAGCAGCGGATCAGGTCACGCCTGAACCCCACCGTTCAGGGGCGCGCCCTGAACTTCGACGACGAAAACTACCCGGCCCGCGTGGCCGAGCGCGCGATCTACGAGAACGCGCCACCAGGAGGAAGCGCCCGGCCCCCGCCAGGATCAACTGCAATGGGCGCCCCACCACCACCCAACCACACCCCTCCCAGGGACCAGCCGCGGATAGTAGTCTCCTCACGGGAGCGAGACGCAAACGGCCTCCCACTGTTCTCCACCCCGATGGACAACCTCGTGGCAGGCCGAGCAGCAGCCGACAGCATCACGGCCACCGGCAACGGCGCCCTGCAGATCGAATACGTCAAGGCCCTGCTCGCGAAGGCCGTAGAGCAACAAAGAGCGGGCACCGACTCGCAAGGTCGAGTATACTCGCGTTCCTCGGGAAGCAGAGCGGCCTCCAGCGGCCACCCAGCGGCGGCAAACACCCTCAACTTCCCACCACCAGAGCCATTGCAGCTCCAATACCGACCCGGGAACGCGACACTCTCCACCAACGACCCCAGGCCGGCAACCAACCTTGTCGCCGCCAACGGGCAACCCATCGACGCCCGCACCCACATCATCAACAACCAAAGTTGGCGCGCACGCCAGCCCGATGACCTGCGACATACCCTAACCAATCGCCGCGACGGCGAGCCCATGGGGTCGCTCAGTCGACTCGGACCCAAGTGCTTCGGACCAATGATCCGAGGCGAGAAGTACCCGCCAAACTTCAAGGCGCCAAAGGAGATAGAAAAGTACGATTCCTCGTACGACCCCGCCGTCTGGCTCGACACATACCTCATGGCGATGGGGATCACAGGCCACACTGACCTGCTAGCCGCCCGCTACCTCCCCCTGATGATGGAAGGGACGTGCAGGCAGTGGATCAACACCCTCCCCCAGGACAGTATCGACTCCTGGGAGGAGATGCGCGATGCCTTCGTCAGGCACTTCGAGTGCTCCTACACCCGCGCCACCACTATCGAGGACCTGGAGCGGTGCGTCCAGGGACCCCGCGAGTCGACCCGCAACTGGGTCCAACGGTGGCAAGAACTTTGGTACAACGCGGTCGGCATCCACCCGGACACCGCGATCCACTTCTTCAAGACCTCGTGCCGCTACGAGCCCCTGGTCGCCAAGCTCAAGCGACACTCCCGCACACTCGACAACATCCCCGACCTCCTCGAGATCGCCAAACGGTACACCGAGGAAGATCCAAACCAGGAAACTGACGACGAGTCAGGAGGTCAACGCCGCACGAGCGGAAACGACGGCGAACGCCGATCCGACCTACGCTACAGCGGCACTCGCCTAACCGGCAAGCGCCGCAGTGACGGGCGAGTCAACTTCGTCGCCAACTCCGGGCACGCGCAGCGCGAGCCCAAGAGCTTCCGCCGCGATGGAGGACAACGCCGCGACGGCGGCAACTACAAGAACAAGCCAAGGTTCGACCCCGCGGCCCTCCTTAACCAACCATGTGCGTTTCATAGCAGGGAAGGGAAGCCCGCAACGCACACCACCGCCGACTGCCACACCCTCAGGGAAATCGAGAAGGCACGGCGAGCGCGGGAGGACTCCGACAACGACCCGCCAAACGGCGGAAAATTCGGCAAAGTAGCCGGCTCGCTCCACACCTTCAGAGGCTTCAACACGAAGCGCGAGAAGAAAGTCATCGCCCGCGCTGTCGCCGTCAACGCGGTGGCCCAGGCGGACGTTCCCCAGTTCCTCAACTGGTCGGAGCAGCCCATCACCTGGAGTCGTCAAGACCACTCGCCACGCATCGAGTACCCAGGTCGAGTCGCCCTGGTGGTCAAGCCCAAGGTCGGCGACTACTGGCTCCCCAAGACATTGATGGATGGCGGCAGCTCCATCAACATCCTGTACCTCGACACCTTCAGGCGGCTGCGGCTCCCGCAGTCGATGATCGAGACGACCCACACCACATTCCACGGCATCGTCCCCGGTCGGAAGGCGTACCCGATCGGCAAGGTCACGCTGCCAGTCACCTTTGGCACACCGGCAAACTTCCGCACCAAGCGGATCGTCTTCGAGCTGGTGCCCTTCGACAGCCCCTACCACTGCGTCCTGGGGCGCCAGGCGTTCGCTAAATTCATGGCAGCGCCCCACTACGCGTACAACGCGATGAAGCTCCCCGGGCCGTGCGGCGTCATCACCATCCACGGCGACCCCGACATGGCCGCCGAGTGCGAGGCCAAAGGAGCCGAGCTCGCTGACGCCGTCATCGCGGCGGAGACCAACCACGCCGACGAGCTCGCCAAGTACGCAATCGGGGTCAACAACGACGACCCCACCATACTCAAGAAGCCCAACTCAGAGGGCGCAAACACCTCAACCTTCGTGGCCACGACGCACACCCGCACCATCGAGCTGGTCCCAGGCGACTCCAGCCAGACGGTGACGATCGGGACGGGCATGAGCCCAGCATAGGAAGGCGCGCTCATCGAGTTCCTCCGTGAGAACAGGGACATCTTCGCATGGAAACCCTCTGACATGCCCGGTGTCCCTAGGGAGCTCGCTGAGCACAAGCTAAACGCCGACCCCAAAGTGCGACCTGTCAAGCAGTCGTTGCGGCCCTTCAATGAAGAACGTCGTCGAGCAATCGCCGAGGAAGTGCAGCGTCTACTCGCTGCCGGCTTCATCCGGCCAATCAAGTACTCCAAGTGGCTGGAAAACCCAGTCCTGGTCGAGAAGAAGAACGGGACCTGGAGAATGTGTATCGACTACACAAACCTGAACAGCGCCTGCCCAAAGGAGCAGTTCGTCCTCCCGCGGATCGACCAGATAATCGATTCAACTGCGGGCTCGGAGTCGCTATGTTTCCTCGACGCCTACTCCGGGTACAACCAGATCAAAATGGCTGTCGAAGACGAGGAGAAGACGGCGTTCATCACGCCATTCGGAGCCTTCTGCTACACCGCCATGACCTTCGGCCTCAAGAACGCCGGGGCGACCTACCAGCGATGCATGCAAGAATGCCTCGCGAACCAAATTGGCCGCAACATCCACGTCTACATCGACGACGTGGTCGTAAAATCCGCTCGCCAAGGCGACCTACTCACCGACCTGGCGGAAACATTAGCCAACCTGCGAAGATATAAGATAAAGCTCAACCCAGGAAAATGCACCTTCGGTGTACCTACCGGACAACTACTGGGGTACGTCGTCTCCAAACGAGGGATCGAGGCGAACCCCACGAAGATCGACACGATCGCCCGGCTCGGCAAACCCGAGTGCCTGCGCGACGTCTAGAAGCTAGCCGGAGAATGTGTATCGACTACACAAACCTGAACAGCGCCTGCCCAAAGGAGCAGTTCATCCTCCCGCGGATCGACCAGATAATCGATTCAACCGCGGGCTCGGAGTCGCTATGTTTCCTCGACGCCTACTCCGGGTACAACCAGATCAAAATGGCTGTCGAAGACGAGGAGAAGACGGCGTTCATCACGCCATTCAGAGCCTTCTACTACACCGCCATGACCTTCGGCCTCAAGAACGCCGGGGCGACCTACCAGCGGTGCATGCAAGAATGCCTCGCGAACCAAATTGGCCGAAACATCCACGTCTACATCGACGACATGGTCGTAAAATCCGCTCGCCAAGGCGACCTACTCGCCGACCTGGCGGAAACATTCGCCAACCTGCGAAGATATAAGATAAAGCTCAACCCAGGAAAATGCACCTTCGGTGTACCTACCGGACAACTACTAGGGTCCGTCGTCTCCAAACGAGGGATCGAGGCGAACCCCACGAAGATCGACACGATCGCCCGGCTCGGCAAACCCGAGTGCCTGCGCGACGTCCAGAAGCTGGCCTGCGCGACGTCCAGAAGCTCGGAAAACCCAAGTGCCCAAGACACGGACGGCTTCTTCGTCGTTGAGGCCGCAGCTGGAGCCTCTGGGACATCCTCGGCAAGAGCCTCCTTGCGAGGCGAAGTCGCTGTAGCCAGAGCCTCCTTGCGAGGCGAAGCCGCTGCAGCTGGAGCCTCCCCCAGCCTAGAGACTGGGGCGAATGGCGGAGGCATTGAATCCAGCGGCACTTCCACGGTCGCCGCGTCCAGCACGGCTATCACTGGTGGCGCGTCATCACCGGCTGGGCTGGGAGCATCAGAGCTGCTCGCCGAGTGCGGCGGCGAGGCCGGCTTTGATGGCTTTGTCTTCTTCTTCGGGGGGGCCCTTGCCTCCCTTTCCTTCTTCTTCTTCGACGGAGTGGCTTGACGGCGCGAGGTGGTCTCTGGGAGCTCGTCGTCGTCATCATGACGCTCGAGGCTTCTGCTTGCCTCGATCTCGTGTTGTCGTTGTCCGCGGGTCTTTCGGACCAGTGGGGCGACCTCCTACTCGGACTCGTCATCGTCGTCCTCGTCGCCCTTGGAGGGCGGCGACTCGCCCACGTCCTGGGCGGATGAGCCCGAGCTCTCGTCGTCCGAAGGAGGGAGCCACCCTTCCACCACTTAGAATAACTGCAACGAATACAGAATGGAATCAGAATTTCCGCGACTGTGCGAGCAAAGTAAGGTGATTACCGTTGGAGCTGGACGCTTCGCGGTATAGGGGGCGACCCCAGCCTGCGCATCCAGGTACACCGCCTGGGAAATCTTCTTCAGCGCTGGGAGGTAGTCCTCCAGTTTCCACTCGTCGAGGCAGGCCTTCGTTGAGTCTCCCCGGCCCGTGTACTGGTACATATAGTGGTCGCGTTGGGCGAGCGGAACGAGCCGCCGCCCGAGCCAGCAGTTGTACAGATTTATCGTCTGGAGGCCCTTCTTCTTCAGACCGCGGATGGTCTGGAGCATCTCGTCGATGACCATCCGCTGGTCGTTGGGGAGCTTGCCGACTTGGAGATGGCACGGCTCGGACCGATTGGCGGAATACCGCGGGATCGCCACCTCGTCTTCTGGGCTCGCCTCGGCCACGTAGAACCACGACTTCTTCCAGTCGCTCGCTGCCTTGGCGGGCAGCATTAGATCGAAGAATGACGCTTTGGACTTGAGCTGGAACGTCAGGCCGCCCGCGGCTGGCATTGGGCCGCCTGCTTCCTCGTGGCTGATCCGTCCGTGGAACAGATCTTGCCACAAGGGGAAGTAGGGCCGGCAGCCCAAGTAGCATCCACAGAACGCCACGAAGATGGCGAGCTGCTCGATGCTGTGGGGACCCAAATCTGAAGGCTGGATCCCGTAGTAGGCACAGAAGCGCCGGAAGAACAGGGACGTAGGAAACCCTAGCCCCCGCTCGAGATGACTGGTGAAACAGATGAATTCCCTCTCTCGCGGGTTTGGGGTCGTTTCTCCGGCTGCGGGGATACGCCAACAGCCGGCTCGCAGGATCCCGGCCTCCTCGAAAGAGGCCAGCTGCGCCCTCGTGCATTTGGATCTACCCCACGGTTCGGTGGAAAGGGCCATGGCCGAAGGGTTGATTGGGGGTCGGAGGATTTTGGGTCGGCTGGATCGCGATGCGAGGGAAGGAAAATGCGCGCAGTCGGAAGAAGTGATGAGAAGTTGGCTCTCTGATCGCCTGCCATTCCCCTTATATAATGGATGTTACCCGCCAAATCAGGAAGCCGTTACCGCGCGATGATTACGCCAAAAGTTACCGTTGGATTACCCCAACGGCTAGTTTGACCACGCCTGACGGTCCAACTCCGGCCACTCGGCTCGCCGACCAAATCACTATGACAGTGTTTCGCCGACTCGACTCGTCAAAGCCGCGACTTGGATCACTGGTTTTCTCCTTTGTACAGGAGCCCGCCGACGATTCGACTGGATGCCTACTCTGAAGTCGTATACTCCGACTGCCAGCAGCCACCTACGCCTAATCGACGACGGCCTCGGGGACTACTGATGGGGATATGCCTACCGGGGTATACCCAGCAGGACATTTCCGATTGGCCCGTGAGCTGGCGAGTGGGCCTGCAGAACGGTGAGTGGATTAAAGCCCAGCAAGGCACCGAGCGACTGGAAGCTGAAGGCCCAGGCGAGTAGATAGGCCCAGTCGGATTAGGTTAAATGACTACCGAAGATTTAACTGAATCGGTTGAGATATGTAAACCCTAGGGGAGGTGAGCCTATATAAACCTCCCTATGGGGCGAGTAGACGTACGTTCCCTCATACACCCAAGCGACTCGCCGCCTAGCCGCCGAGCTCGCCCATTGTAACACCTCCATAATACAATCTAGCAGGAGTAGGTCTTTACCCTCCGGGGGCCGAACCTGGGTAAAACCCTGTGTCTTTTCCCTCATCTCGCACCGTAGATGGCTGGCCGCCCTTGCCCCTCATTCTACTACTCGCTGTCGATTGCAGCATCTGCCGTGACTATTCCCACGACAGAGGTTTCCAAACATTTGATGCATTCCATCTTGATTCATTTGTTGGACTATAGGATAGATGGGGCATTGGATAGGGACATGATCATTTCCTTCACATAGGAAACAAGTCACTTGATATGTGGGGCATTCTTTAGTTGGGTGTTTCTCTTCACAATTAGGGCATTGGCCCACATGCTCCTTAGAAGTGTGTTCCATGTCTCCACAAATATTGCAAGCTTGAGTTCCTTCTATAATATCATCCTTGACATCATTGTTGTCACAGACTCCTTGGAAAGAGTTGCTTATCATGTTGATCATTTGATTGGTCATCCTTTGCAACAATTGGGATTGAGTTTCCAAAAACTTTTGCATGGTTGGGTCTAACTCATTGTTGTTGGCTAAACCCCGAGTTGTCACTTGATTCAACTAGGCTTGGGTTGCTAGAAGCATCTCTTGGTTGTTGTTGTTGTCACCATTCTTGATGTTGGAGATCTTTGGAGAAGTCATCTATTTGGGTTGGATTGGGATTAGAATAGGCAAAAGATTTCTACTGGAAGAATTCTAATCACACACAACAATTCACACAAACAATGTGCAAGAAATCACAACCAAACATTCCACTCAAACAACAAGGTTCAAGCACATTTTTAGACAACAAAATATTTTTGCTACACCACATAAGTTGGTGTGATCAATATATGATATGAGCTAAACATTAGTATGGTGGTCCAACTATATGGTTTTCTAGAGATCATTCCATTCTTATTAGTTGTTTCTTCTTGGACAAGATCATGGTATCCTTGGAAAAATTCTTGCACCTTGGTCACAAAACTTCAAAGGTGATGATGGTTTCTTCTAGGTTGTGTTTCCTTAGTCTTCAAATCCTGAGTATTCTTCTTATCTCACTTGTAGTCCTTAGTGATATCCAAATTGAAGTCCTTGGTGAAACTAAAGTTGAAGTCGTTGATGATGTTGAAGTTGAAGTCATTTGAGTTGGTGAAGTCCTTTGCTTATGTTGAAGTCTTTGTTCATGGTGGAGGCTTTGTCCACCAAGTTGAAAGGGAGAGATGTAGAATCAAAACCAATAAGGTTGAGGAAATAGTTTACAAGATTGTATGTAAAATAATTTTGAACAAATACAACTCCTATTTTTATAAGGGGTTTTGTCCAATCCTAGGGTTACAAATCCTACAGGCAACACAGTGCTCTGATACCATCTGTAGAGGTCCCAACCTTTAATAAGGTAGATATCCTTGTGTTTACAATGCTAGTCCCTGGATCAATAGCTAGCATCCACAGTTAAGATGTAATATCAAGAAACAAAGGTCATAATACAACTCTATAACCAGGAATAAAATAATTCATTACATCTTACATAGCTAATTTGGATATCTCATTACAATGCAGCAGAAATAACTATATAGCATGGAGTCCTTCATCTTCAAAATTCCACATGCAATCATGTTGGTTGTAGACTTGTAATCCTATTCAACACACTTCACTAACATCAAACAAACCTGCAACATAATAAGTTACAGCCACAAGCGTCAATACATTTGAATTGTATTGGCAAGTGATACTATGGTAGAATAGTGGTATCTATCATCTATATGCATTTGGCTAAGTGGAGCTTAGGCTTGCTTTGCTCAAAATAGTTTTTCCTTATCATTTGAAAACACTAAGTTTTTGTTTGACAAAATCACCCAAGGCATCTACCAATCAATGATTGAAGATCCTTTAACCCTTGTTCAACCTCAAGTTTTTAACTTAGAAATTGGGATGAGGAGATTCTTGATAGCTTCCATGTCTTGATGCTCAAATTTTCCATTGCCGGGATACGGCTAAGTACTTATATTTTACTCTCTCGAGAGGTGGTGCACTTTCCCCACAAGACTCGACATGCATCGAGACAAGATCTTTCAGAAGCCTTCCCTTAGACCAAAATAGACGCGCTCCAAACCTATCATCCCCTACCACCAACTGTCCATCTGGCTAAGTTATTGCAACCTATATGATCCCGGCAGAGCCCATAATGCCATGTGGCTGCACTTGAAGCTTCTCAACATTTGACATCTCAAATCTCTTTGTTCTTGGGTGGCATTCCACAAGTGTGATACACCAGGGTAGTCCATTAAAATGGGCCCTGAGTAACCACTCAACAAAAATCCAACCATGCAATTACCAATCCACCCAGGTGTTTCATTCACTTAGTTGTTTTATTAAACAAAACACAAGTCATTGACTTAGAAATATTTCATAGCATGAATATAATCCACCCTTGTTTTCTACTAGCTAGGCTAAGCATGATAGTAGTAAGAAATAACTTAGGGAAAATTCTACTATGGCATCATCTACTAGGATTTCCCATGGCATAGCATAATTAGTAAAATTTCATGCAAGTCCTACTTAGAAATATCACTAATGCATAGTGAAAATAATGGGACAAAAGTATGAAGCACCACTTGCCTTTTTAGTAGAGAATATAAGTTCACTCCTTGATCTTGCAATCGTCACACTCTTCAAATTTCACTACAATTCAATCAAAGTACAAATTCAATCTAGCATTCAAACAATTCATCACATAAAACAAAGCAATGCATGCAAGCATGCATGCAAAAGATTGTTTTATTTGGAAAAGTGGTTTCTATTAGGCTATAAACATTCTAAAATATCTATTGGTCATTTATAAAAGTGGCAAAACCATTTTAAGTCAAGTTAGTGAGAATGGCCACTTTAAATCATTTTTGTTTTTCTAGAAATGATTTAAATCAAAGTAGTAATTTCTAGTGTTTGACAAATATATTTTTAAACACAAATGTTAGTGTTTTAAGGTCAATTGTTTAATATTAAACCATTTGCCAAAGGTTTCATCTAAAACTATTTTTAAATCAAAGTAATATTTATTTTGTTGGAAATGTCTTTAAACAAAGTAATAATTTTCTAGTGTTCACCAATATATTTTTAAATCCAAAAACTTGGTGTTTAGGGTCAGAGAGTTTAAATCAAACCTTTTTCGAAAGGTTTGACTCAAAAAGCATTTTTAAACCATAATCAATATTTTTATTTAACTAGAAATGCTTCTATTTAAAGATTTATTCCTTAGCATCACAAAATATACTTTTAAATCTACAAGTTGGTTTTTATGGTCAGTAGGTTCAAAAAAATCCATTTACAAAAGATTTTACCCTAAAAACATTTTTAGAATAATTTTTATACTCAAATTAGGCCTACAAATGTTTCTGCAAAAACAACCAATTTTCCAGAAGCAAAACAGTAAACAAAGGGCATCGTTGCAAAGTACTCTTTTTTTTGATTCGAATGATATAAATTTTACAAATTTTGGACATGTGGATCAAAAGTTATGGAATTTACAAATTCAAACATCTAATAGGATAGTTTCTATTTTTAAATCAAAACTCTGGCCACGTGGAGAAATCCTATTGGATGGTACCGCTTCGGTTGGACGACTAACACAGAGCATTGGATCTAAATGAAATTGTGCGGCACATATCAAAGCATACCCCTTCGGGTTAAGTTTCTATCGTACCCATCAGATCAAGATCCTACGGTCCAGAACATATCGACCATAGATGGGCGGCGCAATGATGGTGGCTGGCGGCGGCGCGCTCAGACGGTGATGGTGCCGGCGATACAGGAAGCGAGAGAGCATGGAGAAAAGCTCACCGAGTTCGCAGGGTCGTAGTGAAGCTCAAGGTGGCTTCCTTCTGTCAAGGGGCGCACGGGTTCGTCGCCTATTGCTCGCCGGAGTTCGTGTCTGCGTCAGGTTCGCTCTGGTTTTGTCGTTGGCGAGGCTACATGGCTTAGGAAGTCCAGATAAATGATTCGTTAGATGCGCAAGTTGATGTTGGTTACGCGAGTGTCAACTACGGAGGGAGGGGCGGTCGGAAATTACCAGGGGGCTTCGCTGGAGAAGTGGCAGACGACAGCAGCGTTCTGTCGTCGAGGTAGCCGACGCTAGGTGGCACGCGCGGGCGAGTGGGTGGTACTGGAGTGTGCGCCTGGCGATGAGGAGAAATCCAGTAGGTGTCAAGGAGCGAGGGGAGGTGGGGAGTGGCCAGAATCGTCACCGGAAGGTCATCGGGGCAGGGCGTTTGAGCGAGCAATTCGAGCAGCCCTGGGGCTTCGGTGGAATGAGGACTGAGGGGAAAGGGAGAGGGGAGCGAGGCGAGTTAACGAGCGTGATCACTGGGCAGGATTAGTGTGGCAGTAATGCGAATTTACGCCGCGAAATCAACAAAGAAACAACCGGGGAAAGGGGAAGAATAGGTCGCGCGGGTGGAAATGATGAACTGGCAAGTGGGTCCTAGTGGTTAGCGAAAGAGAGAGGGGGTGCGGTGGTCAGCAAGTCAGTGACGGTGCGTGTGCGTCTGTGAGTGAAAGAAAACATTTTGGGGAGGGGGGAGAGAAATGGGCTGCTGGGCCTGGTGGGTTTTGTTGGACTGGGCTGGCTTGTTTCTATTTTTTTTCCTTCCTGTTTTCTTTTTCTTTTCGTGTTTTCATTTTCCGTTTTGAATTTTTTTAAACAATTCAAACAACCATTTGAATTCAGAACTTTCCAAACTTTTCAGTAAGTTTCTAATCTGTTCATTTATGTAATTAAGCAATCCATTTTAGAATATTTATTTCATTCTCTTTATGGTTTGTTATTTATTTAAAATAGACATTTTTCTCTATTCAAATAAGATTTTAAATACATTTTCAAACTTCTATTTGATTTCCAATTTTTACCAAACCTTTTTCAGTAGGTTTTATTTAGTGCAAATAATTCACTTTGAATTATTTGAAATATTTTAATATGATTTATTAATCATTTAAATTGGGCAATTATCTTTATTCCAATCAAATATGGTTTTAATCCCATTTAAATTTTTATTCAAATAATTCATTGATTCCATTTAAGTTAATTAAATAACTTTTATTCCACTTGGACAAATTCCAATTTATTATTTTCCCATGATTTAATTAATCATTTACTTTAGGATTTTATCTTTATTCAAATATAATTAGAATATGGTTTACTCCCATATACTTTTATTTGATTATTCTTTATCCCTTCATTTTATTTGGATTTGAATTATCTTTGTTCCATTTGCTTATGGATTTAATTCAAGGTTCAAATTTCCTCCTAAATAATTTTATTAGGATTTATTATTGGTTTAGGCATATTATCTTTATTTACATAAAATTGGATATTGTTTAATCCTTGTGATTTTATTTAAATAATATTTTTCTTTTTATTATTCAATAATATTTCATTTCATTTGTTTAATGATTTGGCCAAGGTTTAATTTGGCTTTTAAATATTCCTTATTTATTTCTTTCTTTCTTTGTCTTATAAAATCCATATCTTTTTATTTATAGATCCAAAATTGGTTATTGCAATTTGTCTATTCTTATTTAATATTTGCTTATCCTTTTTAAATCTACTTGGGATTATTTTGCTCATAATTTTGGTATGGATTTTAGATAGGAGCTTTATTAGCTTTAGAAATTATTTCCTTATCTATTTCATTAGGTGATTTATCCATGGTTCCAAATTATGTTCCAAATTAAGTGAAATCAATTTCTACGGTTTTATAATATTTTTATTTGTCATTTTGATTACTTATAAATGTTTATTGAAAAAAAATATATGGATCAAATCCATAGTCTTAGAGAGATCTTGGAAATGATTTATTCCATTAGGGTTTTGGGGTTTTGGTTTATTTTCCCAAGTTTAAATTTCAAGATACATTCATTGATGATTGAATTTCACTTCATTGAAATTTGTTGGATTCCTTTTTATTCAAAGTTTGTTCAAGATGGGTTTTGATGTTTCCATTTGGAATCAAAAAGTTTCTTTTCACCCTAAATTTTCAACATTTATTTATTTTGTTTATTTATTTTTCACATTTCAAAATTTGGAAAATTTGGGATGTGACAGGACCCCGGTCCAATCTTTACCATTGATACATATTCCACTGTTATTGTTTACTTTCCTCAAACCACGATTACCTTCCACACCATACAGTTAATCCTTTGTTTTCAGCAAACCAGTGAGATTGACAACCTCACTGTTCGTTGGGGCAAAGTCTTGAGTTTGTGTTGTGCAGCTTTCCAAGTTGCTAGAAACACCTTTGAGTCGTTTCCTTCCTCCTACTGGTTCGATAACCTCGGTTTCTTAATAAGGGAAAAATTGCTGATGTGCTCATCATACTTCCTCTTGGGGTATCCAAACGAAGCTTCTAAGCTCCATCAAGACTTTTTCTGGAGTCGTTGCCGGGGAGGCTAAGGACGTCTTCACAAGGGGAGTCTTGCACAACCTTTCTCTTTACTTTGTTTTTGTTTTGCTTAGTTTCTTTTGCTTGGTTTTGTTTGCCTCTTTTTATCAAAAACTCCAAAAAAAATTAGTTTAGTTTGGTTTGCTTTCTCTTATAAAAACATAAAATAATTAGTTCCCGTTCTAGTTGCTGGTCTGTTATTGACTTGCTTTGTCATGCTTTCTATCAATGGATGGTTTCTTTGAAACTAGTTCTTATTGGCAAGGTGGGTTCACGGAAGAACAAAAGTATTATTATAAGGAACACCGTTTGTCACAAAAAGGGAAACACTTATGGGAACAAATTGATAAATTGAACACTATTGCTAGAGAGGTGTGCTCTACTTATAATGTTACTTATTGCTTTTATAAATCTTGTTGCTGTAGGAAGTATGAACACATACCTTTTCAATGTGAGTATAATGATAATTATACCATATCTTCTTATGTTAAAAGGAAATTATGACTTTTATGATGTGGAACAAATTGAAGAATTTATTGCTTTTAAGGGTGCATTTGAACTTGCTAGTTTGCTTTTAAGGGTGGCTTAGGAATATGAGGTTGATGATATACTTAAATTTTGCTTTGATAATTACAAATAAGATAATGTCTATATTCTTGAATATTTTAATAGATTCTTTCCATAAACGGAAGAGACTAATGCCTTGCAGAAGCCTATGGAAGAGGAAATTGCTGAACCTGAAAGCTCATTAATGAAAAAGAGGAGGAAGAATGGATCTACCCATGCCTACCTTCTCAAGAAAATATGCCCTAGAGGCAATCATAGAGACGATTATATTTTTTATGTATACATGAGTTATTGTAGTGTTCCTTGAATATCCATATCAGGCAACTTGTGTTGATTGGCAATTATGTGAATTGTTTGTGAAACTCTATACTTGTATGGTTATCTAATAGTTGTCCCTAGTCGGAGTTCATGTGAGGACACACGTGAATATTAGAATAGCACATCGATTGGTTGATGACTATGTTTCGCAAATCATAGACATGGAGATGTCAAACCAATGATGTGGACACATGTTACGGACATGGGGTTGGACTGGCCCAACTTGAGATTGGCAATTAGACTTGCAGCTCTCTCTACACATCGTGTACGTTTTATCCTTAGACCTGAGATTGTCACATGCACTTGAGATGTGGATCGACCTACTTTGGGGCTATCAAACGCTGCTCCGTAACTGGGTAGTTATAAAGATAGCTTTCGGGTTTGTCATAAAGCATGATGTAAGGTATGGTCAATCAAGATGGGATTTGCCCCTCTCTACTTGCGAGAGATATCTCTAGGCCCCTCGAGTGATCGGATCCAGTAATGCATGGTCGTGCTACATATGGTTAAGAGTTAACCTAGTAAAGGGATTCCGAATCACAGTATCAAGAAAGGGAGGTCAGCTTGGAGCTAGACCAAATATCGTGAGGCAAAGGGAAATACATGTACTAAATCTTGTGATGGTTCGTCCGATATGATCTTTGTATGCGTTTAGGAGTTGGCACGTTTTGCTAGAGGCCGCTTGATACGTCAGAAACGTATCTATAATTTTTTATGTTCCATGCTTGTTAGTATCTACTTTGCTTTTCTTTGTCTACACTTTGAGGTGATTTTTACATGTTTTCTGGTACTAACCTATTAACAAGTTGCCACAGCACCAGTTGCCTATTTTCTGCTGTTTTTAGTTCTAGAAAAGCTAGTAAGGAAATATTCACGGAATTGGACGGGACAAACGTCAAAGTCAATAACTCTCCGTGGGGAACAAGAAGTCCAGAGGGGAGACGGACAGGCGTGCCAGGGCAGCCAGACCCCCTAGGCACGGCCAGGGGCGGGCCCGCGCCTAGGAGGGGTGTGGCCCTCTGGTCACCTCCTCGGCCTCCCCCTTCGCCTATAAGAAGCCCCCGACGCAGAAACCCTAAGCACCCGATCAAATCTCCAATAAACCGTCTGTAGCCACCGCCATCATCCCTAGATCGGGGGATCTGAAGTTCTTCCCGGCACCATGCCGGAGGAGAGATCATCCCGGAGGCCTTCTCTCCGGTATGATGCGTGAGTAGTTCCACCTTGGACTATGGGTCCATGTAGTAGCTAGATGGTTGTATATCCTCCTTTGTGCTTTCATGTATAGATCTCGTGAGTTCCGCTCATGATCAAGATCTAATCTATTTTGTAATCATGCATGTTGTGTTTGCGGGGATCCGATGGATATTGAGATTATTATGTTGGTTTGATTAATGGTTTTGTCTTTATGATTCTATCATGTCTGTGTTGTTTGTGATCTTGCATGCTCTCCGTTGTTAGTAGCTATCTTGGCTGAGTAGTTGCTAGTGACTCCAAGAGGGGGTATTTATGCTCGATAGTGGGTTCATGCGTCTAGTTTCCAAGCGAAGTGACAGAAATCTCTTTGATTGTAGATGTGATGTTGCTACTAGGGAGAAAACAACGGTCTCTTGTTCATGGAACTTGTGGACTGTTTACCTTACACACTTTGCTTAAAGCAGTTGTCTGTTGCTTGCAACTTAATACTGTAGGGGGTTCGGATGATAACCTGAAGGTGGACTTGTAGTCACAGATGAAGTTGGATGGCGGTCTATGTATATTGTTGTATTGCCCAATCGAATCTCATAGGATCTTTTTGACTAGTAATTGCATTGTTATGCCTTGCTCAGTTCCTGTCAATTGCCCCGCTGTAATTTGTTTACCCTTCATGCCATGTTGTTTATCTAAGGATAGCACCTCTAGTGAACTATGGACCTCGGTCCAATCTTTACCATTGATACATCTTCCACTTTTACTTGTTTACTTGCTGCAAACCATTACCTTCCACACCACACGTTTAATCCTTTGTTACAGCAAACCGGTGAGCTTGACAACCTCACTGATTCGTTGGGGGCAAAGTCTTGAGTTTGTGTTGTGCAGGTCTCCGCGTTGCTTGCAACACCTGTGTGACGTTTCCTTCCTCCTACTGGTTCGATAACCTTGGTCTCTACTGAGGGAAGACTTGCTGATGTGCTCCTTACACCTTGCTATTGGGGTTTCCAACGAAGTGCTCCACACCAGCGCATCAACAAGTTTTCTGGCGCCGTTGCTGGGGAGGCTAAGGACGTCTTCACTAGGGGAGTCCTTCACTTCCTTTCTCTCTACTTTGTTTTTAGTTTTCTTTGTTTCTTTCGCTTGGTTTTGTTTGCCTCTTTTCAAAAAACCTAAAAAAATTAGTCTAGTTTGGTTTGCTTGCTTAATTCAAAAACACACAAAAATTAGTCCATGCTCTAGTTGCTGGTCTGTTATTGCCTTGCCTTGTCATGCTTTCTGTCAATGGATGGTTTCTTTGAAACTAGTTCTTATTGGCAAGGTGGGTTCATGGAAGAACAAAAGTATAATAAGGAACACTGTTTGTCACAAAAAGGTAAACACTTATGGGAACAAATTGATAAGTTGAATACTATTGCTAGAGACGTGTGCTCTACTTATAATGTTACTTATTGCTTTGATAAGTCTTGTTCTTGTAGGAGGTATAAACACCTGCCTTTTCAATGTGAGTATAATGATAATGTTACCATATCTTCTTATGTTAAAGGAAATTATGACTTTTATGATGTGGAGCAAATTGAAGAATTTATTGCCTGCAAGGGTGCATTTGAACTTGCCAGTTTGCTTGAAAATACTGATGATGCACCTTATAAACATGAGATTTTTTAGATACTTAAATTCTGCTTTGATAATTACAAGGAAGAAAATGGCTATATTATTGAATATTTTAATAGGTGTTTTCCACAAATGGAAGAGACTAACGCCTTGCAGGAGCCTATGTAAGAAGAAATTGCTAAAGCTGATAGATCATTAGATGAAAAAGAGGAGGAGAGTGATGGTCAAGAGGAGGAAGAATGGATCTACCCATGTCTACCTTCTAATGAGAGTAACTCTTTGCCTCTTACATTATTTGATTGTCCCCCATGCTTACCAAAGGAGTATGAAAGTTATGTTTCTGTGGATCCTTTTGAAATATCTACTTTGGATAAAACCTGTGAAGGTTTTAATCCCACTATTTTTGAGCTTGATAGAAATTATGTGTTTGTATATCATGAAAATCATGCTTTATGTGATAGCTATATTGTTGAGTTTATTCATGATGCTACTGAAAATTATTATGAGAGAGGAATATTTGGTTGTAGAAGTTTTGATGGTATTGAAATACCTCTCTTTGTGCTAAAAGTTTTGAAGTTACTCCTGTCTTACCTTCCTATGCATGTCACTTTGTTCTTCATGAATTTATTTGTGTACAAGATTCCTATGCATAGGAACAGGGTTAGACTTAAATGTGTTTTGAATTTTCTTCCCGATGCTCTCTTTGACTTCAATTCATATTTCCCATGAGAGCATCTTCTCAAACTTTTCGTGCCTAACTTAAATGCGTTAAAGAAAATTACTTGTTGGGAGATAACCCAGGAGTTTCCTTGAGTCTTGGAAGTTATTATTTTAGTAGTGACCTATCCTTATCCTTTTTGTTTGCTTTTTGTGCAAATAATGACCTCTAATGAGAGGGAAGTAAGATTTGGGGAGTTGTTGTCCCGAAACAGATTTATGTCCTCCACCATAAATATTTGTGAGGAGTCTCTGTAAATCGGATTGAGCTAAAAATTTATGAATAAATCCCGCAGTATGTTAGAAAACTTTCTTTAGTTCAAAACTTTTTGATTTGAGTAACATAAGATGTTCGAAAAAATCGGTTTCTACCTGCTGGTCTGTTTTGACAGATTTCTGCCATTATTTGCATTTTCTTCTTATTGATTCCTTTTTGAGTTCTCTTTTGGGAATTGAGCTTTTTGAAGGAGTTGCTACAGTATATTGTGTTTTTAGTGAAAAGCCTTGCTATTTCCAAAGCTTTGCCATAGGTCTAATATCTTTTGAATAAACTGATGTTGCTAATGAAGATTGTGTGAAGTTTTGTATGAAGGAAAAATTTCAGGTGTAGAGAGAGAATGATGCAATGAGATGAAGAATGGACAAAAGCTCAAGCTTGGGGATGCCACCATGGTATCACCCCAAGAAATATACAATAGGTACAAGCGTCTTATCTTGGGGATGCCTAAGGCATCCCCTTCTTCATCAATAAAAAGCTCAGGTCTGTCTAGACACTTCGTTTTTATTGTTTCATGCATAGTTGTGTTGTTCTTGGAGCGTCTTATTTTTCGTTTGCTTTGCTTAGGTTGTTTAGTTTGCTTGAATAAAGTAGTTTTGACCCCCGTTCTTGATGTGTTGTTTTGAAAATAAGTTGCTTGGTGTTGGAAAGGAGTAGTAAATTCTTGCTTGTAAGTGCAAGAGGAGCTTGCATTGACTATGACTTATACTTTAGCATGACATGCTAGGTGTTGTTTTGACCTTATGCTTAGTGATTATTGTTGTAGCATGTCTTGTTACAAACAATTGGGATTGCTTAGTGTGCCTTGAAGAAATTATGCGTTGTTTTAGCATGAAAAATAATAGTATTATGGTATTCTCCTTTAATACTTTGTTTGGGTTGACTTGGCACATGCTCACACCATGTTATGACTATGACAAGTCACCATAGCCTCTATGATCATTTAGTTCTTTACTTGTAGTATCACTCTATGCTTTGATTAGTAATGCTTTGTTGCTCTGCATAATTATGGCCATTATGCTCTCTTAGTTGGTTGCTCCCAGTCTTTTGCTAGCCTCCACTTGTATGAGTAAGCTCTACTCATGCTTCCAACTCCTAAGAAACCAAGTTATTCCAAAGTGTCCACTATAAACTCCTATGCATGGTGTGTTACACCATTCCAAGTATATTCTTGTTTTCAACTATCTTCCAATTAAAAACTATTTTGTTATGTGAAAACTTAGTGATTAAGGCCCTCACAAACTTGATGGCACACTTTATATTCTTTGCCCCTAATAAACTTGAACCATTGTGTCATCTATGTTGTATATGCTTGCACTTATACGTTGGAATTAGCAGAACCGTGCTGTCATGGGGAACGTTTTCAACATTGCACTTGTACTTTGTACTCAGTTGATATCATGCTCTTTTGTCTATGGATGTCACCGGTGTGAAATAAATAGGAAACATGTAAGTCCATGGAGTAAGTATTCTGTGTTAGAGAAACGCCTGGGCCGCTAGCCTAATCCATGCCTAATCATGGTGGAAACTTGCAGAATCACCATAGTGAGCTATCTATGAAGCATCCTCAATAAAAAGCTATGCATATAGTAAGTAGAAAAGATCATTGAGATGCTCATTGTCTGCTTGCCTTGTCATTTTGTTTATGGGCAAGCTCATGTACCATGTGCAAGGGGTACCCCGTTGGCGGTTCTCTATGATATGCAAATACTTACAATGACAAGAACTTACCTGTGACTGAAGTTGAGTAGCATGAGGTGTGGCCCTCGTATTAAAGGGACTTGAGATTGCCAACTTATACTTTGTCAAGCATATACTCCATATTTGTTCACTTTAACCTTAATCACTTCAAGATGCTTATGATAGGGGCAATGAGGGATGAAAGCTAACAAGTACCATAATTTTTGGAAGCTCTTTTTGAAACTTGAAATCCCTGCTTCCTTTATAGGCTTTTCTTCCACCATTACTTGAGTCTCCACCTTCTACCTTTAGGCACCATTAAGAGAGCATAGTTTTCATTCTATGTGCACTATTCCAAAGCTTATTGATTGATGCATATTGTGATATTACTTGTTCTCGTGCTATTTGTTTCTAGTCACCCTTGCGAACTTTGAAGGTGTCCTATGCATCTATATTGCTACTCTATGAGGGACAAGCTGATTGCCACTATGCTATGTTTTCTGTATGTAAAACAAACAAACGTTTTTCAATGCATGTTATTCATGATCTTTGTTTGTAGCCTTTCATGTTGCATGCGTAGTTACTATGTCCTATTGTTAGAACTCCGTCTTCCATGCACATGTTTAGATTTCTTTGATCCTATCTTTCAATGCTTGCAAATGGTTGGATCTTTATTGTGAGGGTGCATGTCACCTCAAAAATTATTATTTTATCACTTACCTACTCGAGGACGAGCAGGAGTTAAGCTTGGGGATGCTTGATACGTCGGCAGCGTATCTATAATTTTTTATGTTCCATGCTTGTTAGTATCTACTTTGCTTTGCTTTGTCTACACTTTGACGTGATTTTTACATGTTTTCTGGTACTAACCTATTAACAAGTTGCCACCGTGCCAGTTGCCCGTTTTCTGCTGTTTTTGGTTCTAGAAAAGCTAATAAGGAAATATTCTCGGAATTGGACGGGACAAACGTCAAAGTCAATAACTTTCTGTGGGGAACAAGAAGTCCAAAGGGGAGACGGAGAGGCGTGCCAGGGCAACCAGACCCCCTAGGCACGGCTAGGGGTGGGCCCATGCCTGGGAGGGGTGTGGCCCCTCTGGCCGCCTCCTTGGCCTCCCCCTTCGCCTATAAGAATCCCCCGATGCAGTAACCCTAAGCACCCGATCAAATCTCCACGAAACCATATGTAGCCGCCGCCACCATCGTCCCTAGATCAGGGGGGATCTGAAGTTCTTCCCGGCACCATGCCGGAGGGGAGATCATCCCGGAGGCCGTCTCTCTGGTATGATGCGTGAGTAGTTCCACCTTGGACTATGGGTCCATGTAGTATCTAGATGGTTGTATCTCCTCCTTTGTGCTTTCATGTATAGATCTTGTGAGCTCCGTTCATGATCAAGATCTAATCTATTTGTAATCATGCATGTCGTGTTTGCAGGGATCCGATGGATATTGTAACATCCCAAAAATACTAAACTTGGATCATCAAACTCTAATCATCAAAATGAGGGTTAACAAAAACTTTTCTAAAATAAAAATAGTAAAGCATGCATGGTGTATGCATTTCATTTGGAATTCTTTTGAATTGCCTTGTTTGTGTGTTCCTTTGCTTGTAAATGGATTCTTAGGTGAAATAAACATCATCTAAACAATTCCCAAACTTTTCTCAAAGACAAGTAAATCAAAAAAAAATAAGGGAATGGTCATTTTGACCAATTTAACTCCCATGCCTACTTTGGTTGTCCCAAACTTTCAGAACTTAACAAAAACTTTTATGGATCTTTGCACCCCTTGATTGTACTCATAACAAAGTATCAAGGCCCACTTTGTGATCATCCAGAAACTTTCAAATGCATAGTTTAAATGACAGTTAAAAATTGAATCTTTATCATATGGGAAGATCCCACTTTTTCAAAAACCACCCAAACAAGCTCAACTTTCAAAACCCAAGCATCTGTAGACTCACCAGCACCAACCTAGCACACCCACCAAAAATCTTTTCAAAATTCAATACTTGAATTCTTGCGGCCATTTCATCAAACACCTTGCAGATACAAATCAAACAAAATCCAAACACTATTGTGAGCAGTGATTGAAGCCTAACTTGTTCCCTCTCTAGCTCACAACCATCTCAGTAGATCATCTAGCAAGTTAAACCAAGAACTAGCCTCAATGTAAGCTGGGCAATGACATCAATGGTGAACAGCCGAAGCTCACCATGCCACCCCAGTGGAGACTCCAAGCTAGGAGAAGAAACAAGCCTAGAAAACATGTCTGGGAGGCAGCCCACCATCCACCGCCACTCCCTGTCCCAGCGGCGAGCGTTGACAAACCCTGGACCACACGCACGGACCACGCCCAGCTCGTCAGCAACCATGCCGAGCATGCGCCAGAGCGCCACGCTCGACCGACGCCCCCAGACATCCCCGTTCGCCGCCCCATGCCGCACAACCACCGCTCGTCGTCGAAGACGCCGTCTCTATCACGCAGAGCATCGCACGTTCCAGACCAAACTGCACCGCCCCTACGCGCACATTAAAGCCGTAGAGCATCGCCAGGAGACCACCAAGCGATCGCCACCGCCGGCCATGCCTCTAGCCGCCCGTAGCCGTGTCGCCACCGTCGTCTGCCTATCCCGTTCGGTCTCGTCGTCGCGACTATAAATAGAGGCCACCCCCAGCCGAAATGAGCACACCATATCACTCCCCTCTCCTCACTGATCGTGCCACCCCGTTCCCAGAGCAAGGCGAGCAGCACTTCGCCGGAATTTCACCGGAGCCTGCCGCTGCTGGAGAAGAAGGGGGCCAGCGATTGGAGCCGCCCCAGGAGAAGCAGCCGGTACCAGGAGGTTCACCGTCATCGACTTCGTCGTTCGCCCGCCTCGCCGACCCTAGCCTGAACCCCGGTGAGACCCCAACGACCCCCACCTGCCGCGCTAGGTTTCTGTCTCGCCGGCGTTGCCCAACGTCGACGATGACCCTCAGCCGTTGGATTAGAACCAGATCGAACGCACCACATCGCCCCATACCGCTTTGCACCCCATGTCTCACTGACGCGTGGGGACAGCGACTTAACTAGCCCGCGTAAGCGCTGTGCTTAGCAGGCCGGCCCAGTACCGCTTCCAGCGCAGCCCAGTTATTTGAATTAAACCTTTTCCATTTTATTTCAAATACACTTCTGTACCCAGTTTCAAAAATCAACCCAGGTCGATTCAGTGAACCAAATGGAATGAAACCAATTTTTTTAGAAAGATATGGAAATGCTGAATCCAAGACCGTTGGATTCAAGTCATTTGGATCTATAGATCATCCATGGTAAAAATAACAAGGTAGAAGCTTTTCTGCATTCAAACATTTTTCAAATTTAAACCATAATAGCTTTTGAGTTGATTCCAACTCTCAAAAATCACATTTAACCATACCTTTCAGAATATATAAAAATATATAGGTTTACTTACAGAAATAAGGTTCAAGTAATAAAAGAATGCCACATAGGCATTTCTAGCCACTTTAATTAATTAAAATAAAAGAGAAAAACCTTATTAAATTGTGACACCACTTTAAATCACATTCCCATGTACTGAAATATGTGGTGATGACATGTGTCAACATGATCCCATGTTTGGTTTGGAGAATATTAAATCTTAAGTAGTTTTTCAATGAGTAGAAATTACTTTTCTAACAATAAAAGGAATTAAACAAAGCTTTAATCTTGTAATGTTAGTGATGATGCTAGATCATCTATAGGACCCTTGTGTGTGATGAATGCAAGTAGTTAAGTATTGATTGGTGATTGTGTACCTCGTATTTATTCATAGACACTAGTATCAACCAAGGATACGAGGAGTAAGGAGGATTCTACGAAGAAGCCGAGGAGAACTTCAACCACTGCTCTGCATAAGGCAAGCCTAATGCTACTAGCTGAATGTGCAAGCTATTAACCTTGCAAGCTAACAATTGCAATTTAGCAAGCTTAGACTGATACTGATGCAAACCAATACTTGTTTGTCACCATGCCAACTATATTCCTTAAGCATAGATGATCCTACCCACTTGATAAACCAATCCTAGTTTTACCTACAAGCTTTATACTTTATTTCTTTATCAAAGCTAGTACTTAGAGCTTACTTAAGTGAATTGTAGATAGTAGAAATATATGTGAAGGTTGCATAAAGAGCATAAAATTTGGCCTAAGCTAGATAATCTTGATGTCATCCTAAGGCATGATATTGAACTTAGTTGAAACTCCACTTGTTTACCACCCCTCATTAGTACTTACCCCCACTTGTAGATGCTAGTACTAAGCATAAAACTTGATCAACTTTAGATGGGAATACTTGGTGGAAAAATGGTTATGAAAACCTTGGAATGATGGATCATTCTATTGAAATGTTTTGGACATGTGTTTCCAAACACCTGATGATTTTGGTGATGAAAATGTTGAGGCATGATCCTTAGCCCTTTATAAAACTGATGGTTGTCTGGATGCGATACCATTCCAATTTTATCGTACAACCACAATACCCGAAGATTGGGTAGGGCTTGACTGGAAACTTATATACCTTAGTATTAGTTCCCTCACGACCAAGGTCTGAGCTGAGGCTACCTTGTGAAGATTGTCCACCTGTGTAGTACCCAAGATGACAATTGGTCATGGTTGGGAGGACAAACTCACAGGAGAGGTGCTTATACTAGGGCGTGTAATGGAAAGGTTAGGATTGATTATCCGCATACTGAGTATGATGAATTCAGGATTTGTTCCTGACAGATGTATCGAATGTTGTGGTGAAAGTGTATAATCTCTGCAGAGTGTCAAACTATTCGAATAGCCGCATCCGCAGTTATGGACAGTTGGAGTGGCCATACTGTTCCCCCGTCAGATGTTTTCAAAAGACTTGTGAAATGAGTTGAGACTTTGACTTGACCACAACAGGGTTGTGATATGAAATACAAGTTCCTAATTAGAAGTTATAAAATTGTGACTAGCTTTTCTTGCTTCTCAGCTTAGTAGAGATAAATCTGGCTTTTGCAAAACAACCCTAGAGCCTAGTTTCCTATTATCAAAAACCCTTTCACTTGTTAGTATTAGTTTGCGAGTACTTAAAGAGTACTCATCGCTTTGTCCCTGGCTATTCCCATGGCCAGACTATAAAGAGGAGTACCTGGAAGATGGACCCCAGGAAGGTTACGACAACTAGGATCATCTCCCATCGTCAGCATTGCATGTGACCCCGAAGATGGAGCTTCGCCTATGCTACCGTTATTATTACCTATTCCGCTGCTTGAAGTTGTATTAAGACTGTATCATGAGATCCTTATTTGTGTAAAACCTTATCTATGGTTTGTAATGGATGATGTACTGTTGTATCCAATTCTATTATGTCTCGCAAAAATGGTAATCCTGGGATTGCGATGTATGGCATAACAGGCATCTGGGATTAAAAATCCGGGTGTTGACAAGTTGGTATCAGAGCCATCCTGACCATAGGAGACCCTAGTTAGACTGGAAGTTTGAATCAAAAACTTAGTTTCAAAACCAAAGGAAGCAAATATTTACAAAAACTTATTCTCATTCTTACCTCTTCGACTCTTTCATAAAAATTCACGCTAGCAAATATTTACAAAAAACTTATTCTCATTCTTACCTCTTGGACTCTTTCATAAAAATTCACGCTACTCCAAAATTATTTCAAAGCTTACATCAAATTTTGCACCCTAGATCACTTTTAGTAAAACTCACAACTACGCTAGTGCACAAATGTAGTGAGTAGTATTCGGTCCCACTGTATCGTAGTTTTCAAAATGGTTCTTAAAACCATCTGTTTTTCTTTGTTGTGGTGTGTGTTGTACTGTGTGCTATGAATGAATGAATGAAAAGCAAGTTACTAGAAAAATCTGAGTCAAACGCTAAACTTTTCAAAATCCCAGAACCTTAGAAATTTCCCTCTTTTCTCATGACCTATCTCAATCTTCAGATGCCACGCGGAGGAAGTGGTTCATACCCAGACCCGATGTTGCAGATTCTGCAAATGTTGACTTCTGACCGCGATGCTGAAAGAGCAGAACGTCAAGCCAACCTAGCCACTCTGCAACAGATAGCTCAGCTAGCCCACAACAACCAAGGCCACGGAAATCAGGACAACCATGGATCTAAGCTCAAGAATTTCCAGAATACCAACCCACCTGTTTTCACTAAGTCTGAACATGTAACACCACGGTTCTGAAAAGGCCGTAGCTTCTATGTGACATGCCAATCCCTCGATCGGTTCATTGGCCCACAATAGAATAAGATGAATAACATAGCAAAATATCTGTGTATCATAAATAACGAAGATCCAGAGTACCATTATTACAATAAAAGTTTAGCTCAAGGCTAGCTCAAATTATTCAGGTAGCAACATAAATAAAGCAAATCCTCCATTCTTCAAATTGCCCACAAGTGAACAAGTGCCGAGTGGAGTACCGTGGCCTAAATCGATTACTCAGAATTGGAATATCCTGCAACATGAAACGTAGCAGCCCCGAAGGGTCAATACATGGAATGTATGGCAAGTAGAGCTATTAAAGGAGACAATAGTGCTAACATCTACATGCATATCTAGCAAGTGGAGCTGTGGCTAGCTTGCATTTGCAAATACCTTTGTCCTACTTTCATAAACAGTTTTTTATTTTCTTTGAAAAGATCCCAATTAAGTTGACCCAACAACATTAAAGAAATTATGAAATTAGAATGAGCGAGAAACATGTCATGGGATCAATATCAAGCAACTCAGTCGTCCATAACCGGGGACACGGCTAATCGATTAGATTATACACCCTGCAGGGGTTAGTACACTTTACCCATGTGACTTGGCCAGCCTAGCTCGTACCATCACACTCATTTTGGGTGATGATAGGGAGAAGTCCAAGAAGAGACCGTTCGGGAAGTAGCTCCCCAATCCCGACGCGCACCGGTCCAACCTACCAAAATTCTACATCTCTGGATACGCGGGTTCGAGTTACCACAACCTACTAAGTCCAACCAACCGCCCATTTCATTATTGGCACATGGTTGTACACGTAAGCTATAAAATAAAGAAGCCAATCATTTTCTCTTTATGCCTGGGTGCCTTTCCGCAATGATACCATCAAAAATTATCAATCCCATCACACCCAGGAGATTCATTGATTAAGTTATTTTAGTTTTCGCAAACCAGCACGTTTAGAAACAACTCTCAGTGATGTAACCCAGCCCTCGTTCATCATAGCATGCTAAGCACATCTACCAACAGTGGTTCATCTACAAGGAAAGCCCTACCACATAATAGGACATAGCATAGCGATAGTATCATCCTACACATGCATCTACAAAATACACGACAATGCATTAAAAATAGTAGGACAACATCATGAACAAAGTAGCATCTACTTGCCTTGGTTGTAGCGGTCAGAAGAACAATGCACACACGAGCAAGCGTTGCACTCGTCACAATCTACACGATACAATTGCAATCATAAACAAACCATCCACAATCATATGCAAACAAAGATGATGCAAGATGCATGCATGACAAGTGGATTGATGCTACAGCAGCATCACATAATCTAATTCAGTATAGCTACTGTATGCATGCATGAAAATTATTTTTAGCGCAAGGAAAACAAGTATGCAATTTATAGTGCTCAATAATAGATTTAGAAGCTAAATAATTCACTAATATTAACATACTGTTTGTAAAATCTTGGAAAAATTCTACTGTGTAGGAAATACTAAATAGGAACAGTACCAATTGGAATTTCTCAAAAAGGATTTATATAACTCCAAGGGTAATTAAAATACTGCAGTAAGCCATTAAATAGATTCTGCGAAGATTATTACTGTAAGCCTAACCTTTTAATTCACTTTGAGATTCCCATTGTTCTACTTATTCCAGGGACATATTATTTGCAATTTTTGGAGTTACAGAACTTATTCTACGAATTAATTACTCTAAAAAGTCTATTAACTCATTTTATTATTCTGGACAAATCTAGCTGTAAAAGTGTAAAACAATGGTACAGCAAGATTCTACTTGAGTTACTGAATTTATACATATTTTATTTGTAATTTTTGGCCCAGTAGATTTAAAGATATGAATTTTGCAAGTTTTGGTCAAATTGTGCCAATTAAATCTATTTAGAAAAATACCCAGTCAACTTTGACTGTTGACCGCGCTGACGTGGCGCTGACTGGGTCAGCGCCCGCGTTGACTGTTCAATGGTTCGATCTGGACCGTTGGATCAAGATCCGATGGCAGGGAGGCACGCGAGAGGGGGAGGCTCACCGGCGGCGGCGGACGGCATCGTTGGCGGCGACTCCGGCGATCCCGGCGGCGGTGCCTCGGCGTACGGGGTCGGGGGCGATGGGGCGGAGGTCGTCGGCGTCGGGGTGGCGGCTGGTGGGGTCGGGGGCGAGCTCGGAAGCCGGCTGGAGGCGGCGGCGTCGGGTGGTGCGGTGACGGCGGCGACGCGGGCGTGCTCCTGCAGGAAGAGAGGGGAGGAGGGGGTCAGTGGGGCGGGGCGAGGTATCGGGAGCTCGCGGGAGAGGCGAGGGAAAGCGCGGCGGCGGCGGGCGGCGCGATAGGGAGAGGGAGTGGTGGCGGCTAGGCTAAGTAGGGGAGGGGGCGACGCGGGGTCGACGCGGATTCTGCGGCAACGGTTGCGGAGTTCAGGGCGGACACGGCGGGCGGCGGCGGCGCCGCCGACAGGTGGGCCCCACCTATCGGTGGCAGGGACGCGGGTGGGCGGCGCATAGCGCCTGGCGCACTGTGGTGCAGGCTGCGCGGCTGCTGTCTACCGCTGCGGGCTGACGCGTCTGGGCCGGCGCGGCCCAGCAGGCTGGCTGGCTGCGCGCCGTTTTTTTTTGTTCTTTTCCCTTTTTTCTTTTTCCTGGCAATTTCCTTATCCGAATTTCTTTTCTGAATCTGTCTAGAACTAAGTCCAAAATTCAGATTTGCATAACTTTTGCTACGGGCTCCGAATCGAGTGATTCAAAGTGCTACGGGTTCGTGGAGGAACTCTCTATGCACCTGGGCCATCCATACACTCAAAATATAAAGTTTTTTACAGAGGCATGGTAAAACCAAGCGTTCAAGTGTAGGCATCAAAATGCTAATGCAAGTGGTTTGATTTGCCAAGAATTTTTTCAAACTGAAATTTTGCATGGATGATCATGATGCAATGACATGGATGATATGCAGTACCAAATCAAAAATTTGGGATGTGACAAGACTAACCCCCTTAAGATGAATCTCGTCCCCGAGATTCAGCGTGGCTAGCAAATAGGTGTGGGTAGTCCTCTCGGATGTCATCCTCACGCTCCCAAGTGGCTTCCTGTTCGGTGTGGTGACTCCATTGTACCTTGCAGTACCTGATCGTCTTGGTGCAGGTAATCCTCTCTGTTGTTTATAGAATCTTGACCGGCTTCTCCTCATAGGTCAAATCATTCTCAAGCTGAACCTCCTCTAGTGGCACAGTGTCTCTCAACGGTGTATCCACCATTTCCGGATGGCACTTCTTCAGCTGGGACACGTGGAACACATTGTGGACGACGGACAGAGCCTCTGGAAACTCCAACTGATAAGCAACTTCTCCTTTGCGTGCTAAGTCCCGATATGGCCCAATAAACCGAGGTGCTAGCTTACCCTTGATTCCAAATCTCTTGATTCCACAAAGTGGCGACACTCTGAGGTATGCTCTATCACCTACCTCATACAGCACTTCCTTGCGCTTGGCGTCAGCGTAGCTCTTCTGCCTTGATTGTGCTACCTTCAGCCTGTCCCTAATCAAGGCGATCTTCTCCTCAGCGTCCTTGATCAAATCAGGTCCAAACAGCTGACGTTCTCCTACTCCATCCCATAGCAGTGGTGTCCGGCACCGCTTCCCGTATAGCACATCGAAAGGTGACGTCTTGATGCTAGTTTGATAGTTGTTGTTGTTGTAGGAAAACTCAGCATACGGCAAATTCTCATCCCAACTAGAACCATGAGCCAAAGTGCAAGCTCTCAGCATATCCTCCAAAATCTGATTTACCCTCTCGGTCTGTCCATCAGTCTGTGGATGGAAGGCTGTGCTAAACTCCAATCTAGTCCCCAATGACTCATGCAGCTGGCGCCAAAAGTGTGAGGTAAATTGGGTGCCTCTATCAGATACAATGCTCTTAGGAACCCCATGTAGGCACACAATCCTGTCCATATAAATCTTGGCCAACTTTGCACTCGTGTAGGTCGTCTTCACCGGTATAAAGTGGGCTACCATGGTCAAATGGTCGACCACTACCCAAATAGAGTCATATCCTGACCTGGTCCTGGGCAATCCTATGATAAAATCCATTCCCACTCTATCCCACTTCCAATCCGGCACTGGCAATGGTTGTAGTAGTCCTGCTAGCTTCTGGTGTTCTGCCTTCACTCGGCTACATACATCACATAAGGCAATATGCTCAGCGATGTCTCCCTTCATGTTGTTCCACCAGAATCTGTCCTTTAGGTCCATATACATCTTCGTATTGCCTGGATGTATGGAGTACGGCGAGTCATGAGCTTCCTGCAGAATCAATTTCCTTATATCCGGATCGTTGGGAACGCACAAACGATCTCCATACCACAAGGTTCCTTGCTAGTCCTCGCGGAATTCTTTTGCTCGATCCTCCTTCATCTTTTCCTTTACTTCATCTATCTCCTTGTCTCCTTCTTGAGCCTTCCTGATCCTGTCCTGTAGCATTGGTTGGACTTCCATTGTTTCCAAGTATCCTTCAGACACTACCTCTAGTCTAAGATCCCTGAATTGCTTGCACAAATCCTCGGGCAATTCCCCAACAGTCAATACATTGGCATAGACCTTCCGGCTCAAAGCATCCGCTACTACATTGGCCTTTCCTGGGTGGTATTGCAGATTCATATCATAATCCTTGATAAGTTCCAACCATCTCCTTTGCCTCATGTTCAGTTCCTTCTGTGTAAATATGTACTTCAGGCTCTTGTGGTCGGTGTACACATCACAGTGTTTTCCCATTAAGTAGTGCCTCCATACTTTGAGCGCATGCACAACTGATGCTAATTCCAAGTCATGCGTGGGATAATTCCTCTCATGGTGTTTAAGTTGCCACGAGGCATATGACACCACTCTCCCATCTTGCATCAGCACACTCCCAAGTCCCTGTCGAGAAACATCACAGTACACTTGGAAATCCTTCTGAAGATCTGGTAAACACAGAACAGGTGCAGTCACTAGTCGACGCTTCAGTTCCTGAAAGCTGGCTTCACACGCATCTGTCCATTCAAACTTTCTCTCCTTCTTCAGAAGTTCGGTCATCGGCTTAGCAATCTTGGAGAAATTTTCAATGAACCTCCTGTAATATCCAGCAAGTCCCAAAAAGCTACGAATATCACCCACATTCTTGGGCGCTTCCCACTCAGTCACTGCAGTCACTTTGCTTGGATCAACAGCAACTCCTTCTCCTGACACCACATGTCCAAGAAATCCAACAGTGTTAAGCCATAACTCACACTTGCTGAATTTGGCATACAGCTTGTGTTCCCTTAGTTTCTCCATAATCAGTCGCAGATGTTTCTCATGCTCAGCATCATCCTTGGAATATATCAGTATGTCATCAATGAACACAACCACGAACTTGTCCTAGTACTCCATGAATACCTTGTTCATCATGGTCATGAAATATGCCGGGGCATTAGTTAGTCCAAAAGACATAACTGTATACTCATATAAACCATACCTAGTGGTCAAAGCGGTTTTTGGTATGTCCTCCTCCCGGATCTTCAATTGGAAGTAGCCCGATCGCAGATCAATTTTGCTAAACACCTTTGCTCCTTCCAGTTGATCAAACAAACCATTTATGTTCGGCAGGGGGTATTTGTTCTTGATGGTCACTTCATTCAGCTAGCGATAGTCCACCACTAATCTCTTGCTGCTGTCTTTCTTTTCCACAAATAGAACGGGTGCACCCCATGACGACGAACTAGGCTGAATGAACCCCTTGTCCAACTGCTCCTTTAGCTGTTTCTTTAGTTCCTTCAGTTCATCCACATCCATCTTGTATGGTCTCTTTGCTATAGGTCCTGTTCCCGGCATCAGATCGATGAGAAACTCCACTTCCCTGTCAGGTGGCATCCCTGGCAGCTCTTACGGAAACACGTCGGGGTAATCCTTAATCACAGGCACAGTATCCATGATAACCCCCTTAAGAGAATTCAGCTTACACCTTCCCGGTCGCACAGCCGACTTGAACCTAATTCTCTTACCATCCAGGGTTTTGAGGGAAACAGCTCACTGTGCACAATCTATGTGTCCCCCATGCATAGACATCCAATCCATACCCAGAATTACATCTAAACCTTGTGATCCCAAAACTACCAGATGTGCAATGAAATTGTGTGCTCCAATCCTCACAGTTAAATCGCGGCATCCCGCGCTAGCTATCATATCCCCTCCAGGTGAACTCACTCTAATAGACTCTTTCACTCCGTAGGTAACTTATACTTATCCACAAATGCCCTTGATATGAATGAATGCGATGCACCAGTATCGAAAAGTATAAGTGCAGGGTGAATGTTGATTGGAAACTTACCAATCACAAGGTCAGGCTCATCTGGGATCTCCTCCACATTCATGTGGTTCACTGTGGCCTTCTGGTTGTTGGTTGGCTTCGGTACCTTCTTCTCCGGACAGTTGTCTGCATAATGCCCCTTCTAACCACACTTGAAGCATGTCACTTCACTAAGATCCTTCTTCACAAAGCTGCGATCACGGTTGCGGTCATGTCCACTGTGTCCTCCAGAATGGTGAGTGTGTCCTCCCTTGTGGTTATGGCGGTTGCTCTTGTGGCTACCATGGCGATGTCCATCGCCTCCATGGTTGTGGCGGTCGTGGCTTCCATGGTCACTCCCCCCATGCTTGGAGTATCCATCATAAGAAGTGCGAGACTTGTGGTGAGAACCAGAGTGGTGATTTTTGCTCTTTCTCTTGCGGTTTTCCACCTGCTTGTGCTTCCCTTCCAAGATCCTGGCCTTGTCCATAAGCTCCTGGAAAGTGGGGCAATAAACCACCAGTAACTACACTAAAAGCTCATCACTGAGGCCATCCAGGAATCTCTCTCTCCTTTTGGCATCAGTGTCAACATCCTCAGGTGCATAACGAGAAAGGTTGTTGAACTCCTCAATGTACTCAGCCACGGTGCAGTTGGTTTGGCGCAAGTTGTGAAATTCCTACCTCTTCAGGCTCAGAACTCCTGAAGACACGTGGTTGGTCCTGAAACCTTCCTCAAACATTGCCCAAGTCACAGTGTCCAGCGGGTGGGTGATCTGAAATGTGTCCCACCAAGAAGCGGCTGGTCCCTCCAGTAGGTGAGCGGCAAACCTCACCTTCTCAGCTCAGTGCACCCAATAGTTACCAGATCCTTGTTGACTGAACACAACCAATCGAGAGCAACCATTGGTTCCGTTGCAGTAGAGAACTTAGCTGGCCTTAGCCTCAGAAACCTAGTGAGAGCATCTCCCTGAGGCTGGTTGTTCCCATTGTTGTTGTTGTTGTGAGCTTCCATGAACTGGGTCATAACTTGGGTCAGCTGTGCCTGAGCTGCCATGAGCTTCTCCAACTCAGTGGGTTGACGACGGGGAGGCATCTGCGGTTCAACACAGGTAAGCTTAGAAAGAATCAACTACGAAAACAGGATTCTACCCATGCATTATGATCAAACAACAACAAAACAATAGCAGACAATCTCAAGCAAGCAACACATCAACAAACAAGTGATCCAGAAACATCCCAGGGGTTATCCTAGCAGTATATATCTACTGAAATTTTTAGAAGAGTTGGCAATGGTTATCTACACAAGAGATCAACAAAGCATTAAAAACAGTCTGCCAGAACAGTCCAGCAGTGTTCACGAATTTTTCTACCTGACTTAAACTCATCAGGAATTTTTTCTGATTTTTGTACATACAGTACAGAGAGTTTCGAACCAACCCTATGTTTTTCAGATTTTTCCCAGATACCAGTAAAATATGAAAAATCGTACAGTACTGCTATATCAGCAGAAAACTGCGACAGGAATAACTCAGACATTGACCAAACTTGCCAGAACTCTTCCATAAAATTCGCACAAATAATCCTGGGATATTGGAGTACACAAATAAGCAACTAAACACTCTTAAACTAACAGTAATTAAGTTTTACATTGATCGAGAATAATTCCTAACGATTTTACCTAACGAAGACTATTTGGTGGACTTCTATCTACTTCTTGAAGAGGTTGCGGTAGGTACTTGCACTCATGCGTTGGCGCTTCTGTCCACGATCCAACCATGGCGGAGGAGTGTACACCTATCCTGAGTCATCACTTGAAATATTAAACTCCACCTCTTCTGGATCCTCCTCTTCTTCTTCATTCTCTGCTGCAACTGCAACAGCTTCATCTCCTCCACCATCATCGTCTCCATCATCATCATCCTCGTCCTCATCATCATCGTTCCCACTGTCATCATCATTGTTGCCATCATCTCCATTGTCATCATCATAGGGTGGATTCAGCTGCGCTTGGAGAGCAGCAATCTGGGCTGCCATATCTTCAATAGTTTGATCCCTTTCCTGGACGGTCCCTTGCAACTGTTGTATGGTCTGTTGTTTTCCTGCACAGTCCCATTAAGTTGAGCTATGGTTGCATCCCTGCCTATCAGGGCATTCTCCAGAACTCCCATAGCTTCATGCAAGGTGTCTATCTCCTGTCCTTGGACCACCATACCATTGCTGGCAAAGTCTGCAATCTCCTTTACCATCATCACTTTCTCAGCTAGAGCTCCATTCTCCCTTTCCATGTCCTCTATGTGCCTCTGACGGGGCGGCATGTTGTTCCTGTCGCCCGGGGTAACCACAATGTTCCCATCTTCATCACGCCTCCCATAGTCACGGTAGGGTGAGTCTGCTGGCAGTAGGTGTCCGACAAGATGGCACTAGCGAGACAGGGCTTCATGCAAGGCCAAGTTTATTCCAAGTCCCCAGTTGCAGTATGTCTTGGTGTAGATCAGATGCACAGGGTTTGGCAAGGCAGCATCCCTGAAGATGAAGGTGGTGATCTGCCATGCATCCTCGCCATATCCATAGGTGTACAGCCTTCTTCCCTTGAACATGGGCAGTGGCAATCCCAATGACTGCGAGAGTTGTGCTAACTGTCTTGCAAAGGGCCTTGGTGACTCCATGGTTGAATACTCAGTCCTGACTTCTCCCATCTATCAATTAAAAGAGGAAAGTGTGAGACTAGCATATGGTAAGAATTTACAAGAGTGAAAGGCATAAGATGAAAGACAGAGTTAATATAGGCTTTAATAATTCTATAGCTTCCTAATCCAAACCTAGGCCACGATCCTACAGTCGACACACGGGCTCTGATACCATCTTGTAACACCACGGTTCTGAAAAGGCCGTAGCTTCTATGTGACATGCCAATCCCTGGATCGGTTCATTGGCCCACAATAGAATAAGATGAATAACATAGCAAAATATCCGTGTATCATAAATAACGAAGATCCAGAGTACCATTATTACAATAAAAGCTTAGCTCAAGGCTAGCTCAAATTATTCAGGTAGCAACATAAATAAAGCAAATCCTCCATTCTTCAAATTGCCCACAAGTGAACAAGTGCCGAGTGGTACCATCACTCTCATTTTGGGTGATGATAGGGAGAAGTCCAAGAAGAGACCGTTCGGGAAGTAGCTCCCCAATCCCGACGCGCACCGGTCCAACCTACCAAAATTCTACATCTCTGGATACGCGGGTTCGAGTTACCACAACCTACTAAGTCCAACCAACCGCCCATTTCATTATTGGCACATGGTTGTACACGTAAGCTACAAAATAAAGAAGACAATCATTTTCTCTTGATGCCTGGGTGCCTTTCCGCAATGATACCACCAAAAATTATCAATCCCATCACACCCAGGAGATTCATTGATTAAGTTGTTTTAGTTTTCGCAAACCAGCACGTTTAGAAACAACTCTCAGTGATGTAACCCAGCCCTCGTTCATCATAGAATGGCTAAGCACATCTACCAACGGTGGTTCATCTACAAGGAAAGCCCTACCACATAATAGGACATAGCATAGCGATAGTATCATCCTACACATGCATCTACAAAATACATGACAATGCATTGAAAATAGTAGGACAACATCATGAACAAAGTATCATCTACTTGTCTTGGTTGTAGCGGTCGGAAGAACAATCCACACACGAGCAAGCGTTGCACTCGTCACAATCTACACGATACAATTGCAATCATAAACAAACCATCCACAATCATATGCAAACAAAGATGATGCAAGATGCATGCATGACAAGTGGATTGATGCTACAGCAGCATCACATAATCTTATTCAGTATAGCTACTGTATGCATGCATGGAAATTATTTTTAGCGCAAGGAAAACAAGTATGCAATTTATAGTGCTCAATAATAGAGCTAGAAGCTAAATAATTCACTACTGTTAACATACTGTTTGTAAAATCTTGGAAAAATTCTACTATGTAGGCAATACTAAATAGGAACAGTACCAATTGGAATTTCTCAAAAAGGATTTATATAATTCCTAGGGTAATTAAAATACTGCAGTAAGCCATTAAATAGATTCTGCGAAGATTATTGCTGTAAGCATAACCTTTCATTCACTTTGAGATTCCCCTTGTTCTACTGATTCCAGGGACATATTATTTGCAATTTTTGGAGTTACATAACTTATTCTACGAATTAATTACTCTAAAAAGTCCATTAAATAATTTAATTATTATCGACAAAATCTTGCTGTAAAAGTGTAAAACAATGGTACAGCAAGATTCTACTTGAGTTACTGAATCAATACATATTTAATTTGTAATTTTTGGCCCAGTAGATTTAAAGATATGAATTTTGCAAGTTTTGGTCAAATTCTGCCAATTAAATCTATTTAGAAAAATACCCAGTCAACTTTGATTGTTGACCGTGCTGACATGGCGGTTAACGTGGCGCTGACTGGGTCAGCGCCCGCGTTGACTGTTCAACGGTCCGATCTGGACCGTTGGATCAAGATCCGATGGCAGGGAGGCACGCGAGAGGGGGAGGCTCACCGGCGGCGGCGGACGGCAGCGGTGGCGGCGGCTCCAGCGATCCTGGCGGCGGCTCGGCGTACGGGGTCGGGGGCGACGGGGCGGAGGTCGTCGGCTGGCGGGGTCGGGGGCGAGCTCGGCAGCCGGCTGGAGGTGGCGGCTTCGGGTGGCGCGGTGACGGCGGCGGCGCGGGCGTGCTCCTGCGGGAAGAGAGGGGAGGAGGGGGTCAGTGGGGCGGGGCGAGGTCGCGGGAGCTCGTGGGCGAGGCGAGGGAAAGCGCGGAGGCGGCACGCGTGCTTACCGTAGGCGGCGGCGGGCGCGGATTCGGCGGCGGGCGGCGCGATAGGGAGAGGGAGTGGCGGCGGCTAGGCTAAGTAGGGGAGGGGGCGACGCGGGGTCGACGCGGATTCCGCGGCGGCGGTTGCGGAGTTCGGGGCGGACACGGCGAGCGGCGGCGGCGCCGATAGGTGGGCCCCACCTGTTGGTGGCAGGGGCGCGGGTGGGCGGCGCATAGCGCCTGGCGCGCGGGCGCGCTGTGTTGCGGGCTGCGCGGCTGCTGTCTCCCGCTGCAGGCTGACGCGGCTGGGCCGGCGCGGCCCAGCAGGCTGGCTGGCTGCGCGCTGTTTCTTTTTTTTTGTTCTTTTCCCTTTTTTCTTTTTCCTGGCAATTTCCTTATCTGAATTTCTTTTCTGAATCTGTCTAGAACTAAGTCCAAAATTCAGATTTGCATAAATTTTGCTACGGGGCTCCGAATCGAGTGATTCAAAGTGCTACGGTTTCGTGGAGGAACCCTCTATGCACCTAGGCCATCCATACACTCAAAATATAAAGTTTTTGACAGATCCATGGTAAAACCAAGCATTCAAGTGTAGGCGTCAAAATGCTAATGCAAGTGGTTTGATTTGCCAAGAATCCTTTCAAACTGAACTTTTGCATGGATGATCATGATGCAATGACATGGATGATATGCAGTACCAAATCAAAAATTTGGGATGTGACAGAACAACCCTAGACACCGATCATTGGCTGCAAACCATGGAAAATAACCTAGAAGTCGCTGGAGTGGAAGCCAACAAGAAAGTTCTGTTCGCCACCCACTATCTAGCCGGAGATGCCAGGGCATGGTGGAACAGTGTTCGCGCAATGACCGGAGGCCAGATGATGACCTGGGAGGAATTCAAGGTCAAGTTTAGCAGAACCCATGTGCCACCGGGTTTGATCAAGAGAATGAGAGACGAGTTCCGAGAACTGAAGCAAGGAAGGATGACCGTAGTAGAATACCGTGACAAATTTTTGTCATTAGCTAGGTATGCCCCGGATGAGATCGACACCGAAGCCAAGAAGAAGGAGAGATTCATGGTCTGCATGATGAAATGCAGACAGTGTTAGTCAATATCCCCTTTGCTGATATTGAAGCCCTTGTCGACTCTGCCATCCAAATGGAAGGAAAGATCAACCAAGCCAACGAGAACTGCAAGCGTCGCATGCTGCACCAGCCAGGAACCCATCAGACCCCAAAGTATCGCCCTAACCCATCTCCCGTATTTGCCCCAAGAACCCACAGACCCCCGATGAACCGTCCGACATATCCCAACCGTGGAAACCCTAGGCCCGGAGGAAATCACAACAACCCCGGCAACTCTAGAAATTTCAACCGTGCCCCACCCAAGTTCAACACCAACAATGCTGCCACCAACACCAACACTGCCCCGAGGACTGGAAGCAATGTTGTGCCTGTAGCAGCCAAGGACAAGTCGCAAGTGACTTGTTATGACTATGGAAATAAGGGCCACTATTCCACTGAGTGCCCCAACAAGAAGAATGCCGCAGCACCCAATGCCAATGCCCCAGCTCAGCAGCAGCGTCGTGTTCAGCCTGGAAGAAGGTTTGCCCCAGGGAATTCACTCAACCGCAATGGCCGTCTTTTTCTCATGCATGCTGAAGAAGCTCAGGAAGCGCCAGACGTCGTGCTGGGTATGTTTTCTGTTAATTCAGTACTTGCAAGAGTGTTGTTTGATTCTGGTGCATCGCACTCATTTGTCACCGAAGAATTTGCATGCACTAGTAAAATTCAACCAACCAAACTGAAGCATGTCATGATTGTTCAAATTCCCGGATCAACCACCAAGGCTAGGCAAATTTGCAAAGCCGTCCCTATCCGAATCCATGGCATAGATTTTTATGCTAATCTTATAGTACTCTGAACTAAAGGTTTGGAAGTAGTACTAGGAATGGATTGGATGTCCAAACATAAAGGATTGATTGACTGTGCCAAGAAAGCCATAACCATGACCAGTACATCCAGAATATCCGTCGAGCATATATCTGAAACCTTACCTCGCCAATTCAAGTGCAACAAGAGTATAGCCCAACCTACCATTGACCAAGTCCGGATAGTCTGTGAATACCCTGATGTATTTCCAGATGTTTTGCCCGGTATGCCCCCAGATCGGGATATCGAGTTTATCATTGAACTAATCCCCGGAACTGGACCCATAGCCCAGAGACCATATAGTATGAACCCGTCGGAACTAGAGGAACTGAAGAAGCAACTGGATTCCATGTTGGAAATTGGACTGATTCAACCAAGTGCGTCACCTTGGAGGTCACCTGTCTTGTTTTTGGACAAGAAAGATGGAGGTAACCGTTTGTGTACGGATTATCGGAAGTTGAATGATGTCACCATCAAGAACAAATACCCCTTGCCCAAGATAGAAGATTTGTTTGATCAGTTGACCGGTGCCAAAGTGTTTTCTAAGATTGATCTTAGGACTGGCTATCATCAACTCAAGATTCGTACGGAAGATATTCCCAAGACTGCCTTTACCACTAGATATGGATTGTACGAGTATACCGTTATGTCTTTTGGATTAACCAATGCCCCCGCTTATTTCATGAATCTCAAGAATAAGATTTTTATGGACTTCCTGGATAAGTGTGTCGTTGTTTTCATCGATGATATTCTGATTTATTCCAAATCATAAGAAGAACATGAGCTACACCTAAGGACCATTCTTGGAACCCTTAGAGAGCATCAATTGTATGCCAAGTTTAGCAAATGGGAATTCTGGTTATAGGAGGTAGGATTCCTCGGTCACATTGTATCATCCGGAGGAATTGCCGTTGACCCTGCAAAGGTGAAATATGTCGAAGATTGGCAAGCCTCAACCACTCAAACCCAAGTTCGTGCATTTCTCGGATTGGCGGGATACTACCGCAAGTTCGTAGAAGGATTCTCGAGTATCGCCAGACCCATGACCCAATTGCTGAAGAAGGACAAGAAGTTTGAATGGACCGACAAATGTGAAGCGAGTTTTCAAGAACTCAAGAGGAGATTGATTTCAGCCCCAATCTTAATCATGCCGGATATCACGAAGCCCTTCGATGTGTATTGTGATGCATCCAAGATCGGTCTCGGATGTGTACTAATGCAAGAAGGCAAAGTTATATCTTATCTATCTCGACAACTGAAACAACATGAGCAAAATTACCCAACCCATGACCTCGAACTCGCAGCCGTAGTTCTAGCTCTTAAGACATGGAGACATTACCTGATGGGAAATCGTTGTGAGATCTATACGGATCACAAGAGTCTGAAGTATATATTCACTCAGAAGGAGCTGAATATGAGACAGAGAAGATGGATTGAGCTAATCAAGGATTACGATCTGGCCATTCACTATCACCCTGGTAAAGCCAATGTGGTAGCAGATGCCCTTAGCAGATTGCCGTGCCGCTTGAACTCCATGATCTTGAAGGAGCAACCAAGATTGCACAAAGAGATGGAAGATTTTCGAATGGAATTAGTAAGTGAAGGATTTTTGACTAGCATAGAACTCTAGCCCACTTTGATCAGTCAGATTAAAGAGGTGCAGAAGGGAAATGCTAGTATCGACGGAATCAAGCGTCGTATCGGTACAGGCAAAGTACCCGGATTCACCGAAGACGAAGAAGGAGTTCTGTGGTACAAAGGACGCCTTTGTGTACCATCAGATTCTGAGTTGAAAGAAGTTATTCTAACGGAGGCTCATGATACTCTTTATTCTATCCATCCCGGAGGAACTAAGATGTATCAAGATTTAAAAGAGCAATTTTGGTGGCATAAGATGAAGAGAGAAATCGGAAGCTATATCGCCAAGTGTGATATATGTCAGCGAGTCAAGGCAGGACATCAAAGACACGCTGGATTGTTGCAACCATTGCAGATTCCAGAATGGAAATGGGATTCCGTTGGAATGGACTTTATCACTGGACTGCCTACTTGTAGTAGGGGAAATGACTTTATCAGGGTCATAGTGGACCGATTGTCCAAAGTCGCCCATTTCTTACCCATCAAGACCACATATCAGAGTTCGAAGCTAGCGGAGTTATACATCGCTAGAATAGTTAGTTTGCATGGAGTCCCCAATAACATCGTATCGGATCGAGGAACTCAGTTTACCTCGAGATTCTAGAAGAAAGTTCAAGAAGGTTTAGGAACCCGCCTAGATTTTAGCACCGGATATCACCCTCAGACCAATGGACAAATGGAGCGAGTAAATCAAATACTCGAAGATATGCTAAGAGCATGTGAGTTAGAATATGGATCTAAGTGGGAAGACTGTCTGCCATTCGCAGAATTTTCATACAACAACAGTTATCAAGCTAGTTTGCAAATGGCCCCATTTGAATTTATGTACGGAAGAAGTGTCGCACCCCTTTGAACTGGTCAGAAGTAGGAGAGAGTCAGATTTTCGGACCCGACATCCTACGAGAAGCAGAAGAGAAGGTTCACAAGATTCGTGAGCACCTCAAGACTGCCCAGTCCAGACAGAAGAGTTACGCCGACAAGAGACGTAGGGACCTCGCCTTCAACATAGGAGATTTTGTGTATCTGAAAGTGTCACCATTGAAAGGAATGCAACGTTTCCAACTCAAAGGAAAGTTAGCCTCAGATATATCGGACCCTTCAAGATTTTGAACCGTCGAGGAGAAGTGTCGTACCAATTGGAACTACCTGAAGAGATGTCAGCCGTGCACAATATGTTCCATATCTCGTTACTTCACAAGTGTCTCGAAGTCCCAGAGAAGACCGAAGTGTTCAAAAACATCGATCATCGGACCATAGAGATCAACGATGACCTGACCTATCGCGAAGTACCCATCCGTATTTTGGAAGAAGCTTTCAGAACTACCTGAACCCGAAGCATCAAGTTTCTCAAGATTCAGTGGAGCAACCACACAGAAGAGGAAGCTACCTGGGAGCGCGAAGATCACATCAGGACAGAGTTTCCCGGTCTCTTCAAATCCTAGGTAATATTTTTCGTCCTTTTTCAAATCTCGGGACGAGATTTTGTTTAAGGGGGGAAGGTTTGTAACATCCCAAAAATACTAAACTTGGATCATCAAAATGAGGGTTAACAAAAACTTCTCTAAAATAAAAATAGGAAAGCATGCATGGTGTATGCATTTCATTTGGAATTCTTTTGAATTGCCTTGTTTGTGTGTTCCTTTCCTTGTAATGGATTCTTAGGTGAAATAAACATCATCTAAACAATTCCCAAACTTTTCTCAAAGACAAGTAAATCAAAACAAATAAAATAAGGGAATGGTCATTTTGACCAATTTAACTCCCATACCTACTTTGGCTGTCCCAAACTTTCAGAACTTAAAAGAAACTTTTCTGGATCTTTGCACCCCTTGATTGTACTCATAACAAAGTATCAAGGCCCACTTTGTGATCATCCAGAAACTTTCAAATGCATAGTTTAAATGACAGTTCAAAATTGAATCTTTATCATATGGGAAGATCCCACTTTTTCAAAAACCACCCAAACAAGCTCAACTTTCAAAACCCAAGCATCTGCAGACTCACCAGCACCAACCTAGCACACCCACCAAAAATCTTTTCAAAATTCAAAACTTGAATTCTTGCGGCCATTCCATCAAACACCTTGCAGATACAAATCAAACAAAATCCAAACACTATTGTGAGCAGTGATTGAAGCCTAACTTGTTCCCTCTCTAGCTCACAACCATCTCAGTAGATCATCTAGCAAGTTAAACCAAGCACTAGCCTCACTGTAAGCTGGGCAATGACATCAATGGTGAACAGCCGAAGCTCACCTTGCCACCCCAGTGGAGACAGCAAGCTAGGAGAAGAAACACGCCTAGAAAACATGTCTGGGAGGCAGCCCACCGTCCATCGCCACTCCCTGTCCCAGCCGCGAGCGTTGCCAAATCCTAGACCACACGCACGGATCGCGCCCAGCTCGCCAGCAACCATGCCGAGCATGCGCCAGAGCGCCACGCTCGACCGACGCCCACAGACCGCGCGCCGCCCTCGCCGCGTGCATACATGATCGCCACCAACCCAGGAGACCGCCAGACATCCCCGTTCGCCGCCCCATGCCGCACAGCCATCGCTCGACATCGAAGACGCCACCTCTGTCGCGCAGAGCATCGCACGTTCCAGACCAAACCGCACTGCCCCTACGCGCTCATTAAAGTCGTAGAGCATTGCCAGGAGACCACCAAGCGATCGCCACCGCCGGCCATGCCTCTAGCCGTCCGTAGCCGTGTCGCCACCGTCGTCTGCCCATCCCGTTCGGTATCGTCGTCGCGACTATAAATAGAGGCCACCCCCAGCCGAAATGAACACACCATCTCACTCCCCTCTCATCACTGATCGTACCACCCTGTTCCCGGAGCAAGGCGAGCATCACTTCGTCGGAATTTCACCAGAGCCTGTCGCTGCTGGAGAAGAAGGGGGCCAGCGATTGGAGCCGCCCCAGGAGAAGCTGCCGGTACCAGGAGGTTCGTCGTTTGCTCGCCTCGCTGACCCTCGCTTGAGCCCCGGTGAGCCCCCAACGACCCCCACCTACCGCGCTAGGTTTCTGTCTCGCCGGCGTTGCCCAACGTCAACGATGACCCTCAGTCGTTGGATTAGAACCAGATCGAACGCACCACATCGCCCCATACCGCTTCGCACCCCCCTGTCTCACTGACGCGTGGGGACAGCGACTTAACCATCCCGCGTAAGCGCTGTGCTTAGCAGGCCGGCCCAGTACCGCTTCCCGCGCAGCCCGGTTATTTGAATTAAACCTTTTCCATTTTATTTCAAACACACTTCTATACCCAGTTTCAAAAATCAACCCAGGTCGATTCAGTGAACCAAATGGAATGAAATGAATTTTGTTAGAAAGATATCGAAATGCTGAATCCAAGCCCATTGGATTCAAGTCATTTGGATCTATAGATCATCCATGGTAAAAATAACAAGGCAGAAGCTTTTCTGCATTCAAACATTTTTCAAATTTAAACCATAATAGCTTTTGAGTTGATTCCAACTCTCAAAAATCACATTTAACCATACCTTTCAGAATATATAAAAATATATAGGTTTACTTATAGAAATAAGGTTCAAGTAATAAAAGAATGCCACATAGGCATTTCTAGCCACTTTAATTAAATAAAATAAAAGAGAAAAACCTTATTAAATTGTGACACCACTTTAAATCACATTCCCATGTACTGAAATATGTGGTGATGACATGTGTCAACATGATCCCATGTTTGGTTTGGAGAATATTAAATCTTAAGTAGTTTTTCAATGAGTAGAATTACATTTCTAAAAATAAAAGGAATTAAACCAAGATTTAATCTTGTAATGTTAGTGATGATGCTAGATCATCTATAGGACCCTTGTGTGTGATGAATGCAAGTAGTTAAGTATTGATTGGTGATTGTGTACCTCGTATTTATTCATAGACGCTAGTACCGACCAAGGATACGAGAAGGAAGGAGGATTCTACGAAGAAGAAGCCGAGGAGAACCTCAACCACTGCTCTGCAGAAGGCAAGCCTAATGCTACTAGTTGAATGTGCAAGATATTAACCTTGCAAGCTAACAATTGCAATTTAGCAAGCTTAGACTGATATTGATGCAAGCCAATACTTGTTTGTCACCATGCCAACTATATGCTTTAAGCATAGATGATCCTACCCACTTGATAAACCAATCCTAGTTTTACCTACAAGCTTTATACTTTATTTCTTTATCAAAGCTAGTACTTAGAGCTTACTTAAGTGAATTATAGATACTAGAAAGATATGTGAAGGTTGCATAAAGAGCATAAAATTTGGCCTAAGCTAGATAATCTTGATGTCATCCTAAGGCATGAGATTGAACTTAGTTGAAACTCCACTTGTTTACCACCCCTCATTAGTACTTACCCCCATTTGTAGATGCTAGTGCTAAGCATAAAACTTTATCAACTTTAGATGGGAATACTTGGTGGAAAAATGGTTATGAAAACCTTGGAATGATGGATCATTCTATTTAAATGTTTTGGACATGTGTTTTCGAACACCTGATGATTATGGTGATGAAAATGTTGAGGCATGAGCCTTAGACCTTTATAAAACTGATGGTTGTCTGGATGCGATACCATTCCAATTTTCTCGTACAACCACAATACCCGAAGATTGGGTAGGGCTTGACTGGAAACTTATATACCTTAGTATTAGTTCCCTCACGGCCAAGGTCTGAGCTGAGGCTACCTTGTGAAGATTGTCCACCTGTGCAGTACCCAAGATGACAGTTGGTCATGGTTGGGAGGCCAAACTCACAGGAGAGGTACTTATACTAGGGCGTGTAATGGAAAGGTTAGGATTGATTATCCGCATACTGAGTATGGTGAATTCAGGATTTGTTCCTGACGGATGTATCTAATGTTGTGGTGAAAGTGTACAATCTCTGCAGAGTGTCAAACTATTCGAATAGCCGCGTCCGCGGTTATGGACAGTTGGAGTGGCCACACTATTCCCCCGTCAGATGTTTTCAAAAGACTTGTGAAATGAATTGAGACTTTGACTTGACCACAACAGGGTTGTGATATGAAATACAAGTTCCTAATTAGAAGTTATAAAATTATGACTAGCTTTTCTTGCTTCTTAGCTTAGTAGAGATAAATCTGGCTTTTGCAAAACAACCCTAGAGCCTAGTGTCCTACTATCAAAAAATCCTTTCACTTGTTAGTATTAGTTTGCGAGTACTTAAAGAGTACTCATGGCTTTGTCCCTAGCTATTCCCATGGCCAGACTATGAAGAGGAGTACCTGGAAGATGGACCCCAGGAAGGTTACGACAACTAGGATCATCTCCCATCGTCAGCATTGCCTGTGACCCCGAAGATGGAGCTTCGCCTACGCTACCGTTATTATTACATATTCCGCTGCTTGAAGTTGTATTAAGACTGGATCATGAGATCCTTATTTGTGTAAAACCTTATGTATGGTTTGTAATGGATGATGTACTGTGGTATCCAATTCTGTTATGTCTCGCAAAAATGGTAATCCTGGGATTGCGATGTATGGCATAACAGGCATCTGGGATTAAAAATCCGGGTGTTGAAAGATCTTGAGATTATTATGTTGGTTTGATTAATGGTTTTGTCTTTATGATTCTATCATGTTTGTGTTGTTTGTGATCTTGCATGCTCTCCGTTGTTAGTAGCTATCTTGGCTGAGTAGTTGCACGTGACTCCAAGGGTTGGTATTTATGCTCGATAGTGGGTTCATGCCTCTAGTTTCCAAGAGAAGTGACAGAAATCTCTTCGATTTTAGATGTGATGTTGCTACTAGGGGGAAAACAACGGTCTCTTGTTCATGGAACATGTGGAGTGTTTACCTTACACACTTTGCTTAAAGCAGTTGTTTGTTTCTTGCAACTTAATACTGGAGGGGGTTCGTATCATAACCTGAAGGTGGACTTCTAGTCATAGATGAAGTTGGATGGCGGTCTATGTATCTTGTTGTATTGCCCAATCGAATCTCTTAGGATATTTCTGACTAGTAATTGCATTGTTGTCAATTGCCCTGCTGTAATTTGTTTACCCTTCATGCCATGTTGTTTATCTAAGGAGAGCACCTCTAGTGAACTATGGACCCCGGTACAATCTTTACCATTGATACATCTTCCACTGTTACTTGTTTACTTGCTGCAAACCATTACCTTCCACACCATACGTTTAATCCTTTGTTACAGCAAACCGGTGAGCTTGACAACCTCACTGATTCGTTGGGGCAAAGTCTTGAGTTTGTGTTGTGCAGGTCTCCGCGTTGCTTGCAACACATGTGTGACGTTTCCTTCCTCCTTCTGGTTCAATAACCTCGGTCTCTACTGAGGGAAGATTTGCTGCTGTGCTCATCACACCTTGCTCTTGGGGTTTCCAACGAAGTACTCCACACCAGCGCATGAACGCTACTAACTATTGACAGAATAAGTGTATCCATGTCATGTCTATGCGTATATGAACCTATAGGGTCACACACTTAAGGGGCTGGAAGTCTAATGAGGATTAGATCTGAATTAGACGAGGCTTAGGCTACTAATGGCTGCTAATGTAGAAGCCCACTAGGGACGCCTATATAAGAGAGGGTGGGGCGAGCTGACCAGGGTTATACCATTCCTCCCAGCCGCCACTCCTCACGCCTATGTTGCACGCGTGGACCTAGCAGTCCGGCGTCTGACGCTTCTACCCCGCACGTGTGGATACCTCGGAGGTGCTGCATCTGTAGCACTTGGACGAGCCGTGCAAGGGGAGCTACTCGTGGGACGAGGACAAGAAGGAGACGTAGAACATCTACACTACCTCAACGCGCTTCATCAAGTTCCGCAACTGCGCATCTAGTGGTAATCCTGTGATCTATGACAACAGTAATCCTGGTTTACGCAGTAGAAAATTTTGATTTGCGCTAGTGTAGCCTACCCGTATCCCTTCACCTTCTAATGAGAGTAACTCTTTACCTCTTACATTATTTGATTGTCTCTCGTGCTTACCAAAGGAGGATGAATGTTATGTTCCTGTGGATTCTTTTGAAATATCTGCTATGGGTAAAACTTGTGATAATAGTTATGCTCATGTTATCTATGATAATCCTATATTTGTGCCTAACTTTGAAATTCATGGTACTAAAGAGTTTTGATTATAAAATGTTTATGATAAAGCTCTAGATGATGGTCCTATATTGAATGATCGGTCTTCTGGTTATAAAATTGTTAAAAGTGGGTTTGAAGGTTTTAATCCCACTATTTTTTAGCTTGAAAAAAAATATGTGTTTGTAGATCATGAAAAGAATACTTTATGTGATAGTTATATTGTTGAGTTTATTCATGAGGCTACTCAAAATTATTATGATAGAGAAAAATATGGTTGTAGAAGTTTTCATGGTACTAAAACACCTCTCTATGCGCTAAAAGTTTTGAAGTTGCTCTTGTTTTATCTACCCATTCTTGTTACTATGTGCTTCTTTGATTTATTTTATTATAGGATTCCTATGCATAGGAAGTGGGTTAGACTTAAATGTGTTTTAATTTGCTTCTTGATGCTCTCTTTTACTTCAATTCATATTTCTTACGTGAGCATCTTCTCAAACTATCATGCCTAACTTAAAGGCGTTAAAGAAAAGTACTTATTGGGAGATAACCCAAAAGTTTTCTTGAGTCTTGGAAGTTATTACTTCAATAATGACCTCTCCTTATATTTTTTGTTTGCTTTTTGTGCCAAGAATAACCTCTAATGAGAGGGAAATAAGACTTGGGGAGTTGCTGTCCCGAAACAGATTTTTGTGCTCCACCGTAAACATTCGTGTAAAATCTCTCTAAGTCAGATTGAGTTGATATTTTCTGAATAAATCCCCCATTATGTTAGCTAACTTTCGTTAGTTCAACACTTTTTGATTTTAGCAACAGATGGTCTTTGAAAAAATCGGTTTCTACCAGCTGGTCTGTTTTGACAGATTTTTGCCATTATTTGCATTTGCTTCTTATTAATTCCTTTTTGGGTACTTTTTGGGAACTTGAGCTTTTTCAGGGAATTGCTACAGTATCTTACTCCCTCCGTTTCAGGGCTTAAGGCGCACACGCTTTCTAAAGCAAAGTTTGACCGAAAGAATTGAGCAACAAAATCTTGATTATATTGTACATAATTAGTACCGTTGGATTCGTATTGAAAAATAATTTTCAGTGATACTAGTTTTATACCAAAACTCTTTACGTATTTAGAGTAATTCTTGGTCAAAGAAAAAACACGCAAAACGAGGACGCCTTAAGCCCTGAAACGGAGGTAGTATGTTTCTAGTGAAAGTTTTCTATTCTAAAGCTAAGCCTAAAGGTCTATTATCTTTTGAATACACTAATGTTGCTAATGAAGATTGTGTGAAGTTTTGTATGAAGGAAAATTTTCAGGTGTAGAGAAAGAATGATGTAATGAGATGAAGAATGGACAAAAGCTCAAGCTTGGGGATGACACCCCGTGTCACCCAAGAAATATTCAAGAGGTACAAGTGTCAAAGCTTGGGGATGCCCAAGGCATCCCCTTCTTTATCAATAAAAAGCTCAGGTCTTTCTAGACACTTTGTTTTTACTGTTTCATGCACAGTTGTGTTGTTCTTGTAGCATCTTAGTTTTTGTTTGGTTTGGTTAGTTTGCTTGAATAAAGTAGTTTGGACCCCCGTTCTCGCTGTGTTGTTTCAAATAAGTTGATTGGTGTTCGACAGGAGTAGAAAGTTCTTGCTTGAATAGTACAAGAGGAGCTTTCTTTGACTGTGACTTAGACTTTAGCATGTCATGCTAGGTGTTGTTTTGACCTTATGCTTAGTGATTATTGTTGTAGCATGACTTGTTCCAAACAATTGGGATTGCTTAATGTGCCTTGAAGGAATCATGCATTGTTTTAGCATACAAAAGCATAGTATTATGGTATGCTCCTTTGATGATTTGTTTGGGTTGACTTGGCACATGCTCACACCATGTTAAGGATATGAACAAGTCACCATAGCCTCTATGATCATTTAGTCCTTGACTTGTAGTACCACTTTATGCTTTGATTAGTAATGTTTTGTCGCTCTGCATGATTATGGCCATTATTGCTCTCTTAGTTGGTCGCTCCCGGTCTTTTGCTAGCCTCCACTTGTATAAGTTCTACTCATGCATCCAACTCCCAAGAAACCAAGTTATTCCAAAGTGTCCACTATAAATTCCTATGCATGGTGTGTTACACCATTCCAAGTATATTCTTGTTTTCATCTATCTTCCAATTAAAAAGTATTTTGTTATGTTAAAACTTAGTGATTAAATCTCTCACGAACTTGATGGCACCCTTTATTTTTCTTGCCCCTAATAAACTTGAACCATTGTGTCATCTATGTTGTATATGCTTGCACTTATACGTTGGGATTAGCAGAATCATGCTATCATGGGGAACGCTTTCAATATTGCACTTATACATTGTACACATTTGATATCATGCTCTTTTGTCTATGGATGTCATCGGTGTGAAATGAAAGGGGAGCTTGTAAGTCCACGGAGTTATGAATCTGTGTTAGAGAAACGCCTGGGCCTCTAGACTAAGCCATGCCTAATCATGGTGGAAACTTGCAGCATCACCATAATGATATCTATGAAGCATTCTTCTGATAAAAAAGAGATAGAAAAAAGAGATTGAGAAAAAGAAAAAATATGAGAAAAGAGGAAAGAGAGAAAAAGCACCATTTTCCCATGGTAAATAAGAAGATTGCTGATATGCTCATTGTCTGCTTGCCTTGTCATTTTTATTATGGGATAGCTCATGTATCATGTGCAAGAGGTACCCCGTTGGCGGTTCTCTATGATACACATGTACTTACTATGACAAGAACTTGCAAGTAACTAAACTTAAGTAGCATAAGGAGTGGCCCTCGTATTCAAGGGACATGAGATTGCCAACTTATACTTTGTCAAGCATATACTCCATAGTTTGTTCACTTTAACCTTAATCACTTCAAGATGCTTATGATAGGGGCAATGAGGGCTAAAAGCTAAAAAGTACCATAATTTTTGGAAGCTCTTTATGAAACTTGAAATCCCATGCTTCCCTATATGAAGGGCCTTTCTTCCACCATTATATTGAGTCTTCACTATCCTTAGGAACCAATTAAGAGAGAATAGTTGTCATTCTTAGTTTTATGTGCATTCTCCCAAAACTTATTGATTGATGCATATTGTTGATATTACTTGTTCTTGTGCTATTTGTATCTAGTCACTCTTATGAACTTTGAAGGTGTCATATGCATCTATTTGCTACTCCATGAGGGACAAGCTGAATGCCACTATGCTATGTTTTCTATATGTGAAACAAACCAACATTTTTGAATGCATGCTATTCATGATCTCTGTTTGTAACCTTTCATGTTGCATGCATAGTTACTTTGTCTTATTGTTAGAACTCCATCTTTCATGCTTATGCTTAGAGTTCTTTGATCCCAGATTTCAATGCTTGCAAATGGTTTGATCTTGATTTTGATGGTGCATGTCACCTCAAAAACTATTCTTTTTATCACTTACCTACTCGAGGACGAGCAGGACTTAAGCTTGGGGATGCTTGATACGTCGGAAACGTATCTATAGTTTTTGGTGTTCCATGCTTGTTTAGTATATACTTCGCTTTGCGTTGTCTACACTTTGAGGTGTTTTTATATGTTTTCTGGTACTAACCTATTAACAAGATGTCATAGTGTCAGTTCCCTGTTTTCTTCTGTTTTTGGTTTCAGAAAGGCAGAAAATCAATATTCTTGGAATTGGACGGGACAAAATCCAAAGTCAATATTTTACCGTGGGGAACACGAAGCCAGAATACGAGACGGAGGGGAGCCACCAGGAGGCCACACCCCCTGGCCGCATGGCTAACCCTAGCCCACGCCTGGGGGGTGCGTCGCCCTGGCTGCCCCTGCCTCGCCTCTTCGCCTATAAAGACCCCCCCCTGATGCAGAAACCCTAAGTACCCGATCAATATTCCACAAAACTGTCTATAGCCGCCGCCACCATCGTCCCTAGATCGGGAGGATCTGAAGCTCTTCCCGACACCCTGCCAGAGGGGAGATCATCCCAGAGGCCTTCTTCTTCATCATGCCAGCCTCCGGTATGAAGTGTGAGTAGTTCCACCTTGGACTACGGGTCCATGTAGTAGCTAGATGGTTGTATCTCCTCCTTTGTGCTACCATGTTTAGATCTTGAGAGCTTCGTTCATGATCAAGATCATCTATTTGTAATCATGCATGTTTTGTTTGGCGGGGATCCGATGGACATTGAGATTACTATGTTAGATTAATTAATGGTTTTGTCTTATTGATTCTATCATGTCTGTGTTGTTTGTGATCTTGCATGCTCTCCGTTTCTAGTAGCTATCTTGGCCGAGTAGATGCTAGTGACTCCAAGAGGGGTAAGTTTTGCTCGATAGTGGGTTCATGCCTCTATATAATCTAAGGGAAGTGACAGAAATCTCTAAGGTTGTAGATATGTTGTTGCCACTAGGGAGAAAACAATGGTCTCTTGTTCATGGAACAAGCGAATTGTTTACCTTACACACTTTTCTTAAAGCAGTAATCTGTTGCTTGCAACTTAATACTGGAGGGGGTTCGGATGATAACCTAAAGGTGGATTACTAGTCATAGATGCAGTTGGATGGCGGTCTATGTGTCTTGTTGTATTGCCCAATCGAATCTCATAGGATCATGAATGTCTAGTATTGCATTGTTATGCCTTGCTCAGTCCAGTCAATTGCCCTGCTGTAATTTGTTTACCCAGCATGCCAAGTTTGTTTATCTTAAGGAGAACACCTCTAGTGAACTATGGACCCCGGTCCAATCTTTACCATTGATACATTGCGGTGACCCAGCATACCACTGCATGATGTAGTACACTATAGTCGTTGACATAACACCAATGAAACACTGTTAACTAGTATTACATCCCTCGGAGTGGTACAACAAAAATACAACAGGTCTAAGACATGACTATAGGTTACAACTCAACTATTTACACAAGATCCAGAGAATACTCTAGGTTAAAGAGAGAGAAAGAAACTTCTTACAAAGAAGAATCAGAAATAAACAACTCAAAAACTATCATACTATCAAGACTAGTATCTTAACTAATGCTCTGGAATTGCTGCTATTGCAATACACTACAGAAATAGGTTCTATGGCTAGGTATTATATTCCTAGCTAATCAATAACTTCATCTTCACTTGAGTTGATGTATATGTTGACTTTCTTGACTTCATTGAAGAGCTGCAGCTTTTGATGATGATTCCTGGAGCATGACTTGATGTAGACGTCGTCTTAATGGCTTCATAATCTAGCAAGGGTTAAGAAGATACGTTGAGTACGAGCGTACTCAGAAAGTTTACTAGAAAAGGAGTGTTTGATGCACTATAACTACAGCCAGAGACCATAGGTCATAGGCAATGCAGGTTTTCGTAAACATTTCTTCAAAGGTTGCTTTTATTCTGAAAAGCTATGTCCGTCAGCCTTCACGGCTTTACCAGAACTTTCATGGAGTTCCTTTGCCGCCGCTTTCGCAGCTCCTTCCCGGAACAGGGAGTAACAGGTTACAGTTCTTACACTCTGCAGAGGTGCGTTACTTTACGCATGAGAGATCTTAGCTTTGTTGCACATCTGGGCCGCGAACCCGTTCACACTTCCTTGGTGTGAGGCGCAGACTAAGACCCAAGCCAATCACTTCCTTCTCCGCGAGTCCGCATGTCTCCTTGGTGTATGCCAGCCCACCTATTGAATTACGGCAATTGGAAGTACAGACCGTTCAGATGCCGGAACTATCATGGGATGTTGAGGGATCCCACCCATATGCTGCATATCCTCTACGAATTACCATATAATATGCACGCTACGAGTGATAACAGCCACGACCCGCACATCCGTCTCCATGCGAGAGGTAAAAGATACAGCTGACTTCTTCGTCCCATTCCAAATCTCATGGTCAACGCGTAATATACGGCGCAAGAATCACTGGCGACATTGGTTGTTAAGTCCTAATAATATGTTCCTTTACCACCGGAACTTTCATAGTAGGTTATTACCTCACGGTAAATAACCTATAATCATATTATTATTAAAATAGTGTTTTCTAACCTTTTTCAAATGCAGGTGATGACAACACTGGATTTGTAAAATACTTTACAGAAAATAATCAAAGGACATGAGCAAGTCTGAACTTGCCTTTTGTGATTGCAAGATTATGCACACACGGTCTTCAAGACAATATAAGATCCAATATATGAAATCAGCATCATTGGTCCGGTAAGGACTAATGTTTAAAGAAGCAAGATGCTATTATACATAAGTAATGTAATGCACTTGATAAACATGAATCCCCGGAATAAGCGTTGTTCTAGGGTTTGGACACTGGAAATGATTTCTTTGGAATGTGTTGTCCTTTTAGATAAGTTTCACACTTGTGCTTCTTATTAGGGCTCGTGATTTTGCGTGAAACAACATGTAATTATAATATCATAAAACAATGAGATACACACAAATGTGACATGCTACTCAAGATTTCTTATACTATAATTGTTTATCTTCAAATTTTACCCTACAAGTAATGGCATTTATAAGTAACTTAAGTGTTCACAGTTATAAGTATATAAGTAAAGCATAATGTAATGTGATTATTATTAATTGTCATTAGTTGTTTGAAGTGGCAAAACGAATAACTTTTGAAGAAAAGATTTATTTATTAAGGTTTTAAACAATTTTTATGGTTTAATCAAATGTGATCGATGTTGTTTGTGCTTGAATAGTTTGGAATTGAGATGCTTTATAACTTAATTATAACAGACCAAAGTTAACTATAAAACACATATCAAAGTCTTTAGTATAAGCTTTAAAGTGTTGTAGACTAAAGTTAACTTTAAAGACATAGATGGACTTAGAGTGTAATGCTTGTGCCATTTGTATCTTATTTACTTTATAAGGTTTCTTAAAGTTACTTAAGAATAATATTACTTCTATTTGAGTAGTGGTTTCTTAATTTTATAATAGAATAGAATCATTTATTTTTTTATAAGTGAGTGGTTATAATTTATACTCAAAGAAGTAACATTACTTAATTATTTATGGACTCACTATAGTGTTTTGATTTGTTTATAAACTTGTGGTTGGAGTAAGTACAAAGGTTTTATTTAATCCCCCTTGTTCTTGAAAATTTTATACTTAATAAAGATCTTTTTGGAAAATAAACTACATATATATAGTTGAATGATAATTCAATAAAATTGTATTTAAATGGTGTTAAATCATTTTGACTTAATAATATTAGTATTTAAGACTAATACTATTTATTAGACTTTAATTGGTTAATTTTAGAATTTTAGCAAATTTTATTTACCCTTATATGAATTATTAACTAATGAAATAGGTTTAAATTCAATTTATTAAAGTGTTTAAATTTTTATTTAACTCAAAAGTGGAGTATTATATTTTTAACATTTAGATATTATTTTTGTGATTATTTTGGTATATGACATTTATTTTTGTGATTTAAAAATAATAAGATATGATTTTTATAAAATTTATTACTTTATAAATACTTAATAAATAATAAATATTTAACTAAGTGAAATGACAATGCATGATTATAATTTTAAATTATAGTTCATATTTTTCTAAGATTTTTGGTATTTTATTTATACTTTTAACATTTACCATTATTAAAATATGAATTATCAAAGTTTTATTACTTATAAAATCTTTATTAAATAATATTTATTTAAATTATTAACATAAGAATGTTTGATAATAGTTTTAAGTTGTAGATTTTATTTTTCTAAACATTTTCATATATTACACATATTTTTCTGAATTATAAAACAAAAGTTATTAATTAAACAAGATTTAATTATTTTATTACATTTCAGGAAATATTTATATTTGATATTATATTGTTTTATCTAATTCCTAAACAAAAAAGATGTTTTGTACCTAAGCTAAACCTACCCAAGGTCACTGACCAGTGGGCCAGTGACCACGTCATCTGCCACGCGTGCAAGACTAGGTCAAACCAAGTGACTGGGCTAGGCTGACGAGAGCATGACGTCATGCTTATGTCGACAATGGGGATTCCACAGGCGGTGCTCGAATCCGGCGACAGGACGCACGCGCTCTTTCGGGGTTAGGAGATTCAGATGCTGGAGATCAAGGCGATTCGATTGGTGGTCGCGCCGCCCGTATTTGGTCACCGGAGCACTAGGTCCAATGAGCATATGCGGCGGCGCACAGAGGTGCACGACGCGGATACGATGTAGGAAGAGAGGAAGGCAACGGAGGGTTGACAGAGCACCGCGAGCTCACCAGCATGTCTTTGATGGGCTTTAGAAGACTTGGGGTAGCCAGAATCGAGATGGACGACGGCGGCCAGACTTCGGGAAGACGAGATCGCCACATCGACTCGACACACCCCACTTCAATTCCTTTGGCAAGGAGACTCAGGGGAACACGGCGAAGCCGTGTGCTTGATCAACGGAGCACGGCGGAGCTTAGAATGGTGGCAACTTGAAGCTAGGGTTTTGACCCCGAGAGAACACAGAGAGGAAGAGAGTGGCGAGTGGGAGAGGATGAGGACGAGACTAAGCGTTGCGGTGGCGTTCTTATCTTCCAGGGTGACGTCGGCGACTGCACGAATCACGGAGCAACGGCGGCGTACGGCAGAGCACTCTCCAGCGAGCTGCTTCCAGTCGACGAGTAAGACGACGACGGTGTTTCGCAGAAAACCCCCTGGCGTTCTTTTGATTCGCTTTGCAGTCCCCCCACGGCCCCACTAGTCAGCCAGAGAGAAAGACAGGTCGGGCCAATTGTTGGGCTGCTACTGGGCTTCGGTTGGGTTATTGTGGTTGCTCGTGGGCGATGGATAAGAGAGAGGGGTAATGGGCCGTGGGCCAGATCTGATTCCTCTATTGTTTTTTCTTTCTATTTGTGTTTCTTTTTTTATTTCTATTATCTGTTTTCTTTTCTAACCTTTTTATTTTAGCAATAATTTTGACATATCTTTATGGAATTCCTTTGCTAATACTTGCAGCAATGATAAATGGTATTTAAAATCATTTTGTGAGTTTTTATTATATAGTGCTATAGTTTCTTTATTTTCTTTATATATATACTTTCCTTTTAGTATTTGTAAGGGCCTTTGTTAATAATTTCCTTTATATGATAACCCATTGATTTATTATATGATATTTCGTTATTTCTTTATAAAACATAGTTCTAGTTAATTTAGAGTTTGGAGGGAAATATATGTATGGTGATCCTTTTCTTATTATATGATACATAAAGTTTTAGGGAATTAGTATGATTAATATTATTCTCATGATTTTAGGAATAGCAATGTATATATTTTATTATAACTAACAAATGGGTTAGGGTTTGAATTGTAAATGCTTACCCTAGGGTTTAGGGTTCTTAATATACTTATATTCTTTTGTTGATGTGAATAAAGATGAATGGATAAACATATTGTCTTTATGTTTGTGGTCATTATTGATATCACCTTGTTAAGATAATAAGGTTATTTTCTAGAATGACTTATGAGGAAGAATTAATTAAGATAGTTCCTAGTACATGTGATCATGATAGTTGAAAATGACAAAGATGTGCTTAAGTGATTTGCTATAGGAAAATATTCCTAGAAATCTTTATGTAAATAAGATGATAGAGCAATCATTTGATATGGATATTAGGTTTGGTTATAGAATTAGTTTTGCATGTTTACCAAGAATTCATACCTTCCATACTTCATAATTCTTGACTTCTAATTAAGGAATTCCTTTCCTAGATATACTACTTCTGCATATCCATCATCATGTGCTAACATGATGAGCTTTACTTCACAAGGATATTCTTATCCACCTGTTATTCTTCTAAATCCATTTATAAATCCAATGAGCTTGATGCTTTACTTCACTGTATGAGTTACACTGGTGATCCTTCCAAGATTGGATTTGAACTCATTTAGTCCATACACATTGGAATTTCTTGTCCCTCTATACTTGTCCAATTGGATGTGCTTTATTTCCTCTTAAGGATCACTTAAGAGTTGTTTCTTCTAGAATTAGTCTATTAGGATTAATCTATTTAATATCCCTCAAGCTTTTACCTTATCACGCTTTAGATAACCTTTTGTTATTACTATAGTACTTCTTCAACTTTCATTTATTAATTACTTTAAAGTTTGAGTACTACTACCTTGACATAAACTTCGATCTTTCATCCAAACATACTTCAGAGAGTACTTTTCTGATGATTTCCTTTTAACCTTATGAAAATAAGGCTTGATGTCGTTATAGTTTAGTACTTCATCCCCAACTTTTACTTGGAAAGTCGGATAACAATACTTCCACTTATTTTTTACTCTCCCCCTTAGGGTTTACTAATGGTCTTTAAACTGCCTTATAAAATAACCATTGACTTTATAACTAGAATATGGGTCTCTATCCAGCTTATACTCTACCTAGTTAGGGTCTTATGAAAGATTATACGGTGTATCCACACAATTGTGGATCTGCGAAGTGAACCTTTCAGCATTATTTATCTTACTTACTATTTGGACATTTTTGCTTTGATAGGTCAATTTTCGCGAAGAGTCTCGAAAGACGATCACTTAAATGTTATACTCCTTTAGGTCTTACTTAGCTTAAGCCAAGTTTTGTGCTCTTTATGAAACCATTAAGATGATCTAGTTAACTATATCAACCAAATACCAGCTGCAGACAAGATACCAACTGTGGATCAGAATACCGACTATGGATCAAATACCAGTTGCGGATCATCCTAGGTTGTAGGTATTACCCTACGGCTTCCAACATCCTTATGGAATTCTCTCTGAACTGTCAGAGCTTGAATACCATTTTGTTCCAAAACTTCTTATTTTCACTTATTCCTGATACTTCCATGAACTTAGTACAATTACTTCATTAAGTTCTTAGCAACATTACCTATTCTGGGTGAACTTTAAGTTTATTACTTCTTGTTGCTCCGTATATTTTCTACACTAATATTCCTTCTTATTGCTGTTTAGTAATTATCTGAACTTAATCCATCCTTCAAATTGTGTTGATACTCCTTATACTTTGCTTCATTCTTCATGTAAGTCTTCATCTTGGTCTTTGAAAATCGTCACTCCCTTACATGAATTCCCATTCCTATCTAGGTCTATAACATCAAGTAGTAACTGGATGTTGCAACATGCATTTGCACACCAAGTCAAACTTCATGTACAGATCTAGTCAATCAAGAAGATCCAAGAAAAACAAATAAATCCAAATGTGGTACATATAACACACAATATTCTAAGCCCAAAGTATAGTAGTTGAGTATAATATCTCTAGAATTCAGGCTTAGTTGTGTAGTATATGACACCTCCTCGTATAGGTGTATATCGTGATACTTAGCACTTAGGGTCAAACTATACTTTGTCTCAACATTTACCCAAATTGCTCAATTGCAATAGGATAATCTTAAGCAAGGTGGTCTCAGTTTGGTTTTGACTAAACTTTAGTCTCTCTCTTGGAATGGCTAATATAACCAACCTATCATTAATTAGTAAACTAACCTCACATGATCACTCCAAATGACTAATCAGATTCTACTGAACACCTAAAACTAAATTTTATCCAGAATTATGACACCTATGACTTCTATCATAGTTCTATCATGCTATTTTCTTACTACTACTTCAGAATGATTTACTAATTTCTTGTCATATTTACACTTATATCATGGTTTCAGAGCTAATCCCACCATGATCTTGTTATGTTTTACCTATACATCAGGATTTAAGAACTAATCTAACCATGATGACTTTGTTTCTCACTACACTACATAATTTAACTTCATCACATAGAATCCTCAAGTGAATACCACATGATTACTACTCATTACATCAACATTTATCCTGATGATATTCATCATGTTGTCTTTGGTTAACAACTAACAATAAAATTCCACTGTGCTACTTGAATTCTAGAGTTAGGCTACACCATTAAGACTACTTCAATTGATGTCTTACACTTTCCTACAGTATCTTGGTGGTTTATGTCTCCCTTAGAAGACACTAAAGAACACTATACTTGAGAAAAGATAAAATAATTACTCCTAAGAAAGAATGACTTAAGCATATGACTTAGGTGTGACAAGGTTATCCTCACGTGGATACTCATCACAAGTCATAGGAATATTTGGTTTAGATAAGATGGCTTCTATTGTCACTATCCAACCTACAGATCTTCCTAAAAGGTTTTAATCCTAAGGTCAAAGCATATGCTCTGATACCAATTGCGGTGACCCAGCATACCACTGCATGATGCAGTACACTATAGTCGTTGACATAACACCAATGAAACATCGTTCACTAGTATTACATCCCTCAGAGTGGTACAACAGAAACACACCAGGTCCAAGACATGACTATAGGTTACAACTCAACTATTTACACAAGATCCAGAGAACACTCTAGGTTAAAGAGAGAGAAATAAACTTCTTACAAAGAAGAATCAGAAATAAACAACTCAAATACTATCATACTATCAAGACTAGTATCTTAACTAATGGTCTGGCATTGCTGCTATTGCAATACACTACAAAAATAGGTTCTATGGCTAGGGATTATATTCCTAGCTAATCAATAACTTCATCTTCACTTGATTTGATGTATATGTTGACTTTCTTGACTTCATTGAAGAGCTTCAGGTTTTGATGATGATTCCTGGAGCATGACTTGATGTAGACGTCGTCTTAATGGCTTCAGAATCTAGCAAGGGATAAGAAGATACGTTGAGTACGAGCGTACTCAGCAAGTTCACTAGAAAAGGAGTGTTTGATGCACTATATCTACAGCCAGAGACCATAGGTCATAGGCAATGCAGGTTTTCGTAAACATTTCTTCAAAGGTTGCTTTTATTCTGAAAAGCTATGTCCGTCAGCCTTCACGGGTTTACCAGAACTTTCATGGAGTTCCTTTCCCGCCGCGTTCACAGCTCCTCACCGGAACAGGGAGTAACAAGTTACAGTTCTTACACTCTGTAGAGGTGCGTTACTTTACCCATGAGAGATCTTAGCTTTGTTGCACATCCGGGCCGCGAACCCGTTCACACTTCCTTGGTGTGAGGCCCAAACTAAGACCCAAGACAATCACTGCCTTCTCCGCGACCTCGCATGTCTCCTTGGTGTATGTCAGCCCACCTATTGAATTACGGCAATTGGCAGTACAGACCGTTCAGATGCTGGAACTAGCATGGGATGTTGAGGGCTCCCACCCATATGCTGCATATCCTCAACTAATTACCATATAATATACACGCTACGAGTGATAACAGCCACGACTCGCACATCCGGCTCCATGAGAGAGGGAAAAGATACAGCTGACTTCTTCGTCCCATTCCAAATCTCATGGTCAACGTGTAATATACGGCGCAAGAATCACTGGCGACATTGGTTGTTAAGTCCTAGATAATATGTTCCTTTACCACCGGAACTTTCATAGTAGGTTATTACCTCATGGTAAATAAACTATAATCATATTATTATGAAAATAGTGTTTTCTGACCTTTTTCAAATGCAGGTGATGACAACACTGGATTTGTAAAATACTTTACAGAAAATAATCAAAGGACATGAGCAAGTGTGAACTTGCCTTTTGTGATTGCAAGATTATGCACTCACGGTCTTCAAGACAATATAAGATCCAATATCTGAAATCAGCATCATTGGTCCTGTAAAGACTAATGTTTAAAGAAGCAAGATGCTATTATGCATAAGTAATGTAATATTTATAACTTGGGGTTCAAGACAATACAAGACCTAAAGGAGTATAACATTTAAGTGATCGTCTTTCGAGACTCTTCGCGAAAATTGACCTATCAAAGCAAAAATGTCCAAATAGTAAGTAAGATAAATAATGCTGAAAGGTTCACTTCGGAGATCCAAAATTGTGTGGATACACCGTATAATATTTCATAAGACCCTAACTAGGTAGAGTATAAGCTGGATAGAGACCCATATTCTAGTTATAAAGTCAATGGTTATTTTATAAGGCAGTTTAAAGACCATTAGTAAACCCTAAGGGGGAGAGTAAAAAATAAGTGGAAGTATTGTTATCCGACTTTCCAAGTAAAAGTTGGGGATGAAGTACTAAACTATAACGACATCAAGCCTTATTTTCATAAGGTTAAAAGGAAATCATCAGAAAAGTACTCTCTGAAGTATGTCTGGATGAAAGATCGAAGTTTATGTCAAGGTAGTAGTACTCAAACTTTAAAGTAATTAATAAATGAAAGTTGAAGAAGTACTATAGTAATAACAAAAGGTTATCTAAAGCGTGATAAGGTAAAAGCTTGAGGGATATTAAATAGATTAATCCTAATAGACTAATTCTAGAAGAAACAACTCTTAAGTGATCCTTAAGAGGAAATAAAGCACATACAATTGGACAAGTATAGAGGGGCAATAAATTCCAATGGGTATGGACTAAATGAGTTCAAATCCAATCTTGGAAGGATCACCAGTGTAACTCATACAGTGATAAATCAAAGATTAGTCTTTTAATCTCAACTATTGTCTAATATTATTTCAAAATCATGTTTTAGTGAGACTTCCTAGACCCTATATAGAATAATAAGAAAGCTTGATGATCAAGTAAAGGAGTTGGATTAGGATACCTAATTAGGAAAAGGAACTAAAGAAAAGACCACTATTTAAGGAGTTCATAATAAGGAAAAATTCCTAAGGGAGTAAGGTAAAAGGAATTTTGGAGTATTGGAGACACCAAGTTAAAGATTGTTGAGTATGATGAGGATTCAAGGAAAAGATTTGGATATGGGATACTACAATTATTCCCATTGAGGTTACCATGGAGTTGAGACATATCGTAATCATTGCAAGACAATTCCTTACTCTGAAACATGAGAGTATACGAACTTCGAGGACGAAGTTTATTTTAAGGGGGAGAGTCTGTAACATCACGGCATTAGAGCCTAGAAATAAGCTGAACACAGATGTGTGCATTGCATTCATGCATAGAAAATCTGAATAATTTTCGCGCTTTTGAACAAAAATTGTCAAAGTGATTGAAGCTTCTCATAACTTGATGGAATTGAAGTAGATCATCAAGTTGACTGCAATAAGTTTCAATATGACCTTTGTTAAAACCTTATTTTGGGTAAGGGAGATTTGATCTAAGGGTAGATCAAATGTAATAAAAGTTAAACCCTAATACAATATTTAATGGTTTATATTTGATCCTTAAGGAATCATATCCTAGTATTTATTACAACAACTCATGAACCCCAAGTTATAAATATAACTTAAGTATAGGAATGTAACAACTTAATATTGAGCTATCTTAATCTCATCTACTTATACCATGAGTATCACGGTCATCTGCCACGCATGCAAGACTAGGTCAAACCAAGTGACTGGGCTGGGCTGACGAGAGCATGACGTCATGCTTACGTCGACAATGGGGATTCTACAGGCGGTGCTCGAATCGGTGACAGGACGCACGCGCGCTTTCGGGGTTAGGAGATTCAGATGCTGGAGATCAAGGCGATTCGATTGGTGGTCGCGCCGCCCGTATTTGGTCACCGGAGCACTAGCTCCGACGAGCATCTGCGGCGGCGCACAGAGGTGCACGATGCGGATACGATGGAGGAAGAGAGGAAGGCAACGTAGGGTTGACAGAGCACCGCGAGCTCACCAGCATGCTGTTGATGGGCTTTAGAAGACTTGGGGTAGCCAGAATCGAGATGGACGACGGCGGCCGGACTTCGGGAAGACGAGATCGCCGCATTGACTCGATACACCCCACTTCAATTCCTTTGGCAAGGAGACTCAGGGGAACACGACGAAGCCGTGTGCTTAATCAACAGAGCACGGCGGAGCTTAGAATGGTGGCTAATCGAAGCTAGGGTTTCGACCCCGAGAGAAGACAGAGAGGAAGAGAGTGGCGAGTGGGAGAGGATGACGACGAGACTGAGCGTTGTGGTGGCGTTCTTATCTTCCAGGGTGACGTCGGCGACTGCACGAATTGCGGAGCAACGACGGTGTACGGCAGAGCACTCGCCAGCGAGCTGCTTCCAGTCGACGAGTAAGACGACGATAGCGTTTCGTAGAAAACCCCCTGGCGTTCTTTTGATTCGCTCCGCAGTCCCTCCACGGCCCCACTAGTCAGCCAGAGAGAAAGACAGGTCGGGCCGGTTGTTGGGCTGCTACTGGGCTTCGGTTGGGTTGTTGTGGTTGCTCGTGGACGATGGATAAGAGAGAGGGGTAATGGGCAGTGGGCCAGATCTGATTCCTCTATTATTATTTTCTTTCTGTTTGTTTTTCTTTTTCCATTTATATTATCTGTTTTATTTTCTAACCTTTTTATTTAAGCAATAATTTTGACTTATCTTTATGGAATTCCTTTGCTAATACTTTCAGCAATGATAAATGGTATTTAAAATCATTTTATGAGTTTTTATTATATAGTGCTATAGTTTCTTTATTTTCTTTATATATATACTTTCCTTTTAGTATTTGTAAGGGCCTTTGTTAATAATTTTCTTTATATGATAACCCATTGATTTATTATATGATATTTCCTTATTTCTTTATAAAACATAGTTCTAGTTAATTTAGAGTTTGGAGGGAAATATATGTAGTTCTAGTTAATTTAGAGTTTGGAGGGAAATATTTGGAGGGAAACATACTTTCCATGTTTACCAAGAATTCCTACCTTCCATACTTCATAATTTTTGACTTCTAATTAAGGAATTCCTTTCCTAGATATATTACTTCTTCATATCCATCATCATGTGCTAACATGATGAGCTTTACTTCACAAGAATATTCTTATCCACCTGTTATTCTTCTAAATCCATTTATAAATCCAATGAGCTTGATACTAAAGCTTTTCATAATATTCTCATATCCATACTTGGTTATATCCACTACTCTACTGTTGATAACCTCCAATCCAACAAGTGGTTACTTCAAACTCCACTCATACTCTTCCTTAATCATCCATCACTAATATTTCTCCAGTAGATATATATATATATATATATATATCCAACTACCCTTCTCAAAAGATTACTATCCTTTAAGAGGAATAACACTACTTCAATAACTCAATGCTACTCTAGCTTTAACTTAATCATACTATCTTATATTACTTAACTCTACTCTAGCCTCACATTATATTAATGTGACTTGTAATGACTAATATAGGATAATACATCTATACTAGGGTTCATTCATGTTCTATCCACCAATGTCACTTATACATGATATAATCATTCAATCTTGGTGAGTAAAGCATGATCATTATAATCCTTTGATCCTTTATGGTTTAGGTCTGTAGTTGGCTAATCAAGGTCTTCATCCATACAACATTACAGTTGTATTATAATTATCTTCTGTTTACCTCTATGGAACTAAGAGATAATATTCATTGACTATACCTACTTGATCCAATAGGATTACTCGTTGATAACTAACTTCAATGTTCATCCTTATAATCTTATTAATCACCATATAATTATATAATCCAAATAACTCTTCTATCATTACAGAAGTGAATTGACTCCATCAATTATCACATTGATCTTATTCTCTTCCAACTCTCCCATCCTATAGATGATATTCAAATCTAGCATTACTATTTACCCCTTCTTACTTATTTCTTTATAGGCCTTAAGTGAATGCTATGATATGTTCAAGAGTTGATAGATCAAGAATTGATAGATGAAGAATTGGTGAATCAATAGTTGATTACTCAACATTGATGAACAACAGATATTGAGATAGGGTTCCATAAGGATGACATGGAAATAAAGATATATGGTGAATGATCTTTACTTGGTTTCTTTCCTACTCAATCTCGCTAAAGAGTTAAGGATAGGTATTACCATGATACTCATGGTATAAGTAGATGAGATTAAGATAGGTCAATATTAAGTTGTTACATTCCTATACTTAAGTTATATTTATAACTCGGGGTTCATGAGTTGTTGTAATAAATACTAGGATATGATTCCTTAAGGATCAAATATAAACCATTAAAAATATTGTATTAGGGTTTAACTTTTATTACATTTGATCTACCCTTAGATCAAATCTCCCTTACCCAGAATAAGGTTTTAACAAAGGTCATATTGAAACTTATCGCAGTCAACTTGATGATCTACTTCAATTCCATCAAGTTACGAGAAGCTTCAATCACTTTGACAAGTTTTGTTCAAAAGCGCGAAAATTATTCGGATTTTCTATGCATGAATGCAATGCACACATCTGTGTTCAGCTTATTTTTAGGCTCTAATGTTGGGATGTTACACATCTTCCATCGTTACTGTTTACTTTCTGCAAACCACTATTACCTTCCACACCATACAGTTACTCCTTTGTTTTCAGCAAACCGGTGAGATTGACAACCTCGTTGTTCGTTGGGGCAAAGTCTTGAGTTTGTGTTCTGCGGGTTTCCAAGTTGCTAGCAACACCTTTGAGTCGTTTCCTTCCTCCTACTGGTTCGATAACCTCGGTTACTTACTGAGGGAAAACTTGTTGTTGTGCTCATCATACCTTCCTATTGGGGTCTCCCAATGAAGCTTCTAAGCATCATCAAGCGCGCAAAGTTTAATGGCTAAATTGAGAGGGTAGTTCCTCATCCTTCAATATACAGACGATATGATTCTATTTATGGAAAATGACATATAAAATGCGGGAAATGTGAAATTAATTTTGTCATTCTTCGTGCAACTTCGGGTCTTAAGATGAAATTTTATAAAAGTGAATTGTTTTGTTTTAGCGAGGCTCGGGAAGAGGCCCACCAGTATGTTGAACGATTTTCCTGTGGGCAAGTCCAGTTTCCAATTAACTATTTGGGGATACTGATACATTATCGGAGACTCATAAATACTAAATGGAAACACGTTGAGGATAAACTACAAAAGGCTAAGCACTTGGAAAGGTAAACAGCTATCCCTAAATGGAATACTTGTCCTCATCAATTCAATACTAAGTAATACAGTACTCAATCTGATCCATAATAAGTGCCGCTCATCTAGTACAAAGTTTGTACTAGCTTAGTATAAAATAAAGGACATGTATTCTGGATTGGAGGGAGTATTGTATATATGCTACCATTCTTCCAACTATCAAAAGGAGTCTTACATAAATTAGAATTCTTCAGATCAAGATTATTTTGGCAAGATGATAATAAGAAAAATAAATATTGGGTGGCTAAATGGAGCGTGGTTTGTCGTCCCAAAGACTAAGTAGGGTTATATATTCATGACTTTGAGGTTAAAAATACCGGCCTTCTTCGCAAATGGATTTTAAGCTACTGTTGGAAATGGTAGATGGAAAAACCTTATAATAAGAAAGTTTATAGTCTCAAAAGCGGTGTCCCAGGTATATTAAAAACTGGGGACTCATACTTTTAGGCTGGTCTAATGGCTATACTACAAAAATACCATCCATACCCGACACTTTTTTTGGCATAAGAGAAAAGTACCTACAAAAACCATATAGTCGGCGGTTGGGAATTCTCGACACCATTTACACTTCGGAGACTTTTACACCGTGACAGAACTCATACCGACATATAAGTGTGTCGTGAAATATGGTAATCAATAGCGGTGCATTTTTACTACCGCCTAGTTCAAAAGAGACACAATTACTGTGTCGTGGATTCCCATGCGGGGTAGTTGTTTTGCAATTCATGGTAACTGTTCAATTTAGCATTGCTGACTGGTGGGTCCAATCTTAGTTTCTTCCACATGGAGTCAAAAGACTGGGCAAAAAGGTGCACCCTTGCTCGCTCTTTCCGCACGGCAGTCGTTGCCGCTCTGCCTCGGTAGCCCCGGTACAAAATACACGTCACTCCTCTCCTCCCCTCTCCATCATCACTTCATAGCACTAGCCACATATAATTTCACTAATATCTCCAGCTCCTCATCTCCTTTTCGTTCTTTGACATTTTCTCGATCAAGTGCACATGGCTCGAGGAGTATTGAGCCGCTATGGCACCCACTGTGCACCACCATGCCTGTGATACCCCCCGGATCCGGGCTAAACAAATTCCAGACCTCCGTCTGACATAAGCTTAACCTTGAGCTCAAGAATATCAAGTGAAGAATTGATAACACAACAGAGACCCTACGACACAAAAAGTATTACAGAAAGATCATAAATGAGCAAAGAACCAAATTATTACAAGCAGAGGTCACTAACCATAAACATCAAACAACAAAAGGAAAATTATGCTATTAAGTAGAGAAAACTTAACAGATGGCCTAAGAGACTTGAAGCATAATGATGATGTCCTAGCCCATAGATTCCAGGCTGCCGGTCGGGAACCCCAAGCTACTCGTCAGTGTCGATGTCGTACGGAACTTGTCTTCAGGTGAACACTTACTCTACTACAAAAGTATCAACAAATCAAGGGTGTACTCAGCAAGACTTATGGCTAGTGGGGCTGTTTTGCATAAAGCCAACTTTGTTTATAAAACAAGAGGGAGAACAAGCTCGTCTAATCAGAATATTTTAAAAGGGGATAAGAGAGAGACATCTCCAACTAAATTGATCATCATATCTTTTGATATCCACCAAATCATCACCATCTGAACCTTAACTAGGATCACTCACTCTTACCCATGAGGAAGCATCCTTAAGCACATGTTGATCTGCCAAGTTTTACGATTAGGTTATAGTTATCTATGATCTTAGAATCTAGTCACCAAGCGTTCATAACCGTGAACACGACTTTTCGAAAATATTTAACCCTGCAGGGGTGTACAACTTTACCCACACATACTAACCTTATCTTAATTCCACTAGTAATAGCCCTCTTCCTTGGAAGGCCGATAGAGGGTGGTTAGACACGACCTTTACCTTTCTTTCTCCGAGACCATGAGTCACGCCCTAAGGATGGTTCCGCTGTAACAGGTCAAATCCCAAAGCTGGTCCCCAGAGATGTGAGGCAAGGTTGGTTCCACAAGGGGCTCCATCGACTCCAAGCAACCTGGTCCATGCTTCCCTACCTGTTATGATGCACCTTCACTCGCCAAATCTTTCAAAACTTTTTCAATGCGCATGTCGAATGGAAATCCCGAACTATGTGACTCATGGAATCTACTAGGCAAGTTAGTTGCTCGTGAGGTTTTCCAGGCCTGTGTGGTTGTACGCTCGTATCGGTTCCAAAGGAAATAACTCGATTCCTAGTGGTGGCGAGAATGGGACTACAAAAACCACATCCCACCATGGCCTCCCATACAAGCCTTAGCATGTTTAACCTTTACCACTAATCGATCTCCTGTCATACTAGATTCTCTGCATCTAATACATCATCTAGATGAACCAACACTTACAGCTAAGCATTGCTAAGAAAGACACACATATAAGCTCTAGCAGTGCACACAAAGCCAAACCTAGTTATGCTAGGAGCAGTGGATTAGGTAATATAAGCTCAAAGGGAGTAATGCAGTAGATAGGATACTCTATCTATTGATAAAATATCCCAATAGAATCGTATGCATCATGGCAAGAATTGAAATACTTTGAAAGCATGGGATTATATCATGGTGGGGCTATGCTTTACTTTGCCTGTTGATAACCAGAAAGCATAGCTTCAGACATCTTGCACTTGACTTGATTATAGTTGGTCAAGTATTGGTATTCAATATTCGACGGTGTTGATCTCGGTCTGCGATCTCGATCTCGATATCGCATTCTACCGGGAAGAACCAAACACCGGAAAGAAAGGGAAAACAATCAACACATGGCATTTATGCAATGCTCAAGCAAGTATGATGACATGACAAGTTAAATTGTTTTGAAATGGAACCCTATGGCATGCTTGACAATTTAAACGGGGTTCCAAGGGGTCCAAACCCTAATTCGGAGAAACCTCGAAGGCACATGAGTGGGGTTATTTTGTTCTTCTAACAAACTTGTTAATTGAATTTGATTATCAATGCATGATTATGATGCTATTGTATAGATCTCATTTTTTTGAACATTTTGATATATTATACATATTTTTCTGACTTAATATGAATTAGTTATTGATTTTACAATATTCAAACCATTTTTTGGACTTATTAAACCAATTAATAGGATTACTACATCATTATGACATCAGCACAGATATTAAACCATTTTACACCGAGGCAGGGTCTAGCCATTGTGACTGACTGGTGGGTACTGGGCCACGCGGGCGCTAGGTCAGCACCACCTCACGCACGGCGGAGCCCCAAGACGGTGGTCGCCGGAGGCGAACCAGGGCATGCCTGGATGTGCGAGAGGGCGCGTTCGAACAACTCTACAACGATGAGCAAGCTAGCTCTAGCACCGCCCGGTTTTGGTCACTGGATCATGGCCGGCGGCGAGCTTCTGTGGCGGCAGGGTCGATCTTGCGCGGTAGGGCGCTATAGAGCAAGAGAGATAGGAAGGAGAAGGGTCCACACAGACCATGGGCTCACCGTGATTCTAACGGAGGTGACGGCAGGGCTGAAGGAGGTCGAGGCCAACGACGACAGCGGAGCTCGTCGGAGTCGGGAAGGAAGCGCCAATTCTAGCAGTTCTCTAGCTCCTTGTCTCGATTCCTTTGGCAAAGAGGTAGAGCATGGTCAGGCAGAGCTCTGAGGGTCTTCGTCTTGGCATGGGGTGGTGCAGAACGGCGGCGACGCACGGCGACTGCAGCGGCTAGGGTTTCAGCCAGAGGGGAAACGAGAAAGAGAGTGCGGGAAGGGGATAAGGCCAGGGGAGGAGAAGGCGGGCACGTCGCGGTGCTCTTATCCTCATCCTGGGGCGGCAGGCGCTTCATAGTGGTTGCACGCATTGCGTCGGCAGCGAGCGGCGACGGCAGCGACAAGGAGTTGCTTCGCGTCGGGGATGATGACGATGAATAGCTGAAGCAGTACAGGTCGGGGTAGGTTGAGGCTGGGTCGAGCTGTGACACGAGGTATGTTGGCTGCTGCGTGCGGGCGGCAGGGAAAATGGGAGAAGCTATGGGTTGTCCTGCTTTGCTGCTGCTCTTTTTTTAATTTTGAAAATATTTTCCTTTTTCTGTTTTCATTTATCTCTTTGTATATTTATTTCAAAAAAAATTGGGGCATTTCAAAGATGCCACGGATTTTGTAAAACATTTAAAAATAATGTGAGGCCCTTGTAACATTTTGGGCTTCACAACTTTTTGACCTTTTCAAAATATTTAAAACCGTTTGAAATAGTTGCAAAGAGAGGGGAAAGGTTAGGGTTTAGGGTATTGCTTTCTTTTTGTTGCATACATTTTTAGAAGATGGTGCTCATGATGCACAAAAAAACCCTAATATAAGATTAACTAAAACTATAGTGTTACAATTCCCCGGCGCGGGAATGTCCAGGTGGCTAGCGCTCTCTCCAGTGGACGCGCATCCTCCTCAAGATGCTCCATTTTTTTCTCCTCTAGCGCCTTTGCCAAACCGCAATGGTATGTGCAGTCGCGCTGCGCCACATAATCTCTACTCCTCCTCCTCCTCCTCTAGGGGAGTGCTCTTCCCATGGCGGCTCCTCCTCTAATCCCCTTCCCCCGAGATGGTGCAGGGGGGGCGAGGATGGTGGTGCCACTTGCCTTTTTATCATTGAAGCTCATACACTTCTCACAATCACACACTCTGCACTCCACCCAAACTATACGATAAAAGTATACCATAGTAAACAAACACTCCAAAAGTTAAAAAAAAAGCAAATGACAAGGCATGTATGAGTAGAAAAAAACCAATCAAGATAATGTACTCCCTCTGACCCATAATAAGTGTCGCTCATGTAGTACATAGTTTTTACTAGCTTAGTACAAAATGGGTGACACTTATTATGGATCAGATGGAGTATTTTATTTGCGTGATGCGGATGTGTCGTCTCTTGCGCGAATAGCCCTGGGTCATGCCAACGCGTGGAGACAACTAAAGAGAGGGATATTGGAGAGGAGGAGGAGTGCCCAACTCATGGTAACTATAGATTGATGTGTACCTCCAAGGGGAGAGGGGTGCTCTTTATATAGGGAGAGAGATGGCAGCCTTGCCCCTCCCCAAGTCATCCAAAATGCGGCTCAAGGGGGAGGAGGTGGAGGCCAAGGGGGCAGCCTAGGGCGCCCCAAACCCTAACCCTAGGCGCCCTAGGGTTTTCCCTAGGCGCATGGGCCCTTAGGGCCCATCTGGGTGGCCTTCCCTCTGGTTTCCCTCATGGGCCCTTTTTCCCTAGGAAATTTGGCCCATTAGTGGAATAACCATTTAAATTAGATTTTAATATTATATTTAATATTAATTACATTAATTAATATGTAAATACATATTACAAAATCCTATTCGCCCCGAAACACCTTTCGGTTCCCCTTCTATATCCTCCGAACAGCTTCGGAACATCCCGGAACAATTCTGGTCCTCTCATCGGAACTTTTTCGGTTTCCTTTCTTTATCCAAACAACTTCGGATCTTTCTCCTCGGAACAATTCCAAATTTATGTTTCTCTACTATGATTCCATCATACAGAAAACCTCAAGCTTGTTGCACCCTTAAGTGGATCCCCTCATGGCTCGAGAATGCTACAGACATGACCTAGATTCTCTTGCGTCAATGATCAACATTGGGACCGTGATGTCCACAATGATCCATATGCATTCCAGATTGACGATGTCGTTTGAACCGTAAACGGTGAGTCCATTTACCTTTGTTTCTTCGATACTACTTGTTCGAGATACAATTTTTAAGGTATCTCCATACCTTGTTCAGTCTCATTACTGACTAGTACGGTTTACTTTTTACCGTGATATACACCTCCGTGACCTAGTCACATGTTGCGGCATTTATGGATGTAATATCACTAAGTTGGTCAAACTGTATCTTACCCGTCACTGGGTGAAAAAATCCCGCTCTTAACGTAATCTCTTCAACGTGTTCCTCTGAATACCCAACGACACCTTTATAATCACCATTTCACTGAGTGACGTTTAATGCCATCAAAGTAACCTCGGGAGATAGTGATTTGATATGGTCTCACGATCTAAGGAGAAGGAGACTTCGTTTCTGACTATTGCAATGATGAAATTCGTGACTTGATCGTGTCGCAATCTTTGAGGAATGTCCATCGCATAATTCACCAATGATATGATCTCGTTGTCAACCAGAGCTATCACTTCATGATCAGGAAACCTTGATCATCATGTTACCCAACAAACTAGTAATAGAGGTTACTAGGGACTTATGTTTCAAATCACACCTATATCAATGTTTCCACTTGATACAGTTATAGCACAACATGAAACTATTACTAACTTATTGGGATATGACAATAATAAACCTTTTATTATTTTCCTCTAGGGCATATTCCCTTCACGACCAACACCGCCTATATGTTTCACAACCATGTCCTGGCGATAGGCCTTGACGAGGTGAGTCTCCTGGTGCGAGGAATTGACAATATGATAAATGAGGGCGACAAGATCTATCAAACTGGCCTTAGTTGGTAGCACAGCGGACTGTGGCCCACAACCTTGACCCAGGTACAACCCGTAAAGCCTCGACCCATTCCCCTACACCCTCCACCCTGATCTCCCCCTTCTGGTTCCAGGTTCTCAATCCTTGACGACTCCCCGATCGAGCATCTCGCGAAAGTGGCAGCTGATAGTGGTGTGATCTTTCATGGTGAACGGGTCCCAAGACTCGATCAGATTGAGGTGATTAGAGCTAAGGAGATTTATGAGGGTTCCCTCGTTGTAGCCCGTGCTCGACTGGCTAGGGATCATGGGGGACCCTCGACACCACCTGGTTCAGGGACACCTGATCCTGGGACTGGGATGGATGGTTCTACTCAACAACTCCCCACGGTCGTAACTCAGGCCACCCCCATAGTGCGGGGGTCACATGGGAGACTACCGAGGCCGATCTCCAGGCCCTAGATGGCGAGCCAGTCCTAACACGTCCCCCATAAGGGGACCGAACCCAACAATGTTATCCAATGAATTGGCCAGGAATTAAATAATTCATCTAGAACATTAGAGGATTTGGGAATGACGGCCGGAAATGCCAAATTAAGGTACATGCGACAAGAAGACGTGGATATAGTGGGTTTTCAGGAGACGATTAAACAAGACTTTCATATCTTTGAGCTACAAGGCCTGTCCGAGCACAAGTTTGCTTGGAACTGGATCCCGGCAGTGGGACACTTAGGGGGATCCTCCTGGGCACAAAGGAGGATACCTTAGATGTGAAGGACATGGACCATGGAGAATTCTTTGTCAGCATAGCCCTCACCCATAGACGATCTAACCTCCATTGGGAGGTTATTATTGTCTACGACCCCATGGACCATTGCCGCTCGCCGTCATTCCTTGAAGACTAGAAGGCCAAAGTCAAGAGGTGCACCCTTCCGATTGTCGTGGCGGGCGATTTCAACCTGATTCGTTCCCCAGATGACAAGACCTCCAATAACATAGACATTGCGCTCATGCGGATGTTTAATGAATGTATCATTGATGTCGCCCTTAGAGAGATCACGCGAGTGGGATCCCGTTTCACCTAGACAAATAGCAGAGTTGACCCGGTCAGGAGTGTTCTCGACCAAGTCTTTTTCCCGGTTGAATGGGAGGTGGCCTTTGCCCTTTTCTCGCTCCGTGCCATCACCATGATAGGCTCGGACCACATCCTACTCCTTTTATCGACAGGGGGAGCTCTCCGCCACGCCCGGACCGCTTACACTTTGAAAACTTCTGCCTTCACCAGCTGGGATTTGTGGAAGTAGTTCAAGCCAAATGGTTTGCGGATGCTGAGTCCCCTCCTCGAAGATTTAATGTTTTGGACGTGTGGCACCACTGCGCCAAAACGGCCTGCTCATTGATGAGAGGTTGGGGGCTCATTTGGGTGCATTGATCAGACTCTAGAAAGGAGCTCTGCTGGAGGATATCTAGGCCCTAAACCTAGCTGCAGACTCGATGGCTCTTTCAGCGGATGAATGGACCCACCATTATGCATTAGAGACCTCACTATTCAAGATATATAAAGGTGAGGAGCTATTTTGGCTTTAGCATAGTCGTCAAAACTGGCTTCTTCAGGGAGATGCGAATACTGCCAACTTTCACGTGGCGGCCAACGGGCATCGTAGGAAGTGCTCTATTCCCTGCCTCTAGGATAATGAGTACCTCATTGAGGAAGCAGGAAAGTTATCACCCCACATCTACATGTTCTACAAGGAGCTATTCTCAGTGGGACCCTACTCTAGAGTCGCGTTGTCGGAGGACTTTTGGCCTCCTTGGGACAGGTTCACCACCGAAGAGAATGCGGAACTAACTCTCCCATTCCCGCCAGAGGAGGTAGAACGAGCGACGAAGACCATGAAGGACAACTCCACCCTGGGCCTTGATGGCCTCCTGGTGGCTTTCTTCTAGACTTTCTAGAAGGAGCTCCAGGTGGTCATCATGTCGATGTTCTAGGAGTTTAATACTAGGACACTTGTCACGGGATTTCTGAATTTTTGCGTTATCACCTTGATCCCTAAAGTTATAGGGTCCTCGGATATTCGCCAATTAGGCCCATAATGGTCCTGAATGTTATCCAACAGATCTTCGTGAAAGTCTACGCCTGTCTCCTTTCCCATGTGATGGAGCAGCTCACCCATCAGTATCAGTTCGCCTTTCTCAAAGTCAGACTCATACATGACGGGGTCCTCGCTATACATGAGATTATCCATGAGGTCAAGTATAGAAGGTTGAAAGGCGTCTTCCTGAAACTAGACATTCATAAGGCCTACGGCCAACTATACTAGAGGTTCCTTCTTCAAGTCCTCATTAGACGAGGATTTGACGACCACCTGATCACCCGGATAATGTAGTTCATCATGACGGGGAGCAACGTGATTAATATCAATGGAGAAATTGGGCCCTACTTCCGTCCTTCTTGCGGAGTTAGACAAAGGGGATCCTATATCCCCCTTGATTTTCAACGCGGTAGTGGACGCACTAGCAGATATGCTGGAAAATGCCAAGGCCGTCGGTCACATCTCTGGAGTGGTGGGACACCTTATTCCAGGAGGTGGAGTCACTCACCTCCAATATGTAGAAGACACGATGATCATGATTGAAGGCTCTACCTTGGATATTCCAAACCTCAAGTTCCTTCTACTATGCTTCCAGGAAATGTCGGGTCTTCGGATTAACTTTGATAAGAGCGAGATCATTGCTCTTGGGTACTCACAGGAGGATCAACAGAGGATAGCTGACAATCTTAATTGTCAGCTGGCCTCATTCCCCATCACCTATCTCGGGATATGCCGATCTGCAATACCAGGATCCTTATCAGGGAACTGGAACCGCTTGTGGGTCGAGTTAGGTCGAGGTCGGGGCCTTGGTGTGGCAAGTTCACATCTAAAGGTAGCAAGACTATCCTGATTGATTCCTACCTGTCTAGCTTGCCCATGTATATGATGGGTTTATACCTCCTCCAGGAAGGTGTGCATGGCGCCTTTGACAAGGAAGTATCACACTTTTTCTAGCAGGATCCTAAGGGACAAAAAATACCACATGGTCAAGTGGGCAGATATTTGTGCCACCAAAGATCTTGGGGGCACGGGGATCATAAACTCACGCCAATTCAATAAGGCTCTGATGCTCAAGTTGGTCTGGCAGATTCTGTGAGATGATGGAGGTCTCTAGCTAAAGTTGATCAAGGCCAAATACTTACGAGGCCGGCCCCTCCTAGATTGTGACTGCCGAGACGGCTCCCAGTTCAGGCACTCCATCCGGGAGATGAAGTATGAGATTAGGTTAGGGGTTACCTTTTCCATAGGTAATGGAGAGGATACCATGTTTTGGCTGGACTCCTGGTTGAGGGAACGCCCCCTTTGGGAGGTATACCCGAGCCTTTTCGCCATCTGATCTAAGCCATCACCCCGGATTGCCGATGCAGATCGAGAGGGAATATGGAACATCTTGTTCCTCCGTACCTTCGGCCTGGTGGAAACTGGAACATGGAGAGAGCTTAGGGAAGCCCTACCTGACACATTGGCGTCTAAACCCGACAATGTTGTGTGGAGGCTGACCACCTCAGGGTCCTTCATAGTTAGCTCGGCCTACCGGGGCCTCTTCGGAGGTCCAAGCCTTCCATGGACTAAACCTCTCTAGAAGGCGCCCTCCTCCTCAAGACGAAGATCTTTGTTTGGCAGTTGTTGCGCAATCGTCTTCCGTCCGGGGTCGAAGTGACTAAAAGACATGGGCCGGGGGACGGGTTGTATCCATTATGTGGGATCCCTGAAACAGGCACTCACATAATGTTCACATGTCCTGCAGCTTGGTTTCTGTGGAACTTTACCAGAGAAACATTGGTCCCGGACTGGCGGGCCCATGATCTCGGGGAATTTCTAGAAACCCAGGCAAACCGTGCAAGAAAGGGCCGCCGACTTTTCTGGATGGTGTTTGAAACGTTTTCATGTCATTGTGGAACATTCGCAATAAGATGGTTATAGAGAAGATCCTTCAGTGGCATGCTTTTTGAGTCGGTGTTCAAATTTCTGGCATCCTTGCAGCTCTGGTACCCGCTTTATAGACAGCGGGATAAGGCGCGACTAGACGAGATTCTGCGACGTATTCTGAAGGCGGCACAACGGCTCCCCCATAGTCCAGCGTAGCTCTTATTTTTTGGGTGAGGTCTCGCTTGGCGAGTGTGTCTTTGGCGTTCTTTCGGTCATGTTGTGTTGTGGTCCCGGCAATCTTTGTTTCTTTATTTGAAACCTTGTAACTTGTTGTGGATGATTGTTTTATTTATTAAACGGGACGAAAGTCTGAATCGAGGACAAGATCTAGCGAAGAACTACAATTTTTTGCTAATGTTGGGCATGGGTGTTACAGTGGTCGTTTGTGGAAATTTTCTAAACGAGAATGAGGGAGAAGGATGAAGTACGCATGGTGATATCCTTGGTTTGTATTCGTATGATTTCGGGAGAGAGATCGGAATGTGTACGCCGATGGGTGGCATTTAGTTCACAGACATGCTTAAAGTGACTGAGACATTTGTGTTTGAAATAAATTACCTCGACGAATTCTCTGTTAACTTTTTAATAAGTTTCATGTTTATGGCGAGCAATTTTGAGATTTTGAATGGCGTAGAGAAAGAGAAGAAGTCAAATGCCATGGTTTTTTATATACGCGCGTGTTTCCTTGTTCACTCGAGGTGGAAGAAGACGGGAGGTGCTATGCACCATTCATAGCGGCACCGCTCGATCGCGCCTCTTCAAATGACAGTATGACACTTCATGGACTGCTCTCGACGAGGTCCATTAAAATCCGCTTCGATTGCTTGCTCTTTCCGTTCTCGGGGGAAGGTGCTATACACCGCTCGTAGCGGCACCGCTCTCTCGTGTCGCTTCAAACGGCAGCTTTATGGGCTGCTCTCAACGAGGTCTACTAAAATCCGTTTTGTTTGCTTACTGCTTCTGTTCTCGTCCATTGTTCCGTCAGCGGTAAACCACGTTCGGTCACGCTTTGTGTATTTTTTTTTTTTTGCTAAATCTGATCTTTTTATGAAACTAATTCCATGTCTGATTCTTTGGTAAAACTATTTCGAAATCTGACCTCTAAAATTGGCGTAATTTAAACGTCACCGAAGTTGTACAGATCGACGCCAACACATAGCAGTTGGGAGGAAGCCTCCGGAGGTCAGCGCCAAGTGATACGGCACCGAACTCACTTCGGTGCCATATCACATAGGCCAACCCCTCTAGTCTCCGCGTTGGCGCCGACCTACACAACTTTAGCGTCAGATTTCGAAATACTTTCTCCTAAAGGTCAGATTCGGTTAAAGTTCTTCAGTTTGATCAGATTTGGCAAAAAAAAAATACTTATTTTGCTTTGGGCATTGCTTTTGCACGTGAAGGAACAATGTATGAGTAGGAAATATGCATGAACACTTTTAGAACCTACGACCATTTTCTAAAAATCATGAACCAATTTTCAAAATTCATGAACCAAAAATTTCTACTCATGAACATATTTTAAGAACGGTATTTTTTCAAAAATTATGATTTTTTAAAAAGGGCAAACAAATTATAAAATTCTGAACCATTTTTTTAAACGAAAAAAAAGAAATAAGAAAAGAAAAAAAGTAAAAAGTAAAAGTAAAATAACAAGAAATAAGATCAAATAGGCCTGCCCAATACGGCCGGAGTGTGTGGCACGAGCATCCAGTGCCGTATTAAACGGCACATAGCATTTGAGGAAGAAGGCCCGCATGGCTCGATCAGCTGGACTGGTCGTTGGTCCCGATAGGCCCAAGGAAAGAAACAGAGCTCACGAAAAACAAACAAATAAAACAAAAACTTGCCCATCCACGTCAGAAGAGAGAGATGAGAGGGAAATACAAGTGCTCACTCGATCGGGCCATTTGATCGTCTTTTCCCCCTCAATTTTCCTTTCTTCTTCTTATTTATTTTCTAACTTTTGATTTAGAACTCCAAATTAGTTTGAATAATCCTAAAAATTTATAAAATTTAGATTAGTCATTAGGACCATTATAAACACTTTTTGGTTGAAATACACTTACACTGTGTTTGGATGTATAAATTTTAGCTCGGAATTGAATTGGTCTAAAAATTCCAAATCCAAGATGAAATGAAAATGGACCGTAATTACATTTATGTTGTTTGGATGTGCATGAAATTTGTTGTTGGAATCGAAGGGTAGCACCCAATTCCAATTCTTGTTTGGATGTACAAACCATAGAATTGTTCGCTTTGTTCATTTTGGACAATATAAACTTGGCAACAAAATAGTATGTGTGTATATTTCAATGTACATATTCTTTTTACACATAATAGCATTAAAATATTCTAAATAAAGTCATATCTCATCATATTGGATATTCATAGAGAATATGAATTTTAAATCACAAATTTGTATACACACATCAACCTACAGTAGAGAATATGAAGTACATAACTTCAATTGGACTGAGGTGCTACAAATTCTTGTATGAATCTGCATATCAATAAGATCACATACTATGTATTAGGTGTGGTTCAAATAGCTCTAGCAAATTAATGGAGGAAAAGAAGGAAAGAGGTGGGGAAGGGAGAGGGCGCCTTGAGGAGGACCAGAGAGCCGCCGCCATTCACCTCCCGTCGGCGTTTGGGGTTAGGGCGGGCTCCCCCAGCCATTCGGAAAGAGAGAGGGGGAAGGGTGAGGAGAGGAGGCCGGGAAGGGGGACGAGAAAGGGGAAGACGGCGGGGCAGCGGGAAACCTACTGGCGGCAGCGCTGGGGCTGCAAGTGCGCGGTCGCGTCTCCTCCCTAGCGCTGACCTTCGCTCGCTTGATTCTGTCTTGGCCAAGCGAAGAGGTACGTGGAGACACGATTCCAGGCGTTTCCGAGCGAGTGAGCTCGGAAAGATTCGAGGCCTTTCCACGCTGTAATTCCAAGACCACCCCAAACGATCAAATTTGGCCCAACAATTCCAAATGGACGATTCCAGATCTCAATTCTTACATCCAAACACGATGTTATAAATTTGATTTTATGTCTTTTGGTTTAATATGGCTACTTAGGCAATATTTTAAAATATTATGGGATTTTATATCTTATCCTTAATTAATTCAAAAAATGCCAGAACTCATCAGAATAATATGTTCCATTTTACGACATATAATAACCCATATGCATTATTAAAACTTCATTATGAAAATAAGAGCATATAATAAATTTCCCGCACATGTTTATTTATATAAGGAAATGTCATGTCATTTCCCTCTCAAGTGTTGGAAAATGCGTTGACATTCAAATGAAGACTTTAAGGTTTGATTGGAGAATATTAAAATATTGTTCTACCATAATTGGGAAGCCAATTCATTCCCTCTCATTTTAATATTTTAAGTATGGTTGGATATTTTTAATTGTCAATAAGATTCCGAATATTTTAAATAAAATATTTCATGTTGGATAGTCATGTTTTCTCATGTGAAAGTTTTAAATCAAAGTGGAGAAAAAACAAGATCCAAAAGTTTCTTTTCCATAAGAATTTTCAACAAAGACAAACAAATCAATCAATTTACTTTATTAATTTAACATTCCAAAAATCACAAATTTTGGACTGCGACAAACAAATTGTGATTATCAAAGTGAGCGGTTCAAAGGATAACATGAAATCATCAAGTTATATAAAAAGAAGATTAGCATGTGTCAGAAAAATAAGAAACTCTGAAGTGACAGTGTTGGATTATATCCAAACCTTTAAGAATTTGACGGGTCCTTTCATAAAAGGTCTATCGAGAAATGTGATAGATATTGCATCGAAATAGATGTGTTTGAGACCCATATGAATTATCATGGTAGTAACCTAACATATGTGATCGGAGATCCCGTGAGTTAAGACCTAGGGAAATAAGTCATTTACTAAGTGGAGGAGAGTAATTTTTTACTAACCCAATCCGCTAAAGATGCACTACTCTTATGATCTATATGGCAAGTTGATTTTATTTTAATATGGTCATAGGTTTGAATAAGCCAAGATGCTATCCTACAAAGAAATCTTGAAATAGAGCACATATGTGAGCCAAACTTCTATTCACAATCTATGAGATATGATAATCTATGGAAAACTCATGAATAGTCCAGAGTGTGACTATATGCTCCACCCATTGGGTAGCATTCAGCATCCTAGTACTACTATGGCATTGGATGAAACTTATTTACATAAAACTGGTAATTTAAGGCTTAGTCTATTACTAGTTCAAGCATATGCCCAAGTGTCCATGGAATGTACATGCCCTTAAGATTTCAAGTTTGCAACCTTGAGTCTCTATGTTCTTTTCTTCTTATTTTAGGTTTCCTTCAAAGTTCCTCTGGTTGGTGGTATGCGTAAAATCCAATTATACTCTTCTTTTGATATCGAGGGAGACTAGCGACACGCGCTCTCTGGAGAGGACGACGACGCGCAGCAGTCCCGTCCTGCTCTCCTGATCGCCACATGGCCACGCTACTTTTCTGTCTGTGTACTGATTCTGCTATTGTAAAAAAATACGTGGGCAGCGGTATATATAAAAAAAGTAGTGCACCGTGAAAAAAAATGTAAACTACCATTTAATCGATTCGTGCACTGCGATTAAAGGCAGTACAACACAGTATAAACATGCAATGCACGGCCGGTGCACTGACAAAACATCGTCTCGTGCTGCAGTGCAACGCAATACAACAAGGCAGTGCACTGCCAGGATACCTCGCTGTGCACTGCGCTCGAAGGCAGTGCAACACAGTATAAACGGGCAGCGCACTGCTAGAACATCGTCACGTGCACTGCGACCGAAGGTAGTGCAACACAACACAAAAAGTCAGTTCACGAGTAGTGTACTGCTAGCATACCTCGCCGTGCACTGCGTCCGAAGGTAGTGTAATAATACAAAAAGGCAGTACGCAGATAGTGCACTGCCAGGACATCGTTCCGTACACCATGATCGAAGGCAGTGCAATGCAGAAGAAAAAGACAATGCATCTACCGTGCACCGCAGGACATCATGCCGTGCACCACAACCGAATGCAATGCAACGTAGGGTGAAAAAGGCAGTGCAAAAAAAAGTTCTTCAAGACCTATCAATATGGGATCTAGTTTTGCAGATCTCGACGTGACTAGCACAATTGTGAAAACGGATCTCAGTTTGGATGATTCGTTTAAAATATCGCATTTTCGTGTTTGAATCTAAAAAAAAGCAAAAAAGGACCGCCACCCTCTCCCTGCAGGTATCACGTGTCGCAAGGAAAAGGTTAGGAATAACGCACGAATAACTTTCTGGACGCCACGTGCAGCAACATCAGCGATTATAGAGTGTGCTCGGAAACACGCGTCCTTTTTCTAGCCTTTTAGTTTGATATTAGCTAATTAAGATGTTCGACTAGGTTTTCCGATTGCAGCTGAGCTTGCTGGGATTATTCTCCGGAGAAGCATTGTGTTTGAGAAGTTGCTGCGTTTCACCAATTCCTAACTGAGATTATGCCTGCTGCGTAAAATTATTCCGTTACTTGTTGGTCCTCCATTTTGACAAGTTTTCTGAACACAAGAAAATAAACTCAGAAGTCCAAAGATCAAATGCCGATTGCCCAAAAACATAGCAAAGATTCATTTTAGTACAACTTTTATCTTAAAGATGATCCGTATCTTATTTGAAGACCCGAGCCTAACTCACTTGATTAGGCAAGTAGGTATACAATCCAGCCATCTAGATTCAAAACCCCACATATGTATATTTAGATTCTTATTACTCCTTCCGTCTCAACATAGATGTTTCAGATTTATCAAAATTTGAATAAATCTAAACAATATTTAGTATATAGATTTATCTAAATTTTGATAAACTTGCGACATTTATTTTTAAACGGATAGAGTACATACGAAGCTTGATGTATAGGCATACCTACGGTATTCCTATAAAAAACATTATATTTGGTACTCCCTCCGTTCAAAAATAAATGACTTGGATTTGTTTAGATTCAATTGCATCTAGACGTATTTTAGTTATATAAATATATTCGAATTTACACAAACACAAATCACAAATCGGTTATTTCTGAAAGGAGTGACTATTAAAAACACGGACGAACGGATGGCATAATGGGCCTAGGACCATTGGCTCGGGCACGAAAGGGAATTGTCGCGGCATACAATCTTGACAACTAGAAATAGGCCCGCAAAGAGAGAAAAAAAAGACATCCCAAGAAAGGCTGAGACAACTAAAAAGGTTCTTCGTCAGTTTGCCTTCTGAAAAATATAAGAGATCATGTTGTAACCCACACTTACAAAGGGCTCTGATCGCCCCCTGCAGCACAAGCTCTATGGAATTCTCTTGGTTTAAGTATGTTGATTGAGGAAGCCACTAGTATTGATCGTGCTGGTTCGGCCGTGCGGGAATTTCTTTTATGCCGTCAAGACAACACCTTCCCATGTATGGATTATGTAGGTTTAAAGGAAACAATTACTGTAGCTTGGTATTTATGGTGGATTAGAAGACAACTTACGCATGAAGAAAATGTTCCCCCAATGTACCGATGTACGATGTCAGTTTTAAGTATTACTGCTAATGCTGCCAAAGCAATAGAAAGACCAAGCTTGCCAAGACAAGGATAGAAAAGGCCAGAGCTAAGACAGGTAAAATTAAACGTCGATAGTTCTTTCCACTCTAATGAAAATGCAGGTTCAGCTGGAGCGGTGTTGCGAGACTCCAATGGACATTTTATTGCAGCATCATCTCTCTTCCTTCCAAACATTTTTTTGGTTGTAGCTGCTGGAGCGGTGTTGCGAGACTCCACTGGACATTTTATTGCAGCATCATCTCTCTTCCTTCCAAACATTTTTTGGTTGTAGCTGCTGGAGCGGTGTTGCGAGACTCCAATGGACATTTTATTGCAGCATCATCTCTCTTCCTTCCAAACATTTTTTTGGTTGTAGCTGCTGGAGCGGTGTTGCGAGACTCCACTGGACATTTTATTGCAGCATCATCTCTCTTCCTTCCAAACATTTTTTTGGTTGTAGCTGTTGGAGCGGTGTTGCGAGACTCCAATGGACATTTTATTGCAGCATCATCTCTCTTTCTTCCAAACATGTTTTTGGTTGTAGCTGTTGAAGCTATAGCTATGAAAGAGGGATTAGCTCTAGCTAATCGCCATGGGTGTAATAATATTATAGCTGAGTCTGACTCCATAAAAATTATTGAAGCTTGCAGAGGTGAAGAAGTTTGGCGGGGTGAATCATCAGCAATTTTCATGGATTGTGTTGATCTGGCAGCCTTAATTGGTAATGTTTCTATTAAACATTGTTGGAGGGAAGCAAATAAAGTTGCTCATGAGATAGCTAGGTTTTGGTTCATAGATAATTTTTTTTGTAATTGGTTCGATGAGCCACCTAGATTTATTATTGTAAACTTGTAAATGATGTAACTATTGTTGATTATCGATAAAGCTTGCAGCATCTGCTTCCCTAAAAAAATACAAAGGGCTCTGATCCAGTACTACCTCCTCTCATCTAAACTCATATAAACTCGTATAATATTAAACGTAAGAATGGCTCAGATCGTTGATACCTCTTTGTGATTAATATACATATACATATATATGTAACTTGTACAAAACCTGGTATAACTCAACCAAATAATACGTAGCTGTTTCTATACTACTACGAGCTCTACACACAAAGAAAAAAAAATGGTTCTACGCCGTATCATCACCAGCGGCAGCCATGTTCGCGCGTGGTGGTAATGGTAGCAGTTAGGTCCGGCGAGCCGGTGACTCAGGCTGGCTGGGGCACGTCTCGGCTTGACCTCGTAGGTGTGTGTCTGCAGGGCTGGCACGGCGGCAGCAGCGGCGCGTGGAGGAAGCGGCGTGGCAGAGCTTGGCGGCAGCAGCTAGGCAGTCTAGTAGAATGTCTGGCAGCTTGCCGGACCGTCGGCGGCTCGTCTGGCTGCTCGCTGGACTGTCCGGTGACTTATCTGAAGGCTTGTCCGGTGACTTGTCCGACTGGGGCGGTGCGGGAGAGTTGGCGTCAACGGTCATGACGATGCTGACGACGGCGGCGGTCAGAATATGGGACGGTGGTGGACAGACCGGATCGTATACGTGCGGAAGTGTCGTATATCTACAGATCCCGATCTGATGTTTCTATAAGAGTATACTCGATGTGAATACGGGTTTTAATATATATACGTGAACGAGTTTAAAGGAAAGTGGTAGTACCGGATCAAACCCTGGAGCCAAGGCCGCGTGCTGAAAAAAATGCATATGCGTCGTGATGCTCCTGATGCAGTTCTCTGATGTATTTTTCAGTACGGTATTTTCAATCTCAAATATTTGGACTTTGGAGATCAGTACTACTATGATTTGTAAAGGCTTTCATTCACCGCCCATTACGATATGTCGGATCCATCGGTTTTGGCACTTTTCTTTGTGTAACTAGACAAGCATGGCACTGATCATATTAGAGCAACTCTAATTTTAAGAAGAAACGACCGGAGTAAATTTAGAGAAGCAAATTTGCTCCTCTAAATTTAGCGCCGCGGAATCGATACTCAAAAACTTTAGAGGAGAATTTTTTCGTTTTTTGCAAATCAAAACTTTTGAACCAAAGTATGAATATGACAAACCGAAATAAGTGTAAAAAATCAAATTATTCATTATTACAAACCCAAATAAATGTAATAAATCAAATTGTTGGATATTACAAACCCAAATAAAATTAATAGATCAAATTGTTTAATATTACAAACCGTGGAGATGCCAGAGATGCTCAACAAGATCAGCATGTAGCTGAGTATGTGGCTCCTTATTTTCGATGCTTCGGTGCATTGCAAGGAACTGGTCGATCCTGAATAGATCATGCTGAGGCACAACAGGATCTCCATTTGAGATATACCTAGAGTCATTAATCATGTATCTCTCATCTTTGATGATCATGTTATGCATGATATTCCAAAGAACCTCTGGCTTCCAATACTCGACCGATCCACGAATAATGCCAAAGCTCTTTTGAAGCACACCGAAAGCTCTCTCTGCATCTTTCTTTGTTGCCTCTTGCTGTGAGGCAAAGTGTGATTTTTTCAGGTTATTGCAAAGATGACTGGGGATTGTCTTCAGAAATGTGGACCATGGAGGGTAAATCCCGTTAGCAAGATAATTATCCTTTGTGTATTGAAAACTTCGATCTCAAAGTTGCAAGGAGGAGCTTCACCCTTCATAAGTCTTGAGAACAGTGGTGACGTCGACAACACATTCAGATCATTGAGAGACTCGGGCAATCCAAAGAATGAATGTAATATCCATAAATCATGCGAGGCAACTGCCTCAAGGATGATTGTTGCATCTTTGCAATGGCCTTTGTATTGGCCTTTCCAACCAGGTGAACAATTCCTTAAGTTCCAATGCATACAATCAATTGAACCAAGTATCCCATGCCATCCTATTTCTTCGTTTTCCTCAAGAAGCCTCTCGGTGTCTTCATCATTAGGTGCCCTCAAATACTCTAGCCCGAAGATAACAATCACAACTTTTGTAAACCTTTTCACGAACTCCAAAATTGTATTCTCCCTAATGCGAACATAGTCATCAATGGTTTCAGCCGAACAACCATATGCAAGTACCCTCATGGCCGCCACACACTTCATCACCGAGCTAGCACTGATCTCTCCCGTAGCACTCCTCCGAAGATTGAACCAATCATCATGGTCTTCAACGGCTCTTGTGATGGCAAGGAACAACTTTTTTTACATCCGAAAACCGTGCCAGAATTGCTTGTCCGTGTTGGTTGCATCGGGATTGAAATAATCTCTCATGATCTTGGGATGACCCTCGACTCTGTTTCAGTTGATCCATGCACGGCCGAACTGAGATCCCCTCCTCGGCACTCGAAAATCTCCATTCAAAACCATGATCATTGCCGTTTCCAAATCTTCGTCTTCCTCCTCGGACGAAGAATCGTCAAAAATCATCTCTCTCAACCTATTCATCTATAGCCGAAGGTGCTCTTGGTCAAGCTAGGCAGCGAACAAAGGCAAAAAACGAAAACAAAGGTCATATGGGAATTCAGTCGAATACCTTGTGCGCGACGGTGGTGCGGATCGTGGTCGGGGCAGTTGCGTCGACAAAAAGGGGGCTACACAATGACCGAACGGCAACGAACCGCCGTCTTCGCCGTCGAGCAATGTTCATCGGAATCCGACCACGGACCTCGGTTTTGGTCGCGAACTGGTTGTCCGTGGCTGATCTACACCACCTCCATCCCCTCCGATGGCTTTTCCCAACCAAAATCGACCTCGCCGCGGCCGGAAACGAGCTTTCTATAGGTTTTGACCTGAGGTGAGATCCACCTCGGTGAGGTGGCTCTAGGAGGCGATTCCGGCGACGGCTAGCATTGGCGACAGCTAGCACCGGCGACTAGGCGGATGAGGGAAAATAGGACGGCGGTGCTTCGGACAGTCGGCAGAGGCAACACCGGCGGGAATGGTGCGGCGAGGCAGTGAAAGATAATAAATTTACGAGTCGAAGCCCGTGGCGAGTATATTCGCGAGCCGCGGAGGCCGACTCCTAAATTTTCTTCTTCTTTAGAACCGTTTGGGTTGGGTTAGAATCAATTCCGGCCGTTAAACTATACTGCTCTAAGCGTCAAAAGGGAATGGGTTAGAGATGCTCTTGCCACTATGTTATACTACTAACTACTGGACTAACAAATAAAGAACTTTGAGGTTGAGGCAAAGATGGCCACGGGACGGTGAACGAAGTAAACGACGGCTTTGAATGCGCTAATCAGGACGGGAGAAAGCAGAGCCATGCCGTTCTAGACTCGCAGGCCTCGCACCAAATATATATTTCAGAAAACTCCTACGAGAGCGATTGCTTGCAAACCAGCTGTTGAGCTTACCTAATTGGCAGTTTGACACCCTTCTCATCTACTTAGCGGAATAACAAGCCATAACAATCCCATACGTACCCGCGTCACCGCCACCACGACCTGACGCGCGCTCTATTTCTTGTGGTTGGGAAGGTGCCACTTCCATGGACGTGAAAAAACCGTCCTGCTCACGCGTAAATCAACACATCAGGTACGCACGGGCAAGATAAAGAGGTTCATTAAACCGTAATGCCCCTAACGGATGCTTCAGAAACACAGAAAGGTTCCGCGCCATTCTTCTAGAGCATTCCAGCTCTGAAGCGGTGACCAGCAAACGGCAAGTACACGAACGCAAGGCGTCAAAAGCCGTCTGGTGGTCTGGTGCGCCAAAATCTCGATTAACCTCGCATTTAGTTGACGCCCGGTACGTTAGGTGGACGAAGAATGGGAGCAAGCGCAGTGCAGAATCGCACCGATCTGCCACGTACGGCGCCACGCGCCACTGCCAGTGTGTGCGGCGAGCGTACGGCGCATGGTCGACACGACCGCACTGTCCCGTACCACGCGGCCGGCGGGTGGGCGCGGGCACCGGCGTCAGTCGTCTTGTCTCGGCGACGACCTGTAGGCTGTAGCAGAGCGGTCGTGCTTGGCCGGTATCGCGGCCGTGATCGTAAAAGCGGCAGCGGATCTGTCGAAACACCAGCGCGGTCCCACGGCTGCTTCGGAAACCGCGACGTTTGGGGTTTTAGCCCAGAGGGGCCGATCGAGCGATCACGGGCCACGGCGGCACAAAGCGTCGACAAGACGAGCAGACCGATGGGAAGACGGGGGACTTTTAATTGGGATGGATCAGTGGAAAGGAAATCGCATCTGTAAAATTTTGCACTCTTACGTGCTCATCTGCGTTCGGCTATTTCCTGGCTAAAAAAAATGTCGAAGGAATAGTTTTTTATAAATGATATTCTATTACTTAAAGAGTTTTAAGCATTACACCTAATTTCTAATAACTAACCAAAGTACGAGTATTCAAAGATAAAAGAAAAATAGACGAATTATATATCAGAATATGAAATTATAAGGCGTCTAAGATGGTGATGGCCAATGCGGAGATTATGCCGTGATTCATGTCCGGTAAATAAATCTTTTGATTTGTCCTTCAACCGCGTAATAAAGAGGTCCTGAAACTCCGCCCAATGTAGCAAGGACCATGTATAAAGCGTACTGATACACCAGTAGTTAACCTGTAAGAAGAAACAATTATTATCATTAAATACTTTATTATTTTTATATAGCCATAGCGACCAGATTAATGCAATCGCTTCCATCCTAAGTAGATTTATGTAACTATGATCTATATCAAATAGTCAGTTCTCAAAAATATTAGCAACACTACTCGGTAGATACAAACCTAAAATTGCTTGGATGACTGGTCATATAGAACAAACAAAATTGTATTGGAAAAACAAGTGTTTGATTGTCACATCATGATGACAGAGAACACATGTCCTAATCCCTTTGCAATTCTGCCTAACAAGATTGTCTTTAGTAAGAATATCATTCGATGAAAATACTAAGCAAAGATTTTGTTTTTCAAAGGTATCTTTTATCTTCCATATTTTCGTATTAGTATCTACCGGATCAGCGCACTGTATATAAAAGCAACTAAGAACTCGCCACTCTTAAGACAATTTCATCGGAATTCATCATGTCAAGGTGTTAATTGGACGGAAGCCAAGCGTTGAAGCAAGGCATGCCAAGAAACAAGTCTAGAACCTAATAAATCTCTTCTGAATGTCAGATTCGGCGAAAAAGATCCCAACACTACTGCGAGAGTTTTATCGGTATGACGTTCAAAGAACATGGGATAACACTATTGAGCCAATATACTTTCGTTTAAGGAGTGTTTGCCAAACCCCATCTTCGGTAAAAAACTTGAAAATCCACTTACCAAGTAGAGTTGTATTCTTGATCTCTAGGTCATGAATACCCAACCCACATTGGTCTTTGGGATGGCAAACGATGTTCCATTTAGCCGGTGTATATTTATTTTTCTTGTTGTCGCCATGCCAAAAGAATCTTTATAGAAAATCATTTAATCATTTTAAGACTTCTTTTGGTGTTGGAAAAAGGATATCATATATATAGTACTATATAATTTGGACTTGAATTAATGAGGACCAACCTTTCCCTTAGAGACAATAGTTTATCGTTCCAACTTCTTATTCTTAATTGCAATCTTTTCTAACACCCTGGCCACCTCGGACCCCGTGGCTGTCATCTCTGGTAGCTTTTTAGAATCTCTATACTAGCCCCTAGTTTTTTCTATACACTTTGTCCTTACTTGTGCATATCCGAGAATAAATTCTCGGTCGGTCATCATTACTGAAATTGCTCCAGTCCAAACACGCTTAACCTTAAGTTTTTTTTGAAGATGAGTGATGAGTGTAGCGGCACTTCGTTGGGAGACCCCAAACGGAAGGTATGATGCAGTACAACAGGCAAGTTTCCCTCAGTAAGAAACCGAGGTTATCGAACCAGTAGGAGGAATGAAATGTCCCAAAGGTGCTGCAAGCAATGTGGAGACCTGCACAACACAAACTCAAGACTTTGCCCCAACTAACAATGAGGTTGTCAATCACACTAGTTGTTGTAAGAAATGATTAACTGTATGGTGTGAAAGGTGATGATGGTTTGCAACAAGTAAACAGTAACAGTGGAAGATGTATCAATGGTAAAGATTGGACCAGGGTCCATAGTTCACTAGAGGTGCTCTTCTTAGATAAAAAACATGGTATGAAGGGTAAACAAATTAAAGCAGTGCAATTGACAGGAACTGAGCAAGGCATAACAATGCAATACCAGACAAAAAGATCCTACGAGATTCGATTGGGCAATACAACAATATACATAGACCGCCATCCAACTGCATCTACGACTAGAAGTCCACCTTCAAGTTACCAGCCGAACCCCCTCCAGTATTAAGTTGCAAGCAACAGACAACTTCTTTAAGCAAAGTGTGTAAGGTAAACAATCCACTTGTTCCATGAACAAGAGACCGTTGTTTTCTCCCTAGTGGCAACAACACACCTACAACCGAAGATATTTCTATCACTTCCCTTGGAAACTAGAGGCATGAACCCACTATCGAGCATAAATACCCCCTCTTGGAGTCACTAGCAACTACTTGGCCAAGATAGCTACTAACAACGAAGAGCATGCAAGATCACAAACAACACAGACATGATAGAATCAAATAGACAAAACCATTAATCAATCTGACATAGGAATCTCAATATCCATCGGATCCCTGCAAACACAACATTTATGATTACAAATAGATTAGATCATGATCATGAATGGAGCTCACAAGATATATACATGAAAGCACAAGGAGGAGACACAACCATCTAGCTACTACATGGACCTGTAGTCCAAGGTGGAACTACTCACGCTTCATACCGGAGGCTGGCATGATGAAGAAGAAGGCCTCCGGGATGATCTCCCCTCTGGCAGGGTGCCGGGAAGAACTTCAAATCCCCCCGATCTAGGGACGATGGTGGCGGCGGCTATAGAAGGTTTCGTGGAGTTTTGATCGGGTGCCTAGGGTTTCTGTATCGAGGGCTTCTTATAGGCAAAGGGGCGAGGCAGGGGGCCGCCAGGGGGGCCACACCCTGCCCAGGAGCGGGCTGGGACCACCCGCGCCTAGGGGGGTCTGGACGCCCTGTGGTGCCCCTCCGTCTCGTCTTCTGGCTTCGTGTCGCCCACTGTAAAATATTGACTTTGGATTTTGTCCCGTCCAATTCAGAGAATATTGATTTTCTGCCTTTCTAGAACCAAAAACAGAAGAAAACAGGCAAATGACACTGTGGCAACTTGTTAATAGGTTAGTTCTAGAAAAGATATAAAAACACCTCAAAGTGTAGACAAAGCAAAGCAAAGTAGATACTAACCAAGCATGGAGCATCAAAAATTATAGATACGTTTCCGACGTATCAATGAGCTCCAAAAAATAATTTGAAACTTGTTGGCTGATGATGCTCGATGTGGCACCTCGTTGGTAACCCCAAGCGTAGGGTGTGAAGAGCAAGAAGCAAGTTTTCCCTCAGTTGAGACCGAGGTTATTGAACCAGAAGGAGGAAGGAAACGTCACACAGTTGTTGCAAGCAACGCGGAGACCTGCACAACACAAACTCAAGACTTTGCCCCAACGAATCAGTGAGGTTGTCAAGCTCACCGGTTTGCTGTAACAAAGGATTAAACGTATGGTGTGGAAGGTAATGGTTTACAGCAAGTAAACAAGTAAAAGTGGAAGATGTATCAATGATAAAGATTAGACCGGGGTCCATAGTTCACTATAGGTGCTCTCCTTAGATAAACAACATGGCATGAAGGGTAAACAAATTACAACTGGGCAATTGACAGGAACTGAGCAAGGCATAACAATGCAATTACTAGTCAGAAAGATCCTATGAGATTCGATTGGGCAATACAACAAGATACATAGACCGCCATCCAACTACATCTATGACTAGAATTCCACCTTCAGGTTATCATTTGAACCCCCTCCGGTATTAAGTTGCAAGCAACAGATGATGACTCCTTGGTTGCGCTAGAGAACTTGATGCTTGATGTGGAGTCTTGTTGGGAACCCCAAGAGCAACGTGTGAAGAGTACAGCAGCAAGTCTTTCCTTAGTTGAGACCGAGGTTATCGAACCAGAAGGAGGAAGGAAACGACACACAGGTGTTGCAAGCAACACGGAGACCTGCACAACACAAACTCAAGACTTTGCCCCAACGAATCAGTGAGGTTGTCAAGCTCATCGGTTTTGCTGTAACAAAGGATTAAACGTATGGTGTGGAAGGTAATGGTTTGCAGCAAGTAAACAGTAATAGTGGAAAATGTATCGATGGTAAAGATTGGACTGGGTCCATAGTTCACTAGAGGTGCTCTCCTTAGATAAACAACATGGCATGAAGGGTAAACAAATTACAGCGGGGCAATTGACAGGAACTAAGCAAGGCATAACAATGCAATTACTAGTCAGAAAGATCCTATGAGGTTGATTGGGCAATACAACAATATACATAGACCGCCATCCAACATGCAAGCAAGAGACAACTGCTTTTAGCAAAGTTTGTAAGGTAAACAGTCCACATGTTCCATGAACAAGAGACCGTTGTTTTCTCCCTAGTAGCAACAGCACATCTACAACCGAAGAGATTATTTTCACTTCCCTTGGAAACTAGAGACATGAACCCACTATCGAGCATAAATACCCCCTCTTGGAGTCACTAGCAACTACTTGGCCAAGATAACCACTAGCAACGGAGAGCATGCAAGATAACAAACAACACAGACATGATAGAATCATAAAGACAAAACCATTAATCAAACCAACATAATAATCTCAATATCCATCAGATCCCCGCAAACACAACATGCATGATTACAAATAGATTAGATCTTGATCATGAACGGAACTCACAAGATCTATACATGAAAGCACAAAGGAGGAGATACAACCATCTAGCTACTACATGGACCCATAGTCCAAGGTGGAACTACTCACGCATCATACTGGAGAGAAGGCCTCCGGGATGATCTTCCCTCCGGCAGGGAGCCGGGAAGAGCTTCAGATCCCCCCGATCTAGGGACGATGGTGGCGGCGGCTACAGACAGTTTCGTGGATTTCTGATCAGGTACTCAGGGTTTCTGTTGGAGATATGCCCTAGAGGCAATAATAAATGTAGTTATTATTATATCTTTGTGTTTATGATAAATGTTTACATTCATGCTATAATAGTATTAACAAGGAAACATTGATACTTGTGTGATTTGTAAACTTAATTTGAAGTCCCTAGTATAGCCTCTATACTTCACTAGCTTGTTGGTTGATAGATGATTGTGGTTTCCCTATCATGAACATTGAGATGTTATCAACAACAAGATCATATCGTTAGGAGAATGATATGGTGGACATACTCCTATAGATAAGCGTAGCATAAAGATCAAGTCATTTCAATAGTTCAATTGCTATATGCTTTCTAATACATAGTAACCTAATTCCTTCGACCATGAGATCATGCATATAACCTTTACCGGATGGATGCTTTGATGACATCAAACACCACACCATAACTGGGTGGCTATAAAGGTGGCATTGAGTGTTCGGAAAGTATTGGTTGAGACACATGGATCAAGAGTGGGATTTGTCCATCCATATGACGGATAGATATACTCTGGGCCCTCTCGGTGGAATGTCATCTAATTAGCTTGCAAGCATGTGACTGGATCACAAGGGATCACATATCACGGGAACGAGAAAAGGGTACTTATCGGTAACGAGGTTGAACTAGGTATGCAGAGATACCGACGATCATAACCTCGGATAAGTAAACTATTGTGAGACAAAGGGAAATTGGTATCGTATGTAAGTGGTTCATTCGATCGCAAAGTAATCGTAGAAATATGTGGGAGCCATATGAATTTCCAGATTCCTCTATTGGTTATTGTTCGGAGAAGTGTCTCGATCATGTCCGCATAATTCACGAACTGTAGGGAGACACACTTAAGGATTCGACGTTGTTTGAGTAGTTATGGTATTATGAGAAAGAGACCGAATGTTGTTCGGAATCTCGGATGGGATCCGGGATATCACGAGGTGATCCGGAATGGTCCGGAGAATAAGATTCATATAAGGAAAGTCCCGTTTCGGAGTTCGGAAATGATTCCGGTGATTTCATCGGGAATGTTCTAGAAGGTTCCGGAATGTCCGGCACTCCGGGGGGGGGGGGGAAGGGGTACATGAATGTGTCATTACATATTGGAATGATTTCATCATGTACTAAGTGTTCTTGCTGTTCCAAATAAAGGATTAAATTGAATCCTAAAACAGAAAAGTCAAATGTCCAGTTTGAAAGTCAAACGGCTAAAACAAGAAACTGTGGGAAACAAGCAAGAGGTGGTTGGAACCGACTTGGGGGAGGAGTCCCTCCAAGCCGGCGCGCCAACCAAGGCCGACTTGGGGAGGGACTCCCCTCCCCTTGGCCGCCCCTCCCACCCATAAAAGGAGGGGCAGGGCCTCCTCCTCTAGACACACAAGTTCCTATCCTCTAATCTCCGGTTTAGAGCCGTTTTGGTTTAGAGCTTCTAATTGCCCTAGCCTTCGGTTTAGAGCCTTCTAATTGGTGTGTCTAATCCCTAGACCACTAATAGTACTCTCTCATACTCCACCATACTCGCTCCGGCTTAAGGCGAAGCCCTGCGGGATCTCCCCTCTACTTCCGGTACCACGCCGTTGTGCTGCCGGAATCGCGAGGAGAGTGCTACAACCTCCGCTGCCTGCTGGAACAAGGGAGAGGAAGGTCTTCGTCGAGTACCGAACGTGTGACCGACTGCGGGAGCACTGCCGGAACGCAGCGCCGGAAGGATCGTCTACGCGATCTTGAGATCGGGAAGAGTACGAATACATCACCCACGAGAATCCGCTCTCGTTAAACACTTTGGAATCTTCGAGGGTAAGTTATTCCATCGACTCGTTGCTACAATATAGTAGATAGATCTTGGCTGGTTTGTTTGTATGCGATAGAATTTTTTTGTTTTCCATGCTACGAAACCCTACAGTGGTATCAGAGCCGTGTCTATATGTAGATCTGTTGCACGAGTAGAACACAATGGTCATTGTGGGCGTTGATGCTTTTATTGTCGATTGCTTCTTGTGTACTTTGCATCTTGCGGTATGTTGGGATGAAGCGGACCGGGCTAACCTTACATGACATCGTTCATGAGACTTGCTCCACGCTTGACATGCAACTTGTATTGCATAAGTGGCTTTGCGGGTGCCTGTTTCTCCTAGCATAGTTAAGATCCAATTTACAACGGGTGATTAACAATACTAGTATCAATGTTGTGGTTCTTGTTCGTAAGTTAGAACGACACTTATTGAAAGCCCCAAACCACGTAAAATATGCAAAGAAAGTAGAGGCGTCTAACTTTGTTTTACAGGGGTGTGCAGTGATGTGATATGGCCATGATTGTGATTATATTTGATGTATGCAATGTTCCTTATTGTAAGTTGGCAACCAGCAGGAGCCATATGGTTGTCTTTAATTTATGTTAAGACCCGCGTGTCTATTCAAAGTAGTTGTAATAGTTGAAGCCGGTGGACGACAACCATGGAGAAGCGTCATTGACCTTGATGCAATGCCGGTGATGATGGAGATCATGTTCGTGCTTGAAGATGGAGATCAGAAGCACAAAGCAGAAAAGGCCATATCATATCACATATATATTGAATTACATGTGATGTTAATCCTTTATGCATCTTGTCTTGCTTAATAGACGACGGTAGCATTATAAGATGATCCCTCATGCACATGAATTTCAAGTCATAAAGTGTTCACCCTTAGTTAGCACCGTTGCTAAAGCTTGTTGTTTCGAAGCACCACGTGATGATCGGGTGTGTTAGATTCCGCAAGTGTATACAACGTGAGCAAGCCAGATTTGCTCATGCGGAAACTAAGGTTTGATCTTGACGAGCCTAGCATGTACAGACATGGTCTCGGAACATGGATCACCGAAAGGTAAAGCATGAATCATATAGTAGATATGATGAACATGACGATTGTTCGCCATTGAAACTATATCAACTCTCGTGATGATCGGTGTTGATGTAGTGGATTTGGTTCGTGTGATCACTAAAACAATGTGAGGGATATTGTTTTTAGTGGGAGTTCACCTAGATTAACTTTATTAATTAATTTGAACTCAATTTGTCATAAACTTAGTCTAAACTATTGCAAATATGTTGTACATCGATGGCAGCCCCTACCATCAATTTTAATGCGTTCCTAGAGAAAGAAAAGTTGAAAAACAGTGGAAGCAACTTCGCGGATTGGTTCCACAATTTGAGGATTGTCCTCACAGCTGGTAATTTGACCTATGTGCTGGATGCACCGCTGGGTGACCCACCTGCAGATAATTCTCCCGATGAAGTAAAGAATGTTTACCTCGCTCGGAAGAATCAGTACTCCATAGTTCAGTGTGCTATCTTGTATGATTTGGAATTGGAGCTTCAGAAATGGTTTGAGGATTCAGACCCATATGATATTGTCGAGGATCTCAAATTGATTTTTGAGACTCATGCAGCAATTGAAAGCTATGAGGCTTCTGAAAAGTTCATTAACTGCAAGATGGAAGAGGGCAGCTCCGTCAGTGAGCATGTGCTTAAGATGTCTGGGCACGCAAACAAACTTCAAAGCTTGGGTATAGTGATTCCTAATGCTTTGGGTACCGTGTCCTCCAATCACTACCACCAAGTTACAAGAACTTTGTGATGAACTACAACATGCAGAACATGAATAAGACGTTGCCAGAACTCTTTGCCATGTTGAAATCTGCAGAAGTGGAGATCAAGAAAGAGAACCAAGTGTTGTTGGTCAATAAGACCACCAAATTCAAGAAAGGCAAGTCTAAGCAAAAGGGACACTTCAAGAAGGGTGGTAAGAAAGTTACCACGCCGACGAAGAAGACCAAGGCTGGACCTAAGCCTGATACTGAGTGCTTTTACTGCAAGGGAGAAGGTCACTGGAAGCGGAATTGCCCAAAGTACTTGGCGGATTTGAAGAACGGCAACATCAAGAAGAAAGGTATATCTGATATACATGTTATTGATGTGTATCTCACTAGTACTCGTAGTAGTGCCTGGGTATTTGATACTGGTTCGGTTGCTCATATTTGTAACTCGAAACAGGTGTTGCGGAATAAACGGAAGCTAGCGAAGAACGAGGTGACGATGCGCGTGGGAAATGGATCAAAGGTTGATGTGATCGCGGTCGGCACGCTACCCCTTCATCTACCATCGGGATTAGTTTTATACTTAAATAATTGTTATTTGGTGCCTGCGTTGAGCATGAACATTATATCGGGATCTTGTTTATTGCGAGACGGTTACTTGTTTAAATCCGAGAATAATGGTTGTTCGATTTATATGAGTAATATGTTTTATGCACATGCACCTTTGATAGATGGTCTATTCTTATTGAATCTCGATAGTGGAAATACACATATCAACAACATTGAGGCTAAACGTTTGAAATCAAGCGATAATTCGACCTATATGTGGCACTGTCGTCTTGGTCACATTGGAGTGAAACGTATGAAGAAACTCCATTCCGATGGACTTCTTGAATCACTTGATTTTGAATCACTTGAAAGATGCGAAGCTGTCTGATGGGTAAAATGACTAAGACTCCATTTTCTGGTATGATGGAGCGAGCTACGGACTTATTGGAAATCATACATACCGATGTGTGTGGTCCAATGAGTGTAGCATCGCGCGGTGGTTATCGTTATGTTCTTACCTTCACGGATGACTTAAGTAGATATGGGTATATCTATTTCATGAAACATAAGTCCGAAACTTTTGAGAAGTTTAAGGAGTTTCAAAGTGAGGTAGAGAATCAACGTAACAAGAAGATTAAATTTCTACGTTCTGATCGTGGAGGTGAATATCTAAGTTACGAGTTTGGCGAGCATTTGAAGAAATGCGGAATACTTTCACAATTGACACCGCCAGGAACACCACAGCGTAATGGTGTGTCCGAACGTCATAATCGAACTCTCTTAGATATGGTTCGTTCTATGATGTCACTTACAGATTTATCGCTATCATTTTGGGATTATGCATTAGAAACAGCCGCATTTACTTTAAATAGGGCACCATCTAAATCCGTTGAAACGACACCGTATGAATTATGGTTTGGGAAGAAACCTAAATTGTCGTTCCTTAAAGTTTGGGGATGCGAAGCCTATGTAAAGAAGTTATAGCCGGATAAGCTTGAACCCAAAGCAGAAAAATGCGTCTTCATAGTCTACCCGAAGGAAACTATTGGGTATACCTTCTATCATAGATCCGAAGGAAAAATCTTCGTTGCCAAGAATGGATCCTTTCTAGAGAAGGAATTTCTCTCGAAAGAAGTGACTGGAAGGAAAGTAGAACTCGACGAGGTTGTCGAACCTTCTCTCGAAATTGCGAGTAGCGCAGCACCGGAAGAAGTTCCTGTGGTGCCTGCACCAATAAGAGAGGAAGCTAGTGATGGTGATCATGAAACTTCGGTTGAAGTTGCTACAGAGCCTCGGAGGTCAACGAGAACTCGTACCACTCCAGATTGGTATGATTCCGTTATGAATGTCATGTTGGTGGACAACACCGATGACCCCGAGACATATGAGGAAGCGATGATGAGCCCAGATTCCAATAAATGGCAAGAAGCCATGAAATCCGAGATTAGATCCATGTACGAAAACCAAGTATGGACTTTGGTGGACTTACCGGATGGCCGGAAGGCTGTCGAGAACAAATGGATTTTCAAGAAGAAAACAGATGCTGATGGTAATGTTACTGTCTATAAAGCTCGACTTGTCGCAAAAGGGTTTCGACAAATTCAAGGAGTTGACTACGATGAGACTTTCTCACCAGTAGCAAAGCTAAAGTCTGTGAGGATTATGTTAGCGATCGCTGCATATTATGATTATGAGATATGGCAGATGGATGTCAAAACAGCATTCCTCAATGGAGACATTGATGAAGAGTTGTATATGATGCAACCCAAAGGTTTTGTCGATCCTAAAGATGCTAACAAGGTATGCAAACTTCAACGGTCCATCTATGGACTGAAGCAAGCATCCCGAAGTTGGAATCAACGTTTTGATAAGGTAATCAAAAGTTTTGGTTTTATACAAACTTATGGAGAAGCTTGTATTTACAAGAAAGTGAGTGGGAGCTCTGTAGCATTCTTAATACTATATGTGGATGACATATTGTTGATTGGGAATGATGTAGACCTTCTTAATAGTGTCAAAGAATATTTGAATAATAGTTTTTCAATGAAGGATCTTGGCGAAGCAGCTTACATATTAGGCATAAAGATTTATAGAGATAGATCGAAACGCCAAATATCATTGTCACAGAGTACATATTTGGACAAAGTTCTAAAGAGGTTTGGAATGGAAGAAAGCAAGAAAGGGTTCTTGCCCATGTTGCCCAATACGACCTTGAGTAAAACTCAAAGTCCGACATCGGCAGAAGATAGAGAAAGGATGAGTAAGACTCCCTATGCCTCAGCCATAGGATCTCTAATGTATGCCATGCTATGTACTAGACCCGACATTGCATATGCTGTTAGTTTAACTAGCAGATATCAAAGTGATCCAGGAGTGGATCATTGGACGGCGGTCAAAAACATCCTTAAGTACTTGAGAAGAACTAAGGACATGGTTGTTTCTTATGGAGGTGATGAACAGCTCGTTGTTAATGGTTACACCGATGCTAGTTGGAACACCGATCCGGATGATTCTAAATCACAATCCGGATACGTATTTATTTTGAATGGTGCAGCAGTTAGCTGGAGGAGTACAAAGCAAAGCGTTGTGGCGAGATCTTCAACTGAATCGGAATACATGGCTGCTTCGGAGGCTTCACAAGAAGCGATATGGATGAAAGAGTTCATTACAGAGCTGGGTGTGGTTCCTAGTGCGCTGGACCCAATGTCTATCTACTGTGATAACATGGGCGCCGTAGCCAATGCGCAAGAACCAAGGTCTCACAAGAAGCTGAAGCACATCAAGCTACGTTTTCACGCTATTCGAGAACATATCCAGGATGGGGATATAAAGATTTGCAAAGTACACACAGATCTGAATGTGGCGGATCCGTTGACTAAACCTCTCCCGAGGGCAAAACATGACCAACACCAAACTGCCATGGGTGTTCGGTATATTACCATGTAATCTAGATTAGATGACTCTAGTGCAAGTGGGAGACTGTTGGAGATATGCCCTAGAGGCAATAATAAATGTAGTTATTATTATATCTCTGTGTTTATGATAAATGTTTACATTCATGCTATAATAGTATTAACAAGGAAACATTGATTCTTGTGTGATTTGTAAACTTAATTTGAAGTCCCTAGTATACCCTCTATACTTCACTAGCTTGTTGGTTGATAGATGATTGTGGTTTCCCTATCATGAACATTGAGATGTTATCAACAACAAGATCATATCGTTAGGAGAATGATATGGTGGACATACTCCTATAGATAAGCGTAGCATAAAGATCAAGTCATTTCAATAGTTCAATTGCTATATCCTTTCTGATACATAGTAACCTAATTCCTTCGACCATGAGATCATGCATATCACCTTTACCGGATGGATGCTTTGATGACATCAAACACCACACCGTAACTGGGTGGCTATAAAGGTGGCATTGAGTGTTCGGAAAGTATTGGTTGAGACACATGGATCAAGAGTGGGATTTGTCCATCCATATGACGGATAGATATACTCTGGGCCCTCTCGGTGGAATGTCATCCAATTAGCTTGCAAGCATGTGACTGGCTCACAAGGGATCACATATCACGGGAACGAGAAAAGAGTACTTATCGGTAACGAGGTTGAACTAGGTATGCAGAGATACCGACGATCATAACCTCGGATAAGTAAACTATCGTGAGACAAAGGGAAATTTCTATCGTATGTAAGTGGTTCATTCGATCGCAAAGTAATCGTAGAAATATGTGGGAGCCATATGAATTTCCAGATTCCTCTATTGGTTATTGTTCGGAGAAGTGTCTCGATCATGTCCGCATAATTCACGAACCGTAGGGAGACACACTTAAGGATTCGACGTTGTTTGAGTAGTTATGGTATTATGAGAAAGAGACCGAATGTTGTTCGGAGTCTCGGATGGGATCCGGGATATCACGAGGTGATCCGGAATGGTCCGGAGAATAAGATTCATATAAGGAAAGTCCCGTTTCGGAGTTCGGAAATGATTCCGGTGATTTCATCGGGAATGTTCTAGAAGGTTCCGGAATGTCCGACACTCCGGGGGGGGGGGGAAGGGGTACATGAATGTGTCATTACATATTGGAATGATTTCATCATGTACTAAGTGTTCTTGCTGTTCCAAATAAAGGATTAAATTGAATCCTAAAACAGAAAAGTCAAATGTCCAGTTTGAAAGTCAAACGGCTAAAACAAGAAACTGTGGGAAACAAGCAAGAGGTGGTTGGAACCGACTTGGGGGAGGAGTCCCTCCAAGCCGGCGCGCCAACCAAGGCCGACTTGGGGAGGGACTCCCCTCCCCTTGGCCGCCCCTCCCACCCATAAAAGGAGGGGCAGGGCCTCCTCCTCTAGACACACAAGTTCCTATCCTCTAATCTCCGGTTTAGAGCCGTTTTGGTTTAGAGCTTCTAATTGCCCTAGCCTTCGGTTTAGAGCCTTCTAATTGGTGTGTCTAATCCCTAGACCACTAATAGTACTCTCTCATACTCCACCATACTCGCTCCGGCTTAAGGCGAAGCCCTGCGGGATCTCCCCTCTACTTCCGGTACCACGCCGTTGTGCTGCCGGAATCGCGAGGAGAGTGCTATAACCTCCGCTGCCTGCTGGAACAAGGGAGAGGAAGGTCTTCGTCGAGTACCGAACGTGTGACCGACTGCGGGAGCGCTGCCGGAACGCAGCGCCGGAAGGATCGTCTACGCGATCTTGAGATCGGGAAGAGTACGAATACATCACCCACGAGAATCCGCTCTCGTTAAACACTTTGGAATCTTCGAGGGTAAGTTATTCCATCGACTCGTTGCTACAATCTAGTAGATAGATCTTGGCTGGTTTGTTTGTATGCGATAGAATTTTTTTGTTTTCCATGCTACGAAACCAGACAGTTTCTGCATTGGGGGATTATTATAGGCGAAGGGGGAGACCGAGGCGACCGCCAGGGTGACCAAACCCTAGCCAAGCGCGGGGTAGGGCCCACCCGCACCTGGGGTGGGTATGGCCTGCAGGGGTTCGTAGCATGGAAAACAAAAAATTTCTACTGCATGCACACAAACAAGCCAAGATCTATCTACTAGATTGTAGCAACGAGTCGATAGAGGAACTCACCCTCGAAGATTCCAAAGCGGTTAACGAGAGCATATTCTCATGGGTGATGTAGTCGTACACTTGCCGATCTCAAGATCGCGTAGACGATCCTTCTGGCGCTGCGTTTCGGCAGCGCTCCCGCAGTCGGTCACACGTTCGGTACTCGACGAAGACCTTCCTCTCCCTTGTTCCAGCAGGCAGCGGAGGTTGTAGCACTCTCCTCGCGATTCCGGCAGCACAACGGCGTGGTACCGGAAGTAGAGGGGATATCTCGCAGGGCTTCGCCTTAAGCCGGAGCGAGTATGGTGGACTATGAGAGAGCCCTCGGTGTTCTAGGGTTTATACACACCAAGGAGGGGGTGCTAGGGCCGGCGGCTAGGGCTTTGGAGGTGCCCAAGTCGGCGGCTAGGGGAGAAACCCTAGGCGGCGGCGACTATGGTGGGCAACGGCGGCTAGGGTTAGGTTTAGAGGGGGCAATCTTGTGTGCTAGGAGGGGAGCCCTGCCCCTCCTCTTATAGGAGGGAGGCGCCTGCCAAGGGAAGGGGAATCCCTCCCCAACTCGGATCCCAAGTGGGCCGGCGGTGGAGGAGGGACTCCTCCCCAACTCGGATTCCCACTTCCCCTCCACTTCCCAAAATAGTCGTTTGACTTTTCAAATTGGCGTTTGACTTTTCAAACAAGGATTTGATTAAACCCTTTATTTTGTTCAGCGATGACACTTAGTACATGATGCAATCATTCCAACTTGGTATGACACATTCATGTACCCTTCCCCTTCGGAGTGCCAGACATTCCGGAACCTTCTAGAACATTCCCAATGAGAACACCGGAACCATTCTCCAACCCCGAAATAGGACTTTCCTTATATGAATCTTATTCTCCGGACCATTCCGGATCTCCTCGTGATATCCCGGATCCCATCCGAGACTCCAAACAACATTTGGTCTCTTTCTCATCATTCCATAACTACTCAAACAACGTCGAATCCTTAAGTGTGTCTCCCTACGGTTCGTGAATTATGCGGACATGATCGGGACACTTCTCCGAACAATAACCAATAGAGGAATCTGGAAATTCATATGGCTCCCACATATTTCTATGATTACTTTGCGATCGAATGAACCACTTACATACGATACCAATTTCCCTTTGTCTCACGATAGTTTACTTATCCGAGGTTATGATCGTCGGTATCTCTGCATACCTAGTTCAACCTCGTTACCGATAAGTACTCTTTTCTCGTTCCCGTGATATGTGATCCCTTGTGAGCTAGTCACATGCTTGCAAGCTAATTGGATGACATTCCACCGAGAGGGCCCAGAGTATATCTATCCGTCATATGGATGGACAAATCCCACTCTTGATCCATGTGCCTCAACCCATACTTTCCAAACACTCAATGCCACCTTTATAGCCACCCAGTTACGGTGTGGTGTTTGATGTCATCAAAGCATCCTTCCGATGATGGTGATTAACATGATCTCATGGTCGAAGGAATTAGGTTACTATGTATCAGAAAGCTTATATCAAATGAACTATATTAAATGACTTGATCTTTATGCTACACTTAACTATAGGAGTATGTCCATCACATCATTCTCCTAATGATATGACCCTGTTGTTAATAACATCTCTATGTTCATGATCAGGAAACCATGATCATATATTAACCAACAAGCTAGTTTAACAAGAGGCTTTACTAGGGACTCTTTTATGTTTACAAATCACACAAGTATTAATGTTTCCTATTAATACAATTATAGCATGGTATGTAAACATTTATCATAAGTATGAAGATATGATAATAACCACTTTATTATTGCCTCTTGGGCATATCTCCAACAGTCTCCCACTTGCACTAGAGTCAATAATCTAGTTTCAAACCTTTGTGTATTCAACGCCTATGGCTTTCCGGTGTTGTATGTACACGATTGCTAGTGGTCAACTGATCTCCGGATCTGACACTTCCAGGTCCGTGTGTAATTGCATGTCTTTGCGTCTCTACGCATCACTCATTCTCTAATGAGATGGCTTTGTATAAATTTGGTCCTTTGGTGAGACCTTTAGTTCTTTGGGGTTAAAACATGTTGATAATATTGTCGTACAATATATCTTCATAGTATTATCCTGCTGTGAACTACACCTAGTTTGATAACAAACTACTTGACACAAATGCCCTCTTTAGCTGCTATAATAGCAGTCATATACTTAGCCTTTTGTTGTAGTATCTGTCACAATATCTTAACTTTGGAACTCATCCAAATCCATTATGGAACTTAATTTCCATTATATTGTGCCACCCTTAGTTTAGATTGAGATAAACTTTAATTTGTACTTTGTGACAAAACTAGTATCAATGTAATTCATTTACAATGAACTAACCATCTATTTGTCACTTCCAAAATAATATATTCTTAGTTCTTCCAAAAGATCATAAGAATATCCTTACTATTGTCCAGTGATCATCTTATGAATCATTCTGGTATATGCTCATAACATTTAGAGCATAGGACATATCTGGATTTGTACATATCACAGTATGATTGATATAAATACTCTTTGTGATTTCATACATCAAGTATCAATCTATACTTGAATCTTTGTTTCACTTACCAAGTGTCAATACACTTGAATATATCATCAATATTGAACTCATTCAATCCTTTCTGTGCGACAAGAACCTTTCTTGTAGTTTCTATATTGAACTCATTCAATATATCATCTATGTACTTTCGGCACAACCATATTAGCATCTATTGATGCAAATATTTGGGTTTTGCCTAAGTCTTTCATCGGGATGAAATTCTTAATACGTGTTAATAAAAGATACATCATTTCCAATCAATAATATGTCTTCCACATAATGTATTAGAAACATGTCTTAGCGCTCCCACTTAATTTCTTGCAAATGCAAGCATCTTCATCGTCTATGACGAATTTAAACTCCTTTAACAGTTTCATCATGGTGAAGATTCCAACTCCGCAATGCTTACTTCAACCATTGAAGTTTGCATATGCTTTTAGCATCCTTTGAATTAACAAAACCCTTTGGACCGTGTTATGCACACGTCCTAGATAACCATTCTATTAGAAGAACTTGTTTTGCTTATTCAACTCATAACAAAATTATATGTCGTGGTTGCTACATTAATCCGTCTAGACTAAATATCGCTTAATGAAAGATCAGATCTTGTCATAGTCAACTCTTTGAACATTGTCGTGAACTCTTTCCCGACATGTCGATAATTTCATAGATGTGAAACATCCATGTCTATTTCTTTATAGATCCAAATACGACTGTAAGGTCTTGTACCTTTCCAGAGGGTCTTTCAAGCTCAAAGCTTGATTTCTTATATATGGAACTATCATGGATTTTATGGCTTCAAGCCATTTGACGGAGTCAGGGCCCATCATCGCTTCTTTGCATTTAGTCGGTTCATTATTCTCAAATAATGATTCAACCCTCAAATCTTGGTATTTGATTGTTTACTCGACCTACTTGGTTCAATAGAAACTTTGACCTTCGTAACCACAACCTTTGAGGCACGTGAGCCATGAGCATTGTTGCTGCCTCCGGAACACTTTTCGGTGTTGCGCAACTTTGCACATATAGCTAAGGTTCTTTTAACTTTATCAAAGTTCTATTGTCCTCCCACTTATCTTTTCACGAAAAATTCCTTCTCAAAGAAACTTGACGTTCTAAGTGACAAACACTTTTGTCTCCGATGTTATGGAGGATTACTTAACAGTTATTCGAAATAACATACAAAGACAGGTTCATCCGACTTTGGTTGCAAACATCTTTCTTATGCATAGCATACCAATGTTTAAGAAAGGACAACTTGGGTTTTATCCCAAACCATAACTTCATATGGTGTCGTTTCAATGGATTATGATGAAGCTCTTTTCAGTGGAAAAACGGTAATCTCTAAAGCTTTTAATCTTTAAAATATAATGGCAGTTTTATGAATTACACCTTTGATCTTACCATGTCAACCAAGGTTTAATTACATATCTCCAACGCTCCATACTCTTATGGTATTTCGGGACATGCAAATTCACGGAACGATTCCTTAAATCTTAGGTATTATGCTAAACTTGTAACTCAAATATCTTCCTTTATGATCTTATCATAAACTATTTATATTCTTGTTACAATGATTTTGCACTTCATCATGAAAGTCTTTAAACTTTTCAAATGTTTCATACTTCATCCTTATTAAGTAAATATTCATATATTCACTCAAATTTTCGGAGAAAGCATATGAAGTTGAAATCCATCGCTCTTGACTACACATAATGGACTTCGTACAACAATATGTACAAGTTCCAATAAGCTAGTCATTCGTTCCTTTTTGGCCTATGAACGAAGTTTTAATTATCTCTAGGAAAGTTTCACAAGCGTCATGTGATCAAAAATCAAAAGACTCCAAAATTCCATCCACATGGAGTTTCTTCATGTTTTCTTTCCAATATAATTTAAACGGCGATGTCACTTCCTAAGTGATCTTTCAATCAATTTGTCTTTCAACATTTTTAGCACTTGTTTTATGGATGTGATTTCTCCAATGAGATTTGTGAATCATCCATATTTTATGGATTACGGCAATTATTTGAACAACCTTTTGTTCTCATAATACATGATAAAACAAATCTTGAAGGCAAGCTTTGATGTTTAACGAGCAACACAATAACCCTTTATTTGTTCTCGATGGACATCATCACATATTCTTTTGCTAGTTATTTAGGCCATTGTAGTTCATGAATTGCGTTGTTTCGTATGACGATTCACACCAACAAATTCAATATCAAATACTTAAGAACCACATTGTTTAATAAGCAAAGAATATAGCCATAACATGTATATCATCTATATACTTAAACTGAACAATTCTAGTCTTTTCTTTTCTTCCATATATTTATGAGATTCTCTTTCAGTATTTATTTTCTGTTTGAAAGAATCTATCAACATCAATAGTGGAGTCATACATATGACACATAGTCCAAAGCGTGTATAATTAAATACCAATGTCTTTGGACTTGCACTTTGAAGTAGATCACCATCATCAAATGTTTGGTGTTCTTTCAAATTCCTTTCTTTAGTAATCTCTTGGTGTAGTAAACATTCTACCTACATCAAATATTCACCCTTATCATGGAATTATCCATGATCAAGCTAATTTTAGCTTATAATGGTGAATTGCGAGTATAATGTTGCTCTCCAAAACCTTTTGGTGGATTAGGACAACTAGTGTCTCCAACCTTTTGCAAATTCTCATCAAATATGAAAACATGACTTTGCCATATTATACTCTATCATGTTGTAACCAAAACTTCGTTTCAGATATCACAATATCTTCCACACATCATGGTTTCTGAAACAACTCTTTCAGATCCTAGATAACCTTGATATTAAGACAATCCTTTGAATATCAAGAATCATGGAGACAAACATGATACTCATACACTAACTCTTGGAATTTTTCACTCTTGTTTTAATACCAATTATTAAACTTTATGGAGTAACCGGAACTTACTGAAAGTTTGCAATAGGACTTTTAAACTTTATATTAACACTTCAAAACAATATGATACCAGTTCGTAAAGTAACTAACCAGAATTCTATAGTTCTATCATCTCAATTAAAACTAAGCGCAAGGTGGTAAACGGATGCCAATGACTACAAAAATTATGCAAATTCACTTTGATTTAATTTATGATAAATAGTGTTCAACTTTTAATCATATTGCCGTTGAACTCACACTCAAAACAATATCCCTCACATTGTTTTAGTGATCACATGAACCAAATCCACCACATCAAAACTGATCATCACGAGAATGCTTTACCTTTCGGTGATCCGTGTTCCGAGACCATGTCTGTACATGCTAGGCTCGTCAAGATTAAACCTTAGCTTCCGCATGAGCAAATCTGGCTTGCTCACGTTGTATACACTCGCAGAATCTAACACACCCGATCATCACGTGGTGCTTCGAAACAACGAGCTTTAGCAACGGTGCTTACTAAGGATGAACACTTTAAAACTTGAAATTGTGTGCTTGAGGGATCATCTTATAATGCTACCGTCGTGAACTAAGCAATACAAGATGCATAAAAGGATTAACATCACATGCAATTCATAATATGTGATATGATATGGCCTTTCTTCTTGTGCTTCTGATCTCCATCTTCAAGCACGAACATGATCTCCATCATCACCGGTGTGTCGTCAAGGTCAATGGCGCCGCTTCATGGTTGTCTTCCACCAGCATCAACTATTACAACTACTTTGAATAGACACGCGGGTCTTAACAGAATTTAAAGACAACCATATGGCTCCTACCGGTTGCCAACTTACAATAAGGAACATTGCATACATCATATATAATCACAATCATGGCCATATAACATCACAGCACACCCCTTCAAAACAAAGTTAGACGCCTCTAATTTTCTTTGCATGTTTTACGTGGTTTGGGGCTTTCAATAAGTGTCGTTCTAACTTACGAACAAGAACCACAACATTGATACTAGTATTGTCAATCACCCGTTGTAAATTGAATCTTAACTATGTTGGGAGAAACAGGCACCCGCAAAGCCACTTATGCAATACAAGTTGCATGTCAAGCGTGGAGCAAGTCTCATGAACGATGTCATATAAGGTTAGCCCGGGCCGCTTCATCCCACCATCCCGCAAGATGCAAAGTACACAAGAAGCAATCGACAACAAAAGTATCAACGCCCACAATGACCATTGTGTTCTACTCGTGCAACAGATCTACATATAGACACGGATCTGATACCACTGCAGGGGTTCGTAGCATGGAAAACAAAAAAATTCTACCGCATACACACAAACAAGCCAAGATCTATCTACTAGATTGTAGCAACGAGTCAATAGAGGAACTCACCCTCGAAGATTCCAAAGCGGTTAACGAGAGCAGATTCTCATGGGTGATGTAGTCGTACACTTGCCGATCTCAAGATCGCGTAGACGATCCTTCCGGCGCTGCGTTCCGGCAGCGCTCCCGCAGTCGGTCACACGTTCGGTACTTGACGAAGACCTTCCTCTCCCTTGTTCCAGTAGGCAGCGGAGGTTGTAGCACTCTCCTCGCGATTCCGGCAGCACAACGGCGTGGTACCGGAAGTAGAGGGGAGATCTCGCAGGGCTTCGCCTTAAGCCGGAGCGAGTATGGTGGACTATGAGAGAGCCCTCAGTGTTCTAGGGTTTAGACACACCAAGGAGGGGGTGCTAGGGCCGGCGGCTAGGGCTTTGGAGGTGCCCAAGTCGGCGGCTAGGGGAGAAACCCTAGGCGGCGGCTATGGTGGGCAGCGGCGGCTAGGGTTAGGTTTAGAGGGGGCAATCTTGTGTGCTAGGATGGGAGCCCTGCCCCTCCTCTTATAGGAGGGAGGCGCCGTCCAAGGGAAGGGGAATCCCTCCCCAACTCGGATCCCAAGTGGGCCGGCGGTGGAGGAGGGACTCCTCCCCAACTCGGTTTCCCACTTCCCCTCCACTTCCCAAAATAGCCGTTTGACTTTTCAAATTGGCGTTTGACTTTTCAAACAAGGATTTGATTAAACCCTTTATTTTGTTCAGCGATGACACTTAGTACATGATGCAATCATTCCAACTTGGTATGACACATTCATGTACCCTTCCCCTTCGAAGTGCCGGACATTCCGGAACCTTCTAGAACATTCCCAATGAAAACACCGGAACCATTCTCCAACCCCGAAATAGGACTTTCCTTATATGAATATTATTCTTCGGACCATTCCGGATCTCCTCGTGATATCCCGGATCCCATCCGAGACTCCGGACAACATTCGGTCTCTTTCTCATCATTCCATAACTACTCAAACAACGTCGAATCCTTAAGTGTGTCTCCCTACGGTTCGTGAATTATGCGGACATGATCGAGACACTTCTCCGAACAATAACCAATAGAGGAATCTGGAAATTCATATGGCTCCCACATATTTCTACGATTACTTTGCGATCGAATGAACCACTTACATACGATACCAATTTCCCTTTGTCTCACGATAGTTTACTTATCCGAGGTTATGATCGTCGGTATCTCTGCATACCTAGTTCAACCTCGTTACCGATAAGTACTCTTTTCTCGTTCCCGTGATATGTGATCCCTTGTGAGCTAGTCACATGCTTGCAAGCTAATTGGATGACATTCCACCGAGAGGGCCCAAAGTATATCTATCCGTCATATGGATGGACAAATCCCACTCTTGATCCATGTGCCTCAACCCATACTTTCCAAACACTCAATGCCACCTTTATAGCCACCAAGTTATGGTGTGGTGTTTGATGTCATCAAAGCATCCTTCCGGTGATGGTGATTAACATGATCTCATGGTCGAAGGAATTAGGTTACTATGTATCAGAAAGCTTATAGCAAATGAACTATATTAAATTACTTGATCTTTATCCTACGCTTAACTATAGGAGTATGTCCATCACATCATTATCCTAATGATATGACCCTGTTGTTAATAACATCTCTATGTTCATGATCAGGAAACCATGATCATATATTAACCAACAAGCTAGTTTAACAAGAGGCTTTACTAGGGACTCTTTTATGTTTACAAATCACACAAGTATTAATGTTTCCTGTTAATACAATTATAGCATGGTATGTAAACATTTATCATAAGTATGAATATATGATAATAACCACTTTATTATTGCCTCTTGGGCATATCTCCAACATGGCCCCTCTCGTCGGCCCCTCGGGCTCTCCTATGGACTTGTTCCCCACGGAAAGTTATTGACTTTGTCCTTCATCCCGTCCAATTCCAAGAATATTTCTTTACTAACTTTTCTGAAACCAAAAACAGCAGAAAACAGGCATCTGGCACTGTTGCAACTTGTTAATAGGATAGCACCAGAAAACATGTAAAAAGCACCTCAAAGTGTTGACAAGTAAAGCAAAGTAGATACTAAACAAGCATGGAGCATAAAAAATTATAGATACGTTTCCAACGTATCAACATCCCCAAGCTTAACTCCTGCTCGACCTCTAGTAGGTAAGTGATAAACAGAATAATATTTGAGGTGACATGCACCCTCACAATAAAGATCCAACCATTTGCATGCATTAAAAGCTGGGATCAAAGAACTCTACACATGTGCATGAAAGATGGAGTTCTAACAATAGGACATAGTAACTATGCATGCAACATGGCAAGCTACAAACAAAGATCATGAATAACATGTATTGAAAAACGTTTGTTTATTCACATGCAGAAAATATGGCATAGTGGCAATCAGCTTGTCCCTCATAGAGTAGCAATATAATGCATAGGACACCTACAAAGTTCATAAGGGTGACTAGAAACAAATAGCACAAGAACAAGTAATAACACAATATGCAATCAATTAATAAGCTTTGGAACACTGCACATAGAATGACAACTATGCTCTCTTAATGGTGCCTAAAGGTAGAAGGTGGACACTCAATAATGGTGGAAGAAAGGCCTTTTTATAGAGGAAGCAGAGATTACAAGTTTCAAAAAGATCTTCCAAAAATTATGGTACTTGTTAGCTTTCATCCCTCATTGCCCCTAGCATAAGCATCTTGAATTGGTTAAGGTTAAAGTGGCAAATCTGGAGTATATGCTTCACGAAGTATAAGTTGGCAATCTCATGCCCCTTGAATACGAGGGCCACACCTCATGCATACTCAACTTTGGGTCCAGGTAAGTTCTTATCACTGTAAGTATTTGCATATCATTGAGAACCGCCAACGGGGTACCCCTTGCATATGGTACATGAGCTTTCCCATAACCAAAATGACAAGGCAAGCAGACAATGAGCATCTCAGAAATTCTTTTTATGTACCATGGGAATATGGTGCTTTTTTCTCTCTTTCCTCTTTTCTCAATGTGTCTCTTTTTTTATAAGAAGAATGCTTCATAGATGTTACTATGGTGATGCTGCAAGTTTCCACCATGATTAGGTATGGCTTAGGCTAGCGGCCCAAGCATTTCTCTAACACAGAATACAAACTCCATGGACTTATAAGTCCCCTCTTTATTTCACACCGGTGACATCCATAGACAAAAGAATATGATATCAATTGAGTACAAAAAGGTACAAGCGCAATGTTGAAAACGTTCCCCGTGACAACACGGTTCTGCTAATTCCAACTTATAAGTGCAAGCATATACAACAAAGTTGTCACAATGGTTCAAGTTTATTAGGGGCAAAGAATAAAGTGTGTCATCAAGTTCGTGAGGGCTTTAATCACTAAGTTTTCACATAACAAAATAGTTTTTAATTGGAAGATAGTTGAAAAAAAAGAATATACTTGGAATGGTGTAACACACCATGCATAGGAGTTTATAGTGGACACTTTGGAATAACTTGGTTTCTTGGAAGTTGGAGGCATGAGTAGAACTTACTCATACAAGTGGAGGCTAGCAAAAGACTGGGAGCAACCAACTAAGAGAGCAATAATGTCCATAATCATGCAGTGCAACAAAGCATACTAATCAAAGCAAAGAGTGGTACTACAAGTCAAGGACTAAATGATCATAGAGGCTAATGGTGACTTGTGAGATTCATAACATGGTGTAAGCATGTGCCAAGTCAACCCAAGCAAAACATCAAAGGAGAATACCACAATACTATGCTTTTGCATGCTAAAACAACCCATAATTTCTTCAAGGCACACTAAGCAATCCCAATTGTTTGGAACAAGACATGCTACAGCAATAATCACTAAGCATAATGCTAAAAAAACACCTAGCATGTCATGCTAAAGTCTAAGTCACAGTCAATGCAAGCTCCTCTTGCACTTCAAGCAAGGACTTACTACTCCTTTCCAAACACCAAGCAACCTTATTTGCAAGACAACACGGCGATAACGGGGGTCCAAACTACTAAAGCAAACTAAACAAACTAAGCAAATCAAACGTAAACTAAGACGCTCCAAGACCAACACAACTGTGCATGAAACAATAAAAACGAAGTGTCTAGACAGACTTGAGCTTTTTATTGATGAAGAAGGGGATGCCTTGGGCATCCCCAAGCTTTGACGCTTGTACCTCTTGGATATTTCTTGGAGTGACACCGTGGTAGCATCCCCAAGCTTGAGCTTTTGTCCATTCTTCATCTCATTGCATCATTCTCTCTCTACACCTGGAATTTTTCCTTCATACAAAACTTTACACAATCTTCATTAGCAACATTAGTGTATTCAAAAGATATTAGACCACTGGCAAAGCTTTGGAACAGCAAGGCTTTTCACTAAAAACACAAGCTACTGTAGTAACTCCTTAAAAAAACTCAATTTACCCGAAGAGAGCTCAAAAAGGAATCAATAAGAAGCAAATGCAAATAATGGCGGAAGTATATCAAAACAGACCAGCAGGTAGAAACTAATATTTTAGTACATCTTCTGTTGTTCAAATCAAAAAGTTTTGAACTAACGAAAGTTAGCTAACATACTAGGGATTTATTCATAAATTTTGAGCTCAATCCGAGTTACAGAGTCTCCTCACGAATTTTTTTTGGCGGAGGACAAAAATCTGTTTCGGGACAGCAACTCCCTAAATCTTACTTCCCTCTCATTAGAGTTCATTCTTGGCACAAAAAGCAAAAAAGGCTAAGAACAGGTCATTACAGTAGTAATAACTTCCAAGACTTAAGGAAACTCTTGGGTTATCTCCCAACAAGTACTTTTCTTTAATGCCTTTAAGTTAGGCACAAGAAGCAAGAAGAATTAAGTATTTTCAAATGAAGAATTTCTCCTCTTGTTCCTTCCTTTCTTACCTTTCTTTTTCTCTTTAGGAAAGATATGATTGCTTACCGGAGGAGCAAAGTGCATAATACCTTTCCAAACATCTATCACTGCCCCAAGGTGTTTAAGTAGAGACCTTCCAAGTGTGATCTGTCCCTTGCCTACACATTCAATAACAAGATAATCAGTAGTCACCATTTTTCCTGATATTTTTGTAAACACACCTTCAGCTATTCCAATAGGTGATATAGTGGTATTGTTGGTAAGAGATATTTCCTCTCCTCCTTCAATAAGCCCCCAAAGACTCAAGGAATCAAAAATATCTTTAGGCATGAGACAAAATTCAGACATGATATCACAGCGAGCATAAAAAAGTATAGTATTTATTGAGACTTTAATTGTGGGAAACCATTTTGAAGTCCCAGAATTTATGGAAACATAATCATGGTAAGCCCTAAGAGTGTGATAGCAACTATTCATGGCAGCAATACTGGTCTTAAGACGGTTCAACCTAGCAAAAATACTTGTGAAACAGGAATCAGACTTGCAAGGTGTACCATAGATCATGATTAATTTCCTTATGGCATCATAAGCTTCATCCTCAGTACAAAGAAAAAAATCTTTCTCAGCCACAACATCCAAAGCATATCTATAACGAAGAGCAATACCGCGGTAGAAACTATCAATAACCAAGCTGAGGCTTACCTCAGGCTCAGTTTCCCTCTGGAAAGCAGAGATTCTAGACCAAGCTTCCTTAAAACTTTCTTCACCTTTTTGCTTAAAGGTGGAGATTTCTACCATGGGGGAATAAAGGCAGACCCCGACATGGCATCAACTAGAGCAAAAACTAATTTTTTGTGTTTTTAAATAAAGAAAGCAAACCAATCTAGACTATTTTTTTTGGGTTTTTTGAAAAGAGGCAAACAAAACCAAGCAAAAGAAGCAAAGCAAACTAAAAACAAAGTAAAGAGAAAGGAAGTGAAGGACTCCCCTAGTGAAGACGTCCTTAGCCTCCACGGCAACGACACTAGAAAACTTGTTGATGACTCCTTGGTGGCGCCAAAGAACTTGGTGCTTGATGTGGAGTCTTGTTGGGAACCCCAAGAGCAAGGTGTGAAGAGTACAATAGTAAGTCTTCCCTCAGTTGAGACCGAGGTTATCGATCCAGAAGGAGGAAGGAAACATCACACAGGTGTTGCAAGCAACGCGGAGACCTGCACAACACAAACTCAACACTTTGCCCCAACGAATCAGTGAGGTTGTCAAGCTCACTGGTTTGCTGTAACAAAGGATTAAACATATGGTGTGGAAGGTAATGGTATGCAGCAAGTAAACAGTAATAGTGGAAAATGTATCAATGGTAAAGATTTGACCGGGGTCCATAGTTCACTAGAGGTGCTCTCCTTAGATAAACAACATGGCATGAAGGGTAAAAAAATACAGTGGGGCAATTAACAGGAACTGAGCAAGGCATAACAATGCAATTACTAGTCAGAAAGATCCTATGAGGTTGATTGGGCAATACAACAATATACATAGACCGCCATCCAACTGTATCTATGACTAGAAGTCCACCTTTAGGTTATCATCCGAACCCCCTCCAATATTAAGTTGCAAGCAACAGACAGCTGCTTTAAGCAAAGTGTGTAAGGTAAACAGTCCACATGTTTCATGAACAAGAGACCGTTGTTTTCTCCCTAGTAGCAACAGCACATCTACAACCAAAGAGATTATTGTCACTTTCCTTGGAAACTAGAGGCATGAACCCACTATCGAGCATAAATACCCCCACTTGGAGTCACTAGCAACTACTTGGCCAAGATAACCACTAGCAACGGAGAGCATGCAAGATCACAAACAACACAGACATGATAGAATCATAAAGACAAAACCATTAATCAAACCAGCATAATAATCTCAATATCCATCGGATCCCCGCAAACACAACATGCATGATTACAAATAGATTAGATCTTGATCATGAACGGAGCTCACAAGATCTATACATGAAAGCACATAGGAGGAGATACAACCATCTAGCTACTACATGGACCCATAGTCCAAGGTGGAACTACGCACACATCATACCGGAGAGAAAGCCTCCGGGATGACCTTCCCTCTGGCAGGGTGCCGGGAAGAGCTTTAGATCCCCCCGATCTAGGGACGATGGTGGCGGCGGCTATAGACAATTTCGTGGATTTCTGATCGGGTACTTAGGGTTTCTGCATCGGGGGCTTCTTATAGGCATAGGGGGAGACCGAGGCGGCCGCCAGGGTGACCAAACCCTAGCCAGGCGCGGGGTGGGGCCCACCCGCGCGTGGGGTGGGTCTGGCCCCTCGGGCTCTCCTCTGGACTTCCAGTTCCCCACGGAAAGTTATTGACTTTGTCCTTCGTCCCATCTAATTCTGAGAATATTTCTTTACTAACTTTTCTGAAACCAAAAACAGCAGAAAATAGACATCTAGCAATGTTGCAACTTCTTAATAGGTTAGTACCAGAAAACATGTAAAAAGCACCTCAAAGTGTGGACAAGTAAATCAAAGTAGATACTAAACAAGCATGGAGCATCAAAAATTATAGATACGTTTCCAATGTATCAACAGACAACTGCTTTAAGCAAAGTGTGTAAGATAAAAAGTCCACATGTTCCATGAACAAGAGACCGTTGTTTTCTCCCTAGTGGCAACAACACATCTACAACCGAAGAGATTATTGTCACTTCCCTTGGAATCTAGAGGCATGAACCCACTACCGAGCATAAATACCCCCTCTTGGAGTCACTAGCAACTACTTGGCCAAGATAGCTACTAACAACGAAGAGCATGCAAGACCACAAACAACACAGACATGATAGAATCATAAATACAAAACCATTAACCAAACCAATATAATAATCTCAATATCCATCGGATCCCCGCAAACAAAACATGCATGATTACAAATAGATTAGATCTTGATCATGAACGGAGCTCACAAGATCTATACATGAAAGCACAAAGGAGAAGATACAACCATCTAGCTACTACATGGACCCATAGTCCAAGGTGGAACTACTCACGCATCATACCAGAGAGAAGGCCTCCGGGATGATCTCCCCTCTGGCAGGGTGCCGGGAAGAATTTCAGATCCCCCCGATCTAGGGATGATGGTGGCGGCGTCTACAGACGGTTTCGTGGATATTTGATCGGGTGCTTAGGGTTTCTGCATCGGGGGCTTCTTATAGGCGAAGGGGGAGGCCGAGGAGGCCACCAGGGGGACCAAACCCTAGCCAGGCGCAGGCCCACCCCTGGCCACGCCAGGTGGGGGGGTCTTGCTGCCCTGGCCCGCTTCCTCGTCTCCCCTCTATACTTATTGTTCCCCATGGAAAGTAATTGACTTTGACGTTTTTCCCGTCCAATTCCGAGAATATTTATTTACTAACTTTTCTGAAACGAAAAACAGTAGAAAATAGGCATCTGGCACTGTTGCAACTTGTTAGTAGGTTAGTACCAGAAAACATGTAAAAACACCTCAAAGTGTAGACAAGCAAAGCAAAGTAGATACTAAACAAGCATGGAGCATCAAAAATTATAGATACGTTTCCGACATATCATTGGCATGGTATCCTGCCAATCCTATTAAGCTATACGTCAGGATCTTATATACACCCACCCTTAGAAGATCGACGTCCTCGTAGATTAAACCCAAGCCACAAACGTCCCCCTTGGCACATAGTTGTACATTCAGTGTCGGCACATGTGCCACTACGAGCCACACACTATGTGCCATATGTCTGTGCCCATGACGCGCACACGCTAGTGTAATCACGAGGATCGGATTTGATACCACTTGTAACACCCCCGTCACCCTACGTACAGCGGCTTTCACCATTGGTAGCTCTCTAAGATATCTAGACTAGCCTCATAGACCAACACCAGTCTTTACTAAGCACTTTGTCCTCACTCGTGCACACTCGAAAACAATTTCCCGGACAGTCACCAATCCTCAAATTGCTCCATGCCAAAAACGCTTAATCTGAAATTCCTTTGAAGATGAGGCCTGGAAAAATATGCAACTCGTCGGTATGGGTATCCTATCAATCTTATTAATCCATGCACCAGGATCTCACATCTTTCCTCTATGATCTTCCATTCAGCATTTGTAAGTTTTGGATAATATATAGAAATACCTAAGTAATTAATAGGAAACTGGTCTTGACCGCAGCCAAATAGGTCAACATATAGATTAACCTCAACTTGGGTCTCAACCAAACTAAATAATTCGCTTTTATTAAAGTTAAGTTTTAGACCTGAAAGCTACTCGAAAGCTAAAAGAGCTGAAAGAATTAACTTCAAATTTCTTGCCTTTGCGTTATCGTGTTCCATGAAGAGAGTTATATGCTAGCATATTGAAGGATTGATAACCCTCTATAGAATATATGGGCAATCACTCTTTCAATTTGGCCATCACACTTTGCATGCTCAATCATAATAGCTAACATATCATCCACTATATTAAATAACATTTGTGATAATGGATCATCTTGCCTTAGTCTTTTTTTATCTAGAAGTAATGGCCAACATCATCATTGATTTAATGGCCACACTATCCCTCGACATAAAGCTATAAATAAAAGTACGCCACTTATCAAAAAAACCTTTCATTTCGAAAGTTTGCTAGAAGAAAGACCACTTGACTTTGTCATAGGCTTTCTTAAAACCAAATTTTAAAATAACCATATTTAACTTTTCCTATGTAGTTCGTGGACTGTTTCATGAAGAATAACCACCCCATCTAGGATGTTAAGTCCTTGCAAAGAGTACTGAGAGGTACAAACTACATGATCAGCCACAAAGTTCAACCTGATAGTTGATGAATATTTTAAAACTAACATAAAAAGACAAATAGACTTGTATTGTTGTTTTCTTTCTCCTTAAATAATCTTAGATAATAAAATAATCTCACCAAAATTTATGTGAAATAGATCTAGTTGTCTAGTGTATAGAAAACTGAACTGCTCAAGAAGATCTAGTTTAATCACATCCCAGAAATTCTGGTAGAACTCTATTGGGAAGCCACTAGGACCAGGTTTATTTGTTGTGTTCTATTTGAAAACAGCTTTCTTTATCTACTCCTCGGAATAGGTGGCAGTTAGAAAGTTATTTTCCTCAATTAACACTTAAGATATATCATCTGTTCAGGACTCATTCATGAAGTTGCCTTCTTCCAGAACACTAAACAAATCTTTATAATAATGCATAATGTACAACTTTAGTTGTCTATGGACCTCAATCGTCCCCTCATCCTCAACAAAAAAATGAATAAGTTTTTTCTTGTGTCTTCCATTAGCAATCCTATGGAAGTATCTAGTATTCACTTCACCTTCCAGTATGAATTGACTTTTGGACCGTTGATACCATTTGATCTCCTCCTCGTGTAGAAGTTCTGCAGAAATAGTTGACTGAGATTTTTCTTAAGCTTTGTTTGACTGTCGATCTCCCTCTGATGTTTATCAAGTACATTTAGAATTAGACAGTGTCGGGGGATGAAAAATATGGGGTAGGATAAACTCTATAATGATGCAAAGATCAAAATAGTCCTCAAATATTAATAATACATATGATTCTAACATAATCATTTAGTAATATAACTAGAATCCGAAAAAACTACTAATAATGAAGCATTAATGACATATAGAAGTCACATGCAATGGTAATGCTCTACACCATTTTTTTTGGAAATCATCCATAATTTTACCGATCAATACATTTTAATGTCTATCGCTCGATGTAGCAAATCAAAGTCATCAAGAAGTCATCAAATATACCTTGTTATACAACTCACTCTTGATGCATGATTTTGTTGTTGAGAAAACCCTTTCAACTGTTGTCATCGCCACCGATAAAAGAAATGTCAGCTCAGTGAGCCGATAAACTGTAGAAAAATACAATATGATTTTGCAATATCAAGAAAATATCTAAAGTCTTCATTTATCCGTGTATGAATAATAAATATCTCAAAATTATGTTGTATATGCTCATGCTCATAATAAAGGAAACCTCAGTGATAAATATTTGTAAGTCGGGTAATCTTATTCATGATTAACCTAGAAAATGAGTATTTTGAATCAAGGCAAGAGAAGTTCAAAGCAATTTTGAAGATAACTCATTAAAATGATGGTCAAACTCAATGATCAAAAGGATAAAGTAGACATCTAGACTAATACAGTAGGAATTGATGATCAATAAAATGTACAACGCTAAAGTATGGCCGTTCACATACCTTGATCTATTTCGACCACACCCCATGTGATTGTAAAAATACCCTCAAGTGCTCTTTAAATAACTCATCTAGGACAATGCGTAGAGTCTTGTTTTGTTAAGTTGGGATCTATATATTGCAAAGAGAAATAGCTGGTTTTAGTCCAAACTAGATCAAATCTCTATTTTTTTTGTTTGGAATGAGTTTTGCACAATGTTTAGTAAAGGAATCATAAATTTCATATACATGGTCCGGTTCTGACTTATGACCACTCAAATTATCTAGAAAAATAAGTGCATACGAAATATTTTGCAAAAAAATTAAGGGTTGCGGTACTACCCCGCCCTACTAGGAGCTTCACCCCTATAATTAGAAGTATGTCTATCTATTACTCCCTACATTTTAAGTTAATTGGAGTTCTTGATTTGTGTTTATATAATAAAAACAAAGTACAAATGTTCTCTCATACACTTTCCATGGTCTCTCAAACAAAATACAACCATCTAAATTTTATTGTAGCCTCACGTCCCAACTACTAACAACCAAAACTCAATTACAATCTATCAAACAAACATTAGTGTAATATGGCAACATCAGTATCAGACAATACCTCTTTCATAACTTCAGTATTGTCACTATAGTCTCAACATCTTCCTTAAACATATCACCTTTTCCTTTTTGCACATAATCTCAGTAAGTGGCTAAGGAAGATAAATCTAACTATAGAATAGGCTATTTAGTAGTAAATCTACAAAAGGAGGAATTTGATCACCTCGTCACATACTACTAGTATTTTAGTACTATAGCAAAAATTGGGTATGCACGAGCCATTGTGTAAAATTCATCAACCTTATGTTTGCTATCTCACAACACACTGATCAAAGAAACAACACACTGGAATTTACACACAATACCAATTTCATTGCATAACCCAATTCTAATGGAATTACATCAAACATAAGGTTTGAGTTAACAATAAGTGCAGTTTGTAATTTTTAGTGAGAATATAGTTCAATTTACACTCTTAGTTTGTATCCAGTGAGGTAATTTAATCATTACACGAGGATTACAACATCCAGGAATTTCACTCAACCACAACATGGCTCGGCAATGTACTACTCCGTCCAACTCGGTTTAAAGGGCACATATAGCAAATCTCTGGGCCCTAGACTTTTTTTAGTTGGGGCTAATTTGACTCTTACTAATTCTCCGATTGGCCCTTTCTCTGAAATTAAATGCTTATGTGCTAAAAGGTGGGGAAATTTTTGGATTCCATGATTTTCAATATGTGTCCTTTCAACCGGGACGGGAGTAGCTATTATACATATGACTCGGCAAAAATATAATTTAACTAAACTTAAAATAAATAGCATTGAATGATCTTTTAATCAGACTTTGTGGTCTGATTGAGCTGCATTATATTTGTATGCTTTAAAGATGCAACATACATGACTGTGTACTGGTATGAAAAGTAGATGATACATTTTGTAGTACTTTTTTGTGAAATACATGTTGTAGCACTTTTTTTTGAAATACATGTTGTAGCACTCTTAATCCTAGGGCATGGAATGTATTTTGCTAAAAGTAGCTTCCTGTTTTGCACATGGCAACATCATTGATTTACTGCATACATAATTAGCCAGGACCTCGACACAATCACACAATGGCTCGACATCCGACCCTAAAGTATTTGCATCGCATTTTGAACTATGCCAATTGCTGCTATCTTTTTGTGCATGGGCAGGGTATATTTTATGGGCATTAATGTAGTGACCAATTCAGGAAATAAAGAAAATCAGTATGCAGATTTATGTTCTATGGCATATTCAACCCGATTGAGGAAATATGAATATGCAACGAAAAATGGCAGTCCTGTGATGGGTAACTCTTTCATTTTGGCGACAAACGTAACATAGGCACATAGCACCGGTGCGCGAAACAGGAGTCGCGATCACCTGAAATCCGGAAGGAACCGCGAGAGGGCCAAGATACGCAAGAGCACGGGAACAGCGACGGCAAACACATGCATTGCGTACACTCCTCGCCGGCCGACTCACGTAGCTAGACTAGAGCGGCGCAAGCCTTGGACACGCGCCAGAAGCAGCCAGCGTACCAACTGCGCTCGTGAACCGTGCGTCGCTCCAGTCGCGCTGCGTCACTCCACTCCACAATTCCCTTCTGTTCTCTTCTCGCTCGTGATCGATCTCCTTAAATTCCCCACCCTTTTCGCCTGCCTCCCTCACCAGACCCCGCCACGCCTCTCCAGCTACCCGATCATACCGTCGTTCAGTCACCACGCACGCCGGCATCATCAACCAGCCGGCCGTGGCACCGGGACGCTGCCGTCGCCACCGCGCGGTATGATGCCCGCGCCACGCGCCCGGCTCCGCCTGGCCTGCATTGCCGTGGCGGCCATGGCGGTGCTCCTCGCGCCGCCGTGGCGTGGCGTGGCCGCGCACACGCGGGGCGTGCGTCCGGGGAAGGCAGGGAGCCGGCCGTTCCCGGAGAACGCGACGCGCGCTGAGGAGGTGGAGCGGCTGTTCATGCGGTGGGTGCGGTACGTGGGCGGGCTGGAGCACAGCACGTTCCAGCACGCCGTCGCCCGCGCGTTCCCCTCCTACTCGCTCGTCGTCGACAGGAACCCGGCCTCCGGCGACTTCACGTCCATCCAGGCCGCCGTCGACTCGCTCCCGTCCGTCAACCTCGTCCGCGTCGTCATCAAGGTCAACGCCGGCACATACACGTACGTGCATTGCCCATTGCCTTGCTCCATTCGCGTTCTGGTCGATGGTCGTGTTTGTCATGCGTGCGTGGCCGGTTTGCTGCAGGGAGAAGGTGTCGATATCGCCGGCGCGCGCATTCATCACGCTGGAGGGCGCCGGCGCGGACAAGACGGTGGTGCAGTGGGGCGACACCGCGGACACGCCGGCCGGGCCGAGGGGCCGCCCGCTCGGCACGTACGGCTCCGCGACGTTCGCCGTGAACGCGCAGTACTTCCTCGCCAGGAACATCACGTTCAAGGTAACTCCTACCAGGCATGCAGTTTGGTGGCTCCATAGCGCACGCTGTCGTCCTAATTAAGTTGGCCCGCGCGGCACGGATGGGTTTGACAGAACACGTCGCCGGTGCCGAATGCGGGGGCGACGGGGAAGCAGGCGGTGGCTCTGCGGGTGTCCGCGGACAACGCGGCGTTCGTGGGGTGCAGGATCCTGGGCGCGCAGGACACGCTGTACGACCACTCGGGACGGCACTACTACAAGGAATGCTACATCGAAGGCTCCATCGACTTCATCTTCGGCAACGCGCTCTCCCTCTACGAGGTACGTACGTCTCTGCTCTCCTGGTCCATTGCTAGCTACTGCGTTCATGAGGTACTCCAGTGAGGTGCAATACTGCGCCTGCTGAACTGAACACGAAGCAGAGCACAAAAACAGAGCATACGACTGAACGGTTCAGTGTGAAAGGTTATTTCGATCGCGGCTTCCGAAGCTGACATTCACTAATGGGAGAGGGCGACTACGGAGTAATCTGATTTTTTTTCTTGTGTGCAACAATGATCATGCGAACCAAAGTACACAAAAGTTTTTTTTTTTGAAGTAAAGTACACAAAAGTTAAGTTCGCACCGCGCGCGCGTATGATGTCCTCCGAGTTCTTCTCTAACGTTCGCCGCCCATGTACCAGCTATGGTACGTACATACATAGGCGAATTGACCATTATACGTGCCACGGGACCGCTCTGAAACAATCTTCAGGGCCGCAGCAAGTCCTTTTACCTGCTGCTACGTGCCAGTGCCACTAGCATGCATGGGGCATCACAGGCAGGGCGTGTGGCCGATGATTACTTGGTAACCATCTCCTCGCCGATAGTAAAATCGTTCTTTTCGAGATTACTTGGTCCAAGTGCACCCCTGTGGCCGATGATTGCAGTCGCCGTCTTGGCATCTTCGATCGGCTCGTGACGAAGCACTGCTGCTGCTGCACACGGCCTCTTGTTTGCTGTCCGTTTGCGCCGCGACCGGCGCAACGGCGGCCCTACGCCCACGTGCATGTAACGAGAATGTGATGGTGTGTGCAGGATTGCCACGTGCACGCGATCGCGCGGGACTACGGCGCGCTGACGGCGCAGAACCGGCAGAGCATCCTGGAGGACACGGGGTTCTCCTTCCTCAACTGCCGGGTGACGGGCTCCGGCGCGCTCTACCTGGGCCGCGCCTGGGGCACCTTCTCCCGGGTCGTCTTCGCCTACACCTACATGGACGACATCATCGTCCCGCGCGGCTGGTACAACTGGGGCGACCCAAACCGCGAGCTGTAAGTCGATTCTTACTTTGACTCTCTCTCCCATCTTAATTTTCATCGCGTCAAGTCCTGTACACCGAAGAATCTCCTTAGTAGTATGAAGAAGATCCCAGATCAATAATGCAGCAGCGGTGCTATGCCCAGACAAAGGGTGCACTTATTTGCTCCCATTCTTGGCGCTCGGGCAGCTGGGCATGCATGCATGGGGTTACACGGGCGCGCCTGGCCTGGCCTTTTTTTATCTCTTTCGAAACGAAGCAGCTTTTCCCAAGATTCGACGCCCATGGGGCCATGCCATGCATGGCACGATACGACACAGGCAGTCCGGTGCACGGGTGAAAGCTACATACATACAGCAAGATCGCAAAAGGCAACGTACGCTAGGACAGACAGATACTGTCACAGTGTCATGCATGTCGCGTCACTCGACTTGTGATCGTGTGTCTTTTTTTTTTGTCTGCGCCGAGAAGGCTGTTGGTATCTGACGCTAATCTTGGTGGCATGCATATATATAAACCTGAGAGTGTATTTTTCTGATGGTGGCGTGTCGTTGATGGGTGCAGGACGGTGTTCTACGGGCAGTACAAGTGCACGGGTCCCGGCGCGAGCTACTCCGGCAGGGTGTCCTGGTCGCGCGAGCTCACCGACGAGGAGGCCAAGCCATTCATCTCGCTCAACTTCATCGACGGCACCGAGTGGATCAGGATCTGAGGGAGGGCATGCTGCATGAATCGATCGATGCAACACAGGTAGTCCGTACACACGGCGCGCACGTGCGTGCATGTAACAAAAGAAACAAGACAGAGGGAAATTTATACAGATTCGTTTAATTTACGATCGCCCGCCTAGCTTGGCGACTGTGTGTTTCGTCTTCTGCTCGGAGTTAGGGATTCCGTGCATTTTGTCCTCCATCGAAACACATGGCAGGGAGAGATGTGACGCTTCAGGATCCATCGAGTGGGTACGGGCGTACGGTGTTCGATCTCCACCGAAAGAGGCCGTGGGTTTATTAAGTGTAGGATTTCCGGTTTATTAACACCGACACACTAATTCACGCCGTCCTTCTTTTGCCTAAGGAAAATGATACAATTCCCCTGGAAACGGATTCGTTCAATCCCCGGGCCGCTTTAAGGCCCACCAAACAGACTTTTAATCAGATCTTCGTTAACCTCCGTGCTAACCACGGTCTGCAACTCCGTACGTTGCTCCGTCGCGCAGCCGTAACTCTCGCTACCAGGCCCCAGCTCGCGCGCCGTCCGCGGATCCACCGCCGCCGTGGCCCCTTGCAGCTCGGGCTGCCAGAACGTCTGCATCCAGCGACGGCGCCGTCTGCAGTTCCGTCGCACCGCCCAAAGCTCCAGCCACCGCGCGGCCATGACCCATGTAGCTCGCACCGCTAGGATGCCTGCAGCTCGCGATGGCATCGTCGCGCTGACGATGGGGGCTCGCCCGCCGTGCATGCTACAGGCGAAAGCTTCCGGTGAGTCTCCGGCGAGGTCGGATTTACTACCACGGGCCGACGACGGTGTTATGTGCAGCCGGCAGTGGTGCTACATGCCGGCTAGCGGCAGCGTTTGCTACTATGACAACATCGCTTTTGCTATACATGGCGGCGGCGCTTGCTGCAATGACGAATTCGCTTTGCTACAAGAGGCATCAGCGTTTGCTACCATGGGCGTGGGACTTGCTACGAGGTGTCCGGCGAGGTCTTCTGACGGAAGTCTCTGGCGAGGTCTTTTTTTGCTATATTAGCACATTTTTTTCTACCACCATTGTGTGGTTTTGCTACTCTAGCGCAAAGTTTTTGCTACAAGGTTTCTGATGAAAGTCTCCGACGAGGTCTTCGGCGAAAATTTCCGGCGAGTCTCCGGTGAGGTCGGGTTTGCTACATTAGGACAACTTTTTGCTACACGGTCGCCGATAAGGTCTCCGGAAAAATATCCGGCGAGGTTCAAACTATTTTTCTACTTCTGGACCGAATCGTTTTCTTCTACATGTAGCAAAAACAGACTATTTATAGCAAAAACGGGTATGTTTGTACAAAAAACGAAATTTTAAGAATTGTTTAGGAACACGTGTCAGCAGGAGGATCCGGCGGATTTTGGAAAAATATCTACCGGAAATGCGAAGTACGGCCCTTAAGGCATGCTTTACACACGTGCAAAAGTCTTTTAAGAAAAAATGAATTCCCCGACCCGTTAATACTCTAGTGGCTGGAACCGAAAATTAATTTTTCACCACGGCCCGCAGTTGCAAATATGGGATGTGACTGGGCCTGCTGGAATCTATGAAGCCTTGCATTCGTACTGTATTAGCCCATCACTAAAAACCGCCATGCAACTTGTTAGATCTTCCACTCAAATAAAGAGGCGCATCGTCCAGCTAGGAGGGCATTTAGACGTTTAGATGAAAACAAAAAAATACCAGAAAACCGGATTATCAGCTAAGCGTCCAGGCTTTCAATGCGCGTCGCTTGATTGGGTCGCTAGCGACAACTACCGAGCTGGGTCGTGCGACAGAAAAATAAGCTTAGCGCTCGACGTCTGAGTAAACGTCGACGCAAGAAAATATCTCAGAATCGGTTGGGATTCAATCCTAACCACCAGGGAATCTAGCCTAGCGTCCGTTCTAAGCGTCTCTATTATACATGTCCGGAGTGTGCACGAACTTATCCCCTTTTCCTTTCTAGCTTTATCAAACCTAAACCGATTTTTGACCTAGAGCTCTAGCGGCGCAAGGGCGACTAGGGTTTACTCTGCTTCCTTGCCGGACCAGTCTCCGGTATGAAGTCCAATCTTTCCCGAGTCGCTTCCCGTTGGTTGATGATCGATAGGAAGATTGAATCCGGGTTCAGTTTTCTCTGGTTCTCTTTGAGGTGCGCTTGGTCAGGATTGAAGCTTTCCTGGGTATGGCAAGCCCAGTAATGAGTTTGACAAACCAGGCGGAAGGCTCTGGAACGAAGCAAGCGAAAGCTATTGATGATCTGCTGCAGCGGCTACGCATTAAAGAAGATCAAATCGATGATCTAATTTTTGAGGATGAAGAAACTGATGTCCCAAAGGAAGGAATTAAGTGGATGGCTCTGGCAAAAGTTCACACCACAAATTACTTCTCTCCGCAAACCTTCGAGCAGCATATGAGGGTAGCCTGGAGCCTTGCAAAGGAGGTGAAGTTTCAACAAATTGAAGATAATATTTTCTCAATTCAATGTTTCTCCTTAGGGTGATGGGTATATGTCGAATGGGGTATGCCCAGGCCTTTGCGAGTAGGCCTGCAGGGCGATGACTGGATTACGACTGAAGACGGAACCTGGTGATTGGAAGCTGGAGGTCCAGAAGCGTAGATAGGCCCAGTAGGATTAGGTCAAATCCTCCGAGTCGTCTACTGACTCGGTTGTATATCTGTAAACCCTAGCGAGGTACCCCTTATATAAACCTCCCTAGGGTGTTCTCTGTACTCATGTTCCATCATACACCCCATCGACTCGCTGCCTAGCCGCCGAGCTCACCTCCATTGTATTCAAACAATAATACAATCTAGCAGGAGTAGGTTTTTACTCTCCGGGGGGCCGAACCTGGGTAAATCCATGTGTCTTTGACCTCATCTCGCACCGCAGATGGCTGGTCGCTCTTGCCCCAAATCCTACTACTCGCTACGCCTGGTAGCATCTTCGTGGCCATTCCCACGACAGTGACACCCACCGTGGGGCATGTCCGGTCCGGCCTGAGTTCTGTAGCAAGATCCTATTCGCCAATCAACCGGTCGATCGCCACCGGCCGCATGATCGCGTGCGGCGAGATCCTTTAGATCTTGCCCAGCAACTACGTCCTATTGTCGTGCCCGGTCATGCACAATGCCATAATGCCGGTCGACACCATCAATCTATTCGTCGGCTTCACGGACGCCATCGCCTCCACGGAGATGACGATCATCGGCGGATAGCCGCCACACGATCTGCTCTCGGAAGTCCAGATCCGCACCATTTCCCACCTCGCCTCCGAGTACGACTTGGCCACTAGCAACGTGGCTGGAACAGACGCTGCCGCGAACGATGCGGACCTCCACAACGACGCTGACTCGGCGACCCCTGCCTCGGTCGCCAGATCCATCACCGCCGCATCACCTGAGGGCTCCATCACACGAGTCTCCAACGCCGGGGATTTCGAGGGTTCATCCATCCTCGAGATCTTCGACTCCGACCCCGGGTCGGAATCCTCTAGCGACCTCCATGCCAGATCCAGTCACGACCTACATGGCGGGCAGCACGAATGCCCCGCCAGACCCCTTCTCCACACCGATCCCGCCGATCGCAACGGCAACGAAGATCGAGGAAGCCCTCCTGCGACTAGAGCAGGCGGCACGCAAGGAGCAATCCGAGTGCGAGAAATTCCACCTCGAGCAAGAAACGACGCAGGAGCTGTCGCTCTACCGCCAGCGTCGCATCAGGAGCCGCCTAAACTCCAACGCTCAAGGCCGCGCCCTGAACTTCAGCGACGGCAACGACCTCGCCCGTGCAGCCGATCGTGAGTTCTGCGAGAAGGCGCCACCGAGAGGCAGCAGTCGCCCCCACCCGGATCGCCAGTGACCGAGGTTCCCCCGCCACCCATGGGTCACGCACCTTCCCCCCGACCAACCAAGGGTCATCATCTCTCCACAAGGCCGCGATGCAAATTGGCTCCCACTGTACTCCGCCTCGATGGACAATGTCTTCGCGAGGCAGGCAGCAGTTGCCAACCTCAACATTGAAGGGAATATGCCCTGAGAGGCAATAATAAAGTGTTTATTATGTATATTCCAAGTATATGATAGATGTTTATTTTGCATGCTATAATTGTATTAATAGGGAAACGTTAATACATGTGTGTTTAATAAACAAATTGAAAGTTCCTAGTTATGCCTCTCTCGTAAACTAGCTCATTGATTAACAAGATGATCAAGGTTTCCTGATCATAGACATTGTATGTTGTTAATAACGGGATCACAACATTAGTGTAATGGTGTGATGAACATTCATCCGAAGTATAGCATTACGATCAAAGTCATTGAGTTTATATTGCTATAACAACTTACGAAGTGATCCTAATCCTTAGACCATGAGATCATGTCAATCACTAACACCGGAAGAGTTTTTTGATAACATCAAACGTCACACCGTAACAGGGTAATTATAAAGATGGGTTCAGAATTAATAAAGTGTTATGTTGAGGCCCATGGATCGAGAGTGGAATTTGTTCATCCCGATGACGGATAGATATACTCTGGGACCTCTCGGTGATATCACATTGGTTAGCTTGCAAGCAAGTGATTTGAGCACTAGAATGTTATATCACGCGAACGAGAAAAGAGTACTTGTCGGTAACGAGATCAAACTAGTTATGGAGATACCGATGATCGAATCTTGGACATGTAATATATCGCGAAACAAAGGGATTAAGATACTAGCGTAAAAGGTTTCGACGATCACAAGAAAGTCATCGTTGAATGTGTGGGAGTCAGTATGGGTCTCCAGATCCCGCTTCTGATTATTGATCCGAGAGGGGTCTCGATCATGTCCGCATTATTCACGAACCATAGGATGACACACTTAAGAGACACCGCCATCCAATTGGAGCAAAAGTTTCATGCCAGAAAGAATAACAAGCGCAGGAATTTATTTCACTAGATACCAAAACAGGTTTTCGGGTGAAATTGCAGAAAGTGTTTCTGCATGTGAAATAGAATTCAAGCAAGGGTTTATATGTGAATGTTTGCCATTAAAGTAATTGACAAAATTCTGAATAAATAAAAAGAGTTTTATTTAATGAGAGTTTGCATTAAATTTGGTGGAAATTTAATGGCAAGTTTGAGTGGGATTTTGAGTGGAGGAAATTTAAAGGAATTTTGTGAGTGGAGTGTCCACCCACATGAAGAGGGGAGGGAAAGGGGCAGCCCCCATGCGCCGGCCACCCCCTTGGGGTCTCCCCTCTCCTATAAAAGGCCCCCCTCCTCACTTCTCATTCACACCTCCTCGTGAAGGATCTCTCTCCCCCTCTAGAATTTATCCCCCATGGTCTCGGACTATCGAGATACATGTACCCGGTGTCTATTCGGCAAGAAAGAGTTGTGCTTCTGCTGCATCACTGGAGCGAGGAGGCGGAGGTTGCTCGGTGCCTCTGACGTGTGTGCGAGCACGGATGCGATGCTGATTTGCGGCGCTAGGACTTCCTCTCGATCTTGAGATCGGTAATAGATCGTCTACATCAACCACGAGTTTAACTCGTTAAGCTTTGTCGGTCTTCAAGTGTATGTTCTCTACGGATATACATCCGCCCGTTGTTTGTATGTAGTAGATAGATCTTGGTACATAGTTGTTCCCATCGTAGGAAATTTTTTGTTTTCTATGCTGCGAACCCTACAGTGGTATCAGAGCCGGATCTATGCATAGATGCTTTACACGGGTAGTACACATATGAGTATGTGGGCGATGATGATCATGTTGTTGCTCCTTAGTTGTAATTTTTGTAGGGGTTCGTAGCATGGTAAACAAAAAATTCTACCGCATGGACACAAACAAGCCAAGATCTATCTACTAGATTATAGCAACGAGTCGATAGAAGCACTCACCCTCGTGGATTCCAAAGCGGTTAACAAGAGTATATTCTCGTGGATGATGTAGTTGTACACTTGCCGATCTCAAGATCGTGTAGACGATCCTTCCGGCGCTGCGTTCCGGCAACGCTTCCGCAGTCGGTCACATGTTCGGTACTTGATGAAGACCTTTCTCTCCCTTGTTCCAGCAGGCAGCGGAGGTTGTAGTTATCCCCTCGTGATTCCAGCAGCACGACGGCATGGTGTCGGAAGTAGAGGGAATATCCCGCAGGACTTCGCCTAAGCTGTTGCGAGTTATGGTGGAATTAGGGTTTCCCGGTGATCTAGGGTTTAGAAGACCGAGAGGAGGAGGAAGTGTCGGCGGCGGCTAGGGCGACGGCGCGTGGCGGCGGCGTGGTGGCGGGTCGGCGGCGGCGGCTCGGGTGGAGAGGGGCTAGGGCTTGTGGTGTTGGGGCAGCCCTCCCCTTCTATTTATGAGAGAGGGGGCAGCCTTGGGAGGGGTGGGTTTGAATCCAAACCCAAACCCAAGTTGGATTGAGAGAAGGACTTGTTTCTTCTCCCACTAGGAAACCATTGTTCCAGTTTGACTTCTCAAACTTCCCGTTTGACTTTCAATTTAGAGCTTTAATTCTCTCTTGCAAATGCCCACACCAAGTGACATAGGATATGATCCAATCATTCCACTTACTCATGACACATTCATGGACCATTCTCCTTCCGGATTGGTGAACCTTCTAGAACCTCTCCAATGAAAACATCGAAATCTTTCCCGAACTCCGGAATCAGACTTTCCTTATATGAATATTAATCTCCGGACCATTTCGGATATCCTCGTGATATCCTGGATCCCATCCGAGACTCTGAACAACATTCTGTATCCCTACTAACATTCCATATCTACTAAACAACAACGAATCCTTAAGTGTGTCTCCCTAACTGTTCATGAATTATGCGGACATGACCGAGACACTTCTCTGATCAATAACCAATAGAGGAATATGGAAATTCATATGGCTCCCACATATTTCTACGATTACTTTGCGATCGAATGAACCACTTACATACGATACCAATTTCCCTTTGTCTCACAATAGTTTACTTATCCGAGGTTTTGATCGTCGTTATCTCTGCATACCTAGTTCAACCTCGTTACCGATAAGTACTATTTTCTCGTTCCCGTGATATGTGATCCCTTGTGAGCCAGTCACATGCTTGCAAGCTAATTGGATGACATTCCACCGAGAGGGCCTATAGTATATTTATCCATCATATGGATGGACAAATCCCACTCTTGATCCATGTGCCTCAACCCATACTTTCCGAACACTCAATGCCACCTTTATAGCCACCCAGTTACGGTGTGGTGTTTGATGTCATCAAAGCATCCTTCCGGTGATGGTGATTAGCATGATCTCATGGTCGAAGGAATTAGGTTACTATTATCAGAAAGCTTATAGCAAACGAACTATTGAAATGACTTGATCTTTATGCTACGCTTATCTGTAGGAGTATGTCCATCATACCATTCTCCTAATGATATGATCTTGTTATTAATAACATCTCAATGTTCATGATCGAGAAACCACGATCATATATCAATCAACAAGCTAGTATTATAAAGAGGCTTTACTAGGGACTCTAGTTTAGTTTACAAATCACACAAGTATTAATGTTTCCGGTTAATACTATTATGGCATGAATGTAAACATTTATCATAAACACAAAGATATAATAATAACCACTTTTATTATTGCCTCTAGGGAATATCTCCAACAATTTTGGATACTGAGGACATAGCGGGATGAAGCGGCCCGGACAAACTTTACATGTCCTCGCACATGAGACCTGTTCCACGCTTGACATGCAACTAGTTTGCATAAGTGGCTAGCGGGTGTCTGTCTCTCCTACTATAGTCAATATCTATTTTGCAATGAGTTTTCAACAATTTGATTATCCTCGTTGTGGTTCATGTTCGTAGGTAAGAATGGTTCTATCTCAAAAGCCCTAAGGCATGTAAAAACTTGCAATGGATAAATTAGAGGCGTCTAGTTTAGATTGTTGCTAGGCTAGTGTTATGATATGGTGATGTTGTAAGTAGAAGTATGAGATGATACTCTTACAACACACATAACATGTAAATTCCATAGACCTTGGCCTTACACATAAAGGTATGATAGTGATCATACCATGGTGCACATGATAGAGATCATATGCGGGAACCATATCATTCCACTAATAAACATGTGATGTTTGATAGCATCTTATATTGCTTGTTTGGCGTTTTATTAGCATAATAAGATGATCCCGCATTTAAATATCAAGATAAGAATGTGTTCTTACTTTAGTATGCACCGATTATGTTTTCATCGCTCCAAGACATCACGTGATGATCGGGTGTTCTTGGATCCACGACCATATTTCGGGTGTAAGACAGTTACACACGCGAATACTAAGGTTCTTACTTGGCGAGCCTAGCATGTACAGACATGGCCTTGGAACACGGACCAAAAGGTTAAGCATGAGTCATATAGTAGATATGATGCCCATTTGATGCTCGCCTTTGAAGCTACACCGACTCACGTGATGATCGGACTTGGTGCAGTGGATTTGGTTCATGTAATCACCAAAAAGACATGAGGGATGTCGTTTTTGAGTGGGAGTTCATTCGTAATGTGGATTAGTTGAACTCAATCTATCATAAACTTAGTCTAAACTTTACAAATTCTGTTGTAGATGGCACCACCTGCTTTTAATTTCAATGTGTTCATGGAGAAAGAGAAACTTGCAACGAACGGTAGAAACTTTATCGAATGAGCCATGAATTTGAGGATTCTCCTCTCTGCTGCACAAAAGAAATATGTGCTAGAAGCGCCGCTAGGCCCCCCACCTTTTGAGGATGCCCCTGACGAGGAGAAGAATGTCTATCAGACTCGTCAGGAGGACCACAACTTAGTTCATTGCGGCATATTGTATGGGCTAGAGCCACAACTTCGAAAGCGTTTCGAAAACGGCAATGCATTTGATACAATGGGTGAGTTGAAAATGATTTTCGACACACATGCTACTGTATAGAGCTACAATGCTTCAGAAAAGTTCTTTAGCTGCATGATGGAAGAGCACAGCTCCGTAAGTGAGCATGTACTCAAGATGTCGGGTTACGCCGATAAGCTTGTGTCCTTGGGAATATCGATTCCCATTGACTTAGGCATCCATCATGTTCTACAGTCTCTGCCACCTAGCTATAAGAGCTTTGTGATGAGCTATAATATGCAAGGCATGAAGAAGTCTCTCCCCGAGCTTGTGTAAATGCTTAAAACTGTAGAAGTGGAGATCAAAAAGGAACATCAAGTGTTGATGATCAATAAGAACACTGGTTTCAAGAAAGATAAGAAGGGAAAATGAAGGGAAGTAAGGGCGACAAGCCGGTTGCCGTGCCTGAAAAGAAACCCCGAGTTGGACCTAAGTCTGACACCGAGTGCTACTATTGTAAGGGGACTGGCCACTGGAAGCGCAACTGCCCCAAGTATTTGGCAGACAAGAAGGACGGCAAGGCAAACAAAGGTATATATAATATACATGTTATTGATGTGTACTTGACTAGTGCTCGCAGTAGCACCTGGGTATTTGATACCGGTTTAGTTGCTAATATTTGTAACTCGAATCAGGGGCTGCGGAACAAGCGACCGCTAGCAAGGGGTGAGGTCAAGATGCGTGTCGGCAATGGATCAAGCGTTGATGTGATCACCGTCGGAACGCTACCTCTCCACTTGCCGCCGGGATTAGTAATAAACTTGAATACTTGTTATCTGGTGCCTGCACTGAGCATGAACATTGTATCTGGATCATGTTTGATGCGAAGTGGTTATTCATTTAAATCCGAGAACAATGGTTGTTCTATTTATATGAATGCAATCTTTTATGGTCATGCACCGATGATGAATGGTTTATTTCTATTAGATCTCGATAATAATGTTACACATATTCATAATGTTGATGCTAAAAGGATTAAACTTAATGATGATATATCCACATATATGTGGCACTGCCGTCTAGGTCATATTAGTGTTAAACGCATGAAGAAGATCCATTCGGATGGACTTTTGGAATCACTGATGTTGAATCATTTGATACATGTGAGCCATGCCTTATGGGCAAGATGACTAGAACGCCGTTTTCCGGTTCAATGGAACGGGCGACAGATTTATTGGAAATCATACATTCTGATGTATGTGGTCCAATGAGTGTGTCGGCGCGAGGTGGATATCGTTATTTTTTTACTTTCACGGATGATTTGAGTAGATACGGTTATATCTACTTGATGAAACACAAGTCTGAAACCTTTGAAAAGTTCAAGGAATTTCTGAATGAAGTGGAAAGTCATCGTAATAGAAAGATCAAATTTCTACGGTCCGACCGTGGAGGTGAGTATCTAAGTTACGAGTTTATCACTCACATGAAAGAGTGTAGAATTGTTTCACAACTCACATTTGCCGGAACACCACAGAGAAATGGTGTGTCGGAACATCGTAATCGTACTTTATTGGATATGGTTCGATCTATGATATCTCTGACGGACTTTTCATTGTCATTTTGGGGTTATGCACTAGAAACTGCTGCATTCACTTTAAGTCGGGCACCATCTAAATCCATTGAAAAGACACCGTATGAATTGTGGTTTGGAAACAAACCTAAGCTGTCATTTCTTAAAGTTTGGGGATGCGATGTTTATGTGAAGAAACTTCAACCGGATAAACTCAAACCCAAAGCGGAAAATGCGTCTTCATAGGATACCCTTGTAGGGGTTCGTAGCATGGAAAACAAAAAATTTCTACCGCATGAACACACAATCAATATCTAATCTATGATCAAGCCAAGATTTATCTACTAGATTGTAGCAACGAGTCGATAGAATACTAACCCTCGAAGATCCAAAGCGGTTAACGAGAGCAGATTCTCGTGGGTGATGTAGTCGTTCACTTGCCGATCTCAAGATCGCGTAGACGATCCTCCCGGCGCCGCGTTCCGGCAGCGCTTCCGCAATCGGTCACACGTACGGTACTCGATGAAGACCTTCCTCTCCCTTGTTCCAGCAGGCAGCGGAGGTTGTAGTACTCTCCTCGCGATTCCGGCAGCACGACGACGTGGTGTCGGAAGTAGAGGGGAGATCCGCAGGGCTTCTCCTTAAGCCGGAGCGAGTATGGTGGAGTATGAGAGAGTCCTTGGTAATCTAGGGTTTAGAGGGCACCAAGGGGAGGTCTTGGACGGCGGCTAGGGCTTGGGGAAGCCCCAAGTCGCCGAGTTGGAGAGTAAACCCTAGGCGGCGGCTGCACTTGGAGGTGGAGGCCCGCAGGAGCTAGGGTTTGAGGTGTGTGGGAGAGGGGCAGCCCTACCCCTCCTTATATAGGTGGGAGGGTGCGGCTTGGGAGGAGGGATTCCTCCTCCAACTCCTCCTCCTTGGCCGGCGGGTGGAGGGAGGGGACTTCCTCCCCAAGTAGGTTTCCTACTCTCCCTCCACCAAGCAAACTTGAGATTTGACTTTTTCAAATTGGCGTTTGACTTTCAAACTTCGATTTGATTTCTCTCTTTATTTTGCCCAGCCAAGTGACATAGTACATGATGCAACCACACAACATTGTTATGAAATATTCATGTACCCTTCCCCTCTGGAGTGCCGGACCTTCCGGACCCTTCTAGAACATTCCTGGTGAAAACACCGGAATCATTCCGGAACTCCAAAACAGGACTTTCCTTATATGAATCTTATTCTCCGGACCATTCTGGATCTCCTCGTGATATCCCGGATCCTATCCGAGAATCCGAACAACATTCGGTCTCTTACTCATCATTCCATAACTACTCAACAACATCGAATCCTTAAGTGTGTCTCCCTACGGTTCGTGAATTATGCGGACATGACCGAGACACTTCTCCGATCAATAACCAATAGAGGAATCTAGAAATTCATATGTCTCCCACATATTTATACGACTACTTTGCGATCGAATGAACCACTTACATACGATACCAATTTCCCTTTGTCTGACGATAGTTTACTTATCCGAGGTTTTGATCGTCGGTATCTCTACATACCTAGTTCAACCTCGTTACTGATAAGTACCCTTTTCTTGTTCCCGTGGTATGTGATCCCTTGTGAGCCAATCACATGCTTGCAAGCTAATTGGATGACATTCCACCGAGAGGGCCCAGAGTATATCTATCCGTCATATGGATGGACAAATCCCACTCTTGATCCATGTGCCTCAACACATACTTTCCGAAAACTCAATGCCACCTTTATAGCCACCCAGTTACGGTGTGGTGTTTGATGTCATCAAAGCATCCTTCCGATGATGGTGATTAGCATGATCTCATGGTCGAAGGAATTAGGTTACAATGTATCAGAAAGCATATAGCAAATGAACTATATTAAATGACTTGATCTTTATGCTACGCTTAACTATAGGAGTATGTCCATCATATCATTCTCCTAATGATATGACCCTGTTGTTAATAACATCTCTATGTTCATGATCAGGAAACCATGATCATGTATTAACCAACAAGCTAGTTTAACAAGAGGCTTTACTATGGACTCTTTTATGTTTACAAATCACACAAGTATTAATGTTTCCGGTTAATACAGTTATAGCATGGTATGTAAACATTTATCATAAGTATGAAGATAAGATAATAACCACTTTATTATTGCCTCTTGGGCATATCTCCAACAGTCTCCCACTTGTACTAGAGTCAATAATCTAGTTTCAAACCTTTGTGCATTCAACACCTATGGCTTTCCAGTGTTGTATTTACAAGATTGCTAGTGGTCAACTGATCTCCGGATCTGACACTTCCAGGTCCGTGTGTAATTGCTTGTATTTGCGTCTCTACGCATCACTCATTCTCTAATGAGATGGCTTTGTACAAATTTGGTCCTTTGGTGTGACCTTTAGTTCTTTGGGGTTAAAACATGTTGATAATATTGTCGTACAATATATCTTCATAGTATTATCCCTGCTGTGAACTACACCTAGTTTGATAACAAACTACTTGACACAAATGCCCTCTTTTGCTGCTATAATAGCAGTTATATACTTAGCCTTTTGTTGTAGTATCTGTCACAATGTCTTAACTTTGGAACTCATCCAAATTCATTATGGAACTTACTTTCCATCATATTGTGCCACCCTTAGTTTAGATTGAAATAAACTTAATTTGTACTTTGTGACAAAAATAGTATCAATGTAATACTTTTACAATGAACTAACCATCTATTTGTCACTTCTACGAAATAATATATTCTTAGTTCTTCTAAAAGATCATAAGAATATCTTTACTATCGTCCAATAATCATCTTATAAATCATTCTGGTATACGCTCATAACATTTAGAGCATATGACATATCTGGATTTGTACACATCACAGCATGATTGATAAAATACTCTTTGTGATTGTATCTATCAAGTATCAAAAATACTTAAATCTCTATTCAATCCTTCACGTGCAACAAGAACTTTTCTTATAGTTTCTATATTGAACTCATTCAATATCTCATCTATGTACTTCTGGCACAACCATATTGGCGTCACAATTTATCCATATAGACATTGATGCCAAATATTCGGGTTCTGCCTAAGCCTTTCATCGAGATGAAATTCTTATTCTGTGTTAATAAAAAGATACATCATTTCCAATCAACAATATGTCTTCCACATAATGTATTAGAAACATGTCTTAGCGCTCCCACTTAATTTATTGCAAATGCAAGCATCTTCATCGTCTCCGATGAAATAAAACTCTTTTAACAGTTTCATCATAGTGAAGATTCCAACTCCGTGATGTTTACTTCAACCATTGAAGTTTGCATATGCTTTTAGCATCCTTTGAATTAACAAAACCCTTTGGACCGTGTCATGCACACGTCCTAGTAACCATCCTATTAGAAGAACTTGTTTTGTTTATTCAACACATAACACAATTATATGTCGTGGTTGCTATATTAATCCGTCTAGCCTAAGTATCGCTTAATGAAAGATCAGATCTTGTCATAGTCAACTCTTTGAACATTGTCGTGAACTCTTTCCCGATATGTCGATAATTTCATCGATGTGAAACATCCATGTCTATTTCTTTATAGATCCAAATATGACAGTAAGGTCTTGTACCTTTCCAGAGGGTCTTTTAAGTTCAAAGCTTGATCTCTAGTATATGGAACTATCACGGATTTTATGGCTTCAAGCCATTTGACGGAGTCAGGGCCCATCATCACTTCTTTGCATGTAGTCAGATCATTATTGTCAAATTATGATTTAACTCTCAAATCTTGGTATTTGATTGTTTACCCGACCTACTTGTTTCAATAGGAACTTAGACCTCCGTGACCACAACCTTTGAGGCACGTGAGCCATGAGCATTGTTTCTGCCTCCGGAACACTTTTCGGCGCAGCGCAACTTTGCACATACAGCTAAGGTTCTTTTAACCTTATCAAAGTTCTATTGTTCTCCCACTTAACTTTTCACGGAAAATTTCTATCTCAAAGAAACTTGACGTTCTAAGCGACAACCATTTTTGTCTTTGGTGTTATGGAGGAATACTTAACGATTATTCAAAATAATATACAAAGATATGTTCATCCGATTTTGGTTGCAAACATCTTTCTTATGCATAGCATACCAATTTTTAAGAAAGGACAACTTGGATTCTATCCCAAACCATAACTTTATATGGTGTCAATTCAACGGATTATGATGGAGCTCTTTTCAGTGGAAAAACGGTAGTCTCTTAAGCTTTTAATGTCTAAAATATAATGGCAGTTTTATGAATTACACCTTTGATCTTCCCATTTCATACAAGATTTAATTACATATCTCGAACGCTCCATACTCTTATGGTGTTTCGGGAAATGCAAATCCACAGAACGATTCCTTAAATCTTAGGTGTTTTATGCTAAACTTGTAACTCAAATATCTTCCTTTATGATCTTATCATAAACTATTTATATTGTTGTTACAATGACTAGGTGAATGCCTGTGCGCTGGTACGGGTAAAAATTACTTACATATTTTGTATTCCACAAATATGCACAAACCTGATCCACCCCCGTCAGACAATGGCAAGTAAGGTGCAATACCCTCCACCACATCATAGAATGGAAAGGAAGGCGCAATGTCATGTACTTATAGGGTTCACTCATGCAACTTATGTCAATGATTGTTTAGAGACCTCTAAGATATTAGTCGTACACAATATCTTTTAGTAGAAAAAAATAGGCCATGTCTAGAAGAAACCCTAAAATGGGTAAATCAAACAAAAGAAAAAGACACAATACAGTAAGTAAATTTATTTCACACATCCTCACTCCCAAGTCTATCAATGGTCGGATCATAGGAGGCTTGCATACAAAAAAGTAGTAGAGGATTGTCACGAATCTACTGGCTGCCATCTTGGGCACATGCTCACACAATTTTCTCGTCTTGTAGAAGGGGATGCAGAGCAGCCCATGCTGCACCATCTCAGCGAGCAGCTGTTTCACCTGAAGAAAAATGTATTTCAAACACTCGGCTAATGTATATCTAAATATGAGAAATTAAAAGGAATGTAGTTCAAATATTAAGCCACCTATTCTGAGAACAGGGGAAACAAACACGTTCCAATATATTGGTTGGAACGCAAATAGGAAACTATCCCTGAATCAAGTAAAACGTTCATTTCGTGATAGAAAAGTGAGACGCTCATGATTATCCTAAGCAGACACATGAATCGACAAACTATTAAGCGAATACAAGCGTCCCAAACCATGCAATGGAATGATCTATCACCTGTGTGCTATTCTAATCTTCATATTATTTCTCTTCAGCATCATGGTCTATCTCTTCCCCTACTAAAAATCAGCAGACTAATCAACATCCCAAAACAGGAGTGGGAGAAATCGTGACTAAATTTTGGAAAATCTGCCTACAAAGCATCCAACTAAAATGACCTGGATTTAGCGGAAACACCAAACTGGAATTTTTCATATTTATGTTTCATTTTAGTTTGGACAGTGACAAAATCGACCCCAAATATCATGCTGCATTATTAGAACCTCAAGAAGATATCGGCAGCATTCTGCTAACAGAGATTTCACCATTTCAGCAAGGAGAACACAGATCACTAACATAGCTATCTAAGTTGATTGTTCCGTTTGGACGACTACCGACATTGAACAAATTTCACCTTGTTGTACCAGCTCTAGCTCCTGCACATATCAAAGAGATTGCTCGATGGCTGAAGTGAGTGTACACCGACACGAGACTGGGGTCTCGCCAAGTGAAAAATGACCATAGAGTTCTGAAACTCCCATTGCTGCCTTTTTGCCGTCATCAAGAGTACTTATATAGTCAGTAGTGGTACCGTTAACAATCAACATATAGGATTATATGGTTTGACTAGTAGAGTAGCTGCTCATTGGTTGTACTCGGGACTTTTAACAAGATATCTTTACCATCCTTAACTGTTCAAACGCCAGCTATTTTTTTATGATTTTGCTCATATCAAAACATGGATATGAGACAGATGATGAGAAAAAACAACATTTACCTCTAACATGTACTTCAGAAGCTGTTGACAGAGGAAAACATCAGCATTTCCATGGCATCATTGACTGCAAGATCATATGCCTAACTGATTAGCTATTTCATCTATACAAAGAAACATGTAGAGGAAACCAACGGTCAAATGGTGATCTAATGAGAAATATGAAAGAAATATATTATTAGAAGAGAACCAAAATAATTAAATGATTACTTTCTAACAATGTTTTTACATGTTAATGATTATACCATTGCCTTTTTGTTTTTATGACATCACATAAGATCCTCCTAATTTTATCTATGCATAGATATAGTTCAAATTTCATATGATTACTTTCTAAGAACGGTTTTACATGTTACTTATTGTACCCTTTTCTTCTTATGACAATACCATACATAGATCATCTACATTTTATGAACACTTTTGGCTACCATAGAAGTACACTGAGATATATAGTAGCTTCCGCTCACAAGTATATGCATCTCTCTGATATATTGGAAATAATGAAATAATCAGTTATATTGGTAACACAAAATTTGCAAGATCAAACCTGGCAAACTTGTAGTTTTGTCTCCATTCCATCAATGTAAGCTTCGCAACGAGAGATTTGATCTTCTTTTTCTTTCTTCTTCACAACAATCAAACCTGGCAAACAGCAAGTCCGTCTTTCAGCAGCATGTTGTTTTAATTCATCACCAAATCGTTTCTTTGAAGCTTCAGCATTCTTCACCATCTTTACCAATGTATTTGTCTCCATTGTTACTTTCTGTGGCATACAAGAAATATGTAAATTGTAAAACATTGAATTTTTCTTTTCAATGAAATTTCCAATGGCATCATAAGAAAAACATTCGAACGGTTAATAAAACAAACGAACATGGATTTCTTCATATAATTCCGAAATTAGAAACTTAGGTGGTATGCCAGTGCGAGTTAATCACCAAGGCATGCAGGAAGCTCTTATCACTTATCGAACTACCTTCAATATTTACTTTACACAAATAAGGAAAAAAATGCATGGCAAATTATGAAAATCTAAGGTATGGTGTTGTCTTGTAGCAAGTATCTTTGGAGGACTGGCACAAGGGGCAGAAGCTTAGCTTGCTCTAACGCTCTTTGCATAGGCAAAGATGTCGGCAAGGCAGCAAGAGCATGCACGCCTCACTTGATTAACAGACCCTACATGCTGCCAAATTCTTGGAATGGTTACTCTCCTCCGGTATCAATTGCAAATTAACAGCACCACCATTGCAACATAGTATCATTTACCTTGCTGTTGCTGTAGCATTCTCTGAATTCCTTGATTTGGTAGGCACATACCTGTTCCAGGTTGTACTGGAGTGCGCTTATAATGCTTTCATTGTACTTGGCCCTTTGCTGCCACACACAAACCTCGCCTGCCATTTGTCTAACCTTGGTCCTCAAGTTTGGAGTTACTTTTGTTGATGTTCTCCAATTCTGACTTTTTATCCCGTATTTTCAGAGGATCTTGTCTTCAACAGAGGCCAGCGCTTCAAATTAGTTTGCCTAAACTTTCTCCATTGTAGACTGTCTCAGGCGCTCATTCTATCGGTTAAACATTTTTTTGTTAGACAATTAAAATATCAAGTATTGAATTGGAAGCTTCGTTTTTAACGGTACTATACATGAGGTTCAAGCCAAAATCATCCATGAATAGTCCTAGAAATAATTCCGCCTGATATAGTTGAATGTAGTTGTTTAACATCGGCAACACAAACATGTTGATTTCTGAATTCCTGCAAATTCTGAACAATATGATCATGCTCAAGCAGTAGATATGGGCATTTATTATTCTTGCAAATTCAGAAAAATATGGACACACTCAAGCAGTAGGTATGTACATACTTAGCCTTAGCAAAAAAAGCGTACGCACTAATAACATATGGAACAAATAGAAGCAAAACAATCTTGAATCACGTTCGTTCCTTGATATGGACACGATTGATGAACCTGATCTTGACCTCCCTGGTCGGATCTCTAAATTTCATTAAGTAAGCAATTCAGTAACAAGTAGTGGTGATCCGCGTGAGATCTATGGCGGAGCCGTTTACCAATGTGAAGTAGTAAGTTTTGACTGAGTTCTCACCAATAGAAGTCTCCAATTGAATCAATCGATCAGAAGAACAAGAACAAGAAGGCACTGTACTTTTCATACGCCCTACTTCCGAGACCTCTATCTCTATTTATTTGAATTCTTCCCTTTGAGCCTACTGACGCTGCAAGAATCCAGTTCCAGCACCATCCTATCCTATCAAAACAGCGGGTTTACGCCTTAGGGTTCATGTCGAGAACCATTCGAACCACTCGCAACTTCTTGCATGACAACAGCTAATCAAAGCAAAAGGAAGGATGTCAGAAAGTTGGGAATAATCCAACCTAATGGCTATTTCCTTTCCCTCAGCAATCATACCTTTAGCTGTGCTCAAGGCGAGGTCAGTCGAACAGGATAATGCACCAAGAAATAAATTAAGTAGAGGCGTCCCAACCTACCTAGTGGATGAATTAGACGTCAATCGAGGTTATGCTTGGCAGAGGCGTGCTGACGGCAGATGAGTTCGACAAGCGTGAGGATCCATGGCTCATCGGCGTGCGCGTCGCTGCAGATGCCGGAGTCAACGATGTCGTCCATAGCCGCCACCTCCGAGTCCGACCGGAACTCCAGTGGCCGAATTCCTATGGCGGCCACCATCCCGAGAGATCGGGAAATGGGAGAGAAGAGCCGACGCGGGATAGGAGGATAGCTTAGCAGAGGAAATGTCGGAGGTGGCGTGCGGCGCCACGACGGCAGCCCCCGGGTTAGCGATGTGGCCGTGTGAATCTGCTGACGACCATCTCCTCTTCCAATGGAGCCATCTCCTTCAACGTCGGCAGTGTCGAGTGGCAAAAGATTGAAGGTGTGTGGTGCGGCGGCGCGCTTGGCAAGATGCGTTCGTCGAGAGGAGGCTAAGGATTGGGGAAGGGATTTAGGTGTTTCTTGGACTACAGGATAGTTGGGCCTGGCCCAGCTGCGTGCAACGACGGGAGAAACTACGAAGCGACGAGACATATCAGTGACCACGGAACGCAATTTCCACTCATAGGTGGCAAAGCATTGTAATTAGTTAAGCGATAGACAACCTACCATCAGATATAGATCAGACGGTCTAGATTCTTCCAACGTTTTATGTCAAATGTTTGAGAACGACCTACAATCACCAACTTCCTTTTAATAGTAAAGATTTTGCACTTCATCTTGAAAGTCTTTGTACTTTTTCAAATGTTTCATACTTCATCCTTATTAAGTAAATATTCATATATTCACTCAAATTTTCGGAGAAAGCATATGGAGTTGAAATTCATCGCTCTTGACTACACATAATGGACTTCATACAACAATATGTACAAGTTCCAATAAGCTAGTCATTCGTTCCCTTTTGGCCTATGAACGAAGTTTTAATTATCTCTAGGAAAATTTCACAAGTGTCATTTGATCCAAAAATCAAAAGACTCCAAAATTCCATCCACATGGAGTTTCTTCATGTTTACTTTCCAATATAATTTAAATGGCGATGTCACTTCCTAAGTGATCTTTCTTACCAATTGTCTTTCGACATTTTTAGCAATATTTTTTATGGATGTGATTTATCCAACGAGATTTGTAAATCATCCATCTTTTATGGATTAAGGAAATTATTTGAACAACCCTTTTGTTCCCATAATACAAGATGAAACAAATCTTGAAGGCAAGCTTTGATGTTAACGAGCAACACAACAACCCTTTATATGTTCTCGATTAACATCATCACATATACTTTTGCTAGTTACTTAGGCCATTGTTGTTCATGAATTGTGTTGTTTCGTATGACGATTCACACCAACAATATAGAGGGAGTGTCCCAACCTTCAAACAATATAAGATGGTGTCCCCTGTGTTTACAATGCTAGTCCCTGGATCAATAGCTAGAATCCACAGTTAAGATGTAGTATCAAGAAACAAAGGTCATAATATAACTTTATAACCAGGAACAAAATAATTTTATTACATCTTACATAGCTCATTTGGCTATTACATTACATTGCAGCGGAATAACTATAGTCATGGGGTCCTTCATCTTCAAAGTGCCACATGCAGATGTTGGTTGTAGACTTTGTAATCCTAATCAATAAATCTTCACTAAAATCAATCAAACCTGCAACATTACAAGTTACAGCCACAAGGGTCAATACTTTGGAATAGTATTGGCAAGTTTCACTACTAAGTATAATATGAGTGGATCCTATCATTACATGCATATTTGGTTAGGTAGGGTTTTAGGCTTATTTGCGGAAAGCAATATTTTATCCTATCTTTTCAAATGGTTTTGTTTCCTTTGTCAAATCCCTTGAACTCCTTGGTATTCCCAAGTGTTCAAGTCTTTGTCAAAATCCCTTGAGCTACTTGGTAACCCCAAGTGCATCAAGTTTTAACAAAATCTCATGAGTTCCTTGGTAACCCCAAGTGTTCATGTTTTCATCAAAATCTCTTGAGTTCCTTGGTACCCCCAAGTACATCAAGTTTTATAAAATCTCTTGAGCTCCTTGGTAACCCCAAGTTCATCAAGTATTTAAAAGTTTTCTTTTAGAAATTAGAATGTCGAGATCTCCCATAGCTTCAAACTTTAGTTGCTCAGTATTGTCCGTAACCGGGGACACGGCTAAGTACTTAGATTTTATTATCTTCTGCAGAAGGAGTACACTTTACCCACATGTCACAATCCCATCCTTTTGCCACCAGTGGCCACTGGATTAGTGCTCACCAAGATGGAGTACCGGCAGATTGAGAATGTGACGAAGTATTTCCAAAGGGTCCTCCCATACACCATTGCTAGCTTGTCTTCAGCACCCATGTAGGATTCCAGGTCCCCATGTCCAGTAAACTAAAGACAATGTATGGGTCTTCCCAATGTAATTGACTAAGCCAGAGCCATAAATAGCATGTGGTTGCACACGAAAGCCACAATTGGAGAAACATGTTCAATCTCTAAGTTTCCTGGGTGGTTTCCTTTGGAGCACAACACAAAGAAATTGTCATAGACATGGTTCCTTTTGTTGCCACCTTCTCCAATACTCAAAGTATCCTTGGCCACCCAGGTGGTTCATTGAGTCCTTCTTTTATTATATAAAAAACACAAGTCCTTTTCTCAACTTCATAAAATCTCAACATGTATCTCTTTTCAAAATAAGGTATGGCTAAGCATGTATCAACTATAATGTTTTCACTAAGGAATGTTTAGGGAATCCTATTAGGATTTAGCATAGCATAAGTATAAAAGTTCTTTTCATGCATGTTTCAAAATCCACTAAGTATAATGAAAATAGTAGGACTTTAGATGATAGTGTCACTTGCCTTTTTTGGTAGGGAATGATGGTTCACTTCCTTGATCTTGCTAGTCTCACACTTTTCTAAATTCACTACAATCAATCAAGCAAACACAATATCAACTTGCATTCCAAACCAATAATCAATCAAACAATTTTACACACATAAAACAATGGGATCTAAGTCATGCATGTAAGCATGCAAGAGGTGGTTTTATTTGCAAATATGGTCTCCACTAGGCTTCTAAACTTTTTAAGGCTCAAGGTGGTCATTTTTCAAAATGGCAAAGTCATTTGAAAAGGGTTTTGTCCATAAACCATTTTTAAATCCATTCATCATTTTATGTGGTGAAAAAAATGTTTTTATCAAATCAAAACCTTTAAGTCTTTCACCAAATGAGTTTCTAACTCTCAAACTTGGTGTTTTAGGGTCAGTAGGTTTGGTCCAAAACTTTTTCCCACAGTTTTTTACTCCAAAACATTTTCATAACAAAAACCAATATTTTTATTTGGCTAAAAATAGGCTAAACCAAGTTTTTATTCCTAAACTTCACCAAATCCAATTTAAAAACCATGGGTTGGTTCCTAGGGTCAGTAAGCTTACCACAAAACAATTTTCCAAGGTTTCAAACTCAAAAACATTTTTGAATCATTTTTCTAATCTAAACAAGCATACAGTTGTTTCTGCAAAAACAAGCAATCTAACCGATACTATTTGCTAAATAAATTCCATAGTTGGCTATGATTTGCTCCACTGATTCCAACGACATAAAGTTTGTAATTTTTGGACGTGTGGATCAAAAGTTACAAAGGTTTGAAATTCACATTCTAATCAGATTTCAAATTCAGTTCTAACCAAAGTCTGGCCACGCGTCGCAACGCTACTGGTGGTACCGGTTCGGCCGGATCGGCTCTGCGGTGCGTTGGATCTAAATAGATCTCACGGTCCTGATCGCGTACCCTTTCGCGGTTAAGTGATTCTATCGTATTCGTCCGATCTAGATCCTACGGTCTGCAGCACTCAACCAAGAACTGGCGGCGCTCGACGGTCACACGCGACGGCGACGGTCAGAAGGTGGCGGCGCTGGCGAAACAGGAAGCAAGGGAAGGTGGGGAGATGCTTACAATGATCGCAGGGCGATGTCGAAGCTCAACTTGGAGTCGTCCGGGCAAGGGGCGCACGAGGACAGAAGGAATTCCTCGTCAGAGTTAGGTCTGGCGACGGTTGCACGCGGTCGAGGTCGAGGACGGTGCTACGGGTCACGGAAGGGCAAACAAGAAGCATGGTCAGATGCGTACGATCAAGGAGATGACGTGTGCATGAAAGAGAGGGGTCGGGGCGGTCGGATTCTACCTGGTGAACTCGTCGGAGTAGAAGACAGACGCGACGGCGCTCAGAGCTTGTCGAAGACGGCTTTCTGGGGCGCCCGTGGTTGAATGGGAGGTACTGGAAGGTGCGCTAGGAGGTGGAGAGTATGCTCGTGTGCTTGTGGAGGCAGGAGGTGACGAGTACTGGCCGGAATTGGAGGTGGAAGCTCGTCGGAGCAGTGACGGTGCAAGGCAAAATAATCGCAGCCTGGGGGCAGAGAGAGGGAGGAGCTTGAGGGGAAATGGAGAGAGAGAGAGTGGGCGCTTAAGAGGGCGAGGTCGCTGAGCGGAATCACTGCGGCATTACTATGAATTAACGCGCGGCATCAACGGCAGGAAACTGCCGGCGTGGTCGTCGCGAGGAAGAAGAAGGAGTGAGCTGGCTGCGTGGGTCCCTGCTGTCAGCGAGGAATGAGAGGGAGAAGAGGTCCACCAGTCATTGTCTGCGCGGGTTAAAAACGGAGTGCGAAACATTTTCTTCGGGGAGGGGAGCTGGGCTGGTTCTGGGCCTTGTTGGGATTTGCCGACTGGGCTGGTCCAGATTATATTTTTTTCTGTCTGAAACCTTTTTCTTTTTCCAAATTCAATTTCTGTTTTGAAATTCAAACAAAAATTCAAACATTCAAATCAATTCAAACAATCACCAAACTTTGCAACTTTGAATTTGGTTCTGTTCAGTAACATAAACCAAAGTTCCAAAACCAAAATAATAATTTTAGGGTCCATTATTAATTAAATAAATAGACCTTGTTTAATAAGAAAAATAGGATTTGTTTTTATTTAAATTCTCCTTTTGAAATCTATTTATTTTCAAAACTAAACCAGTAGGTTTTATTTGAGAATAAAAAATACTTGGAAAAACTTAAAAATAAATAAGTTTTGATGTCTTGGAAATAGTAAACCTTTATTAATAAAACTTGGATATTAAATCCTTATTAATTTATTTAAATAAACCTTTACTATTTTTATCAAACAAAATGTTTTATTTCAAAAGCTTGGCCAAGGTTTAATTTGGCTCTTATAAAAATAATCTTTATTTATAAAGCTTCTATTTCTTTTGAAAACCAAATCCTTTTATTTAAAAGATCCAAGATGGTAATTTAAAATATTTTTTTATTTTCCTTTATTAAATGTTTATCTTTTTAAATCCTCTTAAGGTTTATTTGATCCTCATTGGTTTGAAAGTTTCCAATGGAATTCAAAAAGTTTCTTCTCACCCTAAAAATCAACAAAGTTTTATTTTATTCATTTATTTTTCACATTACAAGATTTGGAAAATCTTGGGATGTGACAGGTTACCACCCTTAAAAAAAATCTCGTCCCGAGATTTGGGGAGGCTAGGGTTTACAAGTAGGCTCAAAACAACTAGGGTACTACCACCCTTAAAAATTTTCAAACTACATTACATATTGACCTTCTTGGGACCCTGGGGAAACTTCTCTAAGCAACATTTGCATTGTGTCCTTTGTTTCCATACTTGACTCATGGGCCAAGGTTGAGTTTCTCCATAGGCTTGTTCAACTTGTTCTTCATCTTTTCTGGACAATTGCTTGCATAATGTCCTGGGTTTTTGCAATTGAAACAGTGGATATCTTTGAGTTCTTTACGTGGCTCCTGTGGGCAAGTTGCTACATAGTGGCCTAGCTCTTTGCAGTTGTTGCACACCACTTGGCTAATATCTTTATTCTTCTGGTTCTCTGGGCATTCACCGAAATAGTGTCCCATTTCCTTACACTTATGACATTGCACATGGCTTTTGTCTATATTTTGCTTCTTGGGTTTCTTTGGTCCTTTGAATTGGGTTGTTTTGTTTGGAGGTATAAGTGGTCCTTTTCCTTTGCCATCAACCTTCTTGGTAGACTTGGATCCTTCTTGTTTCCTTTGTTCCACAGTGGAATAGATGGGGCATTGGATAGGAACATGGTTGTTTCCTTCACATAGATAGCAAGTAGCTTGCGAAGTGGGACATTGTCCAACAGGATGTTTCTCTTCACAGTTGGGGCATTGATCTCCATGCTCCTTGGAAGTATGATCCTTGTCTCCACAAATAATGCAAGCTGGGGCTCCATCTAGAATAACATTTCTGTCATCCTTGTTGTCAAAGACTCTTTTGGGATAGCTTTCTTCCATTTTGATCATTTGATCAGTCACTTTGAGCATCAGTTGGCCTTGAGTTTCCAAAAAAATCCTTGTAGGGTTGGATCTTCTCCACTGGAGTTGTCTATGAATTGAGCTGTCACTTGGTTCAGCTGGTTCTGAGTTACTATGAGCTCTTTCATGCTGTCCTCTTGGTTGGTGTTGGTGTCATCAACTTTGGAGTCTCTTGGAGTAGTCATCTGTTTGGGTTAAAAGGATTTTAGAATAGGCAAGATATTTCTAAGGAATCAATTCTAATCACACACATCACAATTCACACAAGCAATGTGTAAGCATTCACCAACAACTTTTCACTCAAACAACAAAGTTCAAGCACATACTTAGGTAACAAAAATATTTTTGTTACACCACATAAGTTGGTGTTTATGACTTAACTAAAATATGGTGGTCCATCTATATGGTTCACTTGTGATCTTTCCTTCCTTTATGATTCTTCTTGCATGAGATCATGGTTTCCTTGAGAAAAAGCTCTTGGTTACAATACTTCAAATGATGTAGGTTCCTTCTAACTTTTGCATTCCCTCAGTCTCTAATTCTTGAGCAAGATTTCCTTGTCTCACTTGTAGTCCTTAGTGATATCCCAGTTGGAAGTCCTTGGTGAACATGCTGAAGATGTTGAAGTCATTAGAGTTGAAGAAGTTGAAGTCATTAGAATTGAAGGTGTTGAGGTAGTCCTTTACACATGGTGTAGTCTTTGGCCATGGGGTAGGTTTTCCATCAAGTTGAAATAGAAGAGAGGTAGAGTTGAAACCAAAATGGTTGAGGAAAGAGTTTACAAGTGTTTTTGTAAATAGTTTTTGGAACAAAATACAACTCCTATTTTTCTAAGGGTTTTTGTCCAATCCTAGGTTTACAAATCCTACAGGCAACACAATGCTCTGATACCATCTGTAGAGGGAGTGTCCCAACCTTCAAACAATATAAGGTGGTGTCCCCTGTGTTTACAATGCTAGTCCCTGGATCAATAGCTAGCATCCACAGTTAATATGTAATATCAAGAAACAAAGGTCATAATATAACTTTATAACCAGGAACAATATAATTTTATTACATATTACATAGCTCATTTGGCTATTACATTACATTGCAGCGGAATAACTATAGTCATGGGGTCCTTCATCTTCAAAGTGCCACAGGCAGATGTTGGTTGTAGACTTTGTAATCCTAATCAATCAATCTTCACTAAAATCAATCAAACCTGCAACATTACAAGTTACATCCACAAGGGTCAATACTTTGGAATAGTATTGGCAAGTTTCACTACTAAGTATAATATGAGTGGATCCTATCATTACATGCATATTTGGCTAGGTAGGGTTTTAGGCTTATTTGCGGAAAGCAATATTTTATCCTATCTTTTCAAATGGTTTTGTTTCCTTTGTCAAATCCCTTGAACTCCTTGGTATCCCCAAGTGTTCAAGTCTTTGTCAAAATCCCTTGAGCTACTTGGTAACCCCGAGTGCATCAAGTTTTATCAAAATCTCATGAGTTCCTTGGTAACCCCAAGTGTTCATGTTTTCATCAAAATCTCTTGAGTTCCTTGGTACCCCCAAGTACATCAAGTTTTATAAAATCTCTTGAGCTCCTTGGTAACCCCAAGTGCATCAAGTCTTTAAAAGTTTTCTTTTAGAAATTAGAATGTCGAGATCTCCCATAGCTTCAAACTTTAGTTGCTCAATATTGTCCGTAACCGGGGACACGGCTAAGTACTTAGATTTTATTATCTTCTGCAGAAGGAGTACACTTTACCCACATGTCACAATCCCATCCTTTTGCCACCAGTGGCCACTGGATTAGTGCTCACCAAGATGGAGTACCGGCAGATTGAGAATGTGACGAAGTCTTTCCAAAGGGTCCTCCCATACACCATTGCTAGCTTGTCTTCAGCACCCATGTAGGATTCCAGGTCCCCATGTCCAGTAAACTAAAGACAATGTATGGGTCTTCCCAATGTAATTGACTAAGCCAGAGCCATAAATAGCATGTGGTTGCACACGAAAGCCACAATTGGAGAAACATGTTCAATCTCTAAGTTTCCTGGGTGGTTTCCTTTGGAGCACAACACAAAGAGATTGCCATAGACATGGTTCCTTTTGTTGCCACATTATCCAATACTCAAAGTATCCTTGGCCACCCAGGTGGTTCATTGAGTCCTTGTTTTATTATATAAAAAACACAAGTCCTTTTCTCAACTTCATAAAATCTCAACATGTATCTCTTTTCAAAATAAGGTATGGCTAAGCATGTATCAACTACAATGTTTTCACTAAGGAATGTTTAGGGAATCCTATTAGGATTAAGCATAGCATAAGTATAAAAGTTCTTTTCATGCATGTTTCAAAATCCACTAAGTATAATGAAAATAGTAGGACTTTAGATGATAGTGTCACTTGCCTTTTTTTGGTAGGGAATGATGGTTCACTTCCTTGATCTTTCTAGTCTCACACTTTTCTAACTTCACTACAATCAATCAAGAAAACACAATATCAACTTGCATTCCAAACCAATAATCAATCAAACAATTTTACACACATAAAACAATGGGATCTAAGTCATGCATGTAAGCATGCAAGAGGTGGTTTTATTTGCAAAGATGGTCTCCACTAGGCTTATAAACTTTTTAAGGCTCAAGGTGGTCATTTTTCAAAATGGCAAAGTCATTTGAAAAGGGTTTTGTCCATAAACCATTTTTAAATCCATTCATCATTTTATGTGGTGAAAAAAATGTTTTTATCAAATCAAAACCTTTAAGTCTTTCACCAAATGAGTTTCTAACTCTCAAACTTGGTGTTTTAGGGTCAATAGGTTTGGTCCAAAACTTTTTCCCACAGTTTTTTACTCCAAAACATTTTCATAACAAAAACCAATATTTTTATTTGGCTAAAAATAGGCTAAACCAAGTTTTTATTCCTAAACTTCACCAAATCCAATTTCAAAACCATGGGTTGGTTCCTAGGGTCAGTAAGCTCACCAAAAAACAATTTGCCAAGGTTTCAAACTCAAAAACATTTTTGAATCATTTTTCTAATCGAAACAAGCATACAATTGTTTCTGCAAAAACAAGCAATCTAACAGATACTATTTGCTAAATAAATTCCATAGTTGGCTAGGGTTTGCTCCACTGATTCCAACGACATAAAGTTTGTAATTTTTGGACGTGTGGATCAAAAGTTACAAAGGTTTGAAATTCACATTCTAATCAGATTTCAAATTCAGTTCTAACCAAAGTCTGGCCACGCGTCGCAACGCTACTGGCTGGTACCGGTTCGGCTGGATCGGCTCTGCGGTGCGTTGGATATAAATAGATCGCATGGTCCTGATCGCGTACCCTTTCGCGGTTAAGTGATTCTATCGTATTCGTCCGATCTAGATCCTACGGTCTGCAGCACTCAACCAAGAACTGGCGGCGCTCGACGGTCACGCGCGGCGGCGACGATCAGACGGTGGTGGCACTGGCGAAACAGGAATCAAGGGAAGGTGGGGAGATGCTTACAATGATCGCAGGGCGACGTCGAAGCTCAACTTGGAGTCGTCTGGGCAAGGGGCGCACGAGGACAGAAGGAATTCCTCGTCGGAGTTAGGTCTGGCGACGGTTGCACGCGGTCGAGGTCGAGTACGGTGCTATGGGTCACGGAAGGGCAAACAAGAAGCATGGTCAGATGCGTACGATCAAGGAGATGACGTGTGCGTGAACGAGAGGGGTCGGGGCAGTCGGATTCTACCTGGTGAACTCGTCGGAGTAGAAGACAGACGCGGCGGCGCTCAGAGCTTATCGAAGAGGGCTTTCTGGGGCGCCCGCGGTTGAATGGGAGGTACTGGCAGATTCGCTAGGAGGTGGAGAGTATGCTCGTGTGCTTGTGGAGGCAGGAGGTGACGAGTACTGGCCGGAATTGGAGGTGGAAGCTCGTCGGAGCAGTGACGGTGCAGGGCAAAATAATTGCAGCCTGGGGGCAGAGAGAGGGAGGAGCTTAAGGGGAAATGGAGAGAGAGAGTGGGCGCTTAAGAGGGCGAGGTCGCTGATCGGAATCACTGCGGCATTACTGCGAATTAACGCTCGACATCAACGGCAGGAAACTGCCGGCGTGGTCGTCGCGAGGAAGAAGGAGGAGTGAGCTGGCTGCGTGGGTCCCTGCTGTCAGCGAGGAATGAGAGGGAGAAGAGGTCCACCAGTCATTGTCTGCACGGGTTAAAAACGGAGTGCGAAACATTTTCTTCGGGGAGGGGAGCTGGGCTGGTTCTGGGCCTTGTTGGGCTTTGCCGACTGGGCTGGTCCAGATTATATATTTTTTCTATCAGAAACCTTTTTATTTTTCCAAATTCAATTTCTGTTTTGAAATTCAAACAACAATTCAAACATTCAAATCAATTCAAACAATCACCAAACTTTGCAACTTTGAATTTGGTTCTGTTCAGTAACATAAACCAAAGTTCCAAAACCAAAATAATAATTTTAGGGTCCATTATTAATTAAATAAATAGACCTTGTTTAATAAGCAAAATAGAATTTGTTTTTATTTAAATTCTCCTTTTGAAATCTATTTATTTTCAAAACCAAACCAGTAGGTTTTATTTGAGAATAAAAAATACTTGGAAAAACTTAAAAATAAATAAGTTTTGATGTCTTGTAAATAGTAAAACCTTTATTAATAAAACTTGGATATTAAATCCTTATTACTTTATTTAAATAAACCTTTACTATTTTTATCAAACAAAATGTTTTATTTCAAAAGCTTGGCCAAGGTTTAATAAGGCTCTTATAAAAATAATCTTTATTTATAAAGCTTCTATTTCTTTTGAAAACCAAATCCTTTTATTTAAAAGATCCAAGATGGTAATTTAAAATATTTTTTTATTTTCCTTTATTAAATGTTTATCTTTTTAAATCCTCTTAAGGTTTATTTGATCCTCATTGGTTTGAAAGTTTCCAATGGAATTCAAAAAGTTTCTTCTCACCCTGAAAATCAACATAGTTTTATTTATTCATTTATTTTTCACATTACAAGATTTGGAAAATCTTGGGATGTGACAAACAAATTCAGTATCAAATACTTAAGAACCACATAGTTTAATAAGCAAAGAATATAGCCATAACATGTATATCCTCTATATACCTAAGCTGAACAATTCTAGTCTTTTCTTTTCTGCCATATATTTATGAGATTCTCTTTCAGTATTTCCTTTTATGTTTGAAAGAAACTATCAACATCAATAGTGGAGTCAAACACATGACACATAGTCCAAAGCGTGTATAATTAAATACCAATGTCTTTGGACTTGCACTTTGAAGTAGATCACCATCATCAATTGTTTGGTGTTCTTTCAAATTCCATTCTTTAGTAATCGTTTAGTGCAGTAAACATTTTACTTACATTAAATATTCATCCTTATCATGGAACTATTCATGATCAAGCTACTTTAGCTTATAACGGTGACTTACGAGTATAATGTTGCTCTCCAAAACCTTTTGGAAGATTAGGACAACTAGTGTCTCCAACCTTTTGTAAATTCTCATCAAATATGAGAACATAAACTTTGCCATATTATACTCTATCATGTTGTAACCAAAACATCATTTCAGATATCGCAATATCTTCCACACATGATGGTTTCTGAAACAACTCTTTCAACTCCTAGATTACCTTGATATTGAAACTATCTTTCGTATATCAAGAATCATGGAGATAAACATGATACTTATATACTAACACTGGAATTGTTACTCTTGATTTAATATCAACTATTAAACTTCACGGAGTAATCGAAACTTACTGAAAGTTTGCAATGGGACTTTTAAACTTTAGATTAACACTTCAAAACAATACGATACCAGTTCGTAAAGTAACTAACTAGAATTCTATAGTTATATTATCTCAATTATAACTAAGCGCAAGGTGGTAAACGGATGCCAATGACTACAACAACTATGCAAATTCACTTTGATTTAAACTATGATAAATAGTGTTCAACTTTTAATCATATTGCTGTTGAACTCCCACTCAAAACAATATCCCTCACATTGTTTTAGTGATCACACGAACCAAATCCACCAAATCAAAACCGATCATCACGAGAGTTGATGTAGCTTCAATGGCGAACAATCAACATGTTCATCATATCTACTTTATGACTCATGCTTTACCTTTCGGTGATCCGTGTTCCGAGACCATGTCTGTACATGCTAGGCTCGTCAAGATCAAACCTTAGCTTCTGCATGAGCAAATCTGTCTTGCTCACGTTGTATACACTCGCAGAATCTAACACACTCGATCATCATGTGATGCTTCGAAACAACGAGCTTTAGCAACGGTGCTTACTAAGGATGAACACTTTAAAACTTGAAATTGTGTGATCGAGGGATCATCTTATAATGCTACTGTCGTGAACTAAGCAATACAAGATGCATAAAAGGATTAACATCACATGCAATTCATAATATGTGATATGATATGGCCTTTCTTCTTGTGCTTCCGATCTCCATCTTCAAGCACGAACATGATCTCCATCATCACCGGCATGGCGTCAAGGTCAATGGCGCCGATTCATGGTTGTCGTCCACCAGCATCAACTATAAGCAATACAAGATGCATAAAAGGATTAACATCACATGCAATTCATAATATGTGATATGATATGGCCTTTCTTCTTGTGCTTCCGATCTCCATCTTCAAGCACGAACATGATCTCCATCATCACCAGCATGGCGTCAAGGTCAATGGCGCCGCTTCATGGTTGTCGTCCACCAGCATCAACTATTACAACTACTTTGAATAATAGACACGTGGGTCTTAATAGAATTTAAAAGACAACCATATGGCTCCTGCCGGTTGCCGACTTACAGTAAGGAACATTGCATACATCATATACAATCACAATGATAAGCATATCACATCACAGCACACCCCTGCAAAACAAAGTTAGACGCCTCTAATTTTCTTTGCATGTTTTACGTGGTTTGGGTCTTTTAATAAGTGTCGTTCTAACTTACGAACAAGAACCACAACGTTGATGCTTGAACTATCAAGTGCCCGTTGTAAATTGAATCTTTACTATGATGGGAGAGACAGACACCCGCAAAGCCACTTATGCAATACAAGTTGCATGTTGAGCGTGGAGCAAGTCTCATGAGCGATGTCATGTAACGTTAGCCCGGGCCGCTTCATCCCACCATACCGCAAGATGCAAAGTACACACAAATCAATTGATAATAAAAGCACCACCGCCCACAATGACCATTGTGTTCTACTCGTGCAACAGATCTACATATAGACACGGCTCTGATACCACTGTAGGGGTTCGTAGCATGGAAAACAAAAATTTTCTACCGCATGAACGCACAATCAAGATCTGATCTATGATCAAGCCAAGATCTATCTACTAGATTATAGCAATGAGTCGATAGAATACTAACCCTCGAAGATCCAAAGCGGTTAACGAGAGAAGATTCTCGTGGGTGATGTAGTCGTTCACTTGCCGATCTCAAGATCGCGTAGACGATTCTTCCGGCGCCACGTTCCAGCAGCGCTTCCGCAGTCGGTTACACGTAAGGTACTCGATGAAGACCTTCCTCTCCCTTGTTCTAGCAGGCAGCGGAGGTTGTAGTACTCTCCTCGCGATTCCGGCAGCACGACGGCGTGGTGTCGGAAGTAGAGGGGAGATCTCGCAGGGCTTCGCCTTAAGCCGGAGCGAGTATGGTGGAGTATGAGAGAGGCCTTGGTGATCTAGGGTTTAGAGGGCACCAAGGGGAGGGCTTGGCCGGCGGCTAGGTCTTGGGGAAGCCCCAAGTCGCCGAGTTGGAGGGGAAACCCTAGGCGGCGGCTGCACTTGGAGGTGGAGGCGCGCAGGAGCTAGGGTTTGAGGTGTGTGGGAGAGGAGCAACCCTACCCCTCCTTATATAGGTGGGAGGGTGCGGCTTGGGAGGAGGGAGTCCTCCTCCAACTCCTCCTCCTTGGCCGGCGGGTGGAGGGAGGGGACTTCCTCCCCAAGTAGGTTTCCTACTCTCCCTCCACCAAGCAAACTTGAGATTTGACTTTTTCAAATTGGCGTTTGACTTTCAAACTTCGATTTGATTTATCTCTTTATTTTGCCCAACCAAGTGACCTAGTACATGATGCAACCATTCCACATTGTTATGACACATTCATGTACCCTTCCCCTCCGGAGTGCCGGACCTTCCAGACCCTTCTAGAACATTCCTGGTGAAAACACCGGAATCATTCCCGAACTCCGAAACAGGACTTTCCTTATATGAATCTTATTCTCCGGACCATTCCGGATCTCCTCGTGATATCCCGGATCCCATCTGAGACTCCGAACAACATTCGGTCTCTTACTGATCATTCCATAACTACACAACAACATCAAATCCTTAAGTGTGTCTCCCTACGGTTCGTGAATTATGCGGACATGACCGAGACACTTCTCCGATCAATAACCAATAGAGGAATCTGGAAATTCATATGGCTCCCACATATTTCTACGATTACTTTGCGATCGAATGAACCACTTACATACGATACCAATTTCCCTTTGTCTCACGATAGTTTACTTATCCGAGGTTTTGATCGTCGGTATCTCTACATACCTAGTTCAACCTCGTTACCGATAAGTACTCTTTTCTCGTTCCCGTGATATGTGATCCCTTGTGAGCCAGTCACATGCTTGCAAGCTAATTGGATGACATTCCACCGAGAGGGCCCAGAGTATATCTATCCGTCATATGGATGGACAAATCCCACTCTTGATCCATGTGCCTCAACCCATACTTTCCGAACACTCAATGCCACCTTTATAGCCACCTAGTTACGGTGTGGTGTTTGATGTCATCAAAGCATCCTTCTGGTGATGGTGATTAACATGATCTCATGGTCGAAGGAATTAGGTTACTATGTATCAGAAAGCTTATAGCAAATGAACTATATTAAATGACTTGATCTTTATGCTACGCTTAACTATAGGAGTATGTCCATCACATCATTCTCCTAATGATATGACCCTGTTGTTAATAACATCTCTATGTTCATGATCAGGAAACCATGATCATATATTAACCAACAAGCTAGTTTAACAAGAGGCTTTACTAGGGACTCTTTTATGTTTACAAATCACACAAGTATTAATGTTTCCGGTTAATACAATTATAGCATGGTATGTAAACATTTATCATAAGTATGAAGATATGATAATAACCTCTTTATTATTGCCTCTTGGGCATATCTCCAACAAATATTACAGTCATTCCAAAGACAAACATAGTCTTTACAACTCCATGGCCACAGGCCTAGTACAAGAGTTTAAATAAGTAAATAGATAACAAGTCTTCATCTTCATGTTCCACAGGCAAACATGTTGAGTGTAGACTCATGACTCCTAATCCTCATCAGAATAACCTGCAACATCACAAGTTACAGCCACAGTGGGTCAATACATTTGGAATAGTATTGGCAAGTGATACCTTAGTAGAATATTGGTAGACTAATACTATATGCTTTTTGGCTAAGTGTAGCTTAGGCTTGCTTTGCTCAAAAATTGGTTTTGCCTATTAGTTGAAAACACTAAGTTTTTCCTCGTCAAAAACTTTTCCCAAGGAACCACCAATAGACATTGGGGTCCTTCACCCTTGTTCACCCACAAGTTTTACTTAGAAATTGGGATGAGGAGATTCTTGATAGCTTCCATGTCTTGATGCTCAAGTTGTCCTTTTCCAGGGACATGGCTAAGTACTTAGATTCTTCCATCTGCAGAGGCTGTGAACTTTCCCCACAAGACTTGATTTTCACCAAGACAGGACCTTTCAGAAGCCTTCCCTTAGACCAAATGGACGCGCTCCAACCTATCATCCCACTACCACCAACTGTCCAAATGGCTAAGTTATTGCAACCTATATGATCCAGGCAGAGCCCATATTGCCAAGTGGCTGCACTAGAAGCTTCTTAACATTTGGCCTCTCAAATCCCTTTGTTACTGGGTGGCTTTCCACAAGTGAGATACACAAGGTAAACCATACAAATGGGCCTTGTGTAACCACTCAACATAAACCATTCCTTCCATTCCACCTAGGTGTTTCATTCACTTAGTTGTTTTATTAAGCAAAAACATAAGTCCAAAGACTTATAAATATTTTCCATAGCATGAATAATTCACCACCTTTGGTTGCTACTAGCTAGACTAAGCATGGCATAGATAATCATCTTAACTTATAAATTTCTAGCAATTCTACAACTACTAGGATTTCCCAAGCATAGCATATAAAGACCAAAAATTTATCCATGCAAGTCTAGCAAAATATTTCTAATGCATATTTGAAAAACATAGGAATAAAATTATGAAACACCACTTGCCTTGGTAGTTTGGAGAGTAGCTACACTCCTCACAATCACAATCACTATTTGCACCAAAATCTACACATATAATCATAGCAACAAATCACATACAAGCAAAAATATATGGATGCATGCAATATGATATGTGATGATTTTTTATACTTAACAAGACAAGTGCACAGTACTGGTTCATAAACAAGTTCAAAACTTGCCAAACAAACTTTATTTGAACACTAAAACATTTCTCAAATAATTAATATACACAAAATAGGCCTACACATGTTTCTATAAATAAAACCATTTTAACAGAAGCAAAACATTAAACACACTACATATTTGTAAAGGGCTTTCTCTCCTGATTCCATTGATATAAAATTCATCAAATTTGGACGTGGGAATCAAAATTTATGATTAAAACAAAATCAAACATCTAATAGATTCAAATTCTGTTTTTAAATCTAAATCCTAGCCACGCGTCATGTTCTGATTGGTGCGTACCGGTTCGCTCAGGATCACGCACACAAGCCGTTAGATCTAACTTAATCTGCACGGCCCAGATCTACTCGTACCGTTTCGTTAAGTGATCTATTCCTATGCGCTGGATCTAGATCCAACGGTCATCGATCAAGCGACCACAGATGGGCGGCACTAGCGGTGGCAGCTGGTGGCGGCGGCTCTGTCTATGGCGGAGCGATGACTACAGGGGGTTCTAGGGTCGTCGGAGATGCTTACCAGACTCGTGGTGATGTACTGAAGGTCAACGTGGCGATGGCTTGATAAGGGGCGCACGGACACGGCAGCACGAACTCGTCGGAGTTTCTGGCGGCGTCAGATGCTCTCTGTCGGAGTCGAAGACGATGCTCTGGGACGCGCGGATCCAAACAAAGAGTGTCAGCAGATGCGCAAGATGCAGGCGAACACGCTCGTGTGATTCAGAATTAAAGGGGAACACGAGGCTCACCGAATTTTGTCGCCGGAGTTGGAGACGTCGTCGGGAGCTTGCAGTGCTTGACGAAGTCGATGACCTGGGCCAGTATGGGATGAACCGATGGCATCATAAGAAGCGCAAGGACGTTGCGAAATGGTCTGCATGAACTAGAGGGGAAGGGGCGTACGGAGCTCACCGGGATTGGTCGCCGGAGTTGGTTCTGCTTGCGGCGGTGCAAGGGCGATTACGGGCAGCCTGGGGGCGCTCTGTGCTCGGGGTCTGGGGGAAAATGGAGAGGGGGCAGGCGGGGTTTAAGTAGCATGGTCGCGAGCGTGATTTACTCCGGCATTCAACGTGAATTGACGCCACGAATCAATACAGAGAACGACCAGCGTAATTTGGGGATTGAGCTGTTCGCGGGGTGGAGACGATGACGCCGTGTGGGCCACGGCTGTCAGCGAGAGAAAGAGAGAGGGGGTGGGGTCCTTGCGTCAGCGACTCTGGGGGTGTGTCTGCGGGTGAGAGAAAAACGGTTCGCGGGAGGGTAGTTGGGCTAGGTTGGGTCGAACTGGGCTGGTTGGGCCTGTTTAGCTGTTTGGCTTGTTTTTTTCCTCCTTATTCTCTTTTCTTTTTCTGTTTGAATTTCTAAAAGGATTTTCAAACTCCAATTCAAATATATTTGATTTCAAAACTTCTCTGGACTTTTGTACAATGAATTTTGTACTCAAATAAGTGTCAAACCTTTCTGTTTACAAAAACTCACTTGGGTCATTTGAAAAATTAGAATAAAACCAAGCCATTATGTGATATAATATTTGGCATAATCTTGGTTTTATTTCATACCTTGTGTGGAAACTTTATTCAAGCTTTTGAAACCACTTATGTTTGAATTCAAAACACTACTGAATAGCAAGTAGCCCAAAGGCTATAGTGTTCATACATAAAATAATGAGCAACATATGCTCTTTTTTTGAAATGATTTGAAATGAAACCCTAAATGATCATGGATGCATGGATGATATGCATGAGTTTGAAACATGATTTTTGGGATGTTACAAATCTAACCCCCTTAAGGTGAATCCCGCCCTCGAGATTCGGATTGGCTAGCAAATAGGTGAGGGTGGTCATTCCGAAGATCATCTTCTCTTTCCCATGTTGCTTCTTCTTCGGAATGATGGTTCCATTGAACTTTGCAGAACTTAATAGTCTTGGTCCGAGTAACTCTTTCTGCAGTCTCAAGAATCTTGATAGGTTTCTCTTCATAGATGTGAACTTTCCAATTGAACCTCTTCCAAGGGTATAGTATCCTTCAATGAAGTTTCTTCCATTTTTGGATGACATTTCTTAAGTTGACTCACATGGAACACATTATGAACTGCTGACAAACTCTGGCAATTCAATCTCATAAGCAACTTCTCCTTTACGACTCAGAATCTTGAAGGGTCCAACATATCTTGGGGCCAATTTACTTTTGACTCCAAATATTTTCACTCCACGAAGTGGTGACACTCTAAGATAAGCTCTATCACCAACTTCATAGGTCACTTCTCTACGCTTAGGATCTGCGTAGCTCTTCTGTCGAGACTGTGCTATCTTGAATCTGTCCTTAACCAACTTGACTTTCTCTTCGGCTTCTTTGATTAGTTCTGGTCCGAACAGACTTATTTCTCCCACACCATTCCATAGAAATGGGGTGGTACACTTTCTCCCATAGAGAAACTCAAATGGTGACATCTCAATACTGCCTTGATAGCTGTTATTGTAAGAGAATTCTGCGTAAGGCAGACTTTCATCCCAACTGGCTCCATAGTCTAGAGCACATGCTCTCAACATATCTTCAAGGATCTGATTAGTCCTTTCTGTCTGTCCATCAGTCTGAGGATGAAAAGCGGTGCTGAATTCCAACCTTGTTCCCAATGACTCATGTAATTGCCTCCAAAAATGAGAAGTGAATTGGGTCCCTCTATCTGTCACAATACTCTTGGGTACTCCATGTAGACATACAATTCTACTCATATAGATCTTGGCTAACTTAGCACTTGTATAGGTTGTCTTCACGGGTATGAAATGAGCCACTTTAGTTAGGTGATCCACTACTACCCAAATAGAATCATATCCTGACCGGGTCCTTGGCAATCCGGTAATGAAATCCATACCAATCTTGTCCCACTTCCAATCAGGAATAGGTAGTGGTTGAAGCAAGCCTGCTGGTTTCTGATGTTCTACTTTCACTCTACTACATACATCACACAAAGCAATATGTTCGGCGATGTCCTTTTTGAGATTATTCCACCAAAATCTTTCCTTCATATCCATGGACATTTTGGTGTTACCCGGATGAATGGAATATGGTGAGTTGTGTGCTTCTTGTAAAATCAGTTTCCGAAGCTCCGGATCTTGTGGAACACAGATACGTTTCCCATGCCATAAAGTACCTTATTCGTCTTCATGGAATCCTTTGGCTTTTCCCTTGCAAATCTTTTCCTTGATCTCCTCAATTTCCTTATCAGTCTTCTGGGCTCCTTTGATCTTGTCCAACAAAGTGGGTTGAACATCCAAAGACATGATATGTCCTTCAGGCACAATCTCCAATCTGAGATCTCTAAATTGGGCACACAGATCATCTGGCAATTCTCCCTTAGTAAGGCCATTCACAAAAACTTTACGACTTAGAGCATCCGCTACAACATTTGCTTTACCGGGGTGGTATTGCAAACTTAGGCCATAGTCCTTGATAAGTTCTAGCCATCTTCTTTGTCTCATATTAATTTCCTTCTGGGTGAAGATATACTTCAAACTCTTGTGATCTGTGAACACTTCACATCGCTTTCCCAAAATATAGTGTCTCCATGTTTTGAGTGCATGGACAACAGAAGCTAACTCTAAATCATGAGTAGGATAGTTCACTTCATGAGTTTTGAGTTGTCTCGAGGCATAATCCACAACTTTTCCTTCTTGCATAATTACTGCACCCAAACCATGATGAGATGCATCACAATACACTTGGAAATCCTTCTCCAAATCTGGTAAACACAAGACTGGTGCTATCACAAGTCTCTTTTTCAACTCTTGAAAGCTGAGTTCACAACCTTCAGACCAAGAAAATTTCTTTTCTTTCTTTAGCAATTCTATCATAGGTTTTTCTACCTTGGAGAAATTCTCAATAAACCTTCTGTAGTAACCTGCTAAGCCAAGGAAACTACGAACCTCTTTCACTGACTTGGGAGATTCCCATTCAGTTACAACTGAAACTTTAGCAGGATCAACTGCCACACCATCTCCTGACACAACGTGTCCAAGAAAACCAACTTCATTCAGCCAAAATTCACACTTGCTGAATTTGGCATATAGCTTATGCTCTCTAAGCTTCTCAAGTATCAAACGTAGATGTCCTTCATGCTCTTCCTTACTCTTGGAGTAGATCAAGATGTCATCGATGAAAACGGCAACAAACTTATCGAGAAATTCCATGAACACCTTGTTCATCATATTCATGAAGTATGCTGGTGCATTGGTCAAACCAAATGGCATCACTGTATACTCATACAATCCATACCTTGTGGTGAAAGCTGTCTTAGGTATGTCTTGTTGTCTTATCTTGAGCTGGAAATAACCTGACCGGAGATCAATCTTTGAGAACACACAAGCTCCTTCTAGCTGATCAAACAAGTCATTGATTCTAGGCAAAGGGTATTTGTTCTTGATAGTCACCTCATTGAGTGATCGGTAATCTATGCATAACCTTTGACTTCTATCTTTCTTTTCCACAAAAAAAACTGGTGCTCCCCAAGATGAAGAAATTGGTTGAATAAATCCATTCTGCAACTATTCTCCAAGTTGTTTCTTGAGTTCTTTCAGTTCATCAACTGACATCTTATACGGTCTCTTTGCTATTGGTCCAGATCCTGGTAGCAAATCAATAAGAAACTCCACATCTCTATCTGGTGGCATTCTCGGCAATTCTTCCGGAAACACATCCAGATATTCACTCACAATAGGCACACTGTCTATGCTAACCCCCTTAAGAGAATTTAGCTTACTCCCTTTTGATTCAAAGTTAGACTTGAATCTAATCTGTTTCTTTTCCGGGTTTGTGAGTGCAACAGTACGTTTAGCACAATCTAGTACTCCTTCATACTTAGCCATCAAATCCATTCCCAATATTACATCCATTCCTTGAGAATCTAGGATTATCAGACTCACTGGAAACTTATACTTTCCAAACTCTATTACTAGATCCCGACATCCAAGACTTACTATCATATCTCCACCTGGAGAACTAACTTTTATTGGACACCCAATGTTTTAAGTTGGAAACCCATTTCTATCAACAAATGCTTTTGATATGAATGAATGCGATGCTCTAGTATCAAAAAGAACAAGTGTTGGAATAGAATTGAGTTTTAACTTACCAGCAACAGCATCTGGCTCTTCATAGATTTCCTCCACATTGATGTGGTTCACTTGTCCCTTCTGAAAAGGGTTGGGCTTGTTGGGTCCTTCAACTTTCTTTTCCGGGCATTCATTTGCATAATGCCCCATCTTCTTGCACTTGAAACACTCAACCTGACTAATATCCTTCTTGACAGGCTGGTTTCCACTGCCACTTCCACTACCACTGTGGTGGCTCTTATATCCACTCTTGTGGCTCTTATATCCACTACGGTGATGCTTGTTGTCATGATGACGGTTGTGGTTGTGCTTCTTGTTGAATTTCCCATGCTTGTGGGATCCTGAGATTCCACTATCATCATAATGGGAATGCTTGTGAGACGATCCCGAGTTGTGCTTGTCTGAGTGCTTTCTCTTCCTACTCTCAACTTGCTTCATTTTGTTCTCCAAAATAGCAGCCTTATCACAAAGAGACTGATAAGTGGGAACATAGGCCACTGATAGCTGCAGGTTCAGTTCATCATTCAACCCTTCAAGGAACTTTTCCTTCCTCTTAGCATCAGTGTCAACTTCATCCGGTGCATAACGCGCCAGATTGTTGAACTCTTCAATATATTCAGCCACGCTACGGTGGCGCTGCTTCAGATTATGGAACTCTTTCTTCTTCAAACTCATCACTCCGGATGAGATGTGAGCAGTACGGAAACCATCTTCAAAGATAGCCCATGTCACATCCTCAATGGGAGTGGTGATTTGGAAGTTATCCCACCAAGTAGCTGCTGGTCCTTCCAACAAGTGAGCCGCAAATCTGACTTTCTCTTCATCAGTACAGCCAACTGTTACCAAGTCCTTGTTCACTGAGCATAGCCAATCATTGGCCACCATAGGATCAGTTGTTCCTGAGAACTTTGCTGGCCTCAATATCAAGAACCTGGTAAGCATGTCAAAACCCGGTGGGTTGTTGTTGTTATTGTTGTTGTTGTTGTTGTTGTTGTTGTTGTTGTTGTTGTTGTTGTTGTTGTTGTTGTTGTTGTTGTTGTTGTTGTTGTTGTTGTTGTTGTTGTTGTTGTTGTTGTTGTTGTTGTTGTTGTTGTTGTTGTTGTTGTTGTTGTTGTTGTTGTTGTTGTTGTTGTTGCTGTTGCTGTTGCTGTTGCTGTTGCTGTTGCTGTTGCTGTTGCTGTTGCTGTTGCTGTTGCTGTTGCTGTTGCTGTTGCTGTTGCTGTTGCTGTTGCTGTTGCTGTTGTTGTTGCTGTTGTTGTTGCTGTTGTTGTTGCTGTTGTTGTTGTTGTTGTTGTTGTTGTTGTTGTTGTTGTTGTTGTTGTTGTTGTTGTTGTTGTTGTTGTTGTTGTTGTTGTTGTTGTTGTTGTTGTTGTTGTTGTTGTTGTTGTTGTTGTTTGTTGTTGTTCTGATTCTGGATGAACGTAGTCATCATTTGCATCAGCTGAGTCTGAGCTGTCATCATTTGCTGCATCTCAGGGGTGATGTTGTTGCTGTTGTTGGGGTTGGGATTGGCACGACGGGGAGGCATCTGTGGTTTGTTCAATAGAGATAAGAATGAGATACCCATAGATGCTATCATGCACAATACATCACATAAACAATCACCAAACATGCATCACAATAATAAAAGTTCAACAACATAAACGACAAGTTTGCAAAGTAAACACACCAATAGCAAGCCATCCACATGTTGGATGGTCATTGCGACTCAATAAAAAGTATGATAAATAAATGATAAATGAGTAGTCATCACTACTCCTCGGCATCAACCTCCTCCTCAACAAAGGTAAGACCTGCATTCTCCATAGCGGTCTTGTATTCCTCGACATTGGTGGTCAAGGTCTCTACTTTGTCTTTGAGAGCCCTCTTCTGGGAACGAAGCCTCTCAATCACAGTCTGCTGATGCTCGAGCTCGAAGTCCTTGGCCTCCAGTTCTGCAGTCATGTCTCGAATCCTCTTGTTCCTATCTTGGACTCGCTTCTCTTGACTCTTGAACTTTCTGTCCTGACTCTTTAACTTTGCCTCCATCTCCTTGACTATCTCATCTTGCTCCGCGAAGAGCTTGTCCTTCTCGCGAAGCTGCACCTGGAGTTCGTCATTGCTGAGCATGACGTTGGTCCTATCGGTGTCCACGTGCCTAAGAAGAACCTCTAAGTCCTGGAGGTATAGACGAATCGGCTCTGCTGTCTCCCTCGAAGTGTCCTCGAAGTCGATGGCCTCTCCATCCTCATCACGTATACCTAAGGCGTGGAAGTGAGTACCTCTAACCTGTCGAGAGTGTCTCCCTAACAGACGTCCAATCAAGTCCTGCATGAATACCTCAAGACCTCTCTCCTTGTCATCGTGCATGAGCTTGAAGATGATAGCCTCCGTGGTAGGCTCAGTCTGGCATCCGGGCTGATTGACCTTGAAGCCCCAGAGGTCTTTCCTCTCAAACTTGGTGAGGGGAAGTACCATGATGGTAGGAAGAGGGAGATTGAGCAAAGTAGTGAGCTCAATAATACGAGGGCCAAAACGAGTTCCTTGGAACTCTTCAACAGTGTTGATGGTAACATTAGGCATCTATTTAATAAGATAGAAAAAGTTAGAAACAACACAATAAATAAATTTCAAGACAGAGCATCACAAGCATAACATTGGCAAACACACAAGTCATAGCATACATAAAATCCATTACAAGCATCCAAGATTCAACTTATTTAGACAACATTTTTGGAAAATAAAATGACAAGTATGGTGGTCCAACTAATGTGGTACATTACAATCCCATCTCACTTGCCAAGTTGGCTAACAGGGCATCCCAAGAGGCAATCTGTTTGTCTAGATCACAAGATTCCATTGCTAAGTCTATGATGTCCTTCCTTAGGATTTGGTTGGTAGCCTCTAACTCTTGGGCATGTTTCTTCTCTTCCTTAAGATCATTCTGAGTATTAAGCATTCTGCACTTGATTCTATCACCAAGTTCTTTGATGGCTCTCCAAGCTGCATCCCTTGCTGAATCAAAGAATGTAGTGTGCATCATTGTGTTGGTGACCATGCAGAATCCTGAGTCCTTGTGGTTGTATTCCTTGTTTTTATACAAGTGAAGTTGCACCCACCAATACTCAACTCCTTCATCCATCACAGGAAAACCTTTGTACACAGCTGCACCATGTATTCCCATTGCAACCATGAGGTCCTTGAGAGCCTTGGGGAACTCCGTCTCACATACCAAAGTCATTGTCATGAGTGGTCCCTTATTCACGGCTTCGTTGATGGAGTTCATCTACAAATAGAGATGAGAAAGAAGATTAGAAAAGTTTACGAGAAGAATAGACAAGTGTGGAAGTTGTTGAAATTTTTTCCTTAGTGGTTTCCAATCCTAGGGTCATAATCCTACAGGAAACACAGTGCTATGATACCATCTGTAAGATCCCTCCTTTATAAAGGAAAAGGATCCCTGTGATTGCAATGCTAGTCCCTGGATCAATGCTAGCATCCACAGTTTAAGATGAAGTACACAGAAACAAAGGTCATTATTACAGTCATTCTAGAGACAAACATAGTCTTTACAACTCCATGTCCACATGCCTAGTACAAGAGTTTAAATAAGTAAATAGATAACAAGTCTTCATATTCATGTGCCACAGACAAACATGTTGAGTGTAGACTCATGACTCCTAATCCTCATCAGAATAACCTGCAAAATCACAAGTTACAGCCACAGTGGGTCAATACATTTGGAATAGTATTGGCAAGTGATACCTTAGTAGAATATTGGTGGACTAATACTATATGCTTTTTGGCTAAGTGTAGCTTAGGCTTACTTTGCTCAAAAATAGGTTTTGCCTATTAGTTGAAAACACTAAGTTTTTCCTTGTCAAAAACTTTTCCCAAGGAACCACCAATAGACATTGGGGTCCTTCACCCTTGTTCACCCACAAGTTTTACTTAGAAATTGGGATGAGGAGATTCTTGATAGCTTCCATGTCTTGATGCTCAAGTTGTCCTTTTCCAGGGACATGGCTAAGTACTTAGATTCTTCCATCTGCAGAGGTTGTGCACTTTCCCCACAAGATTTGATTTTCACCAAGACAGGACCTTTCAGAAGCCTTCCCTTAGACCAAATGGACGTGCTCCAACCTATCATCCCACTACCACCAATTGTCCAAATGGCTAAGTTATTGCAACCTATATGATCCAGGCAGAGCCCATATTGCCAAGTGGCTGCACTAGAAGCTTCTTAACATTTGGCCTCTCAAATCCCTTTGTTCCTGGGTGGCTTTCCACAAGTGAGATACACAAGGTAAACCATATAAATGGGCCTTGTGTAACCACTCAACATAAACCATTCCTTCCATTCCACCCAGGTGTTTCATTCACTTAGTTGTTTTATTAAGCAAAAACGCAAGTCCAAAGACTTAGAAATATTTTCCATAGCATGAATAATTCACCACCCTTGGTTGCTACTAGCTAGGCTAAGCATGGCATAGATAAGCATCTTAACTTAGAAATTTCTAGCAATTCTACAACTACTAGGATTTCCCAAGCATAGCATATAAAGACCAAAAATTTATCCATGCAAGTCTAGCAAAATATTTCTAATGCATATTTGAAAAACATAGGAATAAAATTATGAAGCACCACTTTCCTTGGTAGTTTGGAGAGTAGCTACACTCCTCACAATCACAATCACTATTTGCACCAAAATCTACACATAAAATCATAGCAACAAATCACATACAAAATAAATACAAGAAAAAATATATGGATGCATGCAATATGATATGTGATGATTTTTATACTTAAAAAGACAAGTGCACAGTACTGGTTCATAAACAAGTTCAAAACTTGCCAAACAAACTTTATTTGAACACTAAAACATTTCTCAAATAATTAATATACACAAAATAGGCCTACACATGTTTCTGTAAATAAAACCATTTTAACAGAAGCAAAACATTAAACACATTGCATATTTAGAAAGGGCTTTCTCTCCTGATTCCATTGATATAAAATTCATCAAATTTGGACGTGGGAATCAAAAGTTATGATTAAAACAAAATCAAACATCTAATAGATTCAAATTCTATTTTTAAATCTAAATCCTAGCCACGCGTCATGTTCTGATTGGTGCGTAACGGTTCGCTCAGGATCACGCACACAAGCCATTATATCTAAGTTAATCTGCACAGCCCAGATCTACTCGTACCGTTTCGTTAAGTGATCTATTCCTATGCGCTGGATCTAGATCCAATGGTCATCGATCAAGCGACCACAGATGGGCGGCGCTAGCGGTGGCAGCTGGTGGCGGCGTCTCTGTCTACGGCGGCGCGGTGACTACAGGGGGTTCTAGGGTCGTCGGAGATGCTTACCAGACTCGTGGTGATGTACTGAAGCTCAACATGACGATGGCTTGAAAAGGGGCGCACGGACACGGCAGCACGAACTCGTTTGAGTTTCTGGTGGCGTCAGATGCTCTCTGTCAGAGTCGAAGATGACACTCTGGGACGCGCGGATCCAAACAAAGAGTGTCAGCAGATGTGCAAGATGCAGGCGAACACACTCGTGTGATTTAGAACTAAAGGGGAACACGAGGCTCACCGAATTTTGTCGCCGGAGTTGGAGACGTCGTCGGGAGCTTGCAGTGCTTGACGAAGTCGACGACCTGGGGCAGTATGGGATGAACCGATGGCATCAGAAGAAGCGCAAGGACGTTGCGAAATGGTCTGCATGAACTAGAGGGGAAGGGGCGTACGGAGCTCACCGGGATTGTTTGCCGGAGTTTTCTAAACGACCCGTCTTTGTTCAAACGCAAAACCCGGGACACCGGATTATTTTGTTTTGTTTGCTATAGGTTTGCAAAAGTCGGTTTGAAACAAATAAAATTATTTAATTATTTTTATCCCCTGGGTCCCACCACTCCCCTGGGTCCCACCCCACCGGCTCACCTGCCCCGCCCCGACTCTCTCCCTCACGCCTCTCTCCCCCACCACGCGTCCCCCTCGCCTCTCTCATTCCCCAACTCCGGCCAACGCTCCCCCTCCCTTCTCCGGCCGCCGCTCGCCGGCTCCCCTCCCCACCTGCTCACCCCACCGCCTCGCTCCCCTCCGCTCTGCCTCCCTCCTCTCTTCCTCTCCCTCAGTGCTCGCCCCCGCCCCGCCGGAGCCACGGCGCCCGCCGAGCCACCTCGCCTTCCTCCCTTTCCCCCCCGAGCGGCGCCGCCTCGGGACCCCTCCTTCCCGGCTCTGCCCCTTCCCCCGCACCTCGCCGGACCGACCCCCCCTCGAGCTCCTCGCGGCCGCGTCGGTCTCCACCAAGCCCCGCCCCGCCACAACTCCCTCCTCGCCATTCGCCCCGCCGCCGGCGCGAGCGTGCCGCCCTCCGCCCTGGCCCGACGCCCCTCCTCGCCGGCGCCCCTCCTCCTCGCCACCCAGCCCGGCCTCCACCTCCGGCCTCCGCCTGTCCCTGCCCTGCCAGGCTCGCCGTTCGCCGCCCGCCGTCGGCAACGGCCCGTCTGCGCCGCCGCCGCCTGGTTCTCCCTCCCGCCGGCCTCGCCTGCCTCCGCTAGCCCCTCCTCCTCTGCATCGCTCGCGGCAAGCCCGCCCGTCCCCAACGTCTTCGACCTCGCCGGCCTCCTCCGCTGGTGGGCAGCAGCTCGTCCGAGTGGGCGCTGCCGCCGCCACTCGCGGACATCCTCCGGCCCGGCCTCGCGGTGCCTCCTCTGTCGACGCCCCGAGGACGCCCCTCCTCCGCCCTGCCTCTGCGAGACACCGTCGACGGGAGCCGCGCCACCGTCGTCTCCCCGTACACCACCACCCCTTGGAGAGCCACCCAATCCCTTGCTCCTCGTTAGATGTTGAGTTCCACCTCGCCAAGATCTTCGGAATCGCCAAGGCCGTCATGACCAAAGAGGGAGATGGCCGTCCCAAGACGCACAGCTCTGACCAATGATGCCACCAACACCGGCCAGGGATTCCGAGCCCTAGACGTCAAGACCTACCCCATGGAGCCGAAGACCACGGGACACCAAGTACTCCTACATGGTGACGCACGCCAAGTCCTCCATCACCGGTTAGGTGGTAACCCAAGATCGTCCACCGGGATCTGGCGTCCGAGACCAACTCGTTAAAAATGCTTCGTATCGACATGATCTTCCTCGGGCCTTCGACATGGAATCGCCAAGATCCACCGGTGCCAAAACCCAAGACCGACATCGGCACCCGAGCACTCTGATAAGGACGCCAAGTTCGTCTACCCCGGACACCGTGCGACAAGATCTACTTCACGGATCCGAAGACCCCGGTACCCGATCCACTCAAGTTCGCCATCGACAGCAAGATCGACACCGTCCAGGGCGAGTCCGATGTGCCCCCGACGCCGACCAAGTCCTGCTTCCCGGATGCGACAAGATCTACCTCAGTTATCCGAGACCGATCCGTCGAACTCTGAACCCTGAGCCCTGTCGAACCCCGAACCCCCCGGAACCAAGATCGCCGAACCCTAATGTGTGACCCCTTTTCTCGAGCCCTATTTTATAAATGTAATAACAACTTGTTGCATATTAATTGCCATACTTGCATGCATATTTGTGTGGTTTGGGGGCCTTAGGCCGATTAACCTAATTAAATATGGGGCCCATATGCGGGCAAATCTAGTCTTATATTGGCCTCATTTAAATTGGTGTAGCGAACCGGTACTATCTTTTGCCATGTTAAGACAACATTTAAATTGCGGGGTTCTAAACAACTTGAACCGTCTAATTAAATGTCGGGACCCCGGTTCCGCTTAATGTGGCCTAATTGCATCGCACCTTTGCCATATCATACATCATACATGCATCATGCCCGATCTTTTGCCGTAGTATTAAATAGTGCATCCGGTGTTTCTTCTAGTGTGTTGCTTCTTCGCGGATAAGGCCGTTGAGTTGATGTGAGCTTCGCCCCGATCTTCGGATGACCCTTCGACAATGCTTTCAGGCGAGCATCTCCCCCCTTTCTACCTATCTTATTTTTATAGCCTTTATTCCCTCCTGTTGATCTATTGCTATCTGTGTTGCGATGCTCTAGCTTTCGTACCCGTGATATTCCTTGCAGCCTTATATTGCCTTGGACACCTCCTATTACCTGTTGTTTGGTAGATAGTTGGACCCGCGCGCCGTAGTCGCTCGCTCAAGTGCTGTTGCGTGTCGTCTAGTACCACAGTTGTTGGAGTATTGCCGCATGTTGATGTTGGAGATGATCATGGTTTTACTTATTGTTCACTTTAATTACTGTTTAACAACTAAAATTGAAGTAGGTAAGCAGAGGCACCGGTGGGTGATAGATAATATCTGGTTTCCGGCCGCCCACTTGTGTCCCGTAGGACCCCGAGTTCTTGACACCTGTTCCGAGATCGAGCGCGCTAACCACAGGTGGGGAGATATGGGCCCCCCATTGATTAGTACCTGATTTCAAAGTATTGTACTGGGGGCCACAACTAGTTTGAGGTTTTATTTACTATCCTGTACCTATGCCATGCTTTACTGCTTTATTTACGATTGTGTGAGGAGCACGCTGTACTGTTTTTGAAGCGGAGTGTTTTCGCGGTATCGACAGGCCCAGTTTTGGGGTTTCCTGTCGTTTACAGCCACTGTCGCAAACCCTGAGTCCGTCTCGGAGACCGGCCGACTTTGTTGCGGGTGTACTTAGTGGGGTGGCCCCCCGTGCTTGCTTTGGGTCTGGAAACATCGTGACTTAGGCCCCGCCGACATACCGATGGGTGTATGTTAACTGATCTGGCAAAAAGGGTCGAAGTGCTTGTGGATACTTTGGTGCACCCCTGCAGGGTTAAATCTTTTCGAGAAGCCGTGTCCGCGGTTATGGACGACTTGGAGCACAGTGCTTGATCATAGACAACTATAACTAAAGTTTACTGTTATAAATTGACTTGTATCCGATATGACTAGTAATCAGCTTCACCACAACGGAATGGCTAAATAAAAGTGCCAACAACTGCTGGATTTTTGGGTTATCTCATGCTATGTGTATCTAATTAGTAAGTGTTGCAACTATAACGGAATGGTTAACTAAAATTGCCCACTGCTTATTTTATCAGGATGTCTATCTATATTTGACTAGTAATTGCTGCAACGATAACTGAATAAATAAAACTGCCAACTGTGTGAGTTCCTCGGTTGACTTCCTCGTTTGGTTTCGAGGGGGAATACCAGGATGGGGTTGTTTGGTGTTAGTATTAGGTTGGTTCCGGATAGGTCTTTCTTACCCCTCTCTGATAGCCGCCAGTTGTATCGAGTCTCTATAGGTTGTTTAGTGCATGCCGCGCTGCCGCTCAGTCCACCATACCTATGTAGGCGAGGACCGCCGAATTCTAGCCTCGCCGTGTACTGGCCTCAGTACTGACGCTCCTCTTTTTCCTTTGCCCTTTGTCGGCACCCCTTTTGTTTAAGCAGGTCTTGAGATCGACGTCGTTAGCAGGGTTACCCTTCCGGCTTGGCCTGGGCAGGGTTATGGACGCCATTGGTTATTCTTCAGGGCTCTTAGCCCCATTTGCATCTTGTCCGTAGTCGGACGCTCTATCGTTTTAAAGGTGATTTGGATCTTTGTATATTGTATCTGTATTCTTGACTCGTTGAGTCGCTGTTGTATATATATATCTGTTCTGTGGGTCCCATCGAGGACTGTTGTGTAATGTTATTACTTCGTTTTCCACCCGCACGAAAGTGCCTGGTGGGCACCTTTGAATCGTTTCTATGCGAGTTTGGCGGGAATCGCTGAAACTTGCATAGGGTCGATTCTGAGGGTGTTACAGAGTGGTATCAGAGCCCAGCAGTTGCGATACCCCACAAGTCCAGCCTGTAGGATAACCTAGCTAACGGCCGCAGTAGAGTGTCAAAACTATTTTTGCAAAATCGGTTGGATAGTTCTGATTAGTTCTGATTTTACTCCTTACCCCTCTGCTATTCTCCTCTTACCTCTACGTGTTTTGAATCCGCTCTCTTCTCTCTCTTCGAGTCCAGGATTTCTCGCGGTTGGGTTTTCCATCGTACCTTCAGGGTTTTCGCTTCCTCCTTTGGTAACGGTGTTGCTACATCCGGTCTTCATGCTATCCGAGGAACCCCTCGTCTGGTGGTCTTCTCTTTGTTCCTTCTCGTGCCTTCCGGTGTTCTCCGACGCGACGACATCCTCTACGCCAGATCCGATGCAGAGTCTGCATCACTCCTTTGTTTCCGAACCTCGCTTGTCGAGATCTTCAGTCTGAATCATGAGGGTTGGTTGCATAATCTATCTATTCGTGTACATAGTAATGCTTTGAGTGCGGGATGGAGTCGCGACCATACCACTACTCTTATCATTTGCTGTTGTATATTGAATGGTGGATCGATGCAACTCTTACTCCTTCCATGAAAGTTAGAGGTGACCTTACCTTTAACTTCGTCTGTTGTTTTCCGGAGTGTTCTCTTGACGCACAGGATCAGCGACATCTTGTTGGTGGTGTTGCCGATTTCAAGACGGGACAACGATCTCTTGTTAGTGGTGTCGCGAGGATCTACGCGATGCGAGAAGATTCAGATCGCCGACCTTCCTTCCGGTACCATGAAGCGGATCTCGAGGGTGAGATCCATTGTTAGTGGTGTCGAATTGTGGCATCCCGCAAAACCACTACTAGAAAATCGCGTTGTTTTGTGCATTGCATCGTCATCTTCTTGCATTTGCTTGCATAAAACTATTTCGGAAAAACCTATTTTTGTTTTCTAAACGACCCGTCTTTGTTCAAACGCAAAACCCGGGACACCGGATTATTTTGTTTTGTTTGCTATAGGTTTGCAAAAGTCGGTTTGAAACAAATAAAATTATTTAATTATTTTTGTGGGGGCAGTCGAACTGGCCGATTTGACCTAGTCGACCACCCCGGTATAAATCGGTCCACCTAAACCAGCCCCCTCTAAATCCTATACCTACCCAATCCTATTCTACCCACCACTCACAGCTCGCCACCTCACCCCTCCCCCAATTTCCTACCCACCCTGCCACCTCATCAATCCACCCTCTTTTCCCCTCTTTCTCTCACCACAGCTCCTTCTTACCCCTCTCTCTCCCTCTCCCTTACACCCCTGGCCCACACCCTCCCTGGACCCACTCCCCACTCCCCAACCCCCCCTCTCTCTCACCAACTGACCCGCGCGGCCCACACACCCTCACCCGGTCAACCCCTCTGCCAGCCGACCCCGCCCTGGGTCCCACCTGCACCAGCGCACCACCACTCCCCTGGGTCCCACCCCACCGGCTCACCTGCCCCGCCCCGTCTCTCTCCCTCACGCCTCTCTCCCCCACCACGCGTCCCCCTCGCCTCTCTCCTTCCCCAACTCCGGCCACCGCTCCCCCCTCCCTTCTCCGGCCGCCGCTCGCCGGCTCCCCTCCCCACCTGCTCACCCCACCGCCTCGCTCCCCTCCGCTCTGCCTCCCTCCTCTCTTCCTCTCCCTCAGCGCTCGCCCCCGCCCCGCCGGAGCCACGGCGCCCGCCGAGCCACCTCGCCTTCCTCCCTTTCCCCCCGAGCGGCGCCGCCTCGGGACCCCTCCTTCCCGTCTCTGCCCCTTCCCCCGCACCTCGCCGGACCGACCCCCCCTCGAGCTCCTCGTCGCCGCGTCGGTCTCCACCAAGCCCCGCCCCGCCACAACTCCCTCCTCGCCGTTCGCCCCGCCGCCGGCGCCGCCCTCTGCCCTGGCCCGACGCCCCTCCTCGTCGGCGCCCCTCCTCCTCGCCACCCAGCCCGGCCTCCACCTCCGGCCTCCGCCTGTCCCTGCCCTGCCAGGCTCGCCGTCCGCCGCCGGCAATGGCCCGTCGGCGCCGCCGCCTGGTTCTCCTCCCCGCCGGCCTCGCCTGCCTCCGCTAGCCCCTCCTCCTCTGCATCGCCCGCGGCAAGCCCGCCCGTCCCCAACGTCTTCGACCTCGCCGGCCTCCTCCGCTGGTGGGCAGCAGCTCTTCCGAGTGGGTGCTGCCGCCGCCACTCGCGGACATCCTCTGGCCCGGCCTCGCGGTGCCTCCTCTGTCGATGCCCCGAGGACGCCCCTCCTCCGCCCTGCCTCTGCGAGCCACCGTCGACGGGAGCCGCGCCACCGTCGTCTCCCCGTACACCACCACCCCTTGGAGAGCCACCCAATCCCTTGCTCCTCGTTAGACGTTGAGTTCCACCTCGCCAAGATCTTCGGAATCGCCAAGGCCGTCATGACCAAAGAGGGAGATGGCTGTCCCAAGACGCACAGCTCTGACCGATGATGCCACCAACACCGGCCAGGGATTCCGTGCCCTAGACGTCAAGACCTACCCCATGGAGCCGAAGACCACGGGACACCAAGTACTCCTACATGGTGACGCACGCCAAGTCCTCCGTCACCGGTTAGGTGGTAACCCAAGATCGTCCACCGGGATCTGGCGTCTGAGACCAACTCGTTAAAAATGCTTCGTATCGACATGATCTTCCTCGGGCCTTCGACATGGAATCGCCAAGATCCACCGGCGCCAAAACCCAAGACCGACATCGGCACCCGAGCACTCTGATAAGGACGCCAAGTTCGTCTACCCCGGACACCGTGCGACAAGATCTACTTCACGGATCCGAAGACCCCTGTACCCGATCCACTCAAGTTCGCCATCGACGGCAAGATCGACACCGTCCAGGGCGAGTCCGATGTGCCCCCGACGCCGACCAAGTCCTGCTTCCCGGATGCGACAAGATCTACCTCAGTTATCCGAGACCGATCCGTCGAACCCTGAACCCTGAGCCCTATCGAACCCCGAACCCCCCGGAACCAAGATCGCCGAACCCTAATGTGTGACCCCTTTTCTCGAGCCCTATTTTATAAATGTAATAAGAACTTGTTGCATATTAATTGCCATACTTGCATGCATATTTGTGTGGTTTGGGGGCCTTAGGCCGATTAACCTAATTAAATATGGGGCCCATATGCGGGCAAATCTAGTCTTATATTGGCCTCATTTAAATTGGTGTAGCGAACCGGTACTATCTTTTGCCATGTTAAGACAACATTTAAATTGCGGGGTTCTAAACAACTTGAACCGTCTAATTAAATGTCGGGACCCCGGTTCCGCTTAATGTGGCCTAATTGCATCGCACCTTTGCCATATCATACATCATACATGCATCATGCCCGATCTTTTGCCGTAGTATTAAATAGTGCATCCGGTGTTTCTTCTAGTGTGTTGCTTCTTCGCGGATCAGGCCGTTGAGTTGATGTGAGCTTCGCCCCGATCTTCGGATGACCCTTCGACAATGCTTTCAGGCGAGCTCCCCCCCCTTTCTACCTATCTTATTTTTATAGCCTTTATTCCCTCCTGTTGATCTATTGCTATCTGTGTTGCGATGCTCTAGCTTTCGTACCCGTGATATTCCTTGCAGCCTTATATTGCCTTGGACACCTCCTATTACCTGTTGTTTGGTAGATAGTTGGATCCGCGCGCCGTAGTCGCTCGCTCAAGTGCTGTTGCGTGTCGTCTAGTACCACAGTTGTTGGAGTATTGCCGCATGTTGATGTTGGAGATGATCATGGCTTTACTTATTGTTCACTTTAATTACTGTTTAACAACTAAAATTGAAGTAGGTAAGCAGAGGCACCGGTGGGTGATAGATAATATCTGGTTTCCGGCCGCCCACTTGTGTCCCGTAGGACCCCGAGTTCTTGACACCTGTTCCGAGATCGAGCGCGCTAACCACAGGTGGGGAGATATGGGCCCCCCATTGATTAGTACCTGATTTCAAAGTATTGTACTGGGGGCCACAACTAGTTTGAGGTTTTATTTACTATCCTGTACCTATGCCATGCTTTACTGTTTTATTTACGATTGTGTGAGGAGCACGCTGTACTGTTTTGGAAGCGGAGTGTTTTCGCGGTATCGACAGGCCCAGTTTTGGGGTTTCCTGTCGTTTACAGCCACTGTCGCAAACCCTGAGTCCGTCTCGGAGACCGGCCGACTTCGTTGCGGGTGTACTTAGTGGGGTGGCCCCCCGTGCTTGCTTTGGGTCTGGAAACGTCGTGACTTAGGCCCCGCCGACATACCGATGGGTGTATGTTAACTGATCTGGCAAAAAGGGTCGAAGTGCTTGTGGATACTTTGGTGCACCCCTGCAGGGTTAAATCTTTTCGAGAAGCCGTGTCCGCGGTTATGGACGACTTGGAGCACAGTGCTTGATCATAAACAACTATAACTAAAGTTTACTGTTATAAATTGACTTGTATCCGATATGACTAGTAATCAGCTTCACCACAACGGAATGGCTAAATAAAAGTGCCAACAACTGCTGGGTTTTTGGGTTATCTCATGCTATGTGTATCTGATTAGTAAGTGTTGCAACTATAACGGAATGGTTAACTAAAATTGCCCACTGCTTATTTTATCAGGATGTCTATTTATATTTGACTAGTAATTGCTGCAACGATAACTGAATAAATAAAACTGCCAACTGTGTGAGTTCCTCGGTTGACTTCCTCGTTTGGTTTCGAGGGGGAATACCAGGATGGGGTTATTTGGTGTTAGTATTAGGTTGGTTCCGGATAGGTCTTTCTTACCCCTCTCTGATAGCCGCCAGTTGTATCGAGTCTCTATAGGTTGTTTAGTACATGCCGCGCTGCCGCTTAGTCCACCATACCTATGTAGGCGAGGACCGCCGAATTCCAGCCTCGTCGTGTACTGGCCTCAGTACTGACGCTCCTCTTTTTCCTTTGCCCTTTGTCGGCACCCCTTTTGTTTAAGCAGGTCTTGAGATCGACGTCGTTAGCAGGGTTACCCGTCCGGCTTGGCCTGGGCAGGGTTATGGACGCCATTGGTTATTCTTCAGGGCTCTTAGCCCCATTTCCATCTTGTCCGTAGTCGGACGCTCTATCGTTTTAAAGGTGATTTGGATCTTAGTATATTGTATTTGTATTCTTGACTCGTTGAGTCGCTGTTGTATATATATCTGTTCTGTGGGTCCCATCGAGGACTGTTGTGTAATGTTATTACTTCGTTTTCCACCCGCACGAAAGTGCCCGGTGGGCACCTTTGAATCGTTTCTATGCGAGTTTGGCGGGAATCGCTGAAACTTGCATAGGGTCGATTCTGAGGGTGTTACAGTCGCGAGCGTGATTTACTCCGGCATTCAACGTGAATTGACGCCGCGAATCAATACAGAGAACGGCCGGCGTAATTTGGGGATTGAGCTGTTCGCGGGATGGAGATGATGACGCCGTGTGGGCCGCGGCTGTCAGCGAGAGAAAGAGAGAGAGGCTGGGGTCCTTGCGTCAGCGACTCTGGGGGTGTGTCTGCGGGTGAGAGAAAAACGGTTCGCGGGAGGGTAGCTGGGCTAGGTTGGGTCGAACTGGGCTGGTTGGGCCTGTTTAGCTGTTTGGCTTATTTTTTCTCCTTATTCTCTTTTCTTTTTCTGTTTGAATTTCTAAAAGGATTTTCAAACTCCAATTCAAATCTGTTTGATTTCAAAACTTCTATGGACTTTTGTACAATGAATTTTGTACTCAAATAAGTGTCAAACCTTTCTGTTTACAAAAACTCACTTGGGTCATTTGAAAAATTAGAATAAAACCAAGCCATTATGTGATATAATATTTGGCATAATCTTGGTTTTATTTCATACCTTGTGTGGAAACTTTATTCAAGCTTTTGAAACCACTTATGTTTGAATTCAAAACACTACTGAATAGCAAGTAGCCCAAAGGCCATAGTGTTCATACATAAAATAATGAGCAACATATGCTCTTGTTTTTGAAATGATTTGAAATGAAACCCTAAATGATCATGGATGCATGGATGATATGCATGAGTTTTAAAAATGATTTTTGGGATGTTACAGCGCCAAGGCTAAATTCTGCGAGGAGCACAACATACAGCTCGACCTCGCTTCAGTCGCCCACCCGGAGTCAAATGGCCAAGCAGAGCGTGCCAACCAGAGCATACTTCATGGCCTCAAGTCACGACTACAGGTTCCCCTCGAGCGAACTCCATGATGCTGGGTCGAAGAGCTCCCTTTCATGGTATGGGGAATTTTCACCTCCGTCCACCGGTCAACAAGTTGCATAGTGTAACATCCCAGTATTTAGGAACTAACGAAGGGTAGATTTAGGAATATGGAATGTTGCATGCATTCATTTGTGAAAATATGGGTAAAATTTTCGCCAAATAAAAACCTTAAGTGATCAATGTTTCTTTCATACTTTGAGATTAGGTTTAGTCTTAAAGGGTGATTGCTATAGGTTTTGATATGATCTTTAAGGGATTATGTGTGTTTTAAAATGAATTTGAATTTTAAACTTGAGTGTTTGAATTATAATTCAAATAAATTGGGGATAAGTTTTTGAATCTTAATTTAATTAAGAAATAAGTATTATAACTTAAATTCTATCCAAAGAGAAACAATAATGAATATGAAACTTATTTCATATCATCAATATATAATCAAGTTACAAAATTATAACTTATTGAAATCATCCACACAATTTCACAAAAACAAATATATAAAGAATAAGAATATTCTTTATTAATAAAAATGTAATCTTTATTACAACAGAATAAAATGAAGATTACAAAATAATAAAAAGAAAATTTACAAAAGAATAAGAAAATTACATTGGATTATTCTATAACTATTCTATATAAACCTAAACTAAATCTTCATCTTTATATCCGTACCTACAAAACAAAGACTAAATAAAAACAAAAGAAGGTTAGAGTTAGTATTATTTTCTCTTAGACATGTTAGTGAAATGCATTTGACAAATTCATCATTGAGAAATTTATAAAAGGGGCAAGTTTCACCAATATGAAAGAATCCATCTTTCATAAATTTAAAGTCAGAAGTCAAATAACAGCCAAGAGGGACAAATCCACCAGCCAGGTGAAAGTAACCAGGTAATAGTAAGTTTCCAAATTCTGAACATATCCACAAGTGCATAGCAAGCACACAGGCAGGACACACACCAGCATGCATGTGGTGTGTTGTCAACCTCACAGAACATCCCAAACTCACAGAACCACAAGCACATCCGTGGAGAGGCACTAGTGCATCTCTCCACTACACAACACACAAGAACAACTAGTGTAGACATCAGCTACACCAAGCACCACAGCCAGCAACCAAACCAACCAAAGCAAGATCACATCACCAGGATGGTGACATAATGAGGGGGATGGATCAGGTGGACAACAAGATCAAGCCCAGGAGCTAGGAGGAGCAGATTAGCTCAAGATCAAGAACAAGAGTCCAACAAAACCAGATCAAGATCATCACCAACTTACTCCACAAACATCAGAGTCCGTGGTGAGTTTCATAAAACCTTCACATGATATAATCATCTTATTTAGAGAAAAGCATGTGTTGTTTTATAAAACAAACCCTCAGAAAGCACCCAAGTGGGGTGAATCCATAATAAGGATTTTTAAACTCTAAAAGAAAATAGCAAAGTACCAGGATCCAACCAGAGCTCAGAGCAACATCCTTGCTCTGGTTGTCCAACTATATTTTACAATTCAATCATACATATACCTATGATCTATTTCTAGGCACATCCCTAAAGGAAGGGTAGCACCTTAGAAACAAATCTTTGGGATCCATAGAATGATCAAGCTCACTATCATTTTTTCAAGCTTTGAATCCCTAAGCCTCAGACCAACATCATTTGTCTTAGGGAATTCATAGAAGAGCATCTCTATTTATCTTATAAAGCCAATTTTGTCTTAAGCCTAAAACAACCCAATCAATGGGTTGGAATCAAACTTGTGTGCCATACCATGATGGTGTCACAAGAACAATCCATTATGAATCATGATAGACATTTAATCATCAAAAATTCAAACAATCAACTTAACTAATCATTTTCCTGTTAACACAGGAATCATAACTAGGATATTCCTATATTAAACTTCACTATTTGAGATCATGATGATCTCAAACCATACACTAGTTCTAAGCCAACAGCACCAGGACAATGATTTCATCATGTCATAATCATGATCATAAACCCAGAGATGACAGTGAAAGTTTATCAAGTCACTGACTTAATCAAGCATGATTTCCAAGCAACTATATCATCTGAATCTAATGCAATCCAAGCATCAAATCATCTAGTAAGCCACTAGAAACATCATAGATCATCTTAAACAACAAGCCTCAGGCCAATAATCATTTAGCATGTGTACAGACCATCCAAACATAATTCAATTCATCCAGTACATGATCAATCACATAACAGGAACCTAAATGGATAATCATCCTAATCCGAATGAGACAGTAGCAATAGAGAACACTGCAACCATCTAGCATCGAATCAGCAAGCACAGAGAGCACTGGGGGAAAGGAATCAAACTCACCGTAGGTCCTCGCTGAAGAAATAGAAGAGGAAGAAAAGGGGCCGACGACCATGGTGGAACGGGGAGCACCCCAGAGGGGTCGCTGCAACCCGCACGGCGCCACGGCAGCGACCCTGATCACGCCTGGAGGTGCAGAGCATCACCTCGACGCACGACGACCACAATAGCACCTGGATCCATGCCAACCCCCAAACCCTAGGGTTCGGGACGACATCGGTCCATTATAGGAGAGCCCCAGGCTCGAATCCAATTTGATAGAATGAACGGGCGTCGCTGACAACCCCGTGTTGCACCACAGCGGGGACCAGAACGGCCTACGGCGGCGGGAATCGCCGGTGGCGGCATCGCCGGCCACGGGGTCAGGGTCAGAGGAGGAGAGGGTAAGCTCGAGGGAGAGAGAGAGGCAGTAAGGAGTGGGCCGAGCTGGGCCAAACCCTTCGGGGTGGCTCTTTTGTCTAGGACTAATGGGCCACCAGGGCCCAATAATAATAACCAGCCCAGAAACATTTCCAGGCCTGTTTGAATAAAAAGGAAAAGACCAAAATACCCTTGGAATTAATTAAATTCTAGAAAATAAAATAAAATTCTAAAAATTATAAATAGATTTTTTTGGATTCCAAATAATCAATATTATCCAAATAAAATAAAATATAAAATTTTAGACATTAAATTTTTTATAAGAATTTTGTAATTTATATATTCCTTATGGATTTTTTACAAAATTATTAAAAGAGGATAAAAATAAATAAAAATCACTTTCATTATATATTAATATTATAGTATTTTGGAAAAAATACTAAATAAATATTTAATAGCAATTTTTAATGTATAATTGATAATTCATAAACGAATTATTAAATCAATAAAAGTCAAATAAAATAAAATAATATATGCTATAAAAATTAAAAAGTAATATTTGTAAATGCTTAATCATAATTTCAAGTGCACCTTATTTAGGGTAAAAGCATATAGAATTAAATAATGCATTACGTTACTTGCATAATCATTTTGCTTCTTTAAATATTGTCCTTACCGGGCAATAATGATGTTTTTGTAGACATAGAATCTCAAGGTCCAGTGGAAGCATCAGACTTCACTACCTTTCCATCACAAGACAAGTTCATCACTTGCTCATGTCCTTTGAAGAGTCTTTATCAAAGTATTTGCAAATTGTGTGTTATCATATATGCTATAAAAGAAAGAAAATATTATTTTCACAAATAAAGAAATTTTAGATATCATCCTAAGTGGTGATATGATGGAGCAATAGAACTTAGAGTTCTAATTGCAACAATGATGATCAAGTAGGGACTTAATAACCCTTGACATCAGTTATTCTAGCGCCGTATATTACGCGTTAGCCATGAGATTTGGAATGGGACAGAGAAGTCAGCTGTATCTTCTTCCTCTCGCATGAAGCCGGATGTGCAGGTCGTGGCTATTATCCTCGTAGCGTGCATATTAATTGGTAATTTGAAGAGGATATGCAGCATATGGGTGGGAACCCTCATCGTCCCACGATAGTTCTGGCATCTAACGGTTTGTACAAACCATTGTCGTAATTCATTATGTGGGCATGATGTACACCAAGGAGGCATGCGGGGTCGCGAAGGGGGCAGTGATTGGCTTGGACCAACTACTGGGCCCCACATCATGGAATTGTGGAGAAAGTACGCCCGGTTGTGCAACAAGGAGTTGATCTCTCATGGGTAAAGTAACGCACCTCTGTAGAGTGTACGAACTGTAACTTGTTACTCCCTGTTTCGGGAAGGAGCTACGAACGCGGCAGGAATGGAACTCCATGAAAGTTTTGGTCAACCTGTGAAGGGTGATGGTCATAGTTTTTCAGAATAAAATCAATCTTCGAAGAAAGATTTACAAAAACTGCATAGTGCCAAGGATTTATAATCCGAGGTGGTAGTTAGAGCATCAAACTTCCCACCTTGCATATAATGAAAACGCTGTTACTCATTCTTTCCTTTGATCCCTTGCTTAGACTCTGAGGATCCCGAAGACGTGCCAATGTATGCAGTTAAATGTCAAGAAGATGTATTCTACGAGGAACCTGATCTATCCGGAGGTGTTGAGTGGATTACGAAATCCTCTACGGTGTCGATGATAACGAGTCCAACTAAGTAATCCTAGTTATTAGTAACCAATGGAGCCGAGCAGCATGAACTCTATAGAATAAGCTGCTGAGCTCAACTCCTAGATGGAGTTTCTACTTTTAAATTCCACTGAACACTTTATATTTTGGTTTGTAACTTGGATCTTTTGGAAGTCTTGAACTTCCGGTATTGTAATAATAATAATGTGTGTACTTTTGTAATATGGACCCGCAATGCTTTTGTTGTACCACTCTGAGGGATGTGATATTTACGGAACGGTGTTCTATGGATGTCATGTCAACGACTATAGTGTACTACACATGCAGTGGTGTGCTGGGTGACCGCACACACCCTTCTTCATGGTGTATGGCACCGAATCCGTCATGCCAACCGATCTGGAACATGACTAGGCACGAGTCGTCAACTATGCGGAGGCCGACAACGATATTGCCCGCCAAGATGGGATCGACCAGCTCGATGAAGCACGAGACCTAGCTCGCTCCCGCACCGCCATCTTGTTGGAGATATGCCCAAGAGGCAATAATAAAGTGGTTATTATCATATCTTTATGTTTATGATAAATGTTTACATCTCATGCTATAATTGTATTAATTGGAAACTTTAATACTTGTGTGATTTGTAAACATAAAAGAGTCCCTAGTAAAGCCTCTTGTTAAACTAGCTTGATGATTGATTGATGATCATGGTTTCCTGATCATGAACATTGGATGTTATTAATAACAAGCTCATATCATTAGGAGAATGATGTGATGGACACACTCCTATAGTTAAGTGTACCATAAGATCAAGTCATTTAAATAGTTCACTTCCTATAAGCTTTCAAATGCATAGTAACCTAAATCCTTTGACCATGAGATCATGTTAATCACCATCACCGGATGGATGCTTTGATGACATCAAACACCACTTCGTAACTGGGTGGTTATAAAGGTGGCATTGAATATTCTAAAAGTATGTGTTGAGGCACATGGATTAAGAGTGGTATTTGTCCATCCATATGACGGATAGATATACTCTGGGCCCTCTCGTGGAATGTCATCCAATTTGCTTGCAAGCATGTGACTAGCTCACAAGGGATCACATACGACATGAACGAGTAAAGAGTACTCATCGGTAACGAGGTTGAACTAGGTATGCAGAGATACCGATGATCAAACCTCGGATAAGTAAACTATCGTGAGACAAAGGGAAATTGGTATCATATGTAAGTGGTTCATTCGATCGCAAAGTAATCGTAGAAATATGTGGGAGCCATATGAATTTCCAGATTCCTCTATTGGTTATTGATCGGAGAAGTGTCTCGGTCATGTCCGCATAATTCACGAACCGTAGGGAGACACACTTAAGGATTTGATGTTGTTGTGTAGTTATGGAATGATGAGTAAGAGACCAAATGTTGTTCGGAGTCTCGGATGGGATCCGGGATATCACGAGGAGATCCGGAATGGTCCGGAGAATAAGATTCATATAAGGAAAGTCCTGTTTCGGAGTTCGGGAATGATTCCGGTGTTTTCACCAGGAATGTTCTAGAAGGGTCTGGAAGGTCCGGCACTCCGGAGGGGAAGGGTACATGAATGTGTCATAACAATGTGGAATGGTTGCATCATGTACTAGGTCACTTGGTTGGGCAAAATAAAGAGATAAATCAAATCGAAGTTTGAAAGAGATACCGACGATCAAACCTCGGATTAGTAAACTATCGTGAGACAAAGGGAAATTGGTATCGTATGTAAATGGTTCATTCAATCAGAAGTCATCGTATAAATATGTGGGAGCCATATGAATTTCCAGATTCCTCTATTGGTTATTGATCGGAGAAGAGTCTCGATCATGTGTGCATAATTCACGAACCGTAGGGAGACACACTTAAGGATTCGATGTTATTTAGTAGATATGGAATGTGAGTAAGAGACCGAATATTGTTCGGAGTCTCGGATTAGATCCAGGACATCACAAGGAGATCTGGAATGGTCCAAAGAATAATATTCATGTAAGGAAAGTCCAATTCCGGAGTTCATAAATGTTTTTGGTGTTTTCACCGGAATCTTCTAAAAGGGCCTAGAAGGTCCATCACTCCGGAGTGGGAAGGGTACATGGATGTGTAATACCAAAGTGGAATGGTTGCATCATGTCCTAGGTCACTTGGCTAGGCAATGTGAAGAGAAAAGTCAAACTCTAGTTTGAAAGTCAAACGCCAATTCGAAAAAGTCAAATCCCAACATTGTTGCCTAGTGGAGGGAGGAGAGGAAATCCACTTAGGGAAGGTTTCCTCCCTCCCCTTGCCGCCGGCCTTGGAAGAGGAGTTGGGGGAGGACTCCCCTCCCCCTTGCCGCCTCTCCCTCTCATAAAAGGAGGGGAGGCCCTCTTTGCCCCCCACTTGAAAATCCTAGGTCGGCCGCCACCCCTCTCTAGTTGCAGCCGCCCTAGATCTCCTCTTAACCGCCGCCTAGCTAAAACCTAGCCGTCGGCCACCTCCACCCCCTGTGCCTCTAAACCCTAGTTTCCAAGGGCCCTCTCTACTCCACCATATCTGCTCTGGCTTAGGCGAAGCCTTGCGGGATTTCCCCTCTACTTCGACCACCACACCGTCATGCTGTTGTAATCGCGATGAGAGATCTATGATGACCCATAAGTGTAGGGGATCGCAACAGTCTTCACAGGTAGTATTACCCAATTTATTGATTTGACACAAGGGGAGACAAAGAACACTTGCAAGCCTTAATAACTGAGTTGTCAATTCAGCTGCACCTGGAAATAGTTATTTCTCACAGAAGTTTATCAATAGCAACAGTTTGGTAGTAGCAACAGAAAAACAGGAGCAATAGTAACAGTAACAGTAAACAGTAGGATTCGAGTGCGGTAGGCATAGGGATGGATGGACGGGCGTTGCATGGATGAGTCTAAACATGTAACTTCAAGATCTAGGGCATTGCAGATAAATAATAACAAGCATCCAAGTACTAAACAATCCTAGGCATGTGCTCCAAATATAGTCATACGTGCTCGCAATGAGAACTTGCACAACATCTTCTATCCAGCCAGCCCGTAGCAACGGGGCCTCTAGGGAACTACTGGCAATTAAGGTGCTCCTTTTAATAGAGCACCGAAGCAAAGCATTAACACTCCGTGAACACATGTGATCCTCACACCATAGCCATCCCCTCCGATTGTCCCAATTATTGTCACTTTGGGGCCTTTGGATCCGGACAATGATATGTGTACACAACTTGCAGATAAGATCACAAACAATACTATCATAATGATTCAATAATAAGTTCAGATCTGAGATCATGGCACTTGGGCCCTAGTGACAAGCATTAAAGTTGCAACAAAGTCAAATAGCACTAATAGAGATACTAGGCACTAAGCCCTAACAGATCTTATTCGATTACATGATAGAACTCATCCAATACCTACCATCCCCAAGCCTATAGCGGGGGATTACTCACTCATGGATGAGGGAAACATCGGTGGTTGATGGAGATGCGTTGGTGATGACGATGGCGATGATCCTCTCCAAATTCTCCGTCCCTGTAGGGTGCCAGAATGGAGTTTCAGGATCCTAATCTTGGTTTCTGGTGGCGGCGACGGAGCGGAACTCTTTATGGAAAACTATCGACCCCCCCGGTTATTAGATCGAGAGGCAACTTATAGGTGCAGAGGGAGGCCGAGGGGGGTGCCTGGGGTGGCTGAACCCCCTAGGTGCGGCTTGAGGTGGGCCTGCACCTGGAAGGGGTGTGGGCCTCCTAGGCCCCTTCTCTGTCTCGTCTTCTGGCTCCGTGGGTCTTCTGGTGAAATATAATTTTTGGCATATTTTCCAGGATTTTTCCTGATAGTTCATTTTCTGCAAAAAAAAGACACCGAGGTAATTTTGCTGAAAACAACGTTAGTCCGTGTTAGTTGTTTCCAAATCACACAAGTTTAGAGGATAAACAATAGCAAAAGTGTTCGGGAAAGTAGATACGTTTTGGACGTATCAATCTATAACCTAAGTTGCCTGCTGGAACAAGGGAGAGGAAGGTCTTCAACGAGTACCGAATGCATGACTAACTATGGGAGAGCTGCTGGAGCGTGGCGCCGGAATGATCGTCTACGCGATCTTGAGATCGACAAGTGAACGACTACATCAACCACGAGAATCTGATATCGTTAAACGCTTTGGATCTTCAAGGGTTAGTACTCTATCAACTCTTTGCACCGATCTAGTAGATTAGATCTTGACTTGTGTGTGTGTTCATGTGATAGAATTTTTTTGTTTTCCATGCTACGCACCCCTACAGTGGTATCAGAGCCGTGTCTATGTGTAGATTTGTTGCACGAGTAAAACATAATGGTTATTGTCGGAGTTGATGATTTTCTTGTCGATTGCTTTTTGTGTACTTTGCATCTTGCGAGATGGTGGGATAAAGCGGCCCAAGACAACCTTACATGACATTGTTCATGATACTTTCTCCATGCTCAACATGCAACTTGTATTGCATAAGTGGCTTTGCGGGTGTCTGTCTCTCCCATCATAGTGAAGATTCAATTTACAAAGGGTGATCGACATTACTAGTATCAATGTTGTGGTTCATGTTTGTAAGTTAGAACGGTTCTTGTGCGAAAGCCCCGGTCATGTAAAACATGCAAAGAAAGATTAGAGGCATCTAACTTGTTTTTGCAGGGCTTGTATTGTGATGTGATATGGCCATGATTGTGATTATATATGATGTATGCAATGATCCTTATTGTAAGTTGGCAACCGGCAGGAGCCTTAAGGTTGTCTTTTAATTTCATTAAGACTTGCGTGTCTATTATTCAAAGTAGTTGTAATATTTGATGCTGGTGGACGACAACCATGGAGCGGCGCCATTGACCTTGACTCCACGCTGGTGATGATGGAGATCATGTTCATGCTTGGAGTTGGAGATCAAAGGCATAAGAAGAAAGGCCATATCATATCACATATTATGAATTGCATGTGATGTTAATCCTTTTATGCATCTTGTATTGCTTAGATCATGATAGTAGAATTATAAGATGATCCCTCTCACAAAATATCAAGTAATAAAGTGTTCGTCCTTAGTAGGCACCATTGCTAAGACTCATCGTTTCGAAGCACCACGTGATGATCGGGTGTGATAAATTCTACGTGTGCATACAACAGGAGCAAGCCAGATTTGCTTGTGCGGATACTAAGGTTAACCTTGATGAGCCTAGCATGTACATACATGGTCTCGGAACATGGAATACCGAAAGGTAAAGCATGAGTCATATAGATGATATGATGAACATGTTGATTATTCACCTTTGAAACTACATCACCTCTCGTGATAATCGGACTTGGTGTAGTGGATTTGGTACGTGTGATCACTAAAACAATGTGAGAGATGTTTTTTTGAGTCAGAGTTCAACAGTAATATGATTAAAAGTTGAACACTAATTATCATAAATTAAATCAAAGTGAATTTGCATAGTTGTTGTAGTCATTGGCATTCGTTTACCACCTTACGTTTAGTTATAATTGAGATAATAGAACTATAGAATTCTGGATAATTACTTTACGAACTGGTATCATATTGTTTTGAATTTTTAATCAAAAGTTTAAAAGTCTTATTGCAAACTTTCAACAAACTCTGTATTACTCCATGAAGTTTAATAACTGGTATTAAATCAAGAGTAACAACTCCAATATTAGTATCTAAGCATCATGTTTGTCTCCATGATTCATGATATTCAAAATATTGTTTTAATATCAAGGTTATCTAGGAGCTGAAAGAATTTTTTAGAAACCATCATGTGTGGAAGATATTGTGATATCTGAAACGAAGTTTTGGTTGCAACATGATAGAGTATAATATGGAAAAATTTGTGTTCTCATATTTGATGAGAATTTGGAAAAGGTTGGAGACACCATTCGTCCTAATCCTCCAAAAGGTTTTGGAGAGCAACATTATACTCACAATTCACCATTATAAGCTAAAGTAGCTTGATCATGAAAATTGCCATGATAAGTATGAATATAAGATATAGGTAAAATGTTTACTACACTAAAAGATTACTAAAGAATGGAATTTGAAAGAACACCAAACATTTGATGATGGTGATCTACTTCAAAGTCCAAGTCCAAAGACATTGGTATTTAACTATACACGCTTTGGACTATGTGTCATGTGTATGGATCCACTGTTGATGTTGATAGATTCTTTTAAAAGGAAAATGAAATGCTAAAAGAGAAATCTAAGAAATATTTGGCAGAAGAGAAAAGACTAGAATTGTTTAGCTTAGTTACATAGATGATATACATGTTATGGTTGTATTCCTTGATTGTTAAACAATGTGGTTCTTAAGTATTGGATACTGAAATTGTTGCTGTGAATTATCATATGAAACAACACAATTCATGAACTGTAATGGCCTAAGTAACTAGCAAGAAAATATGTGATGATGTTCATTGGGAACAAATAAAAATGTGTTTCTTGTTGACATCAAAGCTTGCCTTCAAGATTTGTTTTAATCGGGTAATATGAGAACTAAAGATTGTTCAAATAATTTTTGTATTCCATAATAGATGGATGATATACAATTATAGTTGGAGAAATCACATCCATAAAACTAATGCTAAAAATATAGAAAGAAAAATGATTGAAAGATCACTCAGGAAGTGACATCGCCGTTTAAATTATAATGGAAAGAAAACATGAAGAAACTCCATGCTTGATGGAATTTTGGAGTCTTTTGATTTTTGATCAAATGATGCTTGTGAAACTTTTCTAGAGATAATTAAAACTCCGTTCATAGGCCAAAAGGGATCGAATGACTAGCTTATTGGAAATTTTACATATTAATGTATGAAGCCCATTAGGTGTAGCCGAGAGTGATGGACTTCAACTTCATATGCTTTCTCCAAAAAATTGAGTGAATATATGTATATTTACTTAATAAGGATTAAGTATGAAACATTTGAAAAATGTTCAAAGACTTTCAAGATGAAGTGGAAAATCATTGTAACAAGAAAATAAAGAATTTATGATAGGATCATAAAAGAAGATATTTTAGTTACAAGTTTAGCAAAACACCTAAAAATTTGAGGAATCGTCCCATAGATTTATGTTTCCCGAAAAACACCATAATAGTATGGAGCGTTCAAGATATGTAATGAAACTTTGTTTGACATGGTAAGATAAAAGGTGTAATTTATAAAACTGCCATTATATTTTAAAGATTAAAGCTTTAGAGACTACTGCTTTTTCACTAAAAAGAGATCCATCATGATCCGTTGAAATGACACCATATAAAGTTATGGTTTGGGGTAAAACCCAAGTTGTCCTTTCTTAAACATTGGTATGTTATGCATAAGTAAATGTTTACAGCCAAAGTCGGATAAGCATGTCTTTGTAGGTTATTTCGAATAACCGTTGAGTATTCCTCCATAACAGTGAAGATAAAGTGTTTGTCGCTTAGAACGACAAGTTTCTTAAGAAGGATTTTTTTGTGAAAAGTTAAGTGGGAGGACAATAGAACTTTGATAAGGTTAAAAGAACCTTAGCTATATGTTCTGAGTTACGTAGCATCGGAAAGTGTCCCGGATGCAGCAACAATGCTCATGGCTCACGTGCCTCAAAGGTTCTGGTCATGGAGGTCTAAGTTCCTATTGAACCAAGTTGGTCAGGTAAACAATCAAATACCAAGATTTAAGAGTTAAATAATTATTTGACAATGATGAATCGACTACATGCAAAGAAGAGATGATGGGCCCTGAATCCGTCAAATTGGCTTGAAGCCATAAAATTCATGATAGTTCCATACACGAGAGATCACGCTTTGAACTTGGAAGACCCTCTGGAAAGGTGTAAGACCTTATAGTCGTATTTGGATCTATAATGAAATAGACATGGATGTTTTCACATCTATGAAATAGTCGACATGTCGGGAAAGAGTTCACGACAATTTCAAAGAGTTGACTATGACAAGATCTGATCTTTCATAGCGATATTTAGTCTAGACGAATTAATATAGCAACCACTACATATAAATTTGTTATATGGTAGTTGATCAAACAAAACAAAGTTTTTCTAATATAATTGTTACCTAGGACATGTTCATGACACGATCAAAAGGGTTTTGTTAATTCAAAGTATGCTAAAGAGCATGCATACTTCAATGGTTGAAGTAAGCATAACGGAGTTGGAATCTTCACTATGATGAAACTGTTAAAAAGTTTAATTTCACCGGAGATGATGAAGATGCTTGCATTTGCAAGAAATTAAGTGGGAGCTCTATGACATATTTATAATACATTATGTGAAAGACATATTGTTGATTGGAAATGATGTATCTTTTATTGATACAAGTTAAGAATTTCATTTCGATGAAAGACTTAGGAAAAACCCAAATGTTTGGCATCAATGTCTATATGGATAGATAGAGACTCTAATATGGTTGTGCCAAATGTACATAGATGAGATATTGAATGAGTTCAATATGGAAATTACAGGAAAGGTTCTTGCCACACAGACAGGATTAAATCGAAATTCAAGTGTATCGACACTTGGTAAGTGAAACAAATATTCAAGTATTTTTATACTTGATGAATGAAATCCAAAGAGTATTTTCAACCATATTGTGATATGTACACATACATATATGTCCTATACTCTAAATGTTATGAGCATATACCAGAATGATTTATAAATATGATCATTGGACAATAGTTAGGATATTCTTATAATCTTTTGGAAGAACTAAGAATATGTTATTTTGTAAAGGTGACAAATAAATAGATATTTCATTATAAAGTATTACATTGATACTAGTTTTATCACAAAGTACAAATTAAGTTTATCTCAATTTAAACTATGGGTGGCACAATGTAATGGAAAGGAGATTCCATAGTGGATTTGGATGAGTTCCAAAGTTAAGACATTATGACACATACTACAACAAAATGCTAAGTATATGACTGTTATTGTAGAAGCAAAAGAGGGCATTTGAGTCGAGTAGTTTGTTATCAAACTAGGAGTGGTTCACAGCGGGCTAGTACTATGAAGATATATTGTGCAAAAAATTATCGACATAGTTTAATTCCAAAGGAACTAAAGGTCTCACCAAAGGACCAAAGTTATACAAATCCATCTCATTAGATAATGAGTGATGCGTAGAGACGCAAAGACATCCAATTACACACGGACCTGAAAATGTCGGATCCAAAGATCAGTTAACCACTAGCAATCGTGTATATACAGCACCAGAAATCCATAGGTGTTGAATGCACAAAGGTTTGAAACTAGATTATTGTCTCTAGTGCAAGTGGGAGACTATTGGAGATATGCCCAAGAGGCAATAATAAAGTGGTTACTACCGTAAATTTATGTTTATGATAAATTTTTACATCTCATGCTATAATTATATTAATTGAAAATTTTAATGCTTGTGTGATATGTAAACATAAAAGAGTCCCTAGTAAAGCCTCTTGTTAAACTAGCTTGTTGATTGATTGATGATCATGGTTTCATGTCACGACCCGGGATCAGGGCTAGACAAATACCAGATCCTCATCTGATATAAGCCTAACCTAAATTCCAAAATGCGCAGGGAAAGATCGGTAACATTACAGAACATACAAACCATACATTAATAAGGTAAACTCTTAAGAGAGTTACAAACCAGTCATACAAGAGAGGGGTCACAGGCCCATCATTACATCAAACAACGGAAGCAAACAAGTTGTTCTAAACAACAAACTTAGCAAAAGGCCTAAGAGGCCATAACAGAAGTAGCGACCCTTCCATAGATCCTAGGCTGCTGCCCGGGAACCCCGACTACTCGTCGACTTCGACGTAGAAACCACCTTCAGTTGGAGTAGCATCATCTATAGAAAAACATCAACGAAGCAAGGCTGAGTACAGGGTGTACTCCGCAATACTTATGGCTAGTGGAGTTATTTGTGCATAAAGCCATCTTTTGTTTTAAAAACAAGGGGGAGAAGAAAACTTGTCTAGTCAGATCATTTTTTCAAAAGGGGATAAGAAGACTTCAACTCTAGCTCTTAAAATCATCTTTGATATCCACCAAGAACCATCATCAACAGAACCTCTCTTCCCGGAATACCCCCTCAAACAACCCCGAGGAAGTACTCCGCAACTCACATTAGTTGACAAGTTTTAGCATTCAGTTATAGTTCTCTATGATCTTCACGACCGTTCCCAAGTCGTCCATAAACGTGGACACGACTTTTCGAGAAGATTAATAACCCTGCAGGGGTGCACAACTTTACCCACACGTACCAACCGATTCTTAATGCCAATATATTAGCCCTCTTCCTCGGAAGGCCGACAGAGAGTGGTTGACCACGACCTTTACCTTGCTTTCACCGAGACCACGAGTCACGCACTAGGGAGATGCCGCCATAACGGGTCAAGTCCCGAAGCCGGTCCCTAATGATGTGTGCATGGTTCAAGATTACGGATGCCGGGCAACTCTTATTCCCGGCCATGCTTACCTACCTATTATGAATGCACCTCCTTCACCTCCATTCAACAACAACCAAGATGCGTACGTCGAATGGAAATCCCGAACTATGTGACTCATGGAATCTACTAGGCAAGTTAGTGAGTCGAGGGGGTTTCTAGGCCCCCGTGTGGTTGTACGCTCGTCTTGGTTCAAGGGGCAAGAACATAGGGTCCTAGGGGTGGCAAGTATGGAACTACAAAAACCACAACCCACGTGACCTCCCATACAAGCCTTAACATGTTTATCATCCATCTCTGATCACATCACCACACCCTACCATACAGGATTCATTCGCATCTCTGGTGCATCACCTGAATAATCGGCATCGAACCACTAAGCATGGCTAAGCTTGACTGAACTGTGGCACTAGCGACGCTCATAAGCCAAACCCTAGTTATGCTAGGAGCAGTGGATCAGGTAGTATAGTTCGCAAAGTAAAACATGCATCAGATAGGATTACTCTATCTACTGATAAAAAACTGTTGAACCGAATGCTTGTGACAAGAATTAAATACTTTGTAAACATAGGATTCATATGAATGAGTGGGGCTTCGCTTGCCTTGTCCGTTGTTAGGCTGGTACTGCTCTTCGGTGGCGTTGACTTCAGCTTCGGGTTCGGTTCCTATTCGCGAAGAACTGATCACCGGAAAAGAGAAAGTAACACTCAACACATGGCATGTGCAATGTTCATACAATATGAATGATATGACAAGTTGAATAACGTTGAAATGAACCCTAAAACATGCTTGGTCAATTTAAAGGGGGTCCGAGAGGTCCAAACCCTAGAATAGGGGGATCCTCGGAATCACCTATGGGGTTCAATTGGTTCTTCTAATTAAACTTTCCATCAAATTTGATTAACAATGTATGATTATAGCTTAGTTAGATAGGTTTCATTTTTCTGATCAATTTGGTATATTATTTGTATTTTTCTGATTTAAAATGAATTAGTTATGAATTTCCCAATTTTTAATTCATTTTAAATCATTTTTGGAATATTGAAATAATTTCACAACTTGGGCCCACATGTCAGACTTTTATTAATTTCAGAAAACATTTATAGAAATGATTAAAACCTTGACAGGAAGGGCCCACCTATCATACATTTCTTATTTAAATAAAACTATTACGGAAAACATTAAAAGAAATAAAAAGAAAATATGACATCATGATGATGTCATGCTGACATCATCAATGGCTTTGCTCTCACATCGACGATGGAGCTGGCGATTGAGCACACGCGAGCGGCTGCGGTGGTGGGCGTTGGAAAGAGGGGAACAAGGCGAGTCGGACCATGGTGGCGCCGCCAGAAAATGGTCGCCAGAGACGGCGATGTGACGACAGACAGTGGCGGCGAGCGGCGGTGCATGGTGGGGAGGATGCCAGGGAGTGAGAGGGAGGAGACAGAGGGATCTGCGAGAACCAGTAGCTCACCCTGAGCACGATGGTGGTGACGGCGACGCTGGGGGCGATCTTGGAACAGCCGGAATCGATGAAGAAGGCGGTGGCCGGAGCTCGGGAAGGTGAAGTCGATGGCGAGGATTCCGTGCGTCTTTGATCGATTCCTTTGGCAGGGATGATCAGCGTGGTGAGGCGAAGCCGGCAGTGGCCTCAGATGGCGAGGGGGTGGTCGAGAATGGCGGGGCACGGCGGAGCCCGAGGCTAGGGTTCCGTCGAGTTTGGGGAACAGCTACAAAGGCCACGAGAGAGAGTGAGATGGGTATGGGGAGGGTGTAACATCCCAAAAATAATAAACTTAAACCATCAAACTCTAATCATCAAAATTAGGGTTAACAAAAACTTTTCTAATTAAAATTATGAAAGCATGCATATGTGTATGCATTTAAATAGAAATTCTTTTGAACCAACTTGTTTGTGTGTTTCTTTGCTTGTAAAATGTTTCTTAGGTGAAATAAACATCATCTAAACATTTCCCACACTTTTCCCAAAGACAAGTAAAGCAAAACAAATAAAATAAAGGAACGGTCATTTTGACCAATTTAACTCCCAAGCCTACTTTGGTTGTCTCAAACTTTCAGAACCTAAAATAAAACTTTTCTGGATATTTGCACCCCTTGATTGTACACATAACAAAGTATCAAGGCCCACTTTGTGATCATCCAGAAACTTTCAAATGCATAGTTTAAATGACAATTCAAAATTGAATCTTTATCATATGGGAAGATCCCACTTTTTCAAAAACCACTCAAACAAGCTCAACTTTCAAAACCCAAGCATCTGCAGACTCACCAGCACCAATCTAGCACACCCACCAAAAATCTTTTCAAAATTCAAAACTTGAATTCATGCGGCCATTTCATCAAACACTTGGCAGACACAAATCAAATAAAATCAAAACACTATTGTGAGCAGTGATTCTTGCCTAACTGGTTCCCTATCTAGCTCACAACCAGCTCAGTAGATCATCTAGCAAGATTAACCAAGCACTAGCACCACTGTGAGCTTGGCATTGTCATCAATGGTGAACAACCTAAGCCACCCTTGTCACCCCCATGTCAACAACAAGCTAGGAGGAGAAACAAGCCTAGCCAGCATGTGGCATCCCGCTAAAACCACTACTAGAAAATCGCTGTGTTTTTGTGCATTGCATCATCATGACCACATGCTCATGTCATCATGCCACATTGCATTTGAGCATCGTCATGTCATCATGCATATGTTTGTCTAAAACTAGTTTCTAAAAGCCTACCTTTGTTTTCTAAATATCCCCCGTCTTTATTTCAAATTAAAACCCCGGTCTTCTTCAGATCTCTAGTTTGTCTAAAAAACTATTTGCAAATATCTTTTAAAATAAAATTTAAATAAAAACGTTTTGTCCAGGGAGGCAGTCCAGCCGGTCAGACCAGAGGCCCAACTGGCCAAACCGCCTACCACCCGGCCCAAAAGAAACCCTAGCTAAACCTGCCCCAAAACCCTAACCTGACCTACACCTAGTTCCTTCCCTGCCGCTTCCACACCCCACCAGCACCCACCGCCGCCACCCTGGCACCCCTCCACCTCACTCCATCCTCTCCCATCACGCCACCTCACCCCAACTCCCTCCCTCTCCCCACCTGCCGCAACACACACAACACACACAACGCACCGCACCCGACCCCAGCCCCACCTGCCCCCAAACCCTCCCGTGTGGACCCCACCCGCAACTCCCACCTGCCGCCTCACGCACCACTCCCGCAACCCCGACCCGATCCCCATCTCCCCTCGCGATTCCCTCCTCCCCACCTCGTGTCTCTCCCTCGCCCGTCGTCTCCCTCTATCCCCTACCGAGCGCCGCCGCTCCCGAGAGGGGCCCCGACCTCGCCGCCTCGAGGCCACCTCAGCCCGTAGACGCCACCGCCTTCACCTTCCTGGCGCCCTCCACCGAGCTCCCCGTCGCCGCATGTCGCCCCGGCCGCCATCACCTCCGCCCCATCCCCCGACGTCCTCTCCTATCTCTGGCCTCCCCGGTGCCCCTCCGTCGAGCCCTGCTGCCCGGCGTCTTCCACGACCTGAAGCAGCCTTGCCTCGCCGCCACCGTCCCGGCAGCGTGATGCCCCGCGTCATCGTTCGCCTCTTCCCTCGCGCAGCGTCCCCGTGTGCCTCTGCTCGCCTTCGGCCGGCCGTCGTCTGCGCCTCAACCTCGTCTCCCCGTGGACGCTGTCGGACGCCCCCTCTCTGCCCCTATAGTACCGACCGCCCTTGGCCGTCCTCCTCGCCCTGAACCTCGCCGCCCTCTGCTTCGCCCCACTCCTCCCTGTCCAGGACGTCATGGCCAAGGCCCCTGCTTTGTTGCGCATGCACCAGCGCCGCCTCTACCCGATGCCTTCGCTGGGTGTTCTACAGGTCGTGTGCGTCTTTTGTTTCAGGACATGCGACTTCCTCTTTGTTTTGCCACTCATGTTGCTCTCTGATCTGCTCCTGGTGGCGTTGTCTGGTAGCGACGCTACCCCGTTTTCGGTAATGCAAGATGGTGATGTTGCCCGAGACCAACGTGGTGGACAAGACCTACATACCGGGAAAGTACCTGCCTAGGTTGCCGACGACGCTACCACCACGATGCCAATCGAAGGCCGTCGGTGCCGTTCCAAGGTCATCATCGACAAGCGGATCCGGAACCCGAGATTGTCGCCAACAACCAAAGCTGGAACACCAAGTTCTCCTGCGGAACACCAAAACCCCGATGTCCCGATCCGAAGACCGATCCCGAACCCTCGGCGAACCCTAAGATCTTCGCAACCCATGTGTGACCCTTTTCCCGAGATCCCTATTTTTTTTTATATAAATGATATATACTTGTTGCATCTAATCATTCATACTCGCATACATTGTGTGGTTTGGGGGCCTTACGCCGATTCACTTCATAAATAACATGGAGACCATATGCGGGCAAATCTAGCCTAATATTGGCCCCATTTAAATTTGTGTAGCGAACCGGTAACTTATCTTGCCCTGCTAATACAACCTTTAAATTGCGGGGTTTCTAAACAACATAAGTCACCTAATTAAATGTCGGGACCCCGGTTCCGCTTAATATTGACTAATTGCATCGCATCTTTGCCATGTCATACATCATACATGCATCATGCCCGATCTGCTGTCGTAGTATTAAATAGTGCATCTGGTGTTTCTTCTAGTGCTTTGCTTCTTCACGGATTAGGCCGATGAGTTGATGCGAGTGTCGACCCGATCTTCGGATGAATCTTCAGCAGTATTTCCAGGCGAGCATCTCCCCTTTCTACCTATCTTACTTTTATAGTATTTATTCCCTCCTGTTGATCTATTGCTATCCGTGTTGCGATGCTCTAGTTTTCGTGCCCGTGATATCCCTTGCAGCCTTATATTGCCTTGGACACATCCTATTACCTGTTGTTTGGTAGGTAGTTGGACTTGCGTGTCATAGTCGCTTGCTCAAGTGCTGTTGTGTGTCGTCAAGTACCATAGTTGTTGGAGTACTGCCGCGTGTTTAATGTTGGAGATGATCATGGCTTTAATTACTGTTTAATAACTAAAATTGAAAGTAGGTAAATGCAGAGGCACCGGTGGGTAATAGACAATATTTGGATTTTAACCGCTCACTGGTGTCCCGTAGGACCCCGAGTTCTTGACACCTGTTCCGAGATCGAGCGCGCTAACCACAGGTGGGGTGTGTGGGCACCCCCATCGATTTAGTACCTGATTCCAAGTACTGTACTGGGGGCCACAAAGTAGTTTGGGGCTTTATTACTATCCTGTACTTATGCCATGCTTTACTGCTTTATTTACGATTGTGCGAGGAGCACCTGTACTGTTTAGGATCGTGACACGTTTTCGCTGTATCGACAAGCCCAGTCACACTTTCAGGTTCCCAGTCGTTTACAGCCGTCTACACAAACCCTTAGTCCGTCTCGGAGACCGGCCGACTTCGTTGCGGGTAGCTTAGTGGGGTGGCCCCCCGTGCTTGCTTTGGGTCTGGGAAACGTCATGTCTGAAACCCCGTCGACATACCGTTGGGTGTATGTTTTGTGATCTTGTACCTACCTGATCTGACAACAAGGGTGTAGGTGCGTGTGGGAACTTTGGTGCACCCCTGCAGGGTTAAATCTTTTCGAGAAGCCGTGTCCGCGGTTATGGACGACTTGGAGCACAGTTCTGGATCATAGACAACTATCACTAAAGTTCACTGTTATAATTTGACTTGTATCCGATATGACTAGTAATTAGCTCCACTACAACGGAATGGCTAAATAAAAGTACCAACAACTGCTGGGTTTGGGGATATCTCATGCTATTTGTATCTGACTAGTAAGTGTTGCAACTACAACGGAATGGTTAACTAAAAGTGCCCACTGCTTATTATATCAGGATGACTATCTATACCTGACTAGTAATTGCTGCAACAATAACTGAATAAATAAAACTGCCAACGGTGTGAGTTCCTCGGTTGACTTCCTCGTTTGGTCTCGAGGGGGAAATACCAGGATGGGTATGTTTGGTGGTAGTATCAGGATGGTTCCGAATAGGTATTTCTTATCCCTCTCTGATAGCCGATAGTTATCTCGAGTCTCTATAGGTTGTTTAGTGCATGCTGCGCTGCCGCTTCAGTCCACCATACCTATGTAGGCGAGGACCGCCGAATTCTAGCCTCGCCGTGTACTGGCCTCAGTACTGACGCTCCTCTTTTTCCTTTGCCCTTTGTCGGCACCCCTTTTGTTTAAGTAGGTTTTGAGATCGACGTCGTTAGCAGGGTTACCCTTCCGGCTTGGCCTGGGCAGGGTTATGGACGCCATTGGTTATTCTTCAGGCTCTTAGCTCAATTTGCATCTTGTCCGTACTCGTACGCTATATCATTTTAAAGGTGATTTGGATCTTTGTATTGTATATCTGTATTCTTGACTCATTGAGTCGCCGTTGTATATATCTGTTTTGTGGGTTCCATCGAGGACTATTGTGTAATGATATTACTTCGTTTTCCACCCGCACGCAAGTGCCTGGTGGGCACCTTTGAATCGTTTCTATGCGGGTTTGGCGGGAAGCGCTGAAACTTGCATAGGGACGATTCTGAGGGTTTTACAGAGTGGTATCAGAGCTCAGCAGTTGCGATACCCCACTGGTCCAGCCTGTAGGATAACCTAGCTAACGGCCGAAGTAGAGTGTCAAAACTATTTTTGAAAAATCGGTTGGATAGTTCTGATTAGGTCTAATTTTACTCCTTACCCCTCTGCTGCTCTCCTCTCACCTCTGCGTGTTTTGAATCCGCTCTCTTCTCTCTCTTCGAGTCCAGGATTTCTCGTGGTTGGGTTCCATCGTACCTTCAGGGTTTCGCTTCCTCCTTTGGTAACGGTGTTGCTACATCTGGTCTTCATGCTATCCGAGGAATCCTTCGTCTGGTGGACTTCTCTTTGTTCCTTCTTGTGCCTTCCGGTGCTTTCTGTCGCGACGACATCATCTACGCCAGACCCGATGCAGAGTCTGCATCACTCCTTTGTTCCTGAACCTCGATTGTCGAGATCTTCAGTCTGATTCCGAGAATGGTTGCACGCTTTTCTACTGATTGTGCAGAGTAATAGTTTGTGTGCGTGATGGATTGGCCCCCATGCCGACTACTCACTCTATTCTCTTGTGTACATTGAAGTGGATGAGAATGCATCGGTTCCCTCTTTCCATCGAAGCTAGAGGTGGCTTTATTTGTTGATACCTCTACCTTCGACCTTTTGTTTCCCGGAGTGTTCTCTCGACGATCATGGACAACGACCTCTTGTTAGTGGTGTCGCGAGGATCTACACGATGCGAGAAGATTCAGATCGCCGCCCTTCTTCCCGGTACCATGAGGCGGATCTCGAGGGCGAGATCCATTGTTAGTGGTGTCGAATTGTGGCATCCCGCTAAAACCACTACTAGAAAATCGCTGTGTTTTTGTGCATTGCATCATCATGACCACATGCTCATGTCATCATGCCACATTGCATTTGAGCATCGTCATGTCATCATGCATATGTTTGTCTAAAACTAGTTTCTAAAAGCCTACCTTTGTTTTCTAAATATCCCCCGTCTTTATTTCAAATTAAAACCCCGGTCTTTTTCAGATCTCTAGTTTGTCTAAAAAACTATTTGCAAATATCTTTTAAAATAAAATTTAAATAAAAATGTTTTGTCCAGGGAGGCAGTCCAGCCGGTCAGACCAGAGGCCCAACTGGCCAAACCGCCTACCACCCGGCCCAAAAGAAACCCTAGCTAAACCTGCCCCAAAACCCTAACCTGACCTACACCTAGTCCCTTCCCTGCCGCTTCCACACCCCACCAGCACCCACCACCGCCACCCTGGCACCCCTCCACCTCACTCCATCCTCTCCCATCACGCCACCTCACCCCCAACTCCCTCCCTCTCCCCACCTGCCGCAACACACACAACACACACAACGCACCGCACCCGACCCCAGCCCCACCTGCCCCCAAACCCTCCCGTGTGGCCCGTGTGGACCCCACCCGCAACTCCCACCTGCCGCCTCACCCACCACTCCCGCAACCCCGACCCGATCCCCATCTCCCCTCGCGATTCCCTCCTCCCCACCTCGTGTCTCTCCCTCGCCCGTCGTCTCCCTCTATCCCCTACCGAGCGCCGCCGCTCCCGAGAGGGGCCCCGACCTCGCCGCCTCGAGGCCACCTCAGCCCATAGACGCCACCGCCTTCGCCTTCCTGGCGCCCTCCACCGAGCTCCCCGTCGCCGCATGTCGCCCCGGCCGCCATCACCTCTGCCCCATCCCCCGACGTCATCTCCTATCTCTGGCCTCCCCGGTGCCCCTCCGTCGAGCCCTGCTGCCCGGCGTCTTCCACGACCTGAAGCAGCCTTGCCTCGCCGCCACCGTCCCGGCAGCGTGACACCCCGCGTCGTCGTTCGCCTCTTCCCTCGCGCAGCGTCCCCGTGTGCCTCTGCTCGCCTTCGGCCGGCCGTCGTCTGCACCTCAACCTCGTCTCCCCGTAGACGCTGTCGGACGCCCCCTCTCTGCCCCTGTAGTACCGACCGCCCTTGGCCGTCCTCCTCGCCCTGAACCTCGCCGCCCTCTGCTTCGCCCCACTCCTCCCTGTCCAGGACATCATGTCCAAGGCCCCTGCTTTGTTGCCAATGCACCAGCGCCGCCTCTACCCGATGCCTTCGCTGGGTGTTCTACAGGTCGTGTGCGTCTTTTGTTTCAGGACATGCGACTTCCTCTTTGTTTTGCCACTCATGTTGCTCTCTGATCTGCTCCTGGTGGCGTTGTCTGGTAGCGACGCTACCCCGTTTTCGGTAATGCAAGATGGTGATGTTGCCCGAGACCGACGTGGTGGACAAGACCTACATACCGGGCAAGTACCTACCTAGGTTGCCGACGATGCTACCACCACGATGCCAATCGAAGGCCGTCGGTGCCGTTCCAAGGTCATTATCGACAAGCGGATCCAGAACCCGAGATCGTCGCCAACAACCAAAGCTGGAACACCAAGTTCTCCTGTGGAACACCAAAACCCCGATGTCCCGATCCGAAGACCGATCCCGCACCCTCGGCGAACCCTAATATCTTCGCAACACATGTGTGACCCTTTTCCCGAGATCCCTATTTTTTTATATAAATGATATATACTTGTTGCATCTAATCATTCATACTCGCATACATTGTGTGGTTTGGGGGCCTTACGCCGATTCACTTCATAAATAACATGGAGACCATATGCGGGCAAATCTAGCCTAATATTGGCCCCATTTAAATTTGTGTAGCGAACCGGTAACTTATCTTGCCCTGCTAATACAACATTTAAATTGCGGGGTTTCTAAACAACATAAGTCACCTAATTAAATGTCGGGACCCCGGTTCCGCTTAATATTGACTAATTGCATCGCATCTTTGCCATGTCATACATCATACATGCATCATGCCCGATCTGCTGTCGTAGTATTAAATAGTGCATCCGGTGTTTCTTCTAGTGCTTTGATTCTTCACGGATTAGGCCGATGAGTTGATGCGAGTGTCGACCCGATCTTCGGATGAATCTTCAGCAGTATTTCCAGGCGAGCATCTCCCCCTTTCTACCTATCTTACTTTTATAGTATTTATTCCCTCCTGTTGATCTATTGCTATCCATGTTGCGATGCTCTAGTTTTCGTGCCCGTGATATCCCTTGCAGCCTTATATTGCCTTGGACACATCCTATTACATGTTGTTTGGTAGGTAGTTGGACTTGCGTGTCATAGTCGCTTGCTCAAGTGCTGTTGTGTGTCGTCAAGTACCACAGTTGTTGGAGTACTGCCGCGTGTTTAATGTTGGAGATGATCATGGCTTTAATTACTGTTTAATAACTAAAATTGAAAGTAGGTAAATGCAGAGGCACCGGTGGGTAATAGACAATATTTGGATTTTAACCGCTCACTGGTGTCCCGTAGGACCCCGAGTTCTTGACACCTGTTCCGAGATCGAGCGCGCTAACCACAGGTGGGGTGTGTGGGCACCCCCATCGATTTAGTACCTGATTCCAAGTACTGTACTGGGGGCCACAAAGTAGTTTGGGGCTTTATTACTATCCTGTACTTATGCCATGCTTTACTGCTTTATTTACGATTGTGCGAGGAGCACCTGTACTGTTTAGGATCGTGACACGTTTTCGCTGTATCGACAAGCCCAGTCACACTTTCGGGTTCCCAGTCGTTACAGCCGTCTACACAAACCCTGAGTCCGTCTCGGAGACCGGCCGACTTCGTTGCGGGTAGCTTAGTGGGGTGGCCCCCCGTGCTTGCTTTGGGTCTGGGAAACGTCATGGCCGAAACCCCGTCGACATACCGTTGGGTGTATGTTTTGTGATCTTGTACCTACCTGATCTGACAACAAGGGTGTAGGTGCGTGTGGGAACTTTGGTGCACCCCTGCAGGGTTAAATCTTTTCGAGAAGCCGTGTCCGCGGTTATGGACGACTTGGAGCACAGTTCTCGATCATAGACAACTATAACTAAAGTTCACTGTTATAATTTGACTTGTATGCGATATGACTAGTAATTAGCTCCACTACAACGGAATGGCTAAATAAAAGTACCAACAACTGCTGGGTTTGGGGATATCTCATGCTATTTGTATCTGACTAGTAAGTGTTGCAACTACAACGGAATGGTTAACTAAAAGTGCCCACTGCTTATTATATCAGGATGACTATCTATACCTGACTAGTAATTGCTGCAACAATAACTGAATAAATAAAACTGCCAACGGTGTGAGTTCCTCGGTTGACTTCCTCGTTTGGTCTCGAGGGGGAAATACCAGGATGGGTATGTTTGGTGATAGTATCAGGATGGTTCCGAATAGGTCTTTCTTATCCCTCTCTGATAGCCGACAGTTATCTCGAGTTTCTATAGGTTGTTTAGTGCATGCTGCGCTGCCGCTTCAGTCCACCATACCTATGTAGGCGAGGACCGCCGAATTCTAGCCTCGCCGTGTACTGGCCTCAGTACTGACGCTCCTCTTTTTCCTTTGCCCTTTGTCGGCACCCCTTTTATTTAAGTAGGTTTTGAGATCGACGTCGTTAGCAGGGTTACCCTTCCGGCTTGGCCTGGGCAGGGTTATGGACGCCATTGGTTATTCTTCAGGCTCTTAGCTCAATTTGCATCTTGTCCGTACTCGTACGCTATATCGTTTTAAAGGTGATTTGGATCTTTGTATTGTATATATGTATTCTTGACTCATTGAGTCGCCGTTGTATATATCTGTTTTGTGGGTTCCATCAAGGACTATTGTGTAATGATATTACTTCGTTTTCCACCCGCATGCAAGTGCCTGGTGGGCACCTTTGAATCGTTTCTATGCGGGTTTGGCGGGAAGCGCTGAAACTTGCATAGGGCCGATTCTGAGGGTGTTACAGAGTGGTATCAGAGCTCAGCAGTTGCGATACCCCACTGGTCCAGCCTGTAGGATAACCTAGCTAACGGCCGAAGTAGAGTGTCAAAACTATTTCTGAAAAATCGGTTGGATAGTTCTGATTAGGTCTAATTTTACTCCTTACCCCTCTGCTGCTCTCCTCTCACCTCTGCGTGTTTTGAATCCGCTCTCTTCTCTCTCTTCGAGTCCAGGATTTCTCGTGGTTGGGTTCCATCGTACCTTCAGGGTTTCGCTTCCTCCTTTGGTAACCGTGTTGCTACATCTAGTCTTCATGCTATCCGAGGAATCCTTCGCCTGGTGGACTTCTCTTTGTTCCTTCTTGTGCCTTCCGGTGCTTTCTGACGCGACGACATCATCTACGCCAGACCCGATGCAGAGTCTGCATCACTCCTTTGTTCCTGAACCTCGATTGTCGAGATCTTCAGTCTGATTCCGAGAATGGTTGCATGCTTTTCTACTGATTGTGCAGAGTAATAGTTTGGGTGCATGATGGATTGGCCCCATGCCGACTACTCACTCTATTCGCCTGTGTACATTGAAGTGGATGAGAATTCATCGGTTCCCTCTTTCCATCGAAGCTAGAGGTGGCTTTATTTGTTGATACCTCTACCTTCGACCTTTTGTTTCCCGGAGTGTTCTCTCGACGATCACGGACAACGACCTCTTGTTAGTGGTGTCGCGAGGATCTACACGATGCGAGAAGATTCAGATCGCCGCCCTTCTTCCCGGTACCATGAGGCGGATCTCGAGGGCGAGATCCATTGTTAGTGGTGTCGAATTGTGGCATCCCGCTAAAACCACTACTAGAAAATCGCTGTGTTTTTGTGCATTGCATCATCATGACCACATGCTCATGTCATCATGCCACATTGCATTTGAGCATCGTCATGTCATCATGCATATGTTTGTCTAAAACTAGTTTCTAAAAACCTACCTTTGTTTTCTAAATATCCCCCGTCTTTATTTCAAATTAAAACCCCGGTCTTTTTCAGATCTCTAGTTTGTCTAAAAAACTATTTGCAAATATCTTTTAAAATAAAATTTAAATAAAAATGTTTTGTCCAGGGAGGCAGTCCAGCCGGTCAGACCAGAGGCCCAACTGGCCAAACCGCCTACCACCCGGCCCAAAAGAAACCCTAGCTAAACCTGCCCCAAAACCCTAACCTTACCTACACCTAGTCCCTTCCCTGCCACTTCCACACCCCACCAGCACCCACCGCCGCCACCCTGGCACCCCTCCACCTCACTCCATCCTCTCCCATCACGCCACCTCACCCCCAACTCCCTCCCTCTCCCCACCTGCCGCAACACACACAACACACACAACGCACCGCACCCGACCCGACCCCAACCCTACCTGCCCCCAAACCCTCCCGTGTGGCCCGTGTGGACCCCACCCGCAACTCCCACCTGCCGCCTCACCCACCACTCCCGCAACCCCGACCCGATCCCCATCTCCCCTCGCGATTCCCTCCTCCCCACCTCGTGTCTCTCCCTCGCCCGTCGTCTCCCTCTATCCCCTACCGAGCGCCGCCGCTCCCGAGAGGGGCCCCGACCTCGCCGCCTCGAGGCCACCTCAGCCCGTAGAGGCCACCGCCTTCGCCTTCCTGGCGCCCTCCACCGAGCTCCCCGTCGCCGCATGTCGCCCCGACCGCCATCACCTCCACCCCATCCCCCGACGTCCTCTCCTATCTCTGGCCTCCCCGGTGCCCCTCCGTCGAGCCCTGCTGCCCGGCGTCTTCCACGACCTGAAGCAGCCTTGCCTCGCCGCCACCGTCCCGGCAGCGTGACGCCCCGCGTCATCGTTCGCCTCTTCCCTCACGCAGCGTCCCCGTGTGCCTCTGCTCGCCTTCGGCCGGCCGTCGTCTGCGCCTCAACCTCGTCTCCCCGTGGACGCTGTCGGACGCCCCCTCTCTGCCCCTGTAGTACCGACCGCCCTTGGCCGTCCTCCTCGCCCTGAACCTCGCCGCCCTCTGCTTCGCCCCACTCCTCCCTGTCCAGGACGTCATGGCCAAGGCCCCTGCTTTGTTGCGCATGCACCAGCGCCGCCTCTACCCGATGCCTTCGCTGGGTGTTCTACAGGTCGTGTGCGTCTTTTGTTTCAGGACATGCGACTTCCTCTTTGTTTTGCCACTCATGTTTCTCTCTGATCTGCTCCTGGTGGCGTTGTCTGGTAGCGATGCTACCCCGTTTTCGGTAATGCAAGATGTTGATGTTGCCCGAGACCGACGTGGTGGACAAGACCTACATACCGGGCAAGTACCTGCCTAGGTTGCCGACGACGCTACCACCACGATGCCAATCGAAGGCCGTCGGTGCCGTTCCAAGGTCATCATCGACAAGCGGATCCGGAACCCGAGATCGTTGCCAACAACCAAAGCTGGAACACCAAGTTCTCCTGTGGAACACCAAAACCCCGATGTCCCGATCCGAAGACCGATCCCGCACCCTCGGCGAACCCTAAGATCTTCGCAACCCATGTGTGACCCTTTTCCCGAGATCCCTATTTTTTTTATATAAATGATATATACTTGTTGCATCTAATCATTCATACTCGCATACATTGTGTGGTTTGGGGGCCTTACGCCGATTCACTTCATAAATAACATGGAGACCATATGCGGGCAAATCTAGCCTAATATTGGCCCCATTTAAATTTGTGTAGCGAACCGGTAACTTATCTTGCCCTGCTAATACAACATTTAAATTGCGGGGTTTCTAAACAACATAAGTCACCTAATTAAATGTCGGGACCCCGGTTCCGCTTAATATTGACTAATTGCATCGCATCTTTGCCATGTCATACATCATACATGCATCATGCCCGATCTGCTGTCGTAGTATTAAATAGTGCATCCGGTGTTTCTTCTAGTGCTTTGATTCTTCACGGATTAGGCCGATGAGTTGATGCGGGTGTCGACCCGATCTTCGGATGAATCTTCAGCAGTATTTCCAGGCGAGCATCTCCCCCTTTCTACCTATCTTACTTTTATAGTATTTATTCCCTCCTGTTGATCTATTGTTATCCATGTTGCGATGCTCTAGTTTTCGTGCCCGTGATATCCCTTGCAGCCTTATATTGCCTTGGACACATCCTATTACCTGTTGTTTGGTAGGTAGTTGGAATTGCGTGTCATAGTCGCTTGCTCAAGTGCTGTTGTGTGTCGTCAAGTACCACAGTTGTTGGAGTACTGCCGCGTGATTAATGTTGGAGATGATCATGGCTTTAATTACTGTTTAATAACTAAAATTGAAAGTAGGTAAATGCAGAGGCACCGGTGGGTAATAGACAATATTTGGATTTTAACCGCTCACTGGTGTCCCGTAGGACCCCGAGTTCTTGACACCTGTTCCGAGATCGAGCGCGCTAACCACAGGTGGGGTGTGTGGCCACCCCCATCGATTTAGTACCTGATTCCAAGTACTGTACTGGGGGCCACAAAGTAGTTTGGGGCTTTATTACTATCCTGTACTTATGCCATGATTTAATGCTTTATTTACGATTGTGCGAGGAGCACCTGTACTGTTTAGGATCGTGACACGTTTTCGCTGTATCGACAAGCCCAGTCACACTTTCGGGTTCCCAGTCGTTTACAGCCGTCTACACAAACCCTGAGTCCGTCTCGGAGACCGTCCGACTTCGTTGCGGGTAGCTTAGTGGGGTGGCCCCCCGTGCTTTCTTTGGGTCTGGGAAACGTCGTGTCCGAAACCCCGTCGACATACCGTTGGGTGTATGTTTTGTGATCTTGTACCTACCTGATCTGACAACAAGGGTGTAGGTGCGTGTGGGAACTTTCATGCACCCCTGCAGGGTTAAATCTTTTCGAGAAGCCGTGTCCGCGGTTATGGACGACTTGGAGCACAGTTCTCGATCATAGACAACTATAACTAAAGTTCACTGTTATAATTTGACTTGTATCCGATATGACTAGTAATCAGCTCCACTACAACGGAATGGCTAAATAAAAGTACCAACAACTGCTGGGTTTGGGGATATCTCATGGTATTTGTATCTGACTAGTAAGTGTTGCAACTACAACGGAATGGTTAACTAAAAGTGCCCACTGCTTATTATATCAGGATGACTATCTATACCTGACTAGTAATTGCTGCAACAATAACTGAATAAATAAAACTGCCAACGGTGTGAGTTCCTCGGTTGACTTCCTCGTTTGGTCTCGAGGGGGAAATACCAGGATGGGTATGTTTGGTGGTAGTATCAGGATGGTTCCGAATAGGTCTTTCTTATCCCTCTCTGATAGCCGACAGTTATCTCGAGTCTCTATAGGTTGTTTAGTCCATGCTACGCTGTCGCTTCAGTCCACCATACCTATGTAGGCGAGGACCGCCGAATTCTAGCCTCGCCGTGTACTGGCCTCAGTACTGACGCTCCTCTTTTTCCTTTGCCCTTTGTCGGCACCCCTTTTGTTTAAGCAGGTTTTGAGATCGATGTCGTTAGCAGGGTTACCCTTCCGGCTTGGCCTGGGCAGGGTTATGGACACCATTGGTTATTCTTCAGGGCTCTTAGCTCAATTTGCATCTTGTCCGTACTCGGACGCTATATCGTTTTAAAGGTGATTTAATTTGGATCTTTGTATTGGATATCTGTATTCTTGACTCATTGAGTCGCCGTTGTATATATCTGTTTTGTGGGTTCCATCAAGGACTATTGTGTAATGATATTACTTCGTTTTCCACCCGCACGCAAGTGCCTGGTGGGCACCTTTGAATCGTTTCTATGCGGGTTTGGCGGGAAGCGCTGAAACTTGCATAGGGACGATTCTGAGGGTGTTACACAGCATGTCTGGGAGCAAGCCAACACTCCACCGCCACTCCCTGTCCACCGCTAGAACCCTGCCAGCCACTGGACCACGCGCACGGACCATGCCAACCTCGCCAGCAACCATGCCGAGAGCACGCCCCGTGCGCCACTCTCGACCAATGCCCACAGACCGCGCGCCGCCCTCGCCGCGTGCATACGTGATCACCACCGTCCCAGCAACCCCGCAGACACGCTCGTTTGCCGCCGCGCGGACCACGTGCGCTGTGCGCCATTAATTTCTCCATCGGGCATGCGTAGAGCACCGTCGTGTTCCGACCAAACCGCACCGCCCCACGTCTCGCCACCATACCGTTGAGCATCGCCAGGGAACACCGCACCGTCCCCTACCTTCGCCCATGCCAATAGCCGTCTGTACCATCGCCCCCGATGAGCTCACCTTGCGCCCCGTCGGTCCCCTCGCTCGACTATAAATAGAGGCCACCCCCAGCCGAATTGAGCACACCATTCTAATCCCCTCTCATCACTGATCGTGCCACACCATTCTCGGAGCAAGGCGAGCAACACTTCGCCGGAATTTCACCGGAGCCCGCCGCCTCTGGAGAAGAAGGGAGCCAGCGATTGGAGCCGCCCTAGGAGGAGCCACCGGTACCAGGAGATTCGCCGTCGTTGACTTTGTCGTTCGCCCGCCTCGCCGACCCTCGCCTGCACCCCGGTGAGCCCCCAGCACCCCCACTGGCCGCGCTAGGTTTCTGTCTCGCCGGCGTTGCCCAACGTCGACGATGACTCCCAACCGTTGGATTAGAACCAGATCGAACGACCCACGTTGCCCCGTACCGCTTCGCACCCCCTGTCTCACTGACGAGTGGGGACAGCCACTTAAACAGCCCGCGGAAGCGCTACGCTTAGCAGGCCGGCCCGTTAACTTTTCCCGCGCAGCCCAGTTATTTGAATTAAACCTTTTCCATTTTATTTCAAACACACTTCTATACCCAGTTTCAAAAATCAACCCAGGTCGATTCAGTGCACCAAATTGAATGAAACCAATTTTGTTAGAAAGTCCTGGGAATGCTAAATCCAAGCCCGTTGGATTCAAGTCATTTGGATCTATAGATCACCCATGGTAAAAATAACAAGGCAGGAGCTTTTCTGCATTCAAACATTTTTCAAATTTAAACCATGATAGCTTTTGAGTTGATTCCAACTCTCAAAAATCACATTTAACCATACCTTTCAGAATATATAAAAATATATAGGGTTACTTACAGAAATAATGTTCAAGTAATAAAAGAATGCCCCATAGGCATTTCTAGCCACTTTAATTAATTAAAATAAAAGGGTAAAACCTTATTAAATTGTGACACCACTTTAAATCACATTCCCATGGACTAAAATATGTGGTGATGACATGTGTCAACATGATCCCATGTTTGGTTTGGGGAATATTAAATCTTAAGTAGTTTTTCAATGAGTAGAAATTACTTTTCTAAAAATAAAAGGAATTAAACCAAGCTTTAATCTTGTAATGTTAGTGATGATGCTAGATCATCTATAGGACCCTTTTTGTGTGATGATTGTAAGTAGTTAAGTATTGTTTGGTGATTGTGTACATCGTATTTATTTATAGACGCTAGTACCGACCAAGGATACGAGGAGGAAGGAGGATTCTACGAAGAAGAAGCCGAGGAGAACTTCAACCACTGATCTGCACAAGGCAAGCCTAATACTACTAGTGAACTAGCATTCTTTGCTTCTGAACTTAGTAGAGGTAAATCTGGCTTTTTCAAAATAACCCTAGAGCCTAGTGACCTATTATCAAAAACCCCTTTTACATGTTAGTATTAGTTTGCGAGTACTTAAAGAGTACTCATGACTTTGTCCCTGTATATTCCCATGGCCAGACTATGAAGAGGAGTATCTGGAGGATGGACCCCAGCAAGGTTACGACAACTAGGATCATCTCCCATCGTCAGCATTGCCTGTGACCCCGAAGATGGAGCTTCGCCTACGCTATCGTTATTATTACGTATTCCGCTGCTTGATGTTGTATTAAGAACTGGATCATGAGATCCCTATTTGTTTAAGAACTTATGTACGGTTTGTAATGGATGATGTACTATGGTATCCAATTCTGTTATGTCTCGCAAAAATGGTAATCCTGGGATTGCGATGTATGGCATAACAGGCATTTGGGATTAAAACTCCGGGTGTTGACAGAGGGAGAGCTCGATGTGGCGGTCCTTATCCTCATCCTCGCAGGCGGCGGCGCGCATTGCAGCGTCGGCGAGATCAACGGCAAGGGTGCTGCCAGGCAGCTGCTTCGTCGACAGCTCGGGGAAGAAGAAAAGAGAAGGACGGCGAAGGGGTACGAGCCAGATGGGCTGAGGTGGGCCGGCTCTTGGGCTGCTGCGTGCTGCGCTTGGCTGCAGAGAGAGAGAAGAAAGGTGGGTTGCGGCCCAGAGAGGGTTAGGGGTAGTTTTTATTTTAGAAACCTTTTCTATTTTTGTTTTTCTGATTTATTTTGTAAATTCCATTTGAATTGAATCAAAGAGAGAGGGAAAGCTATTAGGCTTTAGGGTTTTGTTTGTTCTTTCTTGATTAAACCATAGTGCAAATGTTATGCATGCATGCAATGCTCAAAACATGTCCTTATTTATATTACACAAAAGGGTGGTATGTTACATTTCCTGATCATGAACATTGGATGTTATTAATAAAAGGGCATATCATTAGGAGAATGATGTGATGGACACACTCCTAGTTAACCGTAGCATAAGATTAAGTCATTTAAATAGTTCACTTGCCATAAGCTTTCAAATACATAGTAACCTAAATCCTTCGACCATGAGATCATGTTAATCACCATCACCGGATGGATGCTTTGATGACATCAAACACCACTTCGTAATTGGGTGGTTATAAAGGTGGCACTGAGTATTCTGAAAGTATATGTTGAGGCACATGGATCAAGAATGGGATTTGTCCATCCATATGAAGGATAGATATACTCTGAGCCCTCTCGGTGGAATGTCATCCAATTGGCTTGCAAGCATGTGACTATCTCACAATGGATCACATACCACAGGAACGAGTAAAGAGAACTTATCGGTAATGAGGTTGAACTAGGTATGCAGCGATACCGACGATCAAACCTCGGATAAGTAAAGTATCACGAGACAAAGGGAAATCGGTATCATATGTAAATGGTTCATTCAATCATGAAGTCAACGTATAAATATGTGGGAGCCATATGAATTTCCAGATTCCTCTATTGGTTATTGATCGGAGAAGAGTCTCGATCATGTCTGCATAATTCATGAATCGTAGGGAGACACACTTAAGGATTCGATGTTGTTTAGTAGATATGAAATGTGAGTAAGATACCGAATGTTGTTCAGAGTCTCGGATTGGATCCAGGACATCACGAGAAGATCCGGAACAGTTCGGAGAATAAGATTCATATAAGGAAAGTCCAATTTCGGAGTTCAGAAATATTTTCGGTGTTTTCACCAGAATCTTCTAGAAGGGTCTAGAAGGTCCATCACTCCGGAGTGGGAAGGGTACATGGATGTGTCATACCAAAGTGGAATGGTTGCATCATATCCTAGGTCACTTGGCTGGGCAATGGGAAGATAAAAATCAAACTCTAGTTTGAAAGTCAAATGCCAGTTTGAAAAAGTCAAATCCCAACATGGTTGCCTAGTGGATGGAGGAGAGGAAACCCTCTTAGGAAAGGTTTACTCCGTCCCCTTGCCCCCGTCCTTGGTAGAGGAGTTGGGGGAGGACTCCCCTCCCCCTTGCCACCTCTCCCTCTCATAAAAGGAGGGGAGGGGCGCCCCCTTGCCCCCCACTTGAAAACCCTAGGTCGGTCATGATACCTTCAATCCGGATTACGGATGTAGTATAGCTCGTTTTCCCTAGTAGACCTAGGTTTATCGAATCCTCGGGAAGCAGAAAGCAAAGTGAGATTACTTAAACGGACCTTCGAGAGTTTTAGAGTTCCTAATGCGTTTTCACCGGACCAAGAGTTTGCGATCTATTTGTTGTTGTTGACGATGGAGAGAGAAAGAGGTCCTAGGTCTTCGGTTTTCACCAGTAGATATTGATGACCCACAAGTATAGGGGATCGCAACAGTTTTCGAGGGAAGTAAAACCCAAATTTATTGATTAGACACAAGGGGAGCCAAAGAATATTTATAAGCCTTAACAGATGAGTTGTCAATTCAGCTGCACCTGGAAATAGTCTTGCTCGCAATAGTTTATCAGTAGCAACAGTTTTGTAATACCAGTAGCAAAATAACAGCAGTAGTAAAATAAGGACAATGGTAGCAATTGTAAGAAATAGCAAGATTAAAATGCGGTAGGCATAGGGATGGATGGATGGGCGTTGCATGGACAAGATAATTCATGTAATAATCAAGACAAAGGCATTTGCAGATAATGAAGATAAAGCATCCAAGTACTAAGTAACCATAGGCATGTGTTCCGTATATAGTCATGCGTGCTCGCAATGAGAACTTGCACAACAACTTTTGTCCTGCCAGCCCGTTTGCAGCGGGGCCTCAAGGGAATCTATCAGAAATTAAGGTGCTCCTTTTAATAGAGCACCAGAGCAAAGCATTAACACTCCATGAACACACGTGATCCTCACATCACAGCCATCCCCTCTGGCTATCCCAATTTCTATCACTTCGGGGCCTCGAGTTCCGGACAACAATATGTGTACACAACTTGCAGGTAAGATCACAAACAATAATATCATCATGAATCAATAACATGTTCAGATATGAGATCATGGCACTCGGGCCCTAGTGGCAAGCATTAAGCACAACAAGTTACAACAATGTCAAAAAGCACTAACAATAGATACTAGGCACCATGCCCTAACAATCTTATGCAATTACATGATAGATCTCATCCAATCCCTACCATCCCCATAGCCTACAACGGGGAATTACTCACACATGGATGGGGGAATCAAGGATGGTTGATGGAGAGGCATCGATGATGGTGATGGCGATGATCTCGTCCAATTCCCCGTCCCGGAAGGGTGCCAGAACGAAGTTTCTGGTTCCGAATCACGGTTTCTTGTGGTGGCGGTGCAGCGGAACTCTTCTCTGGAAATTGTCCAACCCCCCGGTATATTTAGGTCAAAGGGTGTATGTAGGCGAAAAGAGAGGTCGAGGCGAAGTCTGAGGCGGCCACACCACGCCCTGGAGCGGCTAGGGCTAGCCCGCGCTTGGGGGTGGTGTGGGCCCCTCTGGCCTTTTCTCTCCTTCGTCTTCTGGCTCTGTGAGTCTTCTGGAAAAATAGGATATTTGGCATATTTTCTGGGATTTTTGCTGAAAGTTGATTTTTTGCACAAAAACGAGACACCAAAGCAATTCTGCTGAAAACAGCGTCAGTCCGTGTTAGTTATATACAAACCACACAAATTAGCGGAGAAACAATAGCAAAAGTGTTCGGGAAAGTAGATACGTTTTGGACGTATCAACTCCCCCAAGCTTAGCTTATTGCTTGTCCTCAAGCAATTCAGTTGAAAACTAAGTGCGATAAAAGAAACTTTCACGAACAAATTTGCTTCGTAAGATGTATATATTCTCAGCATATTACCAAAGACTTAGGCAATTCATAATAAGGAGTATGCAAATAATTCTACCCAATAGTCATGCAATCTATGAAGAGATTCCAACACAATAATAATAAGCAACATGAAACATAAGCATATGCAAGATTCTATTGCTCATAAGAAGGTATGATAAAGTGGTATCTTGCTTGCCTTTCTTTTTGGAGAAAAACATAAATGCCAAGGCACCTCTGAAGTTCAAGTGAAGACTAGAAGTAAAAATATCAAAGATACAAGCATCAAGGTTATGCACAATCAACCGTGTTCTGGGACAATCACATTACACTAAGAATGATAGCTATGCTCTCAGGAAGGTGCTCATAGAAAAGATGGTGACTCGACATAAAAGTAAAATAAAAGATTAAAAAATTTGAAAGGCTTCCAAATGTTGAAAGTATGGTACTCATTATCTTTGAGCTCGCATTGCCCCTATCATAAGCATCTTTAAGTGGTTAAGGTTAAAGTGAGGGAAAATATGAGTTATATGCTTGACAAATTATAAGTTGAAAATCTCACGCCCCTTGAGTACGAGTACCGAGACCTCATGCTACTCAACTTTGGTCCTAAGCAAGTCCTTGTCATTTTAAGTATATGTGTATGATAGAGAACCACCAACGGGGTACCCCTTGCCCCATGACACAAGAGCTATCCCATATCAAAATAATAAGGAAACAGACAGTGAGCATCTCAGTGATCTTTTTATTTGCTATTTGCATAGTTTTTTTATTGAGGATGCTTCATAGAATGCCACTATGGTTTTGCTACCAGTTTCCACCATGATTAGGCATGGATTAGGCTAGCCACCCAGGCGTTTCTCTAACACATATACATACTCCATGGACATACAAGCTCCCATCTTATTTCACACCGCTAGCATCCATAAGCAAAAAACATGATATCAACAAAATAATTAAGTGCAATGTTGAAAGCGTGCCCCATGACAACATGGTTTTGCTAATTCACAACTTACAACTTGCAAGCATAAAAGCATATAAAACAGTCACAATGGTTCAAATTTATTAATTGCAATAAATAAAATATGCCTTCAAGTTCATGATAGATTTAGTAACTAATTTTCGCATAACAAGCAAACATTTTTATTTGGAAGAAAACAAAGCACAATAAATATGCAAGGAATAACAATGATGCTAATAGGTAGATATGGTGGACACTTTTTGACAACTTTGGTTTTGGGAGTTGGATGCACGAGTAGAGCTCATACTCAGTACAAGTGAATGATAGCAATAGAAAGGGAGCGATAATTGAGAGAGCAGTAACTATCATAATCATGCTTGCGACAAAACAAAATTAACAGTGGCATAAAAGTGACACAAGAACTCTGAGGCAAAATAAATCATTGAGGCTTAACTGACTTTTGTTTAGTCATATGCATGCGTGAGCATGTGCCAAGTCGATTCGAATAAAACATTCAGAGGATGATACCACAATGTCATACCATGTTATGAATAGAACAATGCAAGCAAACATTTATATGACATGCTACAAACTATTAGAAAATTGGAACTAATCATAAGAGAGCAAGAACTACTAAGCATCCATTTAATAACATATGTCTTACATGAATAGACTAAGCATGCCCACTTGGATGAGTATGAAGGGTTTCACAGCATAGTAAATCAAAAAAATTCTATGGATGCGAACGGGAAAGCCAAGATCTAATCTAGGAGATGCAAACAACGAGGGGGGATAGATGAGATCTTCATACCCTTGAATAAATCGGACAGCGGAACGTTCAACAGAACGTTCAACGGAACGTGGTTGATGTAGTCGTACTAGCCTTCTCCTCCTCGCGATCCGATCCGATCCAACGCCGCAAGTGGCGACGCCTCCGAGATATGCACACGTACGGCACCTCTGTCACATCCCAAGATTTTCCAAATGTTGTTATGTGAAAAATAAATGAATAAAATAAAATTTTGTTGAAAATCAGGGTGAAAAGAAACTTTTTGTTTCTAAATGGAAACTTAAAATCCCATCTTGAACAAACTTTAATTAAAGTTTCAATTCAACAAAATCCAAATCAAAAGAAATGCTTTCCTCATTAAATGTATCTGGAAATTTAAACACTAGGAAAATAAATCCAAATCCCAAAGCCCTAATGGAATAAAAATCATTTCCAAAAGTTATCTCCAAGCCTATGGATTTAATCCATATAAAAATTTGTCAACAAACATTCACAAATGATCAAGAAAGACAAATAGAAATATTATAAGACCATGGAAATTGGTTTCACTTAAATTGGAACCATGGATAAAATCTTATGAATTTCAATAAGATAAGGAATTAAATTCCCAAAGCTAATAAAGCCTCATCTATAAATCCATACCAAGTGGTGAGCAAATAATCTTAAAGGGAATTAAAAGTATAAACAAATATTAAACAAGATTTTACAAATTGGAATCACCAAGTTTGGATCTCTAAATAAAAAGATATGGATTTTATAAGATGAAATAAGAATTATTAAATAAAGAAAACATAAAGACCAAATAAATCTTGGCCTAAACCAATAAGAAAATGGAATGAATATAATCCAAATCCAAATAAAATAAAAGGATAAAGAATTTCCAAAACAAAATAAAATGGCACAAACCAAATCCTATTGGAATAAAGACAAATCCAAATTTTAAATGATTAATAAATCATATTAAAAACCTTTCCAAATAATTCAAGATGAATTATTTGACACCTCTTTAAGTAATAAAAACCTAATGAAAAGATTTTGTAAGGTTTTGTAAAATCAAATGGTGTTTAGAAATATTATTAAAACCTATTTGATTTAAAACAAGGGCCCTTTTTATTAATTAAAAAGACCCCAAAAAGAAGGAATAAATTATCCTAAAAATGACTTCAGAAAGTTTTATTAATCAGTAATTAAACCTACACAAACTTTGACAAAGATTTGAAATCAAATTGAGGTTTGAATTGAATAGACAAAATCAAAATAGAAAATCAAAAGAGAAAAAGAAAAACAAACAGAACAGAAAAAAATAAGAAAAGGACCCAGCCCAACTAGCCTGGCCCATTAAGTCCAGCCAGCCCACCTCTCGATCTCTCCCGAAGGAAAACGATTGGCACCAAAGACAGAACCCGCAAAGCCGCTGACAGAACGACCCCACCCCCACTCTCTCTCACACGCAGACAGCCAGGCCCCACAGCCACGTCACCTTCTTCCCCACCCGCGGACTACGCCCCTCACCTCGCTGGCCGTTGCAGGCGATTAACACCCGGCTTAATTCGCATTACTGGCGCAATGAATCCTTCCCCTGACGACGCCCTCTTAACCGCCTGCATTTCCCCTCCATTTCCCCTCTGTCGCCCCACCTTAGCATACCCCCAGGCCGCCCAATTCTTCTCCGCACCACCCTCTGCTCCGGCGAGCGTCTCCGAACGATTCCGTCCACACCTCGCCGCCCCTCGCCCCCACTGCACCCTAGCATGCTCTCCAGCCCCTTGCGCGTCTGCTCATAGCCTCAGCTAGATCCCGCGCACTCTGGAAGCTCGGCTTCGTCGACCTCGACTCGCCACCGCCGTCTGCCACCTCTCCGGCGACCCCTCCCCGTAAGAACAGATCACCCCTTCCTCTCTGCTTGCAAGCCGCGTGTTTAGTGTCTTCACGCGCACCTAACCGTGTCTTTCTTTTGCTTTGGCATGGCCTATAGCCTCGCCTCCGACAAGGACCAGACGGACCCGACAGTGAACCCAACTCCGACGAGCGATTACTCCCGCACCCGTGCGCCCCTTGGACAGCTGCGACCACCTCGAGCTTCACCTCGACCACGCGAACACGGTGAGCTGTTTCCTTTCCTCTTTTGCTTCCTGGAATCGCCGCGACACCATCGTCTGAGCGTGCACCGCCGCTCGCCGCCGCGCAGCGCCGCCAGTCCTTGGTCAAAGCAGCTGAGCCCGTTGGATCTTGATCATGTGGCTAAGATTAGAACATAAGCGAAAGGGTATGAGCGCATCTGAGCCACGCGATCTAACTTAAATCCTACGGTTCGCAGAGGCCGATCCGCACGAATCGGTACCGACCAATAGTATCACGCCGCGTGGCACTAGTTCGATTTAAAATAGAATTTGGAATCAGATTTATATGCAAACTTGTAAAATTCATAACTTAAAATCTACACGTCCAAATTTTGCAAACTTTATATCAATGGATTCAGAAAAACAAGCCCTAGCCAACCATGCACTTTTTTTTAGTAAAAAGCTTCTGGTAAAATGTTTGTTTTTGCAGAAACTTGTGTATGCTTGTTTAGGATATAAAATTTATTCCAAAATGATTTTGGGGTTGAAATCTTTGCAAAATGGTTTGTTGTGAACCTACTAACCCTAGGAACCAACTTATGGATTTAAAAATGAATTATGTGAAGTTTGGGAAAAATACTTGAATTTGCTCATTTCTAGTCAAATAAAAATATTTATTTTGATATGGAAATGATTTTTGAGTAAAACCTTTGGGAAATGTTTTGATTCAAACCTTCTGACCCTAAACATCAAGTTTTGTGAATTAACAACTTATTTGATGAACAATATAAAATTATTGCTTTGATAAAAGCATTTTCAAACACATAAAATACTGATTTGGTTTAAAAATGGTTTATAGATAAACCCTTTTGCAAATGGTTTTACCACTTTAGAAAAATGACTACTTTGAACCTTACAATGTCTAGAACCTAGTAGAAACCACTTTTGCAAATAAAATTATCTTTTGCATGCTTGCATGCATGACTTTGTTTCTATTATTTTATGTGTGGTAAATTGTTTGTTTATGATTGGAGTACTAGTTGATATTGTGTTTGCTTGAATGAATTGTAGTGGAATTTAGAAGAGTGTGAGATTTGCAAGATCAAGAAGTGAACCAACATTCTCTACTAAAAGGCAAGTGACACTATCATCCAAGTCCTACTATTTTTCATTACACTTGGTGGATTTTTGAAACATGCATGATAAGGACTACTATAATTTTGCTATGCTAAATCCTATTAGGATACCCTTATATATTCCTTAGTGAAAACAATGTAGTTGTAATGTGCTTACCCCTGCTTTATATATAGAGAAGGGATACATGTTGAGATTATGTGAAGTATTGAAAAGACTTGTGTTTTATATAATAAAACAAGTACTCAATGAACCACCTGGGTGGACAAGGATACTCAAGTTTTGGACAAGGTGGCAATAAGAGGAACCATGTTTATATGGCAATCTCTTTTTGTTGTGCACTAGAAAAAAACCACCCAGGGACTTAGAGATTGAACATGTTTCTCGTATAGTGGCTTCCGTGTACAGCCACATGCTAAATGGGCACTGGCTTAGTCAACTACGTAATGGAAGACCCATGCATTGGCCTCTTCAGGTTACTAGAATGAGGGAACTTGAAACCCTACATTGGTGCCTGGTAGACAAGCCAGCATTGTGTATTGGGAGGACTCCTATGGAAAGACTTCGTCACATTCTCAATCTGCCAGTACTCTATCTTGGTGAGTACTTTTCCAGCGGCCACTGGTGGCAACAAGATGAGATTGTGTCATGTGGGTAAAGTGTACAACTTCTGCAGAAGATAAAAATCTAAGTACTTAGCCGTGTCCCCGGTTATGGACAATACTGAGCAACTAAGGCCTGAAGCTATGGAAGATCTCGACATTCCAATTTCTAAAAGTAAAACTTGAAAGTGACAACAAGAGACTTGAAGCACTTGGAGGTTTCCAAGGAGTTCAGAAAGATTTGACAAAGATCAAAAACTATTTTGAAAAGATAGTATAAAACTATATTGCTTTCTGCAAATGAGCCTAAACCCCACTTAGCCAAATATGCATGTAATGATAGGATCCACATATTTCTACTTAGTAGTGAAACTTGCCAATACAATTCAAAGGTATTGACCCTTGTGGCTGTAACTTGTTATGTTGCAGGTTTGTTTGATATTAGTGAAGTAGGATTACAAGTCTACAACCAACATGTCTGCCTGTGAAACTTTGAAAATGCTTATAGATATTCTGCTGCAATGTAATGTAATAGCCAAATGAGCTATGTAAGATGTAATAAATTATGTTATTCCTGGTTATAAAGTTTTATTATGACCTTTGTTTCTTGATATTACATCTTAACTGTGGATGCTAGCTATTGATCCAGGGACTAGCATTGTAAACACAGGGATCTCTACCTTATTAAAGGTTGGGAACCTTACAACCTCGACGTCTCCTCCTTCCTCGATCCAGCAAGTGGGGTGGAGAGATAGATTGGATCTACGACACGACGGCGTGGTGCAAAGGTGGAGAGTTTCTGCGGCAGGGCTTCGCCTACGCGCAGTCGGGAGAGAGAGAGAGGAGGGAAGCAACTAGGCGGCTAGGGTTTGAGGAGGTCTGGAGGGAGGGTGCGCCCCTGCCCTCTTTATATAGAGGGCTGGCCGGCTTCCCTTGCCCCTCCTCCAGGCCCTAGGACCGGCGACCACATGGGGTGGAGTGGGGGGGCAAATCCCCCCCTTCTAGAAGCTCTCCCTAGGGTTTCCCCTAGGGCTTGGCCGGATGGGCCTATGGGGCCTTGTGCCCCTGGCCCAATGCGGACGGTTCACTCCCTCGTAGTCCCACGCCCCTCCCGACAAGTGGGGCCACGTTGGTCCCACTCTGGAAGCTTCTAGAACCTTCCGGTACAATACCGAACATTCCGAAACAATTCCAAAATCCAAAAACTGCTTTCCCTTGTATGAATCCTATTCTCCGCACCATTTCGGAAACTCTCGTGATGTCCTGGATCTCATCCAAGACTCCAAACAAAAACTCATAAACCAATTATCCATTCTATCCTAGCGTCGAGACACGTTAAGTGTGTGACCCTACGGGTTCGAGAATATGCAGACATGATCTTCTATCAATAATCAACAGCGGGGTCTGGAAACCCATATTGACTCCCACATATTCATCGATGATCATATCGGATGAACCACGATGCCAGGATTCAATTAATCCCATATATATATTCCCTTCGTCACGCGATATTTTACTTGCCCGAGATTTGATCGTTGGCATCGGAATACCTAGTTCAATCTCGTTCACAGCAAGTACTTTACTCGTTCCGTAATCCGATATAACTTTGTGATTAACTCCTTAACCACGTGCTTTCAAGCGGTGTTGATATCGATTACCGAGTGGGCCCGAAGTATATCTCTCCGACTTGGGAGGGACAAATCCCATCTCGATACATAAAACCCAACAAGTACTTTCCGATCACCTGAGAAACACCTTTATGATCACTCTCTCATAGGATGACGTTTGATGACCTCAAAGCTTTCTTCCGATACCAGGGAGTTGCATTATTTCATGGTCTAAGGAATACAATATTTCACATAAGAAAAGGCTTCGCAAAGATGAACACGATGACACGATCTAATTGCTCTGCTTAATTTGGGTCTATACATCATATCATTCTCCCAATGACATGATCTCATTATTAATTAACAAATCATGTCTATGGTTAGGAAACCTTAACCATCATTAACCAATGAGCTAGTCCATAGAGACATGGAAGCTATCAAGAATCTCCTCATCCCAATTTCTAAGTTAAAAACTTGTGTTTGAACAAGGGTTGAAGGATCACCGATTTCTATTGGGAGATGCCTTGGGTGTTTTTGTCAAGAAAAAACTTAGTGTTTTTCAAATGATAAGGAAAAACTATTTTGAGCAAAGCAAGCCTAAGCTCCACTTAGCCAAATGCATATAGATGATAGACTCCACAATATTACCATTGTATCACTTTCCAATACAATTCAAATGTATTGACCCTTGTGGCTGTAACTTATTATGTTGCAGGTTTGTTCGATGTTAGTGAAGTTTATTGATTAGGATTACAAGTCTACAACCAACATGTTTTCCTGTGGAACTTTGAAGATGAAGGACCCCATGCTATTGTTATATTCTGCTGCATTGTAATGAGATAGCCAAATGAGCTATGTAAGATGTAATAAATTATTTTATTCCTGGTTATAAAGTTGTATTATGACCTTTGTTTCTTGATATTACATCTTAACTGTGGATGCTAGCTATTGATCCAGGGACTAGCATTGTAAAGGTTGGGAACCTTACACCGAACCCTAGCCCTCGGGCTCCACCGTGCCCCGCCGACCTGTGCCGCCCCGAGCTTCGCCAACACGCCCACGAGCTTTGCCTCCTCCCCAGCAACCTCCTTGCAGAATGAATCGTCTGTGGCCGAGAAGAATCGATCCCCCACATGTTTCCTCTTCGACACCGACCACCATCGGCCCCATCGATTTCGGCGTCCTCTGTGCTTGCCTCGCCTCCTCGACCCCTCTACGAGCTTCCCGGTGAGATCACGGTCCTCGTGACCCTCTTAGTTTTCCCTCTCCCTCTCTATATCATTGTCGTCGCAACCATCTACATGCGCCGCCGTGGGCCGTCATCGTGGATGTCGCTCTGGCGACCATTTCTTGGCGGTGCTGCCCTTGTTCGACTCAGCACACCCATCAGCGTCCAGCGCACCCCACCTCGCCGCCCCGTTCGATCCCCAGAATCGTGCCAATCCTCAACCTGGGAGGATCACCGTCGGTGATGTCACTATGACGCCATCCGCGGGTCAGCCTGGTCAACCAGCCCCCCTCGGTCCCACTTTGCTTCCGTGTCTGCCGATGTGGACTCGGCCCCACTGGTCAGTCGGTGTGGGTAGGCTTAGCCCTAGTGAGAAAAGCCCCAGATCCCGTGGTGACGTCAGCTTGAGGTCTTAAATGTTTTAAATAAATTCCAGAAATGGTTTAAAATTTATAAATTCAATATTTAATTCATTTTAAATCATAAAAATACAAATAAAATATAAAAATGTTTAGAAAAATGAGAGCTATCTATATAAGCTATAATCATACATTGTTAACCAACTTTCATGACAAGTTTAATTAGAAGAACTAATTGAACCCCACAGGTGATTCCGAGGATCCCCCTGTTCTAGGGTTTGTACCTCTCGGACCCCGTTTAAAATGACCAAGCATGTTCTAGGGTTCCTTTCATCACTATTTAACTTGTCATATCATCCATATTGATTGAGAATTGCACATGCCATGTATTGAATGTTGCTTTCCCATTTCCGGTATTGGTTCTTCGTGAATAGGAACTGAACCCGAAGTTGAAGTCAACAACACCGAAGATCCATACCTGTCTACTGAAGGACAAGGCAAGCGTAGCCTCTCATTCTGAACCTATGTTTTATAAAGTATATTACTTTCTCGCTATGATGCACACAATTCCAATGTGGTCTTTTGTCAGTAGTTAGTGTTACCTATCTGCTGCATAGTTTCCCTATTGTAGCCTTATACTCCTGATCCACTGCTCCTAGCATACCTAGGTCTGGCATCTGAGCGTTGCTAGAGCTTCTGAGATCGGCAGCTTAGCCATGCATAGTATCAATGTCTGATCTATCTGAACGATGAATCAGAGATGCCGGAGAATCTAGAAAGGTAGGAGTTGGTGACATCCTCGAAGGAGTTAACTAAATATGCTAAGGCTTGTATGGGAGGCCACGTTGGGTGTGGTTTTTGTAGTCCCATGCTCGCCACCACTAGGAACTGAGTTCTTACCTTTGGAACCAAGACGAGCGTACAGCCACACGGGGCCTGGACAACCCCTCGATTAACTAACTTGCCTAGTAGATTCCATGAGTCACATAGTTCGGGCTTTCCATTTGGCATACGCATTGAAAATGTTTTCGAAAGAGGAGGTGATGGAGGTGCATCATAACAGGTAGGGAAGCGTGGACCAGGTTGCTTGGGGTAGATAGCGCCCCTGGTAAACCAACCTCGCCTCACATCTTTAAGTACCGGCTTCGGGATTTGACCCGTTACGGCGGAATCATACTTATTGCGTGACTCATGGTTTCAGCGAAAGCAAGGTAAAGGTCGTGGTCAACCACCCTCTGCCGGCCTTCCAAGGAAGAGGGCTAATAATTTGGCATTAAGAGTCGGTTGGTACGTGTGGGTAAAGTTGTACACCCCTGCAGGATTAAATCTTTTCGAAAAGCCGTGTTCATGGTTATGAACGATTTAGCGACCGGACTTAAGATCATAAATAACCTTAACCACTATAAAACTTGTTGATTCACGTGTGCTTAAGGATGCTTCCTCCGGGTTGAGGGGGTGATCCTAGATAGGAGGTTCTGATGAAGCTGGTGGTTATCGAGATGTGATGAACAAGATGAAGAAGTCGCTATCTTATCCCTTTTAAAAGATTCTGAGTAGACAAGCCTCTTATTTCTCTTGTTTACAAATAAAGATTGCTTTCCGCAAAAGTAAATCCAGAGAAAGCCTTTCTAGCCAGAGCATGTAGATACTAGGTTATCTAAGTCTTGCGGAGTACATTCTCGTACTCAGCCTTGCGCCATTGTTGTTTTTCTACAGAGGATCTGGTTGCAACTGAAGGTGGCTTCTACGTTGACATCGACAAGTAGTTGGGGGTCCCAGGTAGTAGCCTGAGGACTATGGGATGGACGTCGCTTTTTCTTATGGCCTCTTAGTCCCTTTGCTAAGTTGTTGTGTAGAACAACATAGTTTGCTTTTGTTGTGTGATGTAATGTTGGGTCTATGACCTCTGCTTTGTAATAACTCTAATATCTTACTCTGTTAAGAGTTTAAACTTATGCTGTTGAATAACTGTGTTCTGTAATGTTACCGAATCATACTGTGATCTTCCGTGTTTGGAGTTGAACTTATCTTAGATGGTGATCTGAGGTTAGTTTAACCCTAATCCCGGGGGGTGCTACACATCCCCTCTGGTTATCCCAATTTCTGTCACTTCGGGGCCTTGGGTTCCAAACAACAATATGTGTACACAACTTGCAGGTAAGATCACAAACAATAATATCATCATGAATAAATAACATGTTCAGATTTGAGATCATGGCACTCGGGCCCTAGTTGCAAGCATTAAGCACAACAAGTTGCAACAATGCAAAAAGCACTAACAATAGATACTAGGCACCATGCCCTAACAATCTTATGCAATTACATGATAGATCTCATTCAATCCATACCATCCCCATAGCCTACAACGGGGAATTACTCACACATGGATGGGGGAATCATGGATGGTTGATGGAGAGGTGTCAATAATGATGATGGCGATGATCTCCTCCAATTCCTCGTCCTGGCAGGGTGCCAGAACAGAGTTTCTGGTTCCAAATCGTGGTTTCTGGTGGTGGCGGTGCAGCGGAACTCTTCTCTAGAAATTATCCAACCCCTCGGTGTTTTTAGGTCAGAGGTTATATGTAGGCTAAAGGAGAGGTCAAGGCAAAGTCCGAGGCGGCCACACCATGCCCTGGCGCGACCAGGGCTGGCTCGCGCCTGGGGTTGGTGTGGGCCCCTCCTGACTTTTCTCCCCTCCGTCTTCTGGCTCCGTGAGTCTCCTGGAAAAATAGGATTTTGGAATATTTTCTAGGATTTTTCCCTAAAAGTTGATTTTCTGCACAAAAACAAGACACCAAAGCAATTCTGCTAAAAACAGCGTCAGTCCGTGTTAGTTATATCCAAATCACACAAATTAGAGGAGAAACAATAGCAAAAGTGTTCGGTAAGTAGATACATTTTGGATGTATCAGTTGTGCAAAACATCTGATGGGAATAAAAGATAATAATAAAGTATGCATGTAATTGTTAGAGCAAGATAATTATATGTGGGCGGTGCATCCATAAATGGTATCACCTCCACAACCACTTATAGAAATAACGTACTAGTCTCATCCATATAAGAAAGAAAACTAATGATATGCATCGTGATGTCACCGTTAATCCCAAGTAAGTTCCTCACATACAACCATACTACCCCTTCTTTCACTGGGTTCACATCCTGCAGATCAGTCATTACTCACACTCCCTTTACCTGGATCAATCCTCGGGGTCTTGGGGTACCTGACAAGTCCTTAGATTGAGGAAAGAGAGGGTACTACAATCACCATGTCATACAAACTAATACATGATCCCATCTATGATAAATAACATGCACAAAAGCCACATGGATAGGCCGAAGCCCTTAGCCCAAGGATAATTACTCACACATAGAGATGAAATCGATAATCATAAACATTTTAATAGAGATCATAAGGTTGATAGCAAATAGTCTTACAATGTCGCCAATTGGAGCAGAGATCTACTATTACAAGTGGTGGATGATGCCTATGGTGGTGGAGAAGGGTTCAGAGGTTTATATCTAGATCTATTCCTCTGGCGTGGCAGCTTCTGGTGGCAGGGAGAGTTAAGGTCAAGAAGAAGCAGATGTTTCCCGTCGCTCGAAACCTATTTATATAGGGGTCCTTCACAAAAGTTGTTTTGTTTAACCTAATGAGGTCGGTGCCAACTATATGTCTGGAACTATGCGGCTGAAATAAAATTCCCGCCATATAGTTGGTCGTTAAAGCTTCAACATTGACTTCACGGCTCCTGGTTTCTTTGACGTGTTGGAAATCTCGTATCTTTGACATTTATGTAGTCATTCCCATCATCATAAGTCATTATCTACGCAAGGAAAAATAGCAAGAAAGGATTGCATACCCCTTTGATAATTAGGCATTAGTGGAAGGTTTTAGAGAGATATTTCATCAAATATATGAATAATATCTAGTTTAAATGCAGATGTGGATGGCTATATTTCATAGCCATCAGCCGCCACCCCCCTCTCTAGTTGTAGCCACCCTAGATCTCCTCTAAACTGCCGCCTAGATAAAACCTAGATTCCGGTCACCTCTACCCCCTTGGCCTATAAACCCTAGTTGCCAAGGGCCCTCTCTACTCCACCATATCCGCTTTGGCTTAGGTGAATCCTTGTGGGATTTCCCCTCTACTTCCACCACCACACTATCGTGCTGTTGGAATCACGAGGAGAGATCTACGACCTCCGCTACTTGCTAGAACAAGGAAGAGGAAGGTCTTTGTCGAGTACCGAACGTGTGACCGACTGCGGGCGCTCTGCCGGAACACGGCACCGAAAGGATCATCTACGCGATCTTGAGATTGGCAAGTGAACGACTAAATCAACCACGAGAATCCGATCTCGTTAAACGCTTTGGATCTTCGAGGGTTAGTACTCTGTCAACTCATTGCACCAATCTAGTAGATTAGATCTTGGCTTGTGTGTGTTCATGCGATATAATATTTTGTTTTCCATGCTACAAACCACTACACATCTACCAGCAGGGACTCTGTCGCTACCAGAGCCCCTGAGTCCAGACTCACACCTTCCGGGAAGGCGACCTGGTCCTGTGACTCATCTTCGGGGTCACAGGCAACGCTGACGATGGGAGATGATCCTAGTTGTCGTAACCTTCTTGAGGTCCATCATCCTGGTACTCCTCTTCATAGCCTGGCCACGGGAATAGCCAAGGACAAAGCCATGAGTACTCTTTAAGTACTCGCAAACTAATACTAACAAGTGAAGGGGGTTTTTGTAGTAGGACACTAAGCTCTAGGGTTGTTTTGCAAAAGCCAGATTTACATCTACTAAGTTCAGAGGCAAGAGAAATCTAGTCAAATTTTATAACACCTAGTCGGAATTTGTATCTCATGCCACAACTCTGTTGTGGTCACGTCAAATTCTCTATTCACTTCACAAGTCATTTTGAAAACATCTGACGGGGGAACAGTATGGCCACTCCAACTGTCCATAACCGCAGACGCGGCTATTCGAATAGTTTGACACTCTGCAGAGATTGTACACTTTCACCACAACATTCGATACATCCATCAGGAACAAATCCTGAATTCACCATACTCACTATGCGGATAATCAATCCTAACCTTTCCATTACACGCCCTAGTATAAGCACCTCTCCTGTGAGTTTGGCCTCCCAACCATGACCAACTGTCATCTTGGGTACTGCACAGGTGGACAATCTTCACAAGGTAGCCTCAGCTCAGACCTTGGCCATGAGGGAACCAATACTAAGGTATATAAGTTTCCAGTCAAGCCCTACCCAATTTTCGGGTATTGTGGTTGTACGGTAAAATTGGAATGGTATCGCATCCAGACAGCCATCAGTTTTAAAAAGGGCTAAGGCTCATGCCTCAACATTTTCATCACCAAAATCATCTGGTGTTCGGAAACACATGTCAAAACATCTCAGTAGAATGATCCATCATTCTAAGGTTTTCATAACCATTTTCACCAAGTAATCCCATCTAAAGTTGATCAAGTTTTATGCTTAGCACTAGCATCTACAAGCAGGGGGGTGAGTACTAATGAGGGGTGATAAACTAGTGAAATTTTCACTAGGTTTAACCTCATGCCTTAGGATGACATCAAGATTATCTAGCTTAGGCCAAATTTTATGCTCTTTATGCAACCTTCAGTTAACTTCCTAGAATCTACAAGTCACTTTAGTAAACTCTAAAATAAATCTTTAATAAATACCTAAAGTAAAAAGCTTGCAAGTAAAATTAGGATGGGGTTATCAAGTGGGTATAACCACGTATGCTTAAGGCATATGGTTGGTATGGTAAGGCTTGCTTAAGTATAATATATTGCAAGTGTTATCTTGCACATTCAACTAGTAGTATTAGACTTGCCTTGTGCAGAGCAGTGGTTAAAGTTCTCCTCGGCTTCTTCTTCGTAGTATCCTCCTTCCTCCTCGTATCCTTGGTCGGTACTAGCGTCTATAAATAAATATGAGGTACACAATCACCAAACAATACTTTACTCCTTTCAATCATCACACAAAAGGGTTCTATAGATGATCTAGCATCATCACTAACATTACAAGCACTTGACTTAAATGATTTTATTTTTAGAAAAGTAATTTCTACTCATTGAAAAACTACTTAAGATTTAATTTTCGCCAAACCAAGCATGGGATCATATTGACACATGTCATCACCACATATTTCAGTTCATGGGAATGTGATTTAAAGTGGTGTCACGATTTAATAAGGCTTAACCTTTTTATTTTAAATAAAATAAGTGACTAGAAATGCCTATGTGGCATTCTTTTATTACTTGAACATTATTTATGTAAGTAAACCCATATATTTTTATATATTCTGAAAGGTATGATCAATTGTGATTTTTGAGAGTTGGAATCAACTCAAAAGCTATTATGGTTTAAATTTGAAAAATGTTTGAATGCAGAAAAGCTTCTACCTTGTAATTTTTACCAAGGGTCATCTACAGATCCAAATGATTCGAATCCAACGGGCTTGGATTCAGCATTTCCAGGCCTTTCTAACAAAATTGGTTTCATTCAATTTGGTTCACCGAATCGAGCTGGGTTGATTTTTGAAACTAGGTACAGAACTGTGTTTGAAAGAAAATGGAAAAATCCAAATTTAAACGAGTGGTCTGCGCGGGAAGAGAAAATGGGCCGGCCTGCTATGCATAGCGCTTATGCGGGCTGGTTAAGTTGTTGTCCCCATGCCTCAGTGAGATGGGGGGTGCGAAGTGGTACGGGGCAACGTGGTGCGTTGGATCTAGTTCTAATCCAACGGCTCTGGTTCATCGTCCACGTCGGGTAGCGCCGGCGAGACAGAACCCTAACGCGGCAGGTGGGGGTCGTGGGAGGCTCACCGAGGCTCAGGCGAGGGTCGCCGATGCGGGCGAACGACGAAGTCGACGACGGCGAACCTCCTGGTACCGGCAGCTTCTCCTGGGGCGGCTCCAATCACTGGCTTCCTTCTTCTCCAGCAGCGGCGGGCTCCGGCCAAATTCCGGCGATGCGCTGCTCGCCTTGCTCTGGGAACGGGGTAGAACGATCAGTGAGGAGAGGGGAGTGAGATGGTGTGAAGAGTATGAGCGGGGGAGGCCTCTATTTATAGTCTCGACGACGAGACCGACCGGGATGCGCAGGCGACGGTGGTGACATGGCTATGGGCTGCTAGAGGAATGGATGAGGGTGGCGATCTATCGGTGGTCTCCTGGCGATGCTCTATGGCTTTAATAAACGTGTAGGGGCGGTGGCAAACGGTCTGGAACGCTCGACGTTCTGCGCGGCAGAGGCGGCGTCTTCGACGACGAGCGGTGGCTACGGGGTACGGGCCGTGAAATGGGCATGTCTGGCGGTCTCCTGGGACGGTGGGGATCATGTTGGCGGGCGGCGAGGGCTCGAGGTGGTCTGGTTGAATGGGAACGGCGCGTGCTCTGCGGCGCGGGTCGGCATGGTCGACAGCGGCACGGGCGCGGCGTTCCTGGCGGTTCTGGCTGCTGTCCGTGAGGCAGGGTTGGTCGAGAGGGGGCGGTGAGGCATGGGATACCTCCTAGAAAAGGTTGGCACGGCTAGTTCTTCCTCTAGCCTGTTGTCCACACTGGGGTGACATGGGTGTTCTCGGTTGTTCACCATTGATGACATTGTCAAGCTTACAGTGGTGCTAGGGATTATTTAGGGTCGTTAGATGATCTACGAAGGCTAGTGGTGTCCAGAGAGGGAACAAGTTAGGCCCAAAACACTGCACACTATAGTGTTTTGATTTTGTTTGATTTGAATCTGTAAGGTGTTTGATGAAATGGCCGCCTGAATTCAAGTTTTGAATTTTGAAAAGATTTTTGGTGGGTGTTCTAGGCATGTGCTGGTGAGTCTGTGGATGCTTGGGTTTTGAAAGTTGAGCTTGTTTGAGTGGTTTTTGCAAAAGTGGCATCTTCCCATATGATATAGATTCAATTTTGAACTGCCATTTAAACTATGCATTCAAATGTTTTTGGATGATCACAAGGTGAGCCTTGGTACTTTGTTATGAGTACTATCAAGGGGTGTAAAGATCCAAACAAGTTTCTGTTAAGTTTTGAAAGTTAGAGATAGCCAAAGTAGGCATGGGAGTTAAATTGGCCAAAGTGACCATTCCCTTATTTTGTTTGTTTTGATTTATTTGTCTTTGGGAGAAGTGTGGGGATTGTTTAGATGATGTTTATTTCACCTAAGAATCCTTTTACAAGCAAAGAAACACACAAGCAAGGTAATTCAAAAGAATTCAAATTGGAATGCATACTCACATGCATGCTTTCATATTTTTATTTAGAAAAGTTTTTGTTAATCCTAAATTTTGATGATTAGAGTTTGATGATCCAAGTTTCATATTTTTGGGATGTTACAAACCTTCCCCCCTTAAACAAAATCTCGTCCCGAGATTTGAAAAAGGACGAAAAAGATTACCTAGGATTTGAAGAGATCGGGAAACTCCGTCCTGATGTGATCTTCGCGCTCCCAGGTAGCTTCCTCTTCCATGTGGTTGCTCCACTGAATCTTGAGAAACTTGATGCTTCGGGTTCTGGTAGTTCTGAAAGCTTCTTCCAAAATACGGATGGGTACTTCGGGATAGGTCAGGTCATCGTTGATTTCTATGGTCTAGTGATCGATATTCTTGAACACTTCGGTCTTCTCTGGAACTTCGAGGCACTTGCGAAGTAATGAGATATGGAACACATTGTGCACGGCTGCCATCTCTTCGGGTAGTTCCAATTGATACGACACTTCTCCTCGACGGTTCAGAATCGTGAAGGGTCCGATATATCTGGGGGCTAACTTTCCTTTGAGTTGGAAACGTTGCATTCCTTTTAATGGCGACACTTTCAGATATACAAAATCTCCCATGTTGAAGGCGAGGTCTCGACGTCTCTTGTCGGCGTAACTCTTCTGTCTGGACTAGGCTGTCTTGAGGTGCTCAAGAATCTTGTGAACCTTCTCTTCTGCTTCTCGTAGGATGTCAGGTCCGAAAATCTGACTCTCTCCTACTTCCGACCAGTTCAAAGGGGTGCAACACTTCCTTCCATACATGAATTCAAATGGGGCCATTTGCAAACTAACTTGATAACTGTTGTTGTATGAAAATTCTGCAAACGGCGGACAGTCTTCCCACTTAGATCTTTATTCTAACACACATGCTCTCAGCATGTCTTCGAGTATTTGATTTACTCGCTCCGTCTGTCCATCGGTCCGGGGGTGATATGCGGTGCTGAAATCTAGGCGGGTTCCTAAACCTTCTTGGACTTTCTTCTAGAATCTCGAGGTAAATTGAGTTCCTCGATCAGATACGATGTTCTTGGGGACTCCATGCAAACTAACGATTCTAGCGATGCATAACTCCGCTAGCTTCGAACTCTGATATGTGGTCTTGACGGGTAAGAAATGGGCGACTTTGGACAATATGTCCACTATGACCCAGATAGAGTCATTTCTTCTACTAGAAGTAGGCAATCCGGTGATGAAGTCCATTCCAACGGAATCCCATTTCCATTCTGGAATCTGCAAGGGTTGCAACAATCCAGCGGGTCTTTGAGGTCCCGCCTTGACTCACTGGCATATATCACTCTTGGCGATATAGCTTCCGATTTCTCTCTTCATCTTATGCCACCAAAATTGTTCTTTCAAATCTTGATACATCTTAGTTCCTCCAGGGTGGATAGAATAAAGAGTATCATGAGCTTCCTTCAGAATCACTTCTTTCAACTCAGAATCTGCTGGTACACAAAGGCGTCCTTTGTACCACAGAACTCCTTCTTCGTCTTCCGTAAATCCGGGTACCTTTCCTGTACCGATACGATGCTTGATTCTGTCGATACTAGCATTTCCTTTCTGCGCCTCTTTGATCTGGCTGATCAAAGTGGGTTGAAGTTCTATGCTAGCCAAAAATCCTTCACTCACTAATTCCATTCGGAAACCTTCCATCTCTTTGTGCAGACTTGGTTGCTCCTTCAAAATCATGGAGTTCAAGCGACACGGCAATCTGCTAAGGGCATATTCTACCACATTGGCTTTACCGGGGTGATAGTGAATGTCTAGATCGTAATCCTTGATTAGCTCAATCCATCTTCTCTGCCTCATATTCAGCTCCTTCTGAGTGAATATATACTTCGGGCTCTTGTGATCCGAATAAATCTCACAACGGTTTCCCATCAGGTAATGCCTCCATGTCTTTAGGGCTAGAACTACGGCTGCGAGTTCGAGGTCATGGGTTGGGTAATTTTGCTCATGTTGTTTCAGTTGTCGGGATATATAAGATATAACCTTGCCTTCCTGCATTAGCACACATCCGAGACCGATCTTGGATGCATCACAATACACATCGAACGACTTCGTGATATCCGGCATGATTAAGATTGGGGCTGAAATCAATCTCCTTTTGAGTTCTTGAAAACTCGCTTCACATTTGTCGGTCCATTCAAACTTCTTGTCCTTCTTCAGCAATTGGGTCATGGATCTGGTGATACTCGAGAATCCTTCTACGAACTTGCGGTAGTATCCCGCCATTCCGAAGAATGCACGAACTTGGGTTTGAGTGGTTGGGGCTTGCCAATCTTCAACATCTTTCACCTTTGCAGGGTCAACGGCAATTCCTCCGGCTGATACAATGTGACTGAGGAATCCTACCTCCTGTAACCAGAATTCACATTTGCTAAACTTGGCATACAACTGATGCTCTCTAAGGGTTCCAAGAATGGTCCTTTGGTGTAGCTCATGTTCTTCTTCTGATTTGGAATAAATCAGAATGTCGTTGATGAAAACAATGACAAACTTATCCAGGAAGTCCATAAAAATCTTATTCATGAGATTCATGAAATAAGCGGGGGCATTGGTTAATCCAAAAGACATGATAGTATACTCGTATAATCCATAATAGGTGGTAAAGGCAGTCTTTGGAATATTCTCTGCGTGAATCTTGAGTTGATGATAGCCAGTCCTAAGATCAATCTTAGAAAACACTTTGGCACCGGTCAACTGATCAAACAAATCTTCTATCTTGGGCAACGGGTATTTGTTCTTGATAGTGACATCATTCAACTTGCGATAATCCGTACACAAACGGTTACCTCCATATTTCTTGTCCACGAACAAAACAGGTGATCTCCATGGTGACGCACTTGGTTGAATCAATCCAATTTCTAACATTTCATCAAGTTGCTTCTTCAGTTCTGCTAGTTCAGACGGGTTCATACTATATGTTCTCTGGGCTATGGGTCATGTTCTGGGGATTAGTTCAATGATAAACTCGATATCCCGATCTGGGGGCATATCGGGCAAAACATCTGGAAATACATCGGGGTATTCACAGACTATCCGGACTTGGTCAATGGTAGGTTGGGCTATACTCTTGTTGCACTTGAATTGGCGAGGTAAGGTTTCACATATATGCCCGACTGATATTCCGGCTGTACTGGTCATGGTTATGGCTTTCTTGGCACAGCCAATCAGTCCTTTATGTTTGGACATCTAATCCATTCCTAGTACTACTTCCAAACATTTAGTTCCGAGTACTATCAGATTAGCATAAAAATCTATGCCATGGATTCGGATAGGGATGGCTTTGCAAATTTGCCTAGCCTTGGTGGTTGATCCGGGGATTTGAACGATCATAACATGCTTCAGTTTGGTTGGTTGGATTTTACTAGTGCATGCAAATTCTTCGGTGACAAATGAGTGCGATGCACCAGAATCAAACAACACTCTAGCAAGTACTGAATTAACAGAAAACATACCCAGCACGACGTCTGGCGCTTCCTGAGCTTCTTCAGCATGCATGAAAAAAAGACGGCCGTTGCGGTTGAGTGAATTCCCTGGGGCAAATCTTCTTCCGGGCTGAACACGACGCTGTTGTTGAGCTGGGGCATTTGCATTGGGGGTTGCGGCATTCTTCTTGTTGGGGCACTCGTTGGAGTAGTGACCCTTATTTCCACAGTCATAACAAGTTACTTGTGACTTGTCCTTTGCTGCAACAGGAACAACATTGCTTCCAGTCCTCGGGGCAGTGTTGGTGTTGGCGGTAGCATTGTTGTTGTTGAACTTGGGTGGGGCACGGTTGACATTGCTAGAGTTGCCGGGGTGTTGTGATTTCCTCCGGGCCTAGGGTTTCCACGGTTGGGATAGGTCGGACGGTTCATTGGGGGTCTGTTGGTTCTCGGGGCAAATCTGGGAGATGGGTTAGGGCGATACTTTGGGGTCTGATGGGTTCCTGGCTGATGCATCATGTGACGCTTGCGGTTCTCATTGGCTTGGTTGATCTTTCCTTCCATCTAGATGGCAGAGTCGACCAGGGCTTCAATATCAGCAAAGGGGATATTGACTAACACAGTGTGCATCTCATCGTGCAGACCATTCAGGAATCTTTCTTTCTTCTTGGCTTCGGTGTCGATCTCATCCGGGGCATACCTAGATAATTACTAGAATTTTTCACGGTATTCCACTACGTTCATCCTTCCTTGCTTCAGTTATCTGAACTCATCTCTCATTCTCTTGATCAAACCCGGTGGCACATGGGTTCTGCTGAACTTGACCTTGAATTCTTGCCAGGTCATCATCTGTCCTTCGGTCAATGCACGAACACTATTCCACCATGCCCTAGCATCTCCGGCTAGATAGTGGGTGGCGAACAGAACTTTCTCATTGGCTTCCACTCCTGCGACTTCCAGGTTATTTTCCATGGTTTGCAGCCAATCGTCGGCATCTAGGGGCTCTTCTGACTTAGTGATCACAGGCGGGTTGGTATTCTGGAAATTCTTGAGCTTAGATACATGGTGGTCCTGATTACCTTGGCCTTGGTTGTTGTGGGCCAGCTGGGATATCTGCTGAAGGGTGGCTAGGTTGGCTTGACGTTCGGCTCTTTCGGCTTCGCAGTCAGAAACCAACATTTGCAGGATCTGCAACATCGGGTCCGGGGATGAACCACTTCCTCCGCGTGGCATCTGAAGATTGAGATAGATCATGAGAAAAGAGGGAAATTTCTAAGGTTCTGGGACTTGGATAAGTTTTTAAAGTTTGACTCGGATTTTCTAGCAACTTGCTTTTCATTCATTCATTCACACGATACAACACACACCACAACAAAGGTAAACATATGGTTTTAGGAACCATTCTGGAAACTACGATACAGTGGGACCGAATACTACTCACTACGCTAGTGCTCAAGTGCTACTACTCCTTGGAGTCGGTGTAGTCGTCATCCTCATCATCATCATCGTCATTGATGAAGGCGAAATCATCCTCATCAGTCCATAGCCTGATCCTCCAGAAAATCATCATCATCGCTGAGATAGGAGTAAGGGTTTCCACGAAGATCCTCTCTGGCATTCTCCCTTTCCTCCAACTGCATGTCTCTCTCGTGGATGGTCTCCTCCAAGTCCAAGATACGGTGGCGAAGACGAGCAATGATGCGCTCCTTCTTGTCGAGCTGACGGCGGCGAGACTTGCGATCCTTTGCTAGCATGGCGATGGTCTGATCCTTCGTCTTGATGATGGCGGACTTGTGGTTGGAGTAGTCATGGCAATTGTCCAATTCCTGCTGACGATCGTACATCATGAAGCTAAGGTGGTCCAATTGAGTCTTCAGCTCGGGGTGGTATGGGTCTTCCAGTGGTTGTCCATGAGCATCACACCTTGGGCAAAACTCAAAGCGGGTACCCTTGTTCTGGTTGATACTCTGCCCACACAAATGGGCAAGAGCTTCCTGCATGGCCCTGGCAAGTCCATCGAGCCAGTTGTTCTCTCTTAAGGTAAACTGAATTCCCTCAGCAGTGGGAGGTTCAATCTTTCCTCGGAGACTTGCAACAATTAGCCACTGCAGATCTTCTCCTCCTTGATCATTTAGCTAAGCTCCTAAGAACTCGAGGTGCGGACGCTCCAGAAGTTCCGAAAGCTGGTCCAAATCCCTCTCAAAGATAAGGTCTCCTCCATTCCCCAACTGATAAAACTTGTTGTACTTCACGTCCATCTATAAGAATATAGGATGGGTAAGTTAGTAGAGTGATCAAGTGTGTCAAATTTTATGTATTTTGCAAGAGTTTTTGAGGAACATGAATTTTCATGAAAGAATCAAAGTGATAAGAATGGGAATAAGTTTTTGTAAATATTTGCTTCCTTTGGTTTTGAAACTAAGTTTTTTTGATTCAAACGTCCGGTCTAACTAGGGTCTCCTATGGTCAGGATGGCTCTGATACCAACTTGTCAACACCCGGATTTTTAATCCCAGATGCCTGTTATGCCATACATCGCAATCCCAGGAATACCATTTTTGCGAGACATAACATAATTGGATACCACAGTACATCATCCATTACAAACCATACATAAGGTCTTACACAAATAAGGATCTCATGATCCAGTTCTTAATACAATTCAAGCATCGGAAATACGTAATAATAAAGGTAGCGTAGGCGGAGCTCCATCTTCGGGGTTACAGGCAATGCTGACGATGGGAGATGATCCTAGTTGTCGTAACCTTCCTGGGGTCCATCATCCTGGTACTCCTCTTCATAGTCTGGCCACGGGAATAGCCAGGGACAAAGCCATGAGTAATCTTTAAGTACTCGCAAACTAATACTAACAAGTGAAGGGGTTTTTTTTGTAGTAGGACACTAAGCTCTAGGGTTGTTTTGCAAAAGCCAGATTTACATCTACTAAGTTCAGAGGCAAGAGAAAGCTAGTCAAATTTTATAACACCTTAGTGGGAATTTGTATCTCATGCCATAACTCTGTTGTGGTCACGTCGAATTATGTATTCACTTCACAAGTCATTTTGAAAACATCTGATGGGGGAACAGTATGGCCACTCCAACTGTCCATAACCGCGGACGCGGCTATTCGAATAGTTTGACACTCTGCAGAGATTGTACACTTTCACCACAACATTCGATACATCCGTAAGGAACAAATCCTGAATTCACCATACTTAGTATGCGGATAATCAATCCTAACCTTTCCATTATATGCCCTAGTATAAGCACCTCTCCTGTGAATTTGGCCTCCCAACCATGACCAACTATCATCTTGGGTACTGCACAGGTGGACAATCTTCACAAGGTAGCCTCAGCTTAGACCTTGGTTGTGAGGGAACCAATACTAAGGTATATAAGTTTCCAGTCAAGCCCTACCCAATTTTTGGGTATTGTGGTTGTACGGTAAAATTGGAATGGTATCGCATCCAGACAACCATCAGTTTTAAAAAGGGCTAAGGCTCATGCCTCAATATTTTCATCACCAAAATCATCTGGTGTTCGGAAACACATGTCAAAACATCTCAGTAGAATGATCCATCATTCTAAGTTTTTCATAACCATTTTCACCAAGTAATCTAAAGTTGATCAAGTTTTATGCTTAGCACTAGCATCTACAAGCAGGGGGTGAGTACTAATGAGGGGTGATAAACTAGTGAAATTTTCACTAGGTTCAACCTCATGCCTTAGGATGACATCACGATTATCTAGCTTAGGCCAAATTTTATGCTCTTTATGCAACCTTCAGTTAACTTCCTAGAATCTACAAGTCACTTTAGTAAACTCTAAAAGAAAGCTTTGATAAAGACCTAAAGTAAAAAGCTTGCAAGTAAAATTAGCATGGGGTTATCAAGTGGGTATAACCACATATGCTTAAGGCATATGGTTGGCATGGTAAGGCTTGCTAAAGTATAATATCTTGCAAGTGTTAGCTTGCACATTCAACTAGTAGTATTAGGCTTGCCTTGTGCAGAGCAGTAGTTGAAGTTCTCCTCGGCTTCTTCTTCGTAGTATCCTCCTTCCTCCTCGTATCCTTGGTCGGTACTAGCGCCTATAAATAAATACGAGGTACACAATCACCAAACAATACTTAACTACTTTCAATCATCACACAAAAGGGTTCTATAGATGATCTAGCATCATCACTAACATTACAAGCACTTGACTTAATGATTTTATTTTTAGAAAAGTAATTTCTACTCATTGAAAAACTACTTAAGATTTAATATTCTCCAAACCAAGCATGGGATCATATTGACACATGGCATCACCACATATTTCAGTTCATGGGAATGTGATTTAAAGTGGTGTCACAATTTAATAAGGCTTAACCTTTTATTTTAAATAAAATAAGTGACTAGAAATGCCTATGTGGCATTCTTTTATTACTTGAATATTATTTATGTAAGTAAACCCATATATTTTTATATATACTGAAAGGTATGATCAATTGTGATTTTTGAGAGTTGGAATCAACTCAAAATAAATTATGGTTTAAATTTGAAAAATGTTTGAATGCAGAAAAGCTTCTACCTTATTATTTTTACCAAGGGTGATCTACAGATCCAAATGATTTGAATCCAACGGGCTTGGATTCAGCATTTCCAGGCCTTTCTAACAAAATTGGTTTCATTCAATTTGGTTCACTGAATCGAGCTGGGTTGATTTTTGAAACTAGGTCTAGAACTGTGTTTGAATGAAAATTGAAAAATCCAAATTCAAACGAGTGGGCTGCGCGGGAAGAGAAAATGGGTCGGCCTGCTACGCATAGCGCTTACGTGGGCTGGTTAAGTTGTTGTCCCCATGCGTCAGTGAAACGGGGGTGCGAAGCGGTACGGGGCAACGTGGTGCGTTGGATCTAGTTCTAATCCAACGGCTCTGGTTCATCGTCCACGTCGGGCAGCGCCGGTGAGACAGAACCCTAACGCGGCAGGTGGGGGTCGTGGGAGGCTCACCGGGGCTCAGGCGAGGGTCGGCAATGCGGGCGAACGACGAAGTCGACGACGGCGAACCTCCTGGTACCGGCAGCTTCTCCTGGGGCGGCTCCAATCACTGGCTTCCTTCTTCTCCAGCAGCGGCGGGCTCCGGCCAAATTCCGGCGATGCGCTGCTCGCCTTGCTCTGGGAACGGGGTAGAACGACCAGTGAGGAGAGGGGAGTGAGATGGTGTGAAGAGTTTGATCGGGGGAGGCCTCTATTTATAGTCTCGACGACGAGACCGAACAGGATGGGCAGGCGACGGTGGCGACATGGCTACGGGCTGCTAGAGGCATGGCCGAGGGTGGCGATCGGTCGGTGGTCTCCTGGCGATGCTCTATGGCTTTAATGCGCGTGTAGGGGCGGTGGCAAACGGTCTGGAACGCTCGAATTTCTGCGCGGCAGAGGCGGCATCTTCGACGGCGAGCGGTGGCTACGGGGTACGGGCGGTGAAATGGGCATGTCTGTCGGTCTCCTGGGACGGTGGGGAGCATGTTGGCGGGCGGCGAGGGCTCGAGGTGGTCTGGTTGAATGGGAACGGCGCGTGCTCTACGGCGGGGGTCGGCATGGTCGACAGCGGCACGGGCGCGGCGTTCCTGGCGGTTCTGGCTGCTGTCCACAAGGCAGGGCTGGTCGAGAGGGGGCGGTGAGGCATGGGCTACCTCCCAGACAAGGTTGGAACGGCTAGTTCTTCCTCTATCATGTTGTCCACACTGGGGTGACATGGGTGTTCTCGGCTGTTCACCATTGATGACATTGTCAAGCTTACATTGGTGCTAGGGATTAGTTAGGGTCGTTAGATGATCTACTAAGGCTAGTGGTGTCCAGAGAGGGAACAAGTTAGGCCAAAAACACTGCACACTATAGTGTTTTGATTTTGTTTGATTTGAATCTGCAAGGTGTTTGATGAAATAGCCGCATGAATTCAAGTTTTGAATTTTGAAACGATTTTTGGTGGGTGTGCTAGGCATGTGCTGGTGAGTCTGTGGATGCTTGGGTTTTGAAAGTTGAGCTTGTTTGAGTGGTTTTTGCAAAAGTGGGATCTTCCCATATGATATAGATTCAATTTTGAACTGCCATTTAAATTATGCATTCAAATGTTTTTGGATGATCACAAGGTGGGCCTTGGTACTTTATTATGACTACTATCAAGGGGTGTAAAGATCCAAACAAGTTTCTGTTAAGTTTTGAAAGTTAGAGATAGCCAAAGTAGGCATGGGAATTAAATTGGCCAAAGTGACCATTCCCTTATTTTGTTTGTTTTGATTTATTTATCTTTGGGAAAAGTGTGGGGATTGTTTAGATGATGTTTATTTCACCTAAGAATCTTTTTATAAGCAAAGAAACCCACAAGCAAGGTAATTCAAAAGAATCCAAATTGGAATGCATACTCACATGGATGCTTTCATATTTTTATTTAGAAATATTTTTGTTAATCCTAAATTTTGATGATTAGAGTTTGATGATCCAAGTTTCATATTTTTGGGATGTTACAGTAAACCTCCTCCGAATGTTCTACACATAGAACTACAATTTCTACCCAGACGCCATACAATGAAATATATTCGAATTGCACAAATTATGCCTACTCGCCAACCTCTTGTGCCAATTGCACTCGTATATTTATCAATACACCACACACGAAAGTCAACCCTTGGTCGAGCGACCGACACGGCTAAGTAGTGCGGCACAAGGGCACCGAAAGTATTCAGGCCTTGCATCGTCCACGAAAACGCCACCCCGGAGCCACCATCAGAGTCGCCTCGCTTGACTGGCCCACCGGGCCAAGTCAACCGCACACGCTTCATACAACAACCAGTCCTCCACATCCTCGCACATAGCGACTCGAATGGTTAAGTACCACGCACGAGGACTCGCCCAAGTCTAAACCCACGCAGCTCAGAAACACACCAAGTATGAGAGTGTGCCCTAGACTCGCCACGCGACTGGCTTTCTGAGCCAGGTGGAGAGATGCGTTACGAACAACGCACCATGTCCTCACCTACCTTGGGCATGCGACTAGAACGCCTAAATACCATGCTTGGGGACTCGCCTAACAGACCCCGCTCGCATCCAGAAAACAGCCAAGTATAGAGCACCCCTTGGGGTCGCCAAGCGACTAGCTCTACGAGCCACGACGAGTCAATTCTGACTAAAATAACAGTCTAACACAAACAAACTTACACACATGTGAGGTAAACCCCATTAAAGGGCGGACGCGCTTGGGGACTCGCACAACAAATAGAAATCACAAAGCAATGCAAAATGATTCATGTTTTTCCTTTTCCTCAGCAACAAAATACATTGTTCATTTTCGAGGTTCATACAAAAGTGGCCAGTCGCTACAACTAATATAACGCCCCAGGGCAATTCTCTACTCCGCAGGCTTCGAAGAGGATGCACCGCCACCACCCCTGAACCGGACAAAGGGTTCCCAAGGGTTCGCCGGATACGTTGTCAAGATCTTTTCAATCACCGACCGGAAAGGCTGCTCCGACTTTAGATCGCGATGCTGTAGTTTGGGGTCATTCGACGCCACCACCGTCTCCTGGTACGGAAGCAGATCACCCATCGCCAACACTCGCTCCGCGAAGGGAGTGGATTTGGCGATCAGCTTCAGCACCTCCGCGATCTCCACTAAGCCAATCACCGAGGGATACCCGCTAGTGACATTCTCAAGATCGAAGTCGTTGGGGAAGTGCGCGAGTCTAAGACACAACGCAGTTGTGGCTCCACGGCGAAAGGCTAACCACGCCATCCACTCAACCACGGCAGGCGCTTCCTCGAGGTAGCGCCACACCTCCGTCAACCCACAAGGGACCACCTCGGTGGGAGAGATCCCTTGGAGGACGTCCTGGACGCACGTCGCCGAGAGGATGGCCGTGTCCACCACTGTGGTCACGCATTGCTTGGTGTTGTACGTCCGCACCTCCAAATTCCCCTGACAAATCACACCTGCAACATCAGAAGTTTAAGTCAACAAAGAAGTGCACCCATGGGTCTCTCGCTCGGGGTCTCTCCCGCTCGGGGACTCACCCGCTCAGGGACTCGTCCGCCACTACCAAAAGAAAACATGGAAGGGACACTCACCAAGAAGCGGACGGCAGCGCTCCATGATGAAATTATCCAGGGCTGACAGCTGATCTTGCAAACCAGCAACGAGCATTCCGGAGACCATCCGCTCGCCCTCCGCTACGACGATCGCGGCCTTGTCCCTTTCCTCAGAAGAAAGCACCCCCGCCTTTGCAATCTCCAACTCCTTCGCAAACGAGGCGATCCGCCCCTCCACCACAGCCAGCACCGTCTTTGCAGTCTCTAGCTCGGCGGCCGGAACATAGCCCTCACGGGCCTTGGCGATCGCGGCGGAGCGATCCTCTGGCAAAATGAAGAAAACAGTAAAACATTTGCACAATGACAAGAGTAGAATTTAATAGAAGTGACATTAACTCACCTGTAGTCGCCTGCAATTTCTGATTGGCATCCTGCGCAACCCGTAGGTCGCGCTCCAGACGCTCCTTCGCGGCTTGCCGTTCGGCCGACTCCCGCTGAAGACCCTGAACAAAGAAAAAGTACATATGAGAAAATGACTAAAGTTCTAAGCGTCTAGCCGCTGATATTCAGTGACTATACACTTGGGGACTGGACGACTAAAGTTCTAAGCATCTAGCCACTAAAATTCAGCAACTAGACACTCGGGGACTAGACGAATAAAGTTCTAAGCGTCTAACCACTGAAATTCAGCGACTAGACACTCGGGGACTGGACGACTAAAAGTACTAAGCGTATAGCCACTGAAATTCAGCGACTAGATGCTCGGGGACTGGACATACCTGGATGGCAGCACCTAGCATGGCGTGAAGCTCGATCGCCTCGACTGACGGCAACACAAATGATGTATGCCCGCGTCGCTACCCGGCTTCACCATCAACGACCTCTCGAACTTGAGGCGATTGTGTTCTAGCAGCCGCGGTGGAGGCCCTCGCCATGTAGCGAGGGAATGCCACGGTTATTGTCGCTGGAGCACTGGCCACGTGCACTGATGCCTCTGCTAGCGTGGTCGTCTCGCCCAGATGCAAGCTCGCGACCGCTTGACCCTCCGGGAAGATGGTGGATTCAATTGGCGCCTCGACCAATGCTTTGACTGGCCCTTCCGTCGTAGCAGCGGACACTACTAGGAAAACGGCTATAGGTAATCAGCACATCCGTGGCTCACATGGTTGAAGTGCCCCACGGCTAAAACAGGCGTGGCTCACCTGTGGGCAGTGCCCTACTAATAACTAGAACAACCGTGGCGCACATGACCATAGTGCGCCACAGATGTGTGTGGGCCAGGGCCCTGTTGGCCACACGCCAAACTTCTGTAGCGCACTACATTCATGTGCGCCACGGTTGTTAGGGTCATCTGTGGCGCACGTGTGCATGGTGCGCTACGACTAAGCGCATGCCCACCTCTGCTCTGAAACGGCCACAAACTTCTGTGGCGCACTCCTCCTAGTGCGCCACAGGGACTAGGAGCATCTGTGGCGCACTCGGCCTAGTGCGCCACAGAAGTTTGTACTCCCTGTGGCGCACTGGGGCCGTGTGCGCCACGGATGTTTCGATTCTTTTAGGGCAGCACTTTATGTGCACATGTGTGCCCACACATCCACCACCCACACTTCACTTTCCCCTTCTTCTTCCTCCTTAGATCTAGTCGGGATCTTCTCCTTCCCACCTCAATTTCTCCATACATTCACCATTTTTAGCATGTAAAACTTGCTTTGGATGTTACATAAGTAATAGAGGAGGTCTCCGGTCTCTCATCTATCCGTCTCCGGTCGACGCGCGCACCTCTCCTTTCCATCTTTCTCGCGATCGGTCTCTCATCTCGGTAAGTTGTCCATGTAAGGATGTGTTCATGTGTATATGTATATAGATGATCGATGCTCATGATGTGTGTATGTGTGGAGAGGATCGATGGTCATATGTGTGTGTATATGGAGAGTATCGATGATGCTCATGCATGTGTGTATGGAGAGGATAATGATATGTTCATGTGTGTATGGATCGGTCTCTCTCTCTCTTGTGTTTGTATGTGAACAAGTTGCCATTTGTTTTGCCAAAATGTTGATTCATTTCCATTTTGGCAAGACTTTGGCATTTCGCAAAGGTCCTAATTTTAGGATAGGTCATGCCGAAATTTTCTATCGACCATTGCATGCATGCATTCATTATGTGGTTCTAATAGACTTCAAAATTGTACCGTGTACATCGTGCAGGCAAAATGGTCCGCATAATGAGCGAAGGCATTGTGGCTAGATTTTTGAAATGTGCAACGGCCGACATGATACGAAATAACAAGACAGATATAAGATGTCCGTGCAGAAGATGCAAACTCAACTGGGTGATCGACCCAGATTCCGGGAATCTGCAGGCGCACCTGCTCCGCCATGGTTTCATGGATGGATACACTCGTTGGATAAGCGATGGCGTAGATGATGGAGACGGTGAAGAAGGTGGCCAACATGACGATGATCATCATCACGGCGAGAACGGGCGAGATGATGAAGAGGCTCCTGGAGATGGTGAAGGTACGGAAGCAGACCGGGATGATGATGATCTAGATGCCGGAGGAGCAGACGACGATGGAACAACGTCAGGCTGGGTGCGGGACCCTTATGTGCAAGAGCTGCTTCTCAAGCAGACGAGTAACGCCAGGGCTGCCGCTAGAGAGAAAGCCAAGCTTGCGCAACTTGAGAAAGACGCGGTTACTCCATTGTATGAAGGATGCAGGCCCGATGATACCCGGTTGAATGTAACGCTCAAGGCTATGGAGATGAAGGCAAAGCACAAATTGAGCGACGCAAGCTTCGACGATATGATGGCATTCTGGCACGATCGTCTCCCGGAGGGGAACACATGTCCAACTAGTATCGAGGATGCCAAGAAAATCGCATGTCCTCTCGATCTACCGCACGTTAGATATCACGTATGCATCAACGATTGCATCATTTATCGGGGCGAGGACGCGGAGAAAACCACATGTCCGGTGTGCGGCGTGAGTCGATACAAGAAAGGGAAGAAAGCACCTCGAAAAGTGGTATGGTACTTTCCTATCACCCCTCGTCTGCAGCGCTATTTCGCGGACCCTAAGGAAGCGAAGCTCATGCGATGGCATGCGGAAAGGAAGAAGCCAGGAGATGATGATGACCCCGAAAAGGATGAGCTGCTGACACACCCTTCAGATGCTAGCCAGTGGAAAGCATTGGACCTCGAATTCCCAGAATTCGGTGGAGATTCGAGGAACATCAGGCTTGGTGCGAGAACCGATGGACTCAATCCGTTCGGTAGCCAGAGCAGCACGCACAGCACTTGGCCTGTGTTTGTATGGATGTACAACCTCCCTCCATGGTTGTGCATGAAGAAGAAGTACATACAAATGAGTATGCTAATTCAAGGGCCGAAACAACCTGGTACCGACATCAATCTTTATCTCGGGCTGTTGAAAGAGGAGCTAGCCACGTTATGGGAATCTGGAGCCAATACTTACGACGCCGTCGCACAAGATTATTTCACTATGAGAGCCGCGTTGGTCACTACGGTGCAAGACTATCGAGGTTGCGGGTATATCTCGGGGCAGGTTATCCAAGGATTCTACGCATGCGTTAGGTGCATGGATAACACAAGCTATCTCCAACTAGAGAAAGATCCAGGGTCATCGAAAACCGTGTTCATGGCGCACCGGAGGTGGCTCGGCAAGAATGATCCATGGAGAAAACGTGGAGACCTGTTCGATGGCAAATCAGAGACCCGAGGAATCCCAGAGCGTAGGAGCAGTGAAGAAGTGGAAGAGTTGCTGAAAAACTGGAAAGATTGTCCTAAGCCTGGAAAGAAGCGAAAGAGGCAGCAACAAGATAAGCCGCTGATGAAGGTATGGAAAACAAGGTCTGTTTTCTGGGAGTTGCCATACTGGAAGTTTCTCTGCACGCCTCATAGCCTCGACATCATGCATATCACGAAAAACGTGTGCGAGAGTCTGGTCGCCACCATAATCAACATGCCAGATAGGACGAAAGATGGTCCGAAAGCAAGGCACGACCTGATATGCTTGGGTATCCGGAAGGAGCTTCACGGAGGACGCACTACTCCTGATGATCAGGAAGATGACGATGATCATGAGTCGGAGACGACACAAGGTCGTCGGAAGTGTAAAAAGTTCAAGAAGAACGAATATTACTGCCCTCCTTCTTGCTTCACTCTAAGCCAGGATGAGATCAAACAGTTTTTCAAGTGCCTTCTAGGAGTCAAATTTCCTTACGGCTACGCGGGCAAGATAAGCAGATACCTAGACGAGGGGAAGCAGAGGTTCAGTGGCATGAAGTCTCACGACTGTGCCGCGAAAAATGAACCGTGGGTACTGGCTACCAAAGTGGACCAATGTTTTTTCATTACCGACCCGACAAAGCCTAGCCGTGTTGTCGTGAGGAGAGGAAAAAGGAACATCATCGGAATGGATGGAGTCGCCAATGAGCAAGACTTCGACCAGTACGGCGATCCAAAGATTGAAGATGACGACGACTACGATGCAGCAACATATATCACAAGAAGAAAAAGGACAACCCTACCCAAAAAAGGTAGCCCGTTCGAAAGAAGAAACATTAAAGTGCCGGGGCTAAATTATTCAACCGCGACAAAGAAGGGAAAAAAGATTGTAAAACGCTAGCTCAAAAAATATTGTAAAACGCGTGGTCGAAAAAGATTGTAATATTTATGGACAAATTATTTTGTTTAAAATATTGTAAACGCGTGGTCAAAAAAGATTGTAATATTGTAAACGCTAGCCCAACCGGTTCATCTCAAAAATATTCAAAAATCAATACACTTCTTATGTTTAAAGTTTTTCTAAATTCCAAATTAATATTCAAAAATATAAGTTAATTCATTTTAAAAGGTTACATTAATTATTTTTTAGAAATAGAAAATGGTTTTGGATTATTTATTCAAATCCATACACTTCTTATGTTTAAAGTTTTTCTAAATTCCAAATTGATATTAAAAAAATATAAGTTAATTCATTTTTAATTGTAAATGGTTCATATTTTAAATGGTTACATTAATTGTTTTTTAAAACAGAAAATGGTTTTGAATTATTTATTCAAATCCAAACACTTTTTATGTTTAAACTTTTTCTAAATTCCAAATTAATATGCAAAAATATAAGTTAATTAATTTTAAATGGTTACATTAATTATTTTTTAAAAATATAAATTGGTTTTGGATTATTTATTCAAATCCATACACTTCTTATGTTTAAAGTTTTTCTAAATTCCAAATTAATATTTAAAAAATATAAGTTATTTCATTATTAATTTTAAATGGTTCGTAGTTTAAATGGTTACATTAATTATTTTTCAAAACAGAAAATGGTTTCGAATTAGTTATTCAAATCCAAACACTTTTTATGTTTAAAGTTTTTCTAAATTCCAAAGTAATTATCATTTAAAAAACATTACAAATTTAAACCCCAAAATAAAAAATAAGGCGGGAACAGAGAGAAAATAACTGAAATTTTTTGAAAACAGGGGAATACGTCCCGGTTGGAGCCACCAACCGGGACGAAAGAGGCCCCTGCATGCGCGCCCCTTCAGCTGCTGAAAATTGGACTATAGGTCCCGGTTGGTGGCTCCAACCGGGACGAATGCACCTTTAGTCCCGGTTGGAGCCACGAACCGGGACTAAAGGCCGTTTAGTTATAACAGCGTGTGCCTCCTCTTCTTCTTACCGTCCCCGCTCACTTCTCATCCCCATCTCTCCATCTCTCAGCCCAATCGAGCACGATCTGCCGCCGCCGCTCTCGATCCGCCGCCGCGTCTGAGGAGGAGGAGGGCTCCCCGCGTCTCAGGAGGAGGCCCGCGTCTCAGGAGGAGGCCCGTGTCCGAGGAGGGGCAGCCGCCGCGTCTCAGGAGGTGGAGGCCGCCGTCGTCGCACTCCGTCGTTCGCCCATCGTCGTCCGAGCCCTGCCAGCTGCACGTGGAGGAGGAGGAGGAGCCCTGCCAGCTGCGCGTGGAGGAGGAGGAGCCCGAGTCGTGCGCGTCCGAGGAGGAGGAGTCCGTGGAGGAACCCGTCGTCGTCCGCCAGCCCGCCCGCCCGCCGCCGTCGTCCAGCTCCGCGCTCCCTCCTGGTGAGTCTCCTGCCGACCTCCCCTCTCTCTCTCTCCCTATCTTCCTCTCTTCCTCTCTCCCTCTCTCGCCGGCGTTGGATTGATGGGCCGTGACCAAGTCCGTGAACTGGCCCTTCAGGTTCAGGTTAGGTTCAGAGTAGCAAGATTCAGGTTAGGTTTAGGTTAGGTTCAGAGTAGATGAAAATGCAATAGTAGAACAAAGATATGCAGTAGTAAAACTTGTGTTTTTTAATGCATGTCTCCTATGTTTACATTGCAGTAGTAGAACAAAGATATGCAGTAGTTTACATTGCACTCACTAACTATGAACCTGTGTAACCTGAAGGTTTCATGAAACCAAGTTCCCTTTTTTTACTGTTGTATAAGAAAGTGCATTTCCTTTTGTGCATATGGACAACTGTTACACAGGTCCTTATTTGGTCCTTATGGAAAACCAGAAATCGTTAAATTACCAAGGCACAAGAACCATTTGTTCCTTTGATGCATGATCAGTTAAATTACCAAGGCACAAGAACCATTTGTTCCTTTGATGCAGATGATGCTGTGAACTGCGACGATAAATGTAGCTTGTAGATAGCTTAGGGTTCAGAGTAGCAAGGGTTCAGGGTAAGCTTAGGGTTCAGAGTAGCAAGGTTAGAGGCTGCATAGTTCAATCCACTTTCAAAGTTTCAGGCCATCTAGTTGAGTTTGCGCACTTCACACCAATGCACAAATCCACTTTCAGAGTTCCAGGCCATTCAATGGTGTGGTAACTGATTCAGTTGATATTATGGAAGTGAAATATCCTAATCCTTGATGTATCAGCATATATCATGGGTTTAGGCATGTCTATGGCCTGATTTATTTTAATTGGGTTGTCATTGTTGCTTAAAGAGATAGCTTCTGTCATATGGCTATGCTTAAATTGATAACAAAAGTTTATATGGTTGTGGCACTGTGCTGGGACTGGATGGATGTGGTTGTGAAATGGTTTGGAAGGAAAAATAGAGTAGTGTTGGTTTTGCTACTATCTGTGCTAGGACAATAGCACCTTGAAATTGTGCTTGTGCTTGTATATGAAGCACTTTATTATGTGTGTATGCAGGTTCTTGTATGAAACGAGTCCCGATTTTTGCCGGAATGTTGATTAACTTCCGTTTTGGCAGAAATCGGGCACTCCTAGTTTAAGAAAATTAGCAAAGGTCATGCCGGATTTTTCCGTGCATTTAACCAATTATTTGTTTTTTATTAGTGCAAAGATGTGTGACAACGACGAGGCTGGATGTTCTAAGCGCATCAGCGCTGAAGGAGAACTCAGACCTCCGAATAAACAATTGACATTCTGGGAGGCGGCCCAGCGTCTAGAAGACGATGAAGAATACCATCCTTCGGAGAGCGAGGATGATGAGATGGAAGACGCGGAGGAAGAAGCCGAAGGAACGGCGGACGATGAAACCACTGATGGCGGCGAGGGCACAGGGAGTGGTAGCAACCCTCCTAAGAAGAAGAAGCCGAAGGACCGGCGCCCGAACACGGTCGGCACGGTCAGGGAGGAAATTACCGAAGTGAGCCCATCAGGGGTTCCTTTGGAGCCCGAAGTGAACACGGTCGGCACGGTCAGGGAGAAAAACTACGACAAGATCAAGGAAGTTCTGGATGATGCTCTCACTGGCTTTGCCTCGACGGAAGGCACCAGCTTCGTGCGTAAGAAGGTCAAGTTCGGCAGGCACGTCTTCAACCACGTAACAGAGTTCCCCTGCGTGAAGCAGCCGGAAAACAGTAAGAAGGAAGCCTACTACGCACTCCATCACATGAGGGCGTTCCTACTTGACCAGCAGAATTCTACGCTGCCAGATCATCTCAAACAGTGGGCCGAAGCAAAGGCCAAGATCAATGATTCGGATATTAGACAAGAGATGTATCGCATCCAGCAGTAGTTTGGGGCAATCATATTTCGTGATGTCATGACTTCGGGGGGGATCTTCTACGGAGGAAATATCCCGAATAACCGTGACATAGAAGATCGCCTAGAGATGCAGGGTGACTATAGGAAGTTCATGACGAGGCAGGGCGTCCTCCCGTTCCCTAAGCCGAGCCAGAAGGCTTGATGTTGGCCTAGTTGTAGTTGCAAACTATAGATGACCTTTGTGTGTGTGTGGACGACAAGTGTACTTATCTTATTAGGTTTATGAATCACCGCTTACTTATTTTGCTTATTATTATTATATATCAATCAATGCTTGGTTTTTTTGCTTACTCTTTGGTTTTTTTGCTTACTCTTTGGTTCTCGGACGACAAGTGTGAGTTATTTTTGTCTTTTTCGAGAATATGCCGATGATTGAAATGTCGTGGCACAATATATATGTGAATGTGCTATGACGGGATTGTCAGCCTTGTGATATGCACAAGTCCAGGAATTGTGCATCCTACTTGGCTGACAGTCCCGTCATAAGCAATTCCTGTGTCCAACGACCTAGCTAGTTATATATGAGGCATGCTTTTCGAGTTATTTTTGTCTTTTTCGAGAATATGCCGATGATTGAAATGTCGTGGCACAATATATATGTGAATGTGCTATGACGGGATTGTCAGCCTTGTGATATGCACAAGTCCAGGAATTGTGCATCCTACTTGGCTGACAGTCCCGTCATAAGCAATTCCTGTGTCCAACGACCTAGCTAGTTATATATGAGGCATGCTTTTCGAGTTATTTTTGTCTTTTTCGAGGATATGCCGATGATTGAAATGTCGTGGCACAATATATATGTGAATGTGCTATGACGGGATTGTCAGCCTTGTGATATGCACAAGTCCAGGAATTGTGCATCCTACTTGGCTGACAGTCCCGTCATAAGCAATTCCTGTGTCCAACGACCTAGCTAGTTATATATGAGGCATGCTTTTCGAGTTATTTTTGTCTTTTTAGAGAATATGCCGATGATTGAAATGTCGTGGCACAATATATATGTGAATGTGCTATGACGGGATTGTTAGCCTTGTGATATGCACAAGTCCAGGAATTGTGCATCCTACTTGGCTAGCAGTCCCGTCATAAGCAATTCCTGTGTCCAACGACCTAGCTAGTTATATATGAGGCATGCTTTTCGAGTTATTTTTGTCTTTTTCGAGAATATGCCGATGATTGAAATGTCGTGGCACAATATATATGTGAATGTGCTATGACGGGATTGTTAGCCTTGTGATATGCACAAGTCAAGGAATTGTGCATCCTACTTGGCTAGCAGTCCCGTCATAAGCAATTCCTGTGTCCAACGACCTAGCTAGTTATATATGAGGCATGCTTTTCGAGTTATTTTTGTCTTTTTCGAGAATATGCCGATGATTGAAATGTCGTGGCACAATATATATGTGAATGTGCTATGACGGGATTGTTAGCCTTGTGATATGCACAAGTCCAGGAATTGTGCATCCTACTTGGCTAACAGTCCCGTCATAAGCAATTCCTGTGTCCAACGACCTAGCTGGTTATATATGAGGCATGCTTTTCGAGTTATTTTTGTCTTTTTCGAGAATATGCCGATGATTGAAATGTCGTGGCACAATATATATGTGAATGTGCTATGACGGGATTGTTAGCCTTGTGATATGCACAAGTCCAGGAATTGTGCATCCTACTTGGCTAACAGTCCCGTCATAAGCAATTCCTGTGTCCAACGACCTAGCTAGTTATATATGAGGCATGCTTTTTGAGTTTGCTCTTTTTGATTTAAGAGTACTTTCTATAAGTGTATCTTCATATGCGACTTTAATTATACATGTTTTTTCAATCACCGGTTAGTTATTATTGTCAACTTCTAGATGACGTGGTACGTCGTGTACAAGGGACGGGTTCCCGGAGTCTACGATGATTGGGAAGACTGCCGGAGACAGGTGCACCGTTTCAGCGGCAATAGCTACAAAGGGTACAACACTATGGCGGAGGAGGAAGATAGATACACGCGCTATCTAGCGGGAGTTAGGACAAGGAACCGGATGAAGACCTACACCTTCGTCGCGGCGGTGATCATGCTTATCTTCTTTGGTTATTTATCCCGCGTTTGTGTCTAGCTAGCTAGTTTAGATGTCTAGGCGAGCTTCCGAGCTCTAACTTGTTCGATCGACACATGTATTCGCATGTCACCAACTACTACTTTGTAACATGATCAAAACAATGTAACTTGGACTATGTATTCATGTATGAGACTTATCTATATGTATTTGTTTCAATCTTGTTTTTCATATCGAGTATTTATATATATAATTGTATATCTTGTATCTGTGTGTATATCTGCTGTAATATTGTATATAATCTGTATTGCATATAATCTGGCTTGGAAATTAAAAAAAAACAAAAAATACATCTGTGGCGCACATGTTCTACCTTCTGTGGCGCACTACACCTAAAGCGCACCATGGATGTTTAGTGGCGCACTGGGTAGTGCGCCACAGAAGATCCAAGGGGTAGCGCACCATGCCAAACTTCTGTGGCGCACTAGGTGGTGCGCTACGCCTATCTCTACACAACCGTGGCGCACTAGGCAGTGCGCCACGGCTGAGAGATAGCCGTAGCGCAAGGCCCGTGGCGCACTACAGGTGCGCCACGGATGGGCCTTTCAGGTGCGCCACAAACGACCATTTTCCTAGTAGTGGAATCGCCCTCCTTCTTCTTCTTCGTCCCTTTGATTAGCGCCTCGATTGTGTCACCTTTCCTCTTATTGGAAGGGTCGCCTTCCCCTTCGGGGGTGACTGGCCGAACCTTGGCCACCAAAGGGTGACCAATATTCTTAACACCGGTCCTGCAAAACAACACGGTCAGCACTCTGACAAACGACCCTGAAAACTACTGCGGGCCACCCGGCGCAAACTTACTTGGCAACGGGGAGGAAGCACAGCCCGGTGCTGATATGAGAAGGCTTCTCCAGCTCTGAACCAAGCTTGCGAGTAATCCCCCTCTCTAACACACTCGCGGCCCACGACACCGCGAGTTTCTTCGAGGCCGAGGCCCCGGTCGCAGAAACTTACGGCCTAGGAGACACAGACGCCCCCCTCGGTGGCGAGGACTTCTCCCATGTGGATACGGCAGCGCCTGGTTCCGGAGTCGCCGAAAATTTAGGCTGGAGCACCGCGAGTGGAACCGCGACCTCTACCACGGCTGCGGCTTCTGAACCCTTCATCGGAACTGGATCCTCGGGGATCTTGGCTGATGTTCTGGTCCCAGCATTGTCGGCCTCCTCGTCTGACTAAAAAATCGTCGTCGACCTGGGCGGCGATGCTACTTTCGCTTTGGACTTCCTCGTGGGTGACTTCAGCTTCTGTGCAGGCTTCACCGGCATAGAAGCTCGCCAAGAGCTACGCTCATGTGTGTTGTCTTCATCACTGTCGCTCTCTTCGAGGCTACGGCTCGCCTCGACTTCACGCTTCTTCTGCCCCCAGGTTTTTCGAGCCATGGGCGCAGGCGCGGCAACCTCCACCACCTCGTCCTTGCTATCAGAGGACTCACCCGAGTCTTCTCTGAGCTCCTTGGGGATCTCTTCATCGATATGAGGGAGCCATTTCTCCAAACACTGAAACAACTGACAAAGACAAACGACATCAGAGAGCCGCGACTACAAAACTATGCGACTGCGAGGTTAAGGAAGAGACTTACTGTTGGCGCTTGGCGCTTTCCTGTGGCGGTATATAGAGCGAGCCCGGCCTTCGGGTCGATGTACTCCGCATCCGTAATCTTCTTCAGCGCGGCGACGTAGTCTTCAGCATGCCAATTCACTGAGCACGCCTTCGTGTCGTCGTCCTTACCGGTGTACTGGTACATCCAGTGTGACCCACTAGCCAACGACACCAATCACCACCTGAGCTAGTAGTTGTATAGATTGATGGTTTCCAGGCCTTCCTTCTTCAGTGTCTAGATCTGCGTGAACATCTCGCCCACGACACACATGAGCGTATATCTGTTGTATATCTGTAAACCCTAGCGAGGTACCCCCTATATAATCCTCCCTATGGTGTTCTCTATACTCACATTCCATCATACACCTCATTGACTCGCTTCCTAGCCGCCGAGCTCGCCTTCATTGTACTCAAGCAATAATATAGTCTAGCAGGAGTAGGTCTTTACCCTCCGGGGGGCGAACCTGGGTAAATATGTTGGTGTAAGAGGTTCCAACCTTTAATAAGGTAGAGATCCCTGTGTTTACAATGCTAGTCCCTGGATCAATAGCTAGCATCCACAGTTAAGATGTAATATCAAGAAACAAAGGTCATAATACAACTTTATAACCAGGAATAACATAATTTTATTACATCTTACATAGCTCTTTTGGCTATTACATTACATTGCAGCAGAAATCTATAAGCATGGGGTCCTTCATCTTCAAAGTGCCACAAGCAAACATGTTGGTTGTAGACTTTGTAATCCTAATCAATCAACCTTCACTAAAATCAATCAAACCTGCAACATTACAAGTTACAGCCACAAGGGTCGATACATTTGAATTGTATTGGCAATTTTCACTACTATGTAGAATGTAAGTGGATCCTAATATTACATGCATATTTGGCTAAATAGAGTTTTAGGCTCATTTACAGAAAGCAATAATTTATCCTATCTTTTCAAAATGGTTTTGTTCCTTCTGTCAAATCTTACTGAACTCCTTGGTAACCCCAAGTGTCTTTGTCAAAATCTCTTGAGATCCTTGGTACACCCCAAGTACTTCAAGTTTTTATCAAAAATCTCTTGAGCTCCTTGGTAAATCCCCAAGTGCATCAAGCTTTTATCAAAATATCTTGAGCTCCTTGGTAAATCCCCAAGTGCATCAAGCTTTTATCAAAATCTCTTGAGCCCCTTGGTACCCCCAAGTGCTTCAAGACTTTTGTTGTCACTTTAAAGTTTTTCTTTTAGAAATTGGAATGTCGATATTTCCCATAGCTTCAAGCTATAGTTGCTCATTATTGTCCATAACCGGGGACACGGCTAAGTACTTAGATTTTATTATCTTCTGCAGAAGCTGTACACTTTACCCACATGACACACCCTCATCTTGTTGCCACCAGTGGCCGCTGGATAAGTACTCACCAAGATGGAGTACTGGAAGATTGAGAATGTGACGAAGTCTTTCCAGAGGGTCCTCCCATACACCATTGCTAGCTTGTCTTCAGTACCCATGTAGGATTCCGAGTTCCCTCATTTTCAGTAACCTGAAGACAGTGCATGGGTCTTCCCAATGTAGTTGACTAAGCCAGAGCCATATGTAGCATGTGGCTGTACACGAAAGCCACAGTTGGAGAAACATGTTCAATCTCTAAGTTCCTGAGTGGTTTTCTTTTGGTGCACAACACAAAGATATTGCCATCGACATGGATCCTTTTGTTGCCACCTTGTCCAAAACTGGAGTATCCTTGTCCACCCAGGTGGTTCATTGAGTACTTGTTTTATTATATAAAACACAAGTCTTTTCTCATCTTTATAAAATCTCAACATGTGTCTCTTCTCAAAATAAGTAGCATGGCTAAGCATTTTACAACTACATTGTTTTCACTAAGGAATGTATAGGGTATCCTATTAGGATTTAGCATAGCATAAGTATAGAAATTCTTTTCATGCATGTTTCAAAATCCACTATGTATAATGAAAATAATAGGACTTTAGATGATAGTGTCACTTGCCTTTTTGGTAGGGAATGTTGGTTCACTTCTTGATCTTGCTAGTCTCACACTTTTCTAACTTCACTACAATCAATCAAGCAAACACAATATCAACTAGCATTCCAACCAATAACTAATCAAAAAAACATCACACATAAAATCATAGGAACTAAGTTATGCATGCAAGCATGCAAAAGTTAGTTTTATTTGCAAAGATGGTCTCTACTAGAGTCTACACAATGTAAGGCTCAAGGTGGTCATTTTCGAAAGGGGCAAAGTCAATTGCAAAAGGGTTTTGTCTATAAACCAGTTTTAAATCCATTCATTATTTTATGTGGTGAAAAATGTTTTTATCAAAGCAAAAACTTTATGTTTTTCACCAAATAAGTTGTTAATTCTCAAACCTTGGTGTTTTGGGTCAGTAGGATTGAATCAAAACATTTCCCAAAGTTTTTACTCCAAAAACATTTTCATAGCAAAATCAATATTTTTATTAGACTAGAAATAGGCTAATTCAATTTTTCAATCCTAATATTCACCAAATACATATTTGAATCCACAAGATGGTTCCTAGGGTCAGTAGGTTTTCCACAAACCAAATTGCAAAGATTTCATTCTTCAAATCATTTTGGAATGATTTTTCTAACCTAAACAAGCATACAAATGTTTCTGCAAAAACAATCATTTTACCAGAGGCTTTTTACTAAACAAATTGCATGGTTGGCTAGGGCTTGTTCCACTGATTCCATTGATATAAAGTTTGCAAATTTTGGACGTGTGGATCAAAAGTTACAAGGGTTTCAAATTTGCAAACAAATCTGATTCAAACTTTGTTTTTAAACAGAACTGGTGACACGCGGCGTTTTCCTATTCGTCGGTACCGATTCGGGTGGATCGAGTGATGTTGGCCGTAGGATTAAACTAACAACGCACGACACAGATAGATCGGTACCCCTTCGGCTAAGAATCTATCGCATGCATACGATTAAGATCCAACGGCGCGCTGCAAGCTTGCCATCTAGTGGCGGCGCTGGCGGCGGCAGACGGCGGCGCACGCTCAGACGATGGGCTAGCGGCGGTTCTAGGAAGCAAAGAGACAGGGAGAGGTGCTCACCGGGTTCAGGAGGTCACGGTGAAGCTCGAGGTGGTGTTGGTCTGGCGAGGGGCGCACTGGAGCGAGAGTAATCGTTCGCCGGGGTCGTCGTCGACGTCAGATGGTTCTGTTCGTGGTCGGGGTCGACGCTACAGATCACGAGGGGGCAAACAGAGAGCATGGTTAGATGCGCAAGGCCAAGGCGATGACGCATGCGTGAAGGATAGGGCTCGGGGTGGTCGGTTCTTACCAGGAAACGTCGCCGGAGATAGTAGCAGACGCGGCGGTGCTCAGTCGAGGTGGTTGCCGATGTTCTGGGGCGCCCGCGGTTGAACGGATGGCACAGAGAGAAGCGTCAGAGGCTGGGGAGTAAGCTCGTGTGGTTGGGGAGGTAAGGGGCGGCAGTGTTTCGCCGGAATTTACCGGAGATGCTCGTCGGAGCAGTGGGAGTGCGTCTCGAAATTACGACGGCCTGGGGACAGAGAGAGGGAGGCGCGTGAGGGGAAATGGAGAGGAGGCCAGGGCGGTTAATAGGGTGCAGTCACGGCGAGTAACGGTCGCGGAATCAACGCGTATTGATCGCCGGAGTAATGGCTGCAACGGCAGGGAGTAATCGGCGCGGGCTCGAAGACAATGAATAGGAGAGGTGGGACCTTGTTGTCAGTGAGGGAGTGAGAGGGAAAGAGGGTCCACCAGTCAGCGTCTGCGCGGGTGCGGAATAGAGTGTAAAATGATTCGCGCGTGGGGTGTAGCGGGGCTGGTACTGGACTTGTTGGGCTTGGCTAGTTGGGCTGCGTCTGACTCTATTTTTTTTCTTCCTGAATGCTTTTTCTTTTTCTATTTCTATTTTCTGTTTTGAAATTCAAACAACAAATCAAACCATCAAATCAAATCAAACTCTCACCAAACTTTGCAATTGAGTTTGGTTCTGTTAAACAACATAAACCAAAGTCCAAATACCAAAATAATATTTTTATTTTAGGGTCCATTTATAATTAAACAAAATGGACCTTAGTTATTAAATCAAATGGGTTTTATTTATTCAAAACTCCATTTTGAAAACCAAATTTTATCAAAAAAGAATCAGAAGGTTTTATTTGAAAATAAAGGATACTTGGAAAACTTGTTTAAAATAAATAAATAAGTTTTGATGTTTAATTAAAATAGTAAAACCTTTATTTTTAATAAACTTGGATATTAAATCCTTATTAATTTTATTTAAATAAACCTTTACTATTTTTATCAAATAGAAATATTTTATTTCAAAAGCTTGGCCAAGGTTTAATTTGGCTCTATAAAATAATCCTATATTTCTACCTTTTCATTTGAAAACCAAATCTTTTTATTAAAGATCAAAAATAGTAATTCCAAATATTTTAACTTTATTGTTTATTTATCTTTTTAAATCCCTTTAGGATTTTATTTGATCCAAATAGGTTTTTGAAAGTTTCTAAATGGATTCAAAAAGTTTCTTCTCACCCTAAAAATCAACAAAGTTTTATTTTATTCCTTTATTTTTCACATTACAAGTTTTGGAAAAATCTTGGGATGTGACAGTTGGGTTTGCAACATAGAAAACAAAAAAAATCCTATGATGGGAACCACTAAGCACCAAGATCTATATCCTAGATACAAGCAACGGGTGGATATACATCCATAGAGAACATACCCTTGTAGACCGACAAAGTTTCACGAGGTTGTACTCGTGGATGATGTAGACGAACGCTTGCTGATCTCAAGATCGAGAACAAGTCTAGCGCCACAAATCTGCAGCGCATCCGTGATCGCACACACGTTCAAGGCACCGAACAACCTCTGCCTCCTTGATCCAGCGTTGCAGCGGAAGTAGAAACTCCTTCTAGACGAAAATCCATCAGGAACATGTATCTCGCTAGTTCGAGACCATGGGGAAATAATTCTAGAGGGGGAGAGAGATACTTCACGAAGAGGTGTTAGTGAGAGATAGGGAGTAGGGGGAATTTTATATGAGGAAGGGGGCGCCCCAAGGGGTGTGGCCGGCGTCCATGGTGACTTCCCCCACCCCTTTCTCCATTCATGTGAGTGGAGCTCCTACTCACCAAAAGTCCCTCCATATTCTCCACTAAAAAACCCACTCAAATTCCCATTAAATTTCTACCAAGTTTAATGTAATCTCTCTTTAAATAAAACTCCTTTTATTTATTTATTAAGAATTTTGTAAATTACATTAATTAACAAACATTCACATAAACCCCTTTCTACTATTCAATTCACATGCAGAAACAATTTCAGCAATTTCACCCGAAACAATTCCGGTGTCTAGTGAAATAATTCCTACACTTTGTAATTCTTTCGTCTAGAACATATTTGATCCAAATGGTGTTGGTGTCTCTTAAGTGTGTCACCCTACGGTTCTCAAATAATGCGGACATGATCGAGACCCCTCTCGAATCAATAATCAGAAGCGGGGCCTACAGATCCATACTGACTCGCATACATTCAACGATGACTTTTTGTGATCGTGAGAACCTTTTACGCTAGTAACTTAATCCCTTTGTCTCGCGATATATTACATGTCCGGGATTTCATCATCGGTATCTCCATACCTAGTTTGATCTTGTTACTGACATGTACTCTTTTCTCGTTCCCGTGATATAACATTCTAGTGATCACATCACTTGCTTGCAAGGTAACTAATGTGATATCACCGAGAGGGCCTAGAGTATATCTATCCGTCATCGGGATGGAAAAAATCCACTCTTGATCCATGATCCTCTACATAACACCTTCGTAGCATTGAACCCATCTTTATAGTCACTCGTTTACGGTGTCACGTTTGGTATTATCAAGATACTCTTCCAGTGTTAGTGATTGACATGATCTCATGGTCTAAGGACTAGGATTACTTCGTATGATGTTATGGCAATATAAACACAATTACTTGATCGTAATGTTATACTTCAGATGAATGTTCATCACATAATTCCAATAATGTTGTGACCTCGTTATTAACAACATCCAATGTCCATGATCAGGAAACCTTGATCATCTTGTTAGTCACCGAGCTAGTTTATAAGATAGGAATAACTAGGAACTTTATATTTGTTCATTAAACACACATGTATTAACGTTTCCGTATTAATACAATTATAGCATACAAAATAAACATCCATCATATACTTGGAATACTTATAATAACAACTTTATTATTGCCTCTCAGGGCATAGTCCCTTCAAAATCCCTGTGTATTTGCCCTCATCTCGCACCGTAGATGGTTGGCCGCACTTACCCCAAATCCTACTACTCTCTACCCCTGGTAGCATCTGCCGTGGCCATTTCCACGACATAGGGGATTGGTTAAAGGTGGAACATGGGGGTCCATGGTTGTTCTGACAAAACTTTGTGTGTATAGAGAAATATGATGGTCTTTTCTTAGCTGACACAATAGATCTGAATTTGTTTGCTGCATGGATCCAAATCCATAAGTTGCCAATCGGATATAGAGATCTGACTCTAATTAAAAACCTGACAGAGAAGAAGGTGGGCAAGGTGATATCGATTGAAATGGATGTTTAGGGTGCAGGGAATTTTGTTAGGGTGAAGCTGCGCCATGATGTGCGGAAACCATTGGCACAATTTGTCTCGATCTCGAGAGCTGGTCAGCGAGAATTCTATCAAATTATGTATGAGAAGATTCCCAAGTTTTGTGGGACGTGTGGTTTATTTGGCCACGTGCATCTGGAATGCGGATCAGGAGATCATGAGATTGACAAACTCAAATGGGGGATTTTCTGAAGGTGGACTAGAGTACTTAGCAGGGGCGTGGCCGTGGTGGATTTCGTGGGGGGGACCAAGGAAGCCGGGGAAGGGACCATACGGGCTCTGGTAGAGGATCAGATCAGTATGGTCGTGGACATGTTTTCTACATGCCTAGGCGCATTAACCGCTATTGTCCCTATTAAGAATAGCAATGGCAAAAACCCAGAGCTTGATGATACAACAACAAGCCATATGAAAGGTGTGGCGATGGAAAGAGATGCAAAAACCACTCTTGACCACTCGGCAAAAAGGAGTCTTGATATGGGAGAAGGGGTACTTGGTAAGGATGGGGCGGTGGATGTTGAAAGAACAGGTGCTGATATGATTACTGATGAGGTTATTTTGGAAAATATCAACGCATCGATCGATATTGAAGTGATAGGTCTAAGCGACCAAAGAAGGACGGAGCTAATTCCTCTTCATTAGTATCGAAGGGCTCTTTGGAGCCTGTCCGATCACAATGAGGACCCTAGTTTGGAACTGCCGCGGGTTGGGTAATACTGCGGCAGTCCTAGCGCTTATGGATGTAATGAGACGTAATAGCCCCGAGGCTGTGTTCTTGTAGGAGACACACCCCGATCGTTATCCAGCAGAATGCCTTAGGAGGCGGATGAAGATGGATGTTTGCATTATACAACCTAGTGATGGCAGGAAGGGTGGTATTGTGATGATGTGGAAAAGAGAAGTCAAGGTGTCCCAATTGTATGCTTGCCCCAATTACATAGATTTCAAGATCAAGGAGGAGGAGAATAAAATCCGGAGATTTACTGGCATGTATGGGAAGTTTAAATGGGTGTACAAGTACAAAACTGGAACAGATTGAGGAATATATATATCAACAAAACAACTTACCCTGGCTGGTTATGGGAGATTTGAATGCAATTTTATATGCCCATGAAAAGGAAGGGGGGAGGATCAAAGCTTTCCATGACTGTATGGAGGAATACAAATTGGAGGATGATATTGGTTATGTGGGGATCCTTTTACTTGGCATAAAGAGATAATGAGGGAAAGACTAGACAGAGGACTAGCTAACTCTAATTGGATCCAAATGCATGCGATACGGCGGTGATACACCTGGAATACAACCACTCTGATCATAGACCTATCCTCTTGGATACGGAATTCTACGCTGCTGCTATGGCTCCTCCAAGCAAGAAGCCTTTGAATTTGAGGCAAAGTGGCTAAAAGAGGAAGGATTCGGAGAAGAGGTAGAAAACTAATGGAATTCAGCTGCACCAGACCATCACACGATCGACGTTTTTTCACGTCTGAAACAGATTCATGCTGGGCTTCATGCATGGAATAGGTGTGTGCTAAAACAGCCCAAAACGCAGACCCGTAAGGCACAAAGGGAGTTAGAAATGCTAATGCGTGGACCTTTTTAGAGGCAAACAATCAACATAAATTTGAATTGGCAAAACATATAGAGAAACTGCTCGAACAAGAGGAAATTAAATGAAGTTAGAGGGCCCGTGCAAACTGGTTTCAACATGGAAACAAAAATACCGTGTACTTCCATAATTTTGCTTCTACGTGGAAAAAAAATGTAATCTTTACTACTTATTAAAGGAGAAGAGGACATGATGGTGGTACGTCGTTCTGAATTTACCCCATGTTTTCAAACTATTTACTTAAGAATACCACCGCCAAGTTAACTTACATATTTGTTTTTTTCCACATCCCTTGCATCACACATTTTCTCCACTCTCCCGTCCCGACATAGCCTCCATAGCATCTGGCATTAGGGCAGGGCGCCGCCCCCATCTCCAGCACGGGGCCTCCCATTCCAGGCACGAAGCGCACTCCCCTCCGCCACCCACCTTCCCATATTCACCCGTCCTTCTCCCATCCGCCCATCTGCTTCCCGTCCTGTCTTCGACCCAAATAAACAACCATGCGGATATTCCAATCAAACCGCATGCCGGTTCCATCTTGGAGGATAGGAGATACGAGCGTTATGGGGTGCTCCCATAGGTAGGGATGGAAGCCTCTTCTTCCTGCTGGACAATGCAATTCCCTCCGTAGGAGGGGCCTCCGGCACCATCTCTGCTCTCCATTTGTTGGAGGTTTGTGCTATGCATTTTATAAAATAACCCTCCCACCTCATCTTTTAGGTCTGCTGCAGTTTTTCTATCTAACCCCTAACGTTTTCGGATATTCTAAAAAATTTGTCGCTTGTTTGTCTCCTAACAATCGATAGTCTTCTATACCTTCCTGTTTCTTTTTCACCTTATTTTTTTCTCGTACAATTTCAGGAATATTTAACAATTTTTATGTACATTTTTTATTCTGAAAATGAAACATGCATAATTTATTTTTTCAACAATCTCTTTTGATAATTTTTATTTTTCTACTTTTTATTTATCAATATTTATACACTCTTACTTTGTTTCATCTTAGATTCAAAAGTTTCATACAAGATTCACACGTTTTACAAACTTGTTTTTGCCAAGAGATATTCATATAATTTTTTCACAGAATACATGCATAATGTCTGTTTCTTTTTCACCTCATTTTTTTCTTGCAAAATTTCAGGGATAATCAACAATTTTTTATGTACATTTTTTATTGTGAAAATAAAACATGCCAATATGCAGGTTGAATATTCTTGGATTATTTCTACGAAAGTATGGATATTTTCCAAATATTTGAAATCTTCCAACACATATTCATTCAAGATTCGTAGGCAATAATATTCATATAGGATACATACTAGGATATTTCAGGAATAATATTCTTGGATATATTCAGGAATAATATTCATCCAAGATTCATAGGAATAATATTCTAGGATATTTTAGGAATAATATTCATTCAAGATTCATAGGAATAATATTCGTATTCATATAGGATATTTCAGGAACAATATTCTTGGATTATTTCTACAAAAGTATGGATGTTTCATTCAGAATTGAAGCAATTTTCATACAAATTTAAAAGAATTTTTATCATTCACCACGGATTTTCAAGTGTGTCGATATTCATAGAAGATACATACAAGAATCCCAGAATATTCGTACTTCCAAATATGGGGAAAGCAATTTGGATAAAATGGAATCAGTCCAAGCTTATTTAATTAGAGAACTAAAACTATGTTTGATCTTGACTGATTCATATAAGATAATTTAGGTGTTAATATGTTCGGTAGCAATATTCAACAATTTTTTATGTACATTTTTTATTCTGAAAATGAAACATGCATAGTTTGTTTTTTCAACAATCTCATTTAATAATTTTTATTTTTGTACTTTTTATTTAACAATATTTAGTCACTCTTACTTTGTTTCATCCTAGATTCAGAAGTTTCATACAAGATTCACACGTTTTACAAACTTGTTTCTGCCAAGAGATATTCATATAATTTTTCCACGGAATACTTGCACAATGTTTGTTTCTTTTTTACCTCATTTTTCTCGCAATTTTTCACGAATAATCAACAATTTTGTTATGTACATTTCAAGAATAAGATAAATAACAAGAACGTTTCATACAAGATACACACAAGATTCACGAGATTACTCACAATTTCTAATCTCATTCATTTTTTTTTCATAGAAAACAACATTTCCCTCAGATTCTTAACCGAAATCATTTTCGCTTTCCCTCTTTTTTTGATGTTTCATACATAGATCCATAGAAGATTCATACCATGATCCATACAAAAAAATTGAAGGATGTTTCATACAAAGATCAATCTAAATAAACTAACCTTAAAAAGACAAAATCTAGAAAAAATGGAAAAGAAAAGAGGGGCCTCGGATCATTACCATCACAGATTCAATCAATACCGAATTTGTAGCATACAAGATTCATACTTTTTTGTAATCAAAATTCTATGAACATGAGAATCTGTTTTTGTATCGATCTGATTTTGTACCCAGATCGAATCAAGTTCTATGAACATGAGAATCTCAAGACCAATAGAGAATCATAAAACCAAATCGACTGAAAACGAAACCAAAAGACCAAATCGACTGAAAATATACCAAATCGACTGAAAAACAAATCGATTGAAAAGGCTAAACACTGGGGCATGCATCCAAGATCTGTGGCCGCCATGCCTAGCCAGAGGAGGAGGCGGGTCGGCCCCAGACTTGAGGAGGAGGTTTGGGAAGGTGGAGGCGGGGCTAGGGTGCAGGAGGTGCATCGGCTTGGGAGGTGGAGGTGGAGGCGAGGCTGGGGAGGAGGAGGTCCGTCGGGGCTGGGGGAGGTGGAGGCGGAGGAGAGTTGGGGGCGAAGAGAGGTGGGGGCGATGGGGGTGGAGATCTGCAGCAGGGGGCAGGGGCGACGGAGGTGGGGGGACTCGCTCGGGGACAGGGAGGGCTGCTCGCTCGGAGGCATGGGACGGGTGGGACGGGGCATTTTGATTCTAACATTTGGGAAGGGTTAAATTGCAAAACACTTTGAGGCTTTGACTGGGAGACTTTTGCACGAATATCCAATTAACTTGCGATAGAGATGATGTCGGGGGCCCCTCCTAGGTGTGGTAAATCCACTCTCTGTTCCTGCTCGTCATCCGCGGCCACCCCGACGCGTGCTAGCGACGGGGGCCTCCTCCTCGCGCTTGTCGGCACTGGCCTAGTGGAGCTCTTCCTGCGCTAGAGACGGCCGCCTCCTTCTCGCGTCGGCATCAATGGCCCGGTAGAGTTTTCCCTGCCCTGGAGACAAGCGCTTCCTACTCGCACTCGTCGGCGGCAGCCTTGTGGAAACCTCCCGCAGTGGAGACCGGTGTCTCCTGTTGAATAATAGAGCAATTAACCAAGAGAATTATCCATAATAAACGCTAGATAAAACATGATTAGAATAATAGGCAATATACTAATCATGTGAAATAGCGAATACATATTAAGGCATATAACCAAACAAACTGCAAGGCATAAAACTTTGGATATGATCAGAACAAGATTGAGACAGAAGATATACACGGCAGTAGCAGAAGTGGAACCGCCGGCGTTAGAACCGTCGTTGGCCATGTCGTCAAGGAAGAGGGTGCTGATGCCGGGGAAGAAGTCCTCGTCGAGGAAGACGTCGCTATCTGTGAGGGAGTACGTGACGAAGCCAGTAGTCGCGCTGATAGCGCTCCCCAAAAACCTTATCGCCCTTCTCCCGTACAAGACTCGAAGCAGCGGGGTCTCGGAGGCCTACTGTCCCGGCTCGCGGTACACGCCGCGAGACGGAATGGGGAAGTTCTAGGTAGCGCAGTGCTCTGGAACTGGAGGCGCAAAGGATGTGTGGCAGTGTAACTGAGAGGAGGCGCGACCTCTCTCTCTTATAGGCACAGAGGGGAAGGTAGACAGACTGCACAGAAGATGAAACGAATGGACGGAAGATGAAGCGAACAGGCGGCAGCAATCCGCGGCGCGCGCGCGCGTGCGTGACGAGGCGAGGCGTGGCGTGGCGAGGCGAGCGAGGAGGAGGAGCGTGCGTGTGGAACACTCTCCTTCTCCTTCTCATCCTTTTACCAAGTGGTAGGAGAGCTCACCTTATAAGCTGGTCCAACTTTCACTCAACTAGCAATGTGGGACTAAACATTTGTCCCAGCTCTTGCCTTGCATGAATGGGCCAAATGGGCCTCTAGGATTTCAGGAATTTATTGGTATATAATAAATGGGCTAGGCCTATTTTAGGAAAAAATTCCAACAATCCCCCACCAGATCCCAGAGGCACATGAAGTTTGCCTTTGGTTCCAAAACATTGTTTATATACCGATACTGTAGTGGAGACTGTTAAGTTGAACTTCCACCTAGAGCTTTATGTTATACTAGGCCGCAACTTGTATAGTGGACTATGCCTTGAACTGCAAGTTTGCTGCAAACCTAGCTTCACAAAAAGTCTTGACCGATACTAGGCTACCGTGGGACTTCCCCACGGGTGGAGCTTATACGTCATACTCCATGACCTTTCATGAGTTTATTAGAGAGCACCCTACTCTCATAGACTGCGACGTTTTAACAGTCAGACTCATATAGGTGTGTTCTTCAAAAGATGTTCTGCAGGACAACATCTTTGCTTAGGATAAGCCACTTAGAACACATTAAGACAATAAATCAACCTATCGTGCAAAATAGGAAAGTATTGCATCTTTATGGAGTGGTGTTTATTAAAGTAGGGATACTTTCCTCTCAGCTAACCAACAGCTTGTCTCCCAATTCTAATTCACAGGATCTCCGATCACATAGAGTGTTTTACCACTGTGGAAAGCTCAAATTGTGGGTCTCATACCCATCTCCTTCAATGCATTTTCTATCACGTTGCGTGATAGACCCTTTGTGAAGGGATCTGCCAAGTTTTTAGATGTTTGGATATAATCCAATGCAATAACTCCGGAGTTTCTCATTTTCCTGACAGATTTCAGTCTCCTCTTCACATGTCTTGAGGACTTCATATTATCCTTAGAACTGTTCACCTTAATAATCATAGTTTGATTATCACAGTTCATTGGAATTGTGGGTATAGGTTTTTCAACCATAGGTAAGTCCATCAAGAGTTCACGAAGCCACTCTGCTTCAACAGTGGCCGTGTCTAGTGCTGTGAGTTATGCTTCCATAGTTTACCTCGTTAAGATGGTCTGCTTGCAAGACTTCCAAGAAACAGCGCCACCACCAAGTGTGAAAACATATCCACGCGTGGCCTCTATCTCGTCAGCATCAGATATCCAATTTGAATCACTATAACCCTCTAGTACCCTCGGATACCCGGTACAGTGTATGCCATAGCTCGCAGTGCCTTTTAGATATCGCATAACTCTCTCAAGAGCATGCCAGTGATCATCTCCTGGATTTGAGACAAATCAACTGAGTTTGCTTACAGCAAAGGCGATGTTGTAGCGTTTCGTAGCATGGAAAACAAAAAATTTCTATCGCATACAAACAAACAAGCCAAGATCTATCTACTAGATTGTAGCAACGAGTCGATGGAATAACTCACCCTCGAAGATTCCAAAGTGTTTAACGAGAGCGGATTCTCGTGGGTGATGTAGTCGTAATCTTCCCGATCTCAAGATCGCGTAGACGATCCTTCCGGCGCTGCGTTCCGGCAGCGCTCCCGCAGTCTGTCACACGTTCGGTACTCGACGAAGACCTTCCTCTCCCTTGTTCCAGCAGGCAGCGGAGGTTGTAGCACTCTCCTCCCGATTCCGGCAGCACAACGGCGTGGTACCAGAAGTAGAGGGGAGATCTCGCAGGGCTTCGCCTTAAGCCGGAGCGAGTATGGTGGACTATGAGAGAGCCCTCGGTGATCTAGGGTTTAGACACACCAAGGAGGGGGCTAGGCCGGCGGCTAGGGTTAGACCTAGGCGGCGGCGGCTATGGAGGGCGGCGGCGGCTAGGGTTAGGGTTAGGGTTTAGAGGGGGGCAACTTGTGTGCTAGGAGGGGCAGCCCTGCCCCTCCTTTTATAGGTGGGAGGCGCCGGCCAAGGGGAGGGGAGTCCCTCCCCAACTCGGATCCCAAGTAGGCCGGTGGTGGAGGGGAGGAACTCCTCCCCAAGTAGGTTTCCTACTTCCCCTCCACCTTCCAAAATAGCCGTTTGACTTTTCAAATTGGCGTTTGACTTTTCAAACTAGGATTTGATTAAACCATTTATTTTGTTCAGCGATGACACCTAGTACATGATGCAATCATTCCAACTTGGTATGACACATTCATGTACCCTTCCCCTCCGGAGTGCCGGACATTCCGGAACCTTCTAGAACATTCCCGATGAAAACACCGGAACCATTCTCCAACCCCGAAACAGGACTTTCCTTATATGAATCTTATTCTCCGGACCATTCTGGATCTCCTCGTGATATCCCGGATCCCATCCGAGACTCCTAACAACATTCAGTCTCTTACTCATCATTCCATAACTACTCAAACAACGTCGAATCCTTAAGTGTGTCTCCCTACGGTTCGTGAATTATGCAGACATGATCGAGACACTTCTCTGAACAATAACCAATAGAGGAATCTAGAAATTCATATGGATCCCGCATATTTCTATGATTACTTTGCGATCGAATGAACCACTTACATACGATACCAATTTCCCTTTGTCTCACGATAGTTTACTTCTCCGAGGTTATGATCGTCGGTATCTCTGCATACCTAGTTCAACCTCGTTCCTGATAAGCACTCTTTTCTCGTTCCCGTGATATGTGATCCCTTGTGAGCCAGTCACATGCTTGCAAGCTAATTGGATGACATTTCACCGAGAGGGCCCAGAGTATATATATCCGTCATATGGATGGAAAAATCCCACTCTTGATCCATGTGTCTCAACCAATACTTTCTGAACACTCAATGCCACCTTTATAGCCACCCAGTTACGGTGTGGTGTTTGATGTCATCAAAGCATCCATCCGGTAAAGGTGATATGCATGATCTCATGGTCGAAGGAATTAGGTTACTATGTATCAGAAAGCATATAGCAATTGAACTATTAAAATGACTTGATCTTTATGCTACGCTTATCTATAGGAGTATGTCCACCATATCATTCTCCTAACGATATGATCTTGTTGTTAATAACATCTCAATGTTCATGATAGGGAAACCATAATCATTTATTAACCAACAAGCTAGTAATATATATATAGAGGCTTTACTAGGGACTTCAATTTTAAGTTTACAAATCACACAAGTATTAATGTTTCCTTGTTAATACTATTATAGCATGAATGTAAACATTTATCATAACACACAAAGATATAATAATAACTACATTTATTATTGCCTCTAGGGCATATCTCCAACAGTCTCCCACTTGCACTAGAGTCATCTAATCTAGATTACATGGTAATATACCGAGCACCCATGGCAGTTTGGTGCTGGTCATGTTTTGCCCTCGGGAGAGGTTTAGTCAACGGATCCGCCACATTCAGATCTGTGTGTACTTTGCAAATCTTTATGTCCCCATCTTGGACATGTTCTCGAATAGCGTGAAAACGTAGCTTGATGTGCTTCAGCTTCTTGTGTGACCTTGGTTCTTGCGCATTGGCTATGGCGCCCATGTTATCACAGTAGATAGACATTGGGGTCCAGCGCACTAGGAACCACACCCAGCTCTGTAATGAACTCTTTCATCCATATCGCTTCTTGTGAAGCCTCCGAAGCAGCCATGTATTCCGATTCAGTTGAAGATCTCGCCACAACGCTTTGCTTTGCACTCCTCCAGCTAACGGCTGCACCATTCAAAGTAAATACGTATCCAGATTGTGATTTAGAATCATCCGGATCGGTGTTCCAACTAGCATCGGTGTAACCATTAACAACGAGCTGTTCATCACCTCCATAAGAAAGAACCATATCCTTCGTTATTCTTAAGTACTTAAGGATGTTTTTGACCGCTGTCCAATGATCCACTCCTGGATCACTTTGATATCTGCTAGTTAAACTAACAGCATATGCAATGTCGGGTCTAGTACATAGCATGGCATACATTAGAGATCCTATGGCTGAGGCATAGGGAGTCTTACTCATCTTTTCTCTATCTTCTGCCGTTGTCGGACTTTGAGTTTTACTCAAGGTCGTATTGGGCAACATGGGCAAGACCCCTTTCTTGCTATCTTCCATTCCAAACCTCTTTAGAACTTTGTCCAAATATGTACTTTGTGACAATGATATTAGGCGTCTCGATCTATCTCTATAAATCTTTATGCCCAATATATAAGCTGCTTCGCCAAGATCCTTCATTGAAAAACTATTATTCAAATATTCCTTGACACTATTAAGAAGGTCTAAATCATTCCCAATCAACAATATGTCATCTACATATAGCATTAAGAATGCTACAGAGCTCCCACTCACTTTCTATACAAGCTTCTCCATAAGTTTGTATAAAACCAAAACTTTTGATCACCTTATCAAAACGTTGATTCCAACTTCGGGATGCTTGCTTCAATCCATAGATGGACCGTTGAAGTTTGCATACCTTGTTAGCATATTTAGGATCGACAAAACATTTGGGTTGCATCATATACAACTCTTCATCAATGTCTCCATTGAGGAATGCTGTTTTGACATCCATCTGCCATATCTCATAATCATAATATGCAGCGATTGCTAACATAATCCTCACAGACTTTAGCTTCGCTACAGGTGAGAAAGTCTCATCGTAGTCAACTCCTTGAATTTGTCGAAACCCTTTTGCGACAAGTCGAGCTTTATAGACAGTAACATTACCATCAGCATATGTTTTCTTCTTGAAAATCCATGTGTTCTCGACAGCCTTCCGGCCATCCGGTAAGTCCACCAAAGTCCATACTTGGTTTTCGTACATGGATCCAATCTCGGATTTCATGGCTTCTTGCCATTTATTGGAATATGGGCTCATCATCGCTTCCTCATATGTCGCAGGGTCATCGGTGTTGTCCACCAACATGACACTCATAACGGGATCATACCAATCAGGAGTGGTACGAGTTCTCGTTGACCTGCGAGGCTCTGTAGCAACTACAACCGAAGTTTCATGATCATTATCATTAGCTTCCTCTCTTATTGGTGCAGGCACCACAGGAACTTGTTCCGGTGCTGCGCTACTTGCAATTTCGAGAGAAGGTTCAACAACCTCGTCGAGTTCTACTTTCCTTCCAGTCACTTCTTTCGAGAGAAATTCCTTCTCTAGAAAGGATCCATTCTTAGCAACGAAGATTTTGCCTTCGGATCTATGATAAAAGGTATACCCAATAGTTTCATTCGGGTATCCTATGAAGACGCATTTTTCCGCTTTGGGTTCAAGCTTGTCCGGCTGTAACTTCTTTACATAGGCTTCGCAACCCCAAACTTTAAGGAACGACAATTTAGGTTTCTTCCCAACCATAATTCATACGGTGTCGTTTCAACGGATTTAGATGGTGCCCTATTTAAAGTGAATGCGGATGTTTCTAATGCATAACCCCAAAATGATAGCGGTAAATCTGTAAGTGACATCATAGAACGAACCATATCTAAGAGAGTTTGATTACGACGTTCAGACACACCATTACGCTATGGTGTTCCCGACGGTGTCAATTGTGAAAGTATTCCGCATTTCTTCAAATGCTCGCCAAACTCGTAACTTAGATATTCACCTCCACGATCAGAACATAGAAATTTAATCTTCTTGTTACGTTGATTCTCCACCTCACTTTGAAATTCCTTAAACTTCTCGAAAGTTTCGGACTTATGTTTCATGAAATAGATATACCCATATCTACTTAAGTCATCTGTGAAGGTAAGAACATAACGATAACCACCGCGCAATGCTACACTCATTGGACCACACACATCGGTATGTATGATTTCCAATAAGTACGTAGCTCGCTCCATCATACCAGAAAATGGAGTCTTAGTCATTTTTCCCAGACATGCTTCGCATCTTTCAAGTGATTCGAAATCAAGTTATTCAAGAAGTCCATCGGAATGGAGTTTCTTCATACGTTTCACTCCAATGTGACCAAGACGACAGTGCCACATATAGGTCGAGTTATCGCTCGATTTCAAACGTTTAGCCTCAATGTTATTAATATGTGTATTTCCACTATCGAGATTCAATAAGAATAGACCATCTATCAAAGGTGCATGTGCATAAAACATATTACTCATATAAATCGAACAACCATTATTCTCGGATTTAAACAAGTAACCGTCTCGCAATAAACAAGATCCCGATATAATGTTCATGCTTAACGCAGGCACCAAATAACAATTATTTAAGTATAAAACTAATCCCGATGGTAGATGAAGGGGTAGCATGCCGACCGCGATCACATCAACCTTTGATCCATTTCCCATGCGCATCGTCACCTCGTTCTTCGCTAGCTTCCGTTTATTCTGCAGCACCTGTTTCGAGTTACAAATATGAGCAACCGAACCAGTATCAAATACCCAGGCACTACTACGAGTACTAGTGAGATACACATCAATAACATGTATATCGGATATACCTTTCTTCTTGATGTTGCCGTTCTTCAAATTCGCCAAGTACTTTGGGCAATTCTGCTTCCAGTGACCTTCTACCTTGCAGTAAAAGCACTCAGTATCAGGCTTAGGTCCAGCCTTGGTCTTCTTCGTTGGCGCGGTAACTTTCTTACCACCCTTCTTGAAGTGTACCTTTTGCTTAGACTTGCCTTTCTTGAATTTGGTGGTCTTATTGACCATCAACACTTGGTGCTCTTTCTTGATCTCCACTTCTGCAGATTTCAACATGGCAAAGAGTTCTGGCAACTGCTTTTTCATGTTTTGCATATTGTAGTTCATCACAAAGTTCTTGTAACTTGGTGGTAGTGATTGGAGGACACGGTAAATCCCCAAAGCATTAGGAATCACTATGCCGAAGCTTTGAAGTTTGTTTGCGTGCCCAGACATCTTAAGCACATGCTCACTGACTGAGCTGCCCTCTTCCATCTTGTAGTTAAAGAACTTTTCAGAAGCCTCATAGCTCTCAATTGCCGCGTGAGTCTCAAAGATCAATTTGAGATCACGGACAATATCATGTGGGTCTGAATTCTCAAACCTTTTCTGAAGCTCCGATTCTAAACCATACAAGATAGCACACTGAACTATGGAGTACTGAGTCTTCCGAGCGAGGTAAACATTCTTTACTTCATCGGTAGCAGTAGCTGCAGGTGGGTCACCCAGCGGTGCATCCAGCACATAGGTCAAATTACCAGCTGTGAGGACAATCCTCAAATTGCGGAACCTATCTGCGAAGTTGCTTCCATTGTTTTTCAACTTTTCTTTCTCTAGGAACGCATTAAAATTGATGGTAGGGGCCGCCATTGATCTACAACATATTTGCAATAGTTTAGACTAAGTTTATGACAAATTGAGTTTTAATTAATAGTTAAATTAATCTAGGTGAACTCCCACTCAAAACAATATCCCTCACATTGTTTTAGTGATCACACGAACCAAATCCACCACATCAACACCGACCATCACGAGAGTTGATATAGTTTCAATGGGGAACAATCGACATGTCCATCATATCTACTATATGATTCATGCTTTACCTTTCGGTGATCCGTGTTCTGAGACCATGTCTGTACATGCTAGGCTCGTCAAGATCAAACCTTAGCTTCCGCATGAGCAAATCTGGCTTGCTCACATTGTATACACTTGCGGAATCTAACACACCCGATCATCACGTGGTGCTTCGAAACAACAATCTTTAGCAACGGTGCTAACTAAGGGTGAACACTTTATGACTTGAAATTCATGTGCATGAGGGATCATCTTATAATGCTATCGTTGTTAACTAAGCAATACAAGATGCATAAAGGATTAACATCACATGCAATTCATAATATGTGATATGATATGGACTTTCTTCTTTGTGCTTCCGATCTCCATCTTCAAGCACGAACATGATCTCCATCATCACCGGCATTGCATCAAGGTCAATGACGCTTCTCCATGGTTGTCGTCCACCGGCTTCAACTATTACAACTACTTTGAATAGACACGCGGGTCTTAACATAAATTAAAGACAACCATATGGCTCCTGCCGGTTGCTAACTTACAATAAGGAACATTGCATACATCAAATATAATCACAATCATGGCCATATCACATCACAACACACCCCTGCAAAAAAAAGTTAGACGCCTCTACTTTCTTTGCATGTTTTACGTGGTTTGGGGCTTTCAATAAGTGTCGTTCTAACTTACGAACAAGAACCACAACATTGATACTAGTATTGACAATCACCCGTTGTAAATTGAACCTTAACTATGCTGGGAGAAACAGACACCCGCAAAGCCACTTATGCAATACAAGTTGCATGTCAAGCGTGGAGCAAGTCTCATGAACGATGTCATGTAAGGTTAGCCCGGGCCTCTTCATCCCAACATCCCGCAATATGCAAATTACACAAGAAGCAATCGACAATAAAAGCATCAACGCCCACAATGACCATTGTGTTCTACTCGTGCAATAGATCTACATATAGACACGGCTCTGATACCACTGTAGGGTTTCGTAGCATGGAAAACAAAAAAATTCTATCGCATACAAACAAACAAGCCAAGATCTATCTACTAGATTGTAGCAACGAGTCGATGGAATAACTCACCCTCGAAGATTCCAAAGTGTTTAACGAGAGCGGATTCTCGTGGGTGATGTAGTCGTACTCTTCCCGATATCAAGATCGCGTAGACGATCCTTCCAGCGCTGCGTTTCGGCAGCACTCCCGCAGTCGGTCACACGTTCGGTACTCGACGAAGACCTTCCTCTCCCTTGTTCCAGCAGGCAGCGGAGGTTCTAGCACTCTCCTCACTATTCCGGCAGCACAACGACATGGTACCGGAAGTAGAGGGGAGATCTCGCAGGGCTTCGCCTTAAGCCGGAGCGAGTATGGTGGACTATGAGAGAACCCTCGGTGATCTAGGGTTTAGACACACCAAGGAGGGGGCTAGGCCGGCGGCTAGGGTTAGACCTAGGCGACGGCTATGGAGGGCGGCGGCTATGGAGGGCGGCGGCTAGGGTTAGGGTTTAGAGGGGGCAACTTGTGTGCTAGGAGGGGAAGCCCTGCCCCTCCTTTTATAGGTGGGAGGCACCGGCCAAGGGGAGGGGAGTCCCTCCCCAACTCGGATCCCAAGTGGGCCGGCGGTGGAGGGGAGGAACTCCTCCCAAGTAGGTTTCCTACTGCCCTCCACCTTCCAAAATAGCCGTTTGACTTTTCAAATTAGCGTTTGACTTTTCAAACTAGGATTTGATTAAACCCTTTATTTTGTTCAGCGATGACACCCAGTACATGATGCAATCATTCCAACTTGGTATGACACATTCATGTACCCTTCCCCTCCGGAGTGCCGGACATTCCGGAACCTACTAGAACATTCCCGATGAAAACACCGGAACCATTCTCCGAAACAGGACTTTCCTTATATGAATCTTATTCTCCGGACCATTACGTATCTCCTCGTGATATCCCGGATCCCATCCGAGACTCCGAACAACATTCGGTCTCTTACTCATCATTCCATAACTACTCAAACAACGTCAAATCCTTAAGTGTGTCTCCCTACGGTGCGTGAATTATGCAGACATGATCGAGACACTTCTCCGAACAATAACCATTAGAGGAATCTGGAAATTCATATGGCTCCCACATATTTCTACGATTACTTTGCGATCGAATGAACCACTTACATATGATACCATTTCCCTTTGTCTCACGATAGTTTACTTATCCGAGGTTATGATCGTCGGTATCTCTGCATACCTAGTTCAACCTCGTTACTGATAAGCACTCTTTTCTTATTCCCGTGATATGTGATCCCTTGTGAGCCAGTCACATGCTTGCAAGCTAATTGGATGACATTTCACCGAGAGGGCCCAGAGTATATCTATCCGTCATATGGATGGAAAAATCCCACTCTTGATCCATGTGTCTCAACCAATACTTTCCGAACACTCAATGCCACCTTTATAGCCACCCAGTTATGGTATGGTGTTTGATGTCATCAAAGCATCCATCTGGTAAAGGTGATATGCATGATCTCATGGTCGAAGGAATTAGGTTACTATGTATCAGAAAGCATATAGCAATTGAACTATTAAAATGACTTGATCTTTATGCTACGCTTATCTATAGGAGTATGTCCACCATATCATTCTCCTAACGATATGATCTTGTTGTTAATAACATCTCAATGTTCATGATAGGGAAACCATAATCATTTATTAACCAACAAGCTAGTAATATATATAGAGGCTTTACTAGGGACTTCAATTTTAATTTTACAAATCACACAAGTATTAATGTTTCCTTGTTAATACTATTATAGCATGAATGTAAACATTTATCATAAACACAAAGATATAATAATAACTACATTTATTATTGCCTCTAGGGCATATCTCCAACAGATGTCAGGTCTCGTGGCACTAGCTAAATACATAAGCGAGCCAATGATTTGAGAGTATCTTAGTTGGTCTCTAGCATTTCCTCGATTCTTTCGAAGCAACACACTAGGATCATACGGTGTAGGAGAAAGATTGACGTTGCTATACCCGAAACGACTCAAGATCTTTTCCACAAAGTGGGACTGAAGCAGTGTAATCCCACCATCGTCATCTCTCAATAGCTTGATGTTCAGGATGACATCAGCTACTCCCAGATCCTTCATCTCAAAGGAATGAGATAATAAATCTTTGACCTCCTTAATTGCATTAAGGTTGGTTCCAAAAATCAGTATGTCATCAACATACAAACAAAGGATGACTCCCTCACCCCCACCATGGCGATAGTATACACACTTGTCAGCTTCGTTTACAACAAAGCCTGCAGCGGTTAAGGTTTTATCAAATTTTTCGTGCCACTACTTAGGTGCTTGTTTAAGACCATACAAAGACTTCAGTAGCTTGCACACTTTTCTTTCTTGACCATTTACTACAAAACCATCTGGTTGATCCATATAAATTTCCTCATCCAACTCTCCATTTAGGAAAGCCGTCTTAACGTCCATTTGATGAACGAGAAGACCGTGTGAGGCAGCCAGAGAAAGTAGTACTCGAATGGTGGTCAACCTTGCTACAGGTGAGTAAGTGTAAAAGAAGTCTTCACCTTCCTTTTGGGTATAACCCTTGGCCACAAGCCTTGCCTTGTACTTCTCAATAGTACCATCAGGCCTTAGTTTCTTCTTGAACACCCATTTACATCCTACAGGTTTGCACCCATAAGGACGATCAGTGATCTCCCATGTTTCATTAGCTAAGATGGAATTCATCTCACTATGAACAGCTTCCTTCCAGTAGTCAGCATTAGGAGATGTGTAAGCTTCTGAAATGGAAGTGGGAGTGTCATCCACAAGGTACACAATGAAATCATCACCAAAAGACTTTGCAGTCCTTTGTCTCTTGCTCCTTTTAGGAATTTCATTATCATCCTCCTTAGGACTTTCAGAGTGTTCAATCGGAATGGTAGGTTCAGAGAATATAGAAAATTCCTGATTAGATGAACTAGGTATCTCCGGATTTGATGAGTTAGGTTTATCCTTCATTGGAAAGATATTCTCAAAGAAAATCGCATCAGTCGACTCCATGATTGTACCGACATGAATGTCAGGTACTTCATATTTTACTATCAAGAATCTATAACCAATGCTATGAAAAGCATAGCCCAGAAAAACACAATCAATGGTTTTTGGTCCAAGCTTGCGCTTCTTGGGGATTGGTACATTAACCTTTGCCAAACAACCTCAAGTACGTAAGTAAGAGAGTTTTAATTTTTTATTCTCGCATTCTTCGAATGGAGTAATTTCTTTGTTCTTTGTGGGAGCTCGGTTTAGGACATGACACGCGGTCAATAGTGCCTCCCCCCACCATTCCTTAGAAAGACCCGATGTGTCTAACATGGCGTTAACCAAATCTGTTAGAGTACGGTTCTTTCTTTCAGCTACTCCATTTGACTGGGGTGAGTAGGGAGGCGTCCTCTCATGAATTATGCCATGTTCCGCACAAAAGGAATCAAACTCGTTGGAAAAATACTCTCCACCACGATCAGACCTAAGCCTCTTAATCTTTCGATCAAGTTGATTTTCTGCCTCAGCTTTATAGATTTTGAAGAAACTCAAATCCTCATCTTTTGATTTCAGAAGATACACATGACAATATCTCGTAGAGTCATCGATCAAAGTCATGAAATATTTCTTTCCACCTTTTGTCAACACACCATTCATCTCACAAAGACCAGAATGTATGAGCTCTAGTGGTGTTAAATTTCTCATTTCTGCATTCGTATGTGACTTGCGAGGTTGTTTAGCTTGCACGCAGACTTGGCACTTAGATCCCTTAACAGTTGAGAAATCAGGGATTAAATTCATTTTGTCTAGCCGCGTCATACAACCAAAATTAATATGACAAAGACGAGAGTGCCAGACATTTGATTCAAAATTCGTGTAAATATGATTAACAACTTTATTACAAATGTCTGACAGAGATAAGCGGAACAAGCCTCCGCACTCATAGCCTTTACCAACAAAGGTTCCATACTTCGAAATTACAAATTTATTGGACTCGAATACAATCTTGTAACCATCTCGACACAGAAGAGATCCACTAACAAGATTTTTATTTATTGAGGGAACATGATGCACGTTCTTCAGGCGCATGGTCTTTTCCGAAGTGAACTTCAGATCGACCGTACCAACACCATGAACAGAAGCATGCGAGCCGTTCTCCATCAGCATGGTTTGAGTCCCTCTGGCCCAACATCTTTCATCTCAACATCGCCCATGACAACATTAGCAGTCTTGCTGCCCTTTCCATGCTGGCGCTTGTCAAAGCGGTTGGGACAAGCAGGAGCCCAATGATTAGGATCACCGCACACATGACAAGCACCTTTCCTCTTATGAGTCTTCTTCTTGAAGCTGGTGGACTGAGAGGCCTTGTTCTTTCCATCAAATTTTCCTTTGTCGTCAAACTTGCCTTTGTTCTTGAACTTGTGAGGCTGGAAGTTCCTTTTCTGTACCAGATTGGCATTAGAACCTCCCTCGGTACCTCGAGCACGTGTGTCTTTTGCTCTCGCCTTCTCTTCCACATCAAGAGTCCCAATGAGATCCGTCACGAAGAACTCTTGTCTCTTGTGCTTCAGAGAAGTAGCAAAATTCCTCCATGACTGGGGAAGTTTGGCAATGATGCCTCCGGCAACAAACTTGTCCGGTAACACACAAGTGAAGTGCTCAAGCTCCCTGACAAGTGACTGTATCTCATGAGCCTGCTCCACAATGGAGCGGTCATCAACCATCTTATAGTCATAGAATTGTTCCATGACATACAGTTCACTGCCAGCATCGGAGACTCCAAATTTTCTCTCGAGTGCATCCCACATATCTTTGCCATTGCTAAATGACAGATATGAATCGACAATATTGTCGCCAAGGATGCTGATCAAAGCAGCCTTGAAAGTGGTATCAAGTTTTTGGAACGCCTCTTCCTGAGCGGGATTAAGTTCCCCCTCAGGTGCGCCATAGATGGTGTTATAACAGCTCATGGTCTGAAACCAGAGCACTGCTCTCGCACGCCATCGTTTGTAATTCACACATTCAAACACAGGTGGCTTCATAGAAGCAACAAAGCCACTCGGGGCAAATTGCCTGAAATAAGGTTTTTGGATTGTTGAATAATAGAGCAATTTACCAAGCGAATTATCCATAATAAACGCTAGATAAAACATGATTAGAATAATAGGCAATATACTAATCATGTGAAATAGCGAATACATATTAAGGCATATAACCAAACAAACTGCAAGGCATAAAACTTTGGATATGATCAGAACAAGATTGAGACAGAAGATATACACGGCAGTAGCAGAAGTGGAACCGCCGGCGTTAGAACCATCGTTGGCCATGTCGTCGAGGAAGAGGGTGCTGATGTCGGGGAAGAAGTCCTCGTCGGGGAAGACGTCGCTATCTGTGAGGGAGTCCGTGACGAAGCCAGTAGTCGCGCTCCCCAAAGACTCGAAGCAGCGGGGTCTCGGAGGCCTACTGTCCTGGCTCGCGGTGCACGCCGCAAGACGGGATGGGGAAGTTCTAGGTAGCGCAGATATACCATTCATGCGTGGCAAAATAAAGTTCGGCTCGGCGAGATTCCCGCAACCCGCGGCGCGCGCGCGTCGTGACGAGGCGAGGCGTGGTGAGCGAGGAGGAGGAGCGCGCGTGTGAAACACTCTCCTTCTCCTTCTTATCCTTTTACCAAGTGGTAGGAGAGCTCACCTTATAGGCTGGTTCAACTTTCACTCAACTAGCAATGTGGGACTAAACATTTGTCCCAGCTCTTGCCTTGCATGAATGGCCAAATGGGCCTCTGGGATTTTAGGAATTTATTGGTATATAATAAATGGGATGAGTCTATTTTAGACAAAAATTCCAACATCTCCTCCACACGAAAACTCTTTTTAGAATGCGCCTTTACATACAGAAGTCACATGTACCACTCATTTTTTCTTTAAGATTGGTGAGGCAGTATTGGACAACACATTGGCTGACGTCATACTGACATCATATTGAGACATAACTGAAACTTTGCTGAGAAAGATTGAAAGATATGAAACATTTGTGAAACATTTGTAAAACATTTTTAAACAGTAGAAGATGTTTCATAAGTTTCAGACATCTTTCACAAGTTTCATTTTATATTTCACAAATGTTTTCTGGGCACCACATGGAGCACTCCTCTATGTAGCAGCGCCTTTAGAAACGCCGGGTTCCTCCTCCAGACGCTTGTCGGCCTCGACACGATCTAGGGAGAGAAAATTTTGTGGTGAGTAATTATCCGGAGGAGATGCACAAGATTAGGTTAATTAAATTTCTTTTGAGAGCGGCGACCGGTTGTTGACCAAGGGGAGCGAGCCTTCCATGAATCTCAGCCCGCTTTGGTAGAGACGCCTCTTGTAGAGTTTTTCTGTAACTTTGTCGAGGTTGAGTATGTGATATTTGGAGGAACCAGACGATTCTAAAGACGCAGGTACATACCGGAGTGCCACGTCATGCTCATATCAGCATGACTCACTCATGTGTTGACCCATATTTAAAAATTATAAAATAATATACTCGGACCTCGACTCGAGGCATTTTCTCTACCCTTCTTACCCTGAAAAAACAGGGTCACCTTGTGTCCTTAAACCTATAACCATCTTTCGGCTAACCCTATTGCTCATGCGATTTGGGATCCTCATTTTGGTAGCTATTCTTCAATCCAGTGTCCTAATCCTTTCGAACTTGGGTCCATAAAATAGTGCTATTGTACAACCTGGGGAAAACTTATGAAACATGTAAGAAACTTTTGAAATATTTTATACTATTCACGGGCTGTTTTGCTGTTTCAATCATGTTTCGGTTTGGTTTCAATCCGTTTCAGCTAGTGACATCATCCATGTACAGGTCAGAAAAAGTTCAAATAGCTAGCGCATCAATCTCAAAGCGGGAATAGGCGATAGATGGGACTCCTGCATGTAAAGCCGTCTTAACTTTTTCTGCTATCTGTAGTGTTGTTTGTTTGAGATTCAGGAAAGAAGATGATCGTCGAATTCGAATTAAATATAGTTGGCAAACAGCTGCAATCCTAGCTAAACTGTGTTTTTCCCTAGTGCTGTTGTGCTGTAATCTACTACTAACTGATACTTCCTCATCTCACAATATAAGATGTTTTAGCTTTGTTAAGATGATGTATCTAGATATTCTATAGTAAGTTTGGAGAGACACTCTGAACTACACACTATCCAAACCTACACACTAAAAGGTGTATAAATATATTATATTCACAAAGTTAAAATATCTTATATTTTAAAACGAAGAGGAGTATTGTGTTGCTAAGAAAAAAAATCCATGACGGTCTTTATCTCCATCTTGCATGCATATGCCTGCACTGTGACGATACTCTGTTGATGGCTATCCATATATCGCTGGTGGCCAAGACGACAAGCTCCACCGCCCACTACCACACACCTCGGCGCCAAAAGAATCCATTCGCCACCTACACGCTCCCTTGCACGCACTCGCGTTGTGCATAGCTGAAAACTCGCAACACTACCCGGCAAGTCACACCGAACCCCGGGGACGCGCGACGTGGGCTCGCTGCATGTCTCGCTGTTTCCACGTTGCCACGCGCGTCTCCACGTCCCCCTCGTCGTCACCCCGCGCATAAATGCCGCACCACCTCGCCCTCCATAGCCATCCCATCGATCCTCCTGAGAGTTGTCTCAACGCAGCTAGCTAGCTAGCCATGGGTCTGAAGCGCAATGGTGGTGTGGTGTGGTGTCTCCTACTCGCGGGGCTCCTCCTGGTTGCCGCGGCAGCCGCGGAGGTGGAGACCAGGAGGGAGGATCTCGGGCGGTGCAAGAAGGATTGCGACTGGAAGGGTGGGCAGGTTATGCAGTGCAAGAAGCAGTGCCATGAGAGGTACGACCAGCAGGAAGATGAGGTCATGGAGGTGGAAGCCGGGCGTGAGCGTGACCCGAGAGCGGATCTCCGGCGGTGTAAGAAGTACTGCGAGTGGAAAGGCGGGCAGGTGACGCAGTGCAGGAAGCAGTGCCATGAGCGGTACGGAGAACAGAAGGATGGCGACAACCACGGCAGGCATGGAGACTGCAGCAGGCAGTGTGAGGGGCACGAGGAATGGTGGAGGAAGGAGCAGTGCATGAAGGAGTGCAGGCGCCAGCAGCAAGGGGAGGAGGATGGCGCCGACGTTGACAGCTACGCGGGCGGCCGCGGTGGCAGCTGCTACAGTCAGTGCCAGCACTACCATGACCAGTGGAAGAAGCACGCGTGCATGCAGGAATGCGGGCGCCGCCAAGGTGACGACGTCGACAGCGGCCACGGAGACAGGTGCAGCAGGCAGTGCCAGTACTACCATGGATGGAAGAAGCAAGAGTGCATGCAGTCCTGCATGCACCGGCAAGTGGAGGACGACGCCCAGGAAGAGAACCGCGGAGGCGAGTGCGAGTCCCGCTGCCGCCAACGGTGCCAGCAGTATCGTCGAGGACAGGGGAAGGAGAAATGCATGCAGGACTGCAAGCGCCGCCAGGAGAAGGAGCAGGAGCAGAAGCAGAAGGGAGGCGGGAGCAGCCACGGATCTGCAGGCGACAGCTGCCAGAAGGAATGCCAGCGCCATGGCCCGGAGTACGAGGGGAAGCAGTGCGTCCGAGACTGCGAGACTCGCCAACGCGGTGGCGGTGGAAGCGGCGCCGGTGGCCGCGGCCGGGAGGGTGACGAGCGCCAGCACGCTTGGGAGACAGTGGCGGGAGCCATCCTTCAGATGGTGTAACACGGCGGACGCCTAGATCTCCAGGACCCCCCCTCGCATGCATGATCTAGCTACTTCCCGTGCATGCTCGACCGATGTACGTGTCTACTACTTGGCATGCACGTGTGGAGAAGAATAAGTCGCCGTAGCTGTCGATCGCTCTCCGGCTGTGGAGAGCGCGCTCTTGTGAGTGAACTGGGACTGGAAGCTAAGCAGCCAACCATGGCTTGTGCATTAGGGACGTGTCATAAATAAAGTGAGCATGCTGTTCAACGAGTTTGTGTAATTTCACATAAACACCAGCAACAAGAACAAGGAACAATTGCTTTTATGGTCCTGTTGCATTTATCAATGACCTACTGGCTGGTAATACATTGTACACAAGCCTCCAAGCTCCCCCACCCACCCACCCAAACATACACACGCAAATGCACACGTAAAAAAGACCGGTAGTACACACCAAATATGTTTCAGGGGCGACCCTTCCGTCCAATTTAACAGTACTGTACATGAAAATAGAGTTGCCCAGCATATGTAACTGTTTTCCGCCTCCTTTTGAATCATGTTCGAGTTTGCACATTTTCCAAATTTACAGTTGATACACTACAGTACTGCACACGTAGCTACCGTACGTCTCTGGCTATTACCGTATTATTAGTAATCAGCCGTTTGCCAACTACAGTTGACCTACACATCAGGTCATGTGTGGTTACTGTGGTAGCAACAAGCCCGTCTGGCCTGAAGCTCTGAAGATTGAAGTGCTTCTTCCATGAGAAGTTTGTGACACAGGCTTCAGCATTCATGGTCACTGTTTGAGTCCACCGAGGAGGACGAGGGCGACGAGTCTGGAGAAGCATGATAGTGCACTTGAGCATGTTTTCGCGTCTGGTTCCTGAAGCTCTGAGCATGGTGCGGCCCGGCTTGGCAAGATAGGTGCGAGGAATGCTTCTTGTTGTGGCTTATGTTGGCGATAGCCGTTACAATCTCCATGATATTGGGGAGAAGACTTGACGAAATGGTGAGAAGTCCAGACACCTGCAAATGGTAGCATGGCAACTGGAAATTAAGCATGGCAACATTCGCCTGAAGCCAAAAAGTGCAACGGATTGTAGCTGTATAATGAAAAAAAGATAGTAAGAAATTGCTTGGTAGAAACAAATTCAATTTGGGGTAATCAAAGGAACCCTGTGCTCTAATATAAGTTAAAAGAGGCGCGTAGATGATTACAGTGCCGTGCCGGATGTCATACTGCAACCATAGAGCATAGGATAGTACGAAGGCGAGAAAGAGTTTTCGGATATTCAACCTTGATTAGTCCGCCAACATTACCTTGATTAGTCCGCCAACATTACAAGTTAAAAAAGAGTTTTCGGATATTCAACCATAGAAATATTACTTCACCAATGAAATAATTACCTAACAAGAAACATAAATTCATTGAAGCAAACACGATCTTTTCTTCAATACATTGCCCTGCAAACACGATCTTTGGCAAAGAAAACATTTTCTTTTAGTCCAAGGATGTTGCCACCCTTATGAAGACTTTGCAAAGTTCTCATATTGACATGGGCTAGACTGCGATGCCATAACCAGCCCGCGTCGGCCTTTCTAAATAGGCACATCAGACCTGCAGTGGTTTTCCCGAAAAGTCCACCACATGCAAGTTATTTTCGACATGCCCAACAAAAGCGACCTTTAGAGACTTGCTCCACAAGAGTACCACTAAATCGTCATCAGTAAAAACTGCAAAGCCTATCTTACCAAGGGCACGAACAGAAAATAACTTGTAGCCGAGGGTCTCAACAAGCATGACGTCTACGAGGGAGATATCGTGGGCAACCACAACCTTTCCAAGACCCAATACCTTAGACTTCGATTTATCACCTTAGAAGATGGTTGTTTGATCATGATGAGGCCTCATCTCCGTGATGATCTCTTTGCTTCCGGTCATATGACTTGTGCATCCACTATCGAGCACCTATTTAGATCCACCAGAAGCATAGCCCTGCAAAAAAAATTACTTCTTGATTTTAGGTACCCATTTTTAATGGGTCCTCTCATGTTAGTAAAAAGGGTCTTTGGAACCCAAATAGACCAAGAAATATGATCATCAAAATAACCAACATAAATAGCATAGTTATCACCATAATAATCACAAAACAACTCATAATTAGGATTGTTAGTCCCTTCAAAACCAATATAATCAGTTTTATCTTTTGTGATGTTCTTCTCAGTGGTGCTTGTCTTTGCTTGAGAATTCTTGGTCTTTTTCTTCTTGTTCTTCTTCTTCTTGGACTTGGAGACATAGCCAAGTCCCGCTTTTCCATAATTTGTCCTTTGCTTGCTAAGGACCTCCTCTAGAACTTCCTTACCTTTGGGAGTAGATGCCTTGGCAAGCTCATCTTTCAACCTAGAATTTTCTTCAAGAACTTCTTCACGAGCACATGTTGATGTAGAAGTGCTAGGAATATCATATTTGGTCAATTGATTTTGGAGCTGATCATGAGACTCATTGAGAATAGAGTATACACTTTCCAAAGCCTTCTGAGCAATGTCAAGCTTCTCCAATTTCTCTAAGATTCTAGCATGAGTAGCCCCAAATTCAACTTTTTCCTTTTTTAATTTCTTTGCCTTGGCTACTGCTGACATGGTTATACCCCACAGGTACACAACATTAGCATATCTGGTCCAGCCCAAGGTAGGCCCACAACAAGATATGCGGCCTGCGGAGATTTCGGGTGGCCCATGACGTCTTCGGATCCTTGGAGAGAAAGACTAGAATAGATAGAATTTTGAAGGAAACAAACCCTAATTTGTAACCGACTTGACCTATGCCCGAGACCTGCCTATCTATATAAAGGCTAGGAGGGCACGACGAGGACGGAGCTTCAACTCACCTCATACACACCTCACGCCAGATTGCATCTGCGCACCCCTGTAATCTTCGGTTCAGCCGTAATCAAGAGCAGACAAGCAGGAGTAGGGTTTTCCCTCCGGGAGCCTGAACCTGGGTAAACCTTGTGTCCCCGTGTTGCTTGTCTGTTAACCGTTCCGTGATCTCCAGCATCCCCATCTTCTCCAAAACCCAAGTCCATAACGATTGGCATTGACGAGATCGAACCTCGTCAATTGGCGTCGTTTGTGGGAATCAGGGGCGCTGATTGTGCGATCGTGACGGTTCCATCCGAAGCGATCTACAACTCCTCGATGATGGAGAGCCACCTCCACTTCGGCACCTTCGACTTCACTACCCACTCGCCAGCCACGAGGAGGGATTTCAAGTCTGTCGGTGACGGGCTCGAGATGCTTTTCGGGAGTTTCTGCTTCCAAGTGGGGCAGACCGACACTCTCTGCCTCCCAGAACGGGTGCCACCGCCCTCCATCAGTCCCGCTTCGTGGGTCCCACCCATCGGCGCGCTACGCACGTCGATGCTGACATCTGAGTCATACGACAGCAGTAGCTGCAACTCAGATCTATGTGGCCCTCCCTCGGATGAAGGAACCTACGGTTCCGGATCCGAAAGCTGTGGCAGCAGCAATCCAGTCTGCGGACGCTACCAATGTGTTGTGGTCATCCAGAACAAATCGGATCTGCCACCAGGTTCGAGTGCAGCAAATCCACCGCCCAACCCACCCCTCAACCCGCAAGCCGGGAACGGAGGAAACGGGGGGATCCGCCTCTCAGGCCCAACGAAGGCGACGCTAACGCCTACCAGAAGATCAACCTCAATGAGGAAGGATGGCGCCAGGCACGCTAAGCCGTGGCGGGCAACATGATCCTACCTGTGAATGCTTCACGGGATCTGTTGATGGCATACCATCTCCTCCTCATCGGTGAGCATAACCGGCAGGTAAAACTGCAGGAGGAGCTCGACAAACGCAAGCAGGCGGCTGCGGAGTCTAGTGCGCGGTGAGCTGTGCTCTCCGCCACTGGTGGCTCCAGTTCGCACGGCAACCATGCCAACAAACATTGCTCTCGCATAGAGCACATGGACCCCGCCGCACGACGCGAGGTCACCAGAACCCTCAGCACGTCCTTCATGGCGCTGGACGCCAACGGCAACGTCACGCCAAAAACGCCACAGGCTACGATCATGGCAGCCACCACCTATCTCGTGTCCCATCCGCCTCTAGCGAATGACCCGAAGAGTGCCGTGCACAAGTCCGCACTAGCAGGCCTCGGACTTGCCGGAGCTGCGCTCCACAACGAAGCTCTTGCATGAAGAAAGCTACTGTCAGGTTCAACTACAGTCCTACTCCCTCATCCGAAGAAGATGAGCACGACCTGCCCCGACGTCGTAGGAGCCCGCGATGCTGCAGCAGCGACTACGACGCTCGAAACGACCTCACCCAACGCAAGATAGACAAGGCACGTGCCAAGCGCGTGTGCTCGACCGAATCTGATGAAGAAGACGATGGAGAACTATGCGGAGCCAGATGCTTCAGCAGATCCGTTCGGCAAATGTGGATGCCAAAAAATTTCAAGCTCCCTTCGGAAACTCCGAAGTTCGACGGGATGCAGGACCCGAAGGCCTGGCTCAGCGACCACCTCTCATCCATCAAGCTGCACGGTGGCAACAGGAACACCGCTCTACAATGCCTTCAGCTGCAGCTAACAAGCGCAACTCGGATCTGGCTTAGCAGCTTCTCCTCATGGTCCATCCGAAGCTGGGAAGAGCTGACGTATAGTTTCATCCGAAACTTCAAGGGAACCAGCAAGAGGCCAGCCTCGATCGAGGAACTGCGGGCCTGCACCCAGCGAACGGGCGAGTCCATTCGCTCGTACATACTATACCGGTCCAACATCAAGAATTCCGCCGCGCACATTTCTGAGGAAAGAACAATCGATGCCTTCAAAGATGGCGTCAAGCGTCCGGACGTCAAGGAAGAACTTGGGTGTGTAAAGCCCAAGACGCTCGACCACCTCATGGACATCGCCAACCGATGGGCGGATGACGAGGATTCCCTCCACCGAACGCATTCGAATGACGATGACGATTACGGCCGAAGGCGAGAACGCTGCAGCAAACAAAGATCACGCGTCTATGACGATCGCGACGGAGTCGATATGGTTGTGGCTGGCTATGCCGACCACCGCAACGACAACAACCGCAGGAGCGGATACTGCGGAGGCAACTTCTGCGATGGAGGACGACCCACACAGACGTGGCAACGTCGCAACCGTGACGACGAGCCCTCGGCATATGACAAGTTGTCTGGTCCTTGCACCATCCACTTCTACATCGACAAGCAAGATGGCAAGAAGAAGGCCAGCCACATGCTAAAGGACTGCCACGACTTTTAGAAGCTCAGCGAGGGCCTCACCCAGATGCGACGCCATATCTTAAACCCTGGGTTTGGAACCGCACCTGCAGCAGGTGACATCGCCCATGGAGCTCCTCCACCTCCACCCATTGGACCTTCGAATCCAGCAATCGCACCTGCGCCAAACAACAGCCTGGGAGGGTACCTGGCGCCAAAGGGGTCCCTGATGATCCAGAAGGGGCACCCAACAAACAGGGTGCAAAGAAGGTCACCCGCCAAGTTATTCTGGCCGTGACCAATCCGCCTGCCATCCCTGAGTACCTCAGTGGCTTGGAGTCTTGCATCACGTTCGATCGTTCAGATCACCCCCCGCCAGATCCCTTGCCCAGGTCATGCTGCCCTAGTGCTCGAGGCGCAGATCAGAGGGTTTGAAATGAGCCGTGTCTTCATGGACGGCGGCAGCGGCATCAACCTGATGTTCGCCAGCACCCTCGCGGCAATGCAGATCCCGCTGTGCATCCTGGAACAATCCGACACAACGTTCCACGGCATAGTCCCAGGGAAGGGCATATATCCCCTGGGAAAGATATGTCTTGACGTCATATTCGGCCAACCTGAAAACTTCAGGCGCGAGTGGCTGGAGTTCGAAGTGGTGGACTGGCCATCACAGTACCACGCCATCCTTGGGAGCGTGGCATTCGCAATATTCCTGACAGTACCACACTACGCGTACCTACTACTGAAGATGCCAGGACCCAGGTGAGTCATCACCATCCAGGGAAGCTTCACCCGATCCGATCACTGTGATAGAGACTTCAACATAATCTCCCAGTCGTTCGGCATGCAGGAGGAGCTCACGAGGCTTCGAGAGGTGACAGACAACGGGGCACCCCCAGTCTCTAGGCAAAACGCACCGACATGTCATTTGACCCCACGGTCAACAAAAAAAGGTGCAGGTCCACCCGACGGACGCCTCCAAGACGGCGCTGATCGCCAACGACCTCAGCCCCGCATAGGAAAGCGCGCTCGTCGAATTCCTCCGTGAGCACTGGGAAATCTTCGCCTGGTGTCCTATGGACATGCCAGGAGTTCCCAGGGAATTCGCTGAGCATGCACTCAACGTGTTTCGGACACGAATCTCGTTAAACAGTCCATCTGATGATTGTCCGAACCAAGAGCCAAAGCCGTTGGAAGCAAAGTCAATAGACTGCTCGACGCCAACTTCATCCGGGGAATCAAGGAGAGCGAGTGGCTGGCCAACACCGTGTTGGTCCCCAAAAAGGACACGGATGTGCGTAGACTTCACATCACTCAACAAATACTGTCCCAAGGACCACTTCCCTCTACTACAGATCGATCCGATCATCGATTCGACTGCAGGATGCGAGAAACTCTCCTTCCTTGACGCCTACTCAGTCTACAACCAGATTCGACTGAAGGTCGAAGACCAGGAGAAAACAATGTTTATCACGCCGTTCGGAGTATTCTATTACAACAAGATGCCCTTCGGGCTGAAGAAAGCAGGAGCCACGTACCATAGGTGCATGCAGGCGTGCCTGAAAAACCAGATCGGTCGTAACATTCAAGTCAATGTCGACGACATAGTAATCAAGACCAGGAAAGCCAAGACACTGATCGATGATATCCGCGAGACGTTCGATAACCTTAATCACTATAAGATCAAGCTGAACCTAGAAAAGTGCGCCTTCAACATCCCATCTGGCCAATTACTCGGCTACTTCATCTCCCAGCGAGGGATCGAGGCGAACCCGAAGAAAATCCGAGCCATACTGACCATGGATAAGCCGAAGAATCTCAAGGGTGTAAAACAACTAGCTGGGCGCATCGCGGCGCTGAGCAGGTTCATCAGTCGCATGGGTGAGAAGGCCCTGCCTTTCTACCAGCTGTTGCGCAAAGCGGACATGTTTGAGTGGACACCCGAAGCAGACGACGCATTTGAAGACCTCAAGCGGCTACTCTCCACCTCGTCTGTCCTGGTCACACCAAAGGAGCGCGAGCCTCTGCTACTATACATCGCAGCCACGCATCAGGTGGTAAGCACCATAATCGTGGTCGAATGACCCGAAGATGGCAAGACTCATGGGGTCCAACGCCTAATTTACTACCTCAGCGAGGTACTAACCCCACCAATGCAGAGGTACCCTCACTACCAGAAGCTCGCCTACGGCGTATTCATGACGGCTCGTCGGCTGAGCCACTACTTCCAGGAGCATCAGATAATGGTCGTCAACGAGGCGCCACTGTCCAACATCCTGAACAACCCTGAGGCCACGGGACGCGTAGCCTTGTGGGGCATCGAGCTATCCCCTCTAGACATAGTCTATGAGCGGCGTAAGGCCATCAAATCTCAAGTCCTCCCTGACTTCCTCGTCCACTGGCTGGAACTCCAGCAGCCGGACACTTCGGACATGACGCAATCATGGACGATGCACTTCGACGGCTCCAAGCGCGAGGCCGGAGCAGGAGCCGGCGTCATACTGACGTCCCCTCAAGGCGACAAGATGAAATACGTCCTTCGGATGAAATTTCGCGCCTCCAACAACGAGGCCGAATACAAGGCCCTCATCCATGGTATGAGGATGGCCAAGATCTGTGGTGCAATGCGCTTAGTCATCTACGATGACTCGAACCTTGTCGTCCAACAGACGATGAACGAGTGCGACGCTCATAGCGCCAATATGATTGTGTACCATGCTCTCTACAACTCACTCGAAGGGGACTTTGATGGCTGTGAGCTTCAGCACATCGGAAGGGAAAGCAACGAGGAAGCTGATAGACTCGCCAACATCGGCTCCACCTACGCACGGGTGCCACCAGGTGTGTTCCTCGAACAAATCTATGTATCCTCTATCAAAAGGAAATTCCCCAAGGGATCACCCGAAGAAGCAGAGCACTCGGGGGCTGCGCCACCCGAAGGACATAAAGGACCCGAAAAGCTCGATACCGAGGCTGAGCTGGTCAGCCTGGTGCAGGTCATGGCGATTGAAGAGACATGGACACAGCTGTACCTTTGGTTAACAAAGAACTGCTCGATGACCCGACAGATGCCCGGCGCATATCTCGCCGGTCCAAGGCCTTCACCATCATCAATGGCGAGCTGTACAAGCGCAGCATTTCGGGTGTACTCCAACGGTGCGTCACCATCGGTGACGGGAAAACCATCCTTCAAGACATCCACGAGGGCATATGCGGCCATCATGCAGGAAGCCGCGCACTAGTCGCCAAAGCTCTAAAAGCTGGATTTTATTGGCCAACAGCCATGAACGATGCCAAAGACCTCGTCCAACGGTGCAATGCCTGCGAGAGGTATGCGGACAAGCCACACGCACCAGGATCCGATCTAAGGCCCATACCATTGGCCTGGCCCTTCGCCCAATGGGGCCTCGACATGATTGGTAAACTTCCCAAATCATCGAAAGGAAGCCGCATCTACCTCCTGGTCGCAGTCGACAAGTTCACCAAGTGGATCGAGGTCATGCCCGTCACCAACCAAAGCAGGAAAACTGCCATCAAATTCTTCGAGTCCATAGTGTATAGGTTCGGTGTGCCACACAACATCATCACGGACAACGGCTCGAACTTCATCTCGAAGGAATTCTAGGACTTCTGCGAGGGCCTCGGCATCAACATATCATACGCCTCTGTGGCGCACCCGCAGACCAACGGACAGGTCGAAAAGGCCAATGGCCTCATAGGAAGCGGCATAAAGAAACGCCTGCTATGCCCACTTGAAAGGCTCGCAGGAGCCTGGGTGGAGGAACTACCATCCATACTCTGGAGCTTGCGTACAACGCCAATCAGTTCAACCGGCTACACACCCTTCTTTATGGTGCACGGAGCCGAAGCGGTGCTACCTGCAGAAGTACGCCACAAGGTCCCGCGGGTTGTTGCCTACAGCGAAGCCGAATCATCGGCTATACTCGATGACATCGTCGACACACTCGACGAAGCACGCGACATCGCCGCGGCTCGCTCAATGGTCTACCACCAGAGCCTCCGCAACTACCATATCCGCCGGTTGTGCCCAAGGTCCTTCGTCGAAGGAGACCTCATCCTACGACTCAAGCTAGAGCGGCCGAAGAAGCTCGAGTCACCCTGGGAAGGACCCTACATCGTCACCGATGTCATCCCAAGTGGTGCCTACCGCATCATGGACGTCAAGTCAGGAGTCGAATACTCCAACCCATGGAACATCGCACAACTGTGACGCTTCTACCCCTAGCTACCTCTTTACTTTCAATAAGGCTACTCAGTCAAGGCTACTCATCCGAACAATGTACCTCCTCATTACGATATGAATAAAAGCTAAGTTCCTCGGCCGAAATTTCTTTTTACCCGCACTACTTTTCACTATAACACGCTCGGGGGCTACGCCTCACCTCCCGACTTTGTTGACTGAGAACAACGTGTGCAACCTGAGTAGCTGACCACGCCAGGCTAACGAAAAGGACATGCACATAACAAAGCACAACGTGCTAATACAAATATACTTTACAAATGGCACAACAAGCCCACTCGAATATATACAAATTTTACATCAATCTATTTTCTTTATAGGGTCTGCCTATTCTGGAGAATCACACTTGCCCGATGCTCGAAAAGATCCACGATCTCTTTGGCATACTGCCTAACAGCCGCATAATGTGGGCGCATATCCCAGAGACTACCATCTGGTCGAAGGGGTGGCCAGTCGCCACCGCCACGAGATCGACATCATGGAGATGCAGCCGAACAAGCGAAAGAGCGGCTTTCACCCCGGCAACTAGCTGACACCGCACCAACTCCTTGACGTGGCCCACATCCCGAAACTTTGCCAGCAGACCCCAAAGGTTGGGAAGTGCCTCATCCAGGGGAAACATGACGGCCCAAATGGAATCCAGGGAAATCCTCGCCTGCCTTAGCACCCGAGAAACCTGATGCACGTGATCTTGCACTGTCGCAAGGAAGATGGCCGATCACGATCCATCCACAAGAAGCCGCCAACCTCTAAGTCATGTTGGGTTAGGCAATTAATCCGAACTGCAACGCGCTCCTTCTCTTTCCTCGGAACGAGATTGATGCCTGCACCAAGTACATAATAAGATGACACGCAAACAAGACGCATCCGAAAAGAACGGTAGTTAGGGAAGACTTACATTGCAGTTGCTCGCTCATCTGCCACAGCTCCCCCATCAAAAACTCCTCCCTGGTAGTGGCCCGCTCAGCTTTCGACTTCCATACATCCGCGTGGCCCCAAGGCCAAGGATATCCTTCTCTAGGCTGCGGACACGGTCGCGAAGGAACGTGAGCAGTGTAGCACCCCGGGTAAATCCACTACTAGAAAATCGCGTGTTATTTTTATTCATGCATCATCATGACATCATCATGCATATCTTGCCTAGAAATATTTTCAGAAAAACCATATTTTGTCTTCTATATTATATCTCTTCTTTTATTCAAATTATACTTCTTGATATTTTAATTATGAGAAACTATTTACAAAGTGTTTTCTAAATATAAAAATAGAAAATAGACACTATTCTAAATAATAATAATAATTAACACCTAGACCTAAACCGGCCAGGCCCAAAAGGCCCAGCCGGCTGAACCTAGACAAACTATCCCTGCCCAAACCCTAGCTTCCACCCTCACACCTCACCCCCCGCCGCCACCTAACCTAACCAAACCACCACACCGAACCCAAACCACCTGAACCTAACCCTACCCAACCTGACGCACCCAGCGACCACACCAACACACCACGCTTGGCCCCACATCCACATCGCGTCCACCCCGTCACCCATGCTTCCGTCCCCGTCACGAACCCCACCTCGAGTCCCCAAACTCGCCTCGCTTCCCAGTCCGGCGCCAGGAACCCCGCCCCTCTCCTCTGCATCCTCCAGCCGCCGCCCAACGCCTCCCGAGCTTGCCATGCGGCCCTTCCTCGCCGCCAGAGCATGCTTCCCGTCCGCCGTCCTTCCCCCATTGGGCGCCGCCCCATACCCTACCTCCTCTCCCGTCGGCTGCCTGCAGGAGCTCCCCGCCATCCAGCAGCGCCGCCCGCTGCCGGACCGCCCCGTCCCGCGACCTCTTCGCATCTTGTTCGTCCCCCGGCCGCCTCTGTAGCGCCATGTCATCCCCGGCCCTGTCCTCACCTCCGCATGCTCTCCGGGTCGCCCAGCTCGGCACCACGAGCTCCCCAGCGGCCTCCTCTTGCACCTCCGACCGTGTGCTCGTCGCCGCGTAGTCCGCGGCCTCCTCTCTCCGTCCTGACCATCTTCCCCGACCCCGCCCCCGAGCACATCATGGCCACCTCCTGGCTCCGGTGTGGTTTCATCTGAATGGCGCCCAATCCCGTTGTCTCCTTGTTCTGTTGTTTTTCTAGAACTCTCGTGCTAATTCCTTTTTAGTGTTAGCTCTCTCCACGGAAGTGTAATGCTTGATGGAGTCTATGTGTCGATGTTGATCCATGTTCTCCGAGGAAAGAGGTGGTGTTGGTACTGAGCGGGTGTGTTATGATGATAAGAAGATGGTGTTGCATGTCAAGAGACCAAGACCGACACGATACGAGACCCGAAGGCCTATGCAAGGCCACCGGCGCCGGACCCTCAAGATCTTCTTCACGGAACGCTAAGAACCCTGAGACCTCAGATCCGAAGACCGATCCCGGCGTCCGAACCCGAACCCCTTCGAACCCCCAAGATCGCCGAGACCCCTAATGTGTGATCCCTTTTCCCGAGATCCCTATATTTTTCTAATATATATAATATATTTGTTGCATATTAAATTGTACATGCTTGCATACATCTTTGTGTTGGGGGCATTATGCCAATTCATCTCATAATTAAATATGGAGTCTATATGCGGGATATCTTTGTCTTATTCCGGACTTCATTTAAATTGGCATAGCGAACCGAAGCCATGTTTGGTCTTGCTAATCCAACATTTAATTTGCGGGGTAGATAAATAACTTGAACCGTCTAATTAAATGTCGGGACCCCGGTTCCGCTTAATATGATCTAACTGCATAGCATCCTTTGCCATGTCATGCATCATACATGCATCATGCCCGATCTTCTGCCGTTGTATTAAATAGTGCATCCGGTGTTTCTTCTAGTGCTTTGCTTCTTCACGGATTAGGCCGATGAGTTGATGCGAGTGACGCCCGTTCTTCGGATGAACCTTCGGCAATGTTTTTCAAGCGAGCAATCTCCCCCTTTCTACCTATCTTACTTTTATAGTATTTATTCCCCCCTGTTGACCTATTGCTATCTGTGTTGCGATGCTCTAGTTTTCGTACCCGTGATATCCCTTGCAGCCTTATATTGCCTTGGACACATCCTATTACCTGTTGTTTGGTAGATAGTTGGACTTGCGCGTCGTAGTCTCTTGCTCAAGTGCTGTTGCGTGTCGTCCAGTACCACAGTTGTTGGAGTATTGCCGCATGTTTAATGTTGGAGGTGATCATGGCTTTAATTATTGTTTAATAACTAAAATTGAAGTAGGTAAATGCAGAGGCACCGGGGGGTAATAGACAATATTTGGTTTTTAACCGCTCACTGGTGTCCCGTAGGACCCCGAGTTCTTGACACCTGTTCCGAGATCGAGCGCGCTAACCACAGGTGGGGTGTGTGGGCACCCCCATTGATTTAGTACCTGATTTCAAGTACTGTACTGGGGGCCACAAGTAGTTTGGGGCTTTATTACTATCCTGTACTTATGCCATGCTTTACTGCTTTATTTACGATTGTGCGAGGAGCACCTGTACTGTTTTGGAAGCGGAGTGTTTTCGCGGTATCGACAAGCCCAGTCACATTTTCGGGTTCCCGGTCGTTTACAGCCACTGACGCAAACCCTGGGTCCGTTTCGGAGCCGGCCAACTTCGTTGCGGGTAGCTTAATGGGGTGGCCCCCCGTGCTTGCTTTGGGTCTGGGAAACGTCGTGTCCGAAACCCCGTCGACATACCGTTGGGTGTATGTTTTGTGATCTTGTACCTACCTGATCTGACAACAAGGGTGTAGGTGTGTGTGGGAACTTTGGTGCACCCCTGCAGGGTTAAATCTTTTCGAGAAGCCGTGTCCGCGGTTATGGACGACTTGGAGCACAGTTCTCGATCATAGACAACTATAACTAAAGTTTACTACTATAATTTGACTTGTATCCGATATGACTAGTAATCAGCTTCACTGCAACGGAATGGCTAAATAAAAGTACCAACGACTGCTGGGTTTGGGGATATCTCATGCTAATTGTATCTGACTAGTAAGTGTTGCAACTACAACGGAATGGTTAACTAAAAGTGCCCACTGCTTATTCTATCAGGATGACTCATGCTATCTATATTTGACTAGTAATTGCCGCCACTACAACGGAATGAATAAAACTGCCAACTGTGTGAGTTCCTCGGTTGACTTCCTCGTTTGGTCTCGAGGGGGAAATACCAGGATGGGTATGTTTGGTGGTAGCATCAGGTTGGTTCCGAATAGGTCTTTCTTATCCCTCTCGGATAGCCGACAGTTATATAGAGTCTCTATAGGTTGTTCTAGTGCATGTTGCGCTGCCGCTTCAGTCCACCATACCTATGTAGGCGAGGACCGCCGAATTCTAGCCTCGCCGTGTACTGGCCTCAGTACTGACCGCTCTCTCTTTTTCCTTTGCCCTTTATCGGCACCCCTTTTGATTAAGCAGGTTTTGAGATCAACGTCGTTAGCAGGGTTACCCTTCCGGCTTGGCCTGGGCAGGGTTATGGACGCCATTGGTTATTCTTCAGGGCTCTTAGCTCAATTTGCATCTTGTCCGTACTCGGACGCTATATCGTTTTAAAGGTGATTTGGATCTTTGTATTGTATATCTGTATTCTTGACTCTTTGAGTCGTTGTTGTATATATATATGTTTTGTGGGTTCCATCGAGGACTATTGCGTAATGATATTACTTCGTTTTCCACCCGCACGAAAGTGCCTGGTGGGCACCTTTGAATCGTTTCTATGCGGGTTTGGCGGGAAGCGCTAAAACTTGCATAGGGCCGATTCCGAGGGTGTTACAGAGTGGTATCAGAGCTCAGCAGTTGCGATACCCCACAAGTCCAGCCTGTAGGATAACCTAGCTAACGGCCGAAGTAGAGTGTCAAAACTATTTTTGAAAAATCGGTTGGATAGTTCTGATTAGGTCTGATTTTACTCCTTACCCCTCTGCTGCTCTCCTCTCACATCTGCGTGTTTTGAATCCGCTCTCTTCTCTCTCTTCAAGTCCAGGATTTCTCGTGGTTGGGTTCCATCGTACCTTCAGGGTTTCGCTTCCTCCTTTGGTAACGGTGTTGCTACATCTGGTCTTCATGCTATCCGAGGAATCCTTCGTCTGGTGGACTTCTCTTCGTTCCTTCTCGTGCCTTCCGGTGTTTTCTGACGCGACGACATCATCTACGCCAGATCCGATGCAGAGTCTGCATCACTCCTTTGTTTCTGAACCTCGATTGTCAAGATCTTCAGTCTGATTCCGAGAATGGTTGCACGCTTTTCTACTGATTGTGCAGAGTAATAGTTTGGGTACGTGATGGACTGGCCCCCATGCCGACTACTCACTCTATTCGCTTGTGTACATTGAAGTGGATGAGAATGCATCGGTTCTCTCTTTCTATCAGAGTTAGAGGTGGCTTTATTTGTTGATACCTCTAGCTTCGACCTTTTGTTCCCGGAGTGTTCTCTCGACGATCACGGACAACGACCTCTTGTTAGTGGTGTCGCGAGGATCTACACGATGCAAGAAGATTCAGATTGCCGCCCTTCTTCCCGGTACCATGAGGCGGATCTCGAGGGCGAGATCCATTGTTAGTGGTGTCGAATTGTAGCACCCCGGGTAAATCCACTACTAGAAAATCGCGTGTTATTTTTATTCATGCATCATCATGACATCATCATGCATATCTTGCCTAGAAATATTTTCAGAAAAACCATATTTTCTCTTCTATATTATATCTCTTCTTTTATTCAAATTATACTTCTTGATATTTTAATTATGAGAAACTATTTACAAAGTGTTTTCTAAATATAAAAATAGAAAATAGACACTATTCTAAATAATAATAATAATTAACACCTAGACCTAAACCGGCCAGGCCCAAAAGGCCCAGCCGGCTGAACCTAGACAAACTATCCCTGCCCAAACCCTAGCTTCCACCCTCACACCTCACCCCCCGCCGCCACCTAACCTAACCTAACCACCAGACCGAACCCAAACCACCTAAACCTAACCCTACCCAACCCGATGCACCCAGCGACCACACCAACACACCACGCTTGTCCCCACATCCACATCGCGTCCACCCCGTCACCCATGCTTCCGTCCCCGTCACGAACCCCACCTCGAGTCCCCAAACTCGCCTCGCTTCCCAGTCCGCCGCCAGGAACCCCGCCCCTCTCCTCTGCATCCTCCAGCCGCCGCCCAACGCCTCCCGAGCTTGCCATGCGGCCCTTCCTCGCCGCCAGAGCATGCTTCCCGTCCGCCGTCCTTCCCCCATTGGGCGTCGCCCCATACCCTACCTCCTCTCCCGTCGGCTGCCTGCAGGAGCTCCCCGCCATCCAGCAGCGTCGCCCGCTGCCGGACCGCCCCGTCCCGCGACCTCTTCGCATCTTGTTCGTCCCCCGGCCGCCTCTGTAGCGCCATGTCGTCCCCGGCCCTGTCCTCACCTCCGCATGCTCTCCGGGTCGCCCAGCTCGGCACCACGAGCTCCCCAGCGGCCTCCTCTTGCACCTCCGCCCGTGTGCTCGTCGCCGCGTAGTCCACGGCCTCCTCTCTCCGTCCTGACCATCTTCCCCGACCCCGCCCCCGAGCACATCATGGCCACCTCCTGGCTCCGGTGTGGTTTCATCTGAATGGCGCCCAAGCCCGTTGTGTCCTTGTTCTGTTGTTTTTCTAGAACGCTCGTGCTAATTCCTTTTTAGTGCTAGCTCTCTCCGCGGAAGTGTAATGCTTGATGGAGTCTATGTGTCGATGTTGATCTATGTTCTCCGAGGAAAGTGGTGGTGTTGGTACTGAGCGGGTGTGTTATGATGATAAGAAGATGGTGTTGCATGTCAAGAGACCAAGACCGACACGATACAAGACCCGAAGGCCTATGCAAGGCCACCGGCGCCGGACCCTCAAGATCTTCTTCACGGAACGCTAAGAACCCTGAGACCTCAGATCCGAAGACCGATCCCGGCGTCCGAACCCGAACCCCTTCGAACCCCCAAGATCGCCGAGACCCCTAATGTGTGATACCTTTTCCCGAGATCCCTATATTTTTCTAATATATATAATATATTTGTTTCATATTAAATTGTACGTGCTTGCATACATCTTTGTGTTGGGGGCATTATGCCAATTCATCTCATAATTAAATATGGAGTCTATATGCGGGATATCTTTGTCTTATTCCGGACTTCATTTAAATTGGCATAGCGAACCGAAGCCATGTTTGGTCTTGCTAATCCAACATTTAATTTGCGGGGTAGATAAATAACTTGAACCGTCTAATTAAATGTCGGGACCCCGGTTCCACTTAATATGATCTAACTGCATAGCATCCTTTGCCATGTCATGCATCATACATGCATCATGCCCGATCTTCTGCCGTTGTATTAAATAGTGCATCCCGTGTTTCTTCTAGTGCTTTGCTTCTTCACGGATTAGGCCGATGAGTTGATGCGAGTGACGCCCGTTCTTCGGATGAACCTTCGGCAATGTTTTTCAGGCGAGCAATCTCCCCCTTTCTACCTATCTTACTTTTATAGTATTTATTCCCCCCTGTTGACCTATTGCTATCTGTGTTGCGATGCTCTAGTTTTCGTACCCGTGATATCCCTTGCAGCCTTATATTGCCTTGGACACATCCTATTACCTGTTGTTTGGTAGATAGTTGGACTTGCGCGTCGTAGTCGCTTGCTCAAGTGCTGTTGCGTGTTGTCCAGTACCACAGTTGTTGGAGTATTGCCACATGTTTAATGTTGGAGATGATCATGGCTTTAATTATTGTTTAATAACTAAAATTGAAGTAGGTAAATGCAGAGGCACCGGTGGGTAATAGACAATATTTGGTTTTTAACCGCTCACTGGTGTCCCGTAGGACCCCGAGTTCTTGACACCTGTTCCGAGATCGAGCGCGCTAACCACAGGTGGGGTGTGTGGGCACCCCCATCGATTTAGTACCTGATTTCAAGTACTGTACTGGGGGCCACAAGTAGTTTGGGGCTTTATTACTATCCTGTACTTATGCCATGCTTTACTGTTTTATTTACAATTGTGCGAGGAGCACCTGTACTGTTTTGTAAGCGGAGTGTTTTCGTGGTATCGACAAGCCCAGTCACATTTTCGGGTTCCCGGTCGTTTACAGCCACTGACGCAAACCCTGGGTCCGTTTCGGAGCCGGCCAACTTCGTTGTGGGTAGCTTAATGGGGTGGCCCCCCGTGCTTGCTTTGGGTCTGGGAAACGTCGTGTCCGAAACCCCGTCGACATACCGTTGGGTGTATGTTTTGTGATCTTGTACCTACCTGATCTGACAACAAGGGTGTAGGTGCGTGTGGGAACTTTGGTGCACCCCTGCAGGGTTAAATCTTTTCGAGAAGCCGTGTCCGCGGTTATGGACGACTTGGAGAACAGTTCTCGATCATAGACAACTATAACTAAAGTTTACTGCTATAATTTGACTTGTATCCGATATGACTAGTAATCAGCTTCACTGCAACGGAATGGCTAAATAAAAGTACCAACGACTGCTGGGTTTGGGGATATCTCATGCTAATTGTATCTGACTAGTAAGTGTTGCAACTACAACGGAATGGTTAACTAAAAGTGCCCACTGCTTATTCTATCAGGATGACTCATGCTATCTATATTTGACTAGTAATTGCCGCCACTACAACGGAATGAATAAAACTGCCAACTGTGTGAGTTCCTCGGTTGACTTCCTCGTTTGGTCTCGAGGGGGAAATACCAGGATGGGTATGTTTGGTGGTAGCATTAGGTTGGTTCCGAATAGGTCTTTCTTATCCCTCTCGGATAGCCGACAGTTATATCGAGTCTCTATAGGTTGTTCTAGTGCATGCTGCGCTGCCGCTTCAGTCCACCATACCTATGTAGGCGAGGACCGCCGAATTCTAGCCTCGCCGTGTACTGGCCTTAGTACTGACCGCTCTCTCTTTTTCCTTTGCCCTTTGTCGGCACCCCTTTTGTTTAAGCAGGTTTTGAGATCAACGTCGTTAGCAGGGTTACCCTTCCGGCTTGGCCTGGGCAGGGTTATGGACGCCATTGGTTATTCTTCAGGGCTCTTAGCTCAATTTGCATCTTGTCCGTACTCGGACGCTATATCGTTTTAAAGGTGATTTGGATCTTTGTATTGTATATCTGTATTCTTGACTCTTTGAGTCGTTGTTGTATATATATGTTTTGTGGGTTCCATCGAGGACTATTGCATAATGATATTACTTCGTTTTCCACCCGCACGAAAGTGCCTGGTGGGCACCTTTGAATCGTTTCTATGCGGGTTTGGCGGGAAGCGCTAAAACTTGCATAGGGCCGATTCCGAGGGTGTTACAAGCAGCGACGCATCGTCCAAATATGGTCGCGGCGCAGGAGCAGTCGAAGTATCAACGAGAGTCTCACCTGAAGGACCCTAAAGGAAAACAAGTAAGGACATGAACATCGCAAACATCTATGGCGATAGATCAAAATATAATTTATATACATCAAGGCCACCTCGTGGCATAAGTGAGGATTGTTCAACAGTTAAAGGTTACATCATAACGGCAAAAGGATAAACTATCCTAGCTACATCACTTGGTCTTAGGCACCCGCATCCGGAGTAGCCTCATAGCCAGATTGCCTTCTCTTGGCCTCCTCTTGCTGCTTTGCCGCATACTCCGCCAACAGATCAATGATTTTCGGCCTGTAACGCTTACAACGAGAGGCGAAGAGAGCGAACGCTACCCCTGAGCCATCGGTACCCGTTGGCATCTGGGAGGTGATGTGTGGCAGATCCAGTTTGGCTCCGGATGCCAAGGCCATCGCCAACCCCATGGAAGCACCGATGCCCTTTTTCTTGCGCTTGTATGCCGCCGGAGCGTCCTCCGACAGGGCGTCCCCAAGAGCGTCGACATCCTCAAGAGCAGCGCCCTTGGGGACGACCTCCATGTAGAAGAGCCGGAGAACCTCCTTGGCCTATGCTAGAGAGCCAGCAGCGGTACCGCAACAATCTTTGACCGCTGCAGTGGCATTGTCCAGAGCACTTCCATGCTCCAATGCACCGCGATCAAACACGATGCCTGAAGCATCTGAGACAAAAAAAAGAAAAAGACCCGAATAAGAACAATACAAGAACAATCGAAAAAACAGAAGACCCAAGCAAGTAAAGGACACTAACTGGAGAAAGCCTTGCCTATAGCCTATCGGCCATCTCCTTCTCGCGAGTGACAGCCGTAGCAGCAAGCTGCTCCTCGTGATCTGCAGACTCCTTCCGCAGGCGCTCCTGAGCTTCAGTAGCGTCAGCTACCTCCTTTTGCAGGCACTCTTTCGCCTCCGCAGCATCTACAGCTTTCTTCTCCGCTCGACCAAGGCTCTTTTCAAGAGCATCCAGCCGGTGGAGAGCTGCATTATTTTCATCTGCAAACATCAAGAACAAGAGGATCAACAGAAGCAAAGATGAAAGGGACACCCGTGAAAGAACATTTCCTAATCCCTAGTGTTTTGTGTGTTAGATATCAATATCAAGGATTATTTAATGTGTTTGGAAGTGTTGCAGCTCTCTCTAGGGATCAAAGTAAAAGGATTCTGCCTTTGGGGGGCGGATAATCCGCCCCTCATTTTTCCCAGATAGGCGCAAGCCCCAGAAGGGGGCGGAGTTTCGGCCGGATTTTCTGGCCCGGCCGGATAATCCGCCCCTCAGGAGGGCCGAATAGTCCGCCCCTCTTGCTCATGACCGAGGCGCAAGCCCTAGAGAGGGGGGGAGTTTCGGCCGGACTTTTTGGCTAAGCCGTATAATCCGCCCCAGGAGGTTAAGGAAATATTCCCTAGAGGCAATCATAGAGATGATGATATTTCATATGTATCCATGAGTTATTGTAATGTTCCTTGAATATCCATATCAGGCAACTTGTATTGATTGGCAATTACGTGAATTGTTTGTGAAACTCTATACTTGTATGGTTATTTAAGAGTTGTCCCTAGTCGGAGTTCATGTGAGGACACACGTGAATATTAGACTAGCACATCGATTGGTTGATGATTATGTTTCGCAAGTCATAGACATGGAGATGTCATACCAATGACGTGGACACATGTTATGAACATGGGGTTGGACTGACCCAACCTGAGACTAGCAATTAGTTGCATCTCTCTCTACACATCGGGTACGTTTTGTCCTTAGACCTGAGATTGTCGCATGTACTTGAGATGTGGATCGACCTACTTTGGGGCTATCAAACGCTGCACCGTAACTGGGTAGTTATAAAGGTAGATTTCGGGTTTGTCCTGAAGCATGCTGCAAGACATGGTCAATCAAGATGGGATTTGCCCCTCTCTACTTGAGAGAGATATCTCTGGGCCCCTCGAGTGATCGGATCCAGAAATGCATGGCCGTGCTACATATGGTTAAGAGTTAACCTAGTAAAGGGATTCCGAATCACGGTATCGAGAAAGGGAGGTCAACTTGGAGCTAGACCGAATATCGTGAGGCAAAGGGAAAGACATGTACTAAACCTTGTGATGGTTCGTCCGATATGATATTTGTATGCGTTTAGGAGTTGGCACGTCTTGCTAGAGGCCGCTACCAACTATTGACAGAATAAGTGTATTCGTGTCATGTCTATACGCATATGAACCTATAGGGTCACACACTTAAGGGGCTGGAAGCCTAATGAGGATTGGATCCGAATTAGACCAGGCTTAGGGTACTAATGGGCTGCTAATGTAGAAGCCCACTAGGGACGCCTATATAAGAGAGGGTGGGGCGAGCTGACCAGGGTTACACCTAAGACCTCAGATCATTCCCAGCCGCCACTTCTCACGCCTGTGTCGCGCGCGCGGACCTAGCAGTCCGGCGTCTGACGCTTCCACCCTGTACGTGTGGATACCTCGGAGGCGCTGCATCTGTAGAGCTTGGAAGAGCCGCGCAAGGGGAGCTGCTCGTGGGACGAGGAAAAGGAGGAGCCGTGGAACGTCTGCACTGCCTCGACGCGCTTCATTAATTCCGCAACTGCGCGTCTAGTGGTAATCCCGTGATCTATGACAACAGTAATCCTGGTATACGTGGTAGAATTTTTTTGTTTTGCGCTAGTGTAGCCTACCCGTATCCCTACAGTGGTATCAGAGCCGATGTTGTTCAGTTATAGGTTCGGGATGTTTGCATATGGTGATATGCAGATTGATATGAATGATGTGATCGTTTATATGGCGGTGGTTTAGGATTGATCTATGATCTTGCTTTCCGTGATCGTGATCTGAGGTTGTCGAACGACTTACCCCTACCGGTCGGCTTCCGCCATCGGGGTAGACAATGACACATAAACCCTGTTGAATCACGCGAAGATCAATATGATTGATCGAATCGGAACCTAGATCTAAAATCGATGTACCGTGATCAAAGGAGTTTGATTGAATCGGGACAGGATTCGGTTTATGGTAAATTTGATTTGTCGATCAAAATCCTTAAAGAAAATTGTGAAGATTCGATCTCTCATTTTTCAATTGTAAAGTAAATTTGATACCGCGAGGGGCGCTGCCCCTTCGAACCCCGTAGGGGGAGACCCCCTAGACCCCCCTTAATCGTATCCCCTTTTGTATCTCGTTAAGATAACTAGGTGCTGCGATGTCACATGATCCGGTAGAATGCGATTCTATGCATAACTTGTTTTTGCAGGATGTATGTGATCAGTATGGCCCATATATGTATGTAATGCATGTATGAAAATTAGCATGACCTGCGTGTCGTGAGTAGGGCAACACGGTTGGAGCCATATGTGTTGTCATTTATTGTAATGGTATGCGTGCCAATTTGTGATGTTCCCAATACTATGTAATTTTGATTACTAGCTGTTAGGAGTAATAGCTTGAATTAGTTCTTGGAGGACTCATCACTTGGAGGATGGCTCACATGGAACATAAGGGTTGGTGAACTTGACAAGGTCATCTTAACAGTTAAGGACCTTGGGGCATAAAGGTTGGGCGCCTAGTTTTGACATAGAGATGTCACCCAACAACAAGAGTCATATGTGATATGATTAGCAAGTGTTGCTTACCGATTTACCTTGTCTTCTAGCAGTGATGCTAAAGCTCACTAGTCGACTTGTTAATTGTGGATCTTGAATCACTTAGTATCAATAGAGGGATATTGATTTAAGTGGGAGTATATGCTATTAAATTGTTTAATATGTTTTACTCTTTCATGGTTACATGGCTTAGTATTTTGCATGTTTTCTGTTGTAGATCAATGGCACTGAACACTACATCACCTTTCTCTTTGCGTTCGATTCTTGACAAAGATAAACTAAATGGAACAAACTATTCGGACTGGGTCTGTAACCTGAGAATTGTTCTCAGGTCTGATAAAAAGGAAACGGTTTTGGATACCCCAATCCCCGATGAACCTGCTGATAATGCATCTTCTACCCTAAAGAATGCCTACAAGAGAGCATGTGATGATTCTCTTGAGGTTAGCTGCCTTATGCTTGCATGCATGGAACCTGAACTTCAAAAGAAGTTTGAGGATCAGGATGCGTACGATATGATCGTTGCGCTTGAGGACATGTTCCAAGATCAGGCAAGGACTGAGAGGTACAATGTTGCCAAGTCCTTTGTCGAATGTAAGCTAGCAGAGGGAGAAGTTGTAGGCCCCCATGTGATCAAAATGGTTGGTTACAGTCAGACTTTGGAAAAGCTTGGTTTTCCACTAGGCCAAGAGTTGGCCACTGACTTCATTTTGGCGTCTCTTCCATCCAGCTATGGGCAGTTCATTTTGAACTACCATATGCATGGGGTGGAGAAGGGCCTTAATGAATTATGTGGGATGCTTAAAACAGCAGAAAGTGACATGAAGAAGTGTGCAGGGCATAGCCATGTGATGGCTGTGCAGAACAAGCCTAGCTTCAAGAAAAAGGGTACTTCTTGGAAGAAGAAGGGAAAGACTAAGGATACGATCCCTAAGTCTGCACCCAAGCAAAAGGCTGGACCTGTAGAAGACACTGAGTGCTTCTTTTGTCATGAACATGGCCACTGGAAGAGAAACTGCAGCAAGTACCAGGCTTCTTTGAAGAAGAGTGGAAGTAAGAGTACTTCCAACTCAGGTACGCTTGTTGTAAATGTTGTGGACATTCTTCTCGCTGATTCCTATGTTAACTCTTGGGTATTTGATACCGGATCGGTTGCTCATATTTGCAATTCAATGCAGGGGCTAATAAGGACTAGAGAAGTGCAGAAAGGCGAAGTGGATTTTCGCGTCGGAAATAAAGCAAGGGTTGCTGCATTGCTCGTCGGCGTCATGCAACTTCACCTTCCTTCAGGATTTATTATGGAGTTGAATAATTGTTATTACATTCCAATTATGGGTCGAAACATTTTATCACCTTCATGTTTGATGAGGGATGGTTATTCATTCGCGAGTGCAAACAATGGTTGTGTAATCTCTAAGAATGATATGTTTATGGCTAATTCTCCCATTGTGAATGGGTTATTTATTTTAAATCTTGATGATGCATCTGTTTACAATGTTAGTGCTAAAAAGGCTTCGGCCTAATGATTTGAGTCCTACCTATTTATGGCATTGTCGTTTGGGGCATATAAGTGAAAAGCGCATGAAGAAGCTCCATGGTGATGGTCTTCTAACTTCATTTGATTTTGAATCATACGAGACATGTCAGGCTTGTTTACTTGGAAAGATGACCAAGTCACCTTTTTGGGGTTTACCCGAGAGAGCGACAGACTTGTTGGAGCTCATACATACTGATGTGTGTGGACCAATGAGCACGACAGCCAGAGGAGGATATCACTACTTCATTACTTTTACTAATGATTTCAGCAGATATGGTTATGTCTACTTGATGAGGCATAAGTATGAAACTTTTGAAAGGTTCAAAGAGTTTCAGAGTGAAGTAGAGAATCAACATGGCAAGAAAATAAAGGCCTTGCGATCTGATCGTGGAGGTGAATATTTGAGTCACGAATTTAGCGATCATCTTAAGAGTTGCGGAATTGTTCCACAACTTACACCGCCCGGAACACCTCAAAGGAACGGGGTCTCCGAACGGCGTAATCGAACTTTTTTGGACATGGTTCGATCTATGATGAGCCAGTCGGATTTACCATTGTCATTTTGGGGTTACGCTCTAGAAACGGCAGCTTTCACACTTAATAGGGTACCATCTAAATCCGTAGTTAAGACACCATATGAGATGTGGACTGGAAATAATCCCAGTTTGTCTTTTCTAAAGATTTGGGGTTGTGATGCATTTGTCAAGCGACTTCAGTCGGACAAGCTAACACCCAAATCGGATAAGTTATTTTCATGGGATATCCGAGGGAAACCTTAGGGTATTACTTCTACAACCGAGAGGAGGGCAAAGTGTTTGTCGCTCTTAGCGGTGTTTTCCTTGAGAAAGAGTTTCTCACAAAGGGAACAAGTGGAAGGACGGTGCGACTTGAACAAGTTCAAGATGAGCCAGTTGGGGATGCTTCTACGAGTGATGCTATTGTAGCAGAACAAGTTGAGGAACCCGTGGAAATAGAAGCACCACAACCACGAAGGTCGGCGAGGCTCCACGAAGTGCGGGAATTATTATTGTTAGACAATGATGAGCCTGCAACCTATGCAGAAGCGATGGTGGATCCAGACTCTGAGAAATGGCTGATCGCCATGAGATCCAAGATAGAGTCCATGGGAGACAATCAAGTTTGGAACTTGGTTGACCTGCCTGATGGTTTTAAAGCCATCGAGTGCAAATGGATCTATAAGAAGAAGATTGATATGGATGGAAATGTTCACATCCATAAAGCTCGACTTGTTGCAAAAGGTTTTCGACAAGTTCAAGGAGTTGACTACGACGAGACTTTCTCGCCCGTAGCGATGCTTAAATCTATACGGATAATTCTAGCTATTGCTGCACATTTCGACTATGAATATGGCAGATGGATGTCAAGACGGCTTTCCTAAATGGAATCCTAACTAAGGACGTGTATATGATGCTGCCCGAAGGTTTTGTCGATCCAAACAATGCTGGAAAGGTATGCAAACTTCTGAAGTCCATTTATGGGCTGAAGCAAGCATCTCGGAGTTGGAACATTCGATTGATGAAGTTGTAAAGGAGTTTGGCTTCATCAAAAACGAACAAGAACCTTGTGTTTACAAGAAGGAAAGTGGGAGAGCACTGGTATTTCTAATCTTATATGTAGATGACATATTGCTGATTGGAAATGAGATTCCTATGCTCGAGTCTGTTAAGACCTCATTGAAAAATATTTTTTCCATGAAGGACTTAGGATAAGCGGCATATATTCTGGGCATTAAGATCTATAGAGATAGATCAAGGAGGCTAATTGGATTAAGCCAGAGTACATACATTGACAAAGTGTTGAAACGGTTTAGCATGGAAGAGGCTAAGAAGGGGTTCTTGCCCATGTCTCACGGCATAAAACTCAGCAAGACTCAGTGTCCTTCGACTACTGATGAGCGTGAGCGCATGAGTAGGGTTCCATATGCTTCGGCTATTGGATCCATCATGTATGCAATGATATGTACTCGCCCAGATATTTCCTATGCTCTAAGTGTTACGAGCAGATACCAGGCTGATCCAGGTGAAGGTCACTGGACAGCGGTAAAGAACATCCTTAAGTACTTGAAAAGGACTAAGGATGTGTTCCTAGTTTATGGAGGTGAGGATGAACTCAGTGTAAGGGGTTGCACAGATGCGAGTTACCTTAACGACTCAGATGATTCGAAATCGCAATCAGGTTATGTGTTTGTCATGAATGGTGGTGCTGTGAGCTAGAAAAGTTCCAAGCAAGATACAGTGACCTCCTCTTCAACAGAAGCTAAATATATTGCTGCCTCGGAGGCTGTAAAGGAAGCTGTTTGGATTAGGAATTTCCTGATCGCTCTCGGTGTGGTTCAGGGCGCGTCCAATCCCTTGGACATTTATTGTGATAACAATGGTGCTATTGCACATGCCAAGGAACCTAGACAGCACCAGAAGAACAAACATATTCGCATGCGTTACCATCAGATTCGAGAGTTCGTTGAGGATGGTAGTGTCATGATATGCAAAATACATACGAACTCAAATGTTGCTGATCCCTTGACTAAGCCTCTCCCGCAGCCTGCGCATGAAGCGCACACAAGAGCAATTGGTATTAGATACATTTTAGATTGACTCTAGTGCAAGTGGGAGACTGAAGGAAATATGCCCTAGAGGCAATCATAGAGATGATGATATTTCATATGTATCCATGAGTTATTGTAATGTTCCTTGAATATCCATATCAGGCAACTTGTATTGATTGGCAATTACGTGAATTGTTTGTGAAACTCTATACTTCTATGGTTATTTAAGAGTTGTCCCTAGTCGGAGTTCATATGAGGACACACGTGAATATTAGACTAGCACATCGATTGGTTGATGACTATGATTCGCAAGTCATAGACATGGATATGTCATACCAATGACGTGGACACATGTTATGAACATGGGGTTGGACTGACCCAACCTGAGACTAGCAATTTGTTGCAGCTCTCTCTCTACACATCGTGTACATTTTGTCCTTAGACCTGAGATTGTCGCATGTACTTGAGATGTGGATCGACCTACTTTGGGGCTATCAAACGCTGCACCGTAACTGGGTAGTTATAAAGGTAGCTTTCGGGTTTGTCCTGAAGCATGCTGCAAGGCATGGTCAATCAAGATGGGATTTGCCCCTCCCTACTTGAGAGAGATATCTCTGGGCCCCTCGAGTGATTGGATCCAGAAATGCATGGTCGTGCTACATATGGTTAAGAGTTAACCTAGTAAAGGGATTCCAAATCACGGTATCGAGAAAGGGAGGTCAGCTTGGAGCTAGACCGAATATCGTGAGGCAAAGGGAAAGACATGTACTAAACCTTGTGATGGTTCGTCCGATATGATCTTTGTATGCGATTAGGAGTTGGCACGTCTTGCTAGAGGCCGCTACCAACTATTGACAGAATAAGTGTATTCGTGTCATATCTATATGCATATGAACCTATAGGGTCACACAATTAAGGGGCTGGAAGCCTAATGAGGATTGGATCCGAATTAGACCAGGATTAGGGTACTAATGGGCTGCTAATGTAGAAGCCCACTAGGGACGCCTATATAAGAGAGGGTGGGGCGAGCTGACCAGGGTTACACCTAAGACCTCAGATCATTCCCAGCCGCCACTTCTCACGCCTGTGTCGCGCGCGCGGACCTAGAAGTCCGGCGTCTGATGCTTCCACCCTGTACGTGTGGATACCTCGGAGGCGCTGCATCTGTAGCGCTTGGACGAGCCGCACAAGGGGAGCTGCTCGTGGGACGAGGACAAGGAGGATCCGTGGAACGTCTGCACTGCCTCGACGCGCTTCATCAATTCCGCAACTGCGCGTCTAGTGGTAATCCCGTGATCTATGATAACAGTAATCCTGGTATACGTGGTAGAATTTTTTTGTTTTGTGCTAGTGTAGCCTACTCGTATCCCTATAGGAGGGGGCCGGATTATCCGCCCCCCGCCCCCCCCCCCCCCCCAAGGTCTTCTTCAAGTTCCGCAGGCGCCAGCCCCAGAGAGGGGCGGATTTTCTCCCCGGAATATCCGCCCTAGGGGCGGAGTTTTCCCAGGGGGCGGATAATCCGCCCCAAGATAATCCGCCCCCAAAGTTATTCAACGACCAGATCTGGACAGGGGGTATTTAAGCCAGCCTTCCGCCTCCTGCCAGATCTCTTGGTTCATTCGAAAAAGTCAAGATCTGATCTACAACCTTCATCCAAGAGAGCTCCACCTAGATCCACCCAAAGGCCCCATCCCTTGGGGAATCGAAGGAGGAGAACTCGATCTTCATCATCAGCAATCAAGCGCTTCATCTCCTCTCCATTCATTTGGAGAATCACTGATCTAGTATTTTTTGCAAATACCTAGATCCTTGTTTTGTTTATATTGATAAACCTTGTTCTTGTGACAGCTTGTTGTCATCTCGGGAGCCCCCAATTCAGTTGTGGGTGTGTGCCCCGGTAGCGTTGTAAAAGGCACTGGTTCCCGCCTCGAAGGGTACCAATAGTGGAGAAGGTGGATCAGGCCTCTCGTGGCGAGATCCATCGGAGAATAGGGTGAGGACTATTGTGGCGTGGTGGTCTTATAACCGCCCACCCCTCCAACACAGATGTACTTCCCTTAACAAGGAAGGAACTGAGGTAAAACAAATCCCTGTGTCCCTGCGTGCTCCACTACGGTTCCCTCACTCCTCTCTTTACGTGCTTAGTATCTAGGGTTGCATATAGGAAAATTCTCGTAGTTACATATCTAGAGAATTTAATTTGTGTCAAGCCTAAAATTGAAAAGTACTAAAAATTGGGCAGCACCTATTCACCCCCCCCCTCTAGGTGCCCATATGATCCATTTCAATTGGTATCAGAGCCCCTGCTCTTATTTCGGGCTTAACCGCCTAAGAGAAGTATGGGTTCCAAGGTAGATGGGAGTGATGCTCCGGAGGTAGTCACCATGAACGATCTCAAGACGTTGGAAACAACCTTGGTAAGTTCAATGGAGGCTAAGATGGAAGAGATGCGTCAATTGATAATGCGTCTCTCCACATCCGCAGCATCACCTCCATCTAACTCTGAGGCTACCACTCCTCAATCCAAGAAAACAGGTAAAACCGTTTCCAAAGATAACGAAGTGGTTGGTGATGAAACAAGCAAGAGCTCCTCCTCGAAAAAGGATAGTGGTAAGGATAGATACAATGAGGTTTCTCATGTGTATTCTCCTGGTCCACCTATCCCTCGCCCACATATACATAATAGGGTGATCCCCCCAAACTTCCAGCATCTACTTTTACTCAATGGCAATTTTTGATGAAGTCTCATGTGTGCAGTTCCTCCATTGAGTTGTGGAAAATCATCGAAAATGGTCTTCATGTTGGAAACCCCAACAATCTCACAAGAAGAGAAGTTGTCGATAGCCAACTCAACGCTAAAGCTCTACACATGATACAACTTGGTGTGGGTGACAAAGATATGCCACACATTCAGCATCTTAGTACAGCTAAGGAAGCTTGGGATGCTCTCACCGAGCTCTTCATCGAAAATGAAAGTATGAGAAGGAATAGATATGATGCTTTGAGCAACGAAGCTGAAGGATTCTATATGTTGGATGGAGAAAACCACGAGGACATGTATAGGAGGCTCAAGGCAATAGCCACAACTTTCAGAAACCATGGTGCCGCTCATGTTGATGATGCATGGATCAAGCACAAGTATGTCAGTGCTCTTATGCCATTTGAGCCCACAGATTTGAAAAGTCTCCAAGGTAGGCATAATTACCACCTCATGACATCTAATGAGGTAATGCAAGAAATGTCCGCTTTTAAAGTGGCTGCCAAGAATGCCGAAGATGCTCGTGCACGAGCTATGGGGATGCAAAAGGGGGTCAACATGGCCTTGAAGACTAGTGTGATTGATCATGATGAATATTCCATAGAAGGTATGGACTGTCCCGAGGATATAAAAAGGATCCACGGACAATACTTGGCTCTTTATGCTAGAAACTTTTGGAAAGATCCAGCCAAGGCTAAAGTTGAACTAGAACGCAAGAGTGGAGCCTATGGAAGAAAGGACAATGGTCCCAAGCTGAGAACATGTTTCAACTGTGGTGACCCGCTGCACTTTGTAGCTGAGTGTCCATATCAAAGTAGGGAAGATAATGGAGGAAGATTTATTTTCAAGTACAAGTCAAAGGCTCCACACAAGAAATAGTTTGTAAAGAAGAATGCTCCCTTCAAGAAGCAACCAAAGATTGTTCTAGTGGCTCAAGAAGAATATTCTTCGGGAAGTGAAGATGAGGATGAGGACGATAGCTCTCAAGAGGTGGCTGCTATAGCCACCACATCTACATAAACATATCTTTTTGACTCTCCGAAGGAAAACATCATCAACAAGAATGCTACTTGTCTCATGGAAAGAAGCTTCGAGGTAACTACTTCTAACTCTGCTTTTCCTAAGGCTATGATTGACATGGATGATCCTACTAGTCTTAAGGTTAAAGAAGAAATTATTGCTTTGGATTACTTCTACACTAACTTGCAAGGTGAGCACAAAATACGTTTTGAAGCTCTCATGGATCAGCTGGCCCAAAACGAAGCTCTCCTTGAAGAAAAGGGCAGAATTAAAAGGGAGGATGCAATGGAAATTGCATCCTTAAAAAATGATCTTGAAGAAGAAGCGCGGGTATCTCTTGAAGAGAGGCTTGAGTCCATTGAGGAGTCAATGAAGAAATAGTGGCTAAACTTGTTAAGGAACATGACAATGCAGTCACCAAAGCAAAGAAGTTAAAGAAGGAAAAGATTGACTTTGTGGCTGCTCATGATAGACTCTCCGAGGAATTGGAGAAACTTGACAACGCTCATAAAGCGTTGAAAAGCAAGTTCTCCATTCTCAGTGAGTCACATGATCAGCTCCAAATTCGATTGGCCAAGTATGATGTTCCTAGCACATCCAATTCAACATATAGTCACAAGGAAAATGCTAGTGTGGAAAAAGAAGTGGTCAAGGACATCACTCCCAAGGATAAGGGTGTTGTTGATGAAGTTCTTGGCAAGCAAAGGTCAAATCATGGTAAAGAGGGACTTGGGTATGTCACCAAATCCAAGAAAAAGAAAAACAAGAAGAACAAGACCAAGAATGTGCAATCAAAGACAAGCACCGCTGAGAAGAATGTCACAAAAGACAAAACTAACCATATTGGTTTTGTAAGGTCTCACAATCCAAATTATGAACTCTTTTGTGATGATTATGTCGATGTTTATGCTTATTATGTCGGTCCCTTTTATGAATATATTGCTTGGTCTATTTGGGTTCCAAAGACCCTTGTTACTAACATGAAAGGACCCATTGAATAATGGGTACCTAAAACCAAGAAGTATTTCGCTTGCAGGGCTATGCTTCCGGTGGGTCAAAATGGGTGCTGGATAGTGGATGCACTAGTCATATGACTGGAAGCAAGGAGATCATCACGGAGATGCGTCCAAATCATGATAATATTACAGTCTCCTATGGTGATAAGTCTAAATCTAAGGTATTGGGTCTTGGCAAGGTTGTGGTTGCTCACGATATCTCTCTCGTGGACGTCATGCTTGTTGAGACCCTCGGTTACAACCTTCTTTCTGTTCGTGCCCTTGGCAAGATGGGTTTTGGTGTTTTTATTGATGATGATTTGGTGGTACTCTTGTGGAGCAAGTCTCTAAAGGTCGCTTTTGTTGGGTACGTCGAAAATGACCTGTATGTGGTGGACTTTTCCGGGAAAACCACTTCGGGGCCGATGTGTCTATTCGGAAAGGCCGACGTGGGCTGGTTATGGCATCGCCGTTTAGCCCATGTCAACATGAGAACTTTGAAAAGTCTCCACAAGGGTGGCCACATCCTTGGACTAAAATACAATGTATCCTTTGCCAAAGATCGTGTTTGCAGGGCTTGTGTTGAAGGCAAAATGCATGACTCTCCCCACAAGAAGAAGACTATTGTGTCTTCAAAGAGGATCTTGGAATTACTTCATGTGGATTTATTTGGTCCTCCTTCTCATGCAAGTCTTGGTGGGAAGAAATATTGCTTGGTCATTGTCGATGATTACTCAAGATATACATGGGTCTATTTCTTCAAGCTAAAGAATGAGACTCAACAAATTGTCATTGACTTTGCCAATGAAGTTCAACGTCAACACAATGTTCCTATCTTGGCAATAAGAAGTGACAACGGCTCCGAATTCAAAATCTACACTTTGAATGAGTTTCTAAGCAAAGAGGGGATTAGACATCAATATTCCGCTGCGTACACCCCTCAACAAAATGGTGTAGCCGAGAGGAAGAACCGGACTTTGATGGATATGGCAAGATCAATGTTGGTTGAATTCAAGTCTCCTTACAATTTTTGGGCTGAAGTCATATACACTGCTTGTCACTCATCGAACCAACTCTACCTCCAAAAGATTGTGGACAAGACTCCATATGAAATACTTACCGGTAACAAGCCCAACATCTCATACTTCAGGGTATTCGGGTGTAAGTGTTTCTTTCTTATTAAAGGTGTTCGCTTGTCTAAATTTGAGTCCAAGGCTTTAGAAGGTATTTTCGTTGGTTACGGTGCCGAATACCACACTTATAGAGTCTACAACAAGCTCACTGGGATTGTTGTAGAATCTTGTAGTGTGGAGTTCGATGAAAATAACGGCTCCTTTGTAGGACAAGTTGATGTTTGTGATGCAGATGTTGAAATTCCCCAAGATACCATAAGAAGAATGGGCGTGGGATTTTTTCGCCCCATTGAGGAACCCCTTGTGGCGGATCGGGAAGGACAATTCTCCACTCAAGTGGAGCCCTCATCTACACAAGATCAACAATCTCCTACTGGTGGAGAAAACTCTGCACCGACACCACAACCCACTGAAGATCATCAGTCTCCTGGACAAAATGGTAGTCCCAGGCTGGACTATCTGCCCCCTCCAAGGGGCGGACAATCCGCCCCTGGCACTCCAACTTGTTCTAGGGGATCCGAAGAAGAAGACAACAGCCAAAAAGTTCCCAGGTCGGATTCTCCGGCCCCCGAGGGCGGATTATCCGGCTCTGGATCTCCCAGTTCTGTCAGGCATTCTCAGGAAGAAGAAAATGGTGTCTCATCATCCAGGCCGAATAGTCTGGACCCACCAAGGGGCGGATTATCCGGCCCTGAAGAACAAATTCAGCAGCAAGCTCATGTTGTTAACTCCAATCAAGATCAAGGGCAAGGCAGTGGTCAAGACAAGGATACAAATATTGAATCAACTCCTTCTAGAAACAATAAGGACATTGAGGCTCGTCGCAAGGCTCGTGCTGATCGGAACCTTGAATTAAGGGGTCACACTCTTGACAAGGTTGTTGGTGATCTACGAAGAAGGGTGTCTACTAGAAGAGAACTTGCAAGCTTCTATGATCATCAAGCTCACATTTCCATGGTTGAACAGAATAAGGTCTTTGATGCTCTTGAAGATCCCGATTGGGTTGTTGCAATGCATGAAGAATTAAATAACTTTGAGCGCAACAAAGTTTGGAAGCTCGTAGAGAAGCCCAAGGATTGCCGCAATGTTATCGGCACCAAGTGGATTTTCAAAAATAAACAAGATGAAAATGGCATTGTTGTGAGGAATAAATCAAGACTCGTGGCTCAAGGATTCTCTCAAGTGGAAGGAATTTATTTTGGCGAGACTTATGCTCATGTGGCTCGTCTTGAGTCCATCCGTATCCTTCTTGCCTATGCGGCCCATCATAATTTTAAATTACAGCAAATGGATGTTAAGAGTGCGTTTCTTAATGTTCCTCTACATGAGTTAGTATACGTCAAGAAGCCCCCGGGTTTTGAGGACCCCAAATTTCCGAACCATGTCTACAAACTCGATAAGGCGCTCTATGGCCTTAAACAAGCCCCACGTGCGTGGTATGAGCACCTTAAAGAGCTTTTGTTAGACCGTGGATTCGAAGTTGGGAAAATCGATCCCACTCTTTTTACTAAGAAGGTTAATGGGGAGCTTTTTGTATGCCAACTTTATGTAGATGACATTATTTTTGGCTCTACTAACCAAGCTTTTAACGATGAATTTTCAAAGCTTATGACTGACAGGTTTGAGATGTCAATGATGGGTGAGTTGAGGTTCTTTCTTGGATTTGAGATCAAACAACTTAGAGAGGGAACCTTTATTAATCAAGCTAAGTACATCCAAGACATGCTCAACAGGTTCAAGATGACGGATCTCAATGGCGTTGCTACTCTAATGCAAACAAAGTGTCATCTTGAGCTCAATCCCAAGGGTAAAGACGTGGACCAAAAGGTATATCGATCCATGATCGGCTCTCTCCTTTACCTTTGCGCATCTATGCCCGATATCATGTTAAGTGTAGAAGTATGTGCAAGGTACCAAGCCGCTCCTAAAGAAAGACACTTAGTGGCAGTCAAACGAATCTTCAGATATTTGGTTCATTCCCCGAATTTTGGGTTATGGTATCCCAAGGGTTCAAGTTTCTCTCTATGTGGTTACACTGATTCAGATTGGGCTGGTAAAAAGATGATAGAAAATCAACTTCTGGTGCATGTCAATTCTTGGGCAGGTCCCTAGTGTGTTGGTCTTCAAAGAAACAGAATTTTATTTCACTCTCAACCGCCGAAGCTGAATATGTTGCTGCTGCAAGTGCGTGTACACAGTTATTATGGATGAGGAAAACTTTAAAGGAATATGGTGTCAATTGTGACAAAGTGCCTCTATTATGTGACAATGAAAGTGCTATCAAAATTGCTTACAGTCCCGTGCAGCATACAAGAATAAAACATATTGAGATTCACAACCATTTCATTGGGATCATGTTGCTCGTGGCGATATTTCCCTATCCTTTGTGAGCATGAAGAACCAAATTGCTGATATTTTCACGAAGCCCCTTGATGAATCAAGATTTTATTATTTTAGGAATGAGCTAAATATCATAGATTCAAGGAGCTTGGCTTGACTACCCTTGCACACTCACTTGCTCTTATTCATGTATTTGGTTTAGATGCAGGCATAGACATAGGGGGAGTGTGGTCCTAATTGATTGGGCTAACCCTCCCCCCATAATGCCAAAATCAAGAAAAATCATTTCCCTTAATATCATTTTGTGATATGTGGGTCATCGATGAGCATTGGTTTTGAACTCAAGATACATCTTCGCGGTGACATGCCATGCGCTCCAACATGGTGGCTTCGGCCACCGCCCTCTTCCTTGAGAAGAGTTGGGTTCTAATGGCTCTCTTTGGATTCTCTTGCATATTTCTTGTTCTTATGGAAAACACACTCAACTTTGGTTTTTGTTTGATTTGATTCTTGCAAATTTGGATGTGTAGTACCATCTCAGTTTGTGGCTCTAAACCCAAGCTTTATTTCCCTCCTTGAACCATCTCTTCTTGCACACAAGTCCTCTATACACCAGCAAGGGGTTTTGCAAGGTTGCTCCGGCCTGAATCTGAACTTAACAGAAATTTCAGAGGGGGCGAACTATCCGCACTAAGTGGGGGTGGATTATCCGCCCCGAGAAAAATCTGCCCTTTAAAGGCTGGGTCGGGGAGGCCAGGCTCAAACAGAGCAGCCAGCCCTCCCCCAACCCTACCTCACCCCCTAGCCGCCTCCGAAGCCTCCGCCCCTCCCGGAGTCAATTTGACCACCGGATTCTCCGGGCCCTCCCCGGATCTTCTTCACCTCGCCTCCGGGTATCTTCTCCTCCGCGATTTTCCTCCAATGAGTGAGGGTAACTCCCTCATCTCTATCATTTTGTATGGGATGCATTTTGTTTGGTGGAAATATCGTTGTAGAAGATCCTTGGTGTTCTTCCTTACTTGCTAGAATCAGTAGTATTGCAACCCTAGTGCCCGATCTGTTTTTCCATGGTAGATTTGGGCCATTCCAGAAATTTTCTGCGGGGGGGGGGGGATTATCTTCCCCTGCCAGGGTCGGATAATCCGGCCTGGAGATTCACTTCTAGTCTGGTTTGGTCCTGACTCCTGCTATGCACATCATTCGCTTATGGATTGCTTTTCTACTCTTTCTATTGTTTCTCCTGGACTTGTGTGTGTGCTTATCTCCATGCTATCCCTCTCATGCTTTTCACAGGTGGTTCCAAGCCGACCAAGACCTTCTCTCGTCATTCCCAGGCCCGTTATCTCAAGCCCACTGCAGAAGGGAAGTTCATTGATGAAACCGAAGTCAGCAGAGCAGCAAGAGAGGCTAAACGGATGGTAGAGGCAGGAAAGAAAACAAAGAGGACCGCATCTCGCAAGGGAAAACAGTCTCGGCCCAATTACAAGGCTATGGACAGTCTTCAGCATGCCTCCATTCGCCAGACTGATTACTATGATGAGGCTGACAGTGATGGTCCCCCCGAGGACTCTATGTTTTGGAATGCCCACTTTCGGGCTATTCATGATGATGTATATGCTAACCTCAAGCTTCGCCCTATGCACCCTATCAATTTGACTGGGGCTCAATCCAAGGCAATACTCCTTGAGGCATTAGATGTGACCAACAAGATGGGGCTTCACCACCTTATGACTATCCAATGCAACTATGATTCCTCCGTGGTGAGGCAGTTCTTCTCGACACTTGTGATTTGCGGTGATGAGCGTCGTACTATGAAGTGGATGACCTGGACAACAATGATTCAGTCGGACTTCCACATTTTTGGTCAGGTTCTTGGTTATGCCTTCCATGTCTGTGACACCCCTTCTGGCCACCGTATCATTTCTCCACTGAAGCCATCCAAGGATAATGTGCTTGCTCCTTGCCTTACTCCTGATGGTGTTGCTGGTACTTTCGCTGGTCTCTCTCCCTTGTATGCCTCCCTTGTTGGCATATTTAGGGATTGCATTTCTCCGAGTGGTGGCAACAATGACAAGATCCATGGCCATCTGGTTCCTCTCCTTGCTTTTGCTCACGAGTGTGCCACCAACTCTGGTTCAGCTACATGTTACAAACTGGATGTCATGGACTACATATATCATGAGATGACGGATGCTATGATCAACAGGCTCTCTATTCCTTATGCTCCTTTCATTATGATGCTCATCAAGCATATGTTTCCCCATGAGGACTTTGGCACTGCTTTGGATGGGGTTCATAAGCCCAAGAAATTTACAACAAGGCTCAGAAGACCCATCACCCTTCCACTGCCCCTGAGTCCTTCATGCATGATGCACGGGCTAGTGGTCGTCGTTCCGTGGTGTCCCCAATGGCACGCAGGTTAAGCAGCTCAATTGGTTCCAGCGGCACATCCTTTGCATGGGCATTGACACGCACAAGGGCCAATATGAGGTGTACCGCAGGGATCATGAGAGGGATCACACTCTGCAGCTTATTCTTCACCATGTCTCAGGTGCCACTGGCCATCCACCTCCTCCCATTGCTCCAGAACCGTATGCTCAGTGGAACACTTCAGGGATCAACTACGGCGAGGTCGAGAGTTGCCTGTTTCCTCCACCTCCGAGGGCACCCACTCCTCCAGCTGATGATGATGATGAGGAGGAGGAGGAAGGGGACAGGAATGACTATGAAGAGGATGAGGAGGCGTGATCTTCAGGGGCATTAGCATCGCTCTTCTTCCTTTTTGGCATTTCGATGCCAAAGGGGGAGAAGTAGTTCTATTAGGTCTCGTGGATTTGCAAGGGTCGGGCGCAAGCACCTGTCTTTCAGTCATTTTATTTGCTTGTTGTGCCTTTTTAGCATGAACTTATTTGCTATTTGTGCTTGGTTATGTAAGACTATGTCGTGCTTTACTCTGCGTGTTTTGTATTCTGGAATTCCGGATTTATATTGTGGATCTCATGGAATTCTGGATTTATCTATGGAGCCTATTTGATGGCATATGGAATCATGGGATTATCTAGTGTATGCATCAATAATGTCGGATGTGCTTGGAGTCTAACAATCTCATTATTTTTTTTGGCTATAATCACATCATGGTGGTATGACCTTGTTTCCCAACCCACCTTATTTCAATTATCTTTGCTATGAAAATTGTGTTCTCTCTAGTGTGTGTATTTGTATTCAAATGCAAATTGTAAATATGCACACATCTAGGGGGAGCTTCTTTCATTTTGTTAAGGTGGCGTTAGCCGGTTTCATTGCAAATCCTAGTATTGTCATCTAACACCAAAAAGGGGGATATTGAAAGAACATTTCATAATCCCTAGTGTTTTGTGTGTTAGATAACAATATCAAGGATTATTTAATGTGTGTTGAAGTGTTGCAGCTCTCTCTAGGGATCAAAGGAAAAGGATTCTGCCTTTGGGGGGCGGATAATACGCCCCTCACTTTTCCCAGATAGGCGCAACCCCCAGAAGGGGGGCGGAGTTTCGGCCGGATAATCCGCCCCTCAGGGGGTGCGGATAGTCCGCCCCTCTTGCTAACGACCAAGGCGCAAGCCCCAGAGAGGGGGCGGAGTTTCGGCCAGACTTTCCGGCTGAGCCGAATAATCCGCCCCAGGAGGGGGCCGGATTATCCGCCCCCCCCCCCCCAAGGTCTTCTTCAAGTTCCGCAGGCGCCAGCCCCAGAGAGGGGGCGGATTTTCTCCCCGAAATATCCGCCCTGGGGGCGGATAATCCGCCCCAAGTGGGGGCGGATAATCCGCCCCCAAAGTTGTTCAACGGCCAGATCTGGACAGGGGGTATTTAAGCCAGCCTTCCCCCTCCTGCCAGATATCTTGGTTCATTCGAAAAAGTCAAGATCTGATCTGCAACCTTCATCCAAGAGAGCTCCACCTAGATCCGCCCAAAGGCCTCGTCCCTTGGGGAATCGAAGGAGGAGAACTCGATCTTCATCATCAGCAATCAAGCGCTTCATCTCCTATCTATTCATTTGGAGAATCACTGATCTAGTATTTCTTGCAAATAGCTAGATCCTTGTTTTGTTTATATTGATAAACCTTGTTCGTGTGACAGCTTGTTGTCATCTCGGGAGCCCTTAATTCAGTTGTGGGTGTGTGTGCCCCGATAGCATTGTAAAAGGCACCGGTTCCCGCCTCGAAGGGTACCAATAGTGGAGAAGTTGGATCAGGCCTCTCGTGGCGAGATCCATCGGAGAATAGGGTGAGGCCTATTGTGGCGTGGTGGTCTTAAAACCGCCCACCCCTCTAACGCAGATGTACTTCCCTTAACAAGTAAGGAACTGCGGTAAAACAAATCCATGTGTCTCCGCGTGCTCCACTACGGTTCCCTCGCTCCTCTCTTTACGTGCTTAGTAGCTAGGGTTGCATATAGGGAAATTCTCGTAGTTACATATCTAGAGAATTTACTTTGTGTCAAGCCTAAAATTGAAAAAGTACTAAAAATTGGGTAGCACCTATTCACCCCCCCTCTAGGTGCCCATACGATCCATTTCAACCTGAACCCCAAAAGGATGATCAAACCACGCACCTTGCAGCTGCCGCATGTTGGCCTCCAGCGCCAGGTGCTGCTGGATAAGGAGATTAGCGCTATGCACGAAGGGCTGCAAAACAGAACACAAACCAAAACAACCATCAGAAAGGGCTCGAGGGCTACGCCCCACGAGAGCAAAATCGACCAACCGATCATCCGAAAAAGGGGCTCGAGGGCTCCCCCAAAGAGACGAAGCAGAAAGACTTACGTGCTTAGGCGGGGACTCCGAAGTTCCGCATACGGTCTTCTGAGTGACGATCGCCCGAGCCTCTCGCTTGGAGAGGTTAGGCTCATCGTCCTCAGAGTCAGCCACCACCTGAGGGGGGAGCTATCGTCTTCGACTCCCCTACATCCTCCTGAGTGCCCTCACTAAGGGGCCCCTCCGAAGAATGGCTGCAAGAACAAAGCTTGATCAGACAAAGATAAAAGACAAGAAAAATTCGGGTAACGATACTTACGAATCAATATCAGCAAGTTGAAGACGGGCGGTGCCTTCTCCTTCTTCTTCTTCTTGGTCGGGGCCTGCGGTGCCATCGCTCGAAGCGGCACGGCAGGGAAAGGTGCAGATGAGGAACAATCATCCTCGCCATGACACTCAAGGAAGGACGGCGCCCTCGGAGTTGGCGGGGTAGATGCATCCGAAGATTCGCACCACGAGCACTTTCGGGTATGTCCCTCACTCGCCTCAGGAGCATCCGCAGTTGGTGACTGTGCTAGAGGAAGCTCAGACTCGGAGTCCACCTCCTCATTGTCTGGCGCCTCCTTAAAATTCTCAGGCAAAGGAGGCATAGACCCCGTAACCTAGAGGCGCTGCAAGCAAAAAACAAAAACAACATGAGAAATTGCAACAAACAACAAACACCCACAAAAGCGTAGCGCGCATGAACAAACATCACCTTCGAATCCCCTTTACTGGCGCTGAGAGGGGGAGTCAGTGACTCCCCTGAAAGGTCCTCACCGGCCTTGTACTTCAGCAGGGGACGGAGGACCCTATCAAGGTCACCCGAAGACAACTCTTTGGATGACACCCTTGTCGGATCACTGGAGCCGGCGTAGAGAAACATCGGGTTCGCCCTGGCCTGGAGCGGCTGCACTCGGCGTTTGAGGAAGGTGCGGATGATGTCAACACCGTTGACATCCTTGCCTGGCACCAGCTGAAGAGTCTCCACTCACTGGTAGAGCCTCTCCACCTCCGCGACTTCGCCCTCCAAGATGTGGTTTTTCCACGATCTCTTCGGGACGATCTTCTGCTCGGAGTCGAAGGGGGCAAGACCAAATTGATGACTGTCCAGCTTGACATCGCGGATATAAAACCACTTACGATGCCAATACTGGACGGACTCGCAAATAGATAAGGAGAAAAATTGGACAAAAGGACAAAGGGAGATGATGCAGCAACCAAGCGGATAGACTCCGTTGGTGCCGGACTGCCTCTTCACGGAATAGAGCGTCCGAAAGAGGCCAAAGTGTGGCTCGATACCAGCCAGCACTCGCAAAGCATAATGAAGCAAGCGATGTTGAGAAGGAAATTGGGAGACAGATGATGAATCTGAATCCCATAGAAGAAAAGAAGTCCACGAAGGAAATCATGGACAGGAAGGGAAAGACCGCGAAGAATGACGGCAACAAACATCACCCGAAACCCTACAGGTGGGAAGGGGATTACCTTATCGCCAGGAATCTTGACGTCCTCCTTGTTTTGCGGGATCGACCCTGCATCGTACAGCTTGCGCAGATCGGTGTCGCGCACCTCCATGTGCCTCCACTTTCGATTGGTGACACGAGTGGCAGCAGCAGCCTTCTTGACGCCGGCGGTGGCGCTAGAACCAGCTCCGGTGGCGGTCTTTTTTGACTTGCCCATCACGCGGCGTTGAGAGCGGCGATGTGCGTGGAGAAATGAAGAAGGAAACGACTGAAGAACGTCTAGTGCGTGTAAGAGAGGCAGTGCTCATGAAAATGGAGGCAATGGCGAAAGCAAATGGCAAGGGGTGAAACAGAATCACTATTTTCCCACTGTTATAAAAGACGAGGACAATAAACAAGAGCCGTCGATCCAGAAGCCCTAACGCGCAAGAAAAATCTAACCCTACATGTGTCAGCACGGCAACGAACCGTTGCCAGCACGCCATCCACTATGCACGGAGATCGAGGAGACGCTATAATTCTCGCCACGCCGCGCATGACTAGTCAACTCCAAGTCAGGAAGTGGGACCCACATTTGTCCTGTCGCATCATCTCTAGTGCCGCAGACGGTTGAGATCACCGATTGTCAGCACGGATGTCATCAAAACCAATCTAGCAATGGTTGGAAATCTTCGGCTGACAAATCAAGTACTCGGTCGAATCTACGATTCAAGCAACTACTCGGGGGGCTACTCCTATCAGGAGCTGGCCGCGCACCTGAGAGATGATTAAGGTACTGTACCTCTAAACTATCTTCGAGTCCCACATCGAGTCTACGACTCCACTAAGGACTCGGGGGCTACTCCCATAGGAAGGATTGATCAAGCATCTGAAAAAAATTGTCCTTTGGACCGGAACTGAAAACAACTGAACTAAAGTCTCTGCTCGAGTCTGCGACTCGAACAGACACTCGGGGGCTACTCCCATAGGGAGCCCTGGTCGCGCACCCTATGAATTTTTCGACTGAGATCCTTCGGATCAAAATACAAACTTTTTCTGGAAACTTTGCCCAAACAAACGCTAAGTGAGAAACATTCTCCTTGGCCACCCGAAACACCTCCGCGGTGATAACATTTCGGATGTTGTGGCTGCGACGCAAGGATAAGACGTATAGATATCATCTGATGGCCTGGTAACGCACCTGACTGCGCTCTTCCAGTAAAATACTGTGTCAACAGACACGATGAAAAATCTTGATGGACGCGTTGGGTACATCACTTGAAAACCACTGGGATTTGACTATTATAAGACCTTCAAATGGCGTGAGTCAAATTACGCCAGCATTCGTTCCAGATTCGAGTCCGGGGACTTGAGTCTGAAGAAGATCGTGTTGTTTTGTCCTATCACAGTTAACTGGCCCTGATCCGTCAGGAGAGTCAGGCACATGCATCAACAATCCCTACGAACTAAGTCATTTTCTCTTACAAATAGGTTGAACTGCACCCGAAAAATTGAAGATTCCTCAACCAAATCTACGATTCGACTGAACACTCAGGGGCTACTGACATGGTTATACCCCACGGGTACACAACATTGGCATATCTGGTCCAGCCCAAGGAAGGCCCATGACAAGATATGGGGCCTGCGGAGATTTCGGGTGGCCCAAGCCCATGACGTCTTCGGATCCTTGGAGAGCAAGACTAGAATAGATAGAATTTTGAAGGGAATAAACCCTAATATGTAACCGACTCGACCTATGCGCGAGATCTGCCTATCTATATAAAGGCTAGGAGGGCACGGCGAGGACGGCGCTTCAACTCACCTCACGCCAGATTGCATCTGCGCACCCCTGTAATCTTCGGTTCCATCGTAATCAAGAGCAGACAAGCAGGAGTAGGGTTTTCCCTTCGGGGGCCTGAACCTTGGTAAACCTCGTGTCCTTGTGTTGCTTGTCTGTTAACCGTTCCATGATCTCCAGCATCCCCATCTTCTCCAAAACCCAAGTCCATAACAATGGGCATTGACGAGATCGAACCTCGTCAGCTGCATTTTCATGTTCATTTACTAGCTTGGCCACAACTTCCTCATGCGACTCCTCGATTGACTGAAGTCTCTCTTCTAGAGATACTCGAGCCTCTTCTTCTTCTAGAGCATCCTCCCTTTCAATTCTGTCGTTTTCTTCAAGGAGCACTTCGTTTTGAGTGAGTTGATCCATAAGAGACTCAAAGTGTATTTTGTTCTCACCTTGCAAGTTAGTGATAAAATAATCCAAAGCAATAATTTCCTCCTTAATCTTAAGACTAGTAGAATCATCCATGTCAATATTCATTGTAGTCTTAGGAAAGGAAGTGTTTGAAGATGATACCTCGGAACCTCTTGCCATAAGGCAAGTGACGTTATTGGTGATGACATTCTCGTTTGGTGAGTCGAAGAGTGAAGTTGGTGTAGATGTGGTGGCTATGGCAGCCACCTCTCATGAGATATCATCATCTTCTTCGTCTTCACTTGCGAATGAATACTACTCTTGAGCCACCAAAATAATCTTGGGTTGCTTCTTAGATGGAACATTTTTCTTTACAAATTGCTTCTTCTGCGGTGCCTTTGACTTTTCCTTGAGAATGATCCTTCCTCCATTATCTTATCTACTTTGATAAGGACATTCAGCTACAAAGTGCAGCCGGTCTCCATAAATGAAACATGTTCTCAGTTTAGGACCGTTTTCCCTTCGTCCATTTGACCCATTCTTGCGTTCAAGTTTAGATTGGCTTTGGCGGGGTCCTTCCAAAAAATCCTAGCATAGAATGCTATGTACTCACCATGTGCCCTCTTGATATCCTCGGGACAGTCCATAGCTTCAAAGTCATCATCATATTGTTCAACAACATTCGCCGTCAAGGCCACATTAACCCCTTTTTGCATTCCGATAGCTCAAGCATGAGCGTCTTCGGTGTTCTTGGCACCCACTTTGAAAGCATCCATTTATTGCATGACCTCATTGGAAGTCATTTGTTGGTAACTGTGTCTACCTTGGAGACTCTTCAAATCAGTTGGCTCAAATGGCATGAGAGCGCTTACGTACTTCCGCTTGATCCATGCATCATCAACATGGGGTTGCCCCATGATTTTTGAATGTGGTGGCGATTGACTTGATCCTTCTATACATATCCTCATGATCCTCGCCATCCATCATATAAAAACATTTAGCTTGATTACTCAGTGCATCATACAAATTCCTTCTCATGCTTTCATTCCCAATGAAGAGTTTGGTGAGGGAATCCCAAGATTCCTTTCCGGTGCTAAGATGTTCTATGTGGGGGCATTTCCTTGGGACCCACACCGAGTTGTATCACGTGTAGATCCATTGCATTGAGTTGGATGTACACAACTTCTCTTCTTGTCAAGTTGTTTGGATCTCCAACATGAAGACCATTCTCGATGATTTTCCATAACTCAATGGATGAGCTACACACATGAGACTTCATTAAGAATTGCCATTGATTAAAAGGAGATGCAGTAAGCTTGGGTGGATCACCCTATTATTTATATAAGGCTGAGGGAAAGGTGGATCAGGTGAATATACATGAGGAACCTCACAATATTCCTCCTTACCACTTGCCTTTTTCGAGGAGGAGCTCTTACTAGTGTTGTCAGCCACCACACTGTCTTCCTTGAAGTTAGTGTTGCCTTTATCCTTAGAGAGCAACATGACGTCCTCAGAGGTAAATGGAGGTGGGATTATGGGCATGGAGAGACGTGCAATCATTTGGCATATATCTTCCATTTTAGTCTCCATAGAAATAATCAAGGTTGTTTCCAACGTCTTAAGATCATTCATGGTGACCATGTAAATACCCTCACTCCCATCTCCCTTAGTACCCATACTTCTCTTAGGAGGTTAAGCCTGAATAAAGATCCAGGGCTTTGATACCAATTGAAATGGTTCGTATGAGCACATAGACGGGGGTGAATAAGTGCTACTCCAAATTTTAGTGCTTATTTTAGTCTTGATGTGAAGGTAAATTCTCTAGATATGCAACTACACAGATTGTTGTTGATGAAGATCTAGGCCTCCTTCAATTCCCCAAAGATCGAAGCCTTTGGGTGGATGAAGATTGAGATCTCGGGTTGGAGCTTGAAGAACAGGAATAAACATTTTCGAATGAATCAAGAGTTCTGGCAGGAGGGGTTGATGGGGAATATATACCCCTGCCAAAACTTAGTTGTTGGAGCCTTCGGGTTCTGGATTATCCGGCCTAAGTGAGGGCCAGAATGTCCGGCCGGGGAAAAATTCTGCCCCGGAATCGGAATTTCTAGGGGAAATTCCGCCCCCATACAGGGTGACGCGCCTTGGCTCCCTTTGCAAAAATCCTGGGGGGATTATCTGGCCCTGTCGGGGGGTTGACCTTGGGTAGGTCAAAGATGGGGAAAGACAGAGGTACAATCCCCGTCTAGTTTCCGAGTTACGGGCCAAGTCGGCCGAATCATGAATACGTCGGCCGATGTACGGAGGCGAGAAGCCCGTGTATATGTATCAAGTAGTTACCCGGCCGAGTTACTGAGAGGGTCGGCCGGGTTAGCCCAAGTGATCTTGATGCAGGTAAAGAACGAGCCGAGTTACACAAGGTAAGGTAAGGCCGAGTGATACAAAACTTGCAGGAGAAGGATAAGCCCAAGGTCAAACTATAGCTGCAGGCTAGAAGGAATCAGAGCGGAGCCAAGCGCAAGAGACAAGGATGCACAGCGACAGAGGGGCAGAAGGAGGTCACGGAGGTGACAGTCCTGGAGCCCGAGGCACGCAGGAGGGGGCCACTGGAGCCTTGCCGTCGTTAGAAGGGCGACAGGGAAAGGAGGCCGCCGAACTACTATTTTGGGACAAGCATATTCCACGAATATGCTTGCCTCGTCAGCCCTAAGGGCACCCAAGGCACTCCTTTATAAGGAGAGGTTTGGACCCTGAGAAAGGGATCGACTCTTTGAGCACAGTTAGGCTGGGGAGATTCATCTTGTCCCCCTGTATACAGCTCGAGGAGCATTTGTAACCCATCAAGAGATAAATAAAGATCATCACTTTAGCAGCTTGAGTGTAGACACGGTTGCATCTTCCCTCCCCAGATCCCACTAGCATCCATTGGCCCCGTACTTTAGCCTACCCATGGCATCTGCCGTTCCACCACCACGACAGTTGGCGCCCACCGTGGGGCCAGCAGCGGTGCTAGCTGGAGTTGTGATCCGGACGGGAAACTTCATCAACACCGGCGAACGCGTTGTTTCTGGCGTGGTCCAGAGATTTGGTCTCTGCGACTATGTTAGAGACAACGCAGGAAGCTTCAGGGGGAAAACTCCCCCACGCAATGGGGTCTTCATCAACCTGGGCGAGCACAGGGTCTACGTCGGCGTCGACATCACCGGCATTTATCCTCACCAGGTTGTTGTTGCAGGGGAACCACCTCGAAGCGCAGCAAGCCGTCCATCAAGAGAGCATCCTGCAGGAAGCGTCGAGGTGATGGTCGCAGCAGGAGCTCAAGTTGGAACAGCAGTAGCCGGATCAAGCAGAGAACCCGCCGCAGGCGCACAAGGCGCACCCAAGCAGACCACGCTGCAACCACTGAGGTAATTCCGCCAGTGACAAACCTGACCGAGCTACATGACACCACCCCAAAGGCACCACGAGTGAGAGGGCCACCTCTAGAAAGGCCAGAGAACATTCTTCAGGCGACTATAGAAAACTTAACCACACCTGTAGCGCCGATACTTGATCCGGCAAATGCTCAGGCAGAGTTAGAAGAAACCAGGCAAAAGGTGCTGGTAGAGGCCAAAAAAGTATCAGCCCTGCGGGAATCCTTGAACAGGACCCTGAGAGAATATGCAAAAGCTAATAAGCTTGATATCGCACCCGAGCGGGTGGACGAACTAAGATTAAGAGGGAAAAACCTCATGGATGACATTAACAAAGAGCATGAAGCTCATAGAGCAGAATCAGATGATTTGGGTTTGCCGAGGTACAGTACCCCGGCGAAGAACCTGAGAGCTGCAAATGCCGCAGCATTGGAATTAGAGGGGTTGACCGGGGAAGCTCGGCAGAAACAACAAGAAAGAGTGAATGAGCTGGTGCGCATCGCGAACCAGCAAAATGAGGAAATACTCAGAACTAACCCGGCAAGACCAGGGGCTTCACGGATGGTTCATTCGGCAGGGGCGGCGCCTGCCTTATCCGTGGCAGCAGCATCTTTACCCGGAAACAACGCTCGAAGAGACAAAGCAGTAACCTCAGGGAAGAGGAACAAGCAAATTGTTCCATATGACCCGGCAGTGGCTGGGAAGGCAAAAGAGAACAGAGGTAATGCAAGCCGAGGTAACAGTGGGGAGAGAAACCACGGCCGTATGGAAAAAGACGGCGGGGGCCGAGGCAATGGGGATCTCGACAGGAGAGAACCCGCGAGAGGCAATCATGAAAACCAGACTCCGGCCGAAGTAAGAAGAGAGATGCCGCCCAACCCGCAACCAAGACATGAACCTCGGCAGGAAAGGGAAGTAAGGCCAACTCGCCACAATCAGATGAATGAAAGGTACAATGATGGTTATTCCGAGGTGGAATACGCAATCCAGGGTGGAAACAATCACTATGGGATGCAGGACAGAATCCTGTACAGGGATTTGCCAGCGAGTGATGCGAGAGTAAAGTTGGATCGACTATACCGATCCGAACTGTTGGAAGAACAAGGTCCACCAGGCCCGACATGTTTTGGACCACGGATCATGGGCGAACCACCAGTGCCGAATTTTCAGTTAGCAAGAGGCACAAAAACATACAATGGAAGTACCAAGCCACAAGACTGGTTGATTGATTATGCCACTGCTGTGAAGATAGGGGTGGCAACTTAAGATGGGCAGTGCGGTATGTCCCACAGATGTTGGAAGGACCAGCCAGAGTATGGTTGAATAATCTACCAGCCGGCAGTATCAACTGTTGGTTAGATTTCGAAGAAATGTTCATCAGCAACTTTACCAGCACGTACAAGAGGCCGAATAGGCCACAACAGTTAGCCATGTGCAAGCAGAGGCCGAATGAAACAGATAGAGAGTTTTTAACTCGATGGTGCAACCTGAGAAACTCATGTGAGGGAGTTATCGAATCGCAAGCAATCGCTTGGTTCGCGCAAGGATGCCGTTACGCCAGCGTGTTGTGGCAGCGCCTGCAAAGAGATATGCCAACCACACTGGCAGAAACTATCAGAATAGCAGACTCCTATGCATTGGGCGACCCAACCCAACCGGAATTAATGTCGGCAGATCATCGTGAGCAACAGGACCATTATGCGAGAGAATTGGCCGGGTCGTCCAGGCGTGATTTCAGAGGAACAAGAAGAGAGGAGAGGCCGGATTATAGATATAATTCGGCCCAGGTGGCGGCAGTAGCACAAGATCAGCCGAGTCACGGAGCAACTCAACGACAGAAGAATGGACCTCAACAGTGGACATCAAGAAATGAGGGAAAGAGGCAATGGACCCCAGAGCAAAAGAAGCAATGGCAAGAGAGGCCGAAATACACGTTCGAATCCATGTTAGATCAGCCGTGCAAATTTCACACATCAAACCCATCCAAACCAGCCAATCATACGACCCGCCAATGTGCCTGGATGAAAAATGCGATGGGGAACCCAGCAGGAGTTCAGGCTCCCCATCAAGTGCAACAGCAGCATCAGCCGCAATTAACTGGAGAAAATACACAGGAACTGATGCTACCGCCCCCTCCCCCTAGGTACGATAACTCGGATCGGAGGGACGCAGTGCATCAAGTAACAAACCAGGTCCAGGACGGAAGGATGAATCCGGCAAATACCGGACGTAATGATTACAGGGAACATCACCAGTCTTATTGCGTGTTCACAATGGAACAGCAGGACAAGCAAAGTGTGCAGCGCCGGCATATGGAGGTGAATGCAGTTATGCCGGCAGTGCCAAGATATCAGCCATGGTCTGATCAGGAGGTGACCTGGAGCATGAAAGACCACCCCAGAATAATGCCAAGTCCAGGATCATATGCACTTGTGTTGGATCCGACATTTGTCGGACCAAGCATCAACGTGAAATTTTCAAAAGTACTTATTGACAATGGGAGCAGTATCAACATCATGTACAAAGATACCATGCATAAACTCGGAATATCGCAGAATATGTTGCAGTCCACGAGGACAACTTTCCATGGGATAGTGCCAGGGCTTTCATGTGAGCCCATCGGTAAAGTCCGAGTGGACGTGTTATTCGGTACAAGAGATAACTGCAGAGCAGAAAATTTAGAATTTGAAGTGGTGGATCTGGAAAATTGTTATCATGCTTTACTCGGACGGCCCGCACTGGCCAAATTCATGAGCAGCTGTCATATAAGTTATCTAAAGATGAAGTTACCCGGACCACAGGGGGTGATAACAGTTGCAGGGGATTACAAGAAGTCAATGGAGTGTGCTTCAGCCGGGTCAAATTTGGCCGAGTCATTGGTTATAGCAAGAGAAAAGAAAAGGATTCAAGAGTTAGCAGCCCTCGCTCAGTCGGCACAACTGAACATGCCGGCACTGGCCAACCCTCATGGCAGTGTCTCTTTTCAGCCGACTAAAGAGACGAAGAAGTTTCAGATTGATGAGCAATTCCCAGAGCGTACTGTTACTATTGGTGCAGGCCTTGACGCTAAATAGGAAGGCGAGCTCACCAACTTCCTCCGTGAGAATCGGGACATATTTGCATGGTCAACTCAAGATCTGCAAGGTGTGCCGAGGGAGTTGGCTGAGCACTCTTTAAACGTCAGGCCAGGAGCAAGGCCGGTGAAGCAACCTCTCCGCCGCTTCGCCGAAGACAGGAGAAAAGTAATAGGGGATGAAATAGCTCGGCTCCTCGCAGTCGGGTTCATCATGGAAGTGCTATATCCGGATTGGTTATCAAATCCGGTGCTAGTAGAAAAGAAGAAAGATGACCCCAATGTAGCCATTGTATGGCGAATGTGTATCGACTACACCAACCTAAACAAGGCATGTCCGAAAGATCCTTTTCCTTTGCCTAGAATAGACCAAGTCATTGACTCGACCGCTGGTTGTGAGCTGTTATCGTTTGTAGACGCGTATTCTGGTTTCCACCAGATACCGTTAAATCCGGCCGATCAAATAAAAACTGCATTTATCACCCCGTACGGGGCTTATTGTTATCGCATAATGCCATTTGGCCTGCGAAATGCAGGAGCAACATATCAAAGATGCATGCAAAAATGCCTGCATGATCAGATAGGGAAAAATGTACAAGTATATGTGGATGACGTGGTCATCAAAACTAAAGAGAGCAAAACTTTGCTAGAAGATATACGGCAAACTTTTGCGAACCTGAGAAGGTTCCGAATGAAGCTCAATCCAGAAAAATGCACATTTGGCGTACCGGCAGGAAAATTACTCGGTTTCCTTGTATCTAGCCGAGGTATCGAGGCTAATCCAACAAAGATAAGAGCAATAGAAAGAATGGAATTGCCAAAATGTTTGAACGATGTACAAAAATTCACGGGCTGCCTGGCTTCGCTTAGTCGATTTGTATGTCGGCTAGGGGAGAAAGCACTGCCGCTCTATCAGCTGATGAGAAAGTCGGATAAATTCATTTGGACCTCACAGGCCGACCTTGCATTTCGTGAGTTGAAAAATATGTTAGTTACGGCACCCATTTTGGCTTCTCCATTATCAAAAGAGCCTATGTTACTCTATGTAGCAGCTACCAATAGAGTAGTTAGTACTGTAGTCGTAGTGGAACGACTTGAAGATGGTAAGTCCATTCAGAGGCCGGTATATTATCTAAGTGAGGTGTTATCCACTTCAAAGCAGAATTACCCGCATTATCAGAAGATGGCTTATGGAGTATATATGTCGGCAAAAAAGCTTAAACATTACTTCGAAGAGCATCCCATCAAAGTAATCTGTGAGGCACCCATAGCCGACATATTGAGCAACAAAGACGCAAGTGGCCGAATAGCAAAATGGGCAATCGAGTTATCTCCATACGCACCACAGTTTCATAGAAGATATGCAATAAAATCTCAGGCTATCGCCGACTTTCTCGTGGATTGGGCCGAGGTACAGTATGTGCCACCATTGCCCGATCCAAATTACTGGACAATGCATTTCGATGGTTCCAAACTAAGAAATGGTTTGGGAGCAGGAATAGTGTTAACCTCGCCTAAAAAAGACCAATTGAAATATGTATTGCAAATACATTTTGCTGCGTCCAACAATGTAGCCGAGTATGAAGCGCTTGTCCATGGTTTGAAAGTAGCAAAAGAAATTGGTATACGCCGAATCTTATGCTATGGTGACTCGGATCTAGTAGTACAACAAGTATCAGGCAGTTGGGACGCATTAGATGCTAATATGGCTTTATACAGATTCCATGTGCAAAAAATCAGTGGATACTTTGAAGGATGTGAATTCCATCACATACCTCGGGCAGAAAACGATGCCGCCGACACATTGTCAAAATTAGGATCAACCCGGCAATCAATTCCTCCGGGTATTGCCCTGGAACATCTCAGGAAACCATCAATAATCCCATCACCAGAATCAGAATCTATCTTTATCCCAGCAAACTCTGCGGAAGATCACACGCCAATGGAGGTAGATCCGCAGAAGGACTCGAAACCCCTAAGGAGGGGGACAGCCGGGGTAAGCGCGATCATGGATAGAGCCGAGATATATATGTCAGCAGAGAACATGGAGATTGACAGTGAGATCATATCAGAAAAAGTAACACCGATGTGGGCGCAACACATATTTTCTTACCTAAAAGACGCAACGTTGCCGAGTAATGAAGTATTAGCTAGACAAACCGTAAGAATAGCAAAAGCTTATACAATCATAAACAATGGGCTGTATAAAAGAAGCGTCACAAACGTATTGCAAAAGTGCGTAAGTTCGGCAGAAGGGCAGGAAATCCTTCTAGACATACACCAAGGGGAATGTGGGCACCATGCCTCATCTCGCGCCTTAGTAGCCAAGGCATTCAGGCATGGATTCTATTGGCCAACGGCATTGAAAGAAGCAAAAGAGTTAGTTAAGAAATGCAATGGATGTCAGAGATACGCAACCAGGATACATATGCCGTCGGCCGAATTAAAAACAATACCCATCACCTGGCCATTTTCTGTATGGGGTTTAGATATGGTGGGACCATTCAAGCCGGCGCGAGGAGGAATGACCCACATATTGGTTATGGTGGACAAGTTCACAAAATGGATTGAAGTAAAACCAATTAAAAAGTGTGATGGGCACACAGCAGTGAAGTTTCTCAAGGATATCATCCTGAGATATGGATACCCGCACAGTATTATTACGGACAATGGCACAAACTTTGCAGAAGGAGCTTTCGCTAGATTTTGTCGAGAGAAGCACATAAGACTAGATATTGCCTCTGTGGCTCACCCAGCATCCAATGGACAAGTGGAAAGGTCTAATGGACTGGTACTATCAGGAATAAAACCACGACTTGTCGAACCATTGCAAAGGTCGGCAGGATGTTGGATTGAAGAAATCCCAGCTGTACTATGGAGCCTCCGGACTACCCCGAATAGATCAACAGGCTATACTCCATTCTTTCTGGTGTACGGGGCAGAGGCCGTACTTCCAGCCGACATAATATATGACTCGCCAAGAGTGGCTCAGTACACAACTTCAGAGACAAATGAGATAGCTCGACAAGATGCCGTAGACATGCTGGAAGAAGCTAGGGAGCTGACATTATCACGATCAGCTATTTATCAACAGAACTTGCGGCGGTATCACAGCAAGAAAGTGAATCCAAGAGTATTCAAAGAAGGAGATTTAGTTCTCCGACTTGTGCAACGCACGGCCGGCATGCACAAGTTGTCACCCCCATGGGAAGGACCATTTATTGTGAGCAAGGCGTTGCACAATGATGTCTATTATCTAATCGACGCTCAGTCCCCCGGAGGGAGCAAGGCAGACAAATCTGGCGAAGAAACGAAGCGTCCCTGGAATGTGGCTTTACTTCGGCCATTCTACTCGTAGCATTATTTCTCAAAGTCAAGATCTGATGATGTATCTGAACCTCGATGCCCAGAGCAGTGACTCGGGGACTGATGTATTTTATATCGATTTCATGTTATGTATCTGAACCTCGGTGCCCAGAGCAGTGACTCGGGGACTGATGTATGTTATATCGATTTCATGTTATGTATCTGAACCTCGGCGCCCAGAGCAGTGACTCGGGGACTGCTGTATTTTATATCAATTTCATGTTATATATATTTGAACCTCGGCGCCCAGAGCAGTGACTCGGGGACTGCTGTATTTTATATCAATTTCATGTTATATATTTGAACCTCGGCGCACAGAGCAGTGACTCGGGGACTGCTGTATTTTATATCTATTTCGTGTTATGTATTTGAACCTCGGCACCCAGAGCAGCGACTCGGGGACTGCCGTATCTTAAATTAACTTCATGTTATGAATCTGAACCTCATCGCACAGAGCAGTAACTCGGGGACTGTCATGTGATCTATCAATTTCATGTTAATGACTAAACCTCGGCATCTAAAGCAACGACTCGGGGGCTACCGTATGCTACTTCAATCTTATACTAAGCGCAACCGTATTAGTCTTATACTACCTCTGGAATTCGATTTACAAATCGAAGTTTCGCACAATAAACAATGACTCAACGATTACTATACATTTTCCCAACGAAGCAGTTAATCTTTGGTCAGACCAGAACAGTATTATATGATATTCAGAGCTCACGCCTGGTAAAGCCATAAAAAATAGAGGCGAAGATAAATCCCAAAAGATCAGGAAGTGGGGAACCAACAAAGCAAGGATTCGGACGAACATCCACTTAACCAAATATCACAGCAGTACACAGCAAAAGAAGTTTGAATTACACAGAGAATTGACAAGTATTTCGCCTACATTATACGCCCGGCATGCCAGGGATCTGAAATAACTTAGGCATTGTTCGTTGGGGAGGCAGCAGCCGGCTCAGGTGCGGGTTACTTTGAGGTAGGAGAAACTTGGACTGAGGTCGCCTCGCCCTCCGCCGACCCAGGTGCAGCTTCAGCAGAAGTCTGAGGTTGCTCAGGAGCATCAGTCTATGCGGTAGAATGCCCGGTACCTTTGGAAGAAGACCGCGCGTCGACGTTGCTGTCCGAGCTAGAGTTGGAGCTATCAGATGCAGCCGAATCAGTTTCACCCTCCCCCTGCTCAGCCGAATTATCATCCGAGGCATATTCAGCTACAACCTCCTCATCCGAGTCTGGAAGAAAACTCGGCCCTTCATTCCAAGTGTGCACGTCGGCGTACTCGACAAGTTGGAAGGCCCGAGCTTGCCGAAGAGCGACAAAGTTGGGATCCTCAACCCAGCGGGAACCAGTGCGCAAATTTCTCAGGATGTCAAGAGAGATGTCTTCATACCATGACATGATAACAGTAAGAGCCATATCGGCACCAGCACGCCCAGCAGATTCCCTCCAAAGACTCAGCTGCCTCTCAGATTCCATTAGTCTTTTCACCAATAACTTGACTTCGTTGATATCAGGAGTCCCCGAAGTATTCGGCCAAAGCACATGGTAAGCTCGGATAGCAGCTTGCACCAAGTCCCGGCCCATAATTTTCATCGGACCAACTGCAGCACCAACGGCAACCAAGTAATCCTCCATTGAATATTCCGAATCAACGGTGACAGGTTCACCTCGGCGCACGCGAGCTGCAAGAACCGCTTTAGAACTCATGGGTTTGGCCTCGGGGAAATGATCTGCGCAAAGCACGAACGTGTCAGATGGTAACAGGAACAAAAAAGAAAAACATAATTCGGCCAGGCCAAGTAGCTTACGATGAATGTATCTCATCATTATCTGAAGGTCTTTGGTCCAATCGACCTTACTCTTCTCAAAACGAGCAATTTCCTCGCTCAAACCCTGAGTTTTAAGTTCGGCAGCCTCGAGAAGTTCTTTGTTCTTCTGCAGCTCCAAAGTCAGCCGATTTTTCTCCTCGGAAAATTCTTGGTCGACCTTTTCCAATTCGGATTTCTGGGAAAGCTTGAGGATATCCACCTCGGATCGCAAGCGAGCTATTTCATCATCTTTTTCTTGAAGTTGCGCCGAATGAATAGCGTTTTGTTCTAAAAAATGCAGCATCACGTCAGGAATGGGTATGCAATCTTGGTGTGACACTGCAAAGTTTTGCAACTCGGCTTTACCAGAGCCAAACGCAATAAGGAAACTTAGCACATATATTAAAAGGGAGAAGATGTAAGATAGAAAGGAAACTAACCTTCCAAGCTCTTGACCTTCTTCTCAAGGCGAATATTGAGGTTATTAATGTTACCTATTCACCAAGAAGTAAGCCGGCATTCCGTGAACAAATACATGAGAACATTGAAAATAAGGAAAAGGAAATATCGACATACCAGCCTTCTTCACCACTGGGAGAATTTTCTCGTACTTTTCTTCCAGCTTGCGGTGCGAAAAAAGCAACCTCTGGAATTCGGCAGTCCGCCGATCGTGTGCAACCTGAACAATGAGGCAAAATGATAAATCGACAGTAAAAGCTAAACCAGATCCGAGTCAAGCAGGACTTAACTCAGATCTAGGTGGCTGGATATTCAAAGCTACATTCGATCCGAGTCAAGCAGGACTTAACTCAGATCTAGGTGGCTGGATATTCAAAGCTACATTCGATCCGAATCAAGCAGAGCTTAATTCGTCTCTAGGTGGCTGGGTATTCAAAGCTAAACCAGATCCGAGTCAAGCAGGACTTAACTCAGATCTAGGAGGCTGGATATTCAAAGCTACATTCGATCCGAACCAAGCAGAGCTTAATTCAGATTTAGGTGGCTGGATATTCAAAGCTACATTCGATCCGAATCAAGCAGAGCTTAATTCGGCTCTAGGTGGCTGGATATTCAAAGCTAAACCAGATCCGAGTCAAGCAGGATTTAACTAAGATCTTGGTGGCTAGTTATTCGAAGCTAAACTAGATCCGAAGCATGCAAAACTTCATTCGGCTCTAGGTGGCTGGGTATTCAAAGCTAAATTAGATCCGAATCAAGCAGAACTTCATTCGGCTCTAGGTGGCTAGTTATTCAAAGCTACAGCATATCCAAGTCAAACAAAACTCGGGTATGGATGGCCGGATTAAACTTACAAGTGTATAACAAGTAATTCCCTTGCAAGTTTCAGGGACTAGAGCATATAGTAACATCGGAAGAATAATTTAAAACTCAGAGAAACAGTAAATACCTCATTCATCTTGTTGGTATCAACGATAAACTTGGCAGCATGGTCAAAACGGCCGCTGATATCAGAGAGCTGAAAGGGTTGATTCATAGGATTACCCTCAAACTGATCAGCAACGTTCCAATTATTCGCATACTCCACCAGCGCTCCGAGGCTGTGCCCACTGGCTGTCCGAGTTAAGACCTTACCCCGGGCAGGCTGATCGACCACGGCGGTCGCAGGGCTCTTATGAAGAGCGAGCTGGGTGCCGGCGGCCGAGGTAACGGGGACTTTGGTAGGCGCAGCTCCCTTACGCAGCACGTCAGCAATACTCGGCTGAGAAGAGCCGGCAAGACCTTTCTGAGAAGAAGAAGTCTTGACGGCAACAGTTTTTCTCGCCTTAGAAGAGGCATCAGCAGGAAGTGACGCCTCGGAAGTGGGGACGACGTCCTTAGGAGCAGCGGAGGTTAAGGTCACAGATGGCGCCATGATAACGACCTTTTCGGCCGAGGTCGGAATGGCCGTAGAAGCTGCCGGAGTAGATAGAGGCTCAGTAGCAGCGCCGGGGCCCATAGAAGGGGCGGCGGGTTCGACGAAAACTTCGGAGGGCCGGTTCGAATCCAGGTCAATGGAAGGGCTCTCAGGGACATCGCGACGAACAGGCGACGTATTCGGAGCTGGAGGAGAAGCAGGACGAATAGGACTAGGAATCCTGGTATCATCAGCGGGAGGAGGAGATGGCGGCCGAATCGGGCGGCTAGTCATACTAGGACCGCCGGGTTTAACAGAAAGAGGAGCACTGCAAAAATAAGAAAGAAGATTCGTCAGTATGAGAAACAGAAAGAGAGAAACAAGAAATATAAGCAAAAGGAACTTACCCGGCGACCCCAGGCATAGTTTTGCGCCTGGGAGGGTTCGGAGCGGATTTCTTCATTCGTTTTTTAGGAACCGCCTCCGAGGCACTAGCAGGAGCCCCGCGTTTCCCCGAGGTAACGGGAGGTCGGGAAGCAATAGGCTCGGCGTCGTGAACCTGACCGGCCGGATTAGCTGGGAAAGTAGAAGCCGGAAATGCATAAGAAATAGGCATGGCGGCAACTACCTCAAGAATTTGGACCTCGTCCGAATCACCTTCCTCCTCGTGCGCTGAAGTCTTGCCGCGAGCTCGAGCCGGGGCAGGATCCGACTTAGGGACGAACTCCTCGGAGTCCGGCTCACCAGTATCCGGGGTACTCCTGTCCGCGGGCCAAGGGAGCAGCAGAACTTCGGCGTCCTCGTTTTTCTGCTCTGCGAACCTCTGCAAGACGAGGAGAAAGAGAATTAGATAAATCAGTTTCTAAAAACGGTGGAATAGCAGAGCGGTGTAGATTAAGATCACCTCGGGAGGCGGATGATCGCGGGTGAATGGTTTTAGTCCCCAAGCCCAATCCTCAGGCATCTCAGTCTTAAAGATGGCTCGGACGCGCTTATAAATAAGGTAGTTATCCAGCTCCACGGTCGAGACTCGATTAGGGTCAAGGGGACCACTCATGTAGCACATCTTGTGGGTCCGCTTCTGGAAGGGGCAGATCCGGCTACTAATGAAAGTTGCCATCAGGTCCTCGCCGCATAACCCGGCCCGGATCAAATCTTTAAGCCGAATCTCGAAGGCCTCGGCCAAGGCATGAGTTTTCCTCGGATTATAGAGCCAGTTCACTTTAGAAGGTGGGCCAATTGAGAATGGAGGGAGCCGAATCTTGTCCTCCGCCCCTCTGTTCTTGACGTAGAAGAATGATTTGTGCCACTTCTTGCACGACTCCAATCCAGTGACACGAGGGAACACGGATTTCCTCCGAGGTGTGATAGACGCCGCCCCACATTGGGTGAGCAACTTCTCGGAAGGGTGCAGGGATTTGTCAGGGACAACGTTGGAGCGGATCTGGAAGAACTTCGACCAGACATGCACTGACGGCCACAGGCCGAAGTATCCCTCCGAAGCAGAGATGAAAGCAGAAAGAGAAGCTATGGCGTTCGCAGGAAGATGATGCGGCTGAAGGCCGAAGTAATCGAGGAATTCTCTAGCGAAATCACTAAGAGGGAGACCGAAGCCGCGGGCGAAGTGCGACATGAAAAACACATACTCGCCCTCTCTGATATCCGGAGAGGATTCGCTGCCGGGTAAACGGCAAGAAACCTCGGCGGGAATTCTTCGAGTCCGGATGAGCCATTCAATCTCACGGCGTGTGACTGAAGAACCCTGCCACGAGCCTCGCTCAGGCCCGGAGCCAGCGTCGTCGTCCTCAACCAGAGCGCCGCTAAACGAACTAGACATATGTGCGCCGGAAAGATCGCCGGAGGAAAGACTGGCGGCGGAGGGGAGTTTAGAGCTGCAAGGCCCCGTCGGGACTTTGCACGAGAACAATGGCGAAGAAACAGAGGAACCATCGCACGAGCACGGAATCGGAGCAGATGAATCTAGGGAAAGATCAGGGCAAGGCGACCAAAGAGGACTCACCGGCGACGGAGCCAAAGCCGCGGAGCGCCGGCAAAGCAGGCAGAACGGCGCGGCGTAATCTTCACCGGCGGAGGCTCTGGCAAGCGAGCGGCGGCGGAACTGTAAGAGGACGCGCCGGCGAGAGGAAGGAGGAGGACGGAGGCGAGCGATAAGGGGAAAAGTGAATCCCCCAAACACAGCCCCCCTCTTTATAATCGAGCCTTGAACAGGGAAGTGAGATCGTGAGTGTGGCAGTTGTTCGTGTAGATCGTGGGTGCAGCACGAACGCACGACGGTGAGCGGAGCCACACCAACGGCCACACACGAAGAAAGAGCGTCACGATCCCCAAGGGGAACGGCACCCGAGGCGTCGCAGCGGCGGCGCAGCAGGTACAAAGTTAACTGTAGCTTGTCAGTAAGTACTGTAGAGGAACCTAAAAACTAGAAGAACAATGATGGGGATGACATGTAGGACATGGCGTACGAGGGAAGGAATGAGGAAACCTCGGATGAAGGTATAACTCGGAAACAAAACTGAAGAATATAATGAAGCTGATATGACCCGGCCAAAGCTATCGACAGGGCCACACCAGCTTCGGGGACTAATGTCGGGGGGTTGACCTTGGGTAGGTCAAAGATGGGGAAAGACAGAGGTACAATCCCCGTCTAGTTTCCGAGTTACGGGCCAAGTCGGCCGAATCATGAATACGTCGGCCGATGTACGGAGGCGAGAAGCCCGTGTATATGTATCAAGTAGTTACCCGGCCGAGTTACTGAGAGGGTCGGCCGGGTTAGCCCAAGTGATCTTGATGCAGGTAAAGAACGAGCCGAGTTACACAAGGTAAGGTAAGGCCGAGTGATACGAAACTTGCAGGAGAAGGAGAAGCCCAAGGTCAAACTATAGCTGCAGGCTAGAAGGAATCAGAGCGGAGCCAAGCGCAAGAGACAAGGATGCACAGCGACAGAGGGGCAGAAGGAGGTCACGGAGGTGACAGTCCTGGAGCCCGAGGCACGCAGGAGGGGGCCACTGGAGCCTTGCCGTCGTTAGAAGGGCGACAGGGAAAGGAGGCCGCCGAACTACTATTTTGGGACAAGCATATTCCACGAATATGCTTGCCTCGTCAGCCCTAAGGGCACCCAAGGCACTCCTTTATAAGGAGAGGTTTGGACCCTGAGAAAGGGATCGACTCTTTGAGCACAGTTAGGCTGGGGAGATTCATCTTGTCCCCCTGTATACAGCTCGAGGAGCATTTGTAACCCATCAAGAGATAAATAAAGATCATCACTTTAGCAGCTTGAGTGTAGACACGGTTGCATCTTCCCTCCCCAGATCCCACTAGCATCCATTGGCCCCGTACTTTAGCCTACCCATGGCATCTGTCGTGCCACCACCACGACAGGCCCGGGCAAAAACGTCAGCCCTAGCCAGACAATCCGAGAGAAAGTACGCCCCCCATACAGGGTGACGCGTCTTGGCTGCTCTTGAAGATTGGGGTGGGCCGGATTATCCGGCCTTTGGCAGGGGCGAATAATCCACCCCAAACACACAATTTTGCTGCTTTTTGGATAGTCGATAATCTGCAGCACCTCAACACACATTAAATGATCCTTAGTATTATTATCTAACACACAAAACATTAGAGATCATGAAATGTTCTTTCACCATCAGATAACAGAACATCAAGTCTTAGTACAGCTAGGAAGGGAAAGTGAAGGAAGAAAAGTTCGACCAGTTTTCAACCACAACTACAGGGATGGATCCCACCATGACGACATAAATTATATACTACCCAAAACAGCCTACTAAATACAACATCACACCTCAAGAGAACCCTTGAGAGAGAACTCCAAATTCGGCACAGACTACAATATCATCAGCCACTTTTTCCTAATCTCTAGTTACATCCACATCAGTATCTTCCTCGGCATCCTTGACTCTCGGTGTTGAAGCGTGATGTGCCATGTCGTGCACCTGGATGGCCATGTTCTGAAGCCGAATAGCACCTTCCACCATGATGTCCCGGTCCCTTTCATTTTGCAGGCCTGCCCAGTAGCGCAAAAAGGCACACATGTAAAAAATTAGTCCCGAAGGGGAGGATGGAATTTTTCCTTCAAACAAGCACGATTTTTGGACTTCCACAACGCCCAACAAAGAGTAGCAATACAAACAATGTGAAAGTTAAATATAAAGGTAAAAGATTTCACAATCCATCAAAAGTATTTAGTAAAACAATATGACCTAGATCGTGCACCTATAGCACAGGCAACAGAGCTCCACATATAGACAGCAGCGGGACAAGTAAAAAACAAGTGATTGATAGTTTCATCCAAAGCATAAAAACGGAAGACATAACTACCAACTCATTTTCTTCTCTTCATGTTATCTTTAGTAGAAATTGCATTATGCCATATTAACCAAAGCCAAAAAATTTATTTTAAAGGGAGCTTAGCTTTTCACAAATATCGAAAGGATTTATCAGGACCCACATCAGCTAATTTGTTGTATAAATATTTAACAGAGAAGACTCCAGATTTAGTGTACTTCCATCTAGGCTTATTAATCTCATCATTCAATTTGAGCAAAGATAATATGCCCCTAAGTTCATGCCACTCAACAGCCAACCTGGGGGACAACCATCTCCTAAAAGTAAAGAACCATCCCAAATCATACATTTCTCTAACAGCGCCAGTTTGTTGATTGCACACTTCATACAACTCAGGAAATTTCTCACAAAGGGAGAAGCTTTCCACCCACTGGTCATGCCAAAAATCAGTTTCTCTCCCCCCCCCCCCCCCACCACCACCACCACCACAAAAAAAACATCCATCTTCCTCCCAGAGAGATAAATTTGCCTGATTCTCATGAGATCTTTTGAACCAGCAGAATCAGATTGCTTAATCTTAATTCTTTAGATACCATGAGATATTCCATATTTTTATTTAACTACTCTCTGCCACAACTCATCTCCCACTTCCAACATCCACCACCATATACACATAAGACAGATATTAAACAACTTCAAGTTTTTAACTCCTAAACCTTCTTTTTCCTTTGGTCTACAAATAAAGGACCATTTGACCATGTAATATTTATTCTTATCACTCGATCCTTCCCAAAAGAACTTCCTAATTATTTTAGTATACTCTTCCAAATTAGTATCTGCCATGAGATATATAGACATGTGATATATGAGTAAAGTGCTCAAGGAAGACCAAATCAGAGTAAGTCTCCCACCAATTGAGGATGAGTTACCGACCCAACCATCTAATTTTTCCTAAGTTTATCAGCCAAAGGTTACAAATCTGTAACATGAAGCCTGGTGCCACAAAAAGGGACACTCAGATACTTAATGGGCCAGCTGCCAAGTTGACAACCAAACATATCAGTATACATTAGCTCTTTTTCACTCTCCTCCAAAACCATCATTATCTCACTTTTACTAAACATATAGATGGAACTAATATATACATGTATAAAGGTTAGCGGTTATTTGTACATGACTATGTAGCTAATAAGCTTCAGGATATCTTTTTATTCTCACATGAGATCAAGTGCCTGAACAAAACCTCTCTCAAACCAATAGCTAGAGAACTTCAAGACAATACCAAGTTAATAAAAACTTGGTTAAGGGGGACTACTAGACACATCTCTAGGTTGTTGTTGTTTCGTGCGATATCTTGTTGATATTTATAATCATAATATACGGTATGACATAAACCATGTATAGTAGTCGTATATCTGCCTTTATTCTTACGTTGGTTTGGTTGTATGGTAGGATTAGCTCCCTTTGTGCTCTGCTTTGCTTGAGCGAGCAGAGTGGGCAGTGGACACATTGCAACGAGAGACTACTCTGTATGTTCAGTTCAGACTTGTATTACTAGATTTAGTGGTGCGTCTTGGTGTATGATCCCGTTGAATTTGAGTCAATATGGCAATTATAGGTGAGCGACAAATAGTATACATTCTTTTGTTTTTACCAAACCGATAGCCATATTATCCATGATCAAATTTGATAGGAGATTTCAAATTCGATTTTTCCGGTAGGAACATGATGCATATATAGATTTAGGTGTGTGGCTTGACACATGATAATGTAGAAGTCGTGTGATTAAAAAGCAATATCATGTCGAGATCATTACACGAAAACGGTACCTTTGAAGGATGTCTTGGAGGCTCAAATCATAGCTGGGCATTTCTTGGTCCAGGCCAGAAAAAACTCGACGAGACAGTGCTGGCCTGTGGCCCGGCCCGAGCGTTGGACCAGAAATGTTGTCCCTACAAAATCCCATCAGGCCGAGGCCGTCTCCTTAAATGGCCTATTGTGCGTCCTAGGCCTGGCCCACCCACTGCGTCGGGCCTAAATCTGTGGCCCAGGCCTGTCGCATGGCACTGTTTTGTCCTGTTCCGGCAGGATTTTTTTGGGCTGGGTTGGGCGGGCCGGTTGGGCTGGGCTGCCCGTGCCCAGGTATGCCGTCCCGAACTCATGGTTTTACAAAGCAGATAGATTTCTATCGATTCTCAAAGCGCAAATAATTTTTACCAGGTACCCAAGTCCTTCGAGCAAGTTCTACGACTCTCTCGAAATAGTCTTTCGCCCCGCTATATTAATATAGTAACCACACGATACAACTGCTGGGCAGTAGCACAATCAAGCCCAAAGCAAAAAAGGAGAGAAAGAAAGAGAAATGAAAGCCAACAATGGCATATCGGCAAAACAAGGGTGACCCGCAATCGATGCGCCCTTCGACGATGTACCACCACAATCCTAGCATTCCAGAGCGTCGCGTACCAAGTAACACCTTCAAGAAGGGGTGCAACGACGACGCTGTTACCCGGACTAGTCCTAGGGGTTTCCCCCGATACTCGGAGGGGAGTGAAGAAGGGGTACACCCGACGCCCTCCAGGAAGGAACGATGACACCCTCAGACGTCACCGCGTCAGTGCCGGACGAGCCGACATGGATTTCTCCCGGCCCCCCAATCAACCACTCCCCTAGATGCTCCGACGTGCTCCACCACACTTTGCCGCCCACCAACATGCGCCACCACGATCGAGAAGCCGCCCTTGTTTGTCTCCCTGAGATCACCAGCACGAGGCCTAGAGGAGTAGAACAGCACAGCAGGAATCGGAGGTGCTAGCAACGCCGCCGACGGGAGAGAACTACCTCCACCGTGTCCTGGTAGCCGACCGGACGTGGTAGTAGGGTCACACCAGGCCCCGTCGGGCCCGGACGGACCCAAATCGGCCCCACAAAGCCCCGACTGACTCGCTGCAGCAAGCCAGCAGCACCGCCACCACCATCCAGATGCCCACGCGAGCTAGACCTCCACCTCTGGGAACCATTGCAGCAGCATGACGTCCGGCCCGCCTGGACCCAGATGGGGCCCAAAGGGCCCAGATCTGGGCCGAGCGGGCGCCGCCGCCAACCTCCGCAGAGCTCGCCACCAACGGCCACGCCCCACGCCGGCGAGCTCCCAGCCGACGTCGAGCTACCCCGCCGCCATGTCGAACCACCGCCGCCGGCGGACCCTCCCGAGCCAAGCGGGGAGAGCGTCTGCCGCCGCCGGCACCGCGCGGAAAACGCCCGGCGGCGACCGCCGGCGACGGCGGGGAGGGAGAGGTCGGGAAGGCGCTAGGGGAGGGGGATGCTGGGGTGTGCCGCTCCGGTCGCTCGCGCGGGGAGCGACGCGGAGCGGGCCTTTTTTTTTTTTGCTCAGGGGAGGGAGAGGTCGGGGAGGCGCTCAGCGAGTTCTACGACTAACGCCTACCTCCTCATCCTCTTGTGTGTGTCGCTCTATTTCTTGTGCAGCTCTCCCGTCCCCCAAATTTCCCATGTCTTCTTCCATCTTCCCCCAATCCCCTTCTCCTGCTAGTTCAATCCAGCCAAAAATAGATCTTCCAGCATCAAGCATGGAACCAAACCACAACTCCAAGTTCAGATCGTGGTGGTGACGGGGTGACCATAGCTCACGGCGACATCTGCCGCTGTGGACACTGGTCGTGGAGCATCTAACCAAAGGTTAGTATGCAACAAATACAGTCATGGAGTGTTTAATCCACTTGCGACAGATTGAGACAATTAAATCACCTTAGGTAGTTGATTTTCTTGATTACACATTTGACTGATGTATGCTGATTGGGTTAGTTATAATTATATTTTATTTTGGCTACGCATACACATTAATTCATAGAACTGATCTATTAGTTTTTGTAATCCGTCAGATAGCTTTGGTTCAACTCTTTAAGATAAAACCATGGAGGCATATTAGAAAATAAAATGAGACCAAACGTGAACCATTGGCATTGGTTTAACCCTTCTTTTTTGCAAGACCCTTATGTGATTCTTTGGCATTACATACAATTAGCCCTTCCTTTGTTTTGTGTCACGCTTCGCCACTGCACATACATGAATTCATCGTGAAGCACTTCCTGATGTTCGGTCGGGTTCCATAGTACACATGGAATTGATCATCCTCACTAAAGCCAGATTCTGAAGAGTAGGTTCCACTGAACCCGAAGAGCATGATCGGCAGCGGCATTGGTTCTCACTATAGTGGAAGTCACGATTGCAAGGGTAGTAGATAAAATATCCCTCGTTTCGTAGCTTGGCAGAATCACCAGGCAACCCAGGTGTGTGTTTGTCCTGAGAAGAGACATCCAAAATACTCATATGATAAATTAGTATGTCAATAACATAAGATAACCTAAGGTAAAATGCAAATTGTATCGTCTAAGTAAGTCACTGAAGGGGAAGAAAATGGCCGGTATCAGAGGTTGTTAACCAATGTCCAGTCTGGCTGTGTGGTGCTCGGTAATCAAAGGTTTGCGTACACCTTATGGCTGATGCTGACAAATTTATTTTACTTGTGCAGAAAACAAATAGAATTTGTTATCGCAACACATAAGGCTTGAACTATAAACTGGTCGTAGGTGCCTAGGAGTTTACCATTCCTGCTATTTTCCAAACCAGTAGATACTTCTGAAATACCTACATTTGGTATGGGGCAAGCTATACTATACAATAAGGACCGTAAATTAACTGTAACAGTCTAATGTTTTGTAAAGCCTGCTCTCTTCATGAACACGTTTTTTATTTGTATTCTTGAAAAGAAAGAACTAATATTTTCATGGCAAAGACAAGCATACCAAACTATCTGAACATTAAAAGGCAGAGACCAAGGACGAGAACAATTTCAAATTGTTAGTCACTAAACTAAATATATGATAAAGAGTTCACCATCTCTGTCATTTTTTGAAAGCATGAAACAGAACAGCTAAGTAACTTTAAAATACCTATCTCTGAAGAAGGGTAAGGCATACTACACTCCAGGCCTCACCAATTACTTATAATAATCTATTGGATTGCAAATCCTGTTTAGTTATAAGCAAGGTTAATTATTTAAATAACATGATTATAGTACTAAGAATATGTATAGAGCTACACAGCATAGAAACAAAAAATATAACTTGAAAATATATTAACTTTTAGGAAATTGCTAATTCACGACAAATCCTAATCAAAATCAAAAGCAAGTAATAATATATCTAACATAGATGATAGTAAAGATAGTATTTCTACCTGGGGCTTGGACCATCAATCCAACTGTGGCACCTCTGTCCGCAGCCGTGTTACCTGCCTGAAACAGAGTAAGACGACATTTATTTTAATTCCCAATACATGCAATGAATTCTGGTCTAAGATTTGATCTTCTTTGATGTTGTGTCTACAAATTGCAGCTATCTGTAACTTTAGTTCAGTACATTGATCAGCAAATGGACCATTAACAAAGTAGCTCTGAGAGGGGACTGGTTTCACACCCCGCAATTAACCAGGGTCAGTAATGCCCCATTAGATCTACGTCATAGAAACAACTTAAATAAAAGATACCAGGCATCAAGCATAGTGTGTATATGCAGGTGACAGATAATCGAACTATATGCAGCCTCTCAATTATCAAACAAAGGTACGGTTAATCAAATAGGAAATGAAACATGCAGCACATACATGTCTTAAGAACACTACATGTACTGTTAGAAACTTGGGAGTGATATACTCATCGTGTTGATGTGAACAGTACTCCTATGACATATTCTACACATGCAATCAGCAGATAAGAATGATTCTAAGTTGGCCCTGATTTGTAACATGCAGATATCCACAAATGGTACAAATAGAATGGGACCACCAGAAGGTAATCGAATGGGAAATCTAGTACAACTTATGAGCATCGGAGACTACATTCCAACTGAAAATAGAAGCTAATAAATTTCTAAAGCAGGCATTTGATCTACCGAAAGTAGATAAGCTTATAAAATAGAACTTTCCCAACCTATATAACTTTGTCCTGACCTAGTAGTAAGGATTGCTTTGTCAAGGCAGGACCAAACAAAACCCAAACACCATCAATATTAATCAGTCAACTTCTATTGAATTAAAGCCTAAATAGAGAGCCTAGCAACATAATCAATTCAAACAACCTAACCACAAAGCTCTAATAGAAACCATCCAAAGAACAAGCATCTAGCTAAGACATCAATAAGTAGTGGCACACTTTTTGCTCAAACTTTCTTATGCTTCATGCCTAGCTGAAACAAACAAACAAAACACCTTTATTGTTAGTGAAAATGGATAGGAATATAAATCTCTCTCCTTAACATCCTAGTACCTTAATTACAATACATGGACAATGGAGGGCTGACGGCTGCTTACCCTCGTTCGTCGCAATCGTTGAGTAGAAGAAAGGCACGTCGGCGAGCCGTGCTACTTCAGCTGAGCGCCGGCGAAGAGAAGTCAGAGAGCAACAACAACTCGATCAGCGGCCCGTCCTACCTAAATATACTTGATGTCTATAGACAATAAAAAGAGTCAAGAAAAAACTATTTAGCCTACTGTAAATATTTGCTCTACTAAATATACTTGTGAACAAAATATTAACTTATGTTTAGCTTTCTTGTTGGGGTCAAACTAACCATGCACAAGAGAAATTGATGCCAAGAAACCAATTGAACATCAAAATACACAGGAAAATGGGAAATTTAGCACGGCTATTTTAGATGTTTACTGTCTACCACACGGAAACTGCCACTTCTAGGTAGCAAATTATTGTGGCCAATTGAATAAACACAGTGCAATATTTTCCAAATTAATTGGCCAGGAAAAATAGGTTTATGAGTTCCAAGTAATTGTACCAAAAATTCTTCTATAATCATACATAGCCATACCATTCTTTGTTGTTTCGGTTTTCCAATACATTATTTGGTAATTTTGGTATTTGAAACTACAGTCCTAGCACCGCTGCATTTTTTACCTCTAGATTCATATGAAGGAGAATATAAATTTTACCTCAGATGAAGATTTTATCCACACCTGGTCATCTTCTTTCATAACACATATGAACCAAAACAAATAGAGAGAAATGCAACCCTGCACCAATAGACCAATATGTGTGAGAACATATACTACCTAATTTCACAGGAAGTACGCTATGTAATTTTACCCTTATTATTCATTCTTAGCACACAAAATTACAGATAATAGCCTCCTATTTCAGATCCAAACACAAAATCAGAATGGATCTAGAAGAGAACATACCACCTTTTGGCTGGAGGACCTTCATCCTAGTAGTTCATCGAGACTGTCATCATCTACACCAAAACAAGAAACCCAATATTCAGAAGCAGTCAAGTAACAAAACATGAGATCAATCTCTTAATCTTAATTAAGTACGAACAGTGCCTATTTCCCTTTTTCACTAATTAAAGATACTTGCTAGAAGAATTTAAATATTACCATGGGGGTTACAATTTCATTTGAATTATGGAACTACAAACATAATCAAGCACATAATAACAATTTCAGAAATAGCTTTAGATCCTTTTCACAAATTGAAGATGGCATTCAAGTATTAATTAACAGAAACAAAGATATACGTGCTTTAGATCCACCTAATGCGAGTAATGGCCGCTTGGTCTGCTCATTTGTGGCCATTGAAGGCAGAATGCATGTAGATTAGGCAAAAACGGAGGAAAACAACAACAGAAATCATATTCTTAGAAATGCAATTACTTGCTCCTAAGAAAATTGACAATTAGGTGAGGCGAGAACTTAGAAAAATAATAAGCCTTGAGGATCTTTAGAAACAATAGAACAAAACGAAGAAATAGTACCATTCCAAATGCATATCAAAGAAAATCTAACATAGTGCATATGAGAAGTTGCTGCATAAAAGGAAAACAAAAGGCTGGAGGGGAACTTCTTCAAAGCGGCTCTTCTCAAAATTTGAAGATGCTTTTAGAAATAAATATTCCAATTGAGAAAGGCCAAGTACATGAGTAGATGCATGCCAGCGAGGCGGCAAAACATGATACATTCGCACCACGGAGAAACCCATAATGAAATTAGTTATATTCTGTAAGTAATGGACTATATTCTAACGGTAAGACTTTCTTTTTCAATACATATTGAGCCATTCAGTATCCAAAACATATAATCCACTCCAATATTGCATTGGTCTAATTGGATGGTTGAAGTTCATTGATGTGACATACAATTCTAAATTGAAGATTTCCACTTACGGGAGAAAACAATTTTATCACCACGAGCAGCTCTGTAGGTGGACACATCAAAACTGACCTATATGGAATACAATTGAACAACGACATTAATATAGAGGTGCACTTGTGAGGAGAGACAGATCAATTGTTCACCATCCAATGCTGAAAATGAAACAATCATCATATTAGTTTAGCAAAAAACATCGGAGGCAACCATGTAGGCATAAAAAAAGAATCTGGTATGAAAAATATATCTTTTGTATGGAACAATTGGTAGCTAGCACCAAGATCTTTGCACTCAATTAACTTCTAAATAAAAAAATTGCATGCATGACAAAGTCATGCTTTCATATATCAAATATATGGACTTCTAGCAAAAAATATTCTACCACTACCACATAAATTCAGACATATTTTTCATTGTCACCGTTTCATTCAGCAATAAAGGAAATCACATAAGTAAAAGATTACCTCAGCAAAGTTACTGACTATGTGATCTAAGAACTTGTGCATCCAACCTGCACATATGTACATGTTATATAAACTGTGAAAGAGCATAGATGTTGATGTGATGCTAAGAGAAGAGAGCAGATACCTCTACTCCATTGAACAAAGCTACAACTTCCGCTTATCTTGTCATCTTTCAAACAATCAGACCATGTTGGAACGACCTGAGAACCATCTATAGTTTCAGTTTAGACCATCGTTAATGATTTGAAGCACACTATAAAATGTAATGCTCACCCTACATCATCCGATTTGCATGATATTTTTAAATCCTTGTGTTGGTTTGGCTTGATCAAAACGAGCAGAAAATGGACAACCGTAAGCTAACTGCATGATTGGGGGAGATATCCATATCAAACAAAGAAGGAAAATAATAGGTTTTCACATCCACGCTTGAAGTTTAAGCCACTGTCTACTACAGCTAGCTTCACATGTACGAAAACTTCATGCAAAAAGAAGCATGGATCTTTACTAAATTCAAGAACCTCTTTAGTTGTGCTCAATCAATAGACCGAAAGATCTGCACATACAAACAAAACTTGTGGGGATTACCCAGAGAGAGGTGGGAGAGAGAAATCATAAAGGAAGAGTTTGAGACTGTTAGGGTAATAGACTTGTTATATTACCAGAGCCAAAGGCGACAATATATAATACATGTACATGCGCAAATATACAGGAAACCCCCTAACACACGGTGAAACTATACTATACAAATATATACTCTAACCCCCCCCCCCCCCTCAAACTCATGGTGGATCCACAACACTGATTTTGGAGAGTAAGACGTCATGCTGCGCTTGAGTTTGTGCCTTTGTAAAGAAATCCGCCAACTGCAAATCTGAAGGCACATAATGAAGCGCAACAACCTGATCCTGCACCTGAGCACGTGTATAAAAAGCATCAACACCAACATGCTTGGTCAGCTCATGCTTGACCGGATCACGTGCAATATTGATAGCACCTGTACTGTCAGACAAGAGTGGAGTGGGTGTCATAACAGAGACCCCAAAATCTGCAAGCAACCACCGTAACCAGGTCACCTCAGCAATCAACAAAGCCATAGCCCGTAGCTCATCCTCAACACTCGAACGGGAAACCGCTACCTGTTTCTTCGTCTTCCAAGCACCAAGCGAACCACCAAGAAACACACAGTAAGCAGAAAGTGAACGACGATCCGTAGGATCACTCGCCCACGTAGCATCCGAGTAGCACTGGAGCTGGAGAGAGATGGAACTAGGAAAGAAAATGCGACGAGTGATCGTGCCACGAAGATAAAGAAGGACATGGAGGAGATGACTGTAGTGAACGGTGGTACGAGCTGAGACAAACTGACTCAGAATATGAACAGGATAAGAGATATCAGGACGAGTGACAGCAAGATAAACAAGACTCCCAACAAGATGGCGATAACGCGTGCGATCAGGAAGAGGACCACCATCAGTAGGACGAAGCTTAACATTAAGCTCCATACAGTGCGCTCATCCCCAAGAGAAGCACGAGCAAGAAGATCCTGAATATACTTTTCCTGAGAGATAGAAAAGCCATCAGAAGTGGAGGAGACCTCAATCCCAAGAAAATAGCGAAGAGGACCAAGATCAGTCATAAGAAACTGATCATGAAGACGAGCCTTGACAAAGGCAATATACTCAGGATCATAACCAGTAATGATCATATAATCAACATAGAGAAGAAGAAGAAGAGTGCGTCCACGAGGAGAAGTGTGAACAAATAGCGCTGGATCATGAAAACTAGGAGAGAAACCAGCAGCAGTCACCACAGAGGCAAAGCGCTCAAACCAGGCACGAGGGGCCTGTTTCAGGCCATAAAGGGAACGTCGAAGACGACAAACCATCCCATCAGAAACAGAATACCCAGGAGGAGGCTGCATGTAAACCTCCTCACTCAACTCGCCATTAAGAAAAGCGTTCTGAACATCAAGCTGGGACACAAACCAGCGTCGAACAGAAGCAACAACAAGAAGAGTACGCACAGTGGTCATATGAGCCACTGGGGCAAAAGTCTCATCATAGTCACGGCCGTGCTCCTGCTGAAAGCCACGAGCCACAAGACGCGTTTTATAGCGCTCAATAGATCCATCAGAGCGGGTCTTAATTTTATAGACCCACTTACACGTGATAGGACGAACACCAGGAGGGGGAGAAACAAGATCCCAGGTGCCAGTGCGCTCAAGCGCAGCGATCTCCTCAGCCATGGCAAGCTGCCATTCAGGATGACGCTCGGCATCCCGATAAGAAGTCGGCTCGGAGACGATAGAGAGACCATACTGACTAGGAGAGTAAAGGTCTGGAGCACGACGCTGACGAACAGGCCGTGAAGAGGAAAGCTCATCAGCGGAAGACGACTCATCAGAAGAAGAGGAAGAAGGAACATCAGAGGAAGGGTTCGAAGCCGGAGAACAAGGTGGAGAAGAAACTAGGGGAGAACGAGGAGAACTAAGGAAACTAGACGGAGGAGAGGATGGCGCCGAAATCGAAGGGGCGCATCAGAAGTAAGAGGTGGAGACGAAGGGACAGCAGGAGGTGCATCAGGAAAAAGAAGAAAAGAGATATCATCCACCGGGTAAGTACCAGAGGTGGGGCGAGGATAGAAGGGACGCGTCTCATCAAACGTGACATCACGAGAGATGCGCATCCGCGACCAACGGGGTCCCAACAGCGATAGCCCTTATGCTCATCATTGTATCCGAGAAAAACACACTCAACAGACTGATCGGTCAGTTTGGTGCGTTCGCGAGGAGGTAGAAGGACATAGAAAACGCAAACAAATAAACGAAGAGTCAAATAGTCTAGAGAGCTACTAGAGAGACGCTCGAGAGGAATACCACCTTGAAGGGCAGCAGAAGGCTGAATGTTAATGAGATAAGTCGACGTAGCGACAGCCTTAGCCCAGAAATGCGGCGGAAGAGAGGAAGCAATCATCATAGCACATGTAGTTTCAAGAATATGACGATGCTTACGCTCGGCAACACCATTTTGAGCATGGGCGCCGGGACACGAGAACTGAGCGAGGGTGCCCTGCTCAGCAAGGACACCACGCAGGTGCTGGGAGATATACTCTCCTGCAGAATCAGCACGAAACACACGAATAGGCGTGGAATACTGAGTACGAACCATGGCCGCAAAACGCTGATAAATAGAGAGCACCTCACTGAGAGAGGGCATAAAAAACAACCAGGTGTACCGTGAAAAATCATCAATGAATAAAATATAGTATCGATGGCCCCCTTTGGAAGCAAAGGGAGCCGGACCCCAAACATCTGAATGAACTAAATCAAAAGGTCGCTGAGATATAGACACACTAGTAGGATAGGGAAGCTGAATTTGTTTGCCTAAACTACAACCCTGACACGAATGTAAAGACACATCTCCTAAGACAGACCCCAGAATACCACGACGAACTAAGGACGATAAACGGGAGCCACAAAGGTGACCCAGCGATGATGCCACTGCTGAAAAGAGCCAGTGACAGAAGCAACAACCGCAGAAGAACTAGTAGATGAAGTGTCAGTGGATGGAACGCGAAGCCAGTCTAACTCCCATAGCCCCGGAGACTCAAGACTGCGAGGACCAGCTCCAACTAGGGCCTGGGTAAACCGCACAAGAATCAGTGTAAAAAATGACACGACAACCAGAATCAGTAAGCTGACTAGCAGAGAAAAGGTTCATCTTAAGACTAGGAACATGAGAAACGTCAGGAACAGAGAAAGATGAAGTAGAAAGGGTGCCTCGACTGGAAACAGGAAGAGAGGTACCATCAGCCGTAATAACACGGACAGGAGAAATAAGAGAGCGAAGAGCAGAAAGAATAGAGGACGCAGAAGTCATATGAAAAAAAGCTCCAAAATTCAGATACCACGGGGATGACGTACCTGACTGTGTAGAAGGTGGTGGTCGCGCGGTGCCAGAAGATCTAGGCACAGAACCAGCAGTACCCGACGAGGAAGAGCCTGTAGCAGTGAGTAGACCACGAAGAATGTCCTGATCAGACAGTGCAACAGCAGAAGATCCTGAAGAACCAGCCTGCCTACGAGCATGGTACTTCTGACGTAAGCTAGGATCCCTCCTCCAACAGCTAGAGACGTCGTGGCCAGGCTTGCCATAGTAGGCACATGGAGGACAAGGAGGTGTTGTCATACCACAAGGCTGCTGAGGCTGACTCTGGCCCTGGACCGGAGGAGTAGAGAGTATCGGCGGTACTGGAGATCGCAACGAAGCCGACGGCACAGGAGGACCATGAGCAGCAAGTACGGAGGGAACCTCAAGAAGACCAGCACCACGAAGACGAGTCTCCTCAGCACGAAGCTCAGACAGTACCTCAGAGAGCGGAACACGACCACAGGCAAGCAGCTGGGCACGACGTGGCTCGAACTCCTTACGGAGCCACGACAAGAACTCAAAAACACGCTGAAACTCCAGATCCGCGCGCACAGTCAGACAGCACGGACAGGTGGCACACACAGCTGTACGAAGAGAATCAAGCTAACGCCAAATAGCAGCACTCTGAGTATAGAACTCATCAACAGTAGAGTCACCCTGCTGAAGAGCATGCTCCTGGAGAACCACAAATAGGTAAAGAGCATCCCCAGACGGCTGATAGCGTTGAAGAAGAAAATCCCACTGAGCAGCAACAGTGGGAAGACCCATGAACTCAGCAGCATACTGAGGCAGAACACTGGAAGTGAGAACAGCAGCAGCACGAGCATCCTCGTCTATCCAGTGAGTGTAGTCAGTCAGATCCTGAGGATCATCGGGGGCAAGGGAAATAGGCGACGTAGGAGCAGCGGGGCGTGGCGGACAAGAGACCTCGCTAGAAAGCACACCCCAAAGACGAAGACCGCGCATGTGGACGCGTATAAAGGCAGCGAAATTAGGATAATTCGCGCCATCAAAAATCACCGGGCAACTAGGAATCGCAAGATAGCCCGACGAGGAAGACATTTTTTTTGCTCTTTTTTTTTTTGAAGAAAATCAGATCAGATCCGCAACACGCAGCAACAGCCGCGGCGGACGGGGTTGACAGGCCGGGCGGCGGTCGGGAGGCGGCGGCGGTCGGGCGGCGGACGGCAACAGGCCTGCGGGCGGGCAGGGCGGTCGGGCGGCGGCCGGGGCGGTTCGGACGGGCAACAGCGACCGGGGAGGACGGGGCAGGCTCGCAGGAGGTGAGGGAGAGGCAGCGGCGGCGGCCGGGCGCGGCGGCAGGAAGTCGGGGCGGGCGGCGGCGGCGGCTGCGAGAAGAGGAGCTACCTTACATCTCTGATACCATGTTAGGGTAATAGACTTGTTGTGTTACCAGAGGACCAAAGGCCACAATATATAGTACATGTACAGGCGCAAATATACAGGAAACCCCCTAACACACGGGAAAACTATAATATACAAATATATACTCTAACAGAGACTATTGTACCTATGCTCCATGTCAAGTAGATGTGGCTGCGGCCCCCTCCAGTACCTCATCTTTGGCTTGCAGCAAAGGGGAGACGATACAGATGAGAGCCATGGAGAGGCGAGCAGCTACCTCCCTAGGCCTGGCGGCGCCCTCCCACCAGCCGGCACGAGGGGCAGAAGCACAGCCATGCGGTGGCGGCAGCGGCTAGGGATGGGGCAGAGGGGAGGGGATTGTGAGGAAGAGAGGACTGAGGGGATTGGGGAGGGAAACGCCCGGTCTTGAGCGGGGAAACCGTGGCAGCCCTGCCGGCAAGGACAAGCGGCGCGTGGAGAAGGCGCGTGGTGTGGCGGCTAGGCCGGTGGCGACGGGAGAGAGGAGGAGGATGATGGGGACGAGGAGGGAGCATGACGGGAGGGAGGCACAATGTGGGCTGGATGCGGGAGTCGGGAGAGACTGGCGGCTAGGGTTTGGGCTGCCCTTTTATATCACACGTACATCATCGATGTTACATACCTTGTTATGGTACCAACGTTGTGGTGAGCCTATGGGGGTGCGCCAATTATACACGTATATCATCGTTGTTACATACCTTGCTCTAGTACCAACGGTTCAGATCCTGTTAGCACCTCATCCAATGGCCTAGAAGCTGAAATCGCTGTGGTGAGCCTATGGGGGTGCACCAATTATACCTTTAGATTCTTTCCAAACAGCTCAGAGTCAGTGGAATGAGATATACTTGTATTCGTCGGAGCACGTAAATTGTTGGTATAAAGCAGCACAGGTGGAAAATTATACTGTACATGTTGGAAATATAAGCAATAATCCATATGATTTAATCCGAATAATAAATTGATAAAGCATGATCATACAAAAGGTACTAAAACCAATTATGCAGATCAACAAAGTAGATGAACAGATTACATTTATAGGAGATAAACCTATCACATATACACCAAACGCTAGAACAAACAACTCTAGCATAATCCGAAAAAGACAATTGAGGATCACATACAGTGTAGGCTGAATAGCAGCCACAGCGGCCGTCGCCCATGTTGAGGTTGTCGAAGAGATTGGTGACGTCCGGGAAGAAGTCGCCGTTCGGGAACTCGTCATCGGACGACGTCGTGGTTGCCAGTAGTCGCGCTTGAGCGCTCCCCAAAAACCTGATCGCCCTTCACCCGTACAGGTTCACAAGAGGCGGGGTTCCGGAGGCCTACTGTCCCGATCTGCGGTGCATGCCGCAAGCCGGGATGGGGAAGACGAAAGCAGCGGCGCAAGGTTCTAAAGGTAGGCGCGTGTGTGGATTGATTCACTGATTAGGTTTAGCGCAGACGCTTATATAGTGCAGGTTAGGAAGATCATGGGCTCAGCCCACATTCGAGTCGGTAATAGCCACGTCCATAAAAATTAGAAACGACTGTAATTAACGCGTCCGTTAATGACTCATAATTAGTTTTCCAAACCATCAAAATAAAGCTCGGCTCGGCAAGATTCCCGCAACCCGCGGCGCGCGTGCGCGTCGTGACGAGGCGAGGCGTGGCGAGGCGGGCGGCATCGGAGGAGGAGTGCGCGCTGTCACACCTTAGTGAGTGGTGCAACACTCTACTATATAAGGTGGTCAAACTTCCCTTCAACTAGCAATGTGGGACTAAACTTTAGCACCACTAGCATAGCCATATGCTGACATATACAAGTGGGCCAAAGAGAATTTCAGAATTTGTCTAATGGGCCAACAGTCCAAGACTCACCAAATTCCAACAATCCCCCACAAAGTCTCATTGGCACATCACATCATTTTCCTTCCAGAACATTTTTTTATATACCGGTGTGTAGTGGAGACTGTTAAGTTGAACTTTCACGTTAAACTTCATGCTACACTGGCTAGCAACTTGAATAGTGGACTATGCCTTGAATTACAAGTTTTCTGCGCGCTAGTTTAACACAAAATCTAGACCAGTACAGGGCTACCGTCGGCTTCCCCGCGGTTTGGAGCTTATGCGTCATACTCTAGGGCCTTTTTATGAGTTTATTCGAGAGCACCCAACTCTCATGAACTGCGACGTTTGACAGTCAGACTCAGTTAATCAAGAGATGTTCTGCAGGATAACATCTCCACTAATAAAAAGCCACTTGGAACACATTAAGATAAATATCAACCTCCCATGCATATTAAGAGAGTATTGCATCTTTATGGAGATGTAAATATAATATGGGAATACTCTCCTCTCAGCTGACCAACAGCTTGTCTCCCAGCTCTAATTCACGGGATCTTCGATCACATAGAGTGGGTTGCCACTGGGATCAACTCATAGCGTGGGTCTCAAACCCATCTCCCTCGATGCATTATCTATCACATTGCGTGATAAAACCTTTGTGAAGGGATCTGCCAGGTTCTTAGATGTTTGGATATAATCCAACGCAATAACTCCGGAGTTTCTCAGTTTCCTGACAGATTTCAATCTCCTCTTCACATGCCTTGATGACTTCATATTATCATTAGAACTGTTTACTTTGACGATCACAGTTTGATTATCACAGTTCATCGGGATGGAGGGTATTGGTTTTTCAACCACAGGTAAGTCCATCAAGAGCTCAAGAAGCCACTCTGCTTCAACAGTGGCTGTGTCTAATGCTGTGAGTTCTGCTTCCATTGTTGACCTCGTTAAGATGGTCTGCTTGCAAGACTTCCAGGAAACAGCGCCACCACCAAGTGTAAACAAATAACCACTTGTGGCCTAAATCTCATCAGCATCAGATATCCAGTTTGAATCACTATAACCCTCAAGTACCCGTGGATACCTAGTATAGTGAATACCATAACTCCTTCAAGAGCATGCCAATGATCATCTCCAGGATTTGACACAAATCGACTCAGTTTGCTTACAGCAAAGGAGATGTCAGGTCTAGTAGCGCTGGCTAAATACATGAGCGAGCCAATAATTTGAGAATATCTCAATTGATATTTAGCAAACCTTCGATTCTTTCGAAGTAGCACACTCGGATCATAAGGCGTTGGAGAAGAATTGCAGTCGCTATACCCGAAGCGAGTCAATATCTTTTCCACATAGTGAGACTGAAGCAGTGTAATCCCACCATTGTCATCCTTTAGCAGCTTGATGTTTAAAATTATATCAGCCACTCCCAAGTCCTTCATCTCAAAGCAGCGAGATAGGAACTCTTTGACCTCATCGATAACAGCGAGGTTGGTCCCGAATATCAATATGCCATCAACGTAGAGACACATAGTAACTCCCTCGCCCCCACCATGGCGATAGTATACACATTTGTCAGCTTTGTTTACAACAAAGCCTTTAGCAGTTAAAGTTATTTCAAACTTCTTGTGCCACTGTTTAGGAGCTTGCTTAAGACCATACAAAGACTTCACTAACTTACACACCTTTCCTTCTTGACCATCTACTACAAATCCGTCAGGCTGCTCCATATAAATTTCCTCATCTAGCTCTCCATTTAGAAAAGCTGTCTTAACGTCCATTTGATGAACGAGAAGACCATGTGAGACAGCCAAGGAAAGTAGTACTCGAATAGTGGTCAATCTGGCTACAGGTGAGTAGGTATCGAAGAAGTCTTCACCTTCCTTTTGGGTATAACCCTTAGCCACAAGACGTGCCTTGTACTTTTCAATAGTACCATCAGGTCTAAGCTTTTTCTTGAACACCCATTTACATCCTACAGGTTTACACCCACAAGGACGACCGGTGATTTCCCAAGTACCATTAGCTAAGATGGAGCCCATATCGCTTCGGACAGCTTTCTTCCAGTAGTCAGCATCTTGAGATGCATAGGCTTCTGAAATAGAAGTGGGAGTATCATCCACAAGGTACACAATGAAATCATCACCAAATGACTTTGCAGTCCTTTGTCTCTTGCTCCTTTTGGGAGCTTCATTGTCATCCTCCACAGGATCATCAGAGTGTTCTATCGGCATAGTGGGTTCAGGAATTATAACAAATTCCTGACTAGATGAACTAGTCATCTCCTGATTTGATGAGCTAGACATACCTTTCATAGGAAAGATGTCCTCAAAGAAATTCGCATCATTCGACTCCATAATTGTACCAACATGCATGTCGGATACCTCAGATTTTACTAACAAAAATCTATAGCCAATGCTATGAAAAGCATATCCCAAAAAAACACAATCAACGGTTTTTGGTCCAAGCTTTCGCTCCTTGGGTATTGGAATATTGACTTTCGCCAAACAACCCCAAGTTCGTAAGTAAGAGAGTTTAAGCCTTTTATTTTCTCATTCCTCAAATGGAGTCATGGTTTTATCCTCTACGGGAACACGGTTTAGGACATGACATGCAGTCATTAGCGCCTCCCCCCACCATTCCTTGGAAAGATCTGATGTATCTAACATGGCGTTAACCAAATCAGTTAGAGTGCGGTTCTTTCTTTTGGCCACCCTATTTGACTGAGGTGAGTAGGGAGGCGTCCTCTCATGTATAATACCATGTTCCATACAGAATAAATCAAATTCATTTGAAAAGTACTCTCCACCACGATCCGACCTTAGCCGCTTGATTTTAAGATCAAGTTGGTTTTCTGCCTCAGCTTTATAGATTTTGAAGCAGTTCAAAGCTTCATCTTTAGATTTCAGGAGATAAACATAGCAGTATCTAGTGGAGTCATCAATCAACGTCATAAAGTATCTTTTTCCACCTTTTGTCAACACACCATTCATCTCACAAAGATCTGAATGTATAAGTTCTAGCGGTGCTAAGTTTCTCGGTTCCGCAGCCGTATGAGACTTGTGGGGTTGCTTTGCTTGCACACAAACTTGGCACTTAGAACCTTTGACAGTGGTAAATTTCGGAATTAAACTCATATTGGCTAGCCGCATCATGCAACCAAAGTTAATATGACAGAGTCGTGAATGCCAAACATTGGACTCATTATCGTTGCAAACATGATTAATAACTTTAGTACATGAGTCTGACAAAGACAAGCGGAACAGACCTCCGCACTCATAACCCTTTCCAACAAATTGTACATACTTAGAAATTACAACTTTATTGGACTCAAAAACCAATTTAAAGTCATCTCGACATAAAAGCGATCCGCTGACGAGATTCTTATTGATGGAGGGAACATGCTGCACATTCTTCAGCTGTACGGTCTTCCCCGAAGTAAACTTCAGATTTTACCGTACCAACACCATGAACAGAAGCACGTGAGCCGTTTCCCATCAGCATGGAAGAAGTCCTTGAGACCTGATAAGAGGAAAACATGGAAATATCAGAACATACATGTGTATTAGCATCTGTGCCTATCCACCAATCAGTAGAATGACGTACTGAAAGGATAGTAGGTAAAATACCGTACCCAGCATCCTTCATCTCAGTATCGCTAATAACAACATTCGCGGTCTTACCGTTGTTCCCATGTTGACGCTTGTCAAAGCGATTAGGGCAGCTAGGAGCCCAATAATCAGGATCACCACAGACGTGGCAAGAGCCTTTCCTCTTATCATTTTTCTTGTTAAAGTTGGTTGAGTGCGTGGCCTTGTTCTTGCCATCAAACTTTCTCTTTCCTTCAGTTTTGTTCTTATTCTTAAACTTGTGGGATTGAAAGTTTTTTCTCTGCACTAAATTGGCAGTAGAACCTCCCTCAAGTCCTCGAGCAGTTTTGTCCTTTGCTCTCGCCTTCTCTTCCACATGAAGAGACCTAATGAGATCCGTAACGGAAAACTCTTGTCTCTTATGTTTCAGAGAAGTAGCAAAGTTCCTCCACGAAGGAGTAAGCTTAGCAATAATGTCACCAGCCACAAATTTGTCCGGTAAGGAACACTTGAACTGCTCAAGTTCTTTGGCAAGTGATTGTATCTCATGAGCTTGCTCAACGATGGAGCGCTCATCAACCATCATGTAGTCATAGAATTGCTCCATGACATACAACTCAGTGCCAGCGTCTGAGACCCCAAACTTGGCCTCGAGCGTTTCTCGCGCGTCCTTGCCATTATCAAATGACATATAAGAGTCAACAATATTGTCCCCAAGAACACTGAACAAAGCCGCCATAAATATGGTATCGGCTTTCTTAAAGTTCGCTTCCTGCTTAGCAGAAAGATCTCCTTCAGACTTGTCAAGAGTGGCGCTATAGCATTTTAGGTTTTCAAACCAGAGAACTGCTCTCTTGCGCCATCTCTTATAGTGCATGCCATCAAAAGGAGGCGGCCTAGTAGCCGCGGCTACACCAGTGAAATTCAGTTGCCTATAATCAGGTTTTTGCATTGTTGAAAATATAAGCAATAATCCATATGATTTAATCCGAATAATAAATTGATAAAGCATGATCATACAAAAGGTACTAAAACCAATTATGCAGTTCAACAAGGTAGATGAACAGATTACATCTATAGGAGATAAACCTATCACATCTACACCAAACGCTAGAACAAAGAATTCTAGCATAATCCAAAAAAGACAGTTGAGGATCACATACAGTGTAGGCTGAATAGCAGCCGCAGCGGTCGCAGTAGCGTCGCCCATGTTGAGGTTGTCGAAAATATTGGTGACGTCCGAGAAGAAGTCATCGTTCGGGAACTCGTCCGTTAATTAACGCGTCCGTTAATGACTCATAATCAGTTTTTCAAATCAGCAAAATAAAGTTCGGCTCGGCAAGATTTCCGCGGCGCGCGTGCGTCGTGACAAGGCGGGCGACGTCGGAGGAGGAGTGCGCGAGGCTACTCTTCTTGTCACACCTTAGTGAGTGGTGCAACACTCTACTATATAAGGTGGTCCAACTCTCCTTCAACTAGCAATGTGGGACTAAACTTTAGCACAATTAGCACAGTCATATGCTGCCATATACAAGTGGGCCAAAGAAATTTTAAAATTTGTCTAATAGGCCAACGGCCCAAAACTCACCAAATTCCAACGGTACAATGTTCCCAAGCAGCGCCTACCTCTTATCTCATGAAATTCTCAAAAAGACAAAACTCTCATTTCATGAACATGGAAATGACTCTTATCTCTAAATGACCAATCCGTGCTCAGAAGCAGGCCGCTTTCCACTTTAAACATCCCCGCAAAACTACCCCACCAAACAACGGTATTTCTGTCTGCAAACATGGACCCAAGGTCACATTCAAGAAATAAACGATTCAAGGTCTGTTGAGAAAGAAACATGCAGATTTGCGCTGACCTCATCGCAATCGGTTTACAAAATTGTTTCTATCTACTGCTAGGTTGAGGGAAACATATTCTGCACGCTGGCACCCCTTGACAGAATCGTCACATTCAGTGGCTGACTTGGAGACATCAGCGACTGTTCTTCAGACTTTCTGTGCTTCGTGGTGTCGACAGCGCGTACTGATCCTAACCTTCCGGAACATAACTACGAAACTGACGCGTCGATGGTACCACGTACGGTTCTTATTAGGTCGCTGCATGCCACTGTCGGATCATGTATCGATCTGGTTCCGCGCTTCAGGTCAGATCACCTCAGCATCGTTTTCATTGGAGCAAATAACTCCAGTGTCGAACCAATCCTGCTGTCCTTTTGGAAAACAACACAGCACGTAACTGCGTACACGTTTGTCTTTTCGCTGCGCAGGACAAAAACATCAGCGTTGCTACTGCTAAGCCACCGTGTAACTCTGCACTTCACTACATTTACCGTGTTCCAATAATTCATATGATTTAATCCGAATAATAAACTGATATGATTATACAAACAGTACTAAATCAATCATACAGATCAACAAAGTAGATGAACAGATTACATCTATACAAGACAAACCTATCACATCTACGCCGAACGCTAGAATTAGAAACTCCAGCATAATTTGAAAGATAGAGATTGAGATCACATACGATGTAGTTGCGGCAGTAGCCGCAGCGGTAGCAGCAGCAGAGTTGTCGCCCATATTGAGGTTGCCGAAGAGGTCGCTGACGTCCAGAAAGAAGTCGTCGTTCGAGAACTCGTCGCCGGACGACGTCGTTGTTGCCAGTAGTCGCGCTTGAGCGCTCCCCAAAAACCTGATCGCCCCTTACCCGTACAGGTTCACGAGAGGCGGGTTCCGGAGGCCTACTGTCCCGATCTGCGATGCACGCTGCAAGCCGGGATGGGGAAGACGAAAGCGGCGGCGCAAGGTTCTGGAGGTAGGCGCGTGTGTGGATTGATTCACCGATTAGGTTTAGCGTGGACGCTTATATAGTGCAGGTTACATAAAAACTAGCGAAATAAAGCTCGGCGAGATTCCCGCAACCCGTGGCACCCACGCGTCGTGGCGGGAGGAGGCAGGCGGCGTCGGAGGAGGAGTGCGCGTGGGCTTCTCTCCTTGTCACACGTTAGTGAGTGGTGCAACACTCTACCAATGTGGAACTAAACTTTAGCATCACTAGCACAACCATATGCTGTCATATACAAATGGGTCAAAGAAAATTTTAGAATTTATCTAATGGGTCAGCAGTCCAAAACTCATCAAATTCCAACATTGTCTATGCATTATTTTTTAAAAACAAGGGAAAAGATTTTTAAGAAGAATTTTTACATGTTTTTCAACCCGAATATTGTCCTATAGGCGAAGATTTACAAACAAAAGCATATTCTCGTGGCATATACATAACTCAAGTTTTTTTTGGCCCGGTGAGTCTCCACGTTGCCTCATCGTTGATGTAGAGGCTTGGTTTTGAAAAACACGCACGTTCCTTTCCTTCAAATTTTCCATGAAAAAGACGAATAAGTTTTGTATATGGATTGATCACAAAGGATTACAAGTGTTTATATAGGAGAGAGGGGGAGAGGTAAAACCCTAACCCTAACCGAACTGGGCCGAATCGAGCCCGTACAGAAATGCAATCCCCCCCCACCCCCCCCCCCCCCCACCCCCCGAGCAGTCGAAACATGGCGTGATACGATGTTGAGACTGGTTCAGAACTCCTGAAAAACTGAGGTCGGTAATCCTCTGGTGAAAATATCGGCATACTGAGAGCTGGTGGGAACATGGAGTACACGAGCCTCTCCAAGAGCAACACGATCCCGGACAAAGTGAAGATCAATCTCAATATGCTTAGTACGCTGATGTTGCACTGGGTTCGTGCAGAGGAAAGTGGCCGAGATGTTATCACAGTAGACCACGGTAGCCTTGGATGGAGGTTGGTGCAGCTTGGTAAAAAGTTGACGCGGCCAAACAGATTCAGCTACACAGTTTGCAATAGCACGGTATTTAGCTTCGGCACTAGATCTTGAGACTGTTTGTTGTCATTTGGAGGACCAGGAGACGAGGTTTTTTGCCTAGAAAAACACAAAAAACAGATGTAGATTTGTGTGTGTCAGGACATCATGCCCAATCGGCGTCGGAGTATGCCACTAACTCGGACGAGGAACCGACATAGAGCTGGAGACCAAGATGAGCAGAACCCTAGACGTAGCGTAAGATCCTTTTGACAAGCCGTAGGTGAGCATCACAGGGATCATGCATGAATAAGCAAACCTCCTGGACAGCGTAGGAGAGATCCGGCATGGTCAGTGTCAAATACTGTAGGGCACCGACAATACTGCGATAATACGAGGGATCGGACACCGATGGGCCGCCCTGGGAAGACAATTTGCACTTAGTGTCAATAGGAGTAGAAATAGGGTTGCAGTTGAGCATGTTGGCCCTCTCCAAAATATCCATGGCATAGTGCTATTGAGAGAGAAATAACCCATGAGAAGTGTGATGGACGTTTACACCAAGAAAATGGTGAAGAGCTCCAAGACCACTCATAGCAAATTCAGAATTCAGGGAGGCAATGATACGCTGAAGAAGCACTGTGGAGCTGGCAGTAAGGATGATATCATCCACATATAAGAGAAGGTAAGCAGTTTTGTTGGCAGAGTGGTAGATGAAGAGGGAGGAATCACTCTTCAAGCTAATGAACCCAAGGCTATGAAGTTAAGCATAAAACCGAAGGAACCAGGTGCGAGGTGCTTGTTTTAGACCATAGAGAGATTTCTTGAGCTTTCAAACGTGTGTAGGGTTAGCAGAATCAACAAATCCAGCCGGTTGAGTGCAGTACACGGTTTGCTGATTTCTTGAGCTTTCAAACGTGTGTAGGGTTAGCAGAATCAACAAATCCAGCCGGTTGAGTGCAGTACACGGTTTCAGCAAGTTCACCGTGCAAAAAGTCATTCTTCACGTCCAGTTGATGAATAGGCCACGAGCTCGAGGTAGCAATGCTAAGGACCACAAGAATGGTAGCAGGTTTCATAACCGGACTGAAAGTTTCTCCATAATCAACACCCTATTGTTGAGTAAATCCTCGTAGGACCCAGCGAGCCTTGTACCGAGAAAGAGAGCCATCGGGGTTCAGTTTGTGACGAAATATCCACTTTCCAGTAACCACATTGACACCTGCAGGACAAAGAACCAAAGACCAAGTGTCATTCCGAATTAGAGCATCAAATTAATCACGCATAGCATCGTGCCAACGATTGTCTTTAAGTGTTGTACGGTACGACGAAGGGATAGGGGAAATATCAGCGAAAGCAGATAAGTTAAAGTGTTGTTTAGGCATAAAATAGCCTATTTTGGCGCAGGTGTGCATCCGGTGTGCATTATTGAGTGGAGTTACCGGGACGACACATGGAGGCGGTACCGGTGGACGTGGCGGGCTGGGAGTGGAGGATGGTGGGGTGGCGGTTGGTGGCGTGGAGCACGAGGCGGATGCGGCTGGTGGCGATATCGGTGAGCTGGGCGCTGTCGGAGCCTGGGAGGCGGGATTGGCGGGTGGTGAGGGGTATATGGAGGTTGGTGGCGGGGGCATGGGTTAGGTGGCGGATTTTGGTTGGTTGTCAATGATTGGGTGCGGGGGTCGAGGAGGATTGCACTGGGATCCGGTGTAGGTGGAGGATTGTCTGCGGAAGCTCGTGGTGTGAGGCTGGTTGTGTCGGATGTATAGGGAAAATAATTTTCATCAAAAACTACGTGTCGAGATATGATAATTTTTCTAGTGTAGAGTTCAAAGGACCGGTACCCTTTGTGTTCCTGTGGATAACCAAGAAGAATACAACGTGTGGAACATGTGGATAGTTTATGTTCAACGGAGTGTGAGAGATTGGGGAAGCATAAACAGCCGAAGGTACGGAGGTGATCATATGTGGGATGGACACCGTAAATAAGAAAGTAGGGAGTGAAGTTTCCGATGATACGGGATGGTCTATTGTTAAGGAGATGATTGGCATTGTTAAGATCTTCTACTTAGAAGGCTGGTGGTAATTTGGATTGGAAGAGGAGGGTTCGAACAACGTTGTTGGTGGTGCGGATCATGCGCTCGGCACGACCGTTTGGTGGTGATGTATAGGGACAGGAGAGGCGAAGTGAGACGCCATGGGAGGATAGGTGTGTGCGTAAAGTTGTGGTGAGAAATTCGCCACCGTTATCATATTGAAGGCAGCATATGGTTGTTTGAAATTGAGTTACTACGAAGGCAAAGAAACGTAGAAGAGTATCACAAGTGTCAGATTTTTCTCGCAGAGGAAACACCCAGGAAAAATGCGAGAATTACTAAGTAATATTTGTAGCCGGAACAGCTAAGAACAAGGGACGTCCATAGATCACAATGAATAAGATCAAATGGAGATGAAGCATGAGAGTGTGAAGTAGCAAAAGGCAATTTTGTGTGTTTCCCTAATTGGCAGGCATCACACAAAGTTTGAGATGTTGCACTTTTATTACAAATTGAAAAAAAATCTAAAGGTAAATGCGACATGGAAGAGGAGCTGGGATGGCCGAGACGTCGATGCCAGAGATCGGTGGTGACAGCGAGGGCAGTGGTGGCGCCCTGATCGCCGAAGAATGGGTAGAGGTCGTCGGAGCTATTAGAGCATATGAGGACCCTCCTGGTGAAAAGATCCTTCAAGGAAAAGCTGAAAGGGTCAAATTCAATGGAACAATTGTTATCACGAACAAATTTATGAGTGGCACAAAGATTTTGGATGATGGATGGAGAAACAAGGACATCATTGAGAAGAAAGGGGCGAGGTGTAAGGTGAGCAGTACCGGTAGCAACAACAGGAATATGAGAATCGTTACCAACGATAATATGGTGAGAATTAATGCCTAAAGGGGAATGATACGAGGTCAATATACCTTGGTTGCCGGTGACATGAGAGGTGGTGCAGGAGTCCATGATCCAGATTTGTCCTGTCTGAGGTAACGCAGCACCATAGCTTGGAGCAGACTGGTAGAGGGCAGTGTAGTACCATGACGGCGCTGGTGCAGGCTAGTGCGCAGGTGGTGGAGCAGGCGTGTGCATCAGTGGGTAAGCCTGGTCCGGCATGCTGGGACGAGGACCGAGGACGCCAGAAGAGTTCGGCGGTATCCAAGGACAGCGTGGCAGGAACGGTGTCCCCATAGGTGCAAAGTAGTCGATCCAGGGCTGCTGTTGGCCCCCACCACGTCCGCCCGAGTAGGGCTGCTGCTGGGCTCCATCGCGGACACGGCCACCGCCTTGCTATTGTGCTCCACCACGGCCTCCTTGCTGATTGTGTTGGCCGTAATGAAACTCGGGAATAGGGTTCCAGCCGCAGTAGTTGGGGCTGATGTCGAGCGGGCGGGCGTTGCCGGTGTTGGTGCTAGGGGTGCCACGACCGCCTGCCTGGACGGCCAGCGCCTGGGCACCAGCAAGTTGGAAGGTGGCGTCAACCTTGGCGCGCTGAAGACGGGAGTAGGCATCGGCGAAGTAGGGCACCACGGTCTTGAGGATATTGTTCTATAGCTTGTACTGATCACATAGGCCATCGATGAACTGTAGGGTGAGGTCGTGGTCATCAACGGGGCGGCCGATCGCAGCGAGATCATCCGCGATCTGCTGCAGTTTGCTGGCGCAGGTGGCGATCGGGAGATCACCACGGGAGGTGATGTGGAACGCCTTGCTGAGGAAGAGGTCGCGCAGAGCCTCGTTGTAGAGAAAGAAGCACATGATGCGTGTCCAGTGGAGTAGGCTCGACCGTCGGAGACGAGGCGGTAGAGGTCGTCGCTCAAGGTTCCCATGAACCACAAGGAGATGTGGATGTGTAACACCCCTAGTTCTACTAATAGTAATTAGGGTTTGTATGTGCATAGCATGAGCATCATCTTAACATGCAAGCAACAAATGGATCAAAACCCTAAACCCTAGCTTACCCTCTCTATTTGAAACATACTTAAAATGGTTTTGAATTTTGAAAACTACAAAAATTATGGAGTCCAAATTGATTACAAGGGTCTCTGAAATATTTTGAATATTTGTAAAAGTTCTGTAATTTGAAATGTATCAAAGCAGATTTGAAATTCGTTTACAAAAGAGAGAAATGAAAGCAGAAAAAGGAAAACTATTTGGCAGAAAAAAATAAGATCCAGACCAACCATGCCGGCCCATCTCTCTCCCCTCCCTTCCTGCCGCTCGCGTGTGCAGCTCTGCAGCCTACCCCAGCCCAGCGCAGCCCACAGCGGCCCGGTACCGCTTTGCCCTCCTCCCATGTCGTCTTCCTCGACCACGGCGAGCAGCTCGATGTCGCTGCCCGCACCGTCAATCCCCACTGCCTGCATCCCGCCGTCCGCCGCCACGTGGAGATGGATAAGGTCGTCCCGGGCATGCCTCTCTCTCCCTCATACACTTCTATTCTCCCCAGCGGCCTCCCTCTCGCGTTCCTCTCCTCTGGCTGACGAACCCTATCCTTGGGATCTGCCGTGTCCCGCCATTTCGGACCGACCCAGGCACAGCTGAGACCATCATCGAGACCGCCGTGCTCGACTCCTTCATCTGCCTGACTCGCACAAGCTGGAGCCGTCCCTAACGCCGCAATTGCGACCTCCTTCCCGAGCTCCGGCCATCATCACCGCCATCGATTTTGGCCACCTTGCTCCACGCCGACCCTCTTCTCGCGCTCGTGTTGAGCTCCTGCACCTCCTGGACCCCTCTGTCTATCCCCTCTCGCTTTGATTTGCTCCCGCGTCGAGTGCCGCCTACCGCCGCCATCGGGCATGGTTGCTGGCGCTGCTCCAGCGACCCAAAAGGGGCGGCTCCACCACCCTTTGGCTCGCCTTGGCTTTCTCCATCCAACACGCACACCCACGCAACCTCGCATGCCCTCTGTCGCCGTTCCTGCTGCCCACCGCTGTGCTGGCGTCACGGTGGCATCGGCATGACGTCAGCGACACGCGGTTAGCCCGGTCAAACCAGCTCTGGGTCCCACTTGCTGGCGTGGCTGCAGACGTGTCCTTGGGCCCTTCTGTCAGCCTCACCAACTAGGTTTAGCTGGGTGTAAAAAGTTTGTCCAATTTGTTATATTTTCAGAAAAGAGTATTATAAATGGTTTAAATAATTTCCAAAAATTGTTTAAATCTTGTTAATTCAATAACTAATTAAATGTTTATCAGAAAAATACAAATAATGTACCAAAATGTTCAGAAAAATGAGACCTATCAATATAAGCTATAATCATGCATTGTTAACCAACTCTCATGACAAGTATAATTAGAAGAACAGAATGAACCCCACATGTGATTCCGAGGATCCCCAATTCTAGGGTTTGCACCTCTCATACCCTGTTTAAAATGTCGAGCATGTTTAGGGTTACAATTCAACAAATTTTAACTTGTCATATCATCATACTTGATTGAGCATTGCATTGATGCCATGTGTTGATTGTTTCCCCTCTCTTTCCGGTGTTTGGTTCTTCTTGGTAGAATACGATATCGGAATCGAGATCGAGCGCAAGATTGAAGGTCAAGATCAACAATATCGAAGATCATCGATAAACTATGCCAATAAGATGAACCCTGGAGAGCTATTTCCTTGTGGTTGTCGAACAAGTCAAGCTGATGAACCCGAAGATCTGTATTGGGTATCAACACGCAAAGGCAAGCGAAACCCCACACATACATATGAATCCTATGCTTTCAAAGTATTTCAATCTTTGCCATGTGCATACGATTATAAGTTCTTTTATCGATAGATAGAGTGATCCTATCTGATGCATGTTCCCTTTGAACCTATAATCCCTGATCCACGACTCCTAGCATAACTAGTGTTTGGCTGTTTGAGCGTTGCTAAAGCTTTTATATTTGTTGGCTTAGCCAAGCTTAGTTGTTCCGCTGATTCACTTGGTTGATGGTTCCGAGCTTCGAATGAACCTAGTTGGACAGGAGAACGTGGTATGACAGGTGATGTGAGTAAACATGCTAAGGCTTGTATGGGAGGCCACGCGGGTTGTGGTTTTTGCAGTCCCATACTTGCCACCCTTAGGACCTTGGGTTCTTGCCTCTTGAACCAATATGATCGTACAGTCACACGGGGCTTAGGAAACCCCTTAACCCCAACTTGCCTAGTATGATCCATGAGTCCGTAGTTTGAAGATTTATTTGGCACCCGCATGGAAAAAGGTTTTGGAAAATGGTGCAAGCATATAGGACATGGCCGGGTGAAGGATGCTTGGCATTGAACTGGATCCCGGTACACAGAGTCGAGGACCGCCTGGGAGTATGGCCAACTACCGCGGCCGGTAGCCCTTCTGGTGACTCATGGATTAGGCAAAAGTAAGGGAAAGGTTTCGGTCGACCATCCTCTGTCAGCACACCAATGAAGTGTGTCAAGTGACGCTAAGAGTCGGTCGACGCGTGTGGGTAAAGTTGTACACCCCTGCAGGGTTTAATCTTTTCAAAAAGACATGTCCACGATTATGGACGACTTGGGAATGGACACGGGATCATAGAGAACTTGATCCTAATCGTAAAACTTGGCAAACTAATGTGTGCTTAAGGATGCTTCCTCTTGGGTACGAGGGGGTGATCCTAGATGAGGTTCGATGATGATGATTTTGTGGATATCAAAAAATGATGATCAATACTTTGGAGATGTCGTTTTCTTATCCCCTTTTAAAACACTCTGATTAGACGAGCTTCTTTTCCCTCCTGTTTTATAAACAAAGATGGCTTATGCAAAACAACTCCACCAGCCATAAGTCTTGCGGAGTACACCCTGTACTCACCCTTGCTTTGTTGATACTTTTGCAGTAGAGTAAGTGTTACGATAGAAGATGAGTTATTCACAGCATCGACATCGACAAGTAGTTTGGAGTTCCCGGCCAGCAGCCTGGAATCTATGGAATGGGACGTCATCGTTATGCTACAGGCCTCTTAGGCCATTAGTTAAGTTTGCTATACTTAATAGCATAATTTGCTTTCCGTTGTTTGAAGTTTGTGGTTAGTGACATCTGCTTGTAATATTTTGGTTCTTCGCTCAGTTATGAGCTTGCTGTAATAATTTTTGTGCCGTAGGGTCACTGTTGTGTTACCGATTCTCTCTCATGTACGCTTTCGAGATTAGGTTAGGCTTATGTTCATACGAAGGTCTGAGATTTGTCCAGCCTTAATCTCGGGGGTGTCACAGGATGTCCACAACAATCCAGAGATCGTCGGGGGCGGCAGGTGCCGCGCCTACGGTGATGTGATCCATACCCTTGTAAATGGTGAGGAGGAAGGTGATGGTCTGCCTCACTTCGAGAAGTTTTCGCCAGTGGAGTTAACCTAGAACCTGATGTAGTTGTGGATGTGGATGCCTAGGATTGGATGTGAGGTGGGTATGGCGGCACCAAGAAGGTGAGGGATGGCGGCGCATAGGTGGTGTTGACGATCGGTAGATTGGCCGTGAGGTTTCGGAGGTCTAGCGCATCGGTGTTGGTAGAGTTTGAGGGGTTTGGGGAAGAGGTGGGGAGGGAAGTGGTGATCGGGAGTTTGCTGGAGGCGTTGAGGGTAGCAAGAGGTATGGTGGTGGTGAGTGGGCTGGAGGTCGCCATGGGCGGCGCCTCACGGAGGGAGGTGCGCCTGGATCTGATACCAAGAAGAAGAATATGTTTTGTATATTGATTGATCACAAAGGATTACAAGTGTTTATATAGGAGAGAGGGGGAGAGGTAAAACTCTAACCCTAACCAAACTGCACCGAACCGAGCCCGTATAGAATGACAATTATACACATGATACTAGCATTGCAGTCAAGGCCATTGTTTTTCAAGATTGTCCCCTCTTGTGGGTCGCCTCAACCTACTATTCCTTGACGGAGCACATATGAAACCAATTACTCGGTTCTATGTCATGAAAGCCTACCCAACTCTTCAAAGTGTTCCAAACTGGAATGATGAACCAACACTTGAAGAGGAGATGAGATGTGAATTATTGCATTTGGTTACATAGCTTGCAGTTGGCACAATTTTTCCATCCTCTTCACTTAAGCCTATCTAGCATTCAAATATATTTTGAAGGGCTAACCAAGCAAACATTTTGCAATTGCCACAGTTTTGTCCGCCTCTTCGCTCCATGGTTGCCATACAAATGTAGGCATTGAAGATTTTATTCGACTCAAAAATTGCAGGTTGTGGGCCGAATGAGATGAGTAACCTTCATCATTGTTGAGCGTCCAAGAGGTCATTTATGTTCAGTTGTTTTGCAATTGAACTGACTGTACCATTACTCATAGCTCGGAGAGTTTCACAATATGATCCAAAGATAGTCAACTTTGAGTATTAATTTGGATAACCCAAAACTTATTTTATAGAGCTCTGCTAACCAAATATTTTCTCCTTTTAAGTGGTCGTAAATGAGGGGGGCAATATCTTTAGGTCCTTCTCCGTTTAGCGAGTCTCTAAAAAGGTCTCTTCTTTCTGTTTCCAATGGTGATATTTGTAGCCACCGCAAAGAGGTTGTTGTCTTCAGGAATGCATGGGTCTCAACTCTCAAGTCCAAATCATGGCTTAGCCTTGTCATTTTACATTTATGAATCATGAAATAGCTACCTAAGAGCATATCTAGCAGACACCGTAAACGGGCGAAATCGAGAAAATAACCGTCACTTTTCGGTTTCGCGTGAGAAAAGTGGCCAGAACAGACTCCTCAAAATCGACCGAACCGAAAAAAAATTAAGGCCCCCAAGAAAACACCCCCGCAGAACCAAAAAAGCCAATTTTCGAGCCCGACCTGGACGCGGACCATATCCCCCGTTTCCGTTGGTGGGAGGGAACTTTCAGCTTTCGCCACCACGCTCGATCTCTGGTCCCCGCCCCTGCCACCTCCGTCGAGCCCCACGAAAGGCCGCCATGGATGTCCAGCAGCCGCCGCTGAGCTGCGGCGAGGTCGCACCGGCGCAGGCGACCCCTCCGACGGGTCTGCCAGATCTGATAGCCACCGTCGTCTCTATCCCCATCGCTGGTCCCCCGTCTAGGGCGTCTGGGAAAGCTGCTTTTGCGACGAAGCGGAAGTGGCATGGCTCCGTCCTCATCCAGGATGGCAGCGTGGGCGCTCCGGCCTCTCCCGCCAGTCCCGCTGTTCCCCACGCTCCAGCGAGTGCCACCACCTCCAAGTTGAAGCCGGCGTCGGGCAAGGCGAGGAGCACGGTCGCGAAGCATAAGGCAGGCCCCGGGAAACCAGTCGCCGCCACGAAATCCTCCAAAACGGCCTCGGCTAGCCGATTTAGGTATGAACAATTTCCCTCCCCCTTCCGCCATATCCGCCGCCAATTGCGTATACAATTGATTCGAATTGGCGCTTATACAAAGAGATTTGCATGAGGTTCCAACCTACTACGTCGATTTTTTGAATAACAATGCGGTGGACATCGACACAGCTCCGCTCGACGGCTATGGAGATGAGTTGGATGGGTCACAAATTTACAACGAGGTGGATGGTGGTGTCGACGGTGCAGGTGAAGACGAGGAGGTGGAGGAGGTCGATGGATCGCAAGTGTCTACCCGGACCCGAGCGAAGAATTTCACGCAAGTTGAAGACGTGACTTTGATCAAGGCTTGGGACGTTGTCTCTCTCGATGCCATGACCGACACCAACCAAATTGGGAAGCGTTATTGGCAGAGGATCGAGGACAAGTTCTACCATTTATTGCCTTCCCTTCCAAGGACGATTGCACGAACTTATCGATCACTCCAAGGCCGTTGGGATTACATAAAAAACACTTGTGCTCGCTATAGTGGATGCTTGGAGCATGTTCGAGGAGCACCGCCAAGTGGTTCGATTGTGGGTGACTATGTGAGTGCTAAATGTCGAATTGTTTGTTTGCACCACCAAGTGCTAGCATTTTTTGCAACTCATTGTTTGTTTGCATTTTGTAGGAGAAAATTGCAAAACAGAGGTTCTTGGAGATGGAGGCTTCAAAGGGCAAGGCATTCAACCTCGAGCATTGTTCGGTTTTGCTCCAAAGAAGTGAGAAATTGAAGTTGAGGGAGCAAGAAGCACCACCCAAAAAAGGCGCACTCATCCAATTGGATGATGAACTTCCATCGGGAGGGAGGAACAAGAACAAGCCCGATGGCAACAAGTTGGAAAAGGAGAAACTTAAGAAGTTAGCCGAGAATTCAAGCTTGAGAGAGAAGATTGATCTCATGGTGATCTCAAATGAGAAGATGGTGGCCAAGACTTTGGAAGCAAAAGTTGCTTTGGCTGAGAAGAAAACAATTGAGAAGCAAGCAAGGTGGAAAGCACTCCGGCAAGATGGTTTGCGCAAGATAGCCGTGAACGAGAGGAAGGCGTTAGCCGAGAAAACTAAGGCCATGGCAAAGCTCTATGCCGAAGAAAACACCATCATGACCATGGACCGGAGCATCATGGACGAGCTCACCTTGGCGTGGCATGATCAAGCAAGGCTGGACATCTTGGAGAGAAGGAGGTCGGCGGCGCTGGCAAGAGGCCATGCTCGGGCTAGGGATGGTCGTGGACATGGTGCTGCGACAAGTGATGGTGTCCATGGTGGTGCTTCGGCAAGTGGTGGTGGCTGTGATGCTTCTCTTGGCTTCGATGTTTGATGATCATCGTGGGTTGTGGTGATGATTACTATTTTGGATGATGTTCAGCGACGTGGTAGCGAGATACTTTGTTAAATTTTCTTAAAACTCGATGATTGTCGCGGTTGAGCGGTCGAATTTGTTTAAATTCTGCCATTTGTGGTTTCGTTTTACGATTTTGTATCGTTTTTGCCCTCGTAGAAACCGTGTGCGTGAAACTGTAAAAAATGAATATTTTCTTTTTTTTAGTTCGGTTTTGAGAGGTCTATTCCGTTCGCCAAACGCGATTTTGGAACGCGTTTTTGGATTTGCGATTTCCTGGTCTCCGCTAGAGATGCTCTAATAGGAGAGCTAATGCAAATTTTGTGAGGTTAAGGACCCCGAGACCTCTATTTTCTTTCAGTTTACACAAAATCTTCCAACTAACATTGCATTTTTCTCAAGAGACCTTGTCGCATGGCCATAGAAAGGCTCTTTTTATACTACTATCAATCTTCAAAGCACCTCTCCTATGTCATTGACCGTGCGATTCACATATGTAATGCCTTGACCTAATAACCCTTTAGCAACTAAAATGTACTGTACAAAATATGAAGATCGATAGGCCGTCTCTCTCTGATCGGTCACCACATCCTGTCCAAGTAGTAATCTCTGGCCGCCTCCTCACTGAGACCGGAGTAGCCCGCGCTTGTGGCTTCCGAGAAGTAGCCGCCCTGCATACGCGTGCACGTCGTCGACTTCCTTGACCCTGCCTGGGACGCCAGGCTCGCCCTCAGCACCTCGGCCGCCGGCTGCCTGGGCGCGCTCTGGCACCGCATCCTCGCCGCCGACGAGGCGGTGCCGGCCATGTAGCGCGGGCTCACGAGGAGGTCCCGGTGCCAGAACGGCCGCGGCGTCAGCCCGTCGACGCTCTTGGCAGGCGACTCGTACGCGTACGGTGGTGGGTCAGGCCCGCTGAAGCGGGGCGTGTTCTGCGCCGTCTTGGCGTGCCTGACGACGGGCTCGCGCTCCTGGCACCGCCGGACGGACAGCCGCGGGGGCTGCTTGACGGACAGCGGCGAGAACGTCGGTGGCAGGTCCGGGGCGAGGAGGCCGCGCGAACGGTCGGGGGTATATCGGCCGCTGAAGATCCGGGTGGACCGGGACCGGAGGTGGCACGTGTCCATTTCCACGATCCGCGGGCTGCGCTCGTAGTTGGAGTCCGTGCTGTCGGACAGCCGCCGCCGGTGCGCTGGCTTCGCCGCCGACGGCGACTTCGTCCGGGCATCCTGCGCGACGATCCTGTCCTGCATTGCAAAATAACAAATCAAACTCGAGATCAACTCGTCAGATCAACACAAAGATTTCAGTTCGCGGCTGTAGTGTAAGAATGACCGACTTGTTCCATGGATTTCCTGTAGGTGTCTCGCTTGGCGGCGCGGGATTCGGCCTGCAGCCGGATGAGCGCCTGCAGCCTGTGCAGGGTGGTGGCTGCCTGCTTCCTGACGAGGTAGCCCCGGACCAGAGCCTGCAGCTTGACGAGTGATCGCAGAGCGCGAAGCGCTTTCCTGGCCTGAAGTCATCGAACATTCAAAAATTATAAACGCAAACAACTTGCATTTGACGACGAAGAACTTAAGAAACTGTTGCTTAGGCAACTAGGCTTATGTCACACTGCGCAATCAGTATTCAGTAAACCACTACACTGACACCAAACGGGAAGTTTATATTATTTATATACACACAAGTCGCTGGCAGAAGCAGAGTAAACAAACGTGCAGGTTTTGAACAGGGACAGAGGAAGAGTTAACAACTAAACCACTGTCCATCATCATGCAAAGGAACAGAGGTGACATCACATAAACAGCGATGTGTAGCCTACTTAGCCAAATGGAGTATAAAGTACAGAAAGTAACTGACGAATCTAGCATTAATAGGGTGTCAGAGAGCGCCAAACTATCCAGTAAAATAGAAGACGGGAGACTCAATCTGGAACGGAACTCTGCATCGGTAATAGTAGTAGTAATAGCCAAATTTAAGTGCACATTAGGACTGTTTAAATTAGGAGATAATTTGAGTAGGAAGAAGAAACGGCGAGAAGAGCATGAACACGTCGAAACCAGGAAGATCATACGTACCAGGTAGCCTCTGAAGGCTTTCTGAACCACGACGGCCGCCTTCTCCTCCTCTCCACCACCACCACCACAGTGGCACGGCCTCACGGTGGCGGAGAGAGCCTGCGCAGGGGTCGGCGGCGGCTTCCCGCCGTCAGCTGCCCCACTCTTCCTCTGCTTCACGAAGCTCCACCTGCTGGTCTCCTTCTCCGGCGCGTCATGCCAGACGTCGGGCACGACGCCTCCGCCGTGCCCTTCCTTCCGCCCCGTCAAGAGCTTCCTGATCCATCTCATGGCGCGCCCCATGCCTGGCCCTGCCCGGCCGTAGCCGTGATCTGCAGACGAACACGGCCGCGAGGAAGAGAAGAGACGCGTCAGCGAGACGTTAGGGAGATGCACGAGAAATCTCGGAAGGAGAGAAAGGGGAGCAGAGCGGCCAACTTTGCACGGGTGGATGACGCACGGCACCGCGCCGCCTCCGAGTGGAGGGAGGAGGGGGCTTTTGGTTGGAGACGATCGTCAGAGGAGAGGAGGAAGAAACGCACACTGGGCTATATAGAGGCTGTCAGCTCCGTACGCGACATCACCGGCTCACGGAAGTAAAGAAAGGGAGCGGCGATTTGTACGCGAAATCAAGGGGGGAAATTAACGGGCTCAGGGAAGCAGAAAGTTTTTTTTTTTTGGGTGAAGAAACAAAATCGGAAGTCCGCCCTTTAGTTTCACAGAGGCACGAGATCACAGCGAGAAATCAAGTCTGTAGGGCAGGGCAGGTACCAGTAGGAGGAAAAGATGGAAGCGCCGGTAGCTAGCGCGCGGCGAAGTTAACGTGAGATCCAGCCCAGAAGAGGAAAGAAAGGTGGAAAACTTTGCAGCGCATCGACCTCGAACGGGTAACGCCCCAACCGCAGCGGCGGCGAGGCAATTAGCAGGAAGACGACGAGCAGAAGTGACGCGTGGGTTGTTCCGTAATCCTAGTAGTTCCCTACCACCTCACCAAAGATTCCCCCTTCTTGCTTGCTCCCAATCCAAGACTCCCGAGAGTCACCACCGAGCTCGCTCGCTCGGTCGCAGAAGCCAACAAATGCGTGGGCCGGAACACCGACTCACATAGTAGTACGAGAGTGCACGCCTGCCAGCACGAGTAAAATGATGCAAAGAGAGAAAGAAACAACAAGGAGCGGTAGACCAGGGAAGGCGACTGGCAGTACACGGCAAGGCACAATCAACGCTACCACCTCGAAAGGGCTCAGGATCAGGACCATGCACTCACTCATGCAGATGCGGGAACGTACTATGAATCGGTTCGTGATCGATCGATTGGCGGGTTCCCCGCTTGATCACACGCCATGATCAGGCATGCAGGTACAGACTACATGCGCCGGAGTACTCTGACTCTTCAGCCTTCGGTGCTCACCTCTCAACTGGCTCGGGTAACACTTTCTCCCGCTAGGGCCGCTACGTGTGTATACTACCGTGACATACGTCCAAATGATGGAGAACGGGACAAGGTTCTTTGGGACGGCGAAGAGACACGGAGATTATTACCAGGTGGGTACGGATACCCGCCGGTGTATGGATCACGGTGCTCGCTTGTGCTTTTTCACTGTTCGGGAGACAGAAGGGAGCAGAGATCCTCTCATGGGAACGGGGGGAGCGCTCTGCAACAGTTGCCGTCAACGTCACTGCTCGATGATCTGGCTTCATCCTTGCCTAGTAGCTTGTATATATGGACCACATTTCCTGTACTTTCACACTCGACTCACTCCGATCCGAAGCGGCGGTGACTAGTAGCCCTCCTGCCCGATCTGGATTCATTCTTGGAACGGAGCAGAGAGTGCCAGTAGTTAATTCCGTTACTACTATAGTACTCGCTGCTGGGGACTCGTATGGCTATCAGCGCGCTAACGTTTTGCCCTGCCCTGCGCCCCACGGTTTTAACTCGTGGCTGTGGCGTGCGCGATGTAGCTTGTCTCGACGCCACGACGAAACGAACAATGCGGTGGACGTCGCTGCCGGCTAGTCGGTGTCATCGGGAGCCTCAGTCTCCGGACAGGCAGCGTGAGGATAGACAGCGACCGTCGGGTTCGTCCTGTGCGGCTTTGATTGTGAGATTGTTGCCAACGTACGGCTAACCTCACAATAACTACCGTGGAGAAGGACGGTTTACTGTTGCTTCACGCATATCGGTACATTGTGCCGCTGGCTGCGCACCCAGCGTGGTGAGCTGCTGATTGCACAAAGAAACCGCAAATGCAATACCTTGTAAGTTGGGCTTCCACATCATCTTTGCTCTCTATTTATTGAAGATTCGTGGTATTTTTTTATAGAACAACCCCTATCTATTTTTTGGGTCTATTATAGTTTTTTTTCTTGGTCCTTGTCTTTTATACATATTTCGGCGTTGTTTGCCTCTCACTTATTTTATAGAGAAAATATTATTTTGTTGATTTAATTAGCCAGTTTTATGTACAATCTAATTTCAAAAATACATCTAAAAATAATAGTTTCAAAAAATCATATTAATTTTGTCAAGGGAAGTTTCATTAAGCATTTTGCATTGTTAAATTCATGGACATTTAATTCGGGATTGAAGCAATTTTTATACAAATTTAAAAGAATTTTTATCATACTATTTATTTAACAATATAGATTTTAATAATATTTATTTTAACAGTACATTTTTCAATAAATGCAATCTGTATCACATGTTCCATTCGTGCTTCATACACGATTCATAAGTTTTCATACAAGATTCATAATTGAATATTTTTCACAAGTAGAAACCGACGCACCGGTCTTTATAAAGAGAGAATAGATGCTTCATACACGATTCATGAGCTTGCTTTTCTACAACTTATAAACCCATAGAATGAAAATTAACCTGTAAGATTTTCTTCATACACGGTCTTTGTACAGAGAGAATACATGCTTCATACACTATTCATGATATTGCTTTTTTACAGCTCAAAACATATCTGTTTCATACATAGTTCACAAAAAACATATAAGAAACTTCACTGGATCTTGAAAGAACCATATAAGAAATAAATATTGACATATACAAGATTCATATTAGATCCAACAATGTTTTATTACAGATTCTTAGCATTTTTTCAAGTGAATTAAGATTCACACAAGAATCATACATGATCCAACAAAGAAGTTGACAATCCATATAAGATTCAGAGATATTCCATACACTATCCGATCTGAAAAACAACATTCAACATATTTCATACAACAAAAGAGGAAAAATTGTACTCCCATCTCCCAGATCTATGCCACAAAGATAAAATTCTAATAAATCCAGAAAAAATCGAAAACAAAAGAGTAGCCTCGGATCCAGAGCTCTTGGAGGTATGCACATGGTTGTGGTCGACGGTATGCTTCCGCGCGTGGTCATGGGGGCCGCGACGAAGAGGCGGAGCTGGAGCAAGGTGTGCACGAGGACAACTTCACTCCAACGGGTCGTGCTGGACGCCGGCAAGGTGGTAAGGAGCTGCGGGAACTCCAACCGAACCGCATTGTAAAATATGTACGCATGCGCGATTTGGATTTCGCGCGTCACCCGTGAATCTTCTCTAGCAGAGGTACTAAAAACGTACATGTTAAATTTGCTAAACGTGGAGTGTTAAAAGAAGCGCGCGTAGCCCCGCGCGCGGCAAAATATTTCGGACGTGTGGAAATATAGAGCGTCTGTTGGAGCACGCGACACGAGCTCTCGCGCCCAAAAAAGACAGCTTTTAGAGCTCGGGCGTGGTTGGTCTTAGAGCATCTCTAACAATGTCCATAAATAGCATAAAACCGTAAAATAACAACCGTTTATCACGTCGATCAGTGCCCATAAACACCCGGTCCGGAAAAAGTTTTACGGGGTACGCTAAATATCGCACGTGGAACCTAACATATCTGGTTTCCGCGGCCGAACCGAGCGCCAATCCGCACTCTTTTTTTTTGTGTGACGGAAGTTTCCTCCACCTACCACCCCCTTCCGCTTCGCCGCCGCCGTTGATCTACCCGCCCCGCCGCTCCGCGGCCATGCTGCCGCGCGGAATCGATGCCATGGAACCCGCACAACTCCCGGTGGTAGCTGTTGAGGCTCCGCGCCTGTAGCAGCCGTCCTTCGTCGCTCCGGCAGTCCACGTGGGCTCGCTGGCCGTCGCCGTGTCAGCCCTCAAAAAGAGGAAGCGCGCGGCTAGGCAGGCCGTCCCGCCAGCCACCGCTCCCATGACCGGCAGTTCTCACACCACGCCTTTATCCGCCCGGCACCGGTCGCTCGGCGCAAGAACGTGGCCGCGTCGCGGAAGAAGCCCAACGTTCCAAAGAAGGTGGCGGCGAGCGGCGCCAAGAAGAAGCCCTGCCCCGTTCCTCCGCATCATACCCCGCCGTTGGCTGGAATCGCCTTACCGGAAGCCCCCGCGGTTGGCGCACACAACGTGTTCGGTAAAATTCCACCGAGGTATGAGAAGGAATCTGCCCCGGACTCATTCCTTTAATTACTCAACGATAGCGAGGTGTGCATCACCGATCCACCGCTCGGTGCATATGATTTGGATGGAGATGATGATGAGGCGGAGGACGGCGAAGAGGATGGTGAAGAGGATGCATTGGAAGAGGTTGATCAAGCCGCCTCTGATGAGGCAAAAGAAAAGAAGAGGAGGATCGTGAACTACATCTAGATCGAGGACACTTGCTTGTGTCGGGCATGGTCGGACGTGTCACTCGATGCTGTCAACGATAATGACCAAACCGGGAAGCGTTATTGGATTAGATTGAAGATAGATTTTTGAGATTCATGCCTCGTGTAGCAAACCTCATGATAGTCCTACAAACTGTTGGAAATGTTGTCTTTTACTATCGAAACTGTCGAAATTATATTTATGGTTTTGTTTGTAGTTTACCCCGTAAAGTAGTCATATTCTATTTTGCGGTTCCAATTTTACAGGACTGCTTGGTGTCGTCTCCCACCAAGCGAGAAATCATGAATTCAGGGTTTGCTACTTACACACGGGCACAGCTAAAGGTGCTTTTAGCCATTTCACTGCGTACGTACGGCTAACCTCATAAAACACCGTGGAGGAGGACGGTTTACTGTTGCTTTAGGCATATCGATACACTGTGCCGCTGGCTGCCGACTGTTCCAACTTTCAACTTCCAACCTAGATGACGACAAAAACATACTAGTAGTAAACAACTCGTACAGTAGTATACTCTGGTGCAAACGCCTCCAGATTACGAGCTGCTACACCGAAACTGTGTGAGAGTTTGCCGTGTGTGTTGACTTGCTGTCACCCCCGATTTGTTTTCTGTTCGTTTTCTCGGTACGGAAACGTGCTGTCACTGCTGAAAAACACGATCGACTGTTGTCAGATTGCGGTACAGACTGATGACTGACTAGAACAGTACCGGTACGTGTACTACGCCTAGCTGGCTGGCTAGCTAGCTAGCTAGCGTGGGAGCATCTTCGGTTCAGAGCAAAGAGTTGTGCAGCAATTTACCACCACGTCCATGTTTTCGGCGTTAAATTAACTGACCGTAGTATCTGCGAGGCAATAGTACTAGGACTCCTAAGTTACTCACCAATTGGTTGCATTTTTGTGTTCTATATATCGTCTTGTCCGTCCATTTTACTACCTAACTTAGTACTTTATCTGATCATGAATAATTGCAATTACCTTTGATCTCATGGTGGTGACATTTTAATTTGCAGAAATTCACTTTGGATCTGAGCATATGTTCCCTTTACCCCCCCCCAAAAAAACATTTCGACCTTGTCAAAAAAATAGACAAAAATTCTTTGCTAGAGGGGGCTCATATGTAAGAAAACAGTCAAAACAACGAGTGAGCCAGATGAGATTCACATGTACAAAAACGAGTCGAACAAACGACAAGTTAGCCATGCCTAACGGCAACAAGGGTCAAACGGATCCATGGTATAGACAGAACGATTTCGGGAAAACCAGTGGCAACTTTCCAATTTCCGAATTGCACATTAGTAGAAAACAGGTCATCCGTCCGTGCCCCCTCGGAGCATTAGTCCCGGTTGCGCCACCAGCCGGGACTAATGCTGGCACGCGTCCCGGTTCGAACGGGCACGGGGCCCAGAGGCATGCGTCCCGGTTGGTAAGGGGGCATATGTTCCAGCCACGTGACGTGGCACACACCTTTATTCCCGGTTGGTGGCTCCAACCGGGACGTATGCTCCCGCCCTAATGCAACGCCCCAGCCTCCTCTGTCTCCACTCTGTTTTTTCTCTTGGTGGAAGGTGTGAGGGTGTGCTAGTTTTTTCTCCTCAATGCATGCATTCAAGGTGTTTGATGAAATGTTTGAGTGAATAATCCCGTTCAATTTCTCATAGAACAAAAATATAGGTGTCCGAGACGCACTTGAGCTTTCTCGTCTTTATTTCCCTCGATCGAGGTTAGCAATCTTATCTTTTCTCTGTCATTGATACAATGCATGTGTCGATGTGAATTGGTCATTTCACTATTTATGATGTCCTGTTTTTTTATAAACTTACTTATATGATGCAGATGGACGGTCGGGAATGGATGTACGGTGACCGGCGCGTAGCCGGGTATATGAAAGGCGTGGATAAATTTATCGATGTGGCTACGGCAAACAAAGAGAATGGTTTTATACGTTGTCCATGTGTTCAATGTTGGAACAACAAGGAGTACTCTTCCTCGAAAATCATTCGCGGCCACCTGATTATGAAAGGTTTCATGCCCAGCTATAATTGATGGACCAAGCACGGGGAAAGACGGGTTATGATGGAAGATGGTGAAGAAGAAGATGATGATAACAACTATCATCATATGTTTCCTGAATACAGTGATACTGCAATGGAAGACAATGAAGAGGAAGGAGGTGAAGAACGGGCATCAGATGAGCCGGCTGATGAACTTGGTAGGGTCATTTCTGATGCAAATCGAGACTGTGAAACAGAAAATAAGAAGTTGAAGTTAGAGAACATGTTAGAAGATCACAAGAAATTGTTGTACCCAAATTGTGAAGATGGCAGCACAAAGCTCGATACCACACTGGAATTGTTGCGGTGGAAGGCAGAGTGTGGTCTAACTGACTCCTCATTTGAAAAGATGCTGAAAATAATGAAGCCGAAGTTTCCAAAACATAACGAACTTCCCGAGAGTACCTACGAAGCAAAGAAGACTCTCTGTCCTCTAGGATTAGATGTGCAAAAGATACATGCATGCATTAATGACTGCATCCTCTACCGCGGTAAGGAGTATGAGAATTTAGATAAATGCCCGGTATGCAATGCGTTGCGGTATAAAATCAGACGAGATGACCCTGGTGATGTTGAGGGAGATCCCCTCCGGAAGAGGGTTCCTGCTAAGGTTATGTGGTATGCTCCTATAATACCAAGGTTGAAACGCATGTTTAGAAACAAAGAGCATGCCAGGTTGTTGCGATGGCACAAAGAAGACCGTAAGAAAGACGGGAAGTTGAGACACCCTGCTGATGGGTCACAGTGGAGAAAAATCGAGAGAGACTTCCCAGACTTTGCAGGTGACGCAAGGAACTTATGGTTTGGTCTAAGTACGGATGGCATGAATCCTTTTAGGGAGCAGATCTGCAGTCACAGCACCTGGCCCGTGACTCTATGTATCTACAACCTGCCTCCTTGGTTGTGCATGAAGCCCAAGTTCATTATGATGTCAGTGCTCATCCAAGGCCCGAAGCAACCGGGCAACGACATTGATGTGTACCTTAGGACATTAGTTGAAGAACTCTTACAGTTGTGGGGCAAACCAGGTGTACGTGCGTGGGATGAGAACAAACAGGAGCCATTTGATCTACGAGGGTTGTTATTCGTAACCATCAATGATTGGCCTGCTCTTAGTAACCTTTCAGGACAGACAAACAAGGGATATAAGGCATGCACACAGTGTTTAGATAAGACTGAAGGTACATATTTGCATAAATGCAAGAAGGTTGTGTACCTGGCGAATCGACGATTTCTTCCGACCAATCATCCCGTAAGAAAGAAAGGCAAGAATTTCAAAGGTGAGGCAGATCACCGGAAGAAGCCTGAACTCCCTGTTGGTGATGATGTATTTGGTATGGTCAACGACATATAAGTAATCTTTGGAAAGGGTCCCGGTGGTCAATCAGTTCCGAACGACGTCACTACAGGACACGCGCCCATGTGGAAGAAGAAATCTATATTTTGGGAGTTGCCATATTGGAAAGTCCTGCGTGTCCGCTCTTCAATCGACGTGATGCACGTGACGAAGAATATTTTTGCGTGAACCTGCTAGGATTCCTAGGCGTGTATGGGAAGACAGAAGATACACCAGAAGCACGGGAGGACCAACAAATTATGAAAGACCCAAAGAACATGCATACACAGAACAAGACGAATAAAGGGCGTCACTTAACTCGTGTCAGCTATGCTCTTACAAAAGCAGAGAAGGAAATCTTTTTTGAAGTCCTTTACAGTATCAAGGTGCCGTCGGGCTTCTCATCTAGTATAAAGGGGATAATAAATATGGCAGAAAAAAGTTCCAAAACCTGAAGTCTCATGATTGTCACGTGATTATGACGCAGTTGCTTCCGATTGCATTGAGGGGGCTTCTACCGGAAAATGTTCGAGTACCCATTGTGAAGCTGTGTGCATTCCTCAATGCAATATCTCAGAAGGTAATCAATCCAGATATTTTGCCAAGGTTACAGAAGGATGTGGTATAATGTCTTGTTAGTTTTGAATTGGTGTTCCCACCATCCTTCTTCAATATTATGACGCATCTCCTGGTTCACCTAGTGGAAGAGATTGCCATTCTCGGTCCGGTATTTCTGCACAATATGTTCCCCTTTGAGAGGTTCATGGGAGTCTTAAAGAAATATGTTCATAATCGTGCTAGAACAGAAGGAAGCATCTCCAAGGGATATGGAACAGAGGAGGTCATTGAGTTTTGTGTTGACTTTATTCCTGACCTTAAGACGATTGGTGTTTCTGACTCGCAGCATGAGGGAAGACTAAGTGGAAAAGGCACGCTGGGAAAGAAAGCAATGATATGTATGGACGGGGATTCTTTCACTAAAGCACACTACACAGTTCTACATAATTCCACCTTGGCAGCTCCGTATATCGAGGAACACAAGAATATTCTACGCTCCAAAAACCCGGGGAAGCCTGAATCACTGATTACAGATGAACACATGAAGTCTTTCGGTGGTTGGATGCAGACACATCTCTTGAATGACACCAATGTTGGAGATCAGCTATACTTGTTGGCCGCGTCACCATCTTCTACTGTATTGAATTTCCAAGGGTACGAAATAAATGGGAATACATTCTACACGATCGCCCAAGATAAAAAGAGAACCAACCAAAATAGTGGTGTCCGCTTTGATGCAATAGACGAGAATGGACAAAAGGACACATACTATGGTTACATAGAGGAGATATGGGAACTAGACTATGGAGTCTCTTTTAAGGTCCCTTTGTTTCACTGCAAATGGGTCAACCTAAATGGGGAAGGGGTATAGATAGACCAGTTGTACGGAATGACAACAGTGGATCTCAACAATCTTGGTTAAAGAGATGAACCATTTTGAAGGGATTCGCGGCATAGTAAATCAAATTTTTCTACGGATGCGAACAGAGGGAAAGCCAAGATCTAATCTAGGAGATGCAATCAACGAGAGAGATTGGATTAGATCTTCATACCCTTGAAGATTCGCACAGCAGAACGTTCGTCGGAACGTGGGTGATGTAGTCGTACTCGCTTCTCCTCCTCGTGATCCGATCCGATCTAGCACCACAAGTGGCGGTGCCTCCGTGAGATGCACACGTGCAGCACCTCGACGTCTCCTCCTTCCTCGGACTAGCAAGTATGGTGGAGAGGTAGATTGGATCTACAACACGACGGCGTGGTGTATATGGTGGAGAATTTCTGCCGCAGGGCTTCGCCTACAAACAGTCGGGAGGGAGAGAGGAAGGCAACAAGGCGGCTAGGGTTTGGAGGAGAGGTGTAGGGGTTTGGTGCGCCCCCACCCCTCTTTATATAGAGGGGGGGCGCAGCCCTAGCCCCTCCCCCAAGCCCATAGGATAAGGAGTGGGGGGCATGGACTCTCCCCTCTTCTAGAAACCCTATCTCTAGTTTAAACGATTTAAACTCTCTAGGATCGGCTGGGCCCTATGGGGCCTTGTGCCCCTGGACCAGTGCGGCCAGGACACTCCCTCATAGGCCCATGCCCCCTCCCGGAAGGTGGGGCCACGTTGGTACCCTTCCGGAAGGTTCTAGAAGCTTCCGGTACAATACCGATTAACCCGGAACAATTCCGAACTCCAAAAACTGCATTGCCTTATATGAATCTTATTCTCCGGACCATTCCGGAACCTCTCGTGATATCCCGGATCCCATCCGAGACTCCGAACAAAAATTCATAAACCAATTATCCAATCTATCCTAGCGTCGAGATACGTTAAGTGTGTGACCCTGCGGGTTCGAGAATATGCAGACATGATCTTCTATCAATAATCAACAGCGGGGTCTGGGCACCCATATTGACTCCCACACATTCATCGATGATCATATCGGATGAACCACGATGCCAGGATTCAATCAATCCCATATATATATTCCCTTCATCTCGATATTTTACTTGCCCGAGATTCGATCGTCGGTACCGTCATACCTAGTTCAATCTCGTTCACAGCAAGTACTTTACTCGTTCTGTAATCCGATATCACTTTGTGATTAACTCCTTAACCACATGCTTGCAAGCGGTGTTGATATCGATTACCGAGTGGGCCCGAAGTATATCTCTCTGACTTGGGAGGGACAAATTCCATCTCGATACATACAACCCAACAGATACTTTCCGATCACCTGAGAGACACCTTTATGATCACCCTCTCATAGGATGACGTTTGATGACCTCAAAGCTTTCTTCCGATACCAGGGAGTTGTATTATCTCATGGTCTAAGGAATACAATATTTGACATAAGAAAAGCTTCGCAAAGACGAACACGATGACACGATCTAATTGCTTTGCTTAGTTTGGGTCTGTCCATCATATCATTCTCCAATGATATGATCTCATTATCAATTGACAACTCATGTCTATGGTTAGGAAACCTTAACCATCATTGATCAATGAGCTAATCCATAGAGGTGTACTAGGGACACGGTGTTGTTCACAAACCACACAAGTATTAAAGTTTCCGCTTAATACAATTCTAGCATGGAATATAAACTTTATCATGAACAAGAATTATAATAATAACATCTTTATTATTGCCTCTAGGGCATAATTCCAATAGTCTCCCACTTGCACTAGAGTCAATAATCTAGTTTACATCTGGCAACAATCTCACACCCATGGCACTGAGGTGTTGATCATGTTTTACACGTGGAAGAGGTTTAGTCAATGGATCTGCGACATTCAGATCTGTATGTACTTTGCTAATCTTTAGATCTCCATCTGAAATATAATCTCGGATTATATGAAACTTGCGGTTGATATGCTTGGTCTTTGGATGATATCTTGGTTCCTTAGCGAGTGCTATGGCGCCAGTGTTGTCACACAATATCTCCAGTGGGTCCAATGCACTTGGAACCACGCCAAGCTCAGTGATGAAGTGTCTGATCCAAACTCCTTCACTTGACGCTTCTGCAGCAGCCATGTATTCCGCTTCCACTGTAGATCCCGCGATCACGCTTTGCTTGCAGCTTCTCCAGCTCACAGCTCCTCCATTCAAAATATAAACGTATCATGTCTGAGATTTGGAATCATCCTTGTCGGTGTCAAAACTAGCATCGACGTAACCTTTTACGACAAGCTGTTCATCACCCCCATAGACTAAGAACATTTCTTTAGTCCTATTTAGGTACTTTAGGATGTTCTTCACGGTTGTCTAGTGTTCCACTCCTGGATCACTTTGATATCTGCTCGTCAAACTAAGAGCATTGGACACATCCGGTCTAGTGCACAGCATGGCATACATGATAGAACCTATGGCCGAGGCATAAGGCACTTTGCTCATAGCTTCCCTATCATTTACCGTAGCTGGACACTGAGCCTTGCTCAATATCTTACCTGACAACATAGGCACTAAACCTTTCTTTGCCTTATCCATTCTGAACCTTTTCAGAACTTTGTCTAGGTATGTGCTCTGGCTTAAAGCTATCAGGCGTCTTTGTCTATATCTATAGATTTTGATGCCCAATATATAAGCAGCTTCACCTAGGTCTTTCATTGAAAAACACTTGTTCAAATAACTCTTCACATCGTTAAGCATGTTGATGTCATTTCCGATAATCAATATGTCATCCACATATAGTACCAGAAACGTCACCGAGCTCCCACTCACTTTCTTGTAGATACAAGCTTCGTAGCAATTTGGAACAAATCCAAAGCTCTTGATCACTTGATCAAAACGAAGGTTCCAACTCCGAGATGCTTGCTTCAGTCCATAAATGGAACGCTGAAGTTTGCATACTTTACTAGCATCCTTAGGATCGACAAAACCTTCGGGTTGCATCATATACAACTCTTCATCAATGTTGCCATTGAGGAACGCAGTCTTGACATCCATCTGCCATATTTCATAATCATGAAACGCAGCAATTGCTAATAAAATCCGAATGGACTTAAACATCGCTACGGGAGAGAAAGTCTCATCGTAGTCAACACCTTGAACTTGTCGAAAACCTTTCGCGACAAGCCGTGCTTTATAGACGGTAACATTACCATCCGCGTCCGTTTTCTTCTTGAAGATCCATTTGCACTCAACGGCCTTTCGGTCGCTAGGAGGGTCCACCAAAGTCCATACTTGGTTTTCGCTCATGGATCCCAATTCGGATTTCATGGCTTCTAGCCATTTCTCAGAGTCTGGGCTCATCATCGCTTCCTCATAGTTCGTAGGTTCATCGTCTTCTACTAACAAGACAGTCAAGACAGGGTTGCCGTACCACTCAGGAGGGGCACGCGACCTCGTCGACCTGCGACGTTCAGTAGCAACATCGTCCGAAGCTTCATGATCCTTGTCATTAGCTTCCTCTATTGTTGGTGCAGGCGGCACTGGAACAATTTCAGGTGCTGCGCTACTCTCCAATTCAAGAGAAGGTTCAATAACCTCGTCAAGCTCTACTTTCCTCCCACTCACTTCTTTCGAGAGAAACTCCTTCTCAAGAAAGGAACCGTTCTTTGCGACAAACACTTTGCCTTCGGTTCTGTGATAGAAGGTATACCCAATAGTTTCCTTAGGGTATCCTATGAAGACGCATTTCTCCGCTTTGGGTTCGAGCTTGTCCGGCATCAACTTCTTGACGTAAGCTTCGCATCCCCAAACTTTAAGAAACGACAACTTCGGTTTAGCACCAAACCACAGTTCATACGGTGTTGTCTCAACGGATTTAGATGGAGCCCTATTTAAAGTGAATGCAGCAGTTTCTAATGCATAACCCCAAAATGATAACGGCAAATCAGTAAGAGACATCATTGATCGGACCATATCTAATAGGGTTCGATTCCGGCGTTCAGACACACCATTGCGCTGTGGTGTTCCGGGTGGCGTGAGTTGTGAAACGATTCCACTTGCTTTAAGATGCGTGAGAAAATCATAACTCAAATATTCACCTCCACGATCGGATCGTAGAAACTTAATCTTTCTGTTACGATGGTTCTCCACTTCATTCTGAAATTCCCTGAACTTTTCAAATGATTCAGATTTATGTTTCATAAATAGATATACCCATATCTACTTAAGTCATCGGTAAAAGTGAGGAAATAGCCATCGCGCGTCGAAACACTCATCGGTCTGCATACATCGGTATGTATGATTTCCAACAAGTCCGTTGCTCGCTCCATCATACCGGAGAACGGGGTTTTGATCATCTTGCCCATGAGGCATGGTTCGCATGTGTCAAATGATTCAAAATCAAGAGACTCCAAAAGTCCATCAGAATGGAGTTTCTTCATGCGCTTTACACCAATATGACCTAGACGACAGTGCCACAAATAAGTAGTATTATCACTATCTACTTTGCATCTCTTAGCATCAATGTTATGGATGTGTGTTTCATCCCTTTCGAGATTTATAAGAAATAAACCATTTACAAGAGGTGCATGACCATAAAAGATGTTACTCATATAAATAGAACAACCATTATTCTCCGATTTAAATGAATAACCGTCTTGCAATAAACACGATCCAGAAATAATGTTCATGCTCAACGCAGGCACATAATAACACTTATTAAGGTTTAAAACTAATCCCGAAGGTAAAACTAAGGAGAGCGTGTCGACGGCCATCACATCAACTCTTGATCCGTTGCCAACGCGCATCGTCACCTCATCCCTCGCAAGCCGCCGTTTATTCCGTAGCTCCTGTTTCGAGTTACAAATATTAGCAACTGAATCGGTATCAAATACCCAGGCACTACAACAAGGGCTAGTAAGGAAAACATCAATAACATGTATATCAAATATACCTTTGATGGTGCCAGCCTTCTTGTCCGCTAAGTACTTCGGACAGTTGCGCTTCCAGTGACCCTTGTCCTTGCAATAGAAGCACTCAGTGGCCGGCTTAGGACCAGACTTGAGCTTCTTCTCAGCAGGAGCATTGCGCTTGCCGCCGCCCTTCTTGAAGGGCTTCTTTGCTCCCTTACCTTTCTTAAAGGAGGGCTTGTTGACCGTCAACACATGATTATCCTTCTTGATGTCCACCTCCGCAGCTTTCAGCTTTGCGAAGAGCTCGGTGATCGTATCAGTGGAGCCAATCTGATTATGAGTCACTACAAAACTTTTGTAGCTGGGAGGGAGTGATTGCAGAACCCTGTCAATCTTGAGCTCCTCTGGAATCGTGCATTCCAGTTGCTCAATGCGTTGAGTGTATCCCGACATCTTTATGGCATGCTCACTAACGGAACTCCCTTCCTCCATCTTGCAGTTAAAGAACTTCTCAGAGATCTCATATCTCTCAGAACGGGCTTGAGTCTGAAACATGGTTTTCAGCTCCTCGAGAATCTCAAAGGGACCGGGATAGGTTTCAAAACGATTTTGAAGTTCCGGTTCCATAGCAAACAACATGGTGCTCTTAATCACACCATAATCATCTTTGCGCGACTGATAGACAGCTTTCTCATCAGCCGGCGCAGTTGCAGCAGGGGGGTCACCTAACGCCTTCCCAAGGACATAGTCCTTTTGTCCGCTAGACAGAATGATTCTTACATTGCGGAACCAATTGGTGAAGTTAGACCCATTGTTTCTAAGCTTTTCCTTCTCAGCAAAAACGTTGAAGTTGAAGTTGGATTTGGCCATGTGATCTACAGTATTTGCAAGTACAATTTAGACTATGTTCATGATAAATAGTTCAACTTAATCAAATTGCTAGATGAACTCCCACTAAATTCAACATCCCTCAAGTTGTTTAGTGAACACGATCCAAATTCACCACACCTAATCCGATCATCACGAGAAGAGATGTGGTTTCAATGGTGGACAACAAAGTGTCGATCATATCATTCATATGACTCATGCTTAACCTTTAGGTTCTTGTGTTCCGAGGCCATGTCTGTACATGCTAGGCTCGTCAAGCTAGACTCAAGTATTTCCGCGTGTGCAAAACTGGCTTGCACCCGTTGTATGTGAGCGTAGAGTCTATAGCACCCGATCATCACGTGATGCTTGGACACGACGAACTTTCGCAACGGTGCATACTTGGGGAGAACACAGTTTTTATCTTGATCTTTAAGTGAGGAATCATCTTATAATGCTACCGTCGCGATCTAAGCATAATAAGATACATAAAGGATAAACATCACATGCATATAACTTTATGTGACATGGTATAGCCAATCTTCGCGCAATGATCTCCATCTTGTGCGTTCCGGCATGATCTCCATCACTCCACCATGATTTCCTTCACCACGAATAGCAACTACAACTATTGCTAACTACTTAGCGATAAAGTAAAGCTATTACATGGCGTATAAGAAGTTGACTCGCAGGTCATACACAATTATAAAGACAACCATATGGCTCCTGCCGGTTGTGTACTCATCGACATGCAAGTCGTGAAACATTACAAAACATGATCATCGCATACATTATACACATCACATCTTGGGCCATACCATATCACAGAAAACACTCCCTGCAAAAACAAGTTAGACGCCTCTACTTTGTTGTTGCATGTTTTACGTGGCTTATGGGAGTAGATGCTAAGAACGATTCTTACCTACGAAAAGCCACAACGGTGATATTATGGTTGCCAAACTCCGGTGTTAATCCCATGACAACTATAGTGAGAGAAACTGACATCCACCAGCCGCATGTGTGGAACAAGCCACACGTCAAGTGCGGAGCCGGTCTAGCGAACGATGTCGCGTAAGGTTGTCCTGGACCGCTTCAATCTCACTATCCCGCGTCATAAGAAGAACACAAACAAGAGGCTTGCAACAGAAAACATCAACGCCCGCAACAACCATGTTGCGTTATACTCGTGAAACACATCTACGCATAGATCTAGCTCTGATACCACTGAAGGGATTCGCGGCATAGTAAATCAAATTTTTCTACGGATGCGAACAGAGGGAAAGCCAAGATCTAATCTAGGAGATGCAATCAACGAGAGAGATTGGATTAGATCTTCATACCCTTGAAGATTCGCACAGCGGAACGTTCGTCGGAACGTGGGTGATGTAGTCGTACTCGCTTCTCCTCCTCGCGATCCGATCCGATCTAGCACCACAAGTGGCGGTGCCTCCGTGAGATGCACACGTGCAGCACCTCGACGTCTCCTCCTTCCTCGGACCAGCAAGTATGGTGGAGAGTTAGATTGGATCTACAACACGACGGCGTGGTGTATATGGTGGAGAATTTCTGCCGCAGGGCTTCGCCTACAAACAGTCGGGAGGGAGAGAGGAAGGCAGCAAGGCGGTTAGGGTTTGGAGGAGAGGTGTAGGGGTTTGGTGCGCCCCCACCCCTCTTTATATAGAGGGGGGCGCAGCCCTAGCCCCTCCCCAAGCCCAAAGGATAAGGAGTGGGGGGCATGGACTCTCCCCTCTTCTAGAAACCCTATCTCTAGTTTAAACGATTTAAACTCTCTAGGATCGGCTGGGCCCTATGGGGCCTTGTGCCCCTGGCCCAATGCGGCCAGGACACTCCCTCATAGGCCCATGCCCCCTCCCGGAAGGTGGGGCCACGTTGGTCCCCTTCCGGAAGGTTCTAGAAGCTTCCGGTACAATACCGATTAACCCGGAACAATTCCGAACTCCAAAAACTGCATTGCCTTATATGAATCTTATTCTCCGGACCATTCCGGAACCTCTCGTGATATCCCAGATCCCATCCGAGACTCCGAACAAAAATTCATAAACCAATTATCCAATCTATCCTAGCGTCGAGATACGTTAAGTGTGTGACCCTGCGGGTTCGAGAATATGCAGACATGATCTTCTATCAATAATCAACAGCGGGGTCTGGGCACCCATATTGACTCCCACACATTCATCGATGATCATATCAGATGAACCACGATGCCAGGATTCAATCAATCCCATATATATATATTCCCTTCGTCTCGCGATATTTTACTTGCCCGAGATTCGATCGTCGGTACCGTCATACCTAGTTCAATCTCGTTCACAGCAAGTACTTTACTCGTTCCGTAATCCGATATCACTTTGTGATTAACTCCTTAACCACATGCTTGCAAGCGGTGTTGATATCGATTACCGAGTGGGCCCGAAGTATATCTCTCCGACTTGGGAGGGACAAATTCCATCTCGATACATACAACCCAACAAATACTTTCCGATCACCTGAGAGACACCTTTATGATCACCCTCTCATAGGATGACGTTTGATGACCTCAAAGATTTCTTCCGATACCACGGAGTTGTATTATCTCATGGTCTAAGGAATACAATATTTGACATAAGAAAAGCTTCGCAAAGACGAACACGATGACACGATCTAATTGCTTTGCTTAGTTTGGGTCTGTCCATCATATCATTCTCCAATGATATGATCTCATTATCAATTGACAACTCATGTCTATGGTTAGGAAACCTTAACCATCATTGATCAATGAGCTAATCCATAGAGGTGTACTAGGGACACGGTGTTGTTCACAAACCACACAAGTATTAAAGTTTCCGCTTAATACAATTCTAGCATGGAATATAAACTTTATCATGAACAAGAATTATAATAATAACATCTTTATTATTGCCTCTAGGGCATAATTCCAACACATTTGTCCTAGCCAATGATGTATCTCAGGTTTTCTATGTGAAGGACATGTCCTCCAGACCGAAAAAAAGAAAAAATATGCAAACGAATACATCATATGATGAGCCAAAGCGTCACATAGTTCTTTCAGGGAAAAGAAACATCGTGGGAATCGAGGACAAGACAGACATGTCAGAAGATTATAATAAGTTTGATGAAATTCCGCCCTTCATGGTGAAAACTGACCCAAGCATTCCGTTAAGTAAATAAGATGCTCCATGGTTACGTCTGAAGCGATCATAAGGAAGGACATATGCCAAGAAGTTCATGCTCATATTATGTAACTCTAGTTCATGTCTTTCGCGGTTTGTGGCTTGACCGAAGGATATCTTTCGCGGTTTGTGGCTTGACCGGGACTATATATAGGGGGGCCTTTAGTCCCGGTTTTGTAGTCTCAGTTTTTAATATTAATAAATGTCTTTAGTGTTAGTCCCGTTTTGTGGCTGGACCGGGACTATGAAGAAGTTGTCCCGTTTCGTACTTACCATTAAGATCTGATCTCCAAACGCGCGCGGTCACATATTAGAGAGTGCCTCTATGACCAGTTTCTTGGAGATGCCGGAGGACTAGGATCCGGCGGCATCTCCCTGAAACTGGTCGTAGTGGTGTCCCTGCTATCAAAAACCATCTTGCAACTTGTAACTCGTCTAACTAGATCAATACACCTGGGAGCTAACTAATTTCACATATTAGGGAGTGCCTCTATGACCAGTTTCTCAGAGATGCCGGAGGACTGGGCTCCATCGGCATCTCCCTGAAACTGGCGGTACTGGTGTCCCTGCTCTCGAAAACCATCTTGGAGATGCCTCAAACTGGCTGGAGGACTGGACTCACAAGGATGCCTATTTATAGTACAAGCATCTCGGCATAGTGTCGACACTTACGAAATAATATCGACACTCACCCCTATTATTAGTGCTGACTCGTGTTTTATCCCGGTTGGTGTCTCCAACCGGGACTAAAGGTTCATCTTTAGTCCCGGTTGGTGACACCATCCGGGACAAGGTACACGCCGCAGGACATAATGTCGACACTCACCCCTATCATTAGTGTTGCCTGGCCCAGCCTGCCGAAATCCCTCCAACCGGGACTAAAGATGAACCTTTAGTATATTGAAAATCCGAACAATAAAAATCCTTCACGTGGTGTCATATTATGTGACATAGTTGAAAGGAAAAATATCAGACTCGGTATATTGATCATGTCTCCAAAAAACCTTCACAAAATGACATATCATGTTCGAGGTTTCATGGCTTTCGGTCCAAATGACCGATGTTATGTGCTGAATCACGGCATAGTTTGTGATGATGTGCCCATATTATGCATGCATGTGGACATTGGTATGGAGAACAATGTTGCAGGAGGAAGTTTTCCTTTTTGTCGCACGGAAAAGCCCTTTCCCATTTTCCGAGCGCAAAAAACGGGTCGTTTTGTGAAGTAACCACCAAAATGTTGTTTCAGAATGCTACCGTCCCATTTTCCTAAAATACTAGACCACCTTACATGGACTATCTCCCAACCGGGACATCTCAAACCTTTTCGTCCATTGCGGGTAAAAAGGACAAATGTCTGCCGAATCGGCAAGAAGTGGGTCCAGTTTATACTATAGGTACATGATCTATCGCCCGTGATTTTTTGAAAAAATCATTTTCAGACTCGCAATGTGTGGTTTCTTTAGAGATCCAATGCAAGTTCTAACGATGCTCGTCCCCTATCTTCATGCACGTCTATTCGACCATAGTTAGAAATTCAGAAAATTCAAAACGAGCATAATAAATTCAAAAAAATCCGAACAATGAAAATCCTTCGCGTGGTGTCATATCATGTGACATAGTTGAAAGGAAAAATACCAGACTTGGTATATTGATCATGTCTCGAAAAAACCTTCACAAAATGACCTATCATGTTCGAGGTTTCAAGGCTTTCGGTCCAAATGACCGATGTTATGTGCTGAATCACGGCATAGTTTGTAATGATGTGCCCATATTATGCATGCATGTGGACATTGGTATGGAGAACAATGTTGCAGGAGAAAGTTTTCCTTTTTGTCGCACGGAAAAGCCCTTTTCCATTTTCTGAGCGCAAAAAACGGGTCGTTTTGTGAAGTAACCACCAAAATGTCGTTTCAGAATGCTACCGTCCCATTTTCCTAAAATACTAGACCACCTTACATGGACTATCTCCCAACCGGGACATCTCAAACCTTTTCGTCCATCCCGGGTAAAAAGGATAAATGTCTGCCGAATCGGTAGGAAGTGGGTCTGGTTTGTACTACAGGTACATGATCTATCGCGCGTGATTTTTTGAAAAAAATCATTTTTAGACTCGCAATATGTGGTTTCTTCAGAGATCGAATGCAAGTTCTAAATGAGCCATTTTTCTTCCCGCCATTTCTTCTCGCCATTTTTTCCCGGCATTTCTCCCGCCATTTCTTCCCGCCAGTTTTTCCCGCCAGTTCTTCCCTTTAGTTATCTTCCTGCCATTTCTCACTATATATATATAGGGTTGGCCTCCATTGTCATTGCACATCTCTAGACTCATAACTGCAACCTCATCACTCTTTCCCATGACTTCCACCGTAGCACTAACTTCCAGGGAGGCGGAGGCGCTTTGCGCCTCGAACTACCCCTGCCCGCCGGGCTACTGTGTCCCTATCGACTGGATGCTGAGCGCCGGAGGCGTGCCGGTTCCTCCTGTCCCTCTAGGTGTGGCGCATCGTATGGCCACCACGACCACTACTACTTCGAGCTCACGCCGGAGCAGCGGAGGAATCCCAGATGGCATCCCGACTATTTCCCGACTTGGGAAGCCTTCGTCATGGATCGGCGTGAGAGGGAGCTCGCCAGGCACGAGGAGGATGGCCCACCTCCTCCGAACTTCAACGAGGTCGGCCGTCGGTTGTGATGGCGCGGTCGGACTCTCCAGAGCGTCATGGCCTATGACACGGCCGCCGACTCTAACCCCCGTCTGCGCTACCCTCAAGTCCAGCCCACTCGTACTTAGCCTTCAAGGTTCAACTACGGCGACCCTGACAACAGCGACGATGGCCGCGGTGAGTACGACGACTACAGTGGCGAGTATTACAAGTGTAGGCAGGAGCATGACTGAATCACTCCAACATTGCGAAACAAGGTCGGCCGATTGTGGCTTAATCTGGCCATGTATCTTAATTTCCAGTTCTTCTATGTAACTTTGTGTTAGTTGCGTTATGTACTTTAATTCCAGTTCTTCTATGTAACTTTGTATTTTTTGAATTATTTATTCAAATCTAGACACTTTTTATGTTTAAAGTTTTTCTAAATTCCAAATTAATATTCAAAAAATATAAGTTAATTTAATTTTAATTTTAAATGGTTCATAGTTTAAATGGTTACATTAATTATTTTTAAAAACAGAAAATGGTTTTGAATTAGTTATTTAAATTCAAACACTTTTTATGTTTAAAGTTTTTCTAAATTCCAAATAAATATTCAAAAAATATAAGTTAATTAATTTTTAATTTTAAATGGTTCATAGTTTAAATGGTTACATTAATTATTTTTTAAAAATAGAAAATGGTTTTGAATTATTTATTCAAATCTAGACACTTTTTATGTTTAAAGTTTTTCTAAATTCCAAATTAATATTCAAAAATATAAGTTAATTTATTTTTAATTTTAAATGGTTCATAGTTTAAATGGTTACATTAATTATTTTAAAAACAGAAAATGGTTTTGAATTAGTTATTCAAATTCAAACACTTTTTATGTTTAAAGTTTTTCTAAATTCCAAATTAATATTCAAAAAAATATAAGTTAATTGATTTATAATTTTAAATGGTTCATATTTTAAATGGTTACATTAATTATTTTTTTGAAAATAGAAAACGGTTTTGAATTAGTTATTCAAATTCAAACACTTTTTATATTTAAAGTTTTTCTAAATTCCAAATTAATATTCAGAAAATATAAGTTAATTCATTTTTAATTTTAAATGGTTCATAGTTTAAATGGTTACATTAATTATTTTTAAAAACAGTAAATGGTTTTGAATTAGTTATTCAAATTCAAACACTTTTTATGTTTAAAGTTTTCTAAATTCCAAAGTAATTATCATTTAAAAAAATTACAAATTTAAACCCCAAAATAAAAAATAAGGCGGGAAGAGAGAGAAAATTGCTGAATTTTTTTGAAAACAGGGTCATATGTCCCGGTTGGAGCCACCAACTGGAACTAAAGACCCCCTGCGCGCGCCGCTGAAAAAATTGGAGTATACGTCCCTGTTGGTGGCTCCAACCGGGACGTATGACCCTTTAGTCCCGGTTGGAGCCACCAACTGGGACGTATTCTCCCTCCTCTTCTTCCCTTCTCCATTCTCTGCGCCGGCACACAACACAGGGAGACGCCGCCGCCCCGCCGTCAGGCTGCCCGCCATCGCCTCCGTCCTTGAGCGCTCGTCGTCGCCAACGTCCTTGAGCGCTCGCCGTCGTCGTCGTCCCCGGCCAGTAGCGCGTCCGCCGCCACCTCCAACCGTCGTCGTGCGTCGTCGTCCCCGGCCAGCAGCGCCACCGCTACTGCGCGTCGTCACCGCCAGAAGGTGCGTCGTCCCCTCTCCATCCTGCCTCCGTCCCCCTCCTCCCTCCCCCCTGTCGCCGCCGGCAGGCACCGACGGGATTTCTCGCGCGTGGCGTGGTGCGGCGCGTGTGCTGCGGCGGGTCAAGGTGCTGCTGGCCGGACTCAGCCGGCGGGTGGCGTGGCGTGACGGCGGAGGGTGCTGGCGTGGCGGCAGGTGTTGAAGGAGGGTGCGGAGGGTGCTGGCGGCGGGTGCTGGGGCGTGGCGTGGACCAGGCCCACCCGTCAGTGGGAGTGTGTAAACCCTGCCCTGGTGAAAAACACCCACTTTGCTCATGTGGCTGCCTATGTGGCACAGGGCCCATCTGTCAGTTGTTGTGTGTATAGTTTGCCTAGGTGTAAAAAATAATTCCAGAATTATTTATTTTCAGAAATTGTTTTGAATATTGAAAATTTAATAAATTTTAATATGTAAGTCACAAATATACAAATAATATATCAAAATGTTAAGAAAAATGAAACCTAGTTATCTAAGCTATCATCATGCATTGTTCAACAACTTTCAAGACAAGTTTAATTAGAATAACATAGTAACCCTCACAGGTGATTCCGGAGTTTCGCCGAGTTAGGGTTTTCACCCCTCGGAACCCCGCGCCCGCGTCCTTCCCCGACCGCGCCGCCGCGTCGCGTCCTTCCCCGACCGCCGCCCTCTCGTCCTTCCCCGGCCGACCACGCCGCCCGTGTCCACATCGCCGGTATACCCAGGTGTAGATGTATTTAGATTTAGGTGTATGTATATATTAGGTAGATGTGTTTAGATTATTTTGACATGTGTAGATGTATTTAGATTTAGGTGTATGTATTTGACATGTGTATTTTTTGACATGTGTAGATGTATTTTTTGACATATATTATTTTATTAGGTGTATGTATATATTATTTTAGGTATATATTATTCTAGGTGTATGTATATATTATTTAGATTTTAGGTGTATATGAAGGGTTTCGCAGCATAGTAAATCAAAAAATTTCTACGGATGCGAACGAGAAAGCCAAGATCTAATCTAGGAGATGCAAACAACGATAGAGATTAGATGAGATCTTCATACCCTTGAAGATTCGCACAGCGGAACGTTCGTCGGAACGTGGGTGATGTAGTCGTACTCGCTTCTCCTCCTCGCGATCCGATCCGATCTAACACCGCAAGTGGCGATGCCTCCGGGAGATGCACACGTGCGGAACCTCGACGTCTCCTCCTTCCTCGGCCCAGCAAGTATGGTGGAGAGACGGATTGGATCTACAACGCGACGGCGCGGTGCAAGTGGTGGAGAGTTTCTGCAGCAGGGCTTCGCCTACACGCAGTCAGGAGGGAGAGAGAGAGAGGAGGGCAGCAGGGCGGCTAGGCTTGAGGGGAAGGTGTCGGGGGGTGGTGCGCCCCAGCCATCTATATATAGAGGGGTGGGAGCCAGCCCTAGCCCCTCCCCCAAGCCTAGGCCGACGGCCAAAGGAGGGAAGAGTGGGGGGCAAGTCCCCCCCCCCTCCTTCTAGAAGTTCCAATTAGGGTTTCCCCTTTTTTCGCCGGCTGGGCCCTATGGGGCCTTGTGCCCCTGGCCCAATGTGGCCAAGGCGCTCCCTCATAGGCCCATGCCCCCTCCTGGCAGGTGGTGCCACGTTGGTCCCCCTCCGGAAGGTTCTAGAAGCTTCCGGTACAATACCGATTAACCCGAAACAATTCCGAACTCCAAAAACTGCATTGCCTTATATGAATCGTATTCTCTGGACCATTCCGGAACCTCTCGTGATGTCCCGGATCCCATCCGAGACTCCGAACAAAAACTCATAAACCAATTATCCAATCTATCCTAGCGTCGAGACACGTTAAGTGTGTGACCCTTCGGGTTCGAGAACATGCAGACATGATCTTCTATCAATAATCAACAGCGGGGTCTGGAAACCCATATTGACTCCCACACATTCATCGATGATCATATAGGATGAACCATGATGCCAGGATTCAATCAATCCCATATATATATTCTCTTCGTCTCGCGATATTTTACTTGCCCGAGATTTGATCGTCGGTACCGTCACACCTAGTTCAATCTCGTTCACAACAAGTACTTTACTCGTTCCGTAATCCGATATCACTTTGTGATTAACTCCTTAACCACATGCTTGCAAGCGGTGTTGATATCGATTACCGAGTGGGCCCGAAGTATATCTCTCCGACTTGGGAGGGACAAATCCCATCTCGATACATATAACCCAACAGGTATTTTCCGATCACCTGAGAGACATCTTTATGATCACCCTCTCATAGGATGACGTTTGATGACCTCAAAGCTTTCTTCCGATACCAGGGAGTTGTATTATCTCATGGTCTAAGGAATACAATATTTGACATAGGAAAAGCTTCCCAAAGATGAACATGATGACACGATCTAATTGATCCGCATAGTTTGGGTCTGTCCATCATATCATTGTCCCAATGATATGATCTCATTATTAATCGACAACTCATGTCTATGGTTAGGAAACCTTAACCATCATTAATCAATGAACTAGTCCATAGAGGCATACTAGGGACACAGTGTTGTTCACAAACCACACAAGTATTAAAGTTTCCGCTTAATACAATTCTAGCATGGAATATAAACTTTATCATGAACAAGAATTATAATAATAACATCTTTACTATTGCCTCTAGGGCATAATTCCAACAGTCTCCCACTTGCACTAGAGTCAATAATCTAGTTTACATTTGGCAACAATCTCACACCCATGGCACTAAGGTGCTGATCATGTTTTACACGTGGAAGAGGTTTAGTCAATGGATCTGCGACATTCAGATCTGTATGTACTTTGCTAATCTTCAGATTTCCATCTGCTATATAATCTCGGATTATATGAAACTTGCGGTTGATATGCTTGGTCTTTGGATGATATCTTGGTTCCTTAGCGAGTGCTATGGCGCCAGTGTTGTCACACAATATCTTCAGTGGGTCCAATGCACTTGGAACCACGCCAAGCTCAGTGATGAACTTCCTGATCCAAACTCCTTCACTTGACGCTTCTGCAGCAGCCATGTATTCCGCTTCTACTATAGATCCCGCGATCACGCTTTGCTTGCAGCTTCTCCAGCTCAGAGCTCCTCCATTCAAAATATAAACGTATCATGTCTGAGATTTGGAATCATCCTTGTCGGTGTCGAAACTAGCGTCGACGTAACCTTTTACGACGAGCTGTTCATCACCCCCATAGACTAAGAACATTTCTTTAGTCCTATTTAGGTACTTTAGGATGTTCTTCACGGCTGTCCAGTGTTCCACTCCTGGATCACTTTGGTATATGCTCGTCAAACTAAGAGCATTGGACACATCCGGTCTAGTACACAGCATGGCATACATGATAAAACCTATGACCGAGGCATAAGGCACTTTGCTCATAGCTTCCCTATCATTTACCGTAGCTGGACATTGAGCCTTGCTCAATATATTGCCTGAGAACATAGGCACCGAACCTTTCTTTGCCTTATCCATTCTGAACCTTTTCAGAACTTTGTCTAGGTATGTACTTTGGCTTAAAGCTATTAAGCGTCTTTGTCTATCTCTATAGATGATGCCCAATATATAAGCAGCTTCCCCTAGGTCTTTCATTGAAAAACATTTGTTCAAATAACTCTTCACATCGTTAAGCATATCAATGTCATTTCCAATAATCAATATGTCATCCACATATAGTACCAAAAATGTCATCGAGCTCCCACTCACTTTCTTGTAGATACAAGCTTCGTAGCAATTTGGAACAAATCCAAAGCTCTTGATCACTTGATCAAAATGAAGGTTCCAACTCCGAGATGCTTGCTTCAGTCCATAAATGGAACCCTGAAATTTGCACAACTTATCAACATCCTTAGGATCGACAAAACCTTCGGGTTGCATCATATACAACTTTTCATCAATGTTGCCATTGAGGAACGCAGTCTTGACATCCATCTGCCATATTTCATAATCATGAAACGCAGCAATTGCTAATAAAATCTGAATTGACTTAAACATCGCTACGGGAGAGAAAGTCTCATCGTAGTCAATACCTTGAACTTGTCAAAAACCTTTTGCGACAAGTCGTGCTTTATAGACGGTAACATTACCATCCGCGTCCGTTTTCTTCTTGAAGATCCATTTGCACTCAACGGCCTTTCGGTCGCTAGGAGGGTCCACCAAAGTCCATACTTGATTTTCGCTCATGGATCCCAATTCGGATTTCATGGCTTCTATCCATTTCTCAGAGTCTGGGCTCATCATCGCTTCCTCATACTTCGTAGGTTCACTGTCTTCTACCAACAAGACAGTAAAGACAGGGTTACCGTACCACTCAGGAGGGGCACGCGACCTTGTCGACCTGCGACGTTCAGTAGCAGCATCGTCCGAAGCTTCATGATCCTTGTCATTAGCTTCCTCTATTGTTAGTGCAGGCGGCACTGGAACAATTTCAGGTGTTGCGCTACTCTCCAATTCAAGAGAAGGTTCAACAACCTCGTCTAGCTCTACTTTCCTCCCACTCACTTCTTTCGAGAGAAACTCCTTCTCAAGAAAGGAACCGTTCTTTGCGACAAACACTTTGCCTTCGGTTCTGTGATAGAAGGTATACCCAATAGTTTCCTTAGGGTATCCTATGAAGACGCATTTCTCCGCTTTGGGTTCGAGCTTGTCCGGCATCAACTTCTTGACGTAAGCTTCGCATCCCCAAACTTTAAGAAACGACAACTTATGTTTAGCACCAAACCACAGTTCATACAGTGTCGTCTCAACGGATTTAGATGGTGCCCTATTTAAAGTGAATGCAGCGGTTTCAAATGCATAACCCCAAAATGATAACGGCAAATCAGTGAGAGACATCATCGATCGTACCATATCTAATAGGGTTCGATTCCGGCGTTCAGACACACCATTGCGCTGTGGTGTTCCGGGTAGCGTGAGTTGCGAAACGATTTCGCTTGCTTTAAGATGCGTGAGAAAATCATAACTCAAATATTCACCTCCACGATCGGATCGTAGAAACTTAATCTTTCTGTTATGACGGTTTTCCACTTCATTCTGAAATTCTTTGAACTTTTCAAATGTTTCAGATTTATGTTTCATTAAATAGATATACCCATATCTACTTAAGTCATCGGTAAAAGTGAGAAAATAGCGATATCCACCGCGCGTCGAAACACTCATCGGTCCACATACATCGGTATGTATGATTTCCAACAAGTCTGTTGCTCGCTCCATCATTCCAGAGTACGGGGTTTTGATCTGTGTCAAATGATTCAAAATCAAGAGACTCCAAAAGTCCATCAGAATGGAGTTTCTTCATGCGCTTTACTCCAATATGACCTAGACGACAGTGCCACAAATAAGTAGTATTATCACTATCTACTTTGCATCTCTTAGCCTCAATGTTATGGATGTGTGTTTCATCCCTTTCGAGATTTAGAAGAAATAAACCATTCACAACAGGTGCATGACCATAAAAGAAGTTACTCATATAAATGGAACAACCATTATTCTCCGATTTAAATGAATAACCGTCTTGCAATAAACAAGATCCAGAAATAATGTTCATGCTCAACGCAGGCACATAATAACACTTATTAAGGTTTAAAACTAATCCCGAAGGTAAAACTAAGGAGAGCGTGCCGACGGCCATCACATCAACTCTTGATCCGTTGCCAACGCGCATCGTCACCTCATCCCTTGCAAGTCGCCGTCTATGTTGTAGCTCCTGTTTCGAGTTACAAATATTAGCAACTGAACCAGTATCAAATACCCAGGCACTACAACGAGGGCTAGTAAGGAAAACATGAATAACATGTATATCAAATATACCTTTGATGGTGCCAGCCTTCTTGTACGCTAAGTACTTCGGACAGTTGCGCTTCCAGTGACCCTTGTCCTTGCAATAGAAGCACTCAGTGTCCGGCTTGGGTCCAGACTTGAGCTTCTTCTCAGAAGGGGCAACGCGCTTGCCACCGCCTTTCTTGAAGGGCTTCTTTGCACCCTTACCTTTCTTGAAGGTGGGGGGCTTGTTGACCATCAACACATGATTATCCTTTTTGATGTCCACCTCCGCGGCCTTCAGCTTTGCGAAGAGCTCGGTGATCGTATCAGTGGAACCAATCTGATTGTGAGTCACTACAAAACTTTTGTAGCTGGGAGGGAGTGATTTCAGAACCCTGTCAATCTTGAGCTCCTCTGGAATCTTGCAGTCCAGTTGCTCAAGGCGTTGAGCGTAGCCCGACATATTAATGGCGTGCTCACTAACGGAACTCCCTTCCTCCATCTTGCAGTTAAAGAACTTCTCAGAGATCTCATATCTTTCAGAACGGGCCTGAGTCTGAAACATGGTTTTCAGCTCCTCGAGAATCTCAAAGGGCCCGGGATAGTCTTCAAAACGATTTTGAAGGTCCGATTCCATAGCAAACAACATGGTGCTCTTAATCACACCATAATCATCTTTGCGCGACTGATAGACAGCTTTCTCATCAGCCGGTGCATCTACAGCAGGGGCGTCACCTAGCGCATTTTCAAGGACATAGTCCTTTTGACTGCCAGAGAGAATGATTCTCAGATTGCGGAACCAATTGGTGAAGTTAGACCCATTGTTTCTAAGCTTTTCCTTCTCAACAAAAACGTTGAAGTTGAAGTTGGACTTAGCCATTTGATCTACAATATTTGCAAGTACAAATTAGACTATGTTCATGATAACTAGTTCAACTTTTAATCAAATTACTAGATGAACTCCCACTAAATTCAACATACCTCAAGTTGTTTAGTGAACATGATCCAAATTCACCACACCTAATCCGATCTTCACGAGAAGAGATGTGGTTTCAATGGTGGACAACGAAGTGTCGATCATATCATTCATATGACTCATGTTTAACCTTTCGGTTCATGTGTTCCAAGGCCATGTCTGTACATGCTAGGCTCGTCAAGTTAGACCCAAGTATTTCCGCGTGTGCAAAACTGGCTTGCACCCGTTGTATGTGAACGTAGAGTCTATAGCACCCGATCATCACGTGATGCTTGGACACGACGAACTTTCGCAACGGTGCATACTTGGGGAGAACACAGTTTTATCTTGATCTTTAAGTGAGGAATCATCTTATAATGCTACCGCTGCGATCTAAGCATAATAAGATACATGAAAGGATAAACATCACATGCATATAACTTTATGTGACATGGTATATCCAATCTTCGCGCAATGATCTCCATCTTGTGCGTGCCGGCATGATATCCATCACTCCACCATGATTGCCTCCACCACGAATAGCAACTACAACTATTGCTAACTACTTAGCGATAAAGTGAAACTATTACATGGCGTATAAGAAGTTGACACACAGGTCATACACAATTATAAAGACAACCATATGGCTCCTGCCGGTTGTGTACTCATCGACATGCAAGTCGTGAAACATTACAAACATGATCATCGCATACAATATACACATCACATTTTGGGCCATACCATATCACAGAAAACACTCCCTGCAAAAACAAGTTAGACGCCTCTACTTTGTTGTTGCATGTTTTACGTGGCTTATGGGAGTAGCAAGCTAAGAACGATTCTTACCTACGGAAAGCCACAACGGTGATATTATGGTTGCCAAACTCCGGTGTAAATCCCATGACAACTATAGTGAGAGAAACTGGCATCCACCAGCCGCATGTGTGGAACAAGCCACACGTCAAGTGCGGAGCCGGTCTCGCGAACGACGTCGCGTAAGGTTGGCCTGGACCGCTTCAATCTCGCTATCCCGCGTAATAAGAAGAACACAAACAAGAGGCTTGCAACAGAAAACATCAACGCCCGCAACAACCATGTTGCGTTCTACTCGTGAAACACATCTACGCATAAACCTGGCTCTGATACCACTGAAGGGTTTCACAGCATAGTAAATCAAAAAATTTCTACGGATGCGAACGAGAAAGCCAAGATCTAATCTAGGAGATGCAAACAACGAGAGAGATTATATGAGATCTTCATACCCTTGAAGATTCGCACAGCGGAACGTTCGTCGGAACGTGGGTGATATAGTCGTACTCGCTTCTCCTCCTCGCGATCCGATCCGATCTAGCACCGCAAGTGGCGATGCCTCCGGGAGATGCACACGTGCGGCACCTCGACGTCTCCTCCTTCCTCGGTCCAGCAAGTATGGTGGAGAGACGGATTGGATCTATAACGCGACGGCGCGGTGCAAGTGGTGGAGAGTTTCTGCAGCAGGGCTTCGCCTACACGCAGTCGGGAGGAAGAGAGAGAGGAGGGCAGCAGGGCGGCTAGGCTTGAGGGGAAGGTGTCGGGGGGTGGTGCGCCCCAGCCCTCTATATATAGAGGAGTGGGCGCCAACCCTAGCCCCTCCCCCAAGCCTAGGCCGGCGGCCAAAGGAGGGAAGAGTGGGGGGCAAGTTCCCCCCCCCCTCCTTCTAGAAGCTCCAATTAGGGTTTCCCCTTTTTTGGCCGGCTGGGCCCTATGGGTGACATGGTTATACCCTACGGGTACATAACTTCAGCATACCTAGTCCAGCTCAAGGAAGGCCCACTACAGGCGTACGCTGGCCCATGAAGATTTTCGGGTGACCAAGGCCCAAGACATCTTCGGATCCTTGGAGAACAAGACTAGTTTAGATAGGAAACTCAAAAGGGCAAACGCCCTAGAACTTGTAACCGACTAGGACTATGCCCGGGACCTGCCTAAGTCTATATAAAGGCCAGGAGGGCACGTCCTAGGGCAACTCAACCAACCTCGACTCATACTTTCGCATACGCATCCACGCCAGATCGAATCTGCGCACCCTGTAACCTTCGGTTCCGCCGTAATCAAAGAGCAGACAAGCAGGAGTAGGGTTTTCCCTCCGGGGGCCTGAACCTGGGTAAATCTTGTGTCCCCTGGTTGCTTGTCTGTTAACCGTGCCACGATCTCCAGCATCCCCATCTTCTCCAAAACCCAAGCCCATAACAATGGGCATTGACGAGATTAAACCTCGTCAATGGGGCCTTGTGCCCCTGGCCCAATGTGGCCAGGGCACTCCCTCATAGGCCCATGCCCCCTCCCGGCAGGTGGGGCCACGTTGGTCCCCCTCCGGAAGGTTCTAGAAGCTTCCGGTACAATACCGATTAACCCGAAACAATTCCGAACTCCAAAAACTGCATTGCCTTATATGAATCTTATTCTCCGGACCATTCCGGAACCTCTCGTGATGTCCTGGATCCCATCTGAGACTCCGAACAAAAACTCATAAACCAATTATCCAATCTATCCTAGCGTCGAGACACGTTAAGTGTGTGACCCTTCGGGTTCGAGAACATGCAGACATGATCTTCTATCAATAATCAACAGCGGGGTCTGGAAACCCATATTGACTCCCACACATTCATCGATGATCATATCGTATGAACCACGATGCTAGGATTCAATCAATCCCATATATATATTCCCTTCGTCTCGCGATATTTTACTTGCCCGAGATTTGATCGTCGGTACCGTCACACCTAGTTCAATCTCGTTCACAGCAAGTACTTTACTCGTTCCGTAATCCGATATCACTTTGTGATTAACTCCTTAACCACATGCTTGCAAGCGGTGTTGATATCGATTACCGAGTGGGCCCGAAGTATATCTCTCCGACTTGGGAGGGACAAATCCCATCTCGATACATACAACCCAACAGGTATTTTCCGATCACCTGAGAGACACCTTTATGATCACCCTCTCATAGGATGACGTTTGATGACCTCAAAGCTTTCTTCCGATACCAGGGAGTTGTATTATCTCATGGTCTAAGGAATACAATATTTGACATAGGAAAAGCTTCGCAAAGATGAACACGATGACACGATCTAATTGCTTCGCTTAGTTTGGGTCTGTCATCATATCATTCTCCCAATGATATGATCTCATTATTAATCAACAACTCATGTCTATGGTTAGGAAACCTTAACCATCATTAATCAATGAACTAGTCCATAGAGGCATACTAGGGACACGGTGTTGTTCACAAACCACACAAGTATTAAAGTTTCCGCTTAATACAATTCTAGCATGGAATATAAACTTTATCATGAACAAGAATTATAATAATAACATCTTTATTATTGCCTCTAGGGCATAATTCCACCTCTCGCTCTTGTTCCTCCTCCCCGTCTCGCTCTTGTTCCTCCTCCCCCTCTCGCTCTTGTTCCTCCTCCCTATCGACCACCTGCCACCACCGCCGCTCACCGTCATCATGCTCTCCTCTCCGGTGACCTTTTCGAGGCGGCGCCGCTACTCTTTGGCTCGCCTCAACCTCCTCTCTCTAGCACGCACACACACACGGCCTAGCTCGCGCTCCACCGCCGTCCCCTTTGTCGTTCTGAGGCTCATCGGCCGCCACAGCGCCTCCGTCTCCGTCCATCGCCACGCGCTCCAGCCGCCCCTTCCCTTTTAGTGTGTATGTATATATTGTGTATGTATATATAGTGTGTATGTATATATTTTTATTGTTGTGTATGTATATATTAGGGTTTCTCTGAATTAGGGTTTATCCGTTTTTCCACCTATGCAGGAAATATGGACCCACACGTCAGAGACGAAGAAAAGGAAGAGTTGATCCAAGGTGTTATCCGCGGGGAAGAAAATTTAGATGTATCGACGTTTCTGAATAACTCCGGTGAGGGTGATCCTTTTTTCTCCGGAATAGACGACTTGTTTGAGGTTGAAGGTGTTGCCTTCCGCGAGGGAGAAGGCGATGCCTTGTGTAATCGAGAAGACGACCGCTCTGGCGAGGTGCATGTAATATAATTAATTCATTAATTAATCATCTGCTATCTATATAGAAATAGCAACGACGACCTTTCTTCTTTTAGCCCTCCGGATCGAAGAAATCTACTGAAAAGAGCAGACGAGACCCAACCAAAAAGTTGGAAGACCATGAGAGGTTCAGGATCGAAGATGTCGCTGAAGACGGCAAACCGACGGCTCCCGAAGTTGTCGCAAACAAATTTGTGGCACAATGCGGAGTAATCGTTAGGGACTTAATCCCGATCACCATTCGAAATTGGAATAGGCCTGCTGATGCGGAAGAAGAGGGAACATGTTTATTTGTCCCTAACCACGCCAAAGATTTACTGTGGAAGAGGCTCATGGTTAATTTCAAACTACCGAAGATAGAGCTGGATTCAAATGCGGAGGATCTAGTTGAGCACGCCATAGAACATGGGAGATCCATGGAGGCTAAGGTCAGGGAGTGGGCTTTGAATAAGATGGCCCAGTGTTTCACCAACTGGATGAAAAGATTGCACCTTGACTATGTCGTGAAAGAGAAGACTCCCGATTTCAAGAATATTCAGTTTGAGAAGATAAAACCATTCTAGGCTGAGTTTGTGAAATACAAGACATCAGAAAAAGCTAAGAAAATGTCTGCAACGAATAAGTTGAATGCTACTAACAAGAAGTATCACCATACTATGGGCAAGGTGGCTACAGGGCTGGCATTCCTAAGTGGGAGAAACTTGAGAATGAACTGCGTGCTAAAAAGATCACCCTAGAGACAGACGATTGGGTAGAACGTGCAAGGAATTGGTTTTACGGGCATAGGGGCACGTTGGACTCAGAAGGGATGTGTATATATAACATACGACATAAAGAAGACCCCTTGCCAATCGAGAGGATGAGAAAAGCAGTAAAGGCTGTTAAAGATGGGGACTTCATTCCCGATAGAGAGAATGATGAGCTCACACTCGCCCTTGGAAATAAGGAACATGATGGACGAACACGAGGCACAAGAGGCTCCCAACCATGGAGGACTGTGTTTCCCGAATAGAGGAAGAAATATCCTGATAGAAGCCATCAGAGGAGAAAGGACAGGGCGGAAGTTAAAGCAGATAGTCAGAAAGAGTGAATGCGTATAATTGAATAACGAATAAAGCAACAACAAGATGAAATTAACGCACTTAAAGAGCAAAATACTACCGGCCCATCTCAGCAGCACACTGCATTCGATGCTACCGGCCTATCGAATAATCGAAAAAGCAGTGTGGTTTCCACCGAGGTCCCGGATGATGACAATGGCGATGACGATGGTGCACCGACGATGGCTCCTGTTGGCTACCCAGTGGATGATATCACAGAGATGACACACTGCGAGCTACATGTCAAAGTTGTGAACATATCAATGAAGGTGGCGGTCGGCTATGCCTTACCAATTGGACCCACACCAACTTACCACTCTCGTCCGGTTCCAGAGGGCTATGCTGTTGTCGGGGTGGATGAAATCATGCCCACCTTTGAAGTTTTGGATCCTGACTACCCTGCAGGTGAAGGGGATGTGACTGTACTGGGAGACGCAAAAAACGTCACCATTCTATGGCCGAAGGAATGTATCGTTCTTCGAAATCACACGCCAAGGCTATCTTCGCCGCCGCCTCACCCGTCTCCAGCGAGGTCGTCGCCGCCGCGGCAGCCGTCTTCGTCTCCTCACCCGTCTCCGTCGCCTCACCAATCTCCGGTGCAGCCATCGCCGCGGGAGCCATCATCGACGCCTCAGGATAAAAAGCGTAAGACCGCTACTCTGCGTCGTGGTAAGCGATCGCCGAAACGTAAACAAGATCCTCTTCCAAAAGTACCAAAGGTTCCTACCAAGAGAGCTTATGACTGTACTGAAGAGGAGACTGCGGCGATCGTTGATGCGGAAACGACAACGTTTTTCGCTAAGCTGAGGCGGCCAAAAGAGCCAGAGTTCCCCAGCACCAAATAAGAAAAATCCAAAGTGTTGAAAATGCTAAAGACTCTTCATCAACCCGAGCCAAAGCTGTCATCAGACTATGAGCGTTATATTCTCAAGTCACATGCGGCACAAAAAGCCTCGAAGAGCAGTACTGATGCAAGCGAGAAATCTGTTGCCCAACTCGGAGAACAAGGAAAACAGTCTTGCGCCCCTCTCAAGGTGATTTCCCAAACCAATGTGGGGTCGAGCAAATATGGGGCCGAAGAGCAGTATGATCCAGAGGTAGTTGCACAATACGGAGAAGCTGTCGCTGCTCAAGGTATGAGTATTGCCCAGTACTTATCCCAGTTAGAGTACTTCCCCGTGAGTGAAGTAGCATACAAATACCAGTACGGCAAACCTCTCGTCAAACCTGAGGAGGTAAACAATCTTCCAACAAAAATGCGAAGATTGCATAACTGGTACATGCATGCCACAAAAGCCGAGGCTAACTGGATAGTGCTAAGGGTTACAAAAAAACATCATGGGAAAGAAAAGGATGACATGATATCCATTGAATTTGATGAACTATTTCAATTATTCAATCAATACGCCTTGGACAAATCGATCATCAGTGCCTATTGTCTGTAGGTACTAATTCTGTAATTAATTTAGTCTCCAGCTATCTCACCTTGTTTATTGCATGTATATAATCATACTGTAATATGCGGAATGAAGATTCTCGAATGCAGCAGAGGACAAATCTATGACATTGGCTTCATTGACCCATATTGGGTTCATGAAGCTAATCTCAAAACAAGCCTCCGGGATACGGAGGATAATATAGTACACGCGTTAAGGTTTCAAGAAACCAGAAGGGAAATACTTTTTCCTTACAACTTCAAGTGAGTGTTATTGTCTTCTATACACTTTCTATTTCGCTTACTCGATGTTAAGTATATAATTGATTAGTTATGCATTCGCAGCTTTAACTATATTCTGTTAATCATTCAACTTGACAAAGGGCGTGTACTAGTCATGGACTCGAAACATAAACCCCTTGAGCAGTGGAAGGACATGCAGATGATCCTCCAGCGGTAATTCTAATCATTACGACAATATATCGGTAATGTTCGTGAATTTTATGATATCAGGTAATTAATAACTTCTTTTATTCGTTTTCTTCGCCGGGCAGCGCTTGGAAACGGTTCACCAGCAAAGCTAGGGGTGTTTGGAAAGAGGAGCTTACATTTGAAGCACTAGATGTAAGCACCACTAGCTATATCCGCGCATCTCTTTGATTCTAGTTTTGATACAGTTATTATCATGCTTGATTATTATTTTAATTGAACTATGTTCTCGTAAAGTGTCTGACACAGGGACCAGGTAACAATCTATGTGGATACTATGTTTGCGAGTTCATCCGGCAGACGTGCGATGAGAAGGGCAGAAATTTAGAGCAACTCCACGTACGTAAACAATTTCTATAGTTTTTAACTACAATCAAATTGTGTTTAGTTTCATTCATATAGGCTGACTCCTTTTTTAAATCAAATCGAACGTCTACGGGACGGTCTTCTGCCAAAGGATCGCGTACGAGCAATTCAGGAGGAATTGACGAGATTTTTGGATGCAGAAGTCCTAAACCCAAAAGGGGAATAATATTCGGCTGTGTATAGACAATAGAGGATTGTAAAAAGAGCAACTTTTGTATGTAGTGCATGAACTCGATCCGTGTATTAAATGTAATATTGTTAATCTTGTGTAATATAAAGGTTTCTTCATTGATAAGTGCAAAACACTAAATAAACAATAAAACAACCTAAATAAATTCTCTGCCGCGGCACAAAAAGTGGCGAAAATGCTGCCGCGACAACAAAATGTGTCAAAATGAATTCTCTGCCGCGGCAGAGAAATGGGTCAAATCTCTAACGCCGCTACGTGTAACCCCATTTGTCCCATTTGTCCCGGTTGGTGGGGCAACCGGGACTCCCGGTTGGGTAACCGGGACTAAAGTCCCTTACCAACCGGGACCAATGGGCCTTTCTGCACTAGTGGCAGTTACACGTCCATGATTTCGGCCAGATTTGTGTAGACCGTCATAATAAACCCTATTTCAAAAGGTCCAAGTCGTCACAAAAATCACTAGTGGTAATTTGTAAAAGCTAGGGTATATTTGTACCGTGCTAATTGAGCTGTTACCTGTTTTATACGAGACGTGGGCCAGATGTGGCGAATGAATAAAAATGAAAAGTGAGCAGGCGAATCCGCGTAGCAGTGGTATGGTAGGCACGTGCGGCCTCATCTCATCTGTATGGCACGGCGTGTATCTGCGTATGGACCGGACCTGGTAGACGCATGCTTGACATGAGGTCTGTCATCCCGTGGCGTGTGCATGGGGGAATTGCTATACGCCTGCTAAACAGGTGCTAGGGTAGGGCTAGTACCGTGCTACAGTTTGTTAAACGCTTGAGCCCAGAGCGCATGTACTACACGGTAGCTAGGGTGTGGCCACCACCAGGCACACTACCGCGGTGTGAGAATACATGGCTTCCATTCAGTACATGCCTACTGCTGGTCCAGTACGTGTGACTGGAGTTCTTGTCCGCCGCCGATCGAGGAGTGGGAAACGGTGGAAGAGCAGCGACGTAGTAAATGGAAGTAGACGTGGACGCACCACTTCGCACCTTTGCCAGGCTCGATCGAGCCTATTGTGGCGGTGACAGTACTCCTAGCTTGTGCGGTATACTGCTGTGCCCAACGACGGACAACCAGGTCCAGGCATCGATTGGGCCCTACAGCTCGAAGAAGCTGACTGACATGCATGCGGCAGATGTGGAGTCCAAAACAATCGCCTTCGGAAACAGGCTGATCGATGGGATCTCCACGTATACGTGCCTTGCGGTGCAGGTTAAATTTCCCCTGCAGCTCGTGCACAGCCAGTGCGGGCTGCGTCGTCCTCGGCTCCACAGGCCACCGTCGCACATGCACAGTACGACATAGCCCACTGTAGAGATCTCGGCAACTACCACCGCTTTTCGTTTGTTCCGGCGCGGCGGCCGAAGTGGGACATGCAAGAGACAGAAACGGGAGCGGCATTCCAGTAGTGGGAACGAAAGCCGCAATCAATCGCGCGACGCGACCGCCATAGCCCATATAGCCAGTATAGGTTGCGGCCTAGCCGGCTAGCTGCGGCGACGTGCACGCGACCCAGCGTCGCACGTACCGTACGTGCGTATGCCGGCGGTGGCAGAGGCAGGCGAGGTAGCAACACGTACGTACACCCCACGGTTGTGTTCGGACCTCTATACTGGCTAGTCAGCCGTCAGCGCGCCGCGCACGCCACGCGCAGCCTGCATGCAGCCATGCCCTGGACGGCTGTACGTACGCGCCGTTCTCTCCGTGCCCAGCTCGATCTGACCCGGCCGTGCATGCATGCCCAAGGAAGAGAATTGATGGACTGATGCATGTTTCGAGTCAAACTGGGCCGCTGCGATAGAGGAAATTGCGCAGACCAGCAATACTTGGGGCAAGAGTTGCACATACCAGCTACTCAAAAAATTCATTGCACAAACCAGCAATTCTAGGTGTACAGCGGTTGCAAAGGCTTCTAATGATCATACTACATAACTAAACAACCCATGATCACCACGTTGTCTTTGTAACTGGCAGCCAGCATGGACATGGTAGCCATGTTGCTCTTGTACCTAATATTTTCCGAAAAGGTACATATTAATATCACGGAGATATTAATTATACTTAGTCTTGTAACCCCTAGCGGCACTACGGGTACACACAGCTAAAAAAAAAAGAATTATAAAAAAAAAGTGAAAAGTCTTATTACAGTGGTGGTCTATTCCTGAAAACAACGGTACTAAGAGCATCCTCACTCACTGGTCGTTCCCATGTGGAAATTCGGACCTATTTTCGGCCGGACGAAACTATATTTTGGCCTAGGAACACCGAGTTTTCTAGTCGCGTTCCTAGACCGAGTTCCCGCGTTCGGCTAAAATTCAGTCAAACAAGGCGAAATTTGGGCGAATATAGCGGATTTCATTAATTAAGGAGAAATACATATATATTACATAGAATTCGGGTGAACACCCGTATTTAAAATACATTTATATTAAAAAATAACTAAAGAAGGCCGAAGCCATCGCTGATGCCGATGCCGACGCCGACGCCGACGCCGCTTCTACATGCCGAAGTTGTTGTAGAAGCAGGTGTAGCCGGGGTCGGCCTTGCCGTCGTCATCGCCGTCCTCGTCGACCGGCACCACCTAGTCGGCCGGCTCAGGCTTCGGCGTGCAAAGGCGAAGGCGGCCAGTGGGCGGCGACTAAGCCGGCGCGCGGGGCTCGTTGATTACGATGCCCTGCGAGCGTCTCCGCGGCGGCGAGCGGGCCGGCGAGTCCGCCTCGACTTGACTGGGCGCAGCGGCGGCGAAGGCGTCGGCGTGGACCCCGATGAGCGGGAGGCCGAGACGGAGGAGGCAGAGCTCAGGCTGGCCATCCTTCCCGGTAGCCAGTTGGCCGGAAGGTGCCGCCTCGCCCTAGATGCCGGCACCGGCGTACGCGGGAAGCCGAGACGCGGTTGTTGCCGGCGTAGATGTGCTCCAGCACCGCCACAAGCGTCCGGCCTAGCGCGCTCCACCAACGTCGGCGACCCGGCTTCAGTCGCTGACTGGGCGGGTCCACACGCAATGTTTTTTTCCATCGAATTTGCTTCGTCCGACAGTCTTAGGGCGTTCCCGGGACCCTGAGAATGGACTAGAAAGTCCGGACCAAAGTTGGTCCAAATCCGAACAAAAAAACGGGTTCTGAAAACGCGACTGGACCAAATTCGGCGTCCGGACCTAAAATTCGCACTGAAATCGGTGTTTCGGAAACGTGAGTAAAGATGCTCTAACACCACCAAGACAGCATCATAAATCCATCTTCCTAAAAATGACGTCTCTATAAACCAGCTAGTATCCATCCAACGAGTACAAGCACGCCGAGTGCAAGACAGGTCTATCATCTGCATGAGCGTGAAATCATAAGGTGGGTCTAAATTGTCTAATACACTTTTAATCGTCACTAGATCTCATATGCGACCGCTGTACACCTAAGAGCATCTCCACTTGACCGAACCCATGGCGAAATTTGGTTTGTTTTTCGGCCGGACTGAACTTGTTTTCGGCCTGGGTACGCCCATTCTCCCACCCGCGTACCCAGGCCGAGTCCCCAAGTTCGGCTAAAATTCATCAAACTAAGGCGATTTTCATTAAGTTGGGCGAAATATAGACGGATTACATCAAATTTAAACGAAACTAGTAATAACTAAACTTAAAAAGGTCGCCGCCGGTGCCTTCGCCGTCCTACATGCCTAAGTTGCCGTAGAACGACGTGTAGTCAGGGTCGGCTCGGCCGTCATCCTCGCCGCCGTCGTCGTCGTCGCTCGGCGGCTGGTTTTGGCGGGAGCTGCCCTGGCCAGGGTCGCCGCACCTCCATGGCTGGTAGGAGGGGCCTGCGTCCTCGTCCTCGTCGTCGTCCAGGACGTACAGCAGGGCGCCCTGGTAGGCGAGCTGACGCCCAGCCAGAGCCCGACGCCGTGCGGCCTGCTCCTCGGCCTGCACTGCGTCTCCGCCTTCTCCCAGTCCCTCCTGGACCATTCCAGGATGTCCGGCGAGGAGGGCTCGACGGGCGGCAGCGTCGGCGACTGCGGCGGCGCTTCGCGGAGCGACTGCTCCAACGCCATCTTCAGGGCGGCGTCCTCGGACGGCGTGTGGAGAGGCGCGCTACCGGATGAGTGCGACGCCGAAGCGGAGGAGGACGAGCTCTTGCTCGCCATCCTCCTCGGCGCCCAGTTCGCCGAAGGAGCACGCCTGCCGGTCCTGGCCGCCGACGGCGGGTTGCGCGGGAAGCCCAGCCACGGCGTGTTCCCGTGGTTGATGTGCTCCAGCACGGCGGCGAGCGTCCGCCCAGGTGCGCTCCACCAACGGCGGCGCCCCGCCGAGTTCTTGCGCGCCGGAGGTGACTCGCTCGACGGCCCCTCGTGGCGGGCGAGTTTCTGCTGGCGCCGCTCCTCGAAGAAAAGCGCCCAGTAGCCGAGGTCGTCGGTGCTCACGGCTTCGTTGGGGTTGTCCATGCCGACGATGTACTCCTGTACATCGTACGGCAACTCCTCCGGCGTCGGCCCCGGCGGGATTGGGATGCCGTCGGCGCTGAGCGTCCGCGTGACCGGCGGCGCCATGTACCCCGCCTCGTACAGCATGCGCGCCTCCCAAGTTTGGAGGGTGCGCCGGCCGAAGCCGTTTGCCGCAGCGCCGTGGCCGGGGTAGCGTTCGCCCATGGTGAGAGAAGGGGGAGAGGAGAGAGCTCGCCGGAGTTGGGATTGTGGGTGGGGGAAGCTGCGAGAGAATGCGAAGATCTCCGACGAGGCGTACGGCTTATAAAGCCCGAGGTGTGCGGCGAGGGCGGTGTGTGTGTGTGTGTGTGTGTGTGTGTGTGTGTGTGTGTGTGTGTGTGTGTGTGTGTGTGTGTGTGTGTGTGTGTAGCGGCGAGGGCGGAAAAAGTGGAAACGGCGGGAAGTTAGTGACCGCCGGCCGTCGCGGGAGCCGAGGCGGCGACGGTGGCGCCATAAATCGGCGACGCGTGGCCGACGCGACGAGCAGTTATTGCCCGGCGGTCGCCGCGTGGTTCCGAGGATGACGACGACTCGGCTTCCGTCACTGACTCGGCGGGTTCACGCGCCGCTGTGTTTTTTTCGCCGAAATCGCTGAGTCCGGCGTTCCCAGGGCGTACCCGGAAACCTGGGTTCGGCTTGGGTAGCCCAGACCAAAAACGGCCAAAATCCGGCAGAAAACAGGTCCTTGGGTACGCGACTGGGTCAGTTTTCGGCGTCCGGATCGAAATTCGGCGTCCAGATCGGCGGGTAGGCGAGTAGAGATACTCTAAAGTTGCTGGTCCGTGCAATAATTTTTTGGGTTGCTGGTCCGTGCAACTCTTGCTCCAAGAATTACTGGTTTGGGATATAGCAGGCGGAGCGAGAGGTGGGAATACCTTGTCAGGACACGGGGTTGGGTAAAACAAGATGCGATGTAGTACTGACTTCATTACGTTGCGCATAATTTCGTACGCAAATCAAATTTTACAAAGTTTGACCAAAAATATATAAAATAATATGAATATGTATAATAGAGAATATATATATTATAAAAATATATTTCAAGACAATTCTAATAATATTAATTTGGCATCGTATAAATTTATAGTATCAAACTAATTGGTTAAATATTGTACAGTTTGATTTTGATAAAATCTTACATGCAACCTAAATTGGGATATAGAGAGTAATCCCTCCATTTGGAAATATAAGATGTTTTATATTTATGAAGCTAATGTATTTAGATATTTTTAGTGGGTAGGTTTACGTGAATCTACACACTAAAAGATATCTAGATACGTTTGTTTCACAAATCTAAAACATCTTAAATTTTCAAACGAAGGGAGTAGTATTATGATAAAAAAAATGCGATGTCAAGACATCACAGATTTGACTATTATTAATTTTTGAATTTTTTGAATTCTAGACAGAAATTTTCTAGGTACTACATGTCATAGACATTTTAAAGCATTGACATCACAGAATCTTTTATGCTCGCTTGTATTCGGACAACGTAAAACTTCTAATTTAATGAGATCAGATAAAGTATTTGCCTCCGTCAAAAAGAAAACCGTCACAAAAACATGGAAGGCCACGCATGGTAGCTGCTGCCTTTAGTTTTGCGGGTGCTCATGAATCGTGATCCATCAGCTATACCGCTATACGGCCGGGCGTTCAGCTGTACATAGCCATGAAAGTGGAGTGAAAAGTTTTCCTCTTTTTCACGGAAAAACGGAAGTGTAACAAAAATACGGAACGGAGATGGAATTTTGCAAAACGGAGATGAAAATGAAAATAAAAATAGAACAACGTTTTTCGCCAAAACAGACGTTGAAAACAGAGTTTCTATTTTCGTATAATATGGAATTTTCCATTTTTAAATTAATGTGCATTGCCAAATCTAATCGGCCCATTATATAACCTGGCCAAACTTACAAAGCATCTTATCCAAAAAATCGGTGACAATGTAATCCCTGTATGAATTCGAGAAAGCTTTCACAATTTGACCTTTCTCTTATTTCCTTGTAAACCTAGAAATGTGCTAATATCTGGAAAATATTTTATTGGTTTGCTTGAATCCTTGTGATTTTTTGTATGATTTCAGGGTTCTCCTGATTCCGGGTAAAATCTGCATCGCTTCGTATCCGTACCATATTTGATTTGTATCTTTTTTCAGAGTATCCGCCTCTATTTTTATTTCCGGTGTTTTTGTATGTGTTTCCGCTTCCGCAAAAAAATATGAAAACAAACGTGGCACAACTCATTCCGTCCGTTTTCGTTCCGTTTTCATCCCTAGCATTTATAAAAATATTTTATTCTAAGACATTTTGCGCTCTAACACTCCAGCTCCTGGTATTTTTTTAGGGAGTTAAATCCATGGCAGGTAACTGTATTTGCTTAGCTAAGTTAATACGGTCACTGTACAACGGTAATACGTATTTACGGTCACCGAACTTGCTTGAGAGCGTCACGCGTGGTCACTGAGCGATACGTAGCGAAGTATTGGGTGACGTGGAGGTGAGTGGGACCCGAATACAGTGTCACAACTGCATTGATGGTGTACCGAGGGAGCATTTATTTGCCAATAGCCCCCCTGGACAGACAGGTCAACTCAGGCAGGCCCTCCCACCAGTGACCATCCTCAACTTGCTCTCCCCCTTGCTCTACTCCGCGGAGCTGCCGAGGTGAAAGGGGATTTAGGGAGAGGAGGCGGGAACGGGAGCGCAACACGGAGCGGCCGAGGTGGAGTGATCGAGGTTGGCTGTGGTGGAGCTTCGTCGGCGTCTTCACCGACGACGGCGGTGGAGGTGCTGAGACGGTGTCGCTCCGATGTCGCGGCTAGGAGCCGCGGCCGTGTTCCCAATCCGGCGGCAGGATGGCGCTCCTCCTCCCGTCTATGGTACGTGCTCAGGACCGCCATTGTTGAGGCAAAGAACAGATTTGTTGGTAGATTTTTTGTTCTAGACTAGCCAATGTGATGTGCTCTGCATGTTTGAGAACTCTCTTTTGGAGTTCTGTTGATTTGTTTGGTTAGGGTTTTGGCCGTTGATTTTGGTGCGGTTAGGGCTCAGGGTTTTATCAAGATGCTTAGAAGAAAACCCTTTAATTTCAAGAAAATGTTCATGTTCTATAGGAAGATGCCAACATACCTTCATTTTTCTCTGTTTGATATTTTTTGCAAAAAAGGTTGTGTTTTTCATTGTTTTGGCCGTTGACCACTCGTTTATGGTAAATCACAGATAGGGAAAGTTCATGCTTTACATTGGAGATAAACCATGGTGGATATTTTCTGGGAACAGGCAACAATAGAAGCTATGTTGGTGGTCATGTTATCTACTATGATCAGGTTGACTCTGTATCATGGTCAGCATCAATGCTTGAGCACATAGTTGAGCAAATTGGTTATGAAATGGCAGGTAGAATTAAGGCTCACTACTGCATTCCTATGTTGACAATTGCAAAGAATGGCTTAAGGGAGTTGAAAGATGATCATGCCTTCATGTTTATGGTAACTATGGTGGACATAGGCAACCATTTCTTCAGTGTTTATCTTGATCATGATGACAGCTATAGTTTCAAAGGTTGGGATGATGTTGTCAATTTCCCAGCAGTTCCTCTGCCTCCTGTCATTAGCCCTTGCAAGCCTGTAGATGCAGTTCCAGATGATCCTCCTGTACCCATTCAGGTTGTGTATCCAGTTGAAGATCCAGTGGACATAGTACATGAAGCTTCTGTTGCTGGTAGGGTAAGGGCAAGGAAGAGGGTCAGAACCAACTTAGCTGAGACTCTGAGTACTCCAGGAGCTGCTGAACTATCAGAAGAAGAAGAACAAGACAGTGGGAGTGATGATGCTGACAGTGTACATGCAGCAGATTCAGAGTTTGAGCTGACTGATTCTGATTATGCTCTAAGTGAAGGTGATGATGATCTACATGTTGACAAATTGACAGTATTGACAAAGAATAGTGCATCTGTGACAGCCAAGAGTGGAGGTGAGAAGAAGAAAAGGAAGAGTAGATGCACTAGTCAAAATGACAGTGGGAAACTGAAGTCTGTAATGAAAGAGGAGGATTCTGAAGGAGAAGATCTATGGGGTCCTGAGTCTGATGATGATGTAGTTCACATGAAATTCAAAACCTTTAGAGATGATGATGTACTTGATCCCAAATTTCAAGTTGGCCAAGTATTTGCCAATGTGGATTTGCTTAGGAAGGCTATCAGGTCATACAGTTGTATTCACAGAAAGGCCATCAAACTACCCATCAATGACAAGGTGAGAGTAAGGGCTGTATGTGTACAAAACTGTCCTTGGTATCTTTGGGCTTCAGCTGATTCAAGGACTGGAGCATACCAGATAAAGAGGTACACAGATGAGCACACTTGCACTGGCAAATGGAAGATTAGTGCATTCACTGCTCAATTCATTGCAGACAAGTATCTAGAGAGTTTTAGAGCTGATCAAGGAATGAGTCTGAATAATTTCTCCAGAGTGGTGCAGAAAGAGTGGAACATGACTCCTTCAAGGAGTAAACTGCAGAGGGCTAAAAGGATAGCTATGAGAGTGATTTATGGAGATGAAGAGGAACAGTACAAGATGCTCTGGGACTATGCAAATGAGATCAAGAGAAGCAATCCAGGAAGCACTTTCTGGCTAGCACTAGATCACAATTCAAGATTCAAACATTGCTACATGAGTCTTGAGGCATGCAAAAGGGGCTTCCTAGAAGGCTGCAGGCCAGTTATATTTATTGATGGTTGCTTCTTGAAAACAAGGTACAGAGGACAGTTACTCACTGCTGTTGGGATGGATCCCAATGATTGCATTTTTCCAATAGTTGTGGCTGCAGTTGAAGTGGAGGATACAACATCATGGACATGGTTCTTGGAGACCTTGAAAGCTGACCTGGGAATTATCAACACAACACCATGGACTATCATGTCAGACAGACAGAAGGTACCTGCTTACTCACTTCTAAAATGTAGTTCCTTTCATGTGCTTGGTGAACATTAGACTAATCATTCCATATCAATTTGTTTTAGGGGCTCATTAATGCTGTGAAAGTTGTGTTCCCAGATGCAGAACACAGGTTCTGTGTGAGACACATGTGGCATAATTTCCAGCAACTATTCAAGGGTGATGTTCTTAAGAACCAACTCTGGAAAATAGCAAGGAGTAATACAGTGACTCTTTATGAGAAGCACATGGATGAAATGAAAGCTCTAAATTCAAATGCTCATTCATGGTTGCAGAATTTGGATCCTAAGTCATGGGTCAGAGCTTTTCAATCAGATTTACCTAAATGTGACATCCTACTTAATAACAACTGTGAGGTCTTTAACAAGTAAGCTACAATCCTACTCAATGCATTTAGTTTTTTACCATCATTCAATACCAGTTCTAGCCATGCTTGTTAGTTACTCAATGCATTTACTTCTGTCAGATACATATTGGATGCTAGAGAACTACCAGTTCTAGCCATGCTTGCAACATTGAAGTCTCAATTACAGAGTAGGGTGTACACCAAAAATAAAGAGAGGGAGACCTGGTCTGGTCCTATTTGTCCAAAAATAAGGAAGAAGCTTGACAAGCACATTCAACAGTCAAAGAATGTGTTTGCAGATGCAGCAGGAGATGGATTATTTTCAGTGGGAGAGCTAGTAGCAGCAAAACCTGTAGATTATGTTGTAGATCTGAAGCACAAAACATGTTCTTGCATGAGGTGGCAGAAAACAGGGATACCTTGCTCACATGTGATAGCTTGCTTAAGGCATGATGATGTAGATCCTGTCACCCAGGTGGACAAGTGCTACTCACTGGAAATGCATGCAAAGGCATATGGGAATATTATTTATCCTTGCAGAGACAAAACTGAGTGGGAAAAGATGAATGGTACTCCAATTCTGCCACCTATGTACACCAAACATGTAGGAAGGCCAACAAAAAGCAGAAGGAAAGCCCCATATGAGGTAGATGCTAGAGGAGGAGGGAAGAAGCTGTCAAGACATGGTGTCATAATGCACTGCAAGTATTGTGGCTTTCCTGATCACAACAAAGCTGGCTGCAAATGGTTAAAAGCTGGCCTACCACCACCAACTTCAGCAGATCAGGTTTTCCCTATAGATGATGAGAATGTGGATCCACAACCAACTAATGAGGTACTCAACTAGCCTTATGTCTCTTAGTCTCCAACTGACATATTACTTTCTATGTACTGAATTACTTCTCTGAACTTCTGTACTAGCAACAAAACCCTGGGCAATATCCACCTGTGAGGTCCCAAGAAGATACACTTGTAAACAACATGATTGAGGAGGTTAAATATCAACTATTCCTTATCAATATTTCAACTTGTAAGCAACTATTTCCTGTTATTATTATCAACCAATGTTAACAACTGAATATGTCTGTTCAGAGGCCACAACAAAGGCATTTGGAAGAAAGACCAGTTCCTGAGTCTTCATTCATCACTGAAGCACATAGTTTGATGAGCCAGTCTGCTTCAACTCAGTCAACTGGACCAAGCTGCATCAGGCAAGGTGAACTTGCTCAAAAACTGCTACAAATGCAACAAGACAAGGATAGAGCCAATGAGCAAAAGAAAATAGCTTTGCTATAGGAAAGGTACCAAGCAGAGATGAAGAAAGCAGAGGACAAAGCAAAGAAGAAGCTGGAGCAAGACAAGTTGAAGGCTGAACTAGCAATAGCCAAAGCAAAAACAGCTGCAGAGAACAAGGAGAAGAAAAGGCAAGAAGTTGAACTGAAGAAGAAAGCTAGGCAGGAGACCAATAGAATCCTTGCAGAGGTTAGAAAAGAGGTAGCTGAGAAGAAAAGAAAAGAAGCTGCAGAAAAGAAGGCACTGAACAAGATATTAGCAGCTGAGCAGAAAAGAAAGGCAAAGAGAGATGCTCAAATTGCAGCACAAACTGCACAAAGGGAAACTGAGGAAGCTGAATTGCTTGTCAATAGAGCTGTGATGTCAGCTAATGCATCAGGTGCTGAAGTTGAGCACATAGATGACCATGTTCCTCTAGTTCCTCAGCTGTCAAGGACTGAAACCATACCCATGGCAGATGTTGTTACAGAGCAAGTGCCAGCATCTAGGAGGATGGAGTGGTACTTGGGTGTCAAAGTAGTACCAGCAGATAAATAGGTGCCAATGTAGTTTAAGATTGCATTTTGGTGTCACAGAACCTAGTGGTACTCTTGCATGAGTCCATTCTTTTGTAATCCTTCAAGCTTTGACTTGATAATTATGTCATGTTTAGTCCCAACTTAGCTAAAGTTGAAACTGTTAGCTTTTGGGAATGTTTGTTCATGCAAATGCTGTTGAAATGGAAGATGATAATTTAGCATGAGTACTCATTTAGCATTTTAGCTCAAGTTTGATTCTACTGAAATGGGAATTTTTGTTCAATACCAATATTACAACTAAATTCAGGCCTTAAATTAGCATTTGATCTCACATTTGATCTCACAAAAGACAATACATTTTTCTTCATTACTCATGATTCACATACATCAGGCCAAAAGGCATCAGTTACATGGTTCAGTGATTAAAAGATCAACAAAAAAAGCATCACCACAACAGTACTACACCATCAACTTCTTCAGTTCCTCAGTTGTCAACTAACCAACACTACATCATCACCACATCAACACTACACCTACCATAGCACAGATCACACAACAACCTGAGGCATCACTTCTTCAGTACAAGAACAGCAACTATAGCACATAGCACACACATCAACCCCACAGCATTCTTCAGAACAACCTTCATTTGCTTGAGTTCCTCCAAAATCATGATCAATTGCTGCTCCTGTCCCTGCACACATGTCACTTTAGCCTCCTGCTTCCTCAACTCTAATTCTTCTCTTCTCTCTTCTGCCCACCCATAAGCTTCAATGCAGTCATCCCCTCGAATGTGATTGTTCTCGATCAGATAACTGACATAGTCTATCTCCCAGTGCCAGAAGTTGCACCCTGACTGTAGAAAAACAAAAAACAAATCAAAAATTGGAAAAATCGAGCTCACTTGACAACTGAAACTTGAGAAAATCAAAACGCAATCAAAACTTGACAAAACCTAGCTAAATCCTAAGAGCAGAAACTTACCCCATGGTTTCTACACTTGTAGTAGATCCATCCTGGGTGGTCCGACGTCCCCGAGCGGCCCTGCATCACCTTCCGGCCGCAATCGGGGCAACAGATGAGCGGCAACGGAGGGCCTGGGCGGCGGAGCGCACAACGGGTTGAGCTCATACTGGACATGACTAAGCAGCCCTAGGTCGGCGGCGGTCACTGCGGAGGCAGCTCGCTTCCTGCGGCGGCGGCGCTCTCTACCTTGCGGTGGCACCTCCGATTTAGGGTAAGGAGGATTGTAAGGGGACAACGGAGGGGAACAACTTGGTCGGTGCACGGGTGTTAGTACCAGGTAGAAGATTTTGCAATAAAATCCTCCCATAGTTATTTCTTCCATGACTTATCCACCTCGTCATCTGGCAGTGGGACCAAAATCCAATACTTCGCTACGTATCGCTCAGTGACCACGCGTGACGCTCTCAAGCAAGTTCGGTGACCGTAAATACGTATTACCGTTGTACAGTGACCGTATTAACTTAGCTAAGCAAATACAGTTACCTGCCATGGATTTAACTCTTTTTTAGGGGAATCAGTTTATGTGAGATTTTCAGCTGTGAATCCTTCAAAAAATAATTTATTTAGGAAATAATGCCCTAAGAAGTGTACTGCGCCCTGGTGATGAAATGGCAACTTTCAAGGCCCAGTGGCCACAATCCGGCTCAACCCGGAGGCCGGAGCCCTGCAGGTCCGGCGTTTCGGCCTGACAATACCAAACAAGTATCTGTGGGCTCAGGCCTGTAATCCACCAGAAAAGACGCGGCATGGCGACGGAGGGATCGGAGCTTGGTTCCCCGGCGACGGCGCAGCCGCCGGCACCGAAGCGGCGGAAGATCGAGCCGTCTCGGAGGTACCAACCGTTTCCCTCTTCCTCGCGCCCCTTCCAATTATGTTCAGTCTGATTGCTGCCTGCTTGCAACTCTCCAACTCGGTGGATGTTTCGCCTAATCTCTCACGGTTGGGCTGCGGCGTCCTTCCTAGTTTCGAGAAGAAATCCCAAAGGTTCCGACCTCGGTTGTGGGGGTGTGCCAGTGGTGGGGAGTGGCTACAGGTGTAGGGTTCTTTTAGGTAAAGATTCCGGACTGGCCTGCCGACTAGCTGATTCCGTGACTCCGCACATCTAGATATGTTAGATTTTGGTGTTCCTTGAAAGGGGTTTTGGAATGTGGCAATGTAGCTGTTTATCTATATTTCGGTAAAAGTTTCCATATTCCCTTGGGACCTTGATGATTGGTACGAATATCGGCCCCTTTTGCATTTCTGTCCCAAACGGATAATATTCAGGCAATGTATGGGCTGTGGTGTCGACCACAATTGAGTGGGGCAGTGAGTAATCTGATAACAGAAAGAGTAGCTCAGCGGTGAATTCTTTGGGATGCGTGACCCCAAAGAATCAACTGAGCGTGTTGTCTATCACTCTTTTGCTCATGGTTCTGTTCATCCAACCCCTCCAACCATGCTCGACTTGTAGCTCATAATCTCTTAATTAGAAACTTGGTGTGGTCTATCCAACGTTCTATAGATCCTATGTGGATGGCTATGAAAATTCATTACCACCATTAAATCATTGAACCAAATTAGCTATTCTGTTGGTTAACTTTACACTGTGTGTCTATATCTGATTGTCAGTATTAAGTTTAATGGCATTATAGGCCTGAATGACTCGAAGGGGATCTCCTAAGTTGCCTGAATTAGTGAATTGAGAATGACACTAGCCACACTAATTGATGGCTTGATGCACTGATAGTCGCCATGAAATCTACAGTACCTTGCAGAAAATTGTGCATTTGAGCTCCCACTCCCTCCATTTCGCTTCCACCGTGCACTTACTAGCTACTAAAAGAGCAGAGGTTTTGTTGCTGTTGACTACAGCAGCCATGCCTTGCTGCTGATTTTAAGTTTTTCACCAAACTACTTTCTCGACTATTAAAATTTTGTCGTGCTTTTGAACACAGGACTAGGCCTCCTCCTCAAGCTGATCCTGATAAGGACAAGGTGGCGGCATCATCCAATTCATCGGTATGCTCTAATTCCTGACCTCGTTGATTGGTAATTGATACCTTCTCTCCGCTTTTTTTATTTCTCCTAACATCCTTTCTTTGATGTGAACACCCACTTTTCCAGGTTTCAGGTACACCGCTGGTGAGAGTGGATCTCAACAAAGTTAGAGAGGCAAAGAGATTTGCTGTCCTTCAAGCACAGCACGAGGGATGCCTTGGAAGCTTCAAAAGCTTTGATTCTGTGTTTGGAAACTATCTTGTTCCTGTTACCCCAAGCGATGACTTCTTCGAGCAGATAGTGAAAAATTGATCTAACAGATTTAACAGCTGCGAAGAGGTAGGACGATGATTCTGCTCTATCCTACTAGATGTATCAACATACTTCTTTGTGCTAGATTTATACTAACGGAGTACTAGTAGTAGTTAGGACTTCAAGATAAAACTGTACAGTACTATTTTAGAAATTTAGGTTCTGTTCTTCAGAGAATGTGAATTTGATGTACTGCTGGAGATACTCCTGCATTGTAAGATCTCCATGGTACCGAAATGTAGAACTACTCATCATTGTACAAGTAGTGCACAAGCGTTGCTTTCTGGCAAGCATTTTGTAGTGCCACCTTTTACTTCTCGGTGGGAATTTTTTCCCAGTCTAGGCTATCCTTGCAGCCCCCATGGCCATGAGGATGCATATCTGGACGGGTATCGATTTATTCTCGTAGCCTTCCATCACCTAACCATCTTTCCAATTATGGATGTGGTTCTCTCTACCACTTCTTTCCTTACAGCCAGTTCAACAAATATCTTAAGCAGCATACGGAGAGTTTCAGAGTAAATCGTCTAAATCCTAAAGAAACCACGGAACTGTAAGCATGTCAAACAAGGCTCATTCGGTTTTGGATCCCACATTTCCCTGTGTCACTGTGTGGATCATAGAAGCACCGAGGGAGACTATTGTACTCGCTTTTAAGACACTCTTTTCGCAAGATCTCAATAGCTAAACTCTTTGAGGGTGTCTTTGATTCACATCCCGTGTAGTGGTTCGTCGCATGGAAAACAAAAAATTTCTATCGCATGAACACACATAAACAAAATCTATCTACTAAATTATAGCAACGAGTCGATAAAGAACTAACCCTTAAAGATCCAAAGCGGTTAATGAGAGCGGATTCTCGTGGGTGATGTAGTCGTTCACTTGTCGATCTCAAGATCGTAGACGATCCTTCCGGCGTCGCGTTACGGCCGCGCTCCCGCAGTCGATCACACGTTCGGTACTCGATGAAGACCTTACTATCCCTTGTTCCAGCAGGCAGCGGATGTTGTAGCTCTCTCCTCGCGATTCCGATAGCACGACGGCGTGGTGTCGGAGTTTAGAGAGGAGATACCGCAGGGCTTCGCCTAAGCCGGAGCGAGTATGGTGGAGTAGAAGAGGGCCTCGGCGATCTAGAGTTTAGAGGGCGCCGAGGGTGGTGTGGCCGACGGCTAGGGGCTAGGGATAAGCCCCCAACTCGGCGACTAGAGGAGGAACCCTAGGTGGTGGCGGCTAGAGAGGGTGGCGGCGGCTAGAGAGGGTGGCGCCTTGGCTAGGGTTTTGAGGTGTAGGGGTAAGGGGTGCCCCCTCCCCTCTATTTATGAGAGGGAGGGGCGGCAAGGGGAGGGGGAGTCCTCCCCTAACTCCCCTTGCTTGGTCGGCGGCAAGGAGAGGGAGGATTCCTCCTTAGATAGGAATCCTTCCCTCCCTCCACTTGGAAACATTGTCCCAGTTTGATTTTTTCAAACTGGCTCTTTGACTTTCAAATTAGAGTTTGATTTCTCTCTTCCAAGTGTCCAGCCAAGTGACCTAGGACATGATGCAACCATTCCACTTTGTTATGACACATCCATCATCCATGTACCCTTCTCCTTCCGGATTGGTGAACCTTCTAGACTCTTCTAGAACATTCCGGTGAAAACACCGAAACCATTCCTGAACTCCGGAATTGGACTTTCCTTATATGAATCTTATTCTCCGGACTATTCAGGATCTCCTCGTGATATCCCGGATCCCATACGAGTCTCCGAACAACATTCGGTCTTCTTACTCATATTCCATATCTACTAAACAACATCGAATCCTTAAGTGTGTCTTCCTACGTTCGTGAATTATGCAGACATGATCGAGACTCTTCTCCGATCAATAACCAATAGAGGAATCTGGAAATTCATATGGCTCCCACATATTTCTACGATTACTTCATGATCGAATGAACCATTTACATACGATATCAATTTCCCTTTGTCTCGCGATACTTTACTTATCCGAGGTTTGATCATCGGTATCTCTGCATACCTAGTTTAACCTCGTTACCGATAAGTATTCTTTACTCGTTTCTGTGATCCCTTGTGAGCTAGTCATATGCTTGCAAGCTAATTGGATGACATTCCACCAAGAGGGACTAGACTATATCTATCCGTCATATGGATGGACAAATCCCACTCTTGATCCATGTGCCTCAACACATACTTTCCGAACACTCAATGCCACCTTTATAACCACCCAGTTACGAAGTGGTGTTTGATGTCATCAAAGCATCCATCCGGTGATGGTGATTAACATGATCTCATGGTCGAAGGATTTAGGTTACTATGTATTGAAAGCTTATAGCAAGTGAACTATTTAAATGCCTTGATATTATGCTACGCTTAACTATAGGAGTATGTCCATCACATCATTCTCCTAATGATATGATCTTGTTGTTAATAACATCACAATGTTCATGATCAGGAAACTATGATCATATATTAACCAACAAGCTAGTTTAACAAGAGGATTTACTAGGAACTCTTTTATGTTTACAAACCACACAAGTATTAATGTTTCCGGTTAATACAATTATAGCATGAGATGTAAACATTTATCATAAGCATTAAGATATGATAATAACCACTTTATTATTGCCTCTTGGGCATATCTCCAACATCCCTCACCCAGCAAACACACACGCAAAAGCACCGGAAGTATCTCTTCCTTTCCATAAGAGAAGTGTAGAAGTCAGTAGAAGGACGAACGAAAACGTGAAATAGAATTTTTTTGCCAGTATTATCCATTTGATTTGAAACAATGTAGTAAAGAACAAAAATAAAGAACCAGCCGGGTAGGATGGTCTAAGAGCATCTCCGCCCTCCCCCTCTCCTCCAAACCAGACATGGGCGCACAAGCGCCGAAAATCTCGCCTTGCCGTAGCCCACTTTTGGTTGGTCAGCCCGGGCTGTTTTTTCATTTGGCTCACAGGCCGTACCCAACCCACAAGAGGGCTAGAGAGGGCGCTAGATGGAGCAAAAATGTGGGTGTACCATCTCTATGAGAGAGAGATCAAACTTTCTCTCCACCCATTCTATTTTCCCTCCCTTTTCTCACATATCCCCACAATCCCGCCACTAAGTCCCGCCATTTCCCCTCCCAACCAGTTGGTCAGCTTACTACTAAGACCATGGTGCTTATGGAGGGAGTTGCACCGCCTCACGTCGGCCAATATTGCTCCGGCCTGTGGGGGAGCCAAGGGAGAGTCTCATCACTAACAAGCCTCTCGCCTTCCTCCTCGGCGGTGCTCCACAAGGGCCAGGGCATGCGACACTGCTACCGAGGTTGTCCTCACTTGAGTACCTCAAGAGTGATCCGCTCGGTGGGTTCAACCCTAACCACCTCAAGAGTGATCCGCTCGGTGGCATTCGATGAGCACAAGTTTGTGGATCCCAAGTTCAACATGTTGCACATGGATCGCAACGACTCGGGCATGTCACACCGTTGGGACAATGTCGAACATGCTTGCAACAAATGGCATGGAATTGAAGAGGCGATCACCAAACGGATGGATAGTGGCACCAACATCGTCGGTCAAGTAATATAAGCCACATTTCACTGTTTGGCATGTTACATGTGTCCCCGTTGGAATGCTACATTTGTGCTGACGTTGTGCCCATTTATTTCGTAGATGATACAAATGGTTCTCACCTACTGAGCAGGCAATGACGACATCAAATTCAAGTTCATCCATATCTTCAAAAGGATCGAGACTTGCAACAAGTGGAAGGAGTGGCTCTTTCCAAGGCCAATGTCACCTCCTTCGACCCAAAAGCGGCGACACCGACAGCCTCAGAGGAACGTCCCATTGGGAACAAGAAGGCCAAGTTGGCAAGGGATGCGGTGTCGTCCTTAGAGAGGTTGCAATCATCTACCGAGAAGTTCATTGCTGATGCCGCACTGAACACCGCCTTGAGGGAAGATAAGTATGATATAAGGTGGGTGGTGATGTTAGAGAAATAAGACGTCAAGGTTGGCCTCCAAAAGACCACGATTGCGTCCAAGAAAAAAAGACTTGGCTCTCTTGGAGTCCGACATGTCTATGATGGACGACGAGGTGAAGGCATGGTACAAGGACAAGACAACCTCATCTTACAAGAAATTAGGGCACCGGCACCGGCGAGGTCTACCCCGACGGTGACATCAACTACACCGGAGGTGCCTTTTACCCTCGCAAATGACGATCCGCGAAGACTTGGGCGAGGTAGTGATGAACTCGCTCGATTGAGACAAATTAGTGAAATTCTGGATTTTTTTGTGGCGAGAAATAGTATTTTTAAATAATGTTGATGATGTGCGGCCAAAAAGATCGTTTATGGGTGATGTTTGGGGTGCGCGACTAGGAACCGACATCCTCCATACGAGCACCAAATGCCACCACCCCCTTACGACCATCCGAGCCGAATGTGAGATGCCCGAAGCCGATTGGAGATGCTCTAAGCACGCTAGAGATGGCCATCCTATAAGTCTCATCAAGACAAAAAATATTATTTGGATAGGCAACTGCGAGAAGTCTTGATGATTTTTTTCACTCCTGCCTCAACTAGACGTGTATCTTGGTTCCCCCGTTTCTTCTCCAACTAAGCAACATTCCTGAAAACCCCTAGTTCGTGCGTCCCCGGGTCGCTCGCACCGGTAATTCCAGGCGACTCCCTCTGTCCTACCAAAAACCCTAGCTCGGTCCCTACTGGTCGGCGCCATTGTCGGCGGTGGTGGCGACGCCCCGTCTGTGAAGGCGGCGGAGTAAGGTGGGCGTGTCTTCCTCCCAAGGCTTCACGCAAAGAGGCGGTTAGGCAGGGCACACATAAATTAGCGTTCCATCTGCAAGGGCGTGGTAGTGGGATGGACTGGAGGTGGGGCGACATGGCATGGTGGTGGCGATGTCGTCCTTGCACCGTTCTCCATCGAAGTGCTGCCCCTCGAGGTGCTCGTGGACGACGTGGCCGGGGTCATCCTAGATATGCTAGCCTAGATCTGGCGAGTCTAGTGGCCGGTGAAGGTCGGTGGTGAGCGGGCTTCCGGTTTGGCTTCAAATAAAGGGGGTTTGGTCCTAGGATCCCTCTCACGCCATGACGAATATCTACCTGTTCCATGACTTAATCGATCTGGTCGAAGTGTTGTGTTCCGGAAGATTCCGCTGGTGAACTCCAATGGACGAAATGCCGGAGTTCGCCAGATTGGATGGATCTCAGTCGCGCACAACCATGTTTTTATCTGACCGTTTGGTTTCAGAGGGAGTGCTACGTAGCTTTGGAGACTGTTTCCATAAAGGACATGCCATTATTCCCATGGTGAAGTCAGTCGTGCAGAATGACATGAAAGACAAGGTCTGAAGACTGGTAATGGTGGTTTGAATCCTGGTGGTGATGAGGTTTTGGCTTGGTGATTTATATCGTGGAGTGATGCTACACTCAACAGGGAGGAATAGTGCTTCGTTGGAAACCCCAAGAGCAAGGTATGAAGAGCACAGCAGCAAGATTTCCCTCAGTAGAAACCAAGGTTATCAAACCAGAAGGAGGAAGGAAACATCACACAGGTGTTGGAAGCAACGTGGAGACCTGCACAACACAAAATCAAGACTCTGTCCCAACGAATCAGTGAGGTTGTCAAGCTCACCGGTTTGCTGTAACAAAGGATTGAACGTATGGTGTGGAAGGTAATGGTTTGCAGCAAGTAAACAAGTAACAGTGGAAGATGTATCAATGGTAAAGATTGGACCGGGGTCCATAGTTCACTAGAGGTGCTTTCCTTAGATAAACAACATGGCATGAAGGGTAAACAAATTACAGCGGGGCAATTTACAGGAACTTAGCAAGACATAACAATGCAATTACTAGCTAGAAAGATCCTATAAAGTTGTTTGGGCAATACAACAATATACATAGACTGTAATCCAACTGCTGTAGGGTTCGCAGCATAGAAAACAAAAAATTTCCTACGATGTGAACTATATACCAAGATCTATCTACTAGATACAAACAACGGGCGGATGTATATCCGTAGAGAACATACCCTTGAAGACCGACAAAGCTTAACGAGTTTAACTCGTGGTTGATGTGGACGATCTCTTGCCGATCTCAAGATCGAGAGGAAGTCCTAGCGCCGCAAATCAGCAGCGCATCCGTGCTCGCACACACGTTCGAGGCACCGAGCAACCTCCGCCTCCTCGCTCCAGCGATGCAGCGGAAGCACAACTCTTTCTTGCCGAATATCCACCGGGAACATGTATCTCGCTAGTCCGAGACCATGGGGGATAAATTCTAGAGGGGGAGAGAGATCCTTCACGAGGAGGTGTGAGAGACAAGTGAGGAGGGGGGCTCCTTTTATAGGAGGAGGAGGGGGGAACCCCAAGGGGGTGGCCGGCGCATGGGGCTTCCCCCTTGCCCTCCCCTCTTCATGTGGGTGGACACTCCACTCACAAATCTCCTTTAAATTCCCTCCACTCAAAAGTCCACTCAAATTCCCATTAAATTTCCACCAAATTTAATGCAAACTCTCATTAAATAAAAGTCTTTTATTTTATTCAGAATTTTGTCAATTACTTTAATGACAAACATTCACAAATAACCCCTTGCTAGAATTCTATTTCACATGCATAACCACTTTATGCAATTTCACCCGAAAACCTGTTTCGGTATCTAGTGAAATAAATTCCTGCGCTTGTTCATTCTTTCGGCATGAAACATTTGCTCCAATTGGATGTCGGTGTCTCTTAAGTGTGTCACCCTACGGTTCGTGAATAATGCGGACATGGTCGAGACCCCTCTCGGATCAATAATCAGAAGCGGGATCTGGAGACCCATACTGACTCCCACACATTCAACGATGACTTTCTTGTGATCGTCGGAACCTTTTACGCTAGTATCTTAATCCCTTTGTTTCACGATATATTACATGTCCGAGATTCGATCATCGGTATCTCCATACCTAGTTTGATCTCGTTACCGACATGCACTCTTTTCTCGTTCCTGTGATATAACATTCTAGTGATCAAATCACTTGCTTGCAAGCTAATCAATGTGATATCACCGAGAGGGCCCAGAGTATATCTATCCATCATCGGGATGAACAAATTCCACTCTCGGTCCATGAGCCTTAACATAACACTTTATTAGTTCTGAATCCATCTTTATAATCACCCTGTTACGATGTGACGTTTGATGTTATCAAGAAACTCTTCCGGTGTTAGTGATTGACATGATCTCATGGTCTAAGGATTAGGATCACTTCGTAAGTTGTTATAGCAATATAAACTCAATGACTTTGATCGTAATGCTATACTTCGGATGAATGTTCATCACACTATTACACTAATGTTGTGATCACGTTATTAACAACATCCAATGTCCATGATCAGGAAACCTTGATCATCTTGTTAATCAACGAGCTAGTTTATGAGAGAGGCATAACTAGGAACTTTCTGTTTGTTTATTAAACACACATGTATTAACGTTTCCGTATTAATACAATTATAGCATGCAAAATAAACATCTATCATATACTTGGAATACACATAATAAACACTTTATTATTGCCTCTCAGGGCATATTCCCTTCAGTCTCCCACTTGCACTAGAGACAATAATCTAGTTACATAGTGATAAATCTAACACCCATTGAGTTCTGGTGTTGATCATGTTTTGCTCTAGGGAGAGTTTTAGTCAACGGATCTGCTATATTGAGATCCGTATGTACTTTACAAATCTTTATATCTCCATCCTTGACATGCTCGCGGATGGAGTGAAACCGGCGCTTAATATGCTTGGAATGCTTGTGAGACCTTGGCTCTTTGGCATTGGCAATGGCACCATTGTTGTCACAATAGATCACCATTGGGTCCAACGCGTTTGCCACCACTCCTAGTTCGGATATGAACTCCTTCATCCAAACTGCTTCCTGAGCCGCTTCTGAAGCAGCAACATATTCGGCCTCCGTTGTTGATCCCGCTACCACAGGTTGTTTGGAGCTCCTCCAACTAACCGCTCCGCCATTCATGAGAAATACGTATCCGGATTGAGACTTAGAGTCATCCGGATCGGTGTCAAAGCTAGCGTCGACATAACACTTAGCGACGAGCTCTTCTTCACCTCCGTATACAAGAAACATATCCTTAGTTCTTCGTAAGTACTTAAGGATATTCTTGACCGCTATCAAGTGTTCTGAACCTGGATCCGATTGGTACCTACTAGTCAAACTAATAGCATGTGCCACATCCGGTCTTGTACATAGCATGGCGTACATTATAGAGCCTATGGCTGAAGCATAGGGGACTTTGTCCATTATCTCTCTTTCTTCCGCCGAAGCCGGACTTTGAGTCTTACTCAATGTCTTGCCTTGCAACATAGGTAAGAACCCCTTCTTACTTCCGTCCATTTTAAACTTCTTTAAAATCTTATCAAGGTATGTACTTTGTGATAGCCCTATTAGGCGCCTAGATCTATCTCTATAGATCTTTATGCCTAATATGTATGACGCTTCACCTAGGTCCTTCATTGAAAATTTGTTGTTTAGATAACTTTTAACACTGTTTAAAAGATCTATATCATTTCCGATCAATAATATGTCATCCACATATAATATCAGAAATGCCACAGTGCTCCCACTCACTTTCTTGTAAATACAAGCTTCTCCATAAGTTTGGAAAAATCCAAACTCTTTGATCACCTCATCAAAGCGGAGATTCCAACTTCATGATGCTTGCTTCAATCCATAGATGGATCGCTGAAGCTTGCACACCTTGTTAGCATCCTTAGGATCGACAAAACCCTTTGGTTGTATCATATACAACTCTTCTTCAATATTACCATTGAGAAACGCGGTTTTGACATCCATCTGCCATATCTCATAATCGAAATATGCAGCAATTGCTAAAATAATCCTAACTGACTTTAGCATCGCTACGGGAGAGAAAGTCTCATCGTAGTCAACTCCTTGAATTTGTCGAAACCCCTTTGCGACAAGTCGAGCTTTATAAACGCTCACATTACCATCAGCATCAGTTTTCCTTTTGAAAATCCATTTGTTCTCCACGGCCTTTCGGTCGTGAGGTAATTCCACCAAGTTCCAAACTTGATTTTCATACATGGATTCCATCTCGGATTTCATGGCTTCTAACCATTTGTTGGAATCCGGGCTCATCATCGCTTCTTCATACGTCGCAGGGTCATCATTTTCATCAACCATGAAATTCATGACAGGATTTCCGTACAGCTCGGGAGCTGCACGCGTCCTGTTTGACCTGCGAGGTTCGGTAGTACTCTCTTTCGGAGTTTCATGATCATTATCATTAGTTCCCTCTTCAACAGGTGGAGCCAACTCCGGAACAACTTCCGGCGCTGCGCTACTCGCCATACTTTGAAGAGAAGGTTCCACAACCTCTTCGAGTTCTACCTTCCGACTACTCACACCTTTCGCGAGAAACTCTTTCTCTAGAAAGGATCCATTCTTGGCAACAAAAACCTTGCCCTCGGATCTGTGATAGAAGGAATACCCAATAGTTTCTTTAGGGTATCCTATGAAGACGCATTTTTACGCTTTGGGTTCGAGTTTATCCGGTTGAAGTTTCTTCACATAAACATCGCATCCCCAAACTTTAAGAAATGACAGCTTAGGTTTGTTTCCAAACCACAATTCATACGGTGTCTTTTCAACGGATTTAGATGGTGCCCTATTTAAAGTGAATGCAGCAGTTTCTAGTGCATAACCCCAAAATGACAACGGCAAGTCCGTCAGAGACATCATAGATCGAACCATATCTAATAAAGTACGATTACAACGTGCCGACACACCATTTAGCTGTGGTGTTCCGGCAAGTGTGAGTTGTGAAACAATTCCACACTCTTTCATGTGAGTGCTAAACTCGTAACTTAGATACTCACCTCCACGGTCGGACCGTAGAAATTTGATCTTTCTATTACGATGATTTTCCACTTCATTCTGAAATTCCTTGAACTTTTCAAAGGTTTCAGACTTGTGTTTCATCAAGTAGATATAACCGTATCTACTCAAATCATCCGTGAAAGTAACAAAATAACGATATCCACCTCGCGCCCACACACTCATTGGACCACATACATCAGAATGTATGATTTCCAATAAATCTGTCGCCCGTTCCATTGAAACGGAAAACAACGTTCTAGTCATCTTGCCCATAAGGCATGGCTCACATGTATCAAATGATTCATAATCAAGTGATTCCAAAAGTCCATCCGAATGGAGCTTCTTCATGCGTTTAACGCCAATATGACCTAGACGGCAGTGCCACATATATGCGGATATATCATCATTAAGTTTAATCCTTTTAGCATCAACATTATGAATATGTGTAACATTATCATCGAGATCTAATAGAAATAAACCATTCATCATCGGTGCATGACCATAAAAGATTTCATTCATATAAATGGAACAACCATTGTTCTCGGATTTAAATGAATAACCACTTCGCATCAAACACGATCCAGATACAATGTTCATGCTCAGTGCAGGCACCAGATAACATTTATTCAAGTTTATAACTAATCCCGACGGTAAGTGGAGAGGCAGCGTTCCGACGGCGATCACATCAACGCTTGATACATTGCCGACACGCATCTTGACCTCACCCCTTTCTAGCGGTCGCTTGTTCCGCAGCCCCTGATTCGAGTTACAAATATTAGCAACTGAACCGGTATCAAATACCCAGGTGCTACTGCGAGCACTAGTCAAGTACACATCAATAACATGTATATCATATATACCTTTGTTTGCCTTGCCGGCCTTCTTGTCTGCCAGATACTTGGGGCAGTTGCGCTTCCAGTGGCCAGTCCCCTTACAATAGTAGCACTCGGAATCAGACTTAGGTCCAACTCTGGGTTTCTTTTCAGGCGCAGCAACAGGCTTGCCGCCCTTACTTCCCTTCCGTTTTCCCTTCTTGTCTTTCTTGAAACCAGTGTTCCTATTGATCATCAACACTTGATGTTCCTTTTTGATCTCCACTTCTGCAGTTTTAAGCATTGACAGAAGCTCGGGGAGAGACTTCTTCATGCCTTGCATATTATAGTTCATCACGAAGCTCTTATAGCTAGGTGGCAGAGACTGCAGAACACGATGGATGCCTAAGTCAACAGGAATCGATATTCCCAAGGACACAAGCTTATCGACGTAACCCGACATCTTGAGTACATGCTCACTAACGGAGCTGTGCTCTTCCATCATGCAGCTAAAGAACTTTTCTGAAGCGTTGTAGCTCTCTACAGCAGCATGTGTGTCGAAAATCATTTTCAACTCACCCATTGTATCAAATGCATTGCCATTTTCGAAACGCTTTCGAAGTTCTGGCTCTAGCCCATACAATATGCCGCAATGAACTAAGTTGTGGTCCTCCTGACGATTCTGATAGACATTCTTCTCCTCGTCAGGGGCATCATCTAAAGGTGGGGGGCCTAACGGCGCTTCTAGCACATATTGCTTTTGTGCAGCGGAGAGGAGAATCCTCAAATTCATGGCCTATTCAGTAAAGTTGCTACCGTTCGTTGCTAGTTTCTCTTTCTCCATGAACACATTGAAATTAAAAGCAGGTGGTGCCATCTACAACAGAATTTGTAAAGTTTAGACTAAGTGTATGATAGATTGAGTTCAACTAATCGAATGAACTCCCACTCAAAAACGACATCCCTCGTGCCTTTTTGGTGATTACATGAACCAAATCCACTACACCAAGTCTGATCATCACGTGAGTCGGTATAGCTTCAAAGGCGAGCATCAAATGGGCATCATATCAACTATATGACTCATGCTTAACCTTTCGGTCCGTGTTCCGAGGCCATGTCTGTACATGCTAGGCTCGCCAAGTTAGAACCTTAGTATTCGCGTGTGTAACTGTTTTACACCCGAAATATGGTCGTGGATCCAAGAACACCTGATCATCACGTGATGTCTTGGAGCGACGAAAACATAATCGGTGCATACTAAAGGAAGAACACATTCTTATCTTGATATTTAAATGAGGGATCATCTTATTATGCTAACAAAGCGCTAAACAAGCAATATAAGATGCTATCAAACATCATATGTTTATTAGTGAAATTATATGGTTCCCTCAGATGATCTCTATCATGTGCATCGTGGTATGATCACTATCATACCTATATGTGTAAATCCAAGGTCTATGGATTTTACACGCTATGTGTGTTGTAAGAGTATCATCTCATACTTCTACTTACAACACTACCGTATCATAACACTAGCCCAACAACAATCTAAACTAGACGCATCTAATTTATCCATTGCAAGTTTTACGTGGCTTAGGGATTTCGAGATAGAACCGTTCTTACCTACGAACATGAACCACAACGAGGATAATCAAATTGTTGACAACTCGCTTGCAAAATAGATATTGACTATAGTAGGAGAGACAGACACCTGCTAGCCACTTATGCAAACTAGTTGCATGTCAAGCGTGGAACAGGTCTCATGTGCGAGGACATGTAAAGTTTGTCCGGGCCGCTTCATCCCACTATGCCACCAATATCCAAAATTACAACAAAGGAGCAACAACATGATCATCATCGCCCACATACTCATATGTGTACTACCCGTGTAAAGTATCTACGCATAGATCCGGCTCTGATACCACTGTAGGGTTCGCAACATAGAAAACAATATTTTTCCTACGATGTGAACTATATACCAAGATCTATCTACTAGATACAAACAACGGGCGGATGTATATCCATAGAGAACATACCCTTAAAGACCGACAAAGCTTAACGAGTTCAACTCGTGGTTGATGTAGACGATCTCTTGCCGATCTCAAGATCGAGAGGAAGTCCTAGTGCCGCAAATCAGCAGCGCATCCGTGCTCGCACACACGTTCGAGGCACCGAGCAACCTCCGCCTCCTCGCTCCAGCGATGTAGCGGAAGCACAACTCTTTCTTACCGAATAGCCACCGGGAACATGTATCTCGCTAGTCCGAGACCATGGGGGATAAATTCTAGAGGGGGAGAGAGATCCTTCACGAGGAGGTGTGAGAGACAAGTGAGGAGGGGGGCTCCTTTTATAGGAGGAGGGGGGGGACCCCAAGGGGTGGCCGGCGCATGGGGCTGCCCCCTTGCCCTCCCCTCTTCATGTGGGTGGACACTCCACTCACAAATCTCCTTTAAATTCCCTCCACTCAAAAGTCCACTCAAAATCCCATTAAATTTCCACCAAATTTAATACAAACTCTCATTAAATAAAACTCTTTTATTTTATTCAGAATTTTGTCAATTACTTTAGTGACAAACATTCACAAATAACCCCTTGCTAGAATTCTATTTCACATGCATAACCACTTTATGCAATTTCACCCGAAAACCTGTTTCGGTATCTAGTGAAATAAATTCCTATGCTTGTTCATTCTTTCGGCATGAAACATTTGCTCCAATTGGATGTCGGTGTCTCTTGAGTGTGTCACCCTACGGTTCGTGAATAATGCGGACATGATCGAGACCCCTCTCGGATCAATAATCAGAAGCGGGATCTGGAGACCCATACGGACTCCCACACATTCAACGATGACTTTCTTGTGATCGTCGGAACCTTTTACGCTAGTATCTTAATCCCTTTGTTTCACGATATATTACATGTCCGAGATTCGATCATCGGTATCTCCATACCTAGTTTGATCTCGTTACCGACATGCACTCTTTTCTCGTTCCTGTGATATAACATTCTAGTGATCAAATCACTTGCTTGCAAGCTAATGAATGTGATATCACCGAGAGGGCCCAGAGTATATCTATCCGTCATCGGGATGAACAAATTCCACTCTTGATCCATGAGCCTCAACATAACACTTTATTAGTTCTGAATCCATCTTTATAATCACCCTGTTACGGTGTGACGTTTGATGTTATCAAGAAACTCTTCCTGTGTTAGTGATTGACATGATCTCATGGTCTAACGATTAGGATCACTTCGTAAGTTGTTATAGCAATATAAACTCAATGACTTTGATCGTAATGCTATACTTCGGATGAATGTTCATCACACCATTACACTAATGTTGTGATCCCGTTATTAACAACATCCAATGTCCATGATCAGGAAACCTTGATCATCTTGTTAATCAACGAGCTAGTTTATGAGAGAGGCATAACTAGGAACTTTCTGTTTGTTTATTAAACACACATGTATTAACGTTTCCGTATTAATACAATTATAGCATGCAAAATAAACATCTATCATATACTTGGAATACACATAATAAACACTTTATTATTGCCTCTCAGGGCATATTCCCTTCAACTGCATCTATGACTAGAAGTCCACCTTCAGCTATCATCTGAACCCCCTCCAGTATTAAGTTGCAAGCAACAGACAACTGCTTTAAGCAAAGTGTGTAAGGTAAACAATCCACATGTTCCATGAACAAGGGACCGTTGTTTTCTCCCTAGTAGCAACAACACATCTACAAACGAAGAGATTTCTGTCACTTCCCTTGGAAACTAGAGGCATGAACCCACTATCGAGCATAAATGGTCCCTCTTGGAGTCGTAACAGAGAGCATGCAAGATCACAAACAAAACAGACATGATAGAATCGTAAATATAGAACCATTAATCAAACCAACATAATAATCTCAATATCCATCGGATCCCCGCAAACACAACATGCATGATTACAAACGGATTAGATATTGATCATGAACGGAGCTCACAAGATCTATACATGAAAGCACAAAGGAGGAGATACAACCATCTAGCTACTACATGGACCCATAGTCCAAGGTGGAACTACTCACGAATCATACCGGAGAGAGGGCCTCCGGGATGATCTCCCCTCCGTCAGGGTGTCGGGAAGAACTTCAGATCCCCCCGATCTAGGGACGATGGTGGCGGCGGCTACAGACGGTTTCGTGGATTTCTGATCGGGTACCGAGAGTTTCTGCATCGGGGGCTTCTTATAGGCGAAGGGGAGAGTCCGGGAGGCGACCAGAGTCGCCAAACCCTACCCAGGCGCGGGTCCACCTGACCCTGCGCCTGGGGTGGGTCTGGACCCCCTGGCCAGCCCCTTCGTCTCTCCTCTGGACTTCTTGTTCCCCCGGAAAGTTATTGACTTTGGCGTTCGTCCCGTCCAATTCCGAGAATATTTCTTTACTAACTTTTCTGAAACCAAAAACGACAAAAAACAGGCATCTGGCAATGTTGCAACTTGTTAATAGGTTAGTACCAGAAAACATGTAAAAAGCACCTCAAAGTGTAGACAAGTATAGAAAAGTAGATACTAAACAAGCATGGAGCATTAAAAATTATAGATACGTTTCCAATGTATCAACATCCCCAAGCTTAACTCCTGCTCGTCCTCGAGTAGGTAAGTGATAAAAGAATAATTTTTGAGGTGAACATGCACCTTCACAATAAAGATCCAACCATTTGCAAACATTGAAATCTAGGATCAAAAAACTCTAAACATGTGCATGAAAGATGGAGTTCTAATAGTAGGACATAGTAACTATGCATGCAACATGGCAAGCTACAAACAAAGATCATGAATAATATGCATTGAAAAACGTTTGTTTGTTTCATATGTAGAAAACATAGCATAGTGGCAATCAACTTGTCCTTCATAGAGTAGCAATATAATGCATATGACACCTGCAAGGTTCACAAGGGTGACTAGAAACAGATAGCACATGAACAAGTAACAACACAATATGCATCAATTAATAAGCTTTGGAGCATTGAACACATAATGACAACTATGATCTCTTAATGGTGCCTAAAGGTAGAAGGTGGAGACTCAATTAATGGTGAAAGAAAGGCCTTTTTGTAAAGGAAGCATGGATTACAAGTTTCAAAAAGAGCTTCCAAAAATTATGGTACTTATTAGCTTTCAGCTCTCATTGCCCCTATCATAAGCATCTTGAAGTGGTTAAGGTTAAAGTGGCAAAGCTGGAGTATATGCTAGACAAAGTATAAGTTGGCAATCTCAAGTCCCTTGACTATGAGAGCTACACCTCATGGATACTCAACTTAGGGCCCAGGCAAGTTCTTGTCACTGTAAGTATCTGCATATCATTGAGAACCGCCAACGGGGTACCCCTTGCACATGGTACATGAGCTTTCCCATAACCAAAATGACAATGCAAGCAGACAATGAGCATCTCAGCAATCTTTTTATTTACCATATGCATAGCTTTTTTATTGAGGATGCTTCATAGATAGCTCATTATGATAATGCTGCAAGTTTCCACCATGATTAAGCATGGCTTAGCCGCTTAGGCTAGCGGCCCAGGAGTTTTTCTAACACGGAATAGAAACTCCATGGACTTACAAGTTCCCACTTCATTTCACACCGGTAACATCCATAGACAAAAGAGCATGATATCAACGGAGTACAAAAAAGTACAAGTGCAATGTTGAAAACGTTCCTCGTGACAGCACGGTTCTGCTAATCCCAACTTATAAGTGCAAGCATATACAACAAAGTTGCCTCAATGGTTCAAGTTTATTAGGGGCAAAGTGTAGGGTTCGCAGCATAGAAAACAAAAAAATTCCTACGATGGGAACATCTATGTACCAAGATCTATCTAATAGATACAAGCAACGGGTGGATATACATCCATAGAATACATACCCTCAAAGACCGAATAGCGTTAACGAGGTTGTACTCGTGGATGATGTAGACGAACACTTGACGATCTCAAGATCGTGATGAAGTCCATCTGGTCCAGCCGGTCCAGCACGATCAAGTCCAGCACCTCAAAGCAGTGGTGCATCCGTGATCGCACACACGTACGGGTACCCCGACAACCTCCGCGCCCTCACTCCAGCGAAGCAACGTAAGCAACAAATCCTTCCAGAAAAAGCCACCAGGAACATGTATCTCGTTGATCCGAGACCATGGGTAAATTCTAAAGGGGGGAGAGAGATCCTTCGCGAGGAGGTGTGAGAGACAAGTGAGAGGAGGGGGTCCTTTTATAGGGGAGGGGGCAGCCCAAGGGGGCATGGCCACCGGCCATGGAGGGTGCCCCCACCTCTCCCTCATTCATGTGGTGGAAGATCCACTCACATAAAAACCTCTCCACTCACAATTCCACTCACATGCATTAATTTTCCACCAAAATTAATGCAAGCTCTCATTTAAATAAAACTCTTTTATTTATTTATTCAGAATTTTGTTAATTACTTTAATTAACAAACATTCACATAAAACCCCTTGCTAGTATTCCATTTCACATGCAGAACCAGTTTCAGCAATTTCAACCGAAACAGTTCCGGTGTCTAGTGAAATAAATTCCTGCGCTTTCCTTTTCTTTTTCTGGCATATCATTTGCTCCGAATGGTGTCGGTATCCCTTAAGTGTGTCACCCTACGGTTCGCGAATAATGCGGACATGATCGAGACCCTTCTCCGATCAATAATTAGTAGCGGGACCTGGAGATCCATACTGACTCCCACACATTCAACGATGACTTTTGTGATCGTGTGAACCTTTTACGATAGTATCTTAATACCTTTGTTTGACGATATATTACATGTCCGAGATTCGATCATCGGTATCTCCATACCTAGTTTGATCTCGTTACCGACATGCACTCTTTTCTCGTTCCCGTGATATAACATTCTAGTGATCAAATCACTTGCTTGCAAGCTAATCAATGTGATATGACCGAGAGGGCCCAGAGCATATCTATCCGTCATCGGGATGAACAAATTCCACTCTCGATCCATGGGTCTCAACGTAACACTTTAGTAGTTCTGAAGCCATCTTTATAATCACCCAGTTACGGTGTGACGTTTGATGTCATCGAGAAACTCTTCCGGTGTTAGTGATTGGCATGATCTCATGGTCTAAGGATTAGGATCACTTCGTAAGTTGTTATAGCAATATAAACTCAATGACTTTGATCGTAATGCTATACTTTGGATGAATGTTCATCACATCATTACACTAATGTTGTGACCTCGTTATTAACAACATCCAATGTCCATGATCAGGAAACTTTGATCATCTTGTTAATCAACGAGCTAGTTTATAAGAGAGGCATAACTAGGAACTTCCTTTTTGTTTATTAAACACACATGTATTAACGTTTCCGCATTAATACAATTATAGCATGCAAAATAAACATTTATCATAAATAAGGAATACGATAATAACCACTTTATTATTGCGTCTCGGGCGTATTCCCTTCAGTCTCCCACTTGCACTAGAGACGATAATCTAGTTTGAAAACTTTGTGTATTGAACACATATGGCTTTCTGGTGTTCCATATACGCAACTGCAAGTGGTTAACATAATCTACGGATCTGACGCTTTCAGGTCCGTGTGTATTTGCATGTCTTTGTGTCTTCACGTATCACTCATTCTCCAATGAGATGGCATTGTATAAATTTGGTCTTTCGGTGAGACCTTTAGTTCCTTGGGGTTAAAACACGTCGATACTATTGTCATACAATATGTCTTTAGTGTTAGCCCGTTGCGAACCACACCTTAGTTTGATAACAAACTACTTGACATAAATTTCCTCCTTTGTTGCTACTATAGCAGTCATATACTTAGCCTTTTGTTGTAGTATTCGTCACAATGTCTTAACTTTGGAACTCTTCCAAATCCATCATGGAAACTTTCTTTCCATTTCATTGTGCCACCCATAGTTTAAATTGATATAAACTTAATTTGTATCTTGTGACAAAACTAGTATCAATGTAACGCTTTACAATGAACTATTTGTAATTGTTTGTCATCTCTACACAAATATATTCTTAGTTCTTTCCAAAAGATCATAAGAATATCCTTACTATCGTCCAATGATCATTTTATGATTCATTCTGGTATTTGCTCATAACACTTAGAGCATAGGACATATCTGGATGTGTACATATCATGGTATGATTGATCAAAACATTCTCGTGATTTCACTCATCAAGTGTCAAAGCACTTGAATCTTGTTTCACTTATCAAGTGTCGATACACTTGAATCTTGATTCAATTCTTTTCCATGCGACAAGAACCATTTCTTGTTGTTTCTACATTGAACTCCTTCAATATCTCATATATGTACGTTTGGCACAACCATATTAGCGTTACAGTCTATCCACTATAGACATTCATGCTAAATATTCGGGTTTTGCCTAAGTCTTTCATCGAAATGAAATTCTTAACCATTGTCAATAAAATATACATCATTTCTAATCAACAAGATGTCCTCCACATAATGTATTAGAAATATGTCTCAGCGCTCCCACTTAATTTCTTGCAAATGCAAGCATCTTCATCGTCTCCTGATGAAAAACTCATTTTTCATCATGGTGAAGATTCCAACTCCGCGATGCTTACTTCAACCATTGAAGTTTGCATGCCCTTTTACCATCCTTTGAATTTAACAAAACCCTTTGGACCATGTCATATACACGTCCTAGGTAACCATTCTATTAGAAGAATTTTGTTTTGTTTATTCATCTACCATATACCAAATTATATGTAGTGGTTGCTACTTTAATCCATCCAGACTAAATATCGCTATGAAAGATTCAATCTTGTCATAGTCAACTCCTTTGAACATTGTCATAAAATACTTTACGACATGTCGAATATTTCATAGATGTGAGACATCCATGTCTGTTTCTTTATAGATCCAAATACGACCGATAGGTTTTTACACCTTTCCGGAGGGTCTTCCAAGTTCAAAACTTGATTTCTCGTGTATGGAACTATCACGGATTTTATGGCTTCAAGCTATTTGACGGAGTCAGGGCCCATCATCGCTTCTTTGTATGTAGTCGGTTCATCATTGTCAAACAATAATGATTTACTCTCAAATCTCAATCATTTGATTGTTTATCCGACCTTCTTGGTTCAATAGGAACTTTAGACCTCCGTGATCGCAACCTTTGAGGCACATAAGCTATGAGAATTATGGCAGCCTCCAGAACGATTTCCGGCGCTGCGCAACTCATCATATTTTAGCTAAGGTTCGTTAACCTTATCAAAGTTCTATTGTCCTCCCACTTAACTTTTGCGAAAAATTCCTTTTTTAAAGAAACTTCACATTTCAAGCGACAAACCCTTTTGTCCTTGGTGTTATGGAGAAATACCCAATTGTTATTCGAAATAACCTACAAAGACATGCTTATCCGACTTCGGTTGTAAACATCTTACTTATGTTTAGCACACCAAAATTTAAGAAATGACAACTTGGGTTTTACCCCAAACCATAACTTCCATGGTGTCATTTCAACGGATCAAGATGGAGCTCTTTTCAGTGTAAAAGCGGAAGTCTCTAAAGCTTTAATCTTTTAAAGCATAATGTCAGTTTTATAAATAACACCTTTGATACAACCATGTCAAACAAGGTTTCATTACAAATCTCAAACACTCCATACTCCTTTGGTGTTTCGGGAGATGTAAATCTAGGTGTTTTGCTAAACTTGCACCTCAAATAAATCCCTTTATGATAAAATCATAATTCATTTATTTTCTTGTTACACTTGTAACTCAAATAAATACCTTATGATAAAATCATAAACCATTTATTTTCTTGTTACAATGATTTTCACTTCATCTTGAAAGTCTTTGAACATTTTCAAATATTTCACACTTCTTTCTCATTAAGTGAACATTCACTCAAATTTCCGGAGAAAGTATATGAAGATGAAACCCATCGCTTACGACTACACATAATGGACTACATACATCGATATGTATAAATTCCAATATTTTAGTCGTTCGTTCTTCTTTGGCCTTTGAACGAAGTTTTAATTATCCCGAGGAAAGTCTCACAAGCGTCACTTGATCAAATCAAAGACTCCAAAAATCCATGAAAATGGAGTTTCTTCATGTTTTCTTTCTAATATAATTTAAACAGCGATGTCACTTCGTAAGTGATCCTCCAATCATTTGTCTTGCGACATTTTAGCATTAGGCTTTATGGATGTGATTTCTTCAACTAGATTTGTAAATCATCCATCTTATATGGAATACGGTAATTATTTGAACAACCTTTGTTCTTATAATACCTGATTCAAATAACAATTATTAAAACAAATCTTGAAGTCAAGCTTTGATGTCAACGAGAAATACAAACAACGGTTTGTTTGTTTTCGATGAACATCATCACATATTCTCTTGCTAGTTACTTAGGCCATTGTGGTTCATGAATTGCGTCGTTCTGTATGAAATTTCATACCAACCAATTCGGTATCCAATACCCAAGAACCACATTGTTTAACAAGCAAAGAATACAACCATAACATGTATATCATATATATACCTAAATTGGATATTTCCAATCTTTTCTTTTCTGCCAAATATATTTTTATAGATTCTCTTTCAGCATTTCCTTTTACTTTTTAAAAGAATCTATCAACATTAAAAGTGGCGCCATATACATGACACATAGTCCAAAGCGTGTATATTCAAATAATAATACCTTTGGACTTGCACTTTGAAGTAGATCACCATCATCAAATGATCGGCATTCTTTCAAAATCCATTCTTTAGTAATCTTTTAGTATAGTAAACATTTTACATACATCTTCTATTCATCCTTATCATGACGGCTTTCATGATCAATCTACTGTAGCTTATAAAGGTGAATCGTGAGTATAACATTACTTTTCAAAACCCTTTTGGATGATTAGGATGTCTAGCATCTCCAACCTTTGTAAATTCTCACCCAATATGAGAACATATATTATACTCTATCATATTGCAACCAAAACATTGTTTCAGATATCGTTATATCTGCCACACATGATGGTTTCTAAAACAATTCTTTCAGCTCCTAGACAACCTTGATATTTAAAAACAATCAAGAATCATGGAGGCAAACATGATACTTAAGATACTAACACTGGAATTGTTACTCTCGATTTAATACCAATTATTAAATTTCACAGAGTAAATAGAATTTTGCTGAAAGTTTGCAATAGGACTTTAAACTTTAGATTGACACTCGACACAATACGATACCAGTTCGTAAAGTATATATCCAGAATTCTATAGTTCTATTATCTCAATTACAACTATGCATAAGGTGGTGAATGAATGCCAATGACTACAACAAATTATGCAAATTCACTTTGATTTAATTTATGATAAATTGAGTTCTACTAATCTAAATTAGAAATGAACTCCCACTCAAAAACGACATCCCTCGTGTCTTTTTGGTGATTACATGAACCAAATCCAGTACACCAAGTCCGATCATCACGTGAGTCGGTGTAGCTTCAAAGGCGAGCATCAAATGGGCATCATATCTACTATATGATTCATGCTTAACCTTTCGGTCCGTGTTCCGAGGCCATGTCTGTACATGCTAGGCTCGCCAAGTTAGAACCTTAGTATTCGCGTGTGTAACTGTCTTACACCCGAAATATGGTCGTGGATCCAAGAACACCTGATCATCATGTGATGTCTTGGAGCGACGAAAACATAATCAGTGCATACTAAAGGAAGAACACATTCTTATCTTGATATTTAAATGAGGGATCACCTTATTATGCTAATAAAACGCTAAAATAGCAATATAAGATGCAATCAAACATCTCATGTTAATAAGTGAAATGATATGGTTCCCGCATACGATCTCCATCATGTGCTCCGTGGTATGATCTCTATCATACCTTTATGTGTAAGGCCAAGGTCTATGGAACTTACACGCTATGTGTGTTATAAGAGTATCATATCATACTTCTACTTACAACATCACCATATCATAACACTAGCCCAGCAACAATCTAAACTATACGCCTCTAATCTGTCCATTGCAAGTTTTACGTGGCTTAGGGCTTTCGAAGATAGAACCGTTCTTACCTCCGAACATGAACCACAACAAGGATAACCAAATTGTTGACAACTCGTTGAAAATTAGATATTGACTATAGTAGGAGAGACAGACACCCCCTAGCCACTTAAGAAAACTAGTTGCATGTCAAGCGTGGAACAGGTCTCATGTGCGAGGACATGTAAAGTTTGTCCGGGCCGCTTCATCCCACTATGCCACCAATATCCAAAGTACAACTAAGAAGCAATAAAATGATCATAATAGCCCACATACTCATATGTGTACTACCCGTGCAAAGCATATATGCATAGATCCGGCTCTGATACCACTGTAGGGTTCGCAGCATAGAAAACAAAAAATTTCCTACGATGGGAACATCTATGTACCAAGATCTATCTACTAGATACAAGCAACGGGTGGATATACATCCATAGAATACATACCCTCGAAGACCGAATAGCATTAACGAGGTTGTACTCGTGGATGATGTAGACGAACGCTTGGCAATCTCAAGATCGTGATGAAGTCCATCTGGTCCAGCCGGTCCAGCACGATCAAGTCCAGCACCTCAAAGCAGTGGTGCATCCGTGATCGCACACACGTACGGGTACCCCGACAACCTCCGCGCCCTCGCTCCAGCGAAGCAACGGAAGCAACAAATCCTTACAGAAAAAGCCACCGGGAACATGTATCTCGCTGATCCGAGACCATGGGTAAATTCTAAAGGGGGGAGAGAGATCCTTCGCGAGGAGGTATGAGAGACAAGTGAGAGGAGGGGGTCCTTATATAGGGGAGGGGGCAGCCCAAGGGGGCATGGCCGCCGGCCATGGAGGGTGCCCCACCTCTCCCTCATTCATGTGGTGGAAGCTCCACTCACATAAAAACCTCTCCACTCACAATTCCACTCACATGCATTAATTTTCCACCAAAATTAATGCAAGCTCTCATTTAAATAAAACTCTTTTATTTATTTATTCAGAATTTTGTTAATTACTTTAATTAACAAACATTCACATAAAACCCCTTGCTAGTATTCCATTTCACATGCAGAACCAGTTTCAGCAATTTCAACCGAAACAGTTCCGGTGTCTAGTGAAATAAATTCCTGCGCTTTCCTTTTCTTTTTCTGGCATATCATTTGCTCCGAATGGTGTCGGTATCCCTTAAGTGTGTCACCCTACGGTTCGCGAATAATGCGGACATGATCGAGACCCTTCTCCGATCAATAATCAGTAGCGGGACCTGGAGATCCATACTGACTCCCACACATTCAACGATGACTTCTGTGATCGTGAGAACCTTTTACGCTAGTATCTTAATCCCTTTGTTTCACGATATATTACATGTCCGAGATTCGATCATAGGTATCTCCATACCTTGTTTGATCTCGTTACCGACATGCACTCTTTTCTCGTTCCCGTGATATAACATTCTAGTGATCAAATCACTTGCTTGCAAGCTAATCAATGTGATATCACCGAGAGGGCCCAGAGCATATCTATCCGTCATCGGGATGAACAAATTCCACTCTCGATCCATGGGTCTCAACATAACACTTTAGTAGTTCTGAAGCCATCTTTATAATCACCCTGTTACGGTGTGACGTTTGATGTCATCGAGAAACTCTTCCGGTGTTAGTGATTGACATGATCTCATGGTCTAAGGATTAGGATCACTTCGTAAGTTTTTATAGCAATATAAACTCAATGACTTTGATCGTAATGCTATACTTTGGATGAATGTTCATCACATCATTACACTAATGTTGTGACCTCGTTATTAACAACATCCAATGTCCACGATCAGGAAACTTTGATCATCTTGTTAATCAACGAGCTAGTTTATAAGAGAGGCATAACTAGGAACTTCCTTTTTGTTTATTAAACACACATGTATTAACGTTTCCGTATTAATACAATTATAGCATGCAAAATAAACATTTATCATAAATAAGGAATACGATAATAACCACTTTATTATTGCCTCTCGGGCATATTCCCTTCACAAAGAATACAAAGTGTGCCATCAAGTTCGTGAGGGCTTTAATCACTAAGTTTTCACATAACAAAATAGTTTTTAATTGTAAGATAGTTGAAAACAAGAATACACTTGGAATTTTGTAACACACCATGCATAGGAGTTTATAGTGGAAACTTTGGAATAACTTGGTTTCTTGGGAGTTGGAAGCATGAGTAGAACTAACTCATACAAGTGAAGGCTAGCAAAATACTGGGAGCAACCAACTAAGAGAGTAATAATGGCCATAATTATGCAATGCAACAAAGCAAACTAATCAAAGCAAAGAGTGGTACTACAAGTCAAGGACTAAATGATCATAGAGGGTAATGGTGACTTGTCATAGTCATAACATGGTGTGAGCATGTGCCAAGTCAACCCAAGCAAAACATCAAAGGAGAAAACCACCATACTATGCTTTTGCATGCTAAAACAATGCATAATTTCTTTAAGGCACACTAAGTAATCCCAATTGTTAGGAACAAGACATGCTACAGCAATAATCACTAAGCATAATGCAAAAAAACACCTAGCATGTCATGCTAAAGTCTTAGTCACAGTCAATGCAAGCTCCTCTTGCACTTCAAGCAAGAACTTACTACTCCTTTCCAAACACCAAGCAAACTTATTTGTAAAACAACACAGCAAGAGCGGGGGTCCAAACTACTAAAGCAAACTAAACAAACTAAGCAAAGCAAACGAAAACTAAGATGCTCCAAGAACAACACAACTGTGCATGAAACAATAAAAGTGAAGTGTCTAGACAGACCTAAGCTTTTTATTGATGAAGAAGGGGATGCCTTGGGCATCCCCAAGCTTTGACGCTTGTACCTATTGGATATTTCTTAGGGTGACACCATGGTGGCATACCCAAGCTTGATATTTTGTCCATTCTTCATCTCATTGCATCATTCTCTCTCTACACCTGAAATTTTTCCGTCATACAAAACTTCACACATTTTTCATTAGCAACATTAGCTTATTCAAAAGATATTAGACCACGGGCAAAGCTTTGGAACAACAAGGATTTTGACTAAAAACACAAGCTACTATAGTAACTCCTTCAAAGAAACTCAATTTACCTGAAGAGAGCTCAAAAAGGAATCAATAAGAAGCAAATGCAAATAATGGCAGAAATCTGTTAAAACATACCAGCAGGTAGAAACGAATTTTTTCAAACATCTTATGTTGCTCAAATCATAAAGTGTTAAACAAACGAAAGTTAGACAACATACTGGGGGATTTATTCATAAATTTTGAGCTCAATCCGAGTTACAGAGACTCCTCACGAATTTTTTTGGTGGAGGACAGAAATCTGTTTCGGACAGCAACTCCCCAAATCTTAGTTCCCTCTCATTAGAGGTTATTCTTGGCACAAAAAGCAATATAAAAAGATAAGGAGAAGTCATTACAGTAGTAATAACTTCCAAGACTCAAGAAAACTCTTGGGTTATCTCCCAACAAGTACTTTTCTTTAACGCCTTTAAGTTAGGCACAAGAAGCAAGAAGAATCAAGTATTTTCAAATGAAGAAGCATTAACATTCATACTTGCAAAATCTTCAACTATGAAAGATATCTCATCTAAATGGGTTTTGGAGGATCCTTTCTCATCTCTCTTTGGTCTACTACCTTCGTCAAAAAGATTTTCAGGGGCAATCCAATCAAAGTTATTTTCAAAGGCTTCATGCATTTCGATAAGCTTATAGGGTATGGGTATATTAAATTCCTCTCTAGGCTTATTTTTATCAGAAATACCCACAACATCTACACTTGAACCTAGCATATTGAAACGTTCAAAAACCTTTTTGGCCTCCCTAGCAACATCATGGAATTCTTTTGATAAAGTTTCAAGGATGAATTCCCTTTTTTCAACATTCTTCTCTTTTTTTAGTTTTAGGAATAAGAATTGTATGAAGGGGCTAAGGCTAACAAACCTAGCCTCCAACATATGAACTAAAGAAGCTGCAGCAATCTCATAATTAGGAGCAAGTTGAGCTATAGATTTATCCTCAATATCCTCATGCTTGCTAACATAGTTAAAGAATTCTTCAATATTATCTTTCCCAATTATGGAGCCACTACCTATTGCAAGATCTTTCAGAGCGAACTTGGGGAGCAACATGGTGAGCTAGAGCAAGGTGGCAACTAGACCAGGAACTGATTTTTTTGTGTTTTTGAATAAAGCAAGCAAAACAAATTAGACTAATTTTTTTTGGTTTTTTTGAAAAGAGGCAAACAAAACCAAACAAAAGAAACTAGGCAAACTAAAAACAAAGTAAAGAGAAAGGAAGTGAAGGACTCCCCTAGCGAAGATGTCCTTAGCCTCCCCGACAACGGTGCCAGAAATTACTTGATGCTACACTCAACAGGGAGGAAGAGTGCTTCGTTGGAAATCCCAAGAGCAAGGTATGAAGAGCACAGCAGCAAGATTTCCCTCAGTAGAAACCAAGGTTATCAAACCAGAAGGAGGAAGGAAACGTCACACATGTGTTGGAAGCAACGTGGATACCTGCATAACATAAACTCAAAACTCTGTCCCAATGAATCAGTGAGGTTGTCAAGCTCACCGGTTTGCTGTAACAAAGGATTAAACATATGGTGTGGAAGGTAATGGTTTGTAGCAAGTAAACAAGTAACAGTGGAAGATGTATCAATGGTAAAGATTGGACCGGGGTCCATAGTTCACTAGAGGTGCTTTTCTTAGATAAACAACATGGCATGAAGGGTAAACAAATTACAGCGGGGCAATTTACAGGAACTGAGCAAGGCATAACAATGCAATTACTAGCTAGAAAGATCCTATAAAGTTGATTGGGAAATACAACAATATACATAGACCGTAATCCAGCTGCATCTATGACTAGAAGTCCACCTTCAGCTATCATCCGAACCCCCTCCAGTATTAAGTTGCAAGCAACAGACAACTGCTTTAAGCAAAGTGTGTAAGGTAAACAATCCACATGTTCTATGAACAAGTGACCGTTGTTTTCTCCCTAGTAGCAACAAAACATCTACAACCGAAGAGATTTCTGTCACTTCCCTTGGAAACTAGAGGCATGAACTCACTATCGAGCATAAATACTCCCTCTTGGAGTCACTAGCAACTACTTGGCCAAGATAACCACTAGCAACGGAGAGCATGCAAGATCACAAACAACACAGACATGATAGAATCATAAATATAGAACCATTAATCAAACCAACATAATAATCTCAATATCCATCGGATCCCCGCAAACACAACATGCATGATTACAAATAGATTAGATCTTGATCATGAACGGAGCTCACAAGATCTATACATGAAAGCACAAAGGAGGAGATACAACCATCTAGCTACTATATGGACCCATAGTCCAAGGTGGAACTACTCACGAATCATACCGGAGAGAGGGCCTACGGGATGATCTCCCCTCCGGTAGGGTGCCGGGAAGAACTTCATACCCCCCGATCTAGGGACGATGGTGGCGGCGGCTACAGACGGTTTCATGGATTTCTGATTGGGTACCGAGAGTTTCTGCATCGGGGGCTTCTTATAGGCGAAGGGGAGAGTCCGGGAGGCGACCAGGGTCGCCAAACCCTACCCAGGCGCGGGTCCACCTGACCCCGCGCCTGGGGTGGGTCTGCGGCCCCCCTGGCCAGCCCCTCCGGCTCTCCTCTGGACTTCTTGTTCCCCACGGAAAGTTATTGACTTTGACGTTCGTCCCGTCCAATTCCGAGAATATTTCTTTACTAACTTTTCTGAAACCAAAAACGGCAGAAAACAGGCATCTGATAATGTTGCAACTTGTTAATAGGTTAGTACCAGAAAACATGTAAAAAGCACCTCAAAGTGTAGACAAGTAAAGCAAAGTAGACACTAAACAAGCATGGAACATCAAAAATTATAGATACGTTTTGAACGTATCATGGAGCAGCGACATTGGAAAGTAGGGGCGACAATACATGAGAATTCCAGAGTTCAAGCCGGAGGGTAAAAATCCAAGGTCTGACGTTAATTGGTTGTGCCTGGCAATGGCTTTGTTGAATGCATTGTTTCGTGAGCGCAAAGTTTCTCCAGGGTGAAAACCTATGATCGATGATCAGGGCAATAACGGCGCTAGTGCACTTTTCCCTTCTTAGAGACGTCGCTTTTAGAGATGATGGATTTCTGGTGTTGCCTTGGTGGTGTTTGGTCGCTGTTGTAGGACATAAATCGATGTAACGGGACTTTCTTTTCTTCTGTAATTCTTTTTTTTTTCTAAGTGTGTCCGTATTTCCATTAAGGTAATGCGTTGTTGCAGAGGCTGGGTGTAATTGGTATCTCGCGATATTGATATATGCTCTTTTCATTAAAAAAATGCGGTGCTTGTTTTGTTCAAGCAGTATCCGCCATTTGTAATGAAAATTTAGTCTTATTTTCAAAAATTCCGTCTATTAATAATCATCAACGATAGTTAAAAAGAGCTCTACAAGTAACAAAAACACAAATACGTTTTTAGACCACCTAGCGACGATTATAAACACTAGCACAAGCTTAAGGTGTGTCACTGTCCCCGTCCCTCTATCACCAGAGCCAGGTAAAGATTGTCATAGTAGAGCTTGTTATAATAGACAAACAAGGAGTCGTCGTGCTAAGTCACAAAAGGACCAACACATCGGAGCAACAACCATCTCCAATGATGACAACCGTATATCAGAAGAGACTAACCAAAAACTGCACCGATGAACACAAAAAACTGCCGGATCCCAAGAGATCTGCCAGACACATGACTTCACGCGTCCTTCATCGGTGCTAGACGCTCCACCGGAGTGAGAATAAGACAAAGATGACCTTATTCTGACTTCTGGATGTTGTTGCCATCTCAATATAGACACCGCAAAACAAACTAAACTAAAAAGTGAAATCTTTTGGTGAAAGGTCGTGGTCCGCCATACCTCCTAGGCCACTAGAGGCGGAGCAGACCAATACCGGCTGGTTTCTCTGTTGTTGAGATTGGCGTTTAAGTTTTATACTCCCCTTCTAAAAATATATATGCAGGTTTGTAAAAATTTAGATGAATCTATATACAAAATAGTATAGATATATTCATGTTTTTACAATTTGTGACATTTATTTTAAATCGGAGGGATTAGAATGTTTGTGCTTTCTACTTTTGTCTTTTACGATCGTATTTCCGTGGTTCTATATTTTCGTATTTTTAGAACGTTGCGCTGGAAAAAAAACAATATCTCAATCGTTGAATGCGTGGTCGTAGCATGTGTACGTGAACGGAAAGCGGCGCGACGCAACGGTATGCCTGATCGTAGCCTGCTGAGTGCTCTTTGCGATAGCGCATCCACCGATCCGTCCGCCGCCGGGCAGCCCCATGCCCCGTTCGGCCGCGGTCGCCGTCGCCGTGTCTCGCGTATCGGCCACGCTGCTCCCAGCGATAGGGTGCGATCACCGAGGCGCAGTGGTTGCGTTGGCTGCCTCTGTTGACCCGACCCCACGCCGGAGGGTGACGCATTCTCCAGCCGCCGTTGCTGCGTCGACACGTCTACCCGTGCCGTCATCGTGGCGTCAGCTTCGCCCCGCTGCCGGCCCTACGGCGCGCGTGACCCGTATCCTGCCGCCGCTTTCTCTCAACACGTCCTCGCTTGATCACTCACTTTCTGCTGAGCCGTGGGCCTCATTACGTCACTTCTGACAGAAACAATCAGCCGCAGACCTGGGAAATATTGCAGCTGCGAAAAATTGCAGGCGCGCCCTTGTTCTCTCGCGCAGACGCAGTATGGCACCTGCTACTTATCGTGTTTCGCGTGACGGGCTGGCGCCGTCCGTCAGCCTGTTGCATCTTTTGACATACAGGACCTCGCAAAAGGCTAAATTCACTCAGCTATGGAGTGAATTTGAACACTAAAATAAGTCTAGATATATTCTTTTCATAAATCTAAAACATCTTATATTTTAAAACGGAGGGCATAGATATTACGCCCCGGGGCTCCACAGACCCAGGCACAGGCAGGCATGCGGCAGCGCCACCCCATATCCCGCTGGGGCAATCCAGCCCGTCCAGTTGTACATACCCCCACACAAATCACGTCCGTTCGTGCGCAAGACAGTTCCAAAAGGCGAGGGGATTTATTCGCCTGCAAAACTGCCAGTTCGTGGCCCTCGTCCCACTCCCCACTCTCCCAGGCTCGCGCAAGCAGGGAAAGAGTAGGACAGAGCGAGAGAGCAGGGGAGGGAGAGGCTGTAGTGGTGGTGCACGCAGGCCCCGATTCGGAAGCCGGCCTGGTTTGGTGTCCGTGCACGAGGCTCGGCTCGGCTCGGCTCGGTCGTGGGGGCGCGCGATGGCGAAGGGCGTGGTCGTGGGGACGGCGGTGGTGGTGTGCGCTGCCGCTGCCGCCGCGGTCGGGGTGGCGGTGGTGGTGTCGCGGAGGAGGAAGAGAATCCGTGACGCGGAGGCCGGATGGCGGAAGAAGGCGTCCGACGTGATCGAGGAGGTGGAGCAGGCCTTCGCCACGCCGACGCCGCTGCTGCGCGGCATCGCGGACGACATGGTGGAGGAGATGGAGCGCGGCCTGCGCGCCGACCCGCACGCCCCGCTCAAGATGCTCATCAGCTACGTCGACAATCTACCCACCGGGTAAGGCCAAGGCCCTCCTCCTCTGCTTCTTCGGATTTATCGTCGTTTTGAGAGAGACACCAACGGTACGATTGTTTCGTGTCTGTCAGTCAGTGTGTGCACGCGCGCGTCAGTCTTGCGGTTCTTTGGTAGCTTGACGTGTGATTCCGATAGAAATGTAGCATGCTCCACTGTTTGAAGCGGAATTGGGGAAGTAATAAGGTCGGATTTGTTTGAACTTGATATGATTCATACTGATTCTGGAAGGAGGATGAGGTGCTTATTCCCCCCCCTCTCTCTCTCTCTCTCTCTCTCTCGATTTTGGACCGTATATTGTGCCTGCAAGATTCACTAGGTGGGTCAGGTTTGGATGTTCATCTGTAATTTGTGCAGAGTACAGACAGACATGTGGTCCCACGCGTTGAGTCCTTTGAATAAAAAAACACGAACGTGTAGTAGAAATTGCTTTGTCGAGCAGCATGAAAAACGTACTCCCCAGTTAGGTGCATGCCATGGTTATCATTGGAACAGTTGAAAATTTCGTGTGGAATTGTATGCAAAGTGCCTTCTAGTCCTACAAATCAAATATGCTTGCTCTACATGAAAAATTCCTAGTAGTAACAAATTAGAAACCCAATGAATGGACCATTAATAGTTTGTACCTACAGTCAAGCTTACCTTTAATGATCAAGTCATCAAGGTATTATTTTTCGTTTTTTTTTTCATGCAAGGTGGGATCCGGGTATAGGATTTTATGCGCCATGTTCTTTTATTAGCTAGCATGGAGAATCATTATATGGCTCATTCCAAATGATCATTTAATACTATTTTTATCATATACTTCCCTAAACAGGAGTACTACTAATTTTCTAACTAGATAGATTAGCCACATATAAATGATTAATTTCTGAAAACACTTTGACAGTATTATACTTACTTTCTGTTTTCACAATATGTTGGAGACTGAAAAATCTAGAGCATGAAGAGTTGATAACATATGGGTATTATGAAAATCCAATGAACTACTCAGAGAGTGAAAATATCTAGGACTAATAATACATGTTTCAGCCATGACCCTGTGTCTCGGTTAACTCTAATTGTGTACACATGCACGTGTCTAAGAATGAAAGACATTGTGCGGACCTGTTTCTAAAATCTTCTGTCCTTGTTTCCCCTGTTATCATTTTGCTATTCAATGATTTGTCTCACTTTCTACAGGGATGAGCATGGACTGTTTTATGCACTGGATCTTGGTGGGACCAACTTCCGTGTTCTACGGGTTCAGCTGGGAGGAAAGGAAAAGCGTGCTGCCCAACAATACGAAGAGGTGGCAATTCCACCTCATCTGATGGTTGGGACTTCTGCCGTAAGTTCTTATGATTGCTCTTCTCAAGTTCCATGTATTAGGTTTTTCAAATTTTTACATGGTTTACTCACATTTTAAAAGGAAAAAATACAGGAACTATTTGATTTCATTGCGGCTGAGCTGGAAAGATTTGTGGGGACTGAAGGAGACGATTTCCACTTGCCTGAGGGTAGGCACAGAGAACTGGGTTTCACCTTTTCTTTCCCAGTACACCAAACCTCGATCTCGTCAGGCACTCTTATTAAGTGGACAAAGGGATTTTGCATCAATGGCACGGTAAAAATCAAATGATCTCAGTACATAGTTTTCTGGCAAAATGATATACTAGTAATCCTTTTCTATTACTTTGATGATCAAGGAGTCTATTTTGATTTCTCTGAACAAACTTATTAATTGGACAAAGAACTAGCTTTAAGCATTAGCACGCAGCACGCTGCTTTCTTTTGACTTCTTGGTACTCTCCCTGACAACTAGCCTTCCACCATCCTGAATTGTTGAGAATATTAGTAGTGTTTTTTGTCCAATGTCAGTATGTACTTTATTTTGTTTTTATTTTGAACGTATGTAGTACAAACTTACATGTTCAGAAAGATAATATTGATGGTGATGTATATATTTCTTAGGACTAGTGGTATTTCTGTCGACTGCCAAGTATCCTAAAACTAGTGGTAACAGTTACACAGTTTCGTGTTTAAATGTACTCCCTCCGGTCCATATTAAGGACCTCAACTTTGTCTAGATTTGAATGCATCTAGTCTAATATGGACCTCAACTTAATATGGACCGGAGGGAGTAAAGATTTTTTCGTTAGGAAACTCTAATATATATCCTGAAGTGGGTCATATATTTTGTATACAACTGTAGTATACTAATAGGCTAACAACTATACCATTCATGTGCACTCTTGTAGTGTGGAGCCTGGGCTCTGGACCAGCCAAAATAAGTTCTCTCTCCATTTCCTCCCAACTCATTGTGTGTTACAGCAAATCTGGTGTTACATTAAGCACTGTTTTAACTATATAATTAGCTGAACTGGCATCTCTGTTGTACTACTAGATAATGAAATGCATACATGTAAACCATGAAACTAAAGTTATGCTTATGTGTTCAACTGCATCATTCTCTGCTTATTCATTTGCTTATTTCCCTTGTATCTGATTAATTTGGGGATCTATATCTTCTTGGTGAACCTAGAGGCTCCTTTTAACCTTGTTTTAGTAATATAACTAGCCGAATTGCCCGCATAATTGTGTTGCTAGATACTAAAAACACATACATGCATGAATGCTTGAAATACATTTGTATTTATGTGCGATGATGTTTATCATTAGAGACACATGTTTTTGTTATACAATTGTAAGTCGTAACACTTCTTATTTATATCTGATTAACATGTATCCCAATAATCTACACACACCAAAATAAGACGTATTGGTCTTTCTGTTTTTTCTCCGACTAATGTGGGAAGTTCTAGCATCTTAGAATGAACATGGAAATTCCTTTTAACCTTGTTTTAGTAAGATACTACTAATAGATAATAGATGACGTTCTCCATGATTGATTGTTGTGAGCTCAGGTTGGGGAAGATGTTGTGGCTGAATTGAGCATGGCGATGGAGAGGCAAGGGCTTGATATGAAAGTCACAGCTCTGGTAAGCAAGCTCATTTGTTCCTTAAATTATTTAGCACCTTAAGCATTTCCATGCCACACTTTCGGATGTTGCCATGTCCTACGCATTCTGATGCTGGAACTGATTATGAGATTCTATTTGTCGGTGGAACACAAATGTTTTGTACTCCCTCCATTCACTAATGTAAGACGTTTTGGTCAACTTAGTGAACAAAGGAAGTACTTAATTTATTACCAGATAGTTTCAACATCTTGAAATCTGACAGCATGTTTGAGCAGGTAAATGATACTGTAGGCACATTGGCTGGCGGAATATACGCTGATAATGATGTTGTTGCTGCTGTAATATTGGGCACTGGCACAAATGCAGCGTACGTGGAGCATGCAACTGCAATTCCGAAATGGAACGGACCACTACCTAAATCAGGAAACATGGTTAGTGTCTGGATTCATTTGTATGGTTGGAATATTGAAGGTCTTTGAACCTTTTCTAATCGTACATCCACTATGAGTTTTATGGTGTATGATATTTACTTCAGGTAATAATACAACAATTCGATTTTGATCTTTGGTATTCTGCAGGTAATCAACATGGAATGGGGGAACTTTAAGTCACATAGGCTTCCTCGCTCTGACTACGATATAGCCTTGGATTTTGAAAGTTTGAACCCTGGCGAGCAGGTATTGTTTATCTATTCTGGTTATTTTCAACTATGTCTGGATATGTCATCATGTCCCATTCTCTTTCCCAGATATATGAAAAGATGATTTCTGGCATGTATCTTGGAGAGGTTGTTCGAAGAATTTTGCTTAGGCTGGCTCATGATGCGTCACTATTTGGAGATGTTGTTCCGCCAAAATTGGAGCAACTATTTGTACTGAGGTGCACTTCCATATCCCACCTACTGAACTCTAGTTTTTTTAGAACACAACGCAGAACCAGCAGATCTTATTACTGACCCTGAGAAAATCACAAGTACTTAAGATGCCATTCTTTTGTACAAACCTGTGGAAAATCACATGAGGTAAGATGTCGCGGAGCCGGGAAGCCCGACCAGCTGCCTAGGCAGGAGGGAACGCCAAAACTGCCCCTGGACATTAACTAAAGATATCGAGTTCATTTTTGCTTCAATACCTTAAAGGCCCAACAAATAGATTATCCAACGATATCCTGAGTTTGTGACCTGTAGAAGCTTTCTTAAGTGGTAATTCCCAGTTGCGGTGTTGCAGGACTCCGGATATGTCAGCCATGCATCATGACACCTCACATGATCTGAAACACCTGGGGGCTAAGCTGAAGGATATCCTGGGGGTATGATGATACACATGCTCAAAACAGGAGCCTCTATTGTTAAATCCTAGCACTCACTCGCAACCACTAATGGCTCCTTATGTTATGCTTGAATTTATACTTAGGTTGCCAACACTACCTTGGAAGCAAGGTACATTACTCTTCATGTCTGCGACAAGGTAGCAGAGAGAGGTGCACGCTTGGCTGCTGCTGGTATATATGGCATTCTGAAGAAGCTGGGCAGGGACAGGGTGCCGAGTGACGGTGGTCCGAAGCAAAGGACCGTGGTCGCTGTCGACGGTGGTCTGTTCGAGCACTACAAGAAGTTCAGCGCCTGCGTGGAAGCGACGCTCGCGGACCTGCTTGGGGAGGAGGCTGCCCCATCCGTTGTCATCAAGATGGCCAACGATGGCTCTGGCATCGGCGCCGCACTTCTTGCAGCTTCACACTCCCAGTATACTGTTGCCGAGTGATCCTAGCGCAGCTTGTGGTTTTTCCACACTTATTTGTCATTTCTCTCTATGGTAGTTCCCCTTGCGCGATCCGCGTCTCCCTTTTCTATTCTGCAAACACATGATGAGTGCCTGTGCAGCCGCAGGGATATAGCTAGTATTGCGCAAATGAGTTTCAGTATTTGGATTTTGCCACATGGAACAGGCGTTTGCAGCCGCAGGGAAGAGGAAGAGCGCGGAGGTTAGAATGATGATGCCGTTCCTTTCGTTTGCGGATTCTTCACCACTAATCCTGTAAGTTTCTATTGCGATGCGATGTTGCAAACCAAACGGAGCTATATGCCTGCTGTAATTCAGAATAAGGAGGGTGATGCAATCATATAATCGAAACATTTACAGAGTTCTTATGTTCAAAATTCCCCTTAAACATGTAATGTAGTACTATATACATATTTAAGTTGTCTAAACTTAAAATGGTTCGTTGATTTCTCTTACTCCGTAATGGAAATCGGGGGCAACCCTTTCCTTAAAAAAAAAAACTTAAAATGGTTCAGTCGTCCATGAGCAGCTAGTCCATGAACAGCTAGCAAGAGAGGTAAGTAGTGTAGAATCAAGAATGTGGAGTCAAATTCAGACTTGTATTATAGATGTTAATATTTTTTTCTAAAAACTTGCTCAAACAACATGTTGCTTAATTTTTGGAAAAATTTACGCCTTGCTTTATGGAATGGAGGTAGTAGTATGCTAAATGTGACCTGGAGTACAAATATACAGTCCCAGGTCATATTTCCCTGCCTATAGCTGCTGTCCTAACGAAAGTTGCAGTTACTTGGCTAGTTTAATAATTCAGACAATGCTGTCGAAGTCGCTCTTCTCCTCACTGTCGGATCCTCTGGAGTTGGAGAGCTGTTTATGCCGGCTGCCGCGCTGCGGCAGCAAGAGCGGAGCCGCGTCGTACTCCCGGCCTGGCTCCGTCTTGCCTTTCTGGTGTGTCTGTTCGGAGCACCTGAGCAGGATCTGCAGCACGTCCTTCATGGTCGGCCGTGACGACGGCGACGCGGCTGTGCACATCACGCCTAGCCTGAACACGGCCTCGATCTCCTCCGAGCACCCCGCGTATCTGATACGGCTGTCCGTGGCGTCGGGGATGCTTCCTCCCGATTGATACCGGTGGCGCGCCCATTCCGGCAGGGATCCCTGCTCGCCGCCGTCGTTGGCCGCCCTGCCGGTCGTGAGCTCCAGGAGCACCACGCCGAAGCTGTACACGTCCACCTTCTCGGTCACCTTCCTCGTGTAACCGCACTCTGCACGAACACAGGCATATTATGACGGTGTCAGACATCTGAATCCACTAAAAATTGTTACCGACGGACGACAGGGATGGTTGATGCCTTACCAGGAGCCATGTAGCCGAACGATCCGGCGACGGCGGACATGGTGTCGGGCGTGCCGGCCTGCACCAGCATCCTGGCCAGCCCAAAATCCGCGATCTTGGCCCGGAACTCGGAGTCCAGCAAGATGTTGCTGGTCTTGACGTCCCGGTGAACGATGGGAGGGGAGCACTCGTGGTGCATGTAGCAGAGCCCCTGCGCCGCGCCCACGGCGACTCTGATCCTCGTTGGCCAGTCCAAACCAGCCTCGCGCCGCCCGGACCGGGCCCTCGCCATGGATGGCATGGTTTGCTGCCCGGCGCCGTGGAGCCACTCGTCGAGGCTGCCGTTGTCCATGTAGTCGTACACGAGGAGCTTGGCGCTGGAGTCGGCGCGGGAGAGGCAGCACAGCAGCCTGACGATGTTCTTGTGCCGGACGCCGCCGAGGATGCTCGCCTCTGACTCGAACTCGCGCTCCAGCTTGTCGTCCACCTTCCCGGCGCTCCGTAACTGCTTCACGGCCACGGCGCTGGCGTTGCCGTTGTACCGGTTGGTGTACGCGGCGCGGTACACGCGCCCTGACCCGCCGCTGCCGACGAGATTCTCTTCGGTTAGCGCGCGGAGTATGGCCGCCTCCCCGAATCCCAGATCGGTCTGGAAAGGCGTGATCCTCCAGCCACCGTCCCGTGCCGCGCGCTTCCGTTTCCTCTTGTCGCGGACGACGAAGTAGGCGAAGGCCACGATGGCGACGAGGAGCGCGCCGGAAGCGGCCAGGAGGCCCGTGCGGAGCCCCGGCGAGACGCCGCCGGAGGAAGCGCCGGCTTCTTGTGAACTCGCGGAGCAGGAGCGCACGCCGGCGAGGTAACTGGGCCCCAGGCCGGCGTGGCAGAGGCCGGGGTTGTCGAGGAAGCTGCGATCGTAAGCGGCGATGGCGAGCGCTGCCGGTACCTGTCCACCGAGCTGGTTGGATGACAGGTTGAGCGAGCTGAGCGGCAGCCCGGCAAGCGGCGGCGGTATGTCGCCGGAGAGCTTGTTCGACGACAGGTCAAGTGCATTGAGCACCCGCATGGCGCCCAATTCTGCCGGTATCTCCCCGGTGAGCTGGTTTCTGCTCAGGTCCAGCTGCGTCAGGGATCCGAGCTTGGCCAAGCTCTTTGGGATGCTGCCAGAGAGCTGGTTACCGGACAGGTCCATGTTCTGCATCAGCGGCATGCCGTCACCAAGATTGGCTGGCATGTCCCCGGAAAAATTGTTGTTCCCGGCGGTGAACACTTGGAGCGCAGCCGCCGCCGCTGGGACGTTCCCACCAAACTGATTTTTCTCGATGTTTAAAGTCGTGAGGTTGACGTATATGGTGGCCGGCAGAGTCCCGCTGAGCCGATTATTCCGCAGGAGCACATACCTAAGCTGTGTCGCCGTCCACAGTGCTTCAGGGACATCGCCGGAGAGCTGGTTATTGTCGAGCCGCAGGTCGTTGAGCGTGGCGCAACCGGCGAGGCCTGCCGGGATGGAGCCGGTCAACCGGTTGTTGATGGCGGTGAGCGACTGGAAGTTGCCGTTGCTGCACAGCCCTTCTGGTATCACGCCAGTGATCTCGTTGTAATCGACATAAATAGACATCAACGGATACGACGAGTTCTTGCCGAGGTCCGGAGGGAGCGTGCCGCTGAGACGATTGCTGAACAGAGACAGCGTCACCAATGAAGGCAACCGGCCGATGCTCGCCGGTATCTCACCGGAGAAGTTGTTCTTGTAGAGTTTCAGTGTTGCAAGGTTCGGGAGGTGGCCGAAGGCTTCCGGGATGCGCCCAGTCAGCCTGTGATTCGAGGTCAGATCGATCATCACCAAATTCACCGCCCCGATAGCACCGTTTACGACGACGCGGCCGGTGAGGTTGTTTGCGTATAGAGTGAGAGTCTGCAGCTTAGTGAGGTTCCAGATCCCCGGAGGTATGCTTCCGGTGAAGGCGTTGACCGAGAGGTCGAGCAACTCCAGCTCCGGCATCTCCGCCGCCACATAGGACGGGATATCCCCTTTGAGGCTGCAGTTCGACACCCCGAAGGATTTGAGATTGGTCAGGTTCTTGAACGACGCCGGCAGCTCGCCCTTGGCAAACGTGTTTTGGCTGAGCCACAGCGTCTGAAGGCCCGTCAGCTCGCCGAGCTCCTGCGGGATCGTGCCGGCGAAGCTGTTGATGTCCAGCGCGAGCTTCTGCAGGTTCGTTAACCGTGACAGGGAGGTGGGAATTGTACCGTTGAAGTAGTTGCCGCTGAGGATCAGCGAGGTGAGGTTCTTCCCGAGCTTGGTGCCGATGTCCGCGGGGAGCTCGCCGCCGAGGTAGTTCTGGGACAGGTCGAGGTACCGGAGGGAAGCGCAGCGGTACACGCTGGTCGGGAAGGTTCCGTTGATTGCGTTGTTGGAGATGTCGAGGTTCGTCAGGGCGGAGAAGTTGCCGATGGCGTCGGGCACCGGGCCGGCGACGTTGGTGTTGGGGAGGGAGAGGTTGGTGACGAGCCCCGACGAGGCGTCGCAGGTCACGTAAGGCCAGGCGCAGTGGTCGCCCGAGCCGCTCCATGCCGCGAGCACGGACGGGTCGCCCCACGCGCGCTTGATCTGGAAGAGCAGTTGCTTCTCGTCCGCCGGTGTGGAGGGCTGGGCGGCCGCGCGGTGGAGGAGGCAGCCTGGGAGCACGAGCAGCATCAGGAGGAGGGCGAACGCGCGGCATGGCACGGACGCCATTGTTTGTTCCGGGTTGATCTTTGGTGTGCTGCGTTTCCCGCCACCGCGGTTGACGCAGACAGAGGAGCTGGTTTTGTATTAGTAGCACGTGGTAAGCGAAGGCGGGGAAGCTTCGAAGGACATGGATTTGGCTTGCTAATACTAAGTGGATTCCTTGTTACTACTAATGATGATTCGGAGAAAATGCGGAGGAAGAAATTGAGCAGCTGGATCCGAGAGATCTAGACGAAGTTAACGTGCTGCGAAATTCAATGGTTTTGCCTTTGCATTGACTCGACCGGTCAAAGTAAGCGAGGCGTTAGTCGTCGCTTTCCGCCACTGATCCTCTCTCTCTAGCGGTCTGCTTCGTCACTGTGGACGGATCGCAAAAGGTTAGCTGCCTTCACGGCTTCACACACACAAGTCACAAGTGGCCCACCGATCGGTGCATGTGCATTGCTAGGTCTCGTTGGGTTGGGTGCGGACGGTCAAGCTAGTTGAACGGAGAAAGGTCCCGGATAAAGATGAGACACTGTACCGGTGCACACGAGTAGGTCCAACTTCTAGTTGGTCAACGGTCATACACCAGCAAGCTAAAGCAAAATGAAGTGCGACGTATCACACTTTGGCTTTGCACGTGTGGTGGGCTCACCAGCTCGCGATATATACAACAACTATTAGGGTGTCATGTGGGAATCCCATTTCTAGTTTATTTCTCAAAAATTTTGCTCAAAATTTACGCTAGAATTTGACAAATAAACTATAAGTGGGATTTAGGCGGGATCCCACTTGACACCCTAACAACTGGTACATCCTGGTCCGTGGTAAAATTCCAAAAGTTCATAGTGCAGCGTGAGATTCAAATATTGGCAACTTCATCTAGAGGTGAAATCTGTGCGGATATTGGCAGTGGCTAGGGTTGCAGGTGCGGTCCCGTGTAGCCTATAAAACTAAAATTGTACGATTTGGAATGATTATAATTTTCTATAAATTGCACTATGTTTAGATGAGCTGAGCTAAATCTCTGTCTGCAAGTCCGCCTCGCTTGTAACCCTAACGGTGGCGGAGCTTGCCAAGACTTGCTGGGGGCAAAATGAAATTGTTGAGTTCTTAGGGAGGCAAAACACGTAAAAATTCTAATCTAAGCCCTCTTAGAAATTTTTTCTTCATGCATGTGTCCAATCTTGAACTACACTAAGCTCTGCCACCATTGCCCATTTTCCCCTCTCTCGGATTTGGAGTTTCGACCAGATAGTAGAGTGAAATCATGTCGAGAACCATATTTTTGTTGGACTCGGAGTCAGGATAGAGCGTCTAGATACAGTGCATCCAAATACAATATTTGATCATGGCCATATCAGTCATGACTACACACTAAATATGGGGCAAATACAATTCGATTGTGGATGTTTTAATATTTGTTACGCCAAAAATATGGCTCTCGTGTAGCACACACTATGGGCAACTTGCCGGTGATGGATCAACTTCACAGATGGAAGACACATATTGAACGATTGAAAGATCAAAATCAAAGACAATAATTTTTTATAACAATACAATGAGATACAACGATATATCGACGTGGATTTTCTACCCGGAGTGGTAGCTAGGCATACATGTACGACCGTTCGATATTGTTCTATGATCTGTGTTGCCCATTAGCATATGTTAGATTTCTGGTCACATGTGACATCCCAGCATTTACGAACCAACGAAGGGTAGAACTAGGATTTTGTGCATAAGCATGCATTCATCTGTAAAATAAGGATAAATTTTTCGCAAACATAAACCTGAAGTGATCAGAGTTTCTTTCACTCTCTGTGTATAGGAATAGCTATTGAGAGTGATCGGTATAAATTTTGACATGATCTTTATGAATCAATATGTTTTGGTGGAAGAATTTGAATTCAAAATTGAAATTTGAACTTACATTTAAAAGTTTAAGATTTGGTATTTTGAAATGATTTTCAAAATGATTTAGTAATATCAATTGTTATAATAAAGAGATAATAAATAATAATAGAATTCAATATAAAGTAATTCAAATAAGAAATGACTCTTTATTTCTTATCCTTAATCCATACACATTTTTACAATGATGAACTCATTAAACTAAAGAAGGGGTTCAGTGCACCAAGGGAATTACAATAAATGGAATCCAAATAATAAACTATTACAAGATTGTTACAAAAAGAATAAAATAGAAATTACAATGAGAATATGTCTATCTATCTGGTCCTATACTAAATCTTGCATACCCAGATCTTGTACCTACAAAATACAAAAACAAATGAAATGAAAATAAAAGATTAGTTGTTAGATTTACTCTCAGTGGAGAGAAGTGAAGTGCACTGCTCAAGTTACATCATTGAGTAATTATTAAGGGGCAAGTTTCACCAATATGAAACAATCTATTCTTCCATAACAAATAAGACATAAGTTAATATATTAGCAGCAAGTAAAGGAGCAAGATTCACTAGGTGAGTGAAAAGTAAAAGGTTAAAAGGTGAAACATATCAGTGATCTGATCCACACCATGCACCAAACAACCAGGCAGCACAGTCACCTAACCGCATGGTGTGTGCTGTCAACACAGCAGCAGCAGCCACACAAGCAAAAGGAGAAGAGCTCAGCCGTAGCCAAGCTTCCAGCAACTCATTCTCACTTTGAAACATCAAACCAGGAACACACCAAGCTTACTAAAGCCAAACAAATCACCAGCCAAACCATACATCAGTTCATCCAAGTACTCACCAGATGGTGACATAAGGAGGGGGTAGATCAGGTGGATAACAAGGTCAAGACCAAGTTTACAGGAACCAGAAGTAGCAGGAGAAGCACTAGAAGGTGAAGGACAAGATCAAGCCAGCAGTACAACCAACAAGATTTAGCCAACCAGATCAATCAGTCATAACACCAGCAACCAAACAGTTGTGGTGAGTAAGATAAAACCCTCACATGATCTAATCATCTTCTCTAGATTAAGATACATGTGTTGTTTTATATCTAGATCTCTTAGAAATCACCCAAGTGGGAGTGAATCCATCACAGATGATCTTTTTGAATAAAGAGTATGCTAAAATCTTACAAATCAACCCAGGATCTCAGACCAGCATCATAGATCCTGGATATTAAAGCCAAATATTATATTCCAATATGACCATAGCTTAGCTTATGAAATTCTGGGCACATCTCCTAGTGGAGTAGCACCCCAGAATCCATAAAGATTACGAACCCATAGAAAACTATGAGCACCCCAACCATCTTAGCCAAAAGGATTCAAGATCCATGAAAGAGTAATTGCCCCAATGTGTGGTTTTGGTGATTAATGACAATCCCTATGGACTAATGTTGTCACTGAGTTTTATATGAAGGAATATTCCATAGGTCATGCTTATAGTATATGTGTTGGATTCAAGTATGGATGCCATGAAGATAAAGATATACCTTGAGTATTAGCATCAAGATCATCGAGTTAAAGAGAATAATATGATATGGTCAAGATCTTGAGAGTGTGATCTCAATAGAAGAATTCAAGATATGGCTCTAAGACGGTGTCATGATAGCCTCATTAGTTGAGCTATGCTTGACTTAGATTTAGAGCATGTAATCAAATTAAGAGTTCTTTATGTACCTCAAGATATTGAGATGTAGCATGATAATATACATGGTTGACCTACACAAAAAGTGAAGATCTTATATAGCCCATGAGAGGATGACATCAAGTGATGATCGTCATCAAGGTTGAGAAGGGCAGATTCAAGATAAGCATCTCGAGAAGATTATTTGCTTGAAGCTTTCCGTCCATATTGGTTATAATGGACATGTGAAGACATGTATTAGTGAATCTATCCAATAGTGGTGTATGGGGGAGCAAATTAGGAGTCTTAACGAAGCAACAATGATCAAGTAATGCATTCCAGCTTGGATGGAGATTGAAGCGTTGTCATCAAGATCAAGCGGGATGTGCAAGGCAAAGGTATGTCCTTGCTAGGTTTTCCTTTTACCGGTCTCAAGGTGGTTGTTGGGAGACCGGGTTATAGGATACATAGCCGCACTATTAAGAGGGCTTTCGGTTGGGTAACTTGATCACATCGTCATAGGGAACTCAATCCTTTGCATTCTTTGCATCTTCCTATTTTGTTGATTCTTGGTGTTTCTCCATGTGAGGTTCTTTAGCTTGTTTCTAGCTCTTCAACAAGCCCAAGTTCATCAAAAGCGGAATTCGTATGCATCTTCTATGGCGTTTTCGAGTTTGAAGGTTTTATCGGTTCTTCTTATAGGGAGGCTTCTTAACTTTCTTCATTTGGTTCTATCCTCCTCTATTGTACTATGATGTTTCTCTGAACCATCTTATAGGGCTTGTTGTCCTCGTCAAAACAAGCCCAAGATCATTGAAATCGGAATTCGGACGTAAAAGTTATCGCCATTTTCGTGTACCCTGTTTGGTTTGAGCGGAATTCCGGCGGGAATTCCGGTGGACTGAGTCTGTGGCCGGAATTTCCGGCAACCGCCGGAAATTTCCGATAAACCACCGAAAAAATGTTCTGTATGCTGTTTTGGTTTGTACCAGAACTTTCGGTTTTAACCGGAAATTCCGGCGGCTAATCCAACAGCGCCGGTTTCGTCGCCGGAACGTGTTCGCCCAGCGCATCTTGCTTCCAACGGTCATCCCCCTTGAAGGGGTATAAAAGGGGGGATTCTTCCCCAAAGTTGTAAGGCCCTTGAGCACATTTTTGACCTCCATTATTGACCCATTTGAGCTTTCTTCCTCTCCCTTCCCTCCTATGATTCTTGCATCTTTTTGAGGGCTTTGGAAGATAAGATCTAGATCTACAATCCCCATCAATCAATTTCTTCTCTAAGTGATGGGAACCCATTGGATCTAGATCTTGGAGTCATTTGTTGGTTTCCACCATTGTTCGTCCTCCCTAGCACTTGTTGTTTTTGTGGGATTTGAGAGTGGAGGATTTGAGCATCCTTGGTGTTCTTGCTTTGGATTCTTGCATAAGTGTTGAGCTCTCCATTACGATTTGTTCGAGTGAGAGACCGTGCGCTTGTTACTCTTGGAGGGTGACCTCCTAGTTGGCTTGGCAGTTGGTACCGCGGTGTCCTCTTTGTGGAAGATTGTGAAGAGACCCGGGCTTCTCCTTCGTGGATCTTGTGAAGTGGTTGTGGATCTTGCCATCTCTGAAGTGGAGAAAAAGCTAGCCATAAGGAAAGGGCATATTCCTTCGTGGGATAGACTCGGAGAAGAAGGTGAGCCTTCGTGGCGTTGGGAAATCCTTTGTGGAATCTCACACCTCTCCAACGTGACGCGCCTTACTTGTAAGGGAACACGGGAATACATATTCGTCTTCGCGTGCCTCGGTTATCTCTATATCCGAGCTTACTTTCTTTGTGATAGTCATCGATCTTGAAGTACTTATATCTTGCTTATCACTTGTGGTATATTCATCTTGTGCTATCTTGCTTAGCTTAACTTGTTGGTGCACTTAGTTGAGCCTAGCATATTTAGGTTTTGTGCTTGTAAAATAAACGTTAGTTTAATTCCGCATTCTATCAATCCAAAACCGTAATAGTTTTAAAATTGCATATTCACCCCATTCTAGGCGACATCTCTATCCTTTCAATTGGTATCAGAGCAAGGTCTCTCCTTGTTTAGGCTTCACCGCCTAGAGTGTAAAGATGTCGGCTAGGAGTATAGTGCACAATGACACAATTATCTTTGATGGCACAAATTATGCTTTGTGGAGAAATTGCTTGCTTTGTAATCTTAGGACCTTGTGTCCAAATATTGAGCGATTTCTAGATGTAGGTTTTTCTCCTCCGATGGATCCTCAAAATATATATTTAGTGGATGAGAAAAATTTACATCTCGAAGCTCGAGTATCTAATGAGATTATTTTCTCTTTGAGCCCCACAGATAATTTGTTCTTGACGATTGTAAAGCGCAATTCATCTCATGAGAAGTGGACCAAGCTTAAAGAAATATTTGGTGGTTCCATTTCTAATATTGTCGGTGGTTTCTCCGAGGAGATCTCTTTTCCTTCACATCATGAAGAGCTCCAAGTTGCTTCCACCTCCGACCGTGATGAGTTCTGATCCTCACCCACTTCACCAACGTGTGGCAAGACACAAGGTAAATATATGGTGAGTGGTGTTGGGAATTGCAATGTTGATATTGTGCTCGCTAATTATGATCCTTCCTCTCTATCCCATTGCAATGTTTCTTCTTTGGACTTAAGAAGTTCTTGCAACAATAATGCTATATCCCCTTTTGTTGATAGCCCTTGTATATCATCTAGAAATTATTTGAGTACTAGTGTAGATGATATGCTTGATTTGCCTTGTTCCCATGAACAAAATGCTTCTATTTCCTCTAGTTGTTTATCTAACAATGTAGAGGAAATCAAACATTCTATGGAGCAAGACATGATCATGAATGAAGATTCAATAATATCCTCATCTTCATCCTCTCGTGCTCACATGTGCCTTATGTCAAGAGTATCAAAGGTATCTCCTACTTTGGATCCCAATATATCTTCTAAAGATAATAGCAACGATAATGATGATAGTGATGATGACATTGATGAGGATACTAGTGCTCTCTTGCTTGAGTTGACTTTTTTGTGTACCTCTCTTCGTGGTAATAATAAGGGTGTTACTTTTCTCAAACACATTATGGAGACCATAACTAAACAAACGGTAACCATAGAGGAGTTGGATTTCCAAATTGATGATGGGAGTCGGAGATTTAATCTCCTGAAGCAAGAGCTTGCCAAGGAGAAGCACACTAATTGTCTCCTCACACAAAAAATTTAATATTATGATCTTGAAAAGGAAAATTCCATTAATGATGCTTGTGCTACTAACTCTACTTCTTGTGAAGCATCTACCCTAAAGGAGAACGTTGAGCTAAGGGCTCAACTTGAGTTGCTAACTAGCAAGTATATGAAATTGGAAGAAAGTCATGAAAAGCTCTCGGGCTCTAATAATGATCTTCTAATCTCCCATGATGGGTTAATGTTAGCTCGTGAGGCAATTATTACCAAGGTAACATCTTGTGAGACTCTTTTGGACATTAGCACAACTTCTACTCAAAATGCTATTTTGCCATGTGCTAGTCCTAGTAATCCATCTAGCCATACTATTGATAAACCTTGTGTTGGATCACTTGCTTTGCCTTGTTGCTCTAACAATGAAGCTTCTACTTCCTCTAGTACTTGTATTTATACTAACCATGTAGAGGAAATCAAAGAGATCAATGCCCAAGTCACTTCCTTGAGGAATGACTTGGAAAAGAGTCATGAAGGGAAATCCACACTCGATAATATTTTGAGTGTGCAAAAATCCCCTAATGATAAATATGGACTTGGATTCAAATCCAATAACAAGAACAAGTCCAAGAGAAACAAGAAGAAGGGCCAAAACCAAGTCAAGAATTCGGCCAAGATTATTTGCTTCAAGTGCAAGGTTGAAGGACATCATGTAAGATCTTGTCCATTGAAGAAAAAGCACTTGAGTGAGAAGCAAAAAGGGAAGCGGCCACAAGTACAAGGTCAAGCCCAAGTTTAAGTTAGTCCACTTACGAAGAAGAATTAAGATAATTCTCCCCAAGCCAAGAATCAATGAAGAAGAGAAAGGGGAGCACTTGTTGCTACATATGTCGTGTGAAGGGGCACTTTGCCTCTTCATGTTCAAACGGTACCTTATCTAATATTTGCCTCTTCATGTTCAAACAGTACCTTATCTAATCCTATCATTATTAATGATGATTATTCTCTTGGGAAGGATAAGGATGGCAATGTGTTTGCCAAGTTTGTTGGAACTCAAAGTGGTGTCAAGAAAAGAACCATTTGGGTTGCCAAGCCTATTGTGACTAACCTCTTAGGACCCAACTTAGTTGGGGACCAACAAGCTCAAACTTGATCAATAGGTGTTTTTGGAGGGCATTGGAGACTTGGCTAACTCATGAAGAATTAAGGGATCTTCATATATTATATTTGATCAAGCCAAGTCATTAGGATTATCTTATCCCTATCTTATATCCAATGTGCCTCTTCGCGGTAACTTGTACTAAACTCATTTATATTGTAAGTTACTTGCCCCTTTACATGTTTTGGTTTTGTACCAAGTATGTGTTTGTATTTGGTGTTCCTCGTGCTTGCTTATTTTGTGTATTCAAGTATGTCTAGGTGTTTGGCACATCATTTACTCGTGTGTTTTGTTTTGAGCCTCTAATGCATATTGATGATATCTTATTTGGCTCTTTTTGAGTGGTTAATGGAACATTCCATTTTGGGGGAGTGATATGCCTCGCGCATCTCTTAAACCTTAAAATGTGTATACGTGAGTACTACCACTTAGTATTGATATTGCGAGCTTATCTAGTCACTATGTGGTTCGTCATACTCATGAGAAATTCAAATTCTAAATGTCCATTAATTCTATCTAGTTGAGGTTGCCTTGCCTATTATTAAGAAAAATTGAATATCACATTATGTGGGAGTAATATGATTCTTTTGCATATCACAATCCTAGGAAATGTGAACAAATGAGGTAGTGCCACTTAGAGTTGATATTGTTGATTATCTTGTTTCTAGGTGGCATGTTGGCTCAAACAAGGTCCTATTTTTGTTAGAAGCTTTTATTGCTCGTCTTTTTGGTCTTTGTTTGAGTAAGAAATTCTTGATGCGGTCTTCCTCAAATACATATCTCTATATCTTTTTGGGAGACCAGTTGTTCAAGTTATTCTAATCATTGCTTTGCATGATTGTGTGACTAGATTGAAGCTATCAAGAATCTCTATCTTTGCATAGTGCTTAATATTTTTATTCCTATCCTATGCTTTTTATTGTGAAGATTTATCTTTAATATCCGTGCAATATACCATCAGAAATCAACTCCAATTCACTGATTGTCTTCGACAATTGATATACTTATGTGTGGTACCATTTGTGGGTCATCTTCACCTTGAATTTCACCTCTTATTGCCTTATTTTATTTCCAATTTTTTTGTTGTGGCTCCCATTGTCTTCCTTGGCTTTTCAACATCTCTTTGATGATGTTTTTCATTATTATAAAATATGCTTTAGTGGAAGACAAACCTTTTTTTCTCGGAACCTTGTGCCATTGTGAAAAGTGTTAAGGGTTTGGTTTATTTGTTGAAACCTTGCTCTTTTGGGAGTTTCTCCATTTTATTTGCTTGAATGAGATAAATCTTTGAGTATTTTTGTTTTATTTCATCTTTTTGCTCAATAGTTTTTGCTTCGTTCATTTGTTGAACTTCGTTGAACAAATCTTTTGTTGATTTGATTCTTTGATATAGTTTGGGCAACAAATGTGTTTTGTCATACCTTGTATGCCTTCTTGAATATTTTGGTGTTTTTCCAAATTATATCTTCTTTGGATATTGAAAGTCTCCATGCGTTTGCTTTATTTGATCCAATATATAGGTTATACTCCATCAAATCCTTAAACGACTAAGATATGCATGAAATTCAAATTTCATCTCTAAATATGTACATATTTTTATGGAGTGTGTCCTATGTGTTGTGGTTAGTCTAACCACTTTGGACCCAATAAGTTTGGGGACCAAGATGTACCTCTAGCAGTTCCGGTTTGAGCATTTCGTTCCCTTTTTCAATGTTGTTTTAGGTACATTGGAGATGCAATGGATGCTTGTCTCGTCTATAAGGAAAGTGTTGTCACCACATGATAATTGGAGCCAAGCTAGGATGATCAAAAAATTCTTATCTACTACATCATACCATTTCTATCTCGGTAACAAGTATCTTATTCATGCATACTATTCTTTCATCCAATCTCTTGTAGGTTGCATCTTGGCATGAATTTATCCATTTGTAAATGTTGCGGTTCTTGCAAGGATCTTTGAAAGACTTCTTTATCCTTATTGCTTATGTGAGTAATTTGAGATGATGAATATAATGGGGAGTATATAACATCATGTTCATGATTCACCAATTCCAAATATGCCTTCTAGCAATTTATTGCATATCAATTCCTCAAGGTACTCTCATGTGCAATATTGTTGAAATTGCTTTGAATCCTTCCTTTTGCTACTTGTTGCCTTTCTCAAAGTATCCCAACTAGCATTTGTTCCCTTAGTGTTAGTTGTGATGTTTTTGAGTTTTTTATTTTTTCTATGGTGAAGTTCATTGATATACCATAAGAGAAAATAGAGCCATGGGCTATATATGCACTTAAGAGAAAAATATCATGTTTTGTATATCTTATGACCTCCTCTTGGATATCATGTTTTCTTATTTTATTAACCTCTTATGTATGGTTGTTTATTTGTGGATAATTATCATGTTTTGTCCACTTATAAACTTCTATACACGAGAGTGTTAATCTCTCGCCTTGATATCATCGCTCTTTTCTGGCCATATCTCTTATCCTCTTGGTTTTTAATGGTATTGGTAAGATCTTGATTTATGAGTGCTTGGTTTACTTTTATTGCATCTTCACGCACTCATATCTCATATTCGGTTTCTTTTGGACTTACTCTTGTCTTGACAAGTGTATTTATTTATATCTACTCCTTGTATATTGGTTGTGTTCTAAAAAATATAGAGGGAGTGAGTATTCCATGTTTGTGCATATTGTATTCAAATACAATAATTAAAATTTATGCACGAATCTTGGGGAGCTTCCTTATTTCATTTAGAGCACTATTTGTCCATTTGATTTTTTGGATCATTGGATTGCTTGCTTCATCCGTTGAAGTTTCTTCACCATTTTATCCTTGTAGCAATCTTTGATCCTCAATATAGCTTGATTTCCTCCAAATATTCGTCATTGGATACGTGCATTTGATTTCACTCAAATTATGAGAAATGTGTTGGAGATATGCCCTAGAGGCAATAATAAATGTAGTTATTATTATATCTTTGTGTTTATGATAAATGTTTACATTCATGCTATAATAGTATTAACAAGGAAACATTGATACTTGTGTGATTTGTAAACTTAATTTGAAGTCCCTAGTATAGCCTCTATACTTCACTAGCTTGTTGGTTGATTAATGATTGTGGTTTCCCTATCATGAACATTGAGATGTTATCAACAACAAGATCATATCGTTAGGAGAATGATATGGTGGACATACTCCTATAGATAAGCGTAGCATAAAGATCAAGTCATTTCAATAGTTCAATTGCTATATGCTTTCTGATACATAGTAACCTAATTCCTTCGACCATGAGATCATGTATATCACCTTTACCGGATGGATGCTTTGATGACATCAAACACCACACCGTAACTGGGTGGTTATAAAGGTGGCATTGAGTGTTCGGAAAGTATTGGTTGAGACACATGGATCAAGAGTGGGATTTGTCCATCCACATGACGGATAGATATACTCTGGGCCCTCTCGGTGTAATGTCATCCAATTAGCTTGCAAGCATGTGACTTGGTCACAAGGGATCACATATCACGGGAACGAGAAAAGAGTACTTATCAGTAACGAGGTTGAACTAGGTATGCAGAGATACCGACGATCATAACCTCGGATAAGTAACATATCGTGAGACAAAGGGAAATTGGTATCATATGTAAGTGGTTCATTCGATCGCAAAGTAATCGTAGAAATATGTGGGAGCCATATGAATTTCCAGATTCCTCTATTGGTTATTGTTCGGATAAGTGTCTCGATCATGTCCGCATAATTCACGAACCGTAGGGAGACACACTTAAGGATTCGACGTTGTTTGAGTAGTTATGGTATTATGAGAAAGAGACCGAATGTTGTTAGGAGTCTCGGATGGGATCCGGGATATCACGAGGTGATCCGGAATGGTCCGTAGAATAAGATTCATATAAGGAAAGTCTCGTTTCGGAGTTGCGGAATGATTCCGGTGTTTTCATCGGGAATGTTCTAGAAGGTTCCGGATTGTCCGGCACTCCGGGGGGGGGAGGGGTACATGAATGTGTCATTACATATTGGAATGATTGCATCATGTACTAAGTGTTCTTGCTGTCCCAAATAAAGGATTAAATTGAATCCTAAAACAGAAAAGTCAAATGTCCAGTTTGAAAGTCAAACGGCTAAAACAAGAAACTGTGGGAAACAAGCAAGAGGAGTTGGAACCGACTTGGAGGAGGAGTTTCTCTCCTCCAAGCCGGCGGCCAGCCCTAGGCCGAGTTGGGGAGGGACTCCCTCCCTCCCTGGCGCGCCAAGCCCCCTCCCATCTATATAAGGAGGGGCAGGGCTCCCCTCCTAGGACACACAAGTTCCTATCTTCTACCTCCGGTTTAGAGCCGTTTGGGTTTAGAGCTTCTAATTGCTTTAGCCTTCAGTTTAGAGCCTTCTAATTGGTGTGTCTAATTACTAGACCACTAATAGCCTCTCTCATACTCCACCATACTCGCACCGGCTTAAGGCGAAGCCCTGCGGGATCTCCCCTCTACTTCCGGTACCACGCCGTTGTGCTGCCGGAATCGCGAGGAGAGTGCTACAACCTCCGCTGCCTGCTGGAACAAGGGAGAGGAAGGTCTTCGTCGAGTACTGAACGTGTGACCGACTGCGGGAGCGCTGCCGGAACGCAGCGCCGGAAGGATCGTCTACACGACCTTGAGATCGGGAAGAGTACGACTACATCACCCACGAGAATCCGCTCTCGTTAAACGCTTTGGAATCTTCGAGGGTAAGTTATTCCATCGACTCGTTGCTACAATCTAGTAGATAGATCTTGGCTTGTTTGTTTGTATGCGATAGAAAAATTTTGTTTTCCATGCTACGAACCCCTACAGTGGTATCAGAGCCGTGTCTATATGTAGATCTGTTGCACGAGTAGAACACAATGGTCATTGTGGGCGTTGATGCTTTTATTGTCGATTGCTTCTTGTGTACTTTGCATCTTGCGGTATGTTGGGATGAAGCGGCCCGGGCTAACCTTACATGACATCGTTCATGAGACTTGCTCCACGCTTGACATGCAACTTGTATTGCATAAGTGGCTTTGCGGGTGCCTGTTTCTCCTAGCATAGTTAAGATCCAATTTACAACGGGTGATTAACAATACTAGTATCAATGTTGTGGTTCTTGTTCGTAAGTTAGAACGACACTTATTGAAAGCCCCAAACCACGTAAAATATGCAAAGAAAGTAGAGGCGTCTAACTTTGTTTTGCAGGGGTGTGCAGTGATGTGATATGGCCATGATTGTGATTATATTTGATGTATGCAATGTTCCTTATTGTAAGTCGGCAACCGGCAGGAGCCATATGGTTGTCTTTAATTTATGTTAAGACCCGCGTGTCTATTCAAAGTAGTTGTAATAGTTGAAGCCGGTGGACGACAACCATGGAGTAGCGTCATTGACCTTGATGCAATGCCGGTGATGATGGAGATCATGTTCGTGCTTGAAGATGGAGATCGGAAGCACAAAGAAGAAAGGCCATATCATATCACATATATATTGAATTGCATGTGATGTTAATCCTTTATGTATCTTGTATTGCTTAGTAGACGACGGTAGCATTATAAGATGATCCCTCATGCACATGAATTTCAAGTCATAAAGTGTTCACCCTTAGTTAGCACCGTTGCTAAAGCTTGTTGTTTCGAAGCACCACGTGATGATCGGGTGTGTTAGATTCCGCAAGTGTATACAACGTGAGCAAGCCAGATTTGCTCATGCGGAAACTAAGGTTTGATCTTGACGAGCCTAGCATGTACAGACATGGTCTCGGAACACGGATCACCGAAAGGTAAAGCATGAATCATATAGTAGATATGATGAACATGATGATTGTTCGCCATTGAAACTATATCAACTCTCGTGATGATCGTTATTGATATAGTGGATTTGGTTCGTGTGATCACTAAAACAATGTGAGGGATATTGTTTTGAGTGGGAGTTCAACTAGTTTAATTACATTAATTAATTTGAACTCAATTTGTCATAAACTTAGTCTAAACTATTGCAAATATGTTGTAGATCAATGGCAGCCCCTACCATCAATTTTAATGCGTTCCTAGAGAAAGAAAAGTTGAAAAACAATGGAAGCAACTTCGCAGATTGGTTCCGCAATTTGAGGATTGTCCTCACAGCTGGTAATTTGACCTATGTGCTGGATGCACCGCTGGGTGACCCACCTGCAGCTGATGCTCCCGATGAAGTAAAGAATGTTTACCTCGCTCGGAAGAATCAGTACTCCATAGTTCAGTGTGCTATCTTGTATGGTTTGGAATCGGAGCTTCAGAAAAGGTTTGAGGATTCAGACCCATATGATATTGTCGAGGATCTCAAATTGATTTTTGAGACTCATGCGGCAATTGAAAGCTATGAGGCTTCTGAAAAGTTCTTTAACTGCAAGATGGAAGAGGGCAGCTCCGTCAGTGAGCATGTGCTTAAGATGTCTGGGCACGCAAACAAACTTCAAAGCTTGGGTATAGTGATTCCTAATGCTTTGGGGATTTACCGTGTCCTCCAATCACTACCACCAAGTTACAAGAACTTTGTGATGAACTACAACATGCAGAACATGAACAAGACGTTGCCAGAACTCTTTGCCATGTTGAAATCTGCAGAAGTGGAGATCAAGAAAGAGCACCAAGTGTTGTTGGTCAATAAGACCACCAAATTCAAGAAAGGCAAGTCTAAGCAAAAGGGACACTTCAAGAAGGGTGGTAAGAAAGTTACCACGCCGACGAAGAAGACCAAGGCTGGACCCAAGCCTGATACTGAGTGCTTTTACTGCAAGGGAGAAGGTCACTGGAAGCGGAATTGCCCAAAGTACTTGGCGGATTTGAAGAACGGCAACATCAAGAAGAAAGGTATGTCTGATATACATGTTATTGATGTGTATCTCACTAGTACTCGTAGTAGTGCCTGGGTATTTGATACTGGTTCGGTTGCTCATATTTGTAACTCGAAACAGGTGCTGCAGAATAAACGGAAGCTAGCGAAGAACGAGGTGACGATGCGCGTGGGAAACGGATCAAAGGTTGATGTGATCGCGGTCGGCACGCTACCCCTTCATCTACCATCTGGATTAGTTTTATACTTAAATAATTGTTATTTGGTGCCTGCGTTGAGCATGAACATTATATCGGGATCTTGTTTATTGCGAGACGGTTACTTGTTTAAATCCGAGAATAATGGTTGTTCTATTTATATGAGTAATATGTTTTATGCACATGCACCTTTGATAGATGGTCTATTCTTATTGAATCTCGATAGTGGAAATACACATATCAACAACATTGAGGCTAAACGTTTGAAATCAAGTGATAATTCGACCTATATGTGGCACTGTCGTCTTGGTCACATTGGAGTGAAACGTATGAAGAAACTCCATTCCGATGGACTTCTTGAATCACTTGATTTTGAATCACTTGAAAGATGCGAAGCATGTCTGATGGGAAAAATGACTAAGACTCCATTTTATGGTATGATGGAGCGAGCTATGGACTTATTGGAAATCATACATACCGATGTGTGTGGTCCAATGAGTGTAGCATCGCGCAGTGGTTATCGTTATGTTCTTACCTTCACGGATGACTTAAGTAGATATGGGTATATCTATTTCATGAAACATAAGTCCGAAACTTTCGAGAAGTTTAAGGAGTTTCAAAGTGAGGTAGAGAATAAACGTAACAAGAAGATTAAATTTCTACGTCTGATCGTGGAGGTGAATATCTAAGTTACGAGTTTGGCGAGCATTTGAAGAAATGCGGAATACTTTCACAATTGACACCGCCGGGAACACCACAGCGTAATGGTGTGTCCGAACGTCGTAATCGAACTCTCTTAGATATGGTTCGTTCTATGATGTCACTTACAGATTTACCGCTATCATTTTGGGGTTATGCATTAGAAACAGCCGCATTCACTTTAAATAGGGCACCATCTAAATCCGTTGAAACGACACCGTATGAATTATGGTTTGGGAAGAAACCTAAATTGTCGTTCCTTAAAGTTTGGGGATGCGAAGCCTATGTAAAGAAGTTACAGCCGGACAAGCTTGAACCCAAAGCGGAAAAATGCGTCTTCATAGGATACCCGAAGGAAACTATTGGGTATACCTTCTATCATATATCCGAAGGCAAAATCTTCGTTGCTAAGAATGGATCCTTTCTAGAGAAGGAATTTCTCTCGAAAAATTGACTGGAAGGAAAGTAGAACTCGACGAGGTTATCGAACCTTCTCTCGAAATTGCGAGTAGCGCAGCACCGGAAGAAGTTCCTGTGGTGCCTGCACCAATAAGAGAGGAAGCTAATGATGGTGATCATGAAACTTCGGTTGAAGTTGCTACAGAGCCTTGGAGATCAACGAGAACTCGTACCACTCCAGATTGGTATGATTCCGTTATGAATGTCATGTTGGTGGACAACACCGATGACCCCGAGACATATGAGGAAGCGATGATGAGCCCAGATTCCAATAAATGGCAAGAAGCCATGAAATCCGAGATTGGATCCATGTACGAAAACCAAGTATGGACTTTGGTGGACTTACCGGATGGCCGGAAGGCTGTCGAGAACAAATGGATTTTCAAGAAGAAAACAGATGCTGATGGTAATGTTACTGTCTATAAAGCTCGACTTGTCGCAAAAGGGTTTCGACAAATTCAAGGAGTTGACTACGATGAGACTTTCTCACCGGTAGCGAAGCTAAAGTCTGTGAGGATTATGTTAGCAATCGCTGCATATTATGATTATGAGATATGGCAGATGGATGTCAAAACAGCATTCCTCAATGGAGACATTGATGAAGAGTTGTATATGATGCAACCCAAAGGTTTTGTCGATCCTAAAGATGCTAACAAGGTATGCAAACTTCAACGGTCCATCTATGGATTGAAGCAAGCATCCCGTAGTTGGAATCAACGTTTTGATAAGGTAATCAAAAGTTTTGGTTTTATACAAACTTATGGAGAAGCTTGTATTTACAAGAAAGTGAGTGGGAGCTCTGTAGCATTCTTAATACTATATGTGGATGACATATTGTTGATTGGGAATGATGTAGACCTTCTTAATAGTGTCAAAGAATATTTGAATAATAGTTTTTCAATGAAGGATCTTGGCGAAGCAGCTTACATATTAGGCATAAAGATTTATAGAGATAGATCGAAACGCCAAATATCATTGTCACAGAGTACATATTTGGACAAAGTTCTAAAGAGTTTTGGAATGGAAGAAAGCAAGAAAGGGTTCTTGCCCATGTTGCCCAATACGACCTTGAGTAAAACTTAAAGTCCGACATCGGCAGAAGATAGAGAAAGGATGAGTAAGACTCCCTATGCCTCAGCCATAGGATCTCTAATGTATGTCATGCTATGTACTAGACCCGACATTGCATATGCTGTTAGTTTAACTAGCAGATATCAAAGTGATCCAGGAGTGGATCATTGGACAGCGGTCAAAAACATCCTTAAGTACTTGAGAAGAACTAAGGATATGGTTCTTTCTTATGGAGGTGATGAACAGCTCGTTGTTAGTGGTTACACCGATGCTAGTTGGAACACAGATCCGGATGATTCTAAGTCACAATCCGGATACGTATTTATTTTGAATGGTGCAGCAGTTAGCTGGAGGAGTGCAAAGCAAAGCGTTGTGGCGAGATCTTCAACTGAATCGGAATACATGGCTGCTTCGGAGGCTTCACAAGAAGCGATATGGATGAAAGAGTTCATTACAGAGCTGGGTGTGGTTCCTAGTGCGCTGGACCCAATGTCTATCTATTGTGATAACATGGGCGCCATAGCCAATGCGCAAGAACCAAGGTCACACAAGAAGCTGAAGCATATCAAGCTACGTTTTCACGCTATTCGAGAACATATCCAGGATGGGGATATAAAGATTTGCAAAGTACACACAGATCTGAATGTGGCGGATCCGTTGACTAAACCTCTCCCGAGGGCAAAACATGACCAACACCAAACTGCCATGGGTGTTCGGTATATTACCATGTAATCTATATTAGCTGACTCTAGTGCAAGTGGGAGACTGTTGGAGATATGCCCTAGAGGCAATAATAAATGTAGTTATTATTATATCTTTGTGTTTATGATAAATGTTTACATTCATGCTATAATAGTATTAACAAGGAAACATTGATACTTGTGTGATTTGTAAACTTAATTTGAAGTCCCTAGTATAGCCTCTATACTTCACTAGCTTGTTGGTTGATTAATGATTGTGGTTTCCCTATCATGAACATTGAGATGTTATCAACAACAAGATCATATCGTTAGGAGAATTATATGGTGGACATACTCCTATAGATAAGCGTAGCATAAAGATCAAGTCATTTCAATAGTTCAATTGCTATATGCTTTCTGATACATAGTAACCTAATTCCTTCGACCATGAGATCATGTATATCACCTTTACCGGATGGATGCTTTGATGACATCAAACACCACACCGTAACTGGGTGGTTATAAAGGTGGCATTGAGTGTTCGGAAAGTATTGGTTGAGACACATGGATCAAGAGTGGGATTTGTCCATCCACATGACGGATAGATATACTCTGGGCCCTCTCGGTGGAATGTCATCCAATTAGCTTGCAAGCATGTGACTTGGTCACAAGGGATCACATATCACGGGAACGAGAAAAGAGTACTTATCAGTAACGAGGTTGAACTAGGTATGCAGAGATACCGACGATCATAACCTCGGATAAGTAACATATCGTGAGACAAAGGGAATTGGTATCGTATGTAAGTGGTTCATTCGATCGCAAAGTAATCGTAGAAATATGTGGGAGCCATATGAATTTCCAGATTCCTCTATTGGTTATTGTTCGGAGAAGTGTCTCGATCATGTCCGCATAATTCACGAACCGTAGGGAGACACACTTAAGGATTCGACGTTGTTTGAGTAGTTATGGTATTATGAGAAAGAGACCGAATGTTGTTCGGAGTCTCGGATGGGATCCGGGATATCACGAGGTGATCCGGAATGGTCCGGAGAATAAGATTCATATAAGGAAAGTCCCGTTTCGGAGTTGCGGAATGATTCCGGTGTTTTCATCGGGAATGTTCTAGAAGGTTCCGGATTGTCCGGCACTCCGGGGGGGAGGGGTACATGAATGTGTCATTACATATTGGAATGATTGCATCATGTACTAAGTGTTCTTGCTGTCCCAAATAAAGGATTAAATTGAATCCTAAAACAGAAAAGTCAAATGTCCAGTTTGAAAGTCAAACGGCTAAAACAAGAAACTGTGGGAAACAAGCAAGAGGAGTTGGAACCGACTTGGAGGAGGAGTTTCTCTCCTCCAAGCCGGCGGCCAGCCCTAGGCCGAGTTGGGGAGGGACTCCCTCCCTCCCTGGCGCGCCAAGCCCCTCCCATCTATATAAGGAGGGGCAGGGCTCCCCTCCTAGGACACACAAGTTCCTATCTTCTACCTCCGGTTTAGAGCCGTTTGGGTTTAGAGCTTCTAATTGCTTTAGCCTTCGGTTTAGAGCCTTCTAATTGGTTTAGAGCCTTCTAATTGGTGTGTCTAATTACTAGACCACTAATAGCCTCTCTCATACTCCACCATACTCGCACCGGCTTAAGGCGAAGCCCTGCGGGATCTCCCCTCTACTTCCGGTACCACGCCGTTGTGCTGCCGGAATCGCGAGGAGAGTGCTACAACCTCCGCTGCCTGCTGGAACAAGGGAGAGGAAGGTCTTAGTCGAGTACCGAACGTGTGACCGACTGCGGGAGAGCTGCCGGAACGCAGCGCCGGAAGGATCGTCTACACGATCTTGAGATCGGGAAGAGTACGACTACATCACCCACGGGAATCCGCTCTCGTTAAACGCTTTGGAATCTTCGAGGGTAAGTTATTCCATCGACTCGTTGCTACAATCTAGTAGATAGATCTTGGCTTGTTTGTTTGTATGCGATAGAAATTTTTTGTTTTCCATGCTACGAACCCCTACAAAATGCACACCTTGGGGATGAACTCATACTATATTGGCCTTCTAACTTTGTCATCCATTTTGGCACTTGTTGTCAATGGGGGAGAAGTTTAGAGGGTTTAAGGGAAATGGTTTTATACTTAAGATTGGTTTGTTCTTAAGTGTTTATATTTCATGCATTTCATCTTTATTATGTTTTGCATGGTTATATATATATATTGTAAACTCTCCCAAAGTTTATTCTTGACAATGTATGCAATGAAATTCAAGTTCATAACACATGCATATATTGTGGGGGAGTTTGCTCTATATATGTTGGTTCTACTAACATCTCTTACATTAGTTGTAGTTTGTGTAAGTAGAATCAGTTTTGATATGTGCTAGTAGCTTTGTGTTACTTAACCATATCAAATGCAACCTCTTGTACACAACTTATTCTCGGATAAGTTGCGTACTTGTTTCTAATATTCATTATATAAACCCTCTTGTTGTGATTGTCATCAATTACCAAAATGGGAGAGATTGAAAGAGTAATTGCCCCAATTTGTGGTTTTGGTGATTAATGACAATCCCTATGGACTAATGTTTTCACTGAGTTTTATATGAAGGAATATTCCATAGGTCATGCTTGTAGTCTATGTGTTGAATTCAAGTATGGATACCATGAAGATAAAGATATACCTTGAGTATTGGCATCAATATCATCGAGTTGAAGAGAATAATATGATATGATCAAGACCTTGAGAGTGTGATCTCAATAGAAGAATTCAAGATATGGCTCTAAGACGGTGTCATGGTAGCCTCATTAGTTGAGCTATGCTTGACTTAGATTTAGAGCATGTAATAAAATTAAGAGTTCTTTATGTACCTCAAGATATTGAGATGTAGCATGAGAAGATACATGGTTGACCTATACAAAAAGTGAAGATCTTATATAGCCCATGAGAGGATGACATCAAGTGGTGATCGTCATCAAGGTTGAGAAGGGAAAATTCAAGATAAGCATCTCGAGAAGATTATTTGCTTGAAGCTTGCCGTCCATATTGGTGATAATGGACATGTGAAGACATGTATTAATGAAGCTATCCAATAGTGGTGTATGGGGGAGCAAATTAGTAGTCTTCACGAAGCAACAATGATCAAGTGATGCATTCCGGCTTGGATGGAGATTGAAGTGTTGTCATCAAGATCAAGCAGGATGTGCAAGGCAAAGGTATGGCCTTGCTAGGTTTTCCTTTTACCGATCTCAAGGTGGTTGTTGGGAGACCGGGTTATAGGATACATAGCCGCACTATTAAGAGGGGCTTTCAGTTGGGTAACTTGATCACATCGTCATAGGGAACTCGATCCTTTGCATTCTTTGCATCTTCCTATTTTGTTGATTCTTGGTGTTTCTCCATGTGATGTTATTTAGCTTTTTGCTAGATCTTCAACAAGCCCAAGTTCATCAAAAACGGAATTCGTATGCATCTTCTATGGCGTTTTCGAGTTTGAAGGTTTTATCGGTTCTACTTATAGGGAGGCTTCTTAACTTCATTCATTTGGTTCTATCCTCCTCTGTTGGACTATGATGTTTCTCTGCACCATCTTGTAGAGCTTGTTATCCTCGTCAAAACAAGCCCAAGATCATCAAAATCGGAGTCCGGACGTAAAAGCTATCACCGTTTTCGTGTGCCCTGTTTGGTTCCAGCGGAATTCCGATGGACCAAGTTTGTGGCCGGAATTTCCGGCGACCACCAGAAATTTCCAGCAAACCGCCGAAAAACTGTTCTGTATGCTGTTTCGGTTTGTACCGGAACTTTCGGTTTTGACCGGAAATTCCAGCGGCTAATCCAACAGCGCCGGTTTCGTCGCCGGAACGTGTTCGCCCAGCGCATCTTGCTTCCAACGGTCATCCCCCTTGAAGTGGTATAAAAGGGGGGCTTCTTCCCCAAAGTTCTAAGGATCTTGAGCATGTTTTTGACCTCCATTGTTGACCCCTTTGAGCTTTCTTCATCTCCCTCCCCTCCTATGATTATTGCATCTTTTTTATGGCTTTGGAAAAGAAGATCTAGATCTATAATCCCCACCAATCAATTTCTCCTCTAAGTGAGGGGAACCCATTGGATCTAGATCTTGGAGTCATTTGTTGGTTTCTACCATTGTTCTTCCTCTCTAATTCCTCCCTAGAACTTGTTGTTTTTGTGGGATTTGAGAGTAGAGGATTTGAGCATCCTTGGTGTTCTTGCTTTGCATTCTTGCATAAGTGTTGAGCTCTCCATTACGATTTGTTTGAGTGAGATACCGTGAGCTTGTTACTCTTGGAGGGTGACCTCCTAGTTGGCTTGGCGGTTGGTACCGCGGTGTCCTCTTGGTGGAAGATTGTGAAGAGACCCGGTCTTCTCCTTTGTGGAGCTTGTGAAGTGGTTGTGGAGCTTGCCATATCTGGAGTGGAGAAAAGGCTAGCCATAAGGAAAGGGCATATTCCTTCGTGGGATAGACTCGGAGAAGAAGGTGAACCTTCGTGGCGTTGGGAAATCCTTTGTGGAATCCCACACCTCTCCAACATGATACACCTTACTTGTAAGGGAACACGGGAATACATCTTCGTCTCCGCGTGCCTCGGTTATCTCTATATCCGGGCTTACTTTCCTTGTGATAGCCATCGAGCTTGAAGTACTTATATCTTGCTTATCACTTGTGGTATATTCATCTTGTGCTATCTTGCTTAGCTTAACTTGTTGTTGGTGCACTTAGTTGAGCCTAGTGTATTTAGGTTTTGTTCTTGTAAAATAAACATTAGTTTAATTCTGCATTCTATCAAGCCAAAACCATAATAGTTTTAAAATTGCTTATTCAGCCCCCTAGGCGACATCTCTATCCTTTCAATCCAGTAACTAATGATACTATCAGAACATGTCTATGAGGGACAACATGCAAGGAATCTAGTTCCTAAGCCTTAGACCAACATCATAGGCTATCATGTTTAAAAAACAAAGCTTCCAACTTAGCTTTGACATAAATCCAATGCTAAGCACCAATAGAATCAAGCCCAGTAGTAGAACCTAGACTTGTGTGCCATTTTAAGATGGTGTCACAAGAATAGATTCTAAATCAAGCAAATCCATTATTTAGCTTGCATAAATAAACTTGTAAGACACTAAATATCATTTTCCTGGAATCAAACCAGGAATCATTGCCAACTTTATATTCATCCATATAATCAGATTATCACTATAATCATATTATTAACTTCACTCTGAGTATAATCCCACAAGTTAGATCTCAACAATTCAGTGGTCAATTACTGATAGTACTACTGTCAGTACTAATATCTTGACTGTGGTGAACTCACAAATTACCAACACCATAAGTAAAAACCCCACAATAGCATTACCATTTAGGCCATGACCAATTATCGGTTGGAACCAGTACAATAAGGCCACTAGCATCATATAAATCAAATGTAAGCAGTGATCAATTTAGTGTACTTTATCACAATCCTCACTAATCATCACCATTAGTTCCAATCCATCATATATAACCAAAACTGAGGGAGGAACCCTAAAATAGGACATGAACCCTAATTAGGGATGTACACCAGAGGCACACAGAATAGAACAAGGGAGGTAGAGGACAACGAACATGAGGGGGATATCAAGATCAAACTCACCAAGGGTCCTCCCTGTAGTTTAGAAGAGGAAGTAGAGGGGCCGACGAGCGCACGACGGCACGGGGAGCACCCAAGGGGCGCTACAACCCGCACCGAGCCGAGGCGGCGGCCATAACATCGCTTAAGGACGAGCAGTACCACCACAGCAACATAAGAACACCCTACAGCACCACTGGAGCAGCGACGGAGGCATCACCCAAACCCTAGGGTTCGGGACGGAGCCAGCCTGGCCGCAGGAGAGCCCCAGAGCCAAATCGAAATGGACCAGGTGAAGGAGCGGAGTCCACAACCTTTCCATGCACCACGACGGCAGCCAAGGAGGACCACTATGGCGTGAATCGCACAGCGGCGATGTCGGCAACCCCACGGGGTCGAGGAAGGAGGAGAGGAGTGAACGAGAGAGAGAAGGGAGTGTACTGGACCGATAGGGCAAGTACCATTTTGGGGAGGTGTTTTGACCAGGCCAATTGGTCCAAGAATGGCCCAAATAGCCAATGGGGTTGGCCCAAACACTAAAAGGATTTTAATGATTTAGCAAAAGACCAAAATACCCCTAGAATTTAATAAATTCTAGAAAATAAAATATAGGTCTTAAAAATCCAAATAAAATATTTTTAGATTTATAATAATACAAGTTATTTAATTAAATTAAGAGGTTTATTTTCAATAGCATAAATTTAGGTTAAAGATTTTTATAATATATATCCCAAAAGGAATTTTGTAAAAATCAAGAAAATACCTAAAAATAAATAAAAATAACTTTTATCGTATTTAATTATTATAGTATTTTAGAAAAATTACTAAATTAATATTTAAGATACCAAAATAAAATTTCTTTAATTTAAATGCTTATTCTTAAAAATAAATATTAAGAAAATAATTACAAGAGTTAAAATTAAATAATAATTAGTTCCACAAAGCTTATTTCCAAGCTTAACATACATCTCATTTGTTGGATAAATCATCTTATTTCCACAAAGCTTTATAGGAATATTTTCCTATACCAAATCACTCACGCATATCTTTGACACTTTCAAACCTCTAAATCATGTGTACCACATAATTGGAAATTACTATAAACCATTATCCCCAATATTATATCCATATATGAATCACACTTAAGCAAGTAATGAATAGCTAGTTCCAGAAAACAACTATGCATATTTTAATTAAGAAGGGTGGTTAGGATTCACCTGCTAGTAGATTTTGAATAATAGAATTCACCATTCTGAGAATCCTAATAATTAAATTCTCTTATATAATTATTGTTATATAATAATAAAGATGGATACATGCTTTGCATATATTTAGCTATCTTAAACCATTATCATTACGTTCATTATGAGGAAATAAAAATCATTCTATAAGGGTATAATATGATTAACAAATCCCTAAAACCTTAACTCATATATTATTTATAATAAAATGTATATATCTTGTTATTCCCTAGATTCATGGGAGTAATATTAATCATATTAATTCCTTTGTATATCATACATCAAATAATGATATATGATCATTATATAAAAATTTCCCTCCAAACTCTAAATTAACTAGAACTAAGTTTTATAAATAAATAAGGAAATATCCTATAATAAAGCCATGGTTTATTATAGAAAGAAAATTAATAACAAAGGCTTCTACAAACTACTCCCTCCGTTCCTTGATATAAGGTGTATAGTTTTCTGTAAAAAAATCCAGAATATAAGGTATATGGTGGGATTGTGGGATTTTTTTTACATAATTTAGGAGTCAAACTCATTTGGAGAGATGAGATACCGAGATTTCCATATTTTCCTCTATTCTCACATCGGTCACCTACATGTATTAACATCTAAAAGTGTCGATTTTTTTCCGTATAGCCTATGCGCTAATATTCGTGCAAGAAAACTATACACCTTATATCAAGGAACGGAGGGAGTATTAAAAAAGATATATATAAAGAAAATAAAGAAATATAGCAATATATATATATAATAAAGGTTCACAAAATGATACTTAATACATTTCACTATTGCTACAATTATTTATCAAATAACTTATATGAAGAGAGTTTCCAAAACAAATAAAAAACATAAATATGAAAACAAAACAGAAAATAGATAAGGAAAACATAAAGAAAAGAAAAAGAGAAACAGGCTGGCCCAGATTTTCTCCTCTCCTATCTACCACCCGGCAGCAACACCTTTCCTCCTCCACTCACTTAGCCACGGCCCAACAGAAGCCCGACCCAGTTACCGTTTCGTCAACTCAATCCTCATCGTCTACCTCTTTCTCGTCCCAAAGCAGCTTGTTGTCGATCGCGCCACCGTCGCCGCGCTAAGATCCTCGTCCCGCCGCCCAGGAGTTTGGGATAAGAATGTCGACGCTGTCCTCTCTCTCCCCATACCTATCTCTCTTGGTCTCGTTTCCCCTAGCATTTTCCCCTTCTGCCGAAACCCTAACCCGCCATGGCATCGAGCTAGAGCTCGCTTTCAGCCTCCCCTTGCCATTCTGAGGCCACCACCAAGACCGTGATGCTCGACTTCGTCATTTCCCCCAAAGCGCGCTAGTCATGGAGTTCCCTAACTGCAGGATTTGAGCCGTCTTCCCCAACACCGACGCTATTTGCCGACGTCAATCGCCGCCGTATCCAGCTGCACCTCGCCTCTACGACCCCTCCTCTGTGCTCACGGTGAGCTGGTGGTCCCCTGGGACCCTTTAATTCCTCCCATCCCTCTCTGGTTCGCTCCAGCCTAGAGCGCCGTCGTGCGGCCTCCGCTCTGGTCACCGCCGGTGAGGCTCCCGGCCACCCCAAGACCCTGCGCCACACTAGTTAGGTTGCCTCTGTTTATAAGATCCCGATTCGCGAACGTGTGCATTCGCGTTCGTGCCGTAGCACCGCCGCTGGATGGTCGCCGACGTCGGCCATCGTCCATCGCGCCTGTCAGCGCGAGTCAACTCGGTGCGGGCCCCGTTGCTGTGGTGGCTTGCTGATGTGGCCGCGGGCCCACCTGTTCGTGTCTCTGGCTAGAGTAGCTAGGAGTGTAAAAGGAATTGTTGGTCCGTGCTGATGTCATCGTGGCGTCATGCCCGCGTCACCCTTGACTAGTCCACTGCCCATGTGGCATCCAATGTGGCCACTAGCCCACTAGTCAGTGACTAGGGTAGGTTCTGTTTGGGTATAAAATATAATTTCATGTTCGTAACATTATTTACAAAATGATTTAGGAAATGATTAAATCTTGTTTAATTAATAACTTTTGTTTTATAATTAAGAAAAATATATGTAATATATGAAAATGTTTAGAAAAATAAAATCTAAAACTTAAAACTATTATTAAACATTATTATGTCAACAATCTAAATAAATATTATTTAATAAAAAAATATAAGTAATAATACTTTGATAATTCATATTTTAATATTGGTAACTATTAAAAAATATAAATAAAATACTAAAAATCCTACAAAAATAAAAACTATAATTTAAAACTATAATCATACATTATTATTTCACTTAGTTAAATATTTGTTATTTATTAAGTTGTTATAAAGTAATAAATGTTATAAACATCATATCTTATTATTTATAAATCACAAAAATAAATATAATATACCAAAATGATCACAAAAATAATACCCACATGTTAAAAATATATTATTCCACTTTTGAGTTAATTTTTTTAATATTTTAATAACTTGAATTTAAATCTATTTATTGAGTTATTAATTCATATAAGGGTAAATAAAATTTGTTAATATTTATAAAATTGCCAATTTAGGTCTAATAAGTAATATTAGTCTTAAATATTTATAATGTAAAGTCTAATTGGTTTAACACATTTTAAATACAATTATATTGAATTCTCATTCAAACCATATATGTAGTTTATTTTCCTAAAAAGATCTTTAACAAATATAAAATCTTTAAGAATGATATTTTAACCAAATAAAATCTTTTACCATTGTTTCACTCACAACTTTATAATGGACTAAATCTAGAGATAATTCATAAGTAGTAAATAATATTGTTTACTTATTCACAAACCATAACCATGCCCTTATAAGGAGATAAATCCTTTTATACATGTATAAGGTTAGGAAACCACTATTCAAATAGAAGTGTTACCATTCTTAAAGTATCCTTAGATAAACATTATGAAGTACACAAGGTACAAATAACATAAGCAATATACCTTAAGTCTGTCTATGTCTTTAAAGTTAACTTTAGTCTACAATACTTCAAGTACTATGCTAAAGATATTGTTATGTATTTTATAGTTAACTTTGGTCTATTATAATTAAGTTATAAAGCATCTCAATTCCAAACTATTCCAGCAAGCACAAACAACATCGACCACCTCTGATTAACCACAAGTATTGTTTAAACCTTAATAAAGAATTTTTTCTTCAAAAGTTATTCGTGTTGCCACTTCAATCAACAGATGACAACTAATCATAATCACATTACTTTATACTTTAATTGTATATTAGGATTGTTAACACTTAAGTTCCTTATAAATGACAATACTTATAAGGTAAGATTTAAAGATAAGGCAATTCTTATATAAATAATCTTTGGATAGCATTCCAAAATTGTGTATCTTATTATTGTATGATGTTATAATTACATATTGTTTCACACCCACTCACAAGCCCTAATAATAATCACAAGTGTGAAACTTATCTAAAAGGACAACACATTCTAAAGAAACCATTCCTAGCATTCAAACCCTAGAGCAATGCTATTCCCGGGATTCACGTTTATCAATTGCATTACATTACTTATGCATAATAGCATTTTGCTTCTTTAAACATTAGTCCTTACCGGACCAATGATGCTGATTCGAGATATTGGATCTTATATTGTCTTGAAGACCGTGAGTGCATAATCTTGCAATCACAAAAGGCAAGTTCACACTTGCTCATGTCCTTTGATTATTTTCTGTAGAGTATTTTGCAAATCCAGTGTTGTCATCACCTGCATTTGAAAAAGGTCAGAAAACACTATTTTCATAATAATATGATTAAAGGTTATTTACCATGAGGTAATAACCTACTATAAAAGTTCCGGTGGTAAAGGAACATATTATCTAGGACTTAACAACCAATGTCCCCAGTGATTCTTGCGCCGTATATAACGCGTTAACCATGAGATATGGAATGGGACGAAGAAGTCAGCTGTATCCTTTTCCTCTCGTATGGAGGCAAGACGACCTTAACGTGACGTTGTGATTCCTTGTGCGGATCCAACATATGGGTGGTGAAAGAACATGTTGGGGCCCGATGTGTGGTTTTGGTAATTGATGAAAATCTTTATGGACTAATGTGTGTATTAAGTTATACTTGTAGGATTTGTCCATTAGCGTCGCTTGGAGCATGTGTTGGCTTCAAGGTCGATGAAAGATATGTTGGGCAAGCTCAATATGCGAGGTCGATGATGAGGAATTAAGAAAGGCTTTCCATCTTGAGAAGGGCAAGATCGTCTACATCGAGCTCAAGTGGAATGCTCAAGGCAAAGGTATAATCTTGATAGGTTTTCCCTTTTGCCGGTCTCACGTTGTGTGTGTGAGACCGGGTTTAGGATAGATAACCGTACTATCAAGAGGGGCTCTCTTATGAGTAATTCGGTCACATCGTTCAGAGAAAGCTCAAACCTTTGCATACTTGCATCATCGTATTTGGTTGTTATTTGGTCTTATCCATGTGAGGATATAGCGCTTGTGGTAATCTCCGTAACAAGCTCTTATTCATCAAAAACGGATCTCCCATATGTATCTTGTTGCGATTTTGATTTATGTGACTTTTCGGTTTCTCACCAAGTGAGGTATATCACATTATTCTACTTGATACTTTCTCACTTTGTGATAACCAATATTTTTATTGGGAAGCCCTTGTCGTCCTCTGTCCAACGCAATTGGAATCGGGTTAATCGGAGCTTCCAGTCAAAAGTTATTGCCGTTTGAATATTTGCCTGTCAATCTGTTTTCTGGGCCGAGCGGTAGTACCTAAATCCGGTACTTTATAGATGAGATGAGATGGATGTTCAGGTACTACCGCCCGCCCCTGAGAACGGCCCGTTTTCCTTCTGTCTTGCTAGGTACCTAAGTCCGGTACTACCGGCCGGCCCAGTAGTATCGCTCGGGTGGGCCGGTAGTACCGGCCGGCCCAGATTCTTTTCCCTGGTACGTTCCAGATCCAGATCTCGTCCGCGTTGACCCCTCCACTCGCGCGCGTCGCCTGCCCGATGCTGCTCACGCGCGCGGGCTCGCCCGCGAGCCTGCCGCCTCACTACGCGCTGGGCCCGCCGCGCCGCTCGCGCGCCTCTCGCTCGCTCGCTGCGCTGCTGCCGCTCGTGGCAGGCCTGTCCCACTCGACAGCGCGCCCCGCAGCGCTCGCTCGCTCACTCACGCGCGCGCGCCACCCCGCTCGCTGCCGCTGGGCCCGACCCGCGCGCCTCGCGTCTGCTGCCGCGCGTGCTGTCCCACCTGCGCCCCGCGTTGACCCGCTGGCCCCACTGGTGCTGCTCTGCCTTGTTGCTGCATCGCTGGGCCCCGCTCTGCTGCGTGCAGCCGCCGCCTCCCTGGCCCCGCTCGCTTGCTGCTTGCCCCGCGAGCTGCTGCTGCCTCGCTTCTCTCACTCACGCGCGCCTGCCCGCGCGCCTGCAGCCTTGCTGCGCGCTGGGACCGCCGCGCCTCACTTGCTACCGCGCCTGCCTGCGGGCCCCGCCCACTACCACGAGCTGCTGCGACTGCTTGGCCCCACCGCATGCGCTGGCACGCGCGCGCGCTCGCTGCCGCTCGTTCCCCGCGCTGGCCCCAGATCTGTGCTGCTGCTTCGCTTTTTTGCTGGAGCATGCGGTACTACCGGTTAATTCCGGTAGTACCGGAACGGTCCAAAATAGCCCCAACGGGCAGATTTAGCCCGGCCCTTTAAATAGACTTTGTCCATTATTGTTTAGGGTTGCTTCTTCTCTCTCCATTCTTGCTCAAGCTTTGCCCCATATTCTTATTGTTGGAGATATGCCCTAGAGGCAGTAATAAATATAGTTATTATTATATCTTTGTGTTTATGATAAATATTTACATTCATGCTATAACGGTATTAACCAGGAAACATTAATACTTGTGTGATTTGTAAACTGAATTAGAGTCCCTAGTAAAGCCTCTTCATAATACTAGCTTGTTGGTTAATAGATGATTGTGGTTTCCCTATCATGAACATTGAGATGTTATTAACAACAAGATCATATCATTAGGAGAATTGCTATATGCTTTCTGATACTCCTATAGATAAGCGTAGAATAAAGATCAAGTCATTTTAATAGTTCAATTGCTATATGCTTTCTGATACATAGTAACCTAATTCCTTCGACCATGAGATCATGCTTATCACCATCACCGGAAGGATGCTTTGATGACATCAAACACCACACCATAACTGGGTGGCTATAAAGGTGGCATTGAGTGTTTGGAAAGTATGGGTTGAGACACATGAATCAAGAGTGGGGTTTGTCCATCCATATGACGGATAGATATGCTCTGGGCCCTCTCGGTGGAATGTCATCCAATTAGCTTGCAAGCATGTGACTGGCTCACAAGGGATCACATATCACGGGAACGAGAAAAGAGTACTTACCGGTAACGAGGTTGAACTAGGTATGCAGAGATACCGACGATCAAAACCTCGGATAAGTAAACTATCGTGAGACAAAGGGAAATTGGTATCGTATGTAAGTGGTTTATTTGATCGCAAAGTAATCGTAGAAATATGTGGGAGCCATATGAATTTCCGGATTCCTCTATTGGTTATTGTTCGGAGAAGTGTCTCGATCATGTCCGCATAATTCACGAACCGTAGGGAGACACACTTAAGGATTCAATGTTGTTGAGTAGTTATGGAATGATGAGTAAGAGACTGAATGTTGTTCGGAGTCTCGGACGGGATCCGAGATATCACGAGGAGATCCGGAATGGTCCGGAGAATAATATTCATATAAGGAAAGTCCTGTTTCGGAGTTGGAGAATGATTCCGGTGTTTTCATCAGGAATGTTCCAGAAGGTTCCGGAAGGTCCGACACTCCGGAGGGGAAGGGTACATGAATGTGTCATAACAAGTTGGAATGGTTGCATCTGTTGGAGATATGCCCTAGAGGCAATAATAAATGTAGTTATTATTATATCTTTGTGTTTATGATAAATGTTTACATTCATGCTATAATAGTATTAACAAGGAAACATTGATACTTGTGTGATTTGTAAACTTAATTTGAAGTCCCTAGTATAGCCTCTATACTTCACTAGCTTGTTGGTTGATTAATGATTGTGGTTTCCCTATCATGAACATTGAGATGTTATCAACAACAAGATCATATCGTTAGGAGAATGATATGGTGGACATACTCCTATAGATAAGCGTAGCATAAAGATCAAGTCATTTCATTAGTTCAATTGCTATATGCTTTCTGATACATAGTAACCTAATTCCTTCGACCATGAGATCATGCATATCACCTTTACCGGATGGATGCTTTGATGACATCAAACACCACACCGTAACTGGGTGGCTATAAAGGTGGCATTGAGTGTTCGGAAAGTATGTGTTGAGGCACATGGATCAAGAGTGGGATTTGTCCATCCACATGACGGATAGATATACTCTGGGCCCTCTCGGTGGAATGTCATCCAATTAGCTTGCAAGCATGTGACTTGGTCACAAGGGATCACATATCACGGGAACGAGAAAAGAGTACTTGTCAGTAACGGGGTTGAACTAGGTATGCAGAGATACCGACGATCATAACCTCGGATAAGTAACATATCGTGAGACAAAGGGAAATTGGTATCGTATGTAAGTGGTTCATTCGATCGCAAAGTAATCGTAGAAATATGTGGGAGCCATATGAATTTCCAGATTCCTCTATTGGTTATTGTTCGGAGAAGTGTCTCGATCATGTCCGCATAATTCACGAACCGTAGGGAGACACACTTAAGGATTCGACGTTGTTTGAGTAGTTATGGTATTATGAGAAAGAGACCGAATGTTGTTCGGAGTCTCGGATGGGATAAATCAAATCCTAGTTTGAAAAGTCAAACGCCAATTTGAAAAGTCAAACGACAGTTTTGCTTGGTGGAGGGAGAGTAGGAAACCACCCGCCGGCCAAGGAGGCCGAATTGGGGGAGGACTCCCTCCCCTTGGCTGGCGCCCTCCCACCTATAAAAGGAGGGGAAGGGGTGCCCCTCTAGATACACACCTCTCACACCCGAAACCCTAACCCTAGCCACGGGCCCTCCTGCAGCCGCCGCCGCCCTAGGGTTTGCCCTAGCCGCCGACTTGGGGCTCTCCCCTTGCCCTAGCCGTCGGCCTATCTCTCTCTCCTTGGTGCCTCTAAACCCTAGATCGCCAAGGCCTCTCTCATAGTCCACCATACTTGCTCCGGCTTAAGGCGAAGCCTTGCGAGATCTCCCCTCTACTTCCGGTACAACGTCGTCGTGTTGCCGGAATCGTGAGGAGAGTGCTACAACCTCCGTTGCCTGCTAGAACAAGGGAGAGGAAGGTCTTCATCGAGTACCAAACGTGTGACCGACTGCAGGAGAGCTGCCGGAATGCGGCGCCGGAAGGATCGTCTACATGATCTTGAGATCGGCAAGAGTACGACTACATCACCCACGAGAATCCGCTCTCGTTAACCGCTTTGGAATCTTCGAGGGTGAGTTCTTCTATCGACTCATTGCTACAATCTAGTAGATAGATCTTGGCCTGTTTGTTTGCATGCGGTAGAATTTTTTTGTTTTCCATGCTACGAACCCCTACAGTGGTATCAGAGCCGTGTCTATATGTAGATCTGTTGCACGAGTAGAACACAATGGTCATTATGGGCGGTGGTGCTTTTATTATCAATTGCTTCTTGTGTACTTTGCATCTTACGGTATGATGGGATGAAGCGGCCCGGGCTAACCTTACATGACATCGTTCATGAGACTTGCTCCACGCTGTACATGCAACTTGTATTGCATAAGTGGATTTGCGGGTGTTTGTCTCTCCCATTATAGTATAGATCCAATTTACAACGGGCACTTGATAGTTCTAGCATCAACGTTGTGGTTCTTGTTCGTAAGTTAGAGCGACACTTATTGAAAGCCCCAAACCACGTAAAATATGCAAAGAAAATTAGAGGCATCTAACTTTGTTTTGCAGGGGTGTGCTGTGATGTGATATGGCCATGATTGTAATTATATTTGATGTATGCAATGTTCCTTATTGTAAGTTGGCAACCGGCAGGAGCCATATGGTTGTCTTTAAATTCTGTTAAGACCCGCGTGTCTATTCAAAGTAGTTGTAATAGTTGAAGCTGGTGGACGACACCCATGGAGCGGCGTCATTGTCCTTGATGCAATGCCGGTGATGATGGAGATCATGTTCGTGCTTGAAGATGGAGATCACAAGCGCAAAGAAGAAAGGTCATATCATATCACATATTATGAATTGCATGTGATGTTAATCCTTTATGCATCTTGTATTGCTTAGTTAACGACGGTAGCATTATAAGATGATCCCTCAAGCACACAAATTTCAAGTTTTAAAGTGTTCATCCTTAGTTAGCACCGTTGCTAAAGCTTGTTGTTTCGAAGCACCACGTGATGATCGGGTGTGTTAGATTTTGCAAGTGTATACAACGTGAGCAAGCCAGTGTTTCTCATGCAGAAGCTAAGGTTTGATCTTGACGAGCCTAGCATGTACAGACATGGTATCGGAACACGGATCACCGAAAGGTAAAGCATGAATCATATAGTAGATATGATGAACATGTCGATTGTTCGCCATTGAAGCTGCATCAACTCTCGTGATGATCGGTTTTGATGTGGTGGATTTGGTTCGTGTGATCACTAAAACAATGTGAGGGATATTGTTTTGAGTGGGAGTTCACCTAGGTTAATTTAACTATTAATTAGAACTCAATTTGTCATAAACTTAGTCTAAATTATTGCAAATATGTTGTAGATCAATGGCGGCCCCTACCATCAATTTTAATGCGTTCCTAGAGAAAGAAAAGTTGAAAAACAATGGAAGCAACTTCGCGGTTTGGTTCCGCAATTTGAGGATTGTCCTCAATGCTGGTAATTTGACCTATGTGCTGGATGCACCGCTGGGTGACCCGCCTGCAGCTGATGCTACCGATGAGGTAAAGAATGTTTTCCTCGCTCGGAAGAATCAGTACTCCATAGTTCAGTGTGTTATCTTGTATGGTTTGGAATCGGAGCTTCAGAAAAGGTTTGAGAATTCAGACCCACGTGATATTGTCCGTGAACTCAAAATGATATTTGAGGCTCACGCGGCAGTTGAGAGTTATGAGGCTTCTGAAAAGTTCTTTAACTGCAAGATGGAAGAGGGCAGCTCCGTCAGTGAGCATGTGCTTAAGATGTCTGGGCACGCAAACAAACTCCAAAGTTTGGGTATAGTGATTCCTAATTCTTTGGGGATACATCGTGTCCTCCAATCACTACCACCAAGTTACAAGAACTTTGTGATGAACTACAATGTGCAAAACATGGACAAGATGTTGCCAGAACTCTTCTCCATGTTGAAATCTGCAGAAGTGGAGATCAAGAAAGAGCACCAAGTGTTGTTGGTCAATAAGACCACAAAATTCAAGAAAGGCAAGTCTAAGCAAAAGGGAAACTTCAAGAAGGGCGGTAAGAAAGTTGCCGCACCGGCGAAGAAGACCAGTGCTGGACCTAAGCCTGATACTGAGTGCTTTTACTGCAAGAAAGAGGGTCATTGGAAGCGGAATTGCCCAAAGTACTTGGCGGATTTGAAGAACGGCAACATCAAGAAGAAAGGTATATCCGATATACATGTTATTGATGTGTATCTCACTAGCACTCGTAGTAGTGCCTGGGTATTTGATACTGGTTCGGTTGCTCATATTTGTAACTCGAAATAGGTGTTGTAGAATAAACGGAAGCTAGCGAAGAACGAGGTGACGATGCGCGTTGGAAATGGATCAAAGGTTGATGTGATCGCGGTCGGCACGCTACCTCTTCATCTACCATCGAGATTAGTTTTATACTTAAATAATTGTTATTTGGTGCCTGCGTTGAGCATGAACATTATATCGGGATCTTGTTTATTGCGAGACGGTTACTTGTTTAAGTCCGAGAATAATGGTTGTTTGATTTATATGAGTAATATGTTTTATGCACATGCACCTTTGATAGATGGTCTATTCTTATTGAATCTCGATTGTAGTAATACACACATAAATAACATTGAGGCTAAACGTCTGAAATTGAGCGATAACTCGACCTATATGTGGCACTGTCATCTTGGTCATATCGGAGTGAAGCATATGAAGAAACTCCATTCCGATGGACTTCTTGAATCACTTGATTTCGAATCACTTGAAAGATGTGAAGCATGTCTGATGGGTAAAATGACTAAGACTCCATTTTCTGGTATGATGGAGCGAGCTATAGACTTATTGGAAATCATACATACCAATGTGTGTGGACCAATGAGTGTAGCATCGCGCGGTGGTTATCGTTATATTCTTACCTTCACGGATGCATTGAGTAGATATGGGTATATCTATTTCATGAAACATAAGTTCGAAACTTTCGAGAAGTTTAAGGAATTTCAAAGTGAGGTAGAGAATCAACGTAACAAGAAGATTAAATTTCTACGTTCTGGTCGTGGAGGTGAATATCTAAGTTACGAGTTTGGCGAGCATTTGAAGAAATGTGGAATACTTTCACAATTGACACCGCCGGGAACACCACAGCATAATGGTGTGTCCGAACGTCGTAATCGAACTCTCTTAGATATGGTTCGTTCTATGATGTCACTTACAGATTTACCGCTATCATTTAGGGGTAATGCATTAGAAACAACCACATTCACTTTAAATAGGGCACCATCTAAATCCTTTGAAACGACATCGTAGGAATTATGGTTTGGGAAGAAACCTAAATTGTCGTTCCTTAAAGTTTGGGGTTGCGAAGCCTATGTAAAGAAGTTACAGCCGAACAAGCTTGAACCCAAAGCGGAAAAATGCGTCTTCATAGGATACCCGAAGGAAACTATCGGGTATACCTTCTATCATAGATCCGAGGGCAAAATATTTTTTGCCAAGAATGGATCCTTTCTAGAGAAAGAATTTCTCTCGAAAGAAGTGACTGGAAGGAAAGTAGAACTCGATGAGGTTGTCGAACCTTCTCTCAAACTTGCGAGTAGCGCAGCACCGGAAGAAGTTCCTGTGGCGCCTACAGCAATAAGAGAGGAAGCTAATGATGATGATCATGAAACTTCGGTTGAAGTTGCTACAGAGCCTCGCAGGTCAACGAGAACTCGTACCACTCCCGATTGGTATGATCCCGTTATGAGTGTCATGTTGGTGGACAACACCGATGATCCTGAGACATATGAGGAAGCGATGATGAGCCCAGATTCCAATAAATGGCAAGAAGCCATGAAATCCGAGATTGGATCCATGTACGAAAACCAAGTATGGACTTTGGTGGACTTACTTGATGGCCGGAAGGCTGTCGAGAACAAATGGATTTTCATGAAGAAAACAGATCTTGATGGGAATGTTACTGTCTATAAAGCTCGACTTGTCGCAAAAGGGTTTCGATAAATTCAAGGAGTTGACTACGATGAGAGCTTCTCACCAGTAGCGAAGCTAAAGTCTGTGAGGATTATGTTAGCAATCGCTTCTCTCACTCGCGCGCGCCTGCCCGCGCGCCTGCAGCCTTGCTGTGCGCTGGGCCCGCAGCGCCGCTCGCGCGCCTCACTCGCTACCGCGCCCGCCTGCGGGCCCCGCCCACTTTCGCGAGCTGCTGCGCTGCTGCTGCGACTTCTTGGCCCTGCCGCATGCGCTGGCACGCACGCGCGCTCGCTGCCGCTCGTTCCCCGCGCTGGCCCCAGATCTGCGTAGCTGCTTCGCTTTTTTGCTGGAGCATGCGCTACTACCGGTTAATTCCGGTAGTACCGAAACGGTCCAAAAATAGCCCCAACGGGCAGATTTAGCCCGGCCCTTTAAATAGACTTTGTCCATTATTGTTTAGGGTTGCCTCTTCTCTCTCCATTCTTGCTTAAGCTTTGCCCCATATTCTTATTGTTGGAGATATGCCCTAGAGGCAGTAATAAATATAGTTATTATTATAACTTTGTGTTTATGATAAATGTTTACATTCATGCTATAACGGTATTAACCAGGAAATATTAATACTTGTGTGATTTGTAAACTGAATTAGAGTCCCTAGTAAAGCCTCTTCATAATACTAGCTTGTTGGTTAATAGATGATTGTGGTTTCCCTATCATGAACATTGAGATGTTATTAACAACAAGATCATATCATTAGGAGAATGGTATGATGGACATACTCCTATAGATAAGTGTAGCATAAAGATCAAGTCATTTTAATAGTTCAATTGTTGTATGCTTTCTGATACATAGTAACCTAATTCCTTCGACCATGAGATCATGCTTATCACCATCACCGGAAGGATGCTTTGATGACATCAAACACCACACCGTAACTGGGTGGCTATAAAGGTGGCATTGAGTGTTTGGAAAGTATGGGTTGAGACACATGAATCAAGAGTGGGATTTGTCCATCCATATGACGGATAGATATACTCTGGGCCCTCTCGGTGGAATTTCATCCAATTAGCTTGCAAGCATGTGACTGGCTCACAAGGGATCACATATCACGGGAACGAGAAAAGAGTACTTATCGGTAACGAGGTTGAACTAGGTATGCAGAGATACCGACGATCAAAACCTCGGATAAGTAAACTATCGTGAGACAAAGGGAAATTGGTATCGTATGTAAGTGGTTCATTCGATCGCAAATTAATCGTAGAAATATGTGGGAGACATATGAATTTCCAGATTCCTCTATTGGTTATTGTTCGGAGAAGTGTCTCGATCATGTCCGCATAATTCACGAACCGTAGGGAGACACACTTAAGGATTCGATGTTGTTGAGTAGTTATGGAATGATGAGTAAGAGATTGAATGTTGTTCGGAGTCTCGGATGGGATCCGGGATATCACGAGGAGATCCGGAATGGTCCGGAGAATAAGATTCATATAAGGAAAGTCCTATTTCGGAGTTGGAGAATGATTCCGGTGTTTTCATCGGGAATGTTATAGAAGGTTCCGGAAGGTCCGGCACTCCGGAGGGGAAGGGTGCATGAATGTGTCATAACAAGTTGGAATGGTTGCATCATGTACTAGGTGTCTTCTCTGAGCAAAATAAAGGGATAAATCAAATCCTAGTTTGAAAAGTCAAACGCCAATTTGAAAAGTCAAACGATAGTTTTGCTTGGTGGAGGGAGAGTAGGAAACCTACTTGGGGAGGAGTTCCTCTCCCTCCACCTGTCGTCCAAGGAGGCCGACTTGGGGGAGGACTCCCTCCCCTTGGCCGGCGCCCTCCCACCTATAAAAGGAGGGGCAGGGGTGCCCCTCTAGATACACACCTCTCACACCCGAAACCCTAACCCTAGCCACCGGCCCTCCTGCAGCCGCCGCCGCCCTAGGGTTTGCCCTAGCCGCCGACTTGGGGCTCTCCCTTGCCCTAGCCGCCGGCCTAGCTCTCTCTCCTTGGTGCCTCTAAACCCTAGATCGCCAAGGCCTCTCTCATAGTCCACCATACTCGCTCCGTCTTAAGGCGAAGCCCTGTGAGATATCTCCTCTACTTCCGGCACCATGCCGTCGTGCTGCCGGAATCGCGAGGAGAGTACTACAACCTCCGCTAACTGCTGGAACAAGGGAAAGGAAGGTCTTCATCGAGTACCGAACGTGTGACCGACTGCGGGAGCGCTGCCGGAACGCGGCGCCGGAAGGATCGTCTACACGATCTTGAGATCGGCAAGAGTACGACTACATCACCCACGAGAATCCGCTCTCGTTAACCGCTTTGAAATCTTCGAGGGTGAGTTCTTCTATCGACTCGTTGCTACAATCTAGTAGATAGATCTTGGCCTGTTTGTTGGCATGCGATAGAATTTTTTTCTTTTCCATGCTATGAACCCCTACACTTATTCCCTCTTGAGGTTGATTCTATGATTTCTCTCCAATGATTCATGCCAATATTTGAGAGAAATATAGAGGAGATCTAGATCTATATTTTGACCAAACCAAACATCTCTTTGTGAGTGTATCTTTGGGGATCTAGATTTTGGGGGATTTTGTGTCTCTCTTTGATTCCTCCTCTCTTGTTCCCCCAATAGCTTTAGTAGCTTTGTTGGAACTTGAGAGTGAGGGATTTGAGCACCTTTGTGGTGTTCTTTCCATTTGCATTTGGTGCATTAGTTTGAGTTCTCCTCGGAGGATTTGCTTTGAGTTGCTCATTGGAGATTGTCCCTCTTGGGTTCTTGGAACCCTAAACGGTTTTGTGGCATTGTGGCCTTGGTGGCATTTGTTGAGGCCTTTTGTGGTGTTTGTTGGGAGCCTCCAATTAAGTTGTGGAGAAGTTCCCCAACCTTGTGAGAGGTTCCGGTTGCCACCGACAAGTGCAACGATAGTGGAAGCGTGGATCAATCCCGTTGGGGTGAGATTCACCGGAGAATAAGGGAGGCCTTTGTGGCGTTGGTGGTTTGATACCACCCCCTCTCCAAACGATATGTACTCCATGTTAGGAGGAACTCGATAAAATATTGTTGTCCCCGCGTGCCTCGATTATCTCTATACCCGAGCTCTTTACTTATGCACTTAACATTGTGATAGCCTTCGTGCTTGAAGTAATATACATCTTGCTATCACTTTGTTGCTTGTATTGCTTAGCATAAGTTTTTGGTGCACATAGGTGAACCTTAGTTGTTCTAGGTTGTGCTTAACAAAGTAAACACTAGTTTTATTCCGCCTTTGTTGAGCCACTCTAGGAAAAGTTTTAATCGCCTATTCATCCCCCTCTAGGCGACATCCGTATCCTTTCAGGTGGGCACCCTTACGCCCCACACTTTGGGTGTCTAGATTATCTATGAATGGTGTTTAGGGATATAGTCCATTTAAATGGTACTCGTCCAGACATCACCAGGTCATAGAGTCTTCGGGAACTCATTAGGGTTTTTAGCCTGCCCGAAAGAGGGCTTAACGGAGGTGAGTCGGCCCCGAAGGATCGTGCAGACATATGAGGTCGCGGAGAGGGAAGTGATTGGATTGGATCTTAGTCTGGGCCTCATACCAAGGAAGTATGAACGGGTTGGCCACTCGGATGTACAACAAAGCTAAGATCTCGCATGGGTAAAGTAACGCACCTCTGCAGAGTGTAAGAAATATAACTTGTTACTCCTTGTTTCGGAAAGGAGCTGCGGACGCTTCGGGAAAGAAACTCCATGAAAGTTCTGGTAAACCCGTGAAGGCTGATGGACATAGCTTTTCAGAATAAAAGCAACCTTTAGAGATATGTTTACAAAAACCTGCATTGCCTATGACCTATGGTTTGTGGCTGTAGATATAGTGCATCAAACACTCTTTTCTAGTGAACTTGCTGAGTACGCTCGTACTCAACGTATCTTCTTAACCCTTGCTAGATTCTGAAGCCATTAAGACGACGTCTACATCAAGTTATGCTCCAGGAATCATCATCAAAAGCTAAAGCTCTTCAATGATATCAAGAAGGTCAACATATACACCAACTCAAGTGAAGACGAAGTTACTGATTAGATAGAAATATAATCTCTAGCCATAGAACCTATTTCTGTAGTGTATTGCGATAGCAGCAATGCCAGACCATTAGTTAAAATACTAGTCTTAATACTATGATAGTTTTTTAGTTATTTATTTCTGATTATTCTTTGTAAGAAGTTTCTTTCTCTCTTTAACTCAGAGTATTCTCTGGATCTTGTGTAAAGACTTGAGTTGTAACCTATAGTCATGTCTTGGACCTGTTGTATTTCTATTGTACCACTCTGAGGGATGTAATACTAGTGGACGATGTTTTATTGGTGTTATGTCAACGACTATAGTGTACTACATCATGCAGTGGTATGATGGGTCACCGCAACTACGAGATCAAATATGGAGTGGACTGTAACGAGTCAGATTAGTTGTCTTAGTTATTAGGAACCAATTGAGCCGGGCAACATAAACCTATATAATAAGTTGTTGAGCTCAATTCAGAGTTAAAGTTGCATCTTTAAAACTTTCATTGAAACGGTTTATATTTGGTTTGTAAGTTGAATCTTTTGAAGTCTCGAACTTCTGGTATTGTAGTAATAATAATAATAATGTGTGTATGTTTGTAATTTGGACCCGTAATGTTTCTGTTATACCACTCTAAGGGATGTAATATTTACGGAACGGTGTTCTGTGAATGTCATGTCAACGACTATAGTATACTACACATGTAGTGGTACGCTGAGTCACCACATCACACGTGCTCGTACATGTCAGAAAAAAGTTAGCCATGCCCGCCCGTCACACACTAGAAAAAAAAGAACTGTGCTCATATCAGATTAACAACACGAGTGCTCAGCCCCATTTGCCCACACCACCCGCACCAAAACTACTCGAGGAAAAGAAAGGGGAAATCCGCACCGGTCCGGTCGTCTTCCTCCTAGCCGCCCCGTCCCTTTTCCGGAACGAGATCCTCTCACATATCATGGAAAACTATAGAGGGACGTTGGTATTTGTAGTCTATCGGATTTGCATGTAAAATATCCTGAAAACACACTCGTGAGTCAGCCCAAAGCCTACGTTAATGAACGAGAGAAGGAAACCTGTGCTCCGTCTTAGGAGATAAACCCAACATTCAGTTCAGTTCAGAAACGATTGATATTCAGCTCAGTTTGGATCAAATTTATGCATATGTAGTTATGTACTGTTCGACTTGCACATGGACAAACTTTATTTGAACAATCGTTGAACACTCGTTTTCGTTTATTTATACCATTCAAGCAAACATTTTTTTTACAATTTGTTTAGTAGTTGGACGGTGCTATGTTCAGACCGGTCTAAAAAAGTACAAACCTGGCGGACATTTCAACCGAAGCGGCCAGATGCGCTCCACCGTGGGAGCCCAACAATTTCTGAGTGCCTAATCGCTAAACAACAAGATTTTTGATTAGCTAACTCAATTCACATGCGAAAATTCAAAAAAGTTTTATATCTCAAACCGTTTATCTGATTTAGGATCCGTTTTCACCGTTGATCTAGTCGCGACGAGATCTTCAAAACTAGATCCCATGTTGATATATTTCGACGACGTTTTTTTCGAGCCAAAAAGTTATCCAACCCGTAACATATGAGTTATTAAGGTCATAGTATATAAGTTACCCACTCTATAAACATGTTGCGTGGAGACTCTTTTTACTTGGATGCAAGAAAAATATCCGGCTATTCTGAGAAGTACATAATTTGGTGGACGTTTTGATAGCCTGCATGAGTGTCACACGTGCAAATTCTGGCTAAATAACATGATATTTTTTGACACAAAAGTTATCCACCAGTGACATTAGAGTTATCCAGGCTTCAGCATGTAAGTTACCTATAAGATATCAACCACTACAACAAATTACCTGTAGATAGAATATACAATTTATATGCTGGGTAACTTATATGTTTTAAGATTGATAACTTACATACTTGACATGGATAAGTCATGTGTTAGGGATGGGTAACACGATCTTTTTAATCCCAAAAGTTATCCATCGGTAACACGAGAGTTATCCAGGCTTTAGTATGTAAGTTATCCACCAAATAACATGTAAGTTATTCATCACTACAAAAAATTTAAGTTATTTTAGCGTCTTGGCTTCATCGTCCGTCTTTGCTATCACGATGTACGGACAAATCAACCGATCTCATATTGATATGTTCCGACGACTTTTTTTTCAGGCCTAAAAGTTATCCACCCCGTAACATATGAGTTATCAAGGTTATAATATATAAGTTACTCACTCTATAAACATGTTGTATGGAAACTCTTTTACTTGGATATAAAAAAAGTATTCGGTGACCGTTCTGAGAATTACATAAGTTAATAATATTTCGATAGCCTCCACGAGTGTCCCGCGAGCTTGTTCTGGCTAAATAACACGATATTTTTGTCATAAAAGTTACCTACCGGTGATATTAGAGTTATCCAGGCTCCAGCATACAAGTTATCTACCCTATAATATGTAAGATGTCAATCACTATAAAAATTTACCTGTAGATAAAATATAAAATTTATATGTTGAGTAACTTATATGTTTCAGGGTTGATAACTTACATACTATGACATTGATAAGTCACGTGTTAGGGGTGGGTAACACGGCCTTTTTAATCCAAAAAGTTATCCATCGGTAACACGAGAGTTATCCAGACTTTAGTAAGTTATTCACAAAATAACATGTAAGTTATTCATCACTAAAATAATTTAAAGTTATTTTAGCGTCTTGGCTTCATCGTCCGTCTTCTCTATCACGGCGTACGGGCAAATCAACCTCAAAAGGCTACCGCATGAAAATAAAGCATAATTTTTTAAAAGAAACTAAAAATAAGTTTTTTTGTATAAGATATGATAAATGTGTCTTATACCGCATCCACCCATGACTCTAAGTCGTAGTGAATAAAACGTAACGTGCAACCAGTAGTTTAGCGACTCGACTTCATCGCCAGTCATTGCTACCGCGGTGTACGAGTGACGAAGCTTTAAAGTGTGTTAAGGTACTGAGACTTAGACATCGATAATCGACGAAGTCTCTGTATCCTAACACCTAGGCTATCGTGTTCCAATTAAGCTTGTTTAACGCGTATGCAAGAACCCCTATATCCGACACGTTTATATGGTGGATAACTTATGTGTTACAGGTGGATAACTTACGTATTATGTCATGGATAACTCACGTGTTAGGGGTGGGTAACTTTTGCGTCCGAAAAAAATTTCATCAAAACATATCAACATGGGATCTAGTTTCGAAGATCTCGTCGCGAAAAGGCCAACGGTGAAAACGGATCTTAAATCGGTAAACGGTTTGATCTACAAGACATTTTGAATCTTCGGTTTGTTTGTAATTTAGCGCGTTCACATTCCACGTACGGAGCTATCTAAACGGTAAAGATGAGTCCGCTAGAATTTGACATCCACCGACCGGTCTCAACGTAGATTTCCCGTAGTTCTATATATATGCAAATAGGAACTAGAGTTAATACATCACTATGGGATCGAGCGGCAGGCCAACGGCCGGAAGCTACGTCGATGATCAGATGTCGGGATTGTCCGCCTAACTCCAGGAACGCCCAAGTCAGGCAAAAGCCGCTGGGGTATCGTCTACTAGGCCGAGGGTTGTTGTCGGCGTACGAAAACCATTGAAGCACCTTTTTTATTTTTCTTAGACAAATGCTAAAGCCATCGGTGGAGCACCGCCGCACCGTCAACGCCATCTGTCACCATCTGTCACGTGCCTCACACCGAGGGTCAAGAATCGAGATACGTCGACGGTTGACATCGTTGGCCTAGAAGACACGATGGCCTGGGCTATGCCGACACAACCTAACTAGACGACCAGATGTAGGCCGACGGTCTTTCGAGATACGCCGATGGAAAAAGCCGCTTTGGGTGGATTTCCTCCGGTGGAAACACACGATGCGCGGCGGCGGAGCACCTTCCGAGGAGATTTCAACCCGGAGGTGCACTGCTGCACATGCCCCAGTCGCCGCCGCCACATATGTTGGACATGCCGCTGTCGCAGATGCCTCCACCACCACCACACCAGCTGGCGCCGTCGCCGCCACCGCACCCAGAATGGTCGTGGCCACAATCGAAGTTTATTGACCTCGTCGACGAGGAGAACAACCAGTAGGCCACCACCGATGTGGTGTAGTTTAATTTTAGATGCTTTTTGTTCAAGTTTTTTTATTTGAAGCTATTTTTATTTTTGGCATTTTATGGCTCCCTATGTAAATTATTTTGTATGAATGGAATTTTAAGAAAAAAATTCTTCTCCGTTGGGCGTACCCACAAACAGAGGAGGACAAACTGTCCGAAACACGTTTTAAATAGACAAAACGGACACATTTCGTGTCCTATTTAAGACAGCATCATTGGGATGCCCTTATAGACAGTAGGTTCTTTTCTTCATGAGATGGAGCATAGTTTTTCTTCTCTATTTTGAAGAGGGGTTGAGACCGCGTGTGTTTTGAGGGGATTTGACCTACCGCCGTTGGATGCAAACGGACGGAGTATAAACACCAACGTCCCTCTACAGTTTTTCATGATATATGTCAGACGATTTCGAGTTCTTTCCTATTCTTGAAGTGGGGTTGGGACCGCGTGTGTTTTGAGGGGATTTGACCTGCTGCCGTTGGATGCAAACGGACGGACTAAAAACACCAACGTCCCTCTGCATTTTTTCATGAGTATGTCAGACGATCTCGTGTTCTCCCCCCCCCCTCCTCCCGTTCACTGGCCGAGCAGACGCCTCCCTGCCGCCACCCCTCGTTCCAGCCTCCGGCAGACCCACTTCCCTCGCCGCCAACCAGATCTCGACCGTGTCGCCCTGGGACCGTGCCTCCGTGGCGCCTCCTCCCGTGCTTCTTTCGGCTGTGATCCGTCATCCAGCCACCGCTCCAAGTATGAAGTATCTACGCGGCACCCGGTGACCCCCGCCACCATGTCGTGCTATTTGTAGACCGTCCACAGGGAAGATAGCTCACGTCGGCCGGCGCGCGCGGCCAAATGAATTACTGCCGACGTGGATCCCATTCGCCAGTGCGGTTCCCGGCCGCCAGCATGGCTCTAGGCTGCTAGCGTGGCTCCTTCGGAGCTATCGTCGTCCACATCCCTGGAGCTCCAGACAAGCGGGCAGTGTCTCCCACGCGGTGGAGGGGCGCGGGCGCGGGCACGGGGCACGGGCGTGCTTTTTTTGCTTACAGTATCTGTTGGATTATTAGGCATAATTTTCACGATTAATTTCAGAATATAAATCATGACAACAACAGCTACAATCACGTGAACCTCTAACATACTAGATATATTGATCAACATGAACAATAGCAGACTATACACACTAACAGCCATAGTAAAACAACGGATTTCTTGACGGTGTACGTACTAATTGGTTGTCGATGTAGTCGTTGTTGGTGCAGTCGCCTGTAGAATAAGTCGGCGTTGAAGACGACGCGCACGAGGTCCGTCTAGACGACCGGAAAGACGCGCCGTGATGACGAACTTGAGAAGTCGTGCAGAGCGCTTACCAAAAACCTTATTCGCCCTCTCCGTACAGGATCACAAAGGCGAGTGGTTCCGGAGACCCGCTCTCCCGTCCGCCGGTGCACGCCGACAAGCGGGATGGAGTAGACCACGGTGGCGGCGCAAGCAGAGAGGATGGCAAAATCCTAGATTGGTTTTCGGTGTCGTGCGTTGTGGAAACCGCGTAGGCGTTTATATAGAGCAGCTCGGAAATCCCGTATAGGACACGAAGTGGACCAAGCCCACGTCGCGCACATTCAGGTCGGTTACAGATAGCCCATGATCCGGGAGCGATCCGAATCCGCTAACCGTTGATCCCGTATATGCACATATTTTCCTGAGCAGCAAAATAAAGCTCGGCTCGACGAGATTCCCGCAACTCCACGGCGCGCGTCGTGACGAGGCGAGCGTGTGTGCGAGCGGCGGCGTCGTCGTCGGAGGAGCGCACGTGTGCTCTCTTATTGTCACTCACTTACAAAGTGATGCAACACTTCACCTTATAAGGTGGTGCAACTCTTCTTCAATTTTCCATGTGGGACTAAACTTTAGCTCCCACAGCTCTTGCCACACACACATGTGAGCTGCCACCAACTTGGGCCAAATCACATATGGGCTTCCACATACATGGGCTTTGAAATTTATGGAAAATCTGAAATCACACATGGGTCTAATGATTTAGCCATTATTTCTAACAATCCCCTGAAAGGTTTCGCAGCATAGTAAATCAAAAAAATTCTACGAATGCGAACGGGAAAGCCAAGATCTAATCTAGGAGATACAATCAACGAGAGGGATAGATGAGATCTTCATACCCTTGAAAAAATCGCACAACGGAAACGTTCAACAGAACGTGGGTGATGTAGTCGAACTAGCCTTCTCCTCCTCGCGATCCGATCCGATCCAACGCCGTGAGTGGCGACGCCTCCGAGAGATGCACACGTACGGCACCGCGACGTCTCCTCCTTCCTCGGTCCAGCAAGTGGGATGGAGAGATATATTGGATCTATAGCACGACGACGTGGTGCAATGGTGGAGAGTTTCTGCGGCAGGGCTTCGCCTACGCGCAGTCGGGAGAGAGAGAGAGATCTGGAGGGCAGGAGGTAGGCGGCTAGGGTTGGAGGAGTGGGGGGAGGAGGGTGCGCCCCTTCCCTCTTTATATAGAGGGTTGGCCGGCCCCCTTGGCCCCTCCTCCAAGCCCTAGGGCGGCGGCCCCAAGGGTTGGAGTGGGGGGCAAGTCTTCCCCCCCTTCTAGAAGGTCCCCTAGGGTTTTGGCCGGCTGGGCCTATGGGGCCTTGTGCCTCTGGACCAATACGGCCAGGGCACTCCCTCATAGGCCCACGTACCCCTCCGACAACTGGGGCCATGTTGGTCCCACTCTGGAAGCTTCTAGAACCTTCCGATACAATACCGAACATTTCGAAACAATTCCGAAATCCAAAAACTGCTTTCCTTTATATGAATCTTATTCTCCGGATCATTCCAGAACCTCTCGTGATGTCCTGGATCTCATCCGAGACTCCGAACAAAAACTCATAAACCAATTATCCATTCTATCCTAGCGTCGAGACACGTTAAGTGTGTGACCCTACGGGTTCGAGAATATGCAGACATGATATTCTATCAATAATCAACAACGAGGTCTTGAAACCCATATTGACTCCCACATATTCATCGATGATCATATCGTATGAACCACGATCCCAGGATTCAATTAATCCCATATATATATTCCCTTCGTCACGCGATATTTTACTTGCCCGAGATTCGATCGTTGGTATCGGCATACCTAGTTCAATCTCGTTCACAGCAAGTACTTTACTCGTTCCGTAATCCGATATCACTTTGTGATTAACTCCTTAACCACGTGCTTGCAACCGGTGTTGATATCGATTACCGAGTGGGCCCGAAGTATATCTCTCCGACTCGGGAGGAACAAATCCCATCTCGATACATACAACCCAACAAGTACTTTCCGATCACCTGAGAGACACCTTTATGATCACCCTCTCATAGGATGACGTTTGATGACCTCAAAGATTTGTTCCGATACCAGGGAGTTGCATTATCTCATGGTCTGAGGAATACAATATTTGACATAAGAGAAAGCTTCGCAAAGATGAACATGATGACACGATCTAATTGCTCTGCTTGATTTGGGTCTGTCCATCATATCATTCTCCCAATGACATGATCTCATCATTAATCGACAACTCATGTCTAGGCTTAGGAAACCTTAACCATCATTAATCAATGATCTAGTCCATAGAGGCGTACTAGGAACACGGTGTTGTTCATAAACCACACAAGTATCAAAGTTTACGCTTAATACAATTCTAGCATGGAATATAAACTTTATCATGAACAAGAATTATAATAATAACAACTTATTATTGCCTCTAGGGCATAATTCCAACAGTCTCCCACTTGCACTAGAGTCAATAATCTAGTTTACATCTGGCAACAATCTAACACTCATGACAGTAAGGTGTTGATCATGTTTTGCTCGTGGAAGTGGTTTAGTCAACGGATCTGCGACATTCAGATCCGTATGTACTTTGTTAATCTTCAGATCTCCATCTGATATATAATCTCGAATTATATGAAACTTGCGGTTGATGTGCTTGGTATTTGGATGATATCTTGGTTCCTTAGCCAGTGCTATGGCGCCAGTGTTGTCACACAATATATCCAGTGGGTCCAAGGAACTTGGAACCACAAAAAGCTCAGTGATGAAGTTCCTGATCCAAACTCCTTCACTTGACGCTTCTATAACATCCATGTATTCCGCTTCTACTGTAGATCCCGCGATCACGCTTTGCTTGCAGCTTCTCCAACTCACAGCTCCTCCATTCAAAATATAAACGTATCCTGTCTGAGATTTAGAATCATCCTTGTCGGTGTTGAAACTAGCGTCGACGTAACCTTTTACGACGAGCTGCTCATCACCTCCATAGACCAAGAACATTTCTTTAGTCCTATTTAAATACTTTAGGATGTTCTTTACGGTTGTCCAGTGTTCCACTCCTGGATCACTTTGGTATCTGCTCGTCAAACTAAGAGCATTGGACACATCTGGTCTAGTAAACAGCATGGCATACATGATAGAACCTATGGCCGAGGCATATGACACTTTGCTCATAGTTTCTCTATTGTTTACCATAGACGGACACTGAGCCTTGCTCAATATCTTACCTGACAACATGGGAACTGAACCTTTCTTTGCCTTATCCATTCTGAACCTTTTCAAAACTTTGTCTAGGTATGTACTTTGGCTTAAAGCTATTAGGCGTCTTTGTCTATCTCTATAGATTTTGATGCCTAATATATAAGCAGCTTCTCCTAGGTCTTTCATTGAAAAACATTTGTTCAAATAACTCTTCACATCGTTAAGCATATCAATGTCATTTCCAATAATCAATATGTCATCCACATATAGTACCAAAAATTTCACTGAGCTCCCACTCACTTTCTTGTAGATACAAGCTTCGTACAAATTTGGAACAAATCCAAAGCTCTTGATCACTTGATCAAAACGAAGGTTCCAACTCCGAGATGCTTGCTTCAGTCCATAAATGGAACGCTGAAGTTTTCACACCTTATCAGCATCCTTAGGATCGACAAAACCTTCGGGCTGCATCATATACAACTCTTCATCAATGTTGCTATTGAGGAACGCAGTCTTGACATCCATCTGCCATCTTTCATAATCATGAAATGCATCAATTGCTAATAAAATCCGAATGGACTTAAACATCGCTACGGGAGAGAAAGTCTCATCGTAGTCAACACCTTGAACTTGTCGAAAACCTTTTGCGACAAGCCGAGCTTTATAGACAGTAACATTACCATCCGTGTCCGTTTTCCTTTTGAAGATCCATTTGCACTCAACGGCCTTACGGTCGCTAGGAGGCTCCATTAAAGTCCATATTCTGCTCATGGATCCCAATTCGGATTTCATGGCCTCTAGCCATTTCTCAGAGTCTGGGATCACCATTGCTTCCTCATAGTTCGCAGGTTCACTGTTGTCTACTAACAATACAGTTAAGACAGGGTTGTCGTACCACTCAGGAGGGGCACATGACCTTGTCGACCTGCGACGTTCAGTAGTAGCATCGTCCGAAGCTTCATGATCCTCGTCATTAGCTTCCTCTATTGTTGGTGCAGACGGCACTAGAACAATTTCAGGTGTTGCGCTACTCTCCAACTCAAGAGAAGGTTCAATAACCTCGTCTAGCTCTACCTTCCTCCCACTCACTTCTTTCGAGAGAAACTCCTTCTCAAGAAAGGATACGTTCTTTGCAACAAACACTTTGCCTTCGGATCTGTGGTAGAAGGTATACCCAATCGTTTCCTTAGGGTATCCTATGAAGACGCATTTCTCCGCTTTGGGTTCGAGCTTGTCCTACATCAACTTCTTGACATAAGCTTCGCATCCCCAAACTTTAAGAAACGACAACTTAGGTTTAGCACCAAACCATAGTTCATACGGTGTCGTCTCAACGGATTTAGATGGTGCCCTATTTAAAGTGAATGCAGCGGTTTCTAATGCATAACCCTAAAATGATAACGGCAAATCTGTAAGAGACATCATCGATCGCACCATATCTAATAGAGTTCGATTCCGGCGTTCAGACACACCATTGCGCTGTGGTGTTCCGGGTGGCGTGAGTTGCAAAACGATTCCGCTTGCTTTAAGATGCGTGAGAAAATCATAACTCAAATATTCACCTCCACGATCGGATCGTAGAAATTTAATTTTCCTGTTACGATGGTTTTCCACTTCGTTCTGAAATTCTTTGAACTTTTCAAACGTTCCAGATTTATGTTTCATTAAATAGATATACCCTTATCTACTTAAGTCATCAGTAAAAGTGAGAAAATAGTGATATCCACCGCGCGTCGAAACACTCATTGGTCCGCATACATCGGTATGTATGATTTCCAACAAGTCCGTTGCTCGCTCCATCATTCCGGAGAACGGGGTTTTGATCATCTTGCCCATGAGACGCGGCTCGCACGTGTCAAATGATTCAAAATTAAGAGACTCCAAAAGTCCATCAGAATGGAGTTTCTTCATGCGTTTTACACCAATATGACCTAGACGGCAGTGCCACAAATAAGTTGAATTATCACTATCTACTTTGCATCTCTTAGCCTCAATGTTATGGATGTGTGTTTCATTGCTTTCGAGATTCAGAAGAAATAAACCATTCAAAGCAGGTGCATGACCATAAAAGATGTTATTCATATAAATAGAACAACCATTATTCTCCGATTTAAATGAATAACCGTCTTGCAATAAACATGATCCAGATATAATGTTCATGCTCAACGCAGACACATAATAACATTTATTAAGGTTTAAAACTAATCCCGAAGGTAAAATTAAGGAGAGCGTGCCGACGGCCATCACATCAACTCTTGATCCGTTGCCAACGCGCATCGTCACCTCATCCCTTGCTAGCCGTCGTCTATTCCGTAGCTCCTGTTTCGAGTTACAAATAGTAGCAACTGAACCAATATCAAATACCCAGACACTACAATGAGCGCTAGTAAGGTAAACATCAATAACATGTATATCAAATATACCTTTAATGGTGCCAGCCTTCTTGTCCGCTAAGTACTTCGGACAGTTGTGCTTGTAATGACCCTTGTCCTTGCAATAGAAGCACTCAGTGTCCGGCTTAGGTTCAGACTTGAGCTTCTTCTCAGCAGGGGCAACGCGCTTGCCGCTGCCTTTCTTGAAGGACTTCTTTGCACCCTTACCTTTATTAAAGCTAGGGGGCTTGTTGACCATCAATACATGATTATCTTTCTTGATATCCACCTCCGCAGCTTTCAGCTTAGCGAAGAGCTCAGTGATCGTATCAATGGAACCAATCTGATTGTGAGTAACTTCAAAACCTTTGTAGCTAGGAGGGAGTGATTGTAGAACTCTGTCAATCTTGAGCTCTTCTGGAATCTTGCAGTCCAGTTGCTCAAGACGTTGAGTGTAGCCCGACATCTTAATGGCGTGCTCACTAACGGAACTCCCTTCCTCCATCTTGTAGTTAAAGAATTTCTCAGAGATCTCATATCTCTCAGAACGGGCCTGAGTCTGAAACATGGTTTTCAGTTCCTCAAGAATCTCATAGGAACCGGCGAACTCCTCAAAACGATTTTGAAGGTCCGATTCCATAGCAAACAACATGGTGATCTTAATCACACCATAATCATCTTTGCGCGACTGATAAACAGCTTTTTCATCAGCCGGCGCATCTATAGCAGGGGCGTCACCTAGCGCTTTCTCGAGGACATAGTCCTTTTGTCCGCCAGCGAGAATGATTCTTAGATTGCGGAACCAGTTGGTGAAGTTAGACCCATTGTTCTTTAGCTTTTCTTTCTCAGCAAAAATGTTGAAGTTGAAGTTGGACTTAGCCATTTGATCTACAAAATTTGCAAGTACAATTTAGACTATGTTCATGATAATTAGTTCAACTTAATCAAATTACTAGATGAACTCCCACTAAATTCAACATCCCTCAAGTTGTTTAGTGAACATGATCCAAATTCACCACACCTAATCCGATCTTCACGAGAAGAGACGTGGTTTCAATGGTGGACAACAAAGTGTCGATCATATCATTCATATGACTCATGCTTAACCTTTCGGTTCGTGTGTTCCGAGGCCATGTCTGTACATGCTAGGCTCGTCAAGTCAAACCCAAGTATTTCCGCCTGTGCAAAACTGGCTTGCACCCGTTGTATGTGAACGTAGAGTTTATAGCACCCGATCATCACGTGGTGCTTGAACACGACGAACTTTCGCAACGGTGCATACATGGGGAGAACACAATTTTATCTTGATCTTTAAGTGAGGAATCATCTTATAATGCTACCGGTCGCGATCTAAGCATAATAAGATACATAAAAGGATAAACATCACATGCATATAATTTTTTGTGACATGGTATAGCCAATCTCCGCGCAATGATCTCCATCTTGTGCGTGCCAACATGATCTCCATCACTCCACCATGATTGCCTCCACCACGAATAGCAACTACAACTATTGCTAACTACTTAGCGATAAAGTAAAGCTATTACATGGCGTATAAGAAGTTGACACATAGGTCATACACAATTATAAAGACAACCATATGGCTCCTGCCGGTTGTGTACTCATAGACATGCAAGTCGTGAAATATTACAAAACATGATCATTGCATACAACATACATATCATATTTTGGGCCATACCATATCACAAAAACACTCCCTGCAAAAACAAGTTGGGCGCCTCTACTTTGTTGTTGCATGTTTTACGTATCTTATGGGAGTAACAAGCTAAGAACGATTCTTACCTACGAAAATCCACAACTGTGATATTATGGTTGCCAACATCCGGTGTAAATCCCATGACAACTATAGTGAGAGAAACTGGCATCCACCAGCCGCATGTGTGGAACAAGCCACACGTCAAGTGCGGAGCTGGTCTCGCGAACGAGGTCGCGTAAAGTTGGCCTGGACCGCTTCGATCTCACTATCCCGCGTCATAAGAAGTACACAACAAGAGGCTTGCAACAGAAAACATTAACGCCCGCAACAAGCATGTTGCGTTCTACTCGTGAAACACATCTACGCATAGATCTAGCTCTGATACCACTGAAGGGTTTCGCAGCATAGTAAATCAAAAAAATTCTACGGATGCGAACGGGAAAGCCAAGATCTAATCTAGGAGATGCAATCAACGAGAGGGATAGATGAGATCTTCATACCCTTGAAGAAATCGCACAGCGGAAACGTTCAACAGAACGTGGGTGATGTAGTCGAACTAGCCTTCTCCTCCTCGCGATCCGATCCGATCCAACGCCGCAAGTGGCGACGCCTCCGAGAGATGCACACGTACGGCACCGCGACGTATCCTCCTTCCTCGGTCCAGCAAGTGGGGTGGAGAGATAGATTGGATCTACAGCACGATGGCGTGGTGCAATGGTGGAGAGTTTCTGTGGCAGGGCTTCGCCTACGCGCAGTCGGGAGAGAGAGAGATCTGGAGGGCAGCAGGTAGGCGGCTAGGGTTGGAGGAGTGGGGGAAGGAGGGTGCGCCCCTTCCCTCTTTATATAGAGGGTTGGCCGGCCCCCTTGGCCCCTCCTCCAAGCCCTAGGGCGGTGGCCCCAAGGGTTGGAGTGGGGGGCAAGTCTTCCCCCCTTCTAGAAGGTCCCCTAGGGTTTCCCCTAGGGTTTTGGCCGGCTGGGCCTATGGGGCCTTGTGCCCCTGGCCCAATGCGGCCAGGGCACTCCCTCATAGGCCCACGTACCCCTCCGACAAGTGGGGCCATGTTGGTCCCACTCCGGAAGCTTCTAGAACCTTCCGGTACAATACCGAACATTCCGAAACAATTCCGAAATCCAAAAATTGCTTTCCTTTATATGAATCTTATTCTCCGGACCATTCTGGAACCTCTCGTGATGTCCTGGATCTCATCCGAGACTCAGAACAAAAACTCATAAACCAATTATCCATTCTATCCTAGCGTCGAGACACGTTAAGTGTGTGACCCTACGGGTTCGAGAATATGCAGACATGATCTTCTATAAATAATCAACAACGGGGTCTGGAAACCCATATTGACTCCCACATATTCATCGATGATCATATCGGATGAACCACGATGCCAGGATTCAATTAATCCCATATATATATTCCCTTCGTCACGCGATATTTTACTTGCCCGAGATTCGATCGTTGGTATCGGCATACCTAGTTCAATCTCGTTCACAGCAAGTACTTTACTCGTTCCGTAATCCGATATCACTTTGTGATTAACTCCTTAACCACGTGCTTGCAACCGGTGTTGATATCGATTACCGAGTGGGCCCGAAGTATATCTCTCCGACTCGGGAGGGACAAATCCCATCTCGATACATACAACCCAACAAGTACTTTCCGATCACCTGAGAGACACCTTTATGATCACCCTCTCATAGGATGACGTTTGATGACCTCAAAGCTTTGTTCCGATACCAGGGAGTTGCATTATCTCATGGTCTAAGGAATACAATATTTGACATAAGAAAAAGCTTTGCAAAGATGAACACAATGACACGATCTAATTGCTCTGCTTGATTTGGGTCTGTCCATCATATCATTGTCCTAATGACATGATCTCATTATTAATTGACAACTCATGTCTATGGTTAGGAAACCTTAACCATCATCAATCAATGAGCTAGTCCATAGAGGCGTACTAGGGACACGGTGTTGTTCATAAACCACACAAGTATCAAAGTTTCTGCTTAATACAATTCTAGCATGGAATATAAACTTTATCATGAACAAGAATTATAATAATAACATCTTTATTATTGCCTCTAGGACATAATTCCAACATCCCCCACCAGATCTCAAATGCCCATTTGAAGATTTGCCAATCATCGCTACTTGTTTATATACTAGTGTTTCAACAGAGACTGTTAAGTTGAACTTCCGCCTAGAATCTTGAACTACGTCTATCAACAACTTGAACAATGGACGAACCTTGAATTGCAAGTTTGGTGCCAATAGATTTCACTCAAAATCATAACTAGTACCTGGCTGCCAGTAGCCTACCCCGCGGGTTGGAGCATGACATGGTTATACCCCGCGGGTGCATGACCTCAGCATACCTAGTCCAGCCCAAGGAAGGCCCACGGCAAAAGTACGTTGGCCCATGAAGACTTTCGGGTGGCCCAGGCCCATGGTGCCTTCGGATCCTTGGAGAGCAAGACTAGAGTAGATAGGAAATTCAAAGGGGTAAAACCCTAGAACCTGTAACCGACTAGGACTATGCCCGGGACCTGCCTAAGTCTATATAAAGGCCAGGAGGGCACGACCTAGATCTCTCGACTCATACTTTCGCATACACATCTCCACGCCAGATTGCATCTGCGCACCCCTGTAACCTTCGGTTCCGCCGTAATCAAGAGCATACAAGCAGGAGTAGGGTTTTCCCTCTGGGGGCCTGAACCTGGGTAAACTTTGTGTCCCCGTGTTGCTTGTTTGCTAACCGTTCCACGATCTCCAGCATCCCCATCTTCTCCAAAACCCAAGTCCATAACAATGGGCATTGATGAGATCATACCTCGTCAATTGGCGCCGTCTGTGGGAAGTGGGGGCGCTGATTGTGCGATCGTGACGGTCCCAACCCGATCGATCTACAACTCTGCAGCAACGGAGAGCCATCTCCTCTTCGGTGCTTTCGATTTCACCGCCCACTCGCCGGCCACCATGAAGGACTTCGAGCCCGTAGGCGACGGACTCGAAATCTTGTTCGGGAGCTTCTGCTTCCAGGTATGGCAAACTGGCACCCTCCGCCTCCCTGAGCGGGTGCCCCTACCATCAATCAGGCCCGCTTCATGGGCCCCGCACTCCGTGCTACGCACAACATCATCAGCAGATGATTCCTATGACAGCAGCAGCTGCAACTCCGATCTGTGCGATCCGCCATCGGATGCAGGGACCTACGGTTCCGGATCTGAAAGCTGCGGCAGCAGCAGGCCAATCTACGAGCGCTACCAATGCGCCGCAGTCATCCAAAGCGACGTGGATCAACAAACACCCAACCCGTCGCCTAACCCGCCAGAACGAAATGGTGGGAACAGAAGAAGCCAATCTCCCCCACCCGAAGGGGAAAACAACGGCGGCCACGTCATCCGCCTTAGCAAAGAAGGATGACCCAGGTCCGCGAAGCTGTGGCATGCAACATAGTACTGCCTGCAGACGCCTCGCGGGATATGCTGATGGCCTACCACCTGCTCCTAATCGAGGAGCACAAGAAGCAGGTCAAGATGCAGGAGGTGCTTGACAAACGCAAGCAAGCAGCCTCAGAGTCCAGCGCGCGACGAGCCGCGCTCTCCGCCATGGGTATCAGGTCCAGCTCGAATGCCAACCCAGGCAACAAGCACCGCTCTCGGATGGAGAACATGGATCCCAAGGAGCGCCGCGAGTTGACGCGAACTCTCCACACATCCTTCATGGAGATGGACGCCGACGGCAACGTCATCTCGAAAACGCCGCAGGCTGCGATCATGGCAGCCACTGCGTACCTCGCGGCCCACCCACCTCCCGAGGGGGACCCGAAGAGGGCCATGCACAAGTCCGCACTCACCGGACTCGGACTCGTCAGAGCCGCGCTCCACCAGGAAGCTCCCAAGGAGCCGAAGAAGAAATCTCCAGTCAGGTTCGACCGCAGCCCCACCCCTTCATCCGAAGAGGAGGAACATGACCTTCCCCGAAGGAAGAAGAGTTCGCGACGCCGCGACCGCGACTACGACGCCAGAGATGCGCTCACACAGCGCAAAATCGACAAAGCGCGAGCTAAGCGCGCATGCTCGTCTGAATCCGAGATGGACGAAGATGAAGGAGAACTCTGCGGAGCTCGATGCTTTAGCAGATCCGTCCGACGGACACGGATGCCGTGAAATTTCAAGCTTCCTTCGGATACTCCGAAGTTCGACGGCACTCAAGACCCAAAAGCTTGGCTCAGCGATCACTTATCATCCGTCAAACTGCACGGTGGAAACAAGGAGACCGCCATGCAATGCCTTCAGCTGTAGCTGATAGGTGCAACCCGTATCTAGCTCAGCAGCCTATCCTCAGGGTTCATCCGAAGCTGGGATGAGCTAGCTTATAGTTTCATCCGAAACTTCAAGGGTACTAGCAAAAGGCCCGCCTCAATCGAAGAATTGCAAGCCTGCACTCAGCGAACGGGTGAATCCATTCGCTCGTACATCCTACGCTGGTCCAACACAAAGAACTCCACAGCCCACATCTCCGAAGAGAGGGCCATCGACGCCTTCAGGGACGGCGTCAAGCGCCAAGACTTCAAGGAGGAGCTTGGGCGCGTCAAACCCAAAACGCTCGATCACCTCATGGACATCGCCAACAGGTGGGCTGACGGAGAAGACTCCATTCACCGAGCACAATCGGAAGAAGAAGACGACTATGGTCGACGGCGAGAGCGCTGTAGCAAGAGAAGATCGCGCGTCTATGACGATCGCGACGGACCCGACATGGTCGCGGCTGGCTACGCCGATCGCCGCAACGACGCCAACCGCAACAGCGGAGGATACCGTGGAGGAAACTTCCGCGATGGAGGGCGCCTAGCGCAGTCGTGGCAACGCCGCGACCGCGATAACGGACCCTCAGCATACGAAAAGCTTTCGGGTCCATGCACCATCCACTTCTACATCGACAAGCAGGATGGCAAAAAGAAAGCGAGCCACATGCTCAAGGACTCCGCGAGTTCCAGAAGCTCAGCGAAAGCATGGTGCAGATGAGACAGCAAGCTCCAATCCCTGCGTTCGGAAACGCACCCGCACCAGGTGAGATAGCGCATGGAGCTCCTCCACCACCACCTGTAGGAGGCCCGAACCAACCGGTCGCACCAACACAGAACAACGCTGGAAACGGGTATCCCCCGCCGAAAGGAGCACTGATGATCCAGAAGGGGCGCCCTACGAATAGGGTGCAGAAGAAAATCACCCGACAGATCAACCTGGCCGTGGCAACTCCACCCGCCATCCCTCAGTACCTCAGCGGATCGGAGTCCTGCATCACGTTCACTCGTTCGGATCACCCTTGCCATATCCCTCTCCCAGGTCATGCTGCCCTGGTGCTGGAGGCGCAGATTGGAGGTTTCGAGATGATTCGCGTCTTCATGGACGGCGGCAGCGGCATCAACCTGATGTTCGCAAGCACACTAGCAGCAATGCGGATCCCACAGTGCAGCCTGGAACAATCAGACACAACGTTCCATGGCATTTGTTCCAGGAAAGGGCATATTTCCCCTGGGCAAGATATGGCTCGACGTCATCCTCGGCAAGCCGGACAACTTCCGACTGGAACGGATCGAATTCGAAGTGGTGGACTGGCCATCACAGTACCACGCCATCCTCGGGCGTGTAGCATTTGCAAGGTTCCTGGCTGTCCCACATTATGCATACCTGCTACTCAAGATGCCAGGACCGAAGTGCGATCCAACGCCGCAAGTGGCGACGCCTCCGAGAGATGCACACGTACGACACCGCGACGTATCCTCCTTCCTCGGTCCAGCAAGTGGGGTGGAGAGATAGATTGGATCTACATCACGATGGCGTGGTGCAATGGTGGAGAGTTTCTGTGGCAGGGCTTCGCCTACGCGCAGTCGGGAGAGAGAGAGATCTGGAGGGCAGCAGGTAGGCGGCTAGGGTTGGAGGAGTGGGGGAAGGAGGGTGCGCCCCTTCCCTCTTTATATAGAGGGTTGGCCGGCCCCCTTGGCCCCTCCTCCAAGCCCTAGGGCGGTGGCCCCAAGGGTTGGAGTGGGGGGCAAGTCTTCCCCCCCTTCTAGAAGGTCCCCTAGGGTTTCCCCTAGGGTTTTGGCCGGTTGGGCCTATGGGGCCTTGTGCCCCTGGCCCAATGCGGCCAGGGCACTCCCTCATAGGCCCACGTACCCCTCCGACAAGTGGGGCCATGTTGGTCCCACTCCGGAAGCTTCTAGAACCTTCCGGTACAATACCGAACATTCCGAAACAATTCCGAAATCCAAAAATTGCTTTCCTTTATATGAATCTTATTCTCCGGACCATTCCGGAACCTCTCGTGATGTCCTGGATCTCATCCGAGACTCAGAACAAAAACTCATAAACCAATTATCCATTCTATCCTAGCGTCGAGACACGTTAAGTGTGTGACCCTACGGGTTCGAGAATATGCAGACATGATCTTCTATAAATAATCAACAGCGGGGTCTGGAAACCCATATTGACTCCCACATATTCATCGATGATCATATCGGATGAACCACGATGCCAGGATTCAATTAATCCCATATATATATTCCCTTCGTCACGCGATATTTTACTTGCCCGAGATTCGATCGTTGGTATCGGCATACCTAGTTCAATCTCGTTCACAGCAAGTACTTTACTCGTTCCGTAATCCGATATCACTTTGTGATTAACTCCTTAACCACGTGCTTGCAACCGGTGTTGATATCGATTACCGAGTGGGCCCGAAGTATATCTCTCCGACTCGGGAGGGACAAATCCCATCTCGATACATACAACCCAGCAAGTACTTTCCGATCACCTGAGAGACACCTTTATGATCACCCTCTCATAGGATGACGTTTGATGACCTCAAAGCTTTGTTCCGATACCAGGGAGTTGCATTATCTCATGGTCTAAGGAATACAATATTTGACATAAGAAAAAGCTTTGCAAAGATGAACACAATGACACGATCTAATTGCTCTGCTTGATTTGGGTCTGTCCATCATATCATTGTCCTAATGACATGATCTCATTATTAATTGACAACTCATGTCTATGGTTAGGAAACCTTAACCATCATCAATCAATGAGCTAGTCCATAGAGGCGTACTAGGGACACGGTGTTGTTCATAAACCACACAAGTATCAAAGTTTCTGCTTAATACAATTCTAGCATGGAATATAAACTTTATCATGAACAAGAATTATAATAATAACATCTTTATTATTGCCTCTAGGACATAATTCCAACATCCCCCACCAGATCTCAAATGCCCATTTGAAGATTTGCCAATCATCGCTACTTGTTTATATACTAGTGTTTCAACAGAGACTGTTAAGTTGAACTTCCGCCTAGAATCTTGAACTACGTCTATCAACAACTTGAACAATGGACGAACCTTGAATTGCAAGTTTGGTGCCAATAGATTTCACTCAAAATCATAACTAGTACCTGGCTGCCAGTAGCCTACCCCGCGGGTTGGAGCATGACATGGTTATACCCCGCGGGTGCATGACCTCAGCATACCTAGTCCAGCCCAAGGAAGGCCCACGGCAAAAGTACGTTGGCCCATGAAGACTTTCGGGTGGCCCAGGCCCATGGTGCCTTCGGATCCTTGGAGAGCAAGACTAGAGTAGATAGGAAATTCAAAGGGGTAAAACCCTAGAACCTGTAACCGACTAGGACTATGCCCGGGACCTGCCTAAGTCTATATAAAGGCCAGGAGGGCACGACCTAGATCTCTCGACTCATACTTTCGCATACACATATCCACGCCAGATTGCATCTGCGCACCCCTGTAACCTTCGGTTCCGCCGTAATCAAGAGCATACAAGCAGGAGTAGGGTTTTCCCTCTGGGGGCCTGAACCTAGGTAAACTTTGTGTCCCCGTGTTGCTTGTTTGCTAACCGTTCCACGATCTCCAGCATCCCCATCTTCTCCAAAACCCAAGTCCATAACAATGGGCATTGATGAGATCATACCTCGTCAATTGGCGCCGTCTGTGGGAAGTGGGGGCGCTGATTGTGCGATCGTGACGGTCCCAACCCGATCGATCTACAACTCTGCAGCAACGGAGAGCCATCTCCTCTTCGGTGCTTTCGACTTCACCGCCCACTCGCCGGCCACCATGAAGGACTTCGAGCCCGTAGGCGACAGACTCGAAATCTTGTTCGGGAGCTTCTGCTTCCAGGTGTGGCAAACTGGCACCCTCCGCCTCCCTGAGCGGGTGCCCCTACCATCAATCAGGCTCGCTTCATGGGCCCCGCACTCCGTGCTACGCACAACATCATCAGCAGATGATTCCTATGACAGCAGCAGCTGCAACTCCGATCTGTGCGATCCGCCATCGGATGCAGGGACCTACGGTTCCGGATCTGAAAGCTGCGGCAGCAGCAGGCCAATCTACGAGCGCTACCAATGCGCCACAGTCATCCAAAGCGACGTGGATCAACAAACACCCAACCCGTCGCCTAACCCGCCAGAACGAAATGGTGGGAACAGAAGAAGCCAATCTCCCCCACCCGAAGGGGAAAACAACGGCGGCCACGTCATCCGCCTTAGCAAAGAAGGATGACCCAGGTCCGCGAAGCTGTGGCATGCAACATAGTACTGCCTGCAGACGCCTCGCGGGATATGCTGATGGCCTACCACCTGCTCCTAATCGAGGAGCACAAGAAGCAGGTCAAGATGCAGGAGGTGCTTGACAAACGCAAGCAAGCAGCCTCAGAGTCCAGCGCGCGACGAGCCGCGCTCTCCGCCATGGGTATCAGCTCCAGCTCGAACGCCAACCCAGGCAACAAGCACCGCTCTCGGATGGAGAACATGGATCCCAAGGAGCGCCGCGAGTTGACGCGAACTCTCCACACATCCTTCATGGAGATGGACGCCGACGGCAACGTCATCCCGAAAACGCCGCAGGCTGCGATCATGGCAGCCACTGCGTACCTCGCGGCCCACCCACCTCCCGAGGGGGACCCGAAGAGGGCCATGCACAAGTCCGCACTCACCGGACTCGGACTCGTCGGAGCCGCGCTCCACCAGGAAGCTCCCAAGGAGCCGAAGAAGAAATCTCCAGTCAGGTTCGACCGCAGCCCCACCCCTTCATCCGAAGAGGAGGAACATGACCTTCCCCAAAGGAAGAAGAGTTCGCGACGCCGCGACCGCGACTACGACGCCAGAGATGCGCTCACACAACGCAAAATCGACAAAGCGCGAGCTAAGCGCGCATGCTCGTCTGAATCCGAGATGGACGAAGATGAAGGAGAACTCTGCGGAGCTCGATGCTTTAGCAGATCCGTCCGACGGACACGGATTCCGTGAAATTTCAAGCTTCCTTCGGATACTCCGAAGTTCGACGGCACTCAAGACCCAAAAGCTTGGCTCAGCGATCACTTATCATCCGTCAAACTGCACGGTGGAAACAAGGAGACCGCCATGCAATGCCTTCAGCTGTAGCTGACAGGTGCAACCCGTATCTAGCTCAGCAGCCTATCCTCAGGGTTCATCCGAAGCTGGGATGAGCTAGCTTATAGTTTCATCCGAAACTTCAAGGGTACTAGCAAAAGGCCCGCCTCAATCGAAGAATTGCAAGCCTGCACTCAGCGAACGGGTGAATCCATTCGCTCGTACATCCTACGCTGGTCCAACACAAAGAACTCCGCAGCCCACATCTCCGAAGAGAGGGCCATCGACGCCTTCAGGGACGGCGTCAAGCGCCAAGACTTCAAGGAGGAGCTTGGGCGCGTCAAACCCAAAACGCTCGATCACCTCATGGACATCGCCAACAGGTGGGCTGACGGAGAAGACTCCATTCACCGAGCACAATCGGAAGAAGAAGACGACTATGGTCGACGGCGAGAGCGCTGTAGCAAGAGAAGATCGCGCGTCTATGACGATCGCGATGGACCCGACATGGTCGCGGCTGGCTACGCCGATCGCCGCAACGAGCCAACCGCAACAGCGGAGGATACCGTGGAGGAAACTTCCGCGATGGAGGGCGCCTAGCGCAGTCGTGGCAACGCCGCGACCGCGATAACGGACCCTCAGCATACGAAAAGCTTTCGGGTCCATGCACCATCCACTTCTACATCGACAAGCAGGATGGCAAAAAGAAAGCGAGCCACATGCTCAAGGACTCCGCGAGTTCCAGAAGCTCAGCGAAAGCATGGTGCAGATGAGACAGCAAGCTCCAATCCCTGCGTTCGGAAACGCACCCGCACCAGGTGAGATAGCGCATGGAGCTCCTCCACCACCACCTGTAGGAGGCCCGAACCAACCGGTCGCACCAGCACAGAACAACGCTGGAAACGGGTATCCCCCGCCGAAAGGAGCACTGATGATCCAGAAGGGGCGCCCTACGAATAGGGTGCAGAAGAAAATCACCCGACAGATCAACCTGGCCGTGGCAACTCCACCCGCCATCCCTGAGTACCTCAGCGGATCGGAGTCCTGCATCACGTTCACTCGTTCGGATCACCCTTGCCATATCCCTCTCCCAGGTCATGCTGCCCTGGTGCTGGAGGCGCAGATCGGAGGTTTCGAGATGATTCGCGTCTTCATGGACGGCGGCAGCGGCATCAACCTGATGTTCGCAAGCACACTAGCAGCAATGCGGATCCCACAGTGCAGCCTGGAACAATCAGACACAACGTTCCATGGCATTTGTTCCAGGGAAGGGCATATTTCCCCTGGGCAAGATATGGCTCGACGTCATCCTCGGCAAGCCGGACAACTTCCGACTGGAACGGATCGAATTCGAAGTGGTGGACTGGCCATCACAGTACCACGCCATCCTCGGGCGTGTAGCATTTGCAAGGTTCCTGGCTGTCCCACATTATGCATACCTGCTACTCAAGATGCCAGGACCGAAGGGCGTCATCACAGTCCATGGGAGCTTCACCCGATCGGACCAATGCGACAGAGATTTCAACAGAATCTCCCAATCATTCGGTATGCAGGAGGAGCTCCTTAGGCTCCTCGAGGTGACGGACAATGGGGCACCCCCAGTCGCACGACAAAACGCACCTGACATGTCTTTCGACTCCACGTTAACACAAAGAAGGTGCAGGTCCACCCGACGGATGCCTCTAAGACGGCGCTGATCGCCAACGACCTCAGCCCCGCATAGGAAGGCGCGCTCGTCGAATTCCTCCGTGAGCACTGGGAAATCTTCGCCTGGTGTCCTGCGGACATGCCAGGAGTTCCCAGGGAATTCGCCGAGCACGCACTCAACGTCTTTCCAGACACCAAGCCCGTCAAACAGTCCATCCGAAGACCGTCCGAGCCACGAGCCGAAGCTATCGGCAAGGAAATCAACAGACTACTCGCTGCAGACTTCATCAGGGAAATCAAAGAAAGCGAGTGGCTTGCAAACACAGTCATGGTCCCAAAGAAGGACACGGACATCCTGCGGATGTGCGTGGATTTCACGTCGCTAAACAAGCACTGCCCAAAGGACCACTTTCCCCTTCCTCGGATCGACCAGATCATCGATTTGACTGCAGGTTGCGAGAAACTCTCCCTGGTCTCTTCATGAGTTTACTAGAGATCACCTAAGTCTCATAGACCGCGACGTTTACAGTCGAGCTCATATAGGTGTGTTCTTTCAAGAATGCCCTGTAGGACGACATATTTTCTAGTTAAAGCCAACATAAACACATTAAGGCATGTTGCCAACCTGCCTTACAGATTATGAGAGTTATGCATCTTCACATAGAGAGGGTTACAAAATACTCTCCTCAGTCCACCCACTAGCTTGTTCTTCCCAGGTCCTAATTCACGGGATCTCCGATCACATAGGTTGGGTTACCACTAGGTGTGACATCCATGGGTCTCAACCCCATCCCCCTCGATGCACTTTCTATCACATTTCGTGATAGTCCCTTTGTAAAGGGATCTGCCAGGTTTTTGTCTGTTTGAATATACGTAACAGTTATTACTCGGGAGTTTCTCAATTTTCTGACAGACTTCAAACGTCTCTTCATGTGTCTTGATGACTTCGCGTTATCCTTAGAATTGTTCACTTTGACAATAACAGTTTGGTTGTCACAATTCAAAAGGATTGCCGTCACAGGTTTCTCAACCACAGGCAAGTCCATCAAGAGCTCACGCAGCCATTCTGAATCAACAGTGGCTGTGTCTAAAGCAGTAAGCTCTGCTTCCATAGTTGACCTCGTCAATATGGTCTGTCTACGGGATCTCCATGACACTGCACCACCTCCAAGGGTAAACACATACCTGCTCGTGGCGTAGAGTTCATCAACGTCAGAGATCCAGTTCGAATCACTATATCCTTCAAGCATAGTAGGGTGCCCTGAATAGTGAATCCCATAGCTCATTGTACCACATAGATAGCGCATGACCCTTTCAAGTGCATGCCAATGATCAATACCCGGGTTAGACATGAACCTACTCAACTTGCTCACAGCAAAAGAGATATCAGGTCTTGTAGCGCTTGCTAAGTACATGAGAGAACCAACAACTTGTGAATATTTCAGCTGATCTGTTGGTTCCTTCTTATTCTTCCGTAATGTCAAACTGGGATCATAAGGTGTTGGAGAAGTCTTGCCATCAGCAAAGCCAAATCGGCTCAAGACCTTCTCAACATAATGAGATTGCGTTAAAGTAATCCCATTCTCGTTCTTAATAAGCTTGATGTTCAGAATCACATCAGCCTCTCCCAGATATTTTATATCAAAACTCTTTGACATGAAAGACTTGACTTCATTTATCACTATCATGTTTGTACCAAAGATCAGAATGTCATCCACGTACAAACATAATATAACGCTATCGCCCCCACCATGACGATAGTAAAAACACTTATCATCCTCATTAATGGCAAAGCCAGCAGAAAGTAGAGTTCTGTCAAACTTCTCATGCCATTGCTTAGGTGCTTGTTTCAGGCCATATAAAGATTTTAATAACTTGCACACCTTTGTCTCTTCATCTTTTACCACAAACCCATCCGGCTGATCCATGTAGATCTCCTCTTCCAACTCTCTATTAAGGAAAGCTGTATTCACGTCCATTTGATGAACAAGAAGACCATAAGAGGCAGCCAGGGACAGTAGTACTCGAATGGTGGTCAGTCTAGCGATAGGTGAATATGTGTCAAAGTAATCTTCGCCTTCTTTCTATGTGTAGCCCTTAGCTACAAGCCGTGCCTTGTACTTCTCAATAGTACCATCAGGCCTTAGCTTCTTCTTAAACACCCACTTGCAGCCCACAGGTTTGCAACCATAGGGTCGTTCTGATAATTCCCAAGTTCCATTAGAAAGAATCGAGTCCATCTCATTTTGGACAGCTTCTTTCCAATCATCTGCATCAGGAGATACATATGCCTCTGCAATGGATCTAGGAGTATCGTCCACAAGGTACACGATGAACTCATTACCAAAGGATTTTGCAATCCTCTGTCTCTTACTCCCCGTGAGAGGTTCATCGCCATCCTTCTCAAGGACTTCCTCATGTGGTTGTTCAGAATTCTCAATAGATGCACTAGATTCAGGAAGTATTTCAGAAGAAATTCTACCAATGCTATGCATATCTTTCATAGGAAAAATATTCTCAAAGAATGTTGCATCACGAGATTCCATTATAGTATCAACACGCATATCAGGTACCTCAGATTTAACCACTAGAAATCTATAGGCTATACTCCGTGGAGCATATCCTAGAAAGATACAATCCACTGTCTTAGGTCCCAGCTTGCGTTTCTTGGGAATCGGTATGTTGACCTTTGCCAAACACCCCCAAGTGCACAAACACGAAAGTGACGGTTTTCTCCCAGCCCACTCCTCATAAGGGGTCTTTTCTTTATTCTTGTTAGGAACTCTATTCAGGACATGACATGAAATCAACAAAGCCTCCCCCACCATGCCTTTAATAAACCAGCAGTGGCTAACATGGAATTCACCAAGTCAGTTAGCATACGATTTTTCCTCTCGGCAACCCCGTTAGATTGGGGCGAGTAGGGAGGCATCCTCTCATGAATAATTCCGTGTTCCTGAAAAAATTGTCAAATATTTTGGGAAAATACTCACCAACACGATCTGACCTAAGACGCTTGATCTTTCTCTCTAGTTGATTTTCAACTCCGGCCTTATAGATTTTAAAGTAGTCTAAAGCCTCATCTTTAGTTTGCAACAAGTAAACATAGCAGAATTTAGTAGCATCATCTATCAACGTCATGAAATATCTCTTTTCACCTCTTTTCAACACACCATTCATATCGCACAGATCAGAATGTATGAGTTCAAAACAATGACTTTATTGGACTCTAACACAACCTTAAACCCATCTCTGCATAGAAGGGAGCCACTAACGAGATTCTTGTTCATAGTGGGGACATGCTTCAGATCCACCGTGCCAACACCACGAATAGAAGCATGTGATCCATTCCCCATTAGGACGGCTGAATCCCGAGCGACCTGATAAGAAGTGAACATAGAGATGTCAGCGCACACATGAACATTAGTACCCGTATCAATCCACCAACATGGTGATTGAAATACTGAAAGAACAGTAAATAAATTACCGTAACCATCAGTGTTGATAGCGATCACGACATTGACAGTCTTCCCACCTTTCCCTCTGTGATCTGCACGAACTGGGAAGTCCTTGGAAAAGTGGCCGAGCTCTCCACATGAATAGCAATGTAGCTCGTCCTTGTTCAGCTTCTTCTTCTTGAAGGTTGTAGTCTTTTCAGGCTTGTTGAACGAGGGCTTATAGTTCCCTTTGTTCTTGCTGAAGGTCTTCTTCTGCGCCATGTAGGCGCTAGACTGACCCTCGCCTCCTCTCTCAGCAGTGTCCTTAGCCCGAGCCTTCTCCTCAACATCAAGAGATGCTATCAGGTTTTCAACCGATATCTCCTGTCTCTTGTGTTTGAGAGTTGTGACAAAGTTCCTCCACGAAGAAGTCAACTTTGCAATAATGCACCCAGCCACAAACTTGTCGGGTAAGATACACTTGAAGATTTCAAGCTTCTTGGCAAAGCACTGTATCTCATGAGCTTGCTCAACTACAGAACGGTTGTTAACCATCCTGTAATCATGAAAGTTCTCCATGATGTATAACTCACTGCCAGCATTTGCTACACCGAACTTAGCGTTCAGTGCCTCCCAGAGCTCTTTTCCATCTTTGATGTGCATATACACATCAAATAGCTTGTTGTCAAGAACACTCAGAATGCATCCCACAAAGGCAAGATTGGTTTCCTTGAACTTGTTCTGAATCTCGTCAGATGTAGTTTCTTCAGGTAAACCCTCACTACTCTCGAATACTTTCGGAGCTTGCAACCACATAGTGGTCTTATACTGCCACCTCTTAAAATGAACACCGGTAAAATTTTCCAGCTTTATAGCATCGGCCAAGTGTCCCATGTTTAATTCAGGAAATTGCCTATAATAAGGTTTTTGGATTATTAGGCATAATTTTCACGATTAATTACAGAATATAAATCATGACAACAACATCTACAATCACGTGAACCTCTAACATACTAGATGTATTGATCAACATGAACAGTAGCAGACTATACGCACTAACAGCCATAGTAAAACAACAAATCTGTTGACGGTGTACGTTCTGATCGGTTGTCGATATAGTCGTCGTTGGTGCAGTCGCCTGTCGAAGAAGTCGGCGTTGAAGACGACGCGCACGAGGTCCGGCTTGACGACCGGGAAGACGCGCCGTGATGACGAACTTGAGCAGTCGCGCGGAGCGCTTTCCAAAAACCTTATTCGCCCTCTCCCGTACATGATCACAAAGGCGAGTGGTTTCGGAGACCTGCTCTCCCGTCCGCCGGTGCACGCCGACAAGCGGGATGGAGTAGACCACGATGGCGGCACAAGCAGAGAGGATGGCAAAACCCTAGATTGGTTTTCGGTGTCGTCGTTGTGGAAGCCGCACAAGCGTTTATATAGAGCAGTTCGGAAATCCCGTACAGGACACGAAGTGAATCAAGCCCACGTCGCGCACGTTCGAGTCGGTTACAGATAGCCCACGATCCGGGAGTGACCCGAATCCGCTAACCGTTGACACGTCTGTCTAACCGTACATATTTTCTTGAGCAGCAAAATAAAGCTCGGCTCGGCGAGATTCCCGCGGCGCGCACGCGTCGTGACAGGCGTGCGTGCGAGCGGCGTCGGAGGAGGATCGCGTGTGTGCTCTCTTATTGTCACTCACTTGCAAAGTGATGCAACACTTCAACTTATAAGATGGTGCAACTCTCCTTCAACTTTCCATGTGAGACTAAACTTTAGGTCCTACAACTCTTGCCATATACACATGTGAGCTGCCACCAACTTGAACCAAATCACATATGGGCTTCCACAAATATAAGCTTTGAGATTTATGGAAAAATCTGAAATCAGACATGGATCTAACGATTTAGTCCATTATTTCTAATAGTATTTTTTTTTATGATGGGTCCGGGCTCCACCGCTGCAGGCACCACTGCTGTTTTTGTTGACATACAAACCGAAGACGGCCTTATAACGGTGTTAAGTCGAATCTAAATCCACCCCTCAAAAAAAAAATGTCGAATCTAAATCCTGGATCCGCTCCTGCTCAGCCGGGCTCAAGAGCCTGTGAGCAGGTCTCCCCTGACCTGGTGGACTCCTCGCTCCGATGAGGAAGTGTTCCGGCTTGATCTTCATCATCTCCCTCGCCTCTCTGCTCTTCCTCCTTTCGCCGTCTCCCTTCACCACCCATCAGTCCGCCACCCGGGCTGCTGGCCCAGTCGCCCAACTCCTCCCCTCCCTCCCGGGACTCGCGGGCCTTTACCCACCCCCCACCAACTCCACCGCACACCTCTCCTGGCGCCTCCTCCGCCCCATCCTTTCACGCTCTGATGCGATCCCTGGCACTGCCGCGGGCGTACTCGAGGCCGCCGCCGCCTGGCGCAACCTCACCGCCGCCGTTGCGGCGGCGGCAGCATCTCGCAGCAATCAGGAGACCCTCGACGCGAACTGCCGGGCGTCCGTGGACGGGGAGTTGCGCACTCATGGGGTTAGGATCCCGTGCGGACTCGCAGAGGGCGCCGCGGTGACGGTGGTGGGGGTGCCCAGGCAAGGAGCGGCCGGATTCCGGGTGGAGATGGTGGGAGGAGGCGGCGAGGTGGTGGCGTGCTTCAATGTGAGCCTGGGGGCTGCTGGGACGGTGGTGGAGCAGAGTTCTTGGACGCCTGTGGACGGCTGGGGCCGGTGGGAGCGGTGCCCGCCGCTTGGTGACATCGGCAGCAATAGCAGCTGGCAACTAAGGTGATACTTATTGTCAGTGTTGCTGGGATCTGCAAGTTAGAACCCTTGAGACACGCCCTTACCTATTAATTATCAAGCTGCCTCTTGATGGCGTCTAGAGAGTCATCAGGATGTGTTGACAGTGTTGGTGTTTGATCTAGGAACTAGGAATATCCCTGGTGCCATGGTTGAGAACTTGAGATAGCTCTTAATGAACAAGGAGCCTAAGCTAAATGGGTCTTAACATAGGGATGATCGAATGCATATGGATATTGTACCATGTGGCCTTGTGTCTGATCATAAAGTTGCTGTGGCTTTGCAGCCAACCCAATTAGGCTGTTATCAATATTAAACACTGTACATTCTGTACTATTCTTTTATAATGTTGTTAGCAGATGATTAAGCTCAGGTTGTTGTTGAATAATACCTAAAAGACTGGTGTATTACATCAATGCATACTAGTAGTGATTAGACTTTGACCGAGTATGCAAGATGATAATGCAGTATTTCTCTTATGGCATCATCCGGCTGTATCGGGCACCACTTTTTGTATGAATAACTGCATTTAGGATCACTGGGTTGAAACATTGTTTAGATGATCATAGTACAGTACATAAGAATGCTAGCAATGAGAGAAACTAACAACAGGGTGTCATTGCATCCTTTGCACAGTAGGTTGATTACATGCCACGTTGTGTCCTCAGCAAATTTATCCCGGACAGTCTCTAACGGTGGTTGGCTGTCATGTGAACAGCCAGTAGGTCACAATATTCTGCTGCCAGCCTCTAAATGGACGGATTTTCCAAAGAAATGTGCAAATCTTTGACATTGTAAACCCTACTTCTAGTAGTCCTTTAAAAGGGACATTTTCCTTCTTTCTTACAGAATGAAGGATGATCTCAGAACCCTGGATCCCCCTCCCATATAATTTTCTCTTCAATAAATTTGTACTGTCGGGGCCTCCCCCACGATTTTCAATTAAAAAAATGGAGGGATCTGACAATTTTACGTTTATTGAAAAGTTGGTACCAGGCTACCAGCGAACACTCTATTTTGTTTCCATGTTGGGGTTTTAGCTATTGATGGTGGTTGTTGGGTATTTCTATATCTGAGAATTTCTGTAAAAACAATATGCTACTTCCCCTTAGAGTTTTGATGCGCTATTTGAGTAGTTGCAGTGCTGATCACCGATTACCAAAAGGCGCAGTTATCATGTGATGCACAATTTATGTTCTGGTTTTGTTCTAGCACGTTTTATGGCTCTATGATGTGTCTATGGTGTCTCTTTTTTGGCTTCCTTATGTTTCTGTTGGGTTTCATGTCAAGCCCAACTTGCTTGGGAAAAAGGATTTGATGTTGTTGTAAGTATTTGAATTACGAAATGTTTCAATTGTTCATATAGTTTCTGGTGGTTATAATAACACAAATTTTCTTTTGCTGTGAGTTTGATCAGTCTGATCGATGGCCTTGTTCGTTGCAATCAGCAAGTGGGTACAAATGTCATCCAGGGGAGTAATAATATCACACAGAATATTACTGCGAACAAGCCTGAAGATGAGCAGAAACCAAAAGGACGTGCACACTTTAGTGGCAGCTTCTCAATTGTCGAAGGAGAGCCCTTTACAGCAACAATGTGGGCTGGTGCTGAAGGGTTCCACATGACAGTAAATGGGAGGCATGAGACATCTTTTACATACAGAGAGGTGAGCTTGCGCTAAGTGCTAAGAACGCATTCATAAATGTTTGTGAGTATTCGATAATTATGAAAACTGTTGGTTTTTTTTATAGAGGTTGGAGCCATGGTCAGTAGCAGAAGTCAAGGTCTCTGGGGATTTGGAGCTTCTATCAATCTTGGCAAATGGATTGCCAGTTTCAGAAGATGTAGACATGGCAAGTGTTGAGCTTCTAAAGGCCCCACCTCTTCCAAAGAAGCGGATTTTTCTTCTTGTTGGTGTTTTCTCTACTGGAAATAACTTCAAGCGTCGGATGGCTTTGAGGCGAACATGGATGCAATATGAGTCTGTCCGCTCAGGCGAAGTAGCTGTGCGATTTTTCACTGGCCTTGTAAGCTTACTTCATCCGCCTTCAGTGCAGTTACAATGTTTCATGTTCTTTCTTTCACATCAATGTTTCTGCTCAGTTATGACTGCTTATTAGATTGAGTTCCACTTATTTCTTGCATCTTTGTTATCCAGATTGTTTTTCCAGTTTCTAGCAGCTATAATAATATCTATAGAGTAGGACATGAAATCAAACTCCATTCAAGAGGGCACCATACTGGGAGAGATGGACCATGTTTCTTCATAATATGAGTATTTATGAAACAGTATCACAGTCCACGTACTCTTCTCTGAAACAGCCTACCTACATTTTGCTTTTGAACTCTCCAGAAAAAACACAACCTAGGTGGTTTGACTAATGTTTTGGCACATTAGACTAACCTAAGACAACTCCTGGCTACATTCAGTCATATCGTATAAATAGCTCACTTGCGGAAAGAACAACTTTCATTTCGATCTTTTGGTGGTGAACAAATCCTTTCTCCTCACTTTTTGTGCTCCGTTCAAGATGTGACTCATCCTGTATATACATAATATACATAATTAGGAGACCTCTCATGAAGAAAGGAGTACCATTTGTGTGGGTTAGATACTTTATTTGTGATTTATGAATATACATAATTAGGAGACCTCTCACGAAGAAAGGAGTACCATTTGTGTGGGTTAGATACTTTATTTGTGATTTATGAAAGTTTTTGTATATTTGCTAGGCCAGACCTAAATTTTTCTCAACACTAACTACTAGACCTACGATCGACAAATGACAAGAAGCACATGGTTCAAGTGAAACTAACATTTTTCCCAAACCTATCAGGCCAAGTAAGAGAGAGCATATTCAATCTACTAGTAAATGGTAAGCCAATCAACAAAACTTAGCCCAACATAATATGGTGTTTAGATTTATTCAGAAAGACCAAAGATAAATCGAGAGAGGATTTGTGGCTCCTGGGCTCCAGTGAGCCTGGTTTTTGTTCGTTTAAATGGTAAAACAAACAAAAACCTGGCTCATCCAGGAGCCACAAATCCTCTCTCGATTTATCTTTGGGTTATAAAAAAGCCATCAGAGGTAGAAGAAACCTCAATCCCAAGAAAATAGCATAGAGGACCAAGATCATAAGAAACTGCTCATTGAGATGGGCCTTGACAAAGGCAATGTACTCAGAGTTGTCACCAGTGATGATCATGTCGTCAACATATAGAAGAAGAGTCCGACCACGAGCATAAAGGTGGACAAACAAGGCTGGATCATGAGCACTAGGCACAAAACTAGTAACAGTCACCATAGAGGCGAAGCGCTCAAACCAGACCCAGGTGGTGGCTACATATAAACCTCCTCACGCAGCTCACCATTGAGAAAGGTATTCTTAAAATCAAGCTGAGACATAGACCAATGGAGAACAGAGGCCACAACAAGATGTGTGCGAAGAGTGGTCATATGGGCCACATGAGCAAAAGTCTCATCATAATCACGACCATTCTCCAGCTGAAAGCCACGAGCCACAAGATGAGCTTTGTAACGCTCAAGAGAACCATTAGAGCGAGTCTTAATCTTATAGACCCACTTACGACCCACTTACACGTGATGGGATGAACATGTGGGAGGAAGAGGAACCAGATCCCATGTGCCGGTGCGCTCAAGCGCATCAATCTCCTCTGCCATCGCAAGCTGCCATTCGGGGTGAACAACAACATCTCGATAAGAAGTGGGCTCAAGGACAATAGAAAGACCATAACGGTCAGGGGAATAGCGGTTGGGTGGGGGGCAAGGAAGAGGACGAAGACGAAGACCATAAGTCTGCTGAGACGACACAACAGAAGTGGCACACCGGTAGTCATCCGTAACACGTGGACGGCGGGTATAGTGAAAAGGAAAAGTGGGATGAGAAGGAACCACTAGAGGTGACAAGGATGGGGAAGGCATCAGTGATGGAGATGGAGAGTCATGCAACAAGGGGGGAGAAGAAACCGTAGGAAGACGACGCCGGATCAGAAATAGTGGGACGAGGAGTAGGAATACGAGGCATGGAGGTGTATCGGGAAACATGAGAAAAGAGATATCCTCGACTGAAAAGGTCGAGCAAGATGGACGAGGGTAGAATGGATGGGAGTCATCAGATGTCACATCTCGGGAAATACGCATTTGACGAGCGATAGGATCCCAACACTCATAACCCTTATGCTCATCGCTAAATCCTAAAAATACACACTCAACAGACTGAGCGGTCAGCTTGGTGCGATCGCGCGGGGGAGGGGGGAGGAGGAGAACATAACGAGCACAACCAAACGAAGCAAAGCGCAGAAAAATCAGGAGAACGACAAGAGACGTTCCATAGGAATACCGCCCTGTAGAGCAGCAGAGGGCTGCATGTTGATGAGATAGGTGGAAGTGGAGACAGCCTCGGCCCAAAAGTGGGGTGGAAGAGAGGAGACGATCATCATCGCACGAGCTGTCTCAAGAAGGTGACGATGCCTGTGCTCAGCCACACCATTCTGAGCATGAGCACCAGGACAAGAGAAGGACCGAGCAAGAGTACCCTACTTAGCAAGAAAATCTGGCAACGAACGAGAGAGATACTCACCAGCAGAATCTGCACGGAAAACAAGAATAGGGGTGGAGAACTGGGTACGGACCATGGCAGCAAATTGTTTATATATAGATAAGATCTCACTACGAGAAGACATGAAATATATCCAAGTGTGGCGAGAAAAATCATCTATAAAGATAATATAGTAGCGATGCCCCCCTTTTGCAGCGGAGCCGTACCCTAAACATCTGAATGAACTAGATCAAAAGGATGCTTGGATAGTGACTCACTATGAGGATAGAGCAACTGAATCTGCTTACCAGGCGGACAAGCTAGACAATCCAAAGAAGCGTTCCCGGAGACAGACCCCAGAACACCGCGATGAACTGAAGTCGAGATATGAGAACCACATAGATGTCCAAGACGATGATGCCGCTGCTAAAAAGAGCTGGTAGAGGCGGCAACAAGGGCCAAGTGACTGGCGACAATGGAAACGGAGGGAAGACGAAGCCATTCAAGCTCCCACGACACCAAGTAGAGCGCTCGTGCGACGATCCTGAATAGAATAGGAATCAAAGTCGAGAATGACCCTACAACATAAGTCAATGATCTGACTATTAGAAAAGAGCTGCATGGTAAGTTGAGGAATATGAGAAATCGAAGGAACATGAAATGATGAAGTGCTAAGAGTGCCTTGACTAGCGACTAGGAGGGGAGTACCATCAACAATAGGAACATTGCCAGGTGAACGGAGGTCAAAGTGGAGAATCATAATTCATATGAAAAGTTGCTCCAGTATTAAGAATCCATGATAATGTACCTGAATGAGTAGGTGGTCTCTCGGTGCCAAAAAAAATCTGTCACGGAAATTGCAGAACCTGTCGGTGAAGAATCCCAAGCATCAAGTAGGCATGGAAGTTGCGCAATCTCATGCGCAGTCAGGGACACATTGGAAGAGGTCGAGGTAGAAACACTTGTCGACGAAGAGCGGTCGTCAACCACCCGTGGAAGCCGCGTGTAGAGTCGATGTAGAGCTATCACAGCCGCGTGCGGAAGCCACGAGAGGAGTTGATGTAGAGTGGCAAGTCGGCGTAAGGCGGCATGTAGAAGCCATCGGGGGAGTCGATATAGAGTGGCCACTACCACATACAGAAGCCGCCAGAGGAGTCGACGTAGAGCAGCGAGTCGACGTAGATCGACACGCGTAAGAAGCCAGGGGCTAGGCCGGTATTGGGCTAGTTGGGCCGGCAACGGGCTGGGCTGCGGAAAAGGTTGGGGAGGGATAGAAGCTGGCTGGGTTGCGGCCTGAGTTGCCACTGGATATTTTTTCTCTATCAAAACATTTTTCCATTCTTTTTTTCTCTCTTTGTATTTTAATTTCCTTTGCTGTTTTGAATTATTTGAAATACCAAAAATGTGTTTGAATATTTTGAAATATTGCAGGGCCCTTGTGATCAATTTGGGCTCCTTAACTTCTGTAATTTTCAAAATTCAAAAGCCTTTTGAATGGATTTCAGAGAGGGGAAATTAGGGTTTGGGTTTTGGATATTGTGTTGTTATTTGCAGATAGCCCTTGCAATTGAGACCCTCCTTGACACCTCTAAAATGTCATTGGAGGAGGTCACTGGTCGGCTGAAGGCAGCGGAGGACCGTCTTGAGTCGCCGGAGTTGCCGCGTGAGCAGGGCAAGCTCCTACTCACCGGGGAGCAGTGGCTAGACAGGATGAAGGGGCGCCAAGGAGACAACTTCGACAACGGCCACCACATAAGAACGGCGGGTGAAGGCGGCGATGATCGGGCCACAGCTAGGGATGGCCTGCGTGATGACACATGCCGCAAGTGTGGTCGTCATGGCCATTGTGCCAAGGACTGCAAGCAGTCTAGGAGAAACAGGGCACACTTGCCCAAGAAGAGGAAGATGATGAGGAACTTGTACTCCTTATGGCGCAGGTCTGCACCACTCCTAGCCATGGTGGTGCAGCAAAGCATCACTCCTCCCCTAGCCATGACACTGCAGCAAAGCAACGCTCTAGCTGCCACCATGGTGATGCAGCAAAGGTTGCTCCAGCCCCAACCATAGTGGTGAAGGACATCACCGCTGCAGCTCCAAAGCATGCCCTTCTTCACATCGACGAACCGAAGGCAAAGGCTTACCTTGGGACGAGCAGCGATGATGAGCGGATCGAGGGATGGTACCTCGACACCAGCGCCACAAATCATATGACTAGCCATGGTGACACATTCATTGAAATTGATTGTATGGTCACAGGCAACGTCAAATTTGGTGATGGCTCCGTTGTCGAAATCAAGGGCATTGGCACCATCATCTTCGTCGGAAAAAACGGAGAACACAAGGCTCTCACCAGCGTCTACTACATCCCACGCTTGAACAACTCGATCATTAGCATTGGTCAGCTCGACAAGATGGGACATGTGTGCTGATTAGGAGAGGCGTGCTTCGCATATGGGATCAGCAAGGTCGACTCCTTGTTCGAGTCGGATGCGACCGAAATCGCCTCTACCTCCATCTTGAGATTGCCCGGCCAATTTGTCTCTCTGCCTGTCGCGATGATATTGCTTAGCGCTTGCATGAGCGATGTGAGCATCTCAACTTTGATGCTTTGGAGAAGACGGGACACCTCTCCATGGCACGTGGGCTGCCACAACTGGAACATGTGGAACAGTTTCGCGACATGTGCGTCATCACCAAGCATCGCCGTGGCGCGTTCCCTCGGCAAGCAAGGTATCACGCACAGGAGCTGCTTGAGCTTGTCCACAGCGACCTCTGTGGTCCCATTTAGCCGGCGACACCTGGAGGTCGGCGCTACTTCTTCTTGTTGGCGGATGACGCCACGCTACATGTGGGTGATGTTCCTGGCAGCTAAGAACAACACACCGGATGCCATCAAAAGAGTCCAAGTAGCAGAAGCTCAAAGTGGACGCAAACTGCGAGTGTTACGCACGGACAACGGCGGCGAGTTCATCTCAACGGAGTTTGCCTCCTACTATGCTGCTGAAGGAATCCAGCGTCACTTCTCCATGACATACACCCTGTAGCAGAATGGGGTCGTTGAGTGGCGGAACCAGATGGTGGTGCCAATGGCGCGTGCTCTGCTGAAACAAAGGAGTATGCCAGTTGAATTTTGGAGGAAGGCGGTAAGCACTGCTGTTTTCTTGCTGAACCGAGCTCCCACCAAATCCCTCATGGAAAGACGCCTTTTGAGGGGCCACAGGCCGGCTGTCCACTACCTTCACACCTTTGGGTGCTTAGCGTATGTCAAGGAACAAGGGTGCCTACACAAGCTCGATGATCGCAGCTCTCCAGCTGTCTTCATTGGCTATGAGGATGGAGTAAAGGCGTACATGTTGCTGAACCCAGCGACAAGGCGTGTTTGCGTCGCCCTTGACGTCATCTTCGATGAAGAACGTGGCTGGGATTGGACAGCGGATGGCAGTGAATACTCTAGCAGCAACTTTGACATAGAGTACATCAGCCGTCGTGCCACGAGGGCGCCCTAGTTCAGGAGAGGATAGATCTGCATCGTCAAGACATGAGGCTCAAGGTGCCTCAGCAGCGCACCACAATCGCCTCCATCTGCTCCAATAGCAAGTGCTGCAACCCCAACAACTCCAAAATTTCTCATGCCACTAGCAGATGATGATGATCAACTCGATGTTGCGCAGGGCGACAGCATCGGAAATCTAATTGGAGAAGAACCAGTGCCTAAGGCTCGTAGCGCAACCTCGACTCCGAGCTACACTTGACCAGCACGGGGGAGCTGTGCTCATTCGCAGAAGCTGAGTGCGACAAGACATGGCAGACAACCATGCGTGAGGGGATTGAAGTAGTGCAGAGAAGCAACACATGGGAGCTCGTCGATCCACCACATGGGCATCGAACAATTGTCCTCAAATAGGTCTATAAGTTGAAGAAAAACGAAGCGAGTGAAGTAATCAAACACAAAGCGCGATTGGTTGTGGGCGGTTTCATCTAGCAAGCGGGCGTAGACTTTGATGAAGTCTCTGCTCTGGATTCCTAGGAGGGGTGGCCAAGCCACCACATGGACGTAAGATCGGCCTTTCTCAATGGAGAACTGAAGGAGGAGGTCTATGTGAAGCAGCCACCAGGTTTCGTCGTCAATGGTGAAGAAGGAAAGGTTCTGTGGCTGCGCAAGGCCCTGTATGGCCCGTGACAGGCGCCACGAGCATCGAACGCGAAGCTCGACTACACGCTCAAGGAAATGGGCTTCAAGCAGAGAGCACGAGCACACAATCTACCGACGCATCACCGACAACGCAATCTTGCTCATTTGGAGTATATGTGGAGGATTTGATCATCACAGGTTCGTCCAAGGGAGCAATTGAGAGCTTCAAGGACGAGATGAAGACAAAATTCTAGACGAGTGACCTTGGATTGTTGTCGTTTTATCTCGGAATTAAGTCCAGCAGTACGGTGATGGCATCAGCCTGTGTCAAGCACACTATGCCGTGCGCATCCTTCAGCTAGGAGGAATGGAAGGATGCAATTCAGCACACACCCCAATGGAGGAGAGCCGTGAAAGTATAGTAAAAGGGGTGGACGCCATGAAGTACCGATAGATTGTTGGTAGCCTTTGATACCTCGTCCACACCAGGCCAGACATGTCATTTGCTGTTGGGTTCGATAGTCGATTCATGGAGTGACCCACAGAGGAGCACATGATGGCTGTGAAGAGAATTCTTCGCTACGTACCCACTATGGTCTTCACTACCGGCAGAAGTCGAAGGAGGCACGGTTGATTGGTTATAGTGACAGTGACCTAGCCATCGACATTGACACTAGGAAGAGCACAAGCGACACTCTATTCTTCCTCGGTGACTGCTTGGTGAGTTGGCAATCTCTCAAGCAGAGGATGGTTGCTCAGTCAAATTTGGCTGGCTTGACTGCTTGGAGAACTTGGAAGAAAAGCTGAGACAGTCTGCCCTAGCATTATCCCAAAATCCAGTCTTCCATGAGCGCGGCAAACATATCGATATTCGGTATCACTTCATCATAGACTGCTTGAAAGATGCAAGCATCAGCGCCAGCTTCATCAATACTTCAGATCAGCTCGCTGACTTTTTGACAAAATCTCTTGGGTGAGTAAAGTTTCATGAGCTGCATGCTAGAATTGGTATGGTCCAGATCAAGTCAAGCATTAAGAGCAAGGATTAGGGGGAGAATTGTGAGAGTAATCCTCGCTTAGGAGTTAGCTAGTACTAGTAGGTTCTAGTAGGACTCAATAGGTTCTAGTAGTGTGTAAACCTTAGGCAGTAAGCTACTCCCTCCGTTTCAAAATATAAGATGTTTTAGCTTTGTGAAGCAAATGTATCTAGACTTCTTTTAGTGTGTAGGTTCACTTAGGTTTGAAGCGAACCTACATACTAAAACAAGTTTAGACACATTTGCTTCACAAAGCTAAAACATCTTATATTTTGAAACGGAGGGAGTAGGTAGCAGTAGAAAACTCTAGAACTATCTGGTTGGGCCTGCCCTTACCGACCTTGTATCCTATATATATGCCACAATGTAATACAAGCTGCTCAGGCCTTTGGCAGACACAAATAGACTACTTCCCACACACTACCTGTGAACTAACAAGACTAACAACCGTTGCTCCTGTCAGAGGACATGGCGCTGAGGATGTTGGGGAGCGGGAGGGTGGGAGCGCTCTCCATCGTCCCATCACGCTGAAGCTCTTTGGGATCTTGTCTCGAATCAACCATTGTAGCTATTCTTTTTTTCCTTTATTTTGCCGTGATTTGTGGCAGTCACGTAGCTTAAACTAGCACAGGCGACCAAGGTGACATTTCTGCAAAGAATGACATATGAAGGATAAATTGAAGGAATAAGACACTGTAATCTAGTACCCACATATGTGAGGCCATTTACATGGATTACAAATGCTCATGTGCATGGTTGTAGCATTGTCTTTCATCTGTATTACCATATTATCTATATTTCCTTCCTTTACAACAACATTTTGCAAGTTGTAAGATTTTCAGTACTGCATGGATTTGACGGTTGTAGCTCACACATTCATTTATTTTAAATGCAACTCTTCTCTCGAGACTTCTGTCTAATCTGCTTTCCATACTCTATTTATTTAGATATGCATTTCTGTTTCATCCAATGTGATCATCATTTCTTCTGCCTAAAATGCAGCATAAGAATGAGCAAGTCAATATGGAATTATGGAGAGAAGCTCAGCTGTATGGTGATATCCAGTTTATGCCATTTGTTGACTACTATACCTTGATCACTCTAAAGACTGTTGCAATTTGTACATTTGGGGTATGTATTCTCTTTCAGATTTGCAGCTTCTATGAACTTTGTTTTCCTTGCTCTCTACTTCTCTAGACGTAGTAGAAAATCAAGTTTTTTTCATAAACAATGCTCTATAGTATCTTGAAAGCAAGAGATGTTCTTTCTTAACATGATTACAACAGAACGATTTGCCCGCCATTCTGACAAAGTGACAGTTTCTTCTGTCATTTGTTTGCTTTGGGTATCTGACTTGAGAATTATTCAGATGAAGAAATTTTGATGGAACACTTCTCTTAAATTATGTAACCGTTGAGCGGATCTGCAATATCGTTGTATCAATTATCAATGCTGTAAGATTAAGGAGTAGGTTGTTGAGAAAATAAAATTATCAATGCTGTAATACTATGTCGCATTTGTCTGTACGCAGTATATTTTCCATTTGTTGTATACGTGCATTTCGTATCTCGTCAGACAAAAAACTTCATCTGTTAAGTCTGTTGAGAAGTCCAATTGCGATGCTGGAAAAGCGTTGCAAGAAGTGCACTGTGTCATCACTAGATTAAATATCCGACTCCATTGAATCTCAATGCTTCTTTTTTTGCTGGCAGACATAATTATTTTCAGTTACTATATTAAGATTCTGAATTCTGGTTCCAAGATATACCCTTACAGCACATATTATTGCAAGCTATGTTTCTTCAAATTGTGCTATTTCTAGATTCAACCATAGTTGTAGCATATCTATGTAAGCTGTGGCATCATCAGAAGCAATAGTCAATCTATTACTTATAAGCACCTTCTGTTGTGTCCTTACATATATATTGCCAAAACTTGAGACTGAAAGTATGAAACTGAGAAAGTTGAGGCACAAAGCATCGCTCCATGCTACTTGAGGGGGAAAATGATATAAGTTTCCTTTGTCATCGTTTGCTTGTTATATATGTTCTTTTATATGCCAAGTAACCTGAAATCTCCATTAAATTCTCAAATTCGAAATAGGGGCTATAGCCTATAGTAATATATTGCTCATCCTGGTGACGTGAACTTATATTTTTCTTACGAATTTGCAGACTAAAATTATGCCTTCAAAGTACATCATGAAAACAGATGATGATGCTTTTGTTAGGATTGATGAGGTCATCTCTAGCCTGAAGAAGAGCGACCCCCATGGGCTTTTGTATGGTCTTATTTCTTACCAGTCTTCACCACATAGAGACAAGGATAGCAAATGGTTTATCAGCCCAAAGGTACTGGATGTTTCCAATTACATGCACTGATGTTTCATTCATTTAGGCTGCTTTTCTTACCCTTGAGAAACACAGGAATGGCCTTTTGAAACATATCCGCCGTGGGCTCATGGTCCTGGATACATAATTTCAAGGGACATTGCAAAATTTGTTGTTCAAGGTCATCAAGAACGAACACTTCAGGTTGAAAGAACTCGCAATACACTCACAAACTTCTTCTGTGTTATCTTGTTACACATTGACCCAGCTCTTGATTGATCTTGTTGCTTCCTCAGCTATTCAAACTTGAAGACGTGGCAATGGGCATATGGATCCAGCAATACAAAGACAGCGGTCAGAAAGTGAACTATGCAAGCGATGAACGGTTCTACAATGAAGGATGTGATACTGATTATGTCCTTGCCCACTATCAGAGCCCGAGGCTTATGATGTGCTTGTGGGAGAAGCTTCAGAAGGAATCTCAAGCTGTATGCTGTGGATAACTTGTGCAGTAGCACTACCGTGTATGTGATAGATTAGTCCTGTTGTTGTACAATATAAACCACGATTTTTCTTTGTTCGAGCTCTGGTGCAACAGTTGTAGCATTAGGTGCTTATCATTCTTTTGTTTTGATCGATGCTTTCAGTTTCATAGAAAACGTTGATCCATGTATATAGATGTCATTTTCGAATTAGACTTGTACTACAAATTACTCTCTCCTTTCCAAATTATAAGATATTTTAGTCTTTTTTATGAAGCACCTGTATTAAATGGCTTTTAGTGTGTAGATTTGAAGCAAAATGAATGAACTTACACACTAAAATGCGTCCAGATTGATCTGTTTCAGAAAAAAGTTAAAACCATCTTATATTTTGAAACAGAGGGATAGAAGAGATCTTCAGTTTCCCATCTTTCCCGAGTTATGCCATTTTGAAGTTAATGGTAAATAAACCATGGGTAACTCGAGTTTTGAACCTCGGCTGAACTCAATCCTGCAGCGAAAATGCCCTTGAACAAGATTGAATGATGTCGACACAATGGATACCGGGGTATCCATGATTGTGTCTCTGGCGTGCAGGCTGGCACGGGTCGAGCCACGACAAAGGAAGGGCACGCGACTTAACCAGCCAGAGATGGCCGGGAGCGGGGCTTACGCGTGGATTGATGCCCAAGGTAAGCCTAGTATATATGCGACTTAACAAGAAGAATGTGGAGACCTGTAAAATCTACTTCTTGTGAGATAGCCACAACATGGATGGTAAGGGGCATTGCTATGGCAGGGCTTCTCGAAGATGTCATAGGGTCCTGCTCTATGACATCGATGCTCGCCTTAGACATGTTCTCAAGCCACGAGGAGTACCCCTGAGGCCTGCCCGGGGAACCGGAGAAGACATCGGCGGTCAGGATCCACTGCCTCACCCTCATGGGCCCGGGGCTTCCTAGCCCGGTGTTGCCAGGAACCCTAGCCTTTCTGGCTACTGATGTTGGGTGGGAACCGAAGTCAACAATCAGCGTCGCTGGAGCAACGCGTAGGGTGGCATGGAGATCGCATGGCGCCCTTCTCCCCATGGCTCTACACCCCCATTTAACAAACGTGACAGGCGAGACAAGACGGGACGTGGCTGTCCACTCCCATCGTCATCAAGCATCACAGTGCACTGCTTGGGGCAAAGGATTGGCACGCAGCACCGCCCTCCCTCGTCCACACCACGTGGCACGTGGTGCCAGACCTAAGAATCGTACACTACATCACAGACCTCGGGCCCTGACACTTATAGACGCCGAGGCATATGCTTAATTGCCGTGCTCGTGCTGGCATGGCAAAAGAACCGCCATGGATAGTTGCGTAGGGAAAAGTGGATAGTTGATGCTTTTTTTGGCTTGGCACATCGTTATCCGTCGAGAAAACGCTACCACGACACCATAGAGGATGTGCCACAGTACATTAAAAATGAGGACGGAATTTTAGTGTCATGTAACGATGAGGTGCAACGCATTTTACTGCTGTGTTCGGTACATATTTCAGCGGCACAACAATTATTGATGATTAGTGGTTACAAATCCATTTCTAATATAACCAAATTGGGATGCTTAGTTGTTTAAGATACAAAATTCCATTTTACACAAAACATAAAACTCATTACATTATATTTTGATCATTATTGCACTCTTCTAATAGTCCGATTTTAAAATCAAGCACAATTAGAAAAGGGTAATAATTAGAAGAGGGGTTTGAACCCCTCTTCGTTCAGCTAACCTAACCGCCTAACCTAGTTGCACTAATTTTTGTCCTTTGCTCCGTTGATGATGGTGGTAGAGCTTTTGATCATCTCTTCATTCTATAAGGGCCCCGATGACGATCTCTAGTGCGGTGGATCAACCCAGCACTGGACAACATCTTTCGCGCGGTGGATCTGCATGGTGCTAGCCAACATCTTTCGTGCGGTGGATCTGCATGGTGATGGCCAACATCTTTCGCGCGGTGGATCTGCATGGCCCTGGCGACCATTTTCCACGTGGTGGATCTACACATCCTTGGCCACCATCTTCCGCGCGGTGGATCTGCACAACGCTGACCACCACACCGTGGATCTGAAAGGCACATAGATGCAATTAAATAAGAGAAGAAGAATGACACGAAAGGCGATATGTAGATTGACTAAAGCCTTATCCTTCGGTGTGGCGAGAAAGTTCAAGCCATATCGATGGAGTGGGGAATTTCATATTGAGATAGTGGGGAGATTCAGGAATTCAATGGTTGTGTAGTTGGGAGAGTGGGTAGTGGTACAAGGGTTTGCTGAATTGCTGTATTATACGGGAACTAGGATTAGGGTATCGGGATTAGGGTTTCTGAAGGGCCTTTAGTACGAGCGGCACAACATTATGGGCAGCGGTCTCCGAGGGGCCATAGTAGGCTACTCCAATGCTCATTTGCTGGTGGGACATACTAGTCAGTGAGGAAACTAGAGTATGCTTGTGAAATTGTTTTAATTTTCGCAAGCGGCTAAATTTTGTAGAATTGACTATGATAAAATGAAAACCAATGTATAAATTATTCTTATTGAAAGTACACATATGTGTTTTACATATTGCTACCAAAATTATTCTCCATTGATCAACACTTGGTGCTCGACGAGGAGAGATGGATAGCCAGCCCAGCGATGAACAGATCGCTGAAACAATAGCACTGAAGCACCTCAAACACGAATGCCCAATAGACAGTGTATAAGGTGCAGGCGAACTCAAGCTCGAGCGAGATGCATCGTGCGTGCAGCTGATGCAACAAGCGTGTAGATTGCTTGACAAACACATAGTTTTCATGCAGGCTACGCCCATGGATGAATGCGTTTTGGTTAGCACTGACCAGGCGATCTATCTTGGGTGCTAATCGTAGCGATACATCTTCATGAATACATTGGCAATCAGGTGGATTGGGCTAATTGGCCTGTGATCGCTTAGGGATCTTGCATCTGCATGTTTCAGGAGCAGAATTTAAAGGGAATATGTCTGAGGGGCAATAATAAATTAGTTATTATCTTATTTCATGTTTATGATAAATGTTTATTTTCATGCTATAATTGTGTTGGTTGGAAACGTTAATACATGTGTGTTTAATAAAAAATAAAAGTTCCTAGTTATACCTCTCATATAAACTAGCTCGTTGATTAACAAGATGATCAAAGGTTTCCTGATCATGGACATTGAATATTGTTAATGACGGGATCACAACATTGGTAGAATGATGTGATAAACACTCACCTGAAGTATAATAATATGATCAAAGTAATTATGTTTACATTACTATAAAAGGTCATGCGTAGTAACCTTAACCCTTACACCATGATATCATGTCAATCACTGACACCGGAAGAGTGGTTTGATAACATCAAACACCGTAACAGGGTGACTATAAAGGTGTGTTCAGGTACTCCGAAAGTGTTATGTAGAGCCTCGTGGATAAAAAGTGGGATTTGTCCATCCCGATGACGGAGTTATATACTCTGGGCCCTCTCAGTGATATCACATTGACACCAGCTTGCAAGCAGGTGATTTGATCACAAAGAATGTTATATCACGGAAACGAGAAAATAGTACTTATCGGTAGCGAGATCAAACTAGATATGGGGATACCGATGATCGAATCTCAGACATGTAATATATTGCGAGAGAAAGGGATTTAGTTATGATGTTAAAGGTTCTCACGATCACTAAGTCATTGTTGAATGTGTGGGAGTTAGTACGGATGTCTACGTCCCACTGCTAATTATTAATCGGAGAGGGGTCTCGATCATGTTTGCATTTTCGTGAACTGTAGGGTGACACACTTAAGGTATACCGACACCAATTGGAGCAAATATATTACCATAGAAATATTTTTAAAGCGCTAAAATTATTTCGATGGACACCTGAATTGTTTTGGGTCAAATTGCTAAAAAATGGTTTCAGATGTAATATCGAAGTATTGCAAGGGGTTTATGCAAATGTTTGTTAATTAAAGTAATTTACAAAACTATGAATAAAATAAATAAAAGAATTTTATTAAATGGGAGATGGCATTAATTTTGGTGGAAAATTAATGCATATGAGTGGAATTTTGAGCGGATGGATTTTATGTGAGTAGAGCCTCCTCCCACATGAATGAGGGAGAGGTGGGGGCACCCACCTTGTCCACCGGACATGGCATGGGGATCGCACGCTCCCCTATAAAAGGAACCCCTTCTCCTCTCACTTCATACCTCCTCGTGAAGGATCTCTCTCCTCCTCTAGTTTATCCCCCATGGCTTCGGATTCGCGAAGTACATGTTCTCGTGGTGATTTCTCTGAAAAGGATCTACTGCTTCCGCTTCTTTGCTGGAGCGAGGAGACAAAGGTTGTCGGGGTGCTGTACGTGTGTGTGATCACGGATGTGTTGCTGATTCGCGGTGTTGGACTTGCTGGTGTTGGACCTGCTAGACTTGCTGGACTTCATCACGATCTTGAGATCGACAAGTTTACGATTACATCATCCACGACAACCAATGTCGTAAAGCTTTTAGGTCTTCGAGGGTGAGTTATCTATGGATGTATATCCACCCGTTGCTTGTATCTAAATAGATAGATCTTGATGCTTAGTTGTTCATATCGCAGGAAAACTGTAAGATCCCACCTTTATAAAGGTAAAGATCCCTATGATTACAATGCTAGTCCCTGGATCAATGCTAGCATCCATAGTTTAAGATGAAGTACAGAGAAATAAAGGTCATTATTACAAGTCATTCTAGAGACAACATAGTCTTTTACAACTCTATAGTCATAGGCTAGTACAAGAGTTTAACTTAACAATATAAAATAGAAGTCTTCATCTTCATGTGCCACAGGCAAGCATGTTGAGTGCAGACTCATAACCCCTAATCATCATCAGAGTAACCTGCAACATCATAAGTTACAGCCACAGTGGGTCAATACATTGGAATAGTATTGGCAAGTGATACCTTAGTATACTATTAACATCTAGTTACTACATGATTTTGGCTAAGTGTAGCTTAGGCTTGCTTTGCTCAAAATAGGTTTTACCTATCAGTTGAAAACACTAAGTTTTTCTTTGACAAAACTTTCCCAAGGAACCACCAATAGAAATTGGTGAACCTTCACCCTTGTTCAACCACAAGTTTTAACTTAGAAAATTGGGATGAGGAGATTCTTGATAGCTTCCATGTCTTGATGCTCAAATTGTCCAATACCAGGGACATGGCTAAGTACTTAGATTCTTCCATCTGCAGAGGTTGTGCACTTTCCCCACAAGACATGATTTTCACCAAGACAGGACCTTTCAGAAGCCTTCCCTTAGACCAAATGGACGCGTTCCAACCTATCATCCCACTACCACCAACTATCCAAATGGCTAAGTTATTGCAACCTATATGATCCAGGCAGAGCCCATAATGCCATGTGGCTGCACTAGAAGCTTCTTAGCATTTGGCATCTCAAATCCCTTTGTTCCTGGGTGGCTTTCCACAAGTGAGATACACAAGGTAAACCATAGAAATGGGCCTTGTGTAACCACTCAACACAAACCATTCTTTCCAATCCACCCAGGTGTTTCATTCATTTAATTGTTTTATTAAGCAAAACATAAATCAAAGACTTAGAAATATTTCTCATCACATGAATATATAATCCACCCTTGGTTGCTACTAGCTAGGCTAAGCATGGAAATAGCAAGTATCTTAAATTAGAGGAAATTCTAACATTACTACAACTACTAGGATTTCCCAAGCATAGCATATAGATACTTAGCAAAATAATCATGCAAGTCCTAAAAAAAATATTTCTAATGCATAGGTAAAAATATAGGGATAAAAACATGAAGCACCACTTGCCTTGGTAGTTTGGGGAGTAGTAACAATCTTCACAACCACAATCACTATTAGCACCAAAATCTACACATAAAATAATGGCACCAAATTCACATATCAAAAATATACAAGCAAAAGTAATGAATGCATGAAAATGCCATGTGATGATTTTCTACACCAAACAAGACAAGTATATAGTACTGGCTCATAAACATGACCAAGACACACTACACAAACTTTATTTAGTCTCTAAATCATTTTTCAAATAATTTCTATACTCAAAATAAGCCTACAAATGTCTCTACAAAAATAATCAATTTTACAGAAGCAAAACATTAAACACATTGCATAAATGGATAGAATTATTTCACCGGATTCCATTGATATAAAATTTGCAAAATTTGAACGCGTGGATCAAAAGTTATGAATTTTGCAAGTTTGAATGTTTAATAGATCTAAATTCTGTTTTTAAATCTAACACAGGACACGCGGCAACGTCTGATTGGATGATACCGCTTCGCACTGGATCACGCTCGCGCACCGTTAGATCTAACTTAAAATCTGCGGCTCTGATCTGCCCGTACCTCTCCGGCCTGGCTTCTAATCTAAACCACTGGATCTAGATCCAGTGGATCAAAACTCTCTGACCCAAAACCGGCGGCGGCGTTGCTGCCGACGATGTTCCGGTGGTTCTAGGAAGCAAGGGAGGAAACAGAGGGGCTTACCGAGCTCGTGAGGTCGTCGCGGTGCTCGAGGTGGTCAAGGGAGGGACAGGGGCGCACGGACTCGACCGCTATTGCTCGCCGGAGAACCTACAGCCGTCGGTTACGGTCGCTCGTCGTCGTTGGCGAAGATATAGGTCACGCCTAGCAAGAAGGATGGTGTCATTAGACGCGCACAAGTCTGGCGAACACGTGAGCATCAAAGAGAGGGAAGGGGGCGGTCGGGGCTTACGGGGAGAACTCGCCGGAGTGGACACGGTCGTCGGTGGCATTCTGGTGTTGACGCTGGCGAGGCTCTGGATGGCCCTAGCATGCACCATTGGGGTTAAACGATGTGCAAGGTTGCGGAGATCATTCTGGCAAGATAAAAGGCAAGGGGCGAAGTGTGCTCACCGGAATTCACCGCCCGAGTTCGTCTGTGCAACGGCGGAGTGAGCTCAAATACGCGCAACCTAGGGGCGTTTGGGTGTGGGTGTTTGGGGGGAAAGGACCGTGGCGAGGTGGTGATTATATAGCCAGAGCAGGGGCGAAGATTATGCGCTGCATCAATGCAATTGATCGAGGCAATGAAGAGGAAGAAACGGCCGGCGACGACGTGTTCTCGCGCGGGATTTTGGGGAAGATGACGATGACATGGAGAGGGCCCATCGATCAGTGGCTGTGGGGTAGGTTCTGCGCGGGTGAGGGAAGAAGCAGAGGGAAATGGCCCGGGTGGGCTTAATGGGCTAGTTTCTGTGCTGGGCCAAATTGGCAGCGCCGGCCTTTTCTGCTTTCTTTAATCTTTTCTATTTCTATTTTAATTTTCAGGGTACATTTTCAAATGAGTTTCAAATAAGTTTGAATTCAAACCACTTTTGAAATTTTTTAAAGTGAAAATTGTACACATTTGGTTGCAGAACAATGTTTTACACTTTAAAATAGGCACTTTGGAATTTTAAAATAAACAATGTTTTTACCCATTGCTTAATAAAGACAAAGAAATGGTTTAAATTTGTTTCTTTGTTTTGAAATCTTTGTCCAAGCTTTGGAATACAACCAACAACCATAGGAACAAATACATTTGGTTTAAAACAAGCAATCCCATATTAAAGGGTAGCTTTGGGTCAAAGTTAGCTCACATAAAATAACAGACACTCAAAATGCTTCTGGTTTTGAAATGACCATGAAAATGATCCTAAAATGATTATGAATGCATGGATGATATGAAAATTTTGAAAACATGATTTTAGTGATGTTACAAATCTAACCCCCTTAAGGTGAATCTCGCCCTCGAGATTCGGATTGGCTAGCAAATAGGTGAGGGTGGTCTTTCCGAAGATCATCTTCTCTTTCCCATGTTGCTTCTTCTTCGGAATGATGGTTCCATTGAACTTTGCAGAATTTGATAGTCTTAGTACGAGTAACTCTTTCTGCAGTCTCAAGAATCTTGATGGGTTTTTCCTCATAAGTGAGATCACTTTCCAATTGGACCTCCTCCAAAGGTATAGTATCCTTCAAAGAAGTATCTTCCATCTCTGGATGGCATTTCTTTAGCTGACTCGCATGAAACACATTGCAAACTGCAGACAATGATTCTGGCAATCAACTTCATAAGCTACTTCTCCTTTACGATTCAGAATCTTGAATGGTCCAACATATCTTGGGGCCAATTTTCCTTTGACTCCAAATCTTTTCACTCCACGAAGTGGTGACACTCTAAGATAAGCTCTATCACCCACTTCATAGGTGAATTCTCTACGCTTAGGATCTGCGTAGCTCTTCTACCGGGACTGTGCTATCTTCAATCTGTCTTTTACTAGCTTGACTTTCTCTTTAGCCTCTTTGATTAGTTCTGGTCCGAACAAGTTTCTTTCTCCCACACCATTCCATAGCAATGGGGTGGTACACTTTCTCCCATAGAGAAACTCAAACGGTGCCATCTCGATACTGGCTTGATAACTGTTATTGTAAGAGAATTCTGCGTAAGGCAGACTTTCATCCCAACTAGCTCCATAGTCTAGGGCACATGCCCTCAACATATATTCTAGAATCTGGTTGGTCCTTTCTGTCTGTCCATCAGTCTGAGGATGAAAAGCAGTGCTGAATTCTAATCTCGTTCCCAATGACTCATGTAGTTGTAGGGGTTCGTAGCATGGAAAAACAAAAAATTTCTACCGGATACAAACAAACAAGCCAAGATCTATCTACTAGATTGTAGCAATGAGTCGATGGAATAACTTACCCTCGAAGATTCCAAAGCGGTTAACGGGAGAAGATTCTCGTGGATGATGTAGTCGTACTCTTTCCGATCTCAAGATCGCGCAGACGATCCTTCCGGCGCTGCGTTCCGACAGCGCTCCCGCAGTCGGTCACACGTTCGGTACTCGACGAAGACCTTCCTCTCCCTTGTTCCAGCAGGCAGCGGAGGTTGTAGCACTCTCCTCGCGATTTCGGCAGCACGACGGCGTGATACCGGAAGTAGAGGGGAGATCTCGCAGGGCTTCGCCTTAAGCCGGAGCGAGTATGGTGGACTATGAGATAGCTTTAGTGGTCTAGGGTTTAGACACACCAATTATAAGGCTCTAAACCGAAGGCTAGGGCAATTAGAAGCTCTAAACCAAAACGGCTCTAAACCGGAGGCTGTGGCTAGGGTTTAGATTTAGAGGATAGGAACTTGTGTGTATTGGAGGGGCAGCCCTGCCCCTCCCTTTATAGGTGGGAGGTGCAGCCAAGGGGAGGGGAGTCCCTCCCCAACTCGTCTTGGATGTGGGCCGCCGGTTGGAGGAGGGAACTCCTCCCCAACTCGGTTTCAATCAAACCTCCTTCTCCTCTTTACCAAAATTAGCCGTTTGACTTTTCAAACTAGGATTTGAATAAATCCTCTATTTGGTACAGCGATGACACTTAGTACATGATGCAATCATACCAACTTGATATAACACATTCATGTACCCTTCCCCCCCGAAGTGCCGGACATTCCGGAACCTTCTAGAACATTCCCGATGGAAACACCGGAATCATTCCCCAACTCCGAAACGGGACTTTCCTTATATGAATCTTATTCTCCGAACCATTCCGGATCTCCTCGTGATATCCCGGATCCCATCCGATACTCCGAACAACATTCGGTCTCTTACTCATCGTTCCATAACTACTCAAACAACGTCGAATCCTTAAGTGTGTCTCCCTATGGTTCGTGAATTATGCGGACATGATCGAGACACTTCTCCGAACAATAACCAATAGAGGAATCTGAAAATTCATATGGCTCCCACATATTTCTACGATTACTTTGCGATCGAATGAACCACTTACATACGATACCAATTTCCCTTTGTCTCACGATAGTTTACTTATCCGAGGTTTTGATCGTCGGTATCTCTGCATACCTAGTTCAACCTCGTTACCGATAAGTACTCTTTTCTCGTTCCCGTGATATGTGATCCCTTGTGATGCAGTCACATGCTTGCAAGCTAATTGGATGACATTACACCGAGAGGGCCCAAAGTATATCTATCCGTCATATGGATGGACAAATCCCACTCTTGATCCATGTGTTTCAACCAATACTTTCCGAACACTCAATGCCACCTTTATAGCCACCTAGTTACGGTGTGGTGTTTGATGTCATCAAAGCATCCATCCGGCAAAGGTGATATGCATGATCTCATGGTCGAAGGAATTAGGTTACTATGTATCAGAAAGCATATAGCAATTGAACTATTTAAAATGACTTGATCTTTATGCTACGCTTATCTTATAGGAGTATGTCCATCACATCATTCTCCTAATGATATGACCCTGTTGTTAATAACATCTCTATGTTCATGATCAGGAAACCATGATCATATATTAACCAACAAGCTAGTTTAACAAGAGGCTTTACTAGGGACTCTTTTACAGATCACACAAGTATTAATGTTTCCTGTTAATACAATTATAGCATGGTATGTAAACATTTATCATAAGTATGAAGATATGATAATAACCTACTTTATTATTGCCTCTTGGGCATATCTCCAACAGTCTCCCACTTGCACTAGAGTCAATAATCTAGTTTCAAACTTTTGTGTATTCAACACCTATGGCTTTCTGGTGTTGTAAGTACACGTTCGCTAGTGGTCAACTGATCTCCGGATCTGACACTTCCAGGCCCGTGTGTAATTGCATGTATTTGCGTCTCTACGCGTCACTCATTCTCTAATGAGATGGCTTTGTATAAATTTGGTCCTTTGGTGAGACCTTTAGTTATTTAGGGTTAAAACATGTTGATACTATTGTCGTACAATATATCTTCATAGTATTATCCCGCTATGAACTACACCTAGTTTGATAACAAACTACTTGACCCAAATGCCCTCTTTAGCTGCTATAATAGCAGTCATATACTTAGCCTTTTGTTGTAGTATCTGTCACAATGTCTTAACTTTGGAACTCATCCAAATCCATTATGGAACTTACTTTCCATTATATTGTGCCACCCTTAGTTTAGATTGAGATAAACTTAATTTGCACTTTGTGACAAAACTAGTATCAATGTAGTACTTTTACAATGAACTAACCATCTATTTGTCACTTCTACAAACAATATATTCTTAGTTCTTCCAAAAGATCATAAGAATATCCTTACTATTGTCCAATGATCATCTTATGAATCATTCTGGTTTATGCTCATAACATTTAGAGCATAGGACATATCTGGATTTGTACACATCACAGCATGATTGATATAAATACTCTTTGTGATCAAGTATCAATCTATACTTGAATCTTGTTTCACTTACCAAATGTCAATACATTTGAATATATCATCAATATTGAACTCATTCAATCCTTTCTGTGCGACAAGAAACTTTCTTGTAGTTTCTATATTGAACTCATTCAATATCTCGTCTATGTACTTCTGGCATAACCATATTAGCGTCTATTCATGCCAAATATTTGGGTTTTGCCTAAGTCTTTCATCGGAATGAAATTTTTAATATGTGTTAATAAAAGATACATCATTTCCAATCAACAATATGTCTTCCACATAACGTATTAGAAACATGTCTTAGCGCTCCCACTTAATTTCTTGCAAATGCAAGCATCTTCATTGTCTCTGATGAAATTAAACTCTTTTAATAGTTTCATCATAGTGAATATTCCAACTCCGCTATGCTTACTTCAACCATTGAAGTTTGCATATGCTTTTAGCATCCTTTGAATTAACAAAACCCTATGGACCGTGTTACGCACATGTCCTAGGTAACAATTCTATTAGAAGAACTTGTTTTGTTTATTCAACTACCACATAACAAATTTATATGTAGTGGTTGCTACATTAATCCGTCTAGACTAAATATCGCTATGAAAGATCAGATCTTGTCATAGTAAACCTTTGAACATTGTTGTGAACTCTTTCCCAACATGTCGACTATATTCATGTCCATTTCTTTATAGATCCAAACACAACTGTAAGGTCTTACACCTTTCTCGAGGGTCCTTCAAGTTCAAAACTTGATTTCTCGTGTATGGAACTATCACGGATTTTATGGCTTCAAGCCATTTGACGGAGTCAGGGCTCATCATCGCTTCTTTGCATGTAGTCGGTTCATTATTCTCAAATAATGATTCAACCCTCAAATCTTGGTATTTGATTGTTTACCCGACCTACTTGTTTCAATAGGAACTTAGATCTCCATAACCACAACCTTTGAGGCACGTGAGCCATGAGCATTATTGCTGCCTCCGGAACACTTTTCGGCGTTGCGCAAGTCTTCACATATAGCTAAGGTTCTTTTAACCTTATCAAAGTTATATTGTCCTCCCACTTTACTTTTCACGAAAAATTCCTTCTCAAGGAAACTTGACATTCTAAGCGACAAACACTTTTGTCTCCGGTGTTATGGAGGAATACTTAACAAAGACAGGTTCATCCGACTTTGGTTGCAAACATCTTTCTTATGTATAGCATACCAATGTTTAAGAAAGGAATACTTGGGTTTTATCCCAAACCATAATTTTATATGGTGTCATTTCAACGGATTATGATGAAGCTCTTTTCAGTGGAAAAACGGTAATCTCTAAAGCTTTTAATCTTTAAAATACAATGGCAGTTTTATGAATTACACCTTCGATCTTACCATGTCAAACAAGGTTTAATTACATATCTCGAACGCTCCATACTCTTATGGTGTTTCGGGAAATGCAAATCCACGGAACGATTCCTTAAATCTTAGGTATTATGCTAAACTTGTAACTCAAATATCTTCCTTTATGATCTTATCATAAACTATTTATATTCTTGTTACAATGATTTTGCACTTCATGTTGAAAGTCTTTGAACTTTTCAAATATTTCACACTTCATCCTTATTAAGTAAATATTCATATATTCACTCAAATTTTCAGAGAAAGCATATGAAGTTGAAATCCATCGCTCTTGACTACACATAATGGACTTCGTACAACAATATGTACAAGTTCCAATAAGCTAGTCATTCGTTCCCTTTTGGCCTTTGAACGAAGTTTTAATTATCTCTAGGAAAGTTTCACAAGCGTCATTTGATCAAAATAAAAAAAACTCCAAAATTCCATACACATGGAGTTTCTTCATGTTTTCTTTCCAATATAATTTAAACGGCGATGTCACTTCCTAAGTGATATTTCAATCAATTTGTCTTTCGACATTTTTAGCACTAGTTTTATGGATGTGATTTCTCCAACGAGATTTGTGAATCATCCATCTTTTATGGATTACGACAATTATTTGAACAATCCCTTTTGTTCTCATAATACCTGATAAAACAAATCTTGAAGACAAACTTTGATGTTTAATGAGCAACACAATAACCCTTTATTTATTCTCGATGAACATCATCACATATTCTTTTGCTAGTTACTTAGGCCATTGTAGTTCATGAATTATGATGTTTCGTATGACGATTCACACCAACAAATTCAGTATCAAATACTTAAGAACCACATTGTTTAATAAGCAAAGAATATAGCCATAACATGTATATCATCTATATACTTAAACTGAACAATTCTAGTCTTTTCTTTTCTGCCATATATTTATGAGATTCTCTTTCAGTATTTCCTTTTCTGTTTGAAATAATCTATCAATATCAATAGTGGAGTCATACATATGACACATAGTCCAAAGCGTGTATAATTAAATACCAATGTCTTTGGACTTGCACTTTGAAGTAGATCACCATCATCAAATGGTTGGTGTTCTTTCAAATTCCTTTCTTTAGTAATCTCTTGGTGTAGTAAACATTTTACCTACATCAAACATTCACCTTTATCATGGAATTATCCAAGATCAAGCTACTTTTAGCTTGTAATGGTGAATCGCGAGTATAATGTTGCTCTCCAAAACCCTTTTGTAGGATTAGGACAACTAGTGTCTCCAACCTTTTGCAAATTCTCATCAAATATGAGAACATGAATTTTGCCATATTATACTCTATCATGTTGCAACCAAAACTTCGTTTCAGATATCACAATATCTTCCACACATCATGGTTTCTGAAACAACTCTTTCAGATCCTAGATAACCTTGATATTAAGACAATCCTTTGAATATCAAGAATCATGGAGACAAACATGATACTTATACACTAACACTTGGAATTGTCACTCTTGTTTTAATACCAATTATTAAACTTCATGGAGTAACCGGAACTTACTGAAAGTTTGCAATAGGACTTTTAAACTTTAGATTAACACTTCAAAACAATACGATACCAGTTCGTAAAATAACTAACCAGAATTCTATAGTTCTATCATCTCAATTATAACTAAGCGCAAGGTGGTAAACGGATGCCAATGACTACAACAACTATGCAAATTCACTTTGATTTAGTTTATGATAAATTGAGTTCTAATTAATAATTAAATTAATCTAGGTGAACTCCCACTCAAAACAATATCCCTCACATTGTTTTAGTGATCACACGAACCAAATCCACCACATCAAAACCGATCATCACGAGAGTTGACATAGCTTCAATGGCGAACAATCAACATGTTCATCATATCTCCTATATGACTCATGCTTTACCTTTCGGTGATCCGTGTTCCTGAGACCATGTCTGTACATGCTAGGCTCGTCAAGATCAAACCTTAGCTTCCGCAGGAGCAAATCTGGCTTGCCCACGTTGTATACACTTGCGGAATCTAACACATCCGATCATCACGTGGTGCTTCGAAACAACAAGCTTTAGCAACGGTGCCAACTAAGGGTGAACACTTTATGACTTGAAATTCATGTGCATGAGGGATCATCTTATAATGCTACCGTCGTCTACTAAGCAATACAAGATGCATAAAGGATTAACATCACATGCAATTCATAATATGTGATATGATATGGCCTTTCTTCTTGTTCTTCCGATCTCCATCTTCAAGCACGAACATGATCTCCATCATCACCGGCATTGCATCAAGGTCAATGACGCTGCTCCATGGTTGTCGTCCACCGGCTTCAACTATTACAACTACTTTGAATAGACACGCGGGTCTTAACAGAAATTAAAGACAACCATATGGCTCCTGCCGGTTGCCGACTTACAATAAGGAACATTGCATACATCATATATAATAACAATCATGGCCATATCACATCACTGCACACCCCTGCAAAACAAAGTTAGACGCCTCTACTTTCTTTGCATATTTTACGTGGTTTGGGGCTTTCAATAAGTGTCGTTCTAACTTACGAACAAGAACCACAACATTGATACTAGTATTGTTAATCACCCGTTGTAAATTGGATCTTAACTATGCTAGGAGAAACAGGCACCCGCAAAGCCACTTATGCAATACAAGTTGCATGTCAAGCGTGGAGCAAGTCTCATGAACGATGTCATGTAAGGTTATCCCGGGCCGCTTCATCCCAACATACCGCAAGATGCAAAGTACACAAGAAGCAATCGACAATAAAAGCATCAACGCCCACAATGACCATTGTGTTCTACTCGTGCAATAGATCTACATATAGACACGGCTCTGATACCACTGTAGGGGTTCGTAGCATGGAAAAACAAAAATTTTCTATCGCATACAAACAAACAAGCCAAGATCTATCTACTAGATTGTAGCAACGAGTCGATGGAATAACTTACCCTCGAAGATTCCAAAGCGGTTAACGAGAGCAGATTCTCGTGGATGATGTAGTCGTACTCTTTCCGATCTCAAGATCGCGCAGACGATCCTTCCGGCGCTGCGTTCCGGCAGCGCTCCCGCAGTCGGTCACACGTTCGGTACTCGACGAAGACCTTCCTCTCCCTTGTTCCAGCAGGCAGCGGAGGTTGTAGCACTCTCCTCGCGATTTCGGCAGCACGACGGCGTGATACCGGAAGTAGAGGGGAGATCTCGCAGGGCTTCGCCTTAAGCCGGAGCGAGTATGGTGGACTATGAGATAGCTTTAGTGGTCTAGGGTTTAGACACACCAATTATAAGGCTCTAAACCGAAGGCTAGGGCAATTAGAAGCTCTAAACCAAAACGGCTCTAAACCGGAGGCTGTGGCTAGGGTTTAGATTTAGAGGATAGGAACTTGTGTGTATTGGAGGGGCAGCCCTGCCCCTCCCTTTATAGGTGGGAGGTGCGGCCAAGGGGAGGGGAGTCCCTCCCCAACTCGGCTTGGAGGTGGGCCGCCGGTTGGAGGAGGGAACTCCTCCCCAACTCGGTTTCAATCAAACCTCCTTCTCCTCTTTACCAAAATTAGCCGTTTGACTTTTCAAACTAGCCGTTTGACTTTTCAAACTAGGATTTGAATAAATCCTCTATTTGGTACAGCGATGACACTTAGTACATGATGCAATCATACCAACTTGATATAACACATTCATGTACCCTTCCCCCCCGGAGTGCCGGACATTCCGGAACCTTCTTGAACATTCCCGATGGAAACACCGGAATCATTCCCCAACTCCGAAACGGGACTTTCCTTATATGAATCTTATTCTCCGGACCATTCCGGATCTCCTCGTGATATCCCGGATCCCATCCGAGACTCCGAACAACATTCAGTCTCTTACTCATCATTCCATAACTACTCAAACAACGTCGAATCCTTAAGTGTGTCTCCCTACGGTTCGTGAATTATGCGGACATGATCGAGACACTTCTCCGAACAATAACCAATAGAGGAATCTGGAAATTCATATGGCTCCCACATATTTCTACGATTACTTTGCTATCGAATGAACCACTTACATACGATACCAATTTCCCTTTGTCTCACGATAGTTTACTTATCCGAGGTTTTGATCGTCGGTATCTCTGCATACCTAGTTCAACCTCGTTACCGATAAGTACTCTTTTCTTGTTCCCGTGATATGTGATCCCTTGTGAGCCAGTCACATGCTTGCAAGCTAATTGGATGACATTACACCGAGAGGGCCCAGAGTATATCTATCCGTCATATGCATGGACAAATCCCACTCTTGATCCATGTGTTTCAACCAATACTTTCCGAACACTCAATGCCACCTTTATAGCCACCCAGTTATGGTGTGGTGTTTGATGTCATCAAAGCATCCATCCGGCAAAGGTGATATGCATGATCTCATGGTCGAAGGAATTAGGTTACTATGTATCAGAAAGCATATAGCAATTGAACTATTTAAAATGACTTGATATTTATGCTACGCTTATCTTATAGGACTATGTCCATCACATCATTCTCCTAATGATATGACCCTGTTGTTAATAACATCTCTATGTTCATGATCAGGAAACCATGATCATATATTAACCAACAAGCTAGTTTAACAAGAGGCTTTACTAGGGACTCTTTTACAAATCACACAAGTATTAATGTTTCCTGTTAATACAATTATAGCATGGTATGTAAACATTTATCATAAGTATGAAGATATGATAATAACCTACTTTATTATTGCCTCTTGGGCATATCTCCAACAGTAGTTGCCTCCAAAAATGAGAAGTGAATTGTGTTCCCCTATCAGACACAATACTCTTGGGTACTCCATGCTGACACACAATCCTATTCATATAGATCTTGGATAACTTAGCACTTGTATAGGTTGTCTTCACAGGTATGAAATGAGCCAGTTTAGTGAGGCGATCCACTACTACCCAAATAGAATCATATCCTGACCTGGTCCTTGGCAATCCAGTGATAAAATCCATGCCAATCTTGTCCCACTTCCAATCAGGAATAGGTAGTGGTTGTAGCAATCCTGCTGGTTTCTGATGTTCCGCTTTCACTCTACTACATACATCACACAAAGAAATATGTTCGGCGTTGTCCTTCTTGAGATTATTCCACCAAAATCTTTCCTTCATATCCATGTACATTTTGGTGTTACCCGGATGAATGGAATATGGTGAATTGTGTTCTTCCTATAAATCAGTTTTCGAAGCTCCGGATCTTGTGGAACGCAGATACGTTTCCCATACCATAAGGTACCATGTTCATCTTCATGGAATCCTTTGGCTTTTCCTTTGCCAATCTTTTCCTTAATCTCTTCAATTTCCTTGTCTGTCTTTTGGGCTTCCTTGATTTTGTCCAACAGAGTGGATTGATCATCCAATGACATGAGATGTCCTTCAAGCACAATCTCCAATCTGAGGTCTCTTAGTTGGGCACACAGATCATCTGGCAATTCTCCCTTAGTAAGGCCATTCACAAATACCTTACGGCTTAGTGCATACAACATTTGCTTTACCGGGATGGTATTGCAAACTCAAGTCATAGTCCTTGATGAGTTCTAGCCATCTTCTTTGTCTCATGTTGATTTCTTTCTGAGTGAAGATATACTTCAAACTTTTGTGATCTGTGAACACTTCACATCGCTTACCCAAAAGATAGTGTCTCCATGTTTTGAGTGCATGCACAACAGAGTCTAACTCCAAATCATGAGTAGGGTAATTTACGTCATGAGTTTTGAGTTGTCTCGAGGCATAAGCTACAACTTTCCCTTCTTGCATTAGAACTTCACCTAATCCATGATGAGATGCATCACAATACACTTGGAAATCTTTCTCCAAATCTGGCAGACATAGAACTGGTGCTGTCATTAGTCTCTTCTTTAATTCTTGGAAACTGAGTTCACATCCTTCAGTCCAAGCAAATTTCTTATCTTTCTTTAGTAATTCCGTCATTGGCTTAGCTACCTTGGAGAAATTCTCAATGAATCTTCTGTAGTATCCTGCCAAGCCAAGGAAACTACGAACTTCTTTTACTGACTTAGGAGATTACCACTCAGTTATATCTAACACTTTTGCGGGATCAACTGCTACACCATCTCCTGACACAACGTGTACAAGAAATCCAACTTCATTTAACTAGAATTCACACTTGCTGAATTTGGAATACAGCTTATGCTCTCTAAGCTTCTCAAGTATCAAACGCAAATGTCCTTCATGCTCTTCTTTGCTCTTGGAGTAGATCAAAATGTCATCGATGAAAACGACAACAAACTTATCAAGGAACTCCATGAACACCTTGCTCATCATATTCATAAAGTAAGCTGGTGCATTGGTCAAACCAAATGGCATCACTGTATACTCATACAATTCATACCTAGTGGTGAAAGATGTCTTAGGTATGTCTTGTTCCCTTATCTTAAGCTGAAAATAACCTGACCGGAGATCAATCTTTGAGAACACACATGCTCCTTCTAGCTGATCAAACAAGTCATTAATTCTGGGCAAAGGATATTTGTTCTTGATAGTCACCTCATTGAGTGAACGATAATCTATGCATAACCTTTGACTTCTATCTTTCTTTTCCACAAACAAGACTGGTGCTCCCCAAGATGAAGAACTTGGTTGAATAAATCCTTTCTGAAATTGTTCTCCCAGTTGTTTCTTAAGTTCTTTCAGCTCATCAACTGACATCTTGTAAGGTCTCTTTGCTATTGGTCCTGAGCCTGGCAGCAAGTCAATCAGAAATTCCACATATCTATCTGGTGGCATTCCTAGCAATTCTTCCAGAAACACATCCGGATATTCTCTCACAATTGGCACACTGTCAATGCTAACCCCCTTAAGAGAATTTAGCTTATTTCCTTTTGATTCAAAGTTAGTCTTGAATCTAATCCTTTTATTTTCCGGGGTTGTGAGTGTGACAGTATGATTGGCACAATCTAGTACTCCCTTGTACTTAGTCATCCAGTCCATTCCCAAAATGACATCCAATCCTTGGGAATTTAGGATATCAGATTAACGGGAAACTTATACTTCCCAAACTCTATGGCTAGGTCATGACATCCTGAGTTCACTACCATTTCTCCACCAGGAGAACTTACTTTTATAGGACACCCAATAGTTTCAACTGGAAGTTCATTTCTTTCAAGAAATGCTCTTGATATGAATGAATGCGATGCGCCAGTATAAAAAAGAACAAGTGCTGGAACAGAATTAAGTTTGAACTTACCAGCCACAGCATCAGGTTCCTCATAGATCTCTTCCACATTGATGTGATTCACCTGTCCCTTCTGGAAAGGGTTGGGCTTGTTGGCACCGTCAAATTTCTTTTCTAGGCACTCATTTGCATAATGCCCCATCTTCTTGCACTTAAAGCATTCAACCTGACTGAGATCCTTCTTCACAGGCTGGCTTCCACTACCACTTCCACTTCCATTGTGGTGGCTCTTATATCCACCCTTGTGGTTCTTGTACTTATCACTATCATGACTACGGTGATGCTTGTTGTCATGATGGCGGTTGTGGTTATGGTGGCTATTGTACTTTCCATGCTTGTGGGATCCGGAACTCCAACTATCATCATAATGGGAACGCTTGTGAGACGATCCCGAGCTGTGCTTGTCAGAGTTGTGCTTCCTCTTTCTACTTTCAACTTGTTTCATCTTATTCTCTAAGATGGTAGCCTTGTCACAAAGGGATTGATAGGTGGGGACATAGGCCACAGGTAACTGCAGGTTTAGTTCCTCGTTCAATCCTTCGAGGAACTTCTCTTTCCTCTTGGCATCAGTATCAACTTCAACCGGTGCATAACGTGCTAGATTGTTGAACTCCTCAATATATTCAGCCACGCTGCGCTGGCGCTGCTTCAGGTTATGAAACTCCTTCTTCTTCAAATTCACCACCCCGGATGAGATGTGAGCTGTACGGAAACCATCTTCAAAGATAGCCCATGTCACATCCTCAATGGGAGTTGTGATCTGGAAGTTATCCCACCAAGTAGCTGCTGGTCCTTCCAACAAGTGTGCTGCAAACCTGACTTTCTCCTCGTCGGTGCAGCCGATAGTTACCAAATCCTTGTTCACTGAACGTGGCCAATCATTGGCCACCATGGGATCAGTGGTTCCTGAGAATTTTGCAGGCCTCAGTCTTAGGAATCTGGTGAGCATGTCAAATCCTGGTGGATTGTTCTGATTGTTGTTGTTATTGTTTTTGTTATTCTGATTCTGCATGAAAGTGGTCATCATCTGCATCAGCTGTGCATGTGCTGTCATCAGTTGCTGCATCTCGGGGGTGACACTGTTGTTGTTTGGGTTGGGGTTGGCACATCGAGGAGGCATCTGTGGTTTTCATAAGGATAAGAATGAGATACCCATAGATGCTTATTATGCACAAAACATCATATAGACAATCACCAAAACAACACCAAAATAAGATAAGGTTCAACAACATAAACAACAAGTTTTAAAATAAAACACAACATAGCAAGCCATACACATGTTGGATGGTCATTGCGACTCAATAATCATAAGCATGATAAATGAAAGGTAAATAAGTAGTCATCACTACTCCTCTGCATCAACCTCCTCATCAACAAGTGTAAGACCTGCATTCTCCATAACGGTCTTGTATTCCTTGACATTGGTAGTCAAGGCCTCCATCTTGGCTTTTAGAGCCCTCTTCTGTGAACGAAGTCTCCCAATCACACCCTGCTGATGCTCGAGCCCGAAGTCCTTAGCCTCTAGTTCTGCATTCATCTCTCGAATCCTCTTGTTCCTATCTTGGACTCCTTTCTCTTGGCTCTTGAACTTCCTGTCCTGGCTCTCAAACTTAGCCTCCATTTCCTTGACTATCTCGTCTTGCTCCATGAAGATCTTGTCCTTCTCATGAAGCTGCAGCTGGAGCTCGTCATTGCTAAGCATGACGTTGGTCCTATCAGTATCTAGGTTCCTAATAAGAACCTCTAAGTCCTGAAGGTACAGACGAATTGGCTGTGCCATCTCTCTAGCAACATCCTCGAACTCAATAGCCTCACCCTCCTCGTCACGTCTGCCGAAGGCGTGAAAGTGAGTACCTCTAAGCTCCCTGGAGTGCCTCCCTAACAGACGCCCAAGTAAGTCCTGCATGACTACCTCTAAGCCTCTCTCTTTGTCGTCATGCATTAGCTTGAAAGTGATGGCCTCCGTGGCTGGCTCAGTCTGGCGTCCTGGTTGGGTAACTTTGAAGCCCTAAAGGTCCTTCCTCTCAAACTTGGTGAGGGGAAGCATCATGATGCTAGGAAGTGGGAGATTGAGCACACTAGTGAGCTCAATAAGACGAGTGCCAAAACGAGTTCCCTTGAACTCTTCAGTCGTGCTGATAGTAACATTAGGCATCTATTTTATAAGATAGAGAAAAGTTAGAATCAACTTCAATAGAGACAAATCACAAGGCAAAGCATCACATGCATATCTTTGGCAACCAAACACACAAGTCATGGCATACATAAATCCATTACAATCATCCAAGGTTCAACATAACTTAGACAATTTTTTTGGAAATAAAACGATAAGTGTGGTGGTCCAACTAACGAAGTACACTACAACTCTCACTCACTAGACAAAATGGATATCAAAGCATCCTTAGTAGCCATCTGTCTATCTTGTTCACAAGATTCCCAAATCAAGTCTATGATGTCTTCCCTTAGTTGTTGGTTGGTAGTCTCCAACTCTTGGGTATGCTTCTTTTCTTCCCTAAGGTCATTTTGGGTGTTAAGCATTCTGCACTTGAGTCTATCACCAAGCTCTTTGATGGCCTTCCAAGCTGCATCCCTTGCAGAGTCAAAGAATGTGGTGTGCATCATTGAGTTGGTGACCATGCAGAATCCTGATTCTTTGTGGTTGTCTTCCTTGTTTTTATACAAGTGAAGTTGCACCCACTAGTACTCCTCTCCTTCATCCATCATAGGGAAACCTTTGTACACAGCTGCACCATGTATCCCCATGGTAACCATAAGGTTCTTGAGGGCTTTTGGAAATTCTGTCTCACACTCCAAAGTCATGGTCATGAGTGGTCCCTTCCTTACAGCTTCGTTGATGGACTTCATCTACAAATAGAGATGAGAAAGAAGGATTAGAAAAGTTTACGAGAAGAAGAAAAAGACAAGTGTGGGAATTGTTGAAATTTTTTCCTTAGTGGTTTCTAATCCAATCCTAGGGTCATAATCCTATAGGAAACACAGTTCTCGGATACCATCTGTAAGATCCCACCTTTATAAAGGTAAAGATCCCTGTGATTGCAATGCTAGTCCCTAGATCAATGCTAGCATCCACAGTTTAAGATGAAGTACACAGAAACAAAGGTCATTATTACAAGTCATTCCAGAGACAACATAGTCTTTTACAACTCTATAGCCATAGGCTAGTACAAGAGTTTAACTTAACAATATAAAATAGAAGTCTTCATCTTCATGTGCCACAGGCAAGCATGTTGAGTGTAGACTCATAACCCCTAATCATCATCAGAGTAACCTGCAACATCACAAGTTACAGCCACAGTGGGTCAATACATTGGAATAGTATTGGCAAGTGATACCTTAGTATACTATTAACATCTAGTTACTACATGATTTTGGATAAGTGTAGCTTAGGCTTGCTTTGCTCAAAATAGGTTTTACCTATCAGTTGAAAACACTAAGTTTTTCTTTGACAAAACTTTCCCAAGGAACCACCAATAGAAATTGGTGAACCTTCACCCTTGTTCAACCACAAGTTTTAACTTAGAAAATTGGGATGAGGAGATTATTGATAGCTTCCATGTCTTGATGCTCAAATTGTCCAATACCAGGGACATGGCTAAGTACTTAGATTCTTCCATCTGCAGAGGTTGTGCACTTTCCCCACAAGACTTGATTTTCACCAAGACGGGACCTTTCAGAAGCCTTCCCTTCGACCAAATGGACGCATTCCAACCTATCATCCCACTACCACCAACTGTCCAAATGGCTAAGTTATTGCAACCTATGTGATCCAGGCAGAGCCCATAATGCCATGTGGCTGCACTAGAAGCTTCTTAACATTTGGCATCAAATCCCTTTGTTCCTGGGTGGCTTTCCACAAGTGAGATACACAAGGTAAACCATAGAAATGGGCCTTGTGTAACCACTCAACACAAACCATTCTTTCCAATCCACCCAGGTGTTTCATTCATTTAGTTGTTTTATTAAGCAAAACATAAATCAAAGACTTAGAAATATTTCTCATAACATGAATATATAATCCACCCTTGGTTTCTACTAGCTAGGCTAAGCATGGCAATAGCAAGTATCTTAACTTAGAGGAAATTCTAACATTACTACAACTACTAGGATTTTCCAAGCATAGCATATAGATACTTAGTAAAATAATCATGCAAGTCCTATACAAAATATTTCTAATGCATAGGTAAAAATATAGGGATAAAAACATGAAGCACCACTTTCCTTGGTAGTTTGGGGAGTAGTATCAATCTTCACAACCATAATCACTATTAGCACCAAAATCTATACATAAAATAATGGCACCAAATTCACATATAAAAAATATACAAGCAAAAGTAATGAATGCATGCTAATGCCATGTGATCATTTTATACACAAAACAAGAAAAGTATACAGTACTGACTCATAAACATGACCAAGACACACTACACAAACTTTATTTAGTCTCTAAATAATTTTTCAAATAATTTCTATACTCAAAATAAGTCTACAAATGTCTCTGCAAAAATAATCAATTTTTACAGAAGAAAAACTTTAAACACATTGCATAAATGGATATAATTCTTTCTCCTGATTCCAATGATATAAAATTTGAAAAATTTGAACGTGTGGATCAAAAGTTATGAATTTTGCAAGTTTGAATGTTTAATAGATCAAAATTCTGTTTTTAAATCTAACACAGGACAGGCGGCAGCGTCTGATTGGACGATACCGCTTCGCACTGGATCACGCTCGCGCACCGTTAGATCTAACTTAAAATCTGCGGCTCTGATCTGCCCGTACATCTTCGGCCTGGCTTCTAATCTAAACCACTAGATCTAGATCCAGTGGATCAAAACTCTCTGACCCAAAACCGGCGGCGCAGCTGGTTGCTGGCGGCGGCGGCATTGCTGCCGACGATGTTCCGGTGGTTCTAGGAAGCAAGGGAGGAAACATAGGGGCTTACCGAGCTCGTGAGGTCGTCGCAGTGCTCGAGGTGGTCAAGGGAGGGACAAGGGCGCACGGACTCGACCAATATTACTCGCCGGAGAACCTACAGCCGTCGGTTATGGTCGCTCGTCGTCGTTGGCGAAGATATAGGTCACGCCTAGCAAGAAGGATGGTGTCATTAGACGCACACAAGTCTGGCGAACATGTGAGCATCAAAGAGAGGGAAGGGGGCGGTCGGGGCTTACGGGGAGAATTCGTCGGAGTGGACGCGGTCGTTGGTGGCGTTCTAGTGTTGACGCTGGCGAGGCTCTGGATGGCCCTATCATGCACCATTGGGGTTAAACGATGCGCAAGGTTGCGGAGATCATTCTGGCAAGATAAAAAGGCAAGGGGCGAAGTGTGCTCACCGGAATTCACCGCCGGAGTTCGTCTGTGCAGCGGCAGAGTGAGCTCAAATACGCGTAGCCTGGGGGCGACTGGGTGTGGGTGTTTGGGGGGAAAGGACCGCGGCGAGGTGGTGATTATATAGCCAGAGCAGGGGCGAAGATTACGTGCTGCATCAATGCAATTGATCGAGGTAGTGAAGAGGAAGAAACGGCCGGCGACGACGTGTTCTCGCGCGGGATTTTGGGGAAGATGATGATGACGTGGAGAGAGCCCATCGATCAGTGGCTGTGAGGTAGGTTCTGCGCGGGTGGGGAAAGAAGCAGAGGGAAATTATGGCCCGGGTGGGCTTAATGGGCTGGTTTCTGTGCTGGGCCAAATTGGCAGCGCTGGCCTTTTCTGCTTTCTTTAATCTTTTCTATTTCTATTTTGATTTCAGGGTACATTTTCAAATGAGTTTCAAATAAGTTTGAATTCAAACCACTTCTGAAATTTTTTAAAGTGAAAATTGTACACATTTGGTTGCAGAACAATGTTTTACACTTTAAAATAATTTGGCACTTTGGAATTTTAAAATAAACAATGTTTTTACCCATTGCTTAATAAAGACAAAGAAATGGTTTAAATTTGTTTCTTTGTTTTGAAATCTTTTTCCAAGCTTTGGAATACAACCAACAACCATAGGACCAAATACATTTGGTTTAAAACAAGCAATCCCATATTAAAGGGTAGCTTTGGGTCAAAGTTAGCTCACATAAAATAACCGACACTCAAAATGCTTCTGGTTTTGAAATGACCATGAAAATGATCCTAAAATGATTATGAATGCATGGATGATATGCAAACTTTGAAAACATGATTTTAGGGATGTTACAAAAACTATTGTTTCCTATGATACAAACCCAACAGTGGTATCAGAGCCAAATCTATACGTAGATACTTGTATGGGTACAACACATATGATTATGTTATTGGATCCTTTTGTGTACTTTTTATATTAGTGACATATTAGGATGAAGTGGCACAAACTAACTTTACATGTACTCGTACATGAGACATGTTCCACACTTGACATGTAACTAGTTTTGCATAAGTGGCTAGAGGGTGTCTATCTCTCCCACTATAGTTAATATATGATTTACAATGGGTTGCTAATAATTTGGTTATTATCATATGGTACCATGTTCGTAGGTAAGAACGGTTCTATCTCTGAAATCCCTAAAACACGTAAATATGCAAAATATAAAATAGAGGCGTCTAGTTTTATTTTTGCTGGGCAAGTGTCATGATATGATAATGTTATAATTTAAGTATGGTTGGCTTCAAAGTGTAAACACCATAGACCTTATTTTTACACAAATGGAATGATGGAGATCATACCGTGATGCAAAAGATAGTGATCAAGTGCAAGAACCATATCATATCACTTTTTGCATATGATGTTTGTTTGCATCTTATTTTATTGTATGGCACTTTAGTAGCATTATAAGATGATCCCTCATTTAAATATCAAGATAAAATGTTTTCTTTCTTTAGTATGCACTGTTGATAAGTCCACTGGTTACGGTGGGCTGATTCACCCCGCCCACCTAGGTTCAAGTCTCTGTGCTTGCATCTTGGGTCGTACGCATATTTCTACTATATCAAAAAGCGCGTTGGGTTTCTCCCCTTAAAACCATTCAGCCAGAAAGTTCATTGTTTCGAGACACCACGTGATGATCGGATGTGATAGACTCAATGTTCGCATACAATGCTGTATGATAGTTTTACACACGTGGATACTAAAGTTCTTACTTGGCGAGCCTACCATGTACATACATGGCCTCAGAGCACAAACCGAAAAGCATGAGTCATATAGTTGATATGATTACCATATCGATGCTCACCTTTGCAGCTGCACCAATTCATGTGATGATCGGTCTTGCTGTAGGTATGTAATCACCAAAACGACTCGAGGGATGTTTGTTTCGAGTGAGAGTTCAAGTAGTAATATGATTAAAGTTGAACTCAATTTATCAGAAATTAAATCAAAGTGAATTTGCATAGTTTGTTATAGTCACTAGTATCAGTTTACTACCTTATGTTTATTTATAATTGAGATAATAGAACTATAGAATTCTGGATATTTACTTTACGAACTGGTATCGTATTATTTTGAGTGTCAATCTAAAGTTTAAAAGTCCTATTGCAAATTTTCAGCAAACTCCATTTACTCCATGAAGTTTAATAAGTAGTATTAAATCAAGAGTAACAATTCCAGTGTTAATATCTAAGTATCATGCTTGCCTGCATGATCCTTGATATTCAAAAGTTGTTTTTAGTATCAAGGTTATGTAGGAGCTGAAAGAATTGTTTTAGAAACCGTCATGTGTGGAAGATATTGTGATATCTAAAACAAATTTTGGTTCCAATGTGATAGAGTATAATACATGTTCTCATACTATATGAGAATTTGCGAAGGTTGGAGACACTAGGCGTCCCAATCTCCCAAAAAGGTTTTGGAAACTAACATTATACTCGCAATTCTCCTTTATAGGCTATAGTATCTTGATCATGAAAGTTGTCATGATAGTATGAATAAAATGTGTAGGTAAAATGTTTATTACACTAAAAGATTACTAAGAATGGATTCTGAAAAAACGCCAAGCATTTGATGATGGTGATCCACTTCAAACTACAAGTCCAAGGATATTAGTATTTGACTAAAATGCTTTGGACTATGTGTCATGTGTATGGCACCACTATTGATGTTGATAGATTCTTTTAAAAGAAAAGGAAATGCTGAAAGAGAATCTGGAAAATATTGGGCAGAAAACAAAAAGACTGGAAATGTCCATCTTAGGTATATAGATGATATACATATTATTGGTGTATTCTTTGCTTGTTAAACAATATAGTTCTTGCGTATTGGATACCGAATTGGTTGGTGTGAAGTGTCATACAGGACAACACAATTCATGAATTGCAATGGACAAAGTAACTAGCAAAAGAATATAGGATGTTGTTCATCGGAAACAAATAAAGTGTTGTTGTGTTTTTTGTTGGTATCATACCTAGACTTTAAGAGTTGTTTTTAATAATTAATATTTTGTTTCGAATTACTGTATTCCATAGAAGATGTATGAACTCTTACAAGTATAATTTGAGAAATCATGTCCATAAACAGTAATGCTAAAATGTCGCAAGACAAATGATTAAAAGATCACTTATGAGTGGCATCGCCATTTTGAGTTATATTGGAAAGAAAACATGAAGAAACTCCATGTTGATGGATTTTTGGAGTCTTTGATTTTTATCAAATGATGCTTGTGAGACTTTCCTGAAGATAACTAAAACTCAGTTCACATGCCAAAGAATAACGAATGACTAACTTATTAGACATTGTACATGTTGATGTATGTAGTCCATTATGTGTGGTCATGAGTGATACGTTGCAAACGTATCTATAATTTTTGATGCTCCATGCTTGTTTTGCACCATTTGCTTTATGTTTTGTCTACACTTTGTGGCATTTTTATGCATTTTCTGGAATTAACCTATTAACAAGATGCCACAGTGCCAGTTCCTATTTTTTGTTTTTCTATTCCAGGTTTTTACCAAAAGAAATATTCTCGGAATTGGAGGAAACAAAAGCCAAAGTTCCTATTTTTTCCGACACGACACGAAGTATGAAGGAGAGAAGAAGAGGTGCCACGAGGCAGCCACACCTGGTGGCCGCGCGGGCCCCCTTGGCCGTGCAGCTATAGGGTGTGGGCCCCTCGGGCATCCACCTACATTGCCCCTTCGCCTATATAAAACCCTCGAGGCCGAAACCCTAGGTACCCGATCAGAAATCCACGAAAAAGTCCGTAGCCGCCGCCACCGTCGTCCCTAGATCGGGGTGGGATCTGAAGCTCTTCCCGGCACCCTGCCAGAGAGGGGAGATCATCCCAAAGGCCTTCTTCATCACCATGCCAGCTTCCGGAGTGATGTGTGAGTAGTTCATCCTTGGACTATGGGTCCATAACAGTAGCTAGATGGTTGTTTCTCCTATTTGTGCCACCATGTTTAGATCTTGTGAGCTGCCTATCATGATCAAGATCATTTTATTGTAGTTCTACATGTTGTGTTTGCGGGGATACGGTGGATATTGAGTACTATGTCATATTAATTATTGTTCTATCATGTCTATGTTATTTGTGATCTTGCATTCTCTTCGTTGCTAGTAGTTACTCTGGCCAAGTATTTGCTTGTGACCCCAAGAGGGAGTATTTATGCTCGATAGTAGGTTCATGCCTCTAGTAATCTGGGAGAGTGACAAAAAATTTTAAGATTGTAGATGTGTTGTTGCTACTAGGGAGAAAACAACAATCCTTTGCCCAAGGGCAATTGTATTGTTTACTTTACACACTTTGCTTAATGCAATTATCTGTTGCTTGCAACTTAATACCCGATATCCCGGAGGTGGATTATTAGTCATAGATGTAGTTGGATGATGGTCTATTTATCATGTTGTAATGCCCAAATGAATCTCATAGTGATCATCATGTCATGTACATGCATTGTTATGCATTCCCTATTTCTCAATTTCCCCGCTGTATTTTGTTCACCCAACATGTTATTTATCTTATGGAGAAAACACCTCTAGTGAACTGTGGACCCAGGTCAATTCCTTCCCACTGATATTCCATCTACTATTTACTATTTACTTTCTGCAATTACCACAAGCAATTACTATCTTCCACACTATACGTTTAATCCTTTGTTTTCAGCAAAACCAGTGAGCTTGACAACCTCATTGATAAGTTGGGGCAGAGTATTTTGGTTGTGTTATGTGCAGGTTCCACGTTTCTAGCAACAACTTCGGAAGTGACTTCTATCTCCTACTAGTTCGATAACCTTGGTTCTATAATTGAGGGAAACTTGCTGCTATGCTCATCATACCTTCCTCTTGGGGTTCCCAACAAGCTCTACATCAACAGAGCACATCAAACGTTTTTCTGGCGCCGTTGCCGGGGAAGAAGAAAATTTCTGCAAGGGGAGTCTCTCACTACCAATCTCTTTACTTTGTTTTTGTTTTTCTTAATTTTTTTTGCTTTGTTTGGTTTGCTTCTTTTTATCAAAAACACAAAAACATTAGTTCCGTATTTAGTTGTTATTTTGTTACTTTGTTCTTAGCTCATAATCTTGATCCCTAAGTTCACCCTGAAATACCTATCAATAGGTAGTGGTTCTATAATTGGGAAAGATAATATTGAAGAATTCTTTAATCATGTTAGTAAGCATAAAGATATTAAGGATAGATGCTTAGCAGAACATGCTCCAAATTATAAAACCAATGTGGCTTATTTAGTTCACATGTCGGAGTCTAGGTTTTTTAACCTTAACCCCATGATGCAGCCAGTGGCGGAGGCAGCTCATCATCATAGCCTAGGCAAAATGTAAATAATCTTGCTTTTTTAGATGCTTGTCCACCTCACTTTCTGCTAGTACTTAAAAAAAATAACTAGCTTAGCCCGGGCAGCTGCCCGGGCACGCCGGGCCTTGGCTCCGCCACTGGATGCAGCTAATGTTTCTTAAACTCCATGATATTGAGGACATTGAAAATAGAGTTTTATCCTGGAGACTTTGCTTAAAGAATTTAATGATGTTGCTATAGAAGCTAGAAAGGTCTTTGATCATTTTAATATGCTAGGATCATGTGTAGATGTTATTGGTACACTAGAAAAGTTGGAAAAAAACAAACCCAAAAATGGGGAGGAAATTAAAATACCAATACCTTTTAAACTTGTAGGAGTGAATGAAGCCTTGGAAAAGAATTTTGATTGGATTGTTCCTGAAAACCCATTTGATGAAAGTAGTGAACCCAAGAGTATTGAGAGAGGATCCTCTAGAAATTATTTGGATAAGATACCTTTCCTTGTTAAAGATATTTCTGGTATTGATCTTAATGCTTCTTCATTCTAAAATACTTGATTCTTGCTTTCTGTGCCTAGCTGAAAGGCGTTAAAGAAAAGCACTCTTGGGAGATAACCTAATTTTTATTATAGTAAGTTTTCTTTTGTTGAGTCTTGGAAGTTATTTCCTCTGTAATAACCCCTCCTTATCATTTTTGTTTGGTTTTTGTGCCAATAATAGCCTCTAATGAGAGGTAAGTAAGATTTGGGGAAGTTGCTGTCCCGAAATAGATTTCTGTGCTTCGCTGTAAAAAATCTTGAAAAATTCCAGAACGTCTTAATGAGCTGAAATTTTTTGTGCGCATGCCCCTGGTATTTACCCAACTTTAGTTAGTGTTTCAAGTTTTTATTTGAGCAACATAAGATTTTCTAAAAAATAGGTCTTTACCTGCTGGCGTGTTTTAACAGATTTCTGCCATTATTTGCATTTGCCTCTTAAAATCGATTTCTTTGAGTTCTTCTTGATCACTTGAGCTTTTAAAAGGAATTGATATGGTAGCTTATCTTTTAATGGAAGTTTTAATTGAGTTGAAACTGAACCCAGAGGCTTATTATCTTGAATACACTAATGTTGCTAATAAAGATTGTGTGAAGTTTTGTATCAAGGAAATTTTCAAGTGTAGGGAGAGAATGATGTGATGAGATGAAGTATGGACAAAATCTCAAGCTTGGGAATGCCACCCGTGTCACCCCAAGAAATATTCAATAGGTATAAGCGTCAAAGCTTGGGGAAGGCATCCCCTTCTTCATCAACAAAAATCTTAGGTTTTCTTTCATGATACTATATTTTTTGCTTCATGCACTGTGGCATCCCGCAAAACCACTACTAGAAAATCGCGTTGAATTTGTGCATTGCATCGTCATCATCATGCATTGTCGGCATAAAACTATTTTCGCAAAGCCGTTTTGTTTTCTAAAACGCCCCGTCTTTTATTCAAACGCCAAAACCGGGTCCCCGGAATATTTTGTTTTGGCCGCTATCGGTTTGCAGACGGCCCGTTTAAATCAAATAAAATATTTAATTATTTTGGCCGGAGCAGTCGAACGGGCCGACCGACCCGAACGACCGCCCCAGGTTTTTAAATCGGTCCACCTATCTACCCCATCTAATCCTAAACCCACCTAAAAAGCTACCCCCACACACCCTCCACCTCACTCCCACCACTCAGAGGCCGCCACCTCACCCCTCCTCTCTCCCTCTACCTATCCCACGCCGCCACTTGGCCAAACCCCACCCCTCTCTCTCTCTCTCCCCATCCAGCTCACACCCTGGCCACCCGCAGCCTCTCACCCACCACGCACACCCGGTCAACCCACACCCAGCCTCGCCCGACCCCACCTCCGGCCCCACCACGTTCTCTCCCTCTCCCTCACGCACGCGCCCCCACGCGACCCTCCTCCCCACCTTCTCCCCCTCCTCCCCGTCTGGCTCTTGCCCGCGCCTCCCAGGCCACCGCCTAGCTCCGCCGGCGCGGCCGCCCCGCCCACCTGCACCATCCCGCGGCCCCGCGCGCCCCGCCCAGCCTCTCTCTCTCTCCGCAGCCTCCCTCCCTCGTCTCCTCTCTCTCTGCGCCAACACGGCCGCCCAGCCCCGCGCCTCCACCGGGCCGTCCAACGCCGCCACGCCGTGACCCCGTCGACCACGCCCCGACAACCGCTCGGCCCAGCGGCGCGCCAGAGAACCCCCGGCGAGCCCCGCCGCGCGGGCCCGGTCGCCCTCCCGCCGCCGGCTAGCGCCCTGCTGGCCCCCCCTCTGCTCCGGGCCGTCTCCCTCCGCGGCAGCGCCGGCAGAGCTCCCTCCCGCTCTGCCCCGGCCAGAGGCCGCGTCCCAGGACGTCCGGCCCTCGAGCTTCCCCGTCGCCGCCGGTCCCCGCAGCAGCCCGCTGGCCGCGCCGCCACCGGGGCCCGCCTCCTTCCCGCCCGCCTGCGTCGTCGACCGAGCCGCGTCGCCCTCCGCGCGTGTGTAGTGGACCAGGAACAAGCCCAGCATGCCCGCGTCCTGCAGGTCCACCCTCGGAAGCCCCTGTTTCGCGGGTGTGCAGCTGTGGCGCGATGCTATCAAGCGGTGGTGATGTGTTGTTGTGCATGTTGCACCGATGGTGTTGTCGTGCCTAGCTTCTCTGGGAGGCTCTAGACAAAACTTCAGTCGCGGGTTTCGCCATCAAGTCCTGTCTCGACAAGATCTTCCGGGTGCCAACGGCGCGAACGCACGGTACCCTCAGGCCTCCAACATGGTGCGACAAGAACTCCTCCCGAACCGATGACGACGACGTCGCATGCCAAGATCTTCGTCCCGACACCCCGAGCTCTCCACCCGGTATCCGGTGGTCGTACTTCGAGAAGACCGTCACGGAGCACCAAGTACTTCTACTTGGACATCAAGACCCAGATCCGAAGACCGCTAAGATCGTCTGAAACGCCGAGTGCGTCACCCTGGACACCGAGACCCCGGCGCGACAAGTGCGTCGTCCCGAACGCCATGACCGACAACATGCCCCGAGAACCCGGATGCGCCAAGACCTACCCCTAAGTCCGAGAACGTTTCCATCGACCCTGGACCCTGAGACCGACCCCGAACCCCGGAACCCCAGATCGTCGAGACCCCCTAATGTGTGAACCCCTTATCCGAGAACCCTAATTTATAAATGTCACCTATATAACTGTTGCATATAAATTGTTCATGCCTGCATCCATATCATGTGGTTTGGGGCCTTATGCCGATTCACCTAATAATTAAATATGGGGCCCATATGCGGGCAAATCTAGCCTTATATTGGCCTCATTTAAACTTGTGTAGCGAACCCGTATTATTTCTTGCCTTGTTAAACAACATTTAAATGGCGGGGGTTCTAAACAACTTGAACCATCTAATTAATTGTCGGGACCCCGGTTCCGCTTAATATGATCTAATTGCACCGCATCCTTGCCATGCCATGCATCATACATGCATCATGCCGATCTTCTGCAATTAAATATTGCATCCCGTGTTTATTCTAGTGTTTTGCTTCTTCGCGGATAAGGCCGTTGAGTTGATGCGAGTGTCGTCCGTTCTTCGGTTGAACCTTCGACAATGTTTTCAGGCGAGCATCTCCCCCTTTCTACCTATCTTACTTTTATAGTATTTATTCCCTCCTGTTGATCTATTGCTATCTGTGTTGCGATGCTTTAGTTTCCGTACCTGTGAAATCCCTTGCAGCCTTATATTGCCTTGGACACATCCTATTACCTGTTGTTTGGTAGATAGTTGGACTTGCGCGTCGTAGTCGCTTGCTTAAGTGCTGTTGCGTGTCATCAAATGCCACAGTTGCTGATGTATGGCCGCATGTTGATGTTGGAGATGATTCTAGTTTTACTTATCGTCACTTTAATTTCTGTTTAACAACTAAAATTGAAATAAGCAGAGGCATCGGTGGGTGATAGAAAATATTTGGTTTCCGAACGCCCACTTGTGTCCCGTAAGACCCCGAGTACTTGATACCTGTTCCTTGATTTATCGCGCTATCCACATCCGGGAGGTATATGGGACCCCCCTGAGCCAGAGCTTGATTCAGTCTTATTTCTTGGGGCCACAAACTAGTTTGAGGTTTTATTTACGATCCTGTACTTATGCCATGCTACTGCTTTATTTACGATTGTGCGAGGAGCACACTGTACTGTTTAGGCTCATGGCACGATTCCGCGGTGTCGACAAGCCCAGCCACACTTTCGGGTTCCCAGTCGTTCACAGCCGTCCCCATAACCTTAAGCCCGTCTCGGAGCCGGCCGGCTTCGTTGCGGGTTCTACTTAAGGGGTGGCCCCCTGAAATATTTCTGAATCCTGTGATTGCTTTGTCGTGAAAGCCTCGTTGGGTTTTGATTTGGTTTTTCCGAGGTTGATCGAGTGTGTGTTGCTATTGGTGCACCCCGGCCGGGTAAAACTTTCTGAAAGCCGTGTCCGCGGTTATGGACGACTTGGAGCACAGTATCTCGATCATAGACAAGCATAACTAAAGTTTACTGCTATAAATTTGACTTATAATGATTAGTAATCAGCTTCACTATAATGGAATGGCTAATTAATACTGCCCACAATTGCTTGCTTGGTTGTCGCTTGCGACAATTGTATCTGACTAGTAAGTATTGCAATTACAACAGAATGGCTGAATAAAAGTACCAACAACTGCTGGGTTTTGGGTTTATCTCATGCTATCTGTACCTGATTAGTAATTGTTGCAACTATAACGGAATGGTCAATTAATACTGCCCACTGTTTACTTTATCAGGATGATTATCTATACCTGACTAGTAATTACTGCAACGATAACTGAATAAATAAAACTGCCCACTGTGTGAGTTCCTCGGTTGACTTCCTCGTTTGGTTTCGAGGGGGAAACACCAGGATGGGTTTGTTTGGTGTTAGCTTCAGGCTGGGTCCGGTTAGGTCATTCTTACCCCTCTCTGACAACCGCCAGTTGTATCGAGTCTCTATAGGTTGTTCAGTGCATGCTGCCGCTGCCGCTCAGTCCACCATACCTATGTAGGCGAGGACCGCCGAATTCTAGCCTCGCTGTGTACTGGCCTCAGTACTGACGCTCCTTCTTTTTCCTTTGCCCTTTGTCGGCACCCCTTTTGTTAAGCAGGTTTTGAGATCGACGTCGTTAGTAGGGTTACCCTTCCGGCTTGGCCTGGGCAGGGTTATGGACGCCATTGGTTATTCTTCAGGGCTCTTAGCCCCATTTGCATCTTGTCCGTAGCTGGACGCTCTATCGTTTTCAAGGTGATTTGGATCTTTGTATATAATATCTGTATCCTTGACTCCTTGAGTCGCTGTTATATATATCTGTTCTGTGGGTCCCATCGAGGACTGTTGTGTAATGTTATTACTTCGTTTTCCACCCGCACGAAAGTGCCTGGTGGGCACCTTTGAATCGTTTCTATGCGGGTTTGGCGAATTTTGCTCAAACTTGCATAGGTCCGATTCTGAGGGTGTTACAGAGTGGTATCAGAGCTCAGCAGTTGCGATACCCCACAAGTCCAGCCTGTAGGATAACCTAGCTAACGGCCGAAGTAGAGTGTCAAAACTAGTTTTGAAAAATCGGTTGGATAGTTCTGATTAGGTCTGATTTTACTCCTTACCCTCTGTTGTTCTCCTCTTACCTCTACGTGTTTTGAATCCGCTCTCTTCTCTCTCTTCGAGTCCAGGATATCTCGTGGTTGGGTTTCCGTCGTACCTTCAGGGCTTCGTTTTCCCCTTTTGTAACGGAGGTGCTTCGATCATCAATCTGCAATTTGTCTGTGGTACCCTTCATCCAATCTTTTGTTCTTGACCTCTTTCTACATGTGTGTTCCTTGCTGGATATCAGTGTCGATGAAAAACATATGAGAAGGACGAGCTTTGGTGAAGTTGGGGTTAACCTTGAGCATGTGTTGTTCATGCCAATGGAACCACCGCGAAACCTAATCAGTGTGTCTTTCATACGATTTCTGCTGGCAACACTCCCTTGTTTCCGAACCTCGCTTGTCGAGATCTTCAGTCTAATTCCGAGAGTTGGATGCCTAATCCGCTTATTCGTGTGCAGAGTAATGGTTTGACTGCGGGATGGAGTAGCTACCCTACCACTGCTCTTATCATTCGCTCTTGTACGTCGAATCAGTGGATCGAGCAGTTTTACTCCGTCCATGGAAGTTAGAGGTGGCCTTATCGTTTGATACCTCTACCTTCGTCCTTCGCTTCTCCGGAGTGATCCCTCGACGATCAGGAACAACGACCCTTTGTTGGTGGTGTCGCAGATTTCAAGATGGAGGATGAACCCTCGTTAGTGGTGTCGCGAGGATCTACACGAAGCGCGAAGGATCAGACGCCGACCCTCCTTCCGGTACCATGAGGCGGATCTCGAGGGCGAGATCCATTGTTAGTGGTGTCGAATTGTGGCATCCCGCAAAACCACTACTAGAAAATCGCGTTGAATTTGTGCATTGCATCGTCATCATCATGCATTGTCGGCATAAAACTATTTTCGCAAAGCCGTTTTGTTTTCTAAAACGCCCCGTCTTTTATTCAAACGCCAAAACCGGGTCCCCGGAATATTTTGTTTTGGCCGCTATCGGTTTGCAGACGGCCCGTTTAAATCAAATAAAATATTTAATTATTTTGGCCGGAGCAGTCGAACGGGCCGACCGACCCGAACGACCGCCCCAGGTTTTTAAATCGGTCCACCTATCTACCCCATCTAATCCTAAACCCACCTAAAAAGCTACCCCCACACACCCTCCACCTCACTCCCACCACTCAGAGGCCGCCACCTCACCCCTCCTCTCTCCCTCTACCTATCCCACGCCGCCACTTGGCCAAACCCCACCCCTCTCTCTCTCTCTCCCATCCAGCTCACACCCTGGCCACCCGCAGCCTCTCACCCACCACGCACACCCGGTCAACCCACACCCAGCCTCGCCCGACCCCACCTCCGGCCCCACCACGTTCTCTCCCTCTCCCTCACGCACGCGCCCCCACGCGACCCTCCTCCCCACCTTCTCCCCCTCCTCCCCGTCTGGCTCTTGCCCGCGCCTCCCAGGCCACCGCCTAGCTCCGCCGGCGCGGCCGCCCCGCCCACCTGCACCATCCCGCGGCCCCGCGCGCCCCGCCCAGCCTCTCTCTCTCTCCGCAGCCTCCCTCCCTCGTCTCCTCTCTCTCTGCGCCAACACGGCCGCCCAGCCCCGCACCTCCACCGGGCCGTCCACCGCCGCCACGCCGTGACCCCGTCGACCATGCCCCGACAACCGCTCGGCCCAGCGGCGCGCCAGAGAACCCCCGGCGAGCCCCGCCGCGCGGGCCCGGTCGCCCTCCCGCCGCCGGCTAGCGCCCTGCTGGCCCCCCCTCTGCTCCGGGCCGTCTCCCTCCGCGGCAGCGCCGGCAGAGCTCCCTCCCGCTCTGCCCCGGCCAGAGGCCGCGTCCCAGGACGTCCGGCCCTCGAGCTTCCCCGTCGCCGCCGGTCCCCGCAGCAGCCCGCTGGCCGCGCCGCCACCGGGGCCCGCCTCCTTCCCGCCCGCCTGCGTCGTCGACCGAGCCGCGTCGCCCTCCGCGCGTGCGTAGTGGACCAGGAACAAGCCCAGCATGCCCGCGTCCTGCAGGTCCACCCTCGGAAGCCCCTGTTTCGCGGGTGTGCAGCTGTGGCGCGATGCTATCAAGCGGTGGTGATGTGTTGTTGTGCATGTTGCACCGATGGTGTTGTCGTGCCTAGCTTCTCTGGGAGGCTCTAGACAAAACTTCAGTCGCGGGTTTCGCCATCAAGTCCTGTCTCGACAAGATCTTCCGGGTGCCAACGGCGCGAACGCACGGTACCCTCAGGCCTCCAACATGGTGCGATAAGAACTCCTCCCGAACCGATGACGACGACGTCGCATGCCAAGATCTTCGTCCCGACACCCCGAGCTCTCCACCCGGTATCCGGTGGTCGTACTTCGAGAAGACCGTCACAGAGCACCAAGTACTTCTACTTGGACATCAAGACCCGGATCCGAAGACCGCTAAGATCGTCTGAAACGCCGAGTGCGTCACCCTGGACACCGAGACCCCGGCGCGACAAGTGCGTCGTCCCGAACGCCATGACCGACAACATGCCCCGAGAACCCGGATGCGCCAAGACCTACCCCTAAGTCCGAGAACGTTTCCGTCGACCCTGGACCCTGAGACCGACCCCGGAACCCCAGATCGTCGAGACCCCCTAATGTGTGAACCCCTTATCCGAGAACCCTAATTTATAAATGTCACCTATATAACTGTTGCATATAAATTGTTCATGCCTGCATCCATATCATGTGGTTTGGGGCCTTATGCCGATTCACCTAATAATTAAATATGGGGCCCATATGCGGGCAAATCTAGCCTTATATTGGCCTCATTTAAACTTGTGTAGAGAACCCGTATTATTTCTTGCCTTGTTAAACAACATTTAAATGGCGGGGGTTCTAAACAACTTGAACCATCTAATTAATTGTCGGGACCCCGGTTCCGCTTAATATGATCTAATTGCACCGCATCCTTGCCATGCCATGCATCATACATGCATCATGCCGATCTTCTGCAATTAAATATTGCATCCCGTGTTTATTCTAGTGTTTTGCTTCTTCGCGGATAAGGCCGTTGAGTTGATGCGAGTGTCGTCCGTTCTTCGGTTGAACCTTCGACAATGTTTTCAGGCGAGCATCTCCCCCTTTCTACCTATCTTACTTTTATAGTATTTATTCCCTCCTGTTGATCTATTGCTATCTGTGTTGCGATGCTTTAGTTTCCGTACCTGTGAAATCCCTTGCAGCCTTATATTGCCTTGGACACATCCTATTACCTGTTGTTTGGTAGATAGTTGGACTTGCGCGTCGTAGTCGCTTGCTTAAGTGCTGTTGCGTGTCGTCAAATGCCACAGTTGCTGATGTATGGCCGCATGTTGATGTTGGAGATGATTCTAGTTTTACTTATCGTCACTTTAATTTCTGTTTAACAACTAAAATTGAAATAAGCAGAGGCATCGGTGGGTGATAGAAAATATTTGGTTTCCGAACGCCCACTTGTGTCCCGTAAGACCCCGAGTACTTGATACCTGTTCCTTGATTTATCGCGCTATCCACATCCGGGAGGTATATGGGACCCCCCTGAGCCAGAGCTTGATTCAGTCTTATTTCTTGGGCCACAAACTAGTTTGAGGTTTTATTTACGATCCTGTACTTATGCCATGCTACTGCTTTATTTACGATTGTGCGAGGAGCACACTGTACTGTTTAGGCTCATGGCACGATTCCGCGGTGTCGACAAGCCCAGCCACACTTTCGGGTTCCCAGTCGTTCACAGCCGTCCCCATAACCTTAAGCCCGTCTCGGAGCCGGCCGGCTTCGTTGCGGGTTCTACTTAAGGGGTGGCCCCCTGAAATATTTCTGAATCCTGTGATTGCTTTGTCGTGAAAGCCTCGTTGGGTTTTGATTTGGTTTTTCCGAGGTTGATCGAGTGTGTGTTGCTATTGGTGCACCCCGGCCGGGTAAAACTTTCTGAAAGCCGTGTCCGCGGTTATGGACGACTTGGAGCACAGTATCTCGATCATAGACAAGCATAACTAAAGTTTACTGCTATAAATTTGACTTATAATGATTAGTAATCAGCTTCACTATAATGGAATGGCTAATTAATACTGCCCACAATTGCTTGCTTGGTTGTCGCTTGCGACAATTGTATCTGACTAGTAAGTATTGCAATTACAACAGAATGGCTGAATAAAAGTACCAACAACTGCTGGGTTTTGGGTTTATCTCATGCTATCTGTACCTGATTAGTAATTGTTGCAACTATAACGGAATGGTCAATTAATACTGCCCACTGTTTACTTTATCAGGATGATTATCTATACCTGACTAGTAATTACTGCAACGATAACTGAATAAATAAAACTGCCCACTGTGTGAGTTCCTCGGTTGACTTCCTCGTTTGGTTTCGAGGGGGAAACACCAGGATGGGTTTGTTTGGTGTTAGCTTCAGGCTGGGTCCGGTTAGGTCATTCTTACCCCTCTCTGACAACCGCCAGTTGTATCGAGTCTCTATAGGTTGTTCAGTGCATGCTGCCGCTGCCGCTCAGTCCACCATACCTATGTAGGCGAGGACCGCCGAATTCTAGCCTCGCTGTGTACTGGCCTCAGTACTGACGCTCCTTCTTTTTCCTTTGCCCTTTGTCGGCACCCCTTTTGTTAAGCAGGTTTTGAGATCGACGTCGTTAGCAGGGTTACCCTTCCGGCTTGGCCTGGGCAGGGTTATGGACGCCATTGGTTATTCTTCAGGGCTCTTAGCCCCATTTGCATCTTGTCCGTAGCTGGACGCTCTATCGTTTTCAAGGTGATTTGGATCTTTGTATATAATATCTGTATCCTTGACTCCTTGAGTCGCTGTTATATATATCTGTTCTGTGGGTCCCATCGAGGACTGTTGTGTAATGTTATTACTTCGTTTTCCACCCGCACGAAAGTGCCTGGTGGGCACCTTTGAATCGTTTCTATGCGGGTTTGGCGAATTTTGCTCAAACTTGCATAGGTCCGATTCTGAGGGTGTTACATGCACTATGTGTTGTTCTTGGAGCGTCTTTGTTTTTTGTTTTTTGTTTTCTTTTGTTTTTTTGCTGAAATAAGTTGGTTGGACCCCAACATACTTGTTTTGGAGAAGTCACACCCCGTTTGTCATTGTCTAGAATACTCTAGTTTTTACTCTTATTGTTCTGTGAGTGTTCTCTTTTGCTAGCACTGCGTTTAGCTGTAGTTTTCTTCTTAATTTTGCTTAGAACTTTTTAGTTCTTATTTTTAGTTAGGTGAGAAAATATCTCTGGTCTTTATTGATTATTAACTTTGTGAGTTGTTTCAAATAAGTTGATTGGTGTTGGAAAAGAGTAGAATGTTTCATGCTTATGGTGGTACAAAAAGAAGCTTGTTTTGATTGTGACTTAGACTTTATCATGTCATGTTAGACATTGCTTTGACCATATTCTTAGTAATTATTGTTTTAGCATGACTAGTTTCAAACAATTGAGATTGCTTCATGTGCCATGAAAGAATAATGCATTGTTTTAGCATACAAAATCATATTAAAGTATGGTATTCTCTTTTGATGCTTTATTTGGGTTGACTTGGCACATGCTTACACCATGTTATGAATATGAACCAGTCACCTTAGCCTCTATGATCATTTAGTTTTTTACTTGTGATATCACTTTATTCTTTGATTAATAATGTTTTGTCGCTCTGCATGATTATGGACATTATTGCTCTCTTAGTTGGTCGCTCCCAGTCTTTTGATAGCCTCCACCTATACTGAGTATGAGCTATATTCGTGCATCCAACTCCCAAGAAACCAAGTTATTCTAATGAGTCCACTATAAATTCCTATGCATGGTGTGTTACACCATTCCAAGTATATTCATGTGTTTGTTTATCTTCCAAATTAAATTTTTGTTATGTGAAAATTAGTGATTAAAGCTCTCACAAATTTGAAGGCACATTTTATTTCTTGCACTTAATAAACTTGAACCATTGTGACTGTCTTATATGCTTTTATGCTTGCAAGTTGTAAGTTGTGAATTAGCAGAACCATGTTGTCATGGGGAACGCTTTTGACATTGCACTTATTCTATTTAGTTGATATCATGTTCTTTTGTTTATGGATCCTGATGGTGTAAAATAAAATGGGAGCTTATAAGTTCAAGGAGTATATATATGTGTTAGAGAAACGCCTGAACGGCTAGCCTAAGCCATGCCTAATCATGCTGGAAACTTACAGCGAAACCATAGTGGCATTCTATGAAGCATCCTCAATAAAAACCTATGCAAATAGCAAATAAAAAGATCATTGAGATGCTCACTGTCTATTGCCATGTCATTTTGATATGGAATAGCTCCTGTGTCATGGGGCAAGGGGTACCCCGTTGGTGGTTCTCTATGACACGCATATACTTACAATGACAAGAACTTGCTTCCGACCAAAGTTGAGTAGCATGAGGTTTGGTACTCGTACTCAAGGGGCATGAGATTCTCAACTTATAATTTTTCAAGCATACAACTCATATTTGCCCTCACTTTAACCTTAATCACTTCAAGATGCTTATGATAGGGGCAATGCGAGCTCAAAGCTAATAAGTACCATAATTTTTGGAAGCTTTATAAAACCATTTAATCCCTGCTTCCCTCTGCGAAGGGCCTTTCTTTTACTTTTTGTTGAGTCTCCATCTTCTATCTTTATTTTTAGCTAAGAGAGCATAGTTGTCATTCTGAGTTCAATGTGCATTGTCCCAAAACTTATTTATTGATTCATAATTATGGTATTGCATGTTCTTAAATTATTTGTATCTAGTCACCCTTATGAACTTTGAAGGTGTCCTATGCATTTATGTTTTGCTATTCCATGAAGGACACGCTGAATACCACTCTTGCTATGTTTTCTATATGTGAAACAAACAAATGTCTTTCAAAGCATTATTCATGATCTTTTGTTTCTATTGCCTTTCATGTTGCAACATAGTTGATATGTCTTATTGTTAGAAATATATCTTTCATGCTTATGTTTAGAGTACTTTGATCCCAGCTATAAATTCTTTGCAATACCTTGATCAAGATTGTGTTGGTGCATGTCACCTCAAAAATTATTCTCATTATCACTTACCTACTCGAGGACGAGCAGGAGTTAAGCTTGGGGATGCTGATACGTTGCAAACGTATCTATAATTTTTGATGATCCATGCTTGTTTTGCACCATTTGCTTTATGTTTTGTCTACACTTTGTGGCATTTTTATGCATTTTCTGGAACTAACCTATTAATAAGATACCACAGTGACAGTTCCTGTTTTCTGCTATTTTTCTATTCCAGGTTTTTACCAAAGGAAATATTCTCGGAATTGGACAAAACAAAAGCCAAAGTTACTATTTTTTCCGACACGACACGAAGTACGAAGGAGAGATGAAAAGGTGCCACGAGGCAGCCACACCCGGTGGCCACGCGCGCCCTTGGCCACGCTGCCATAGGGTGTGGGCCCCTCGGGTGTCCACTGACCTTGCGAATTCACCCATATACACCCCTTGAGGCAGAAATCCATGAAAAAGTGCGTAGCCGCCATCGTCATCCCTAGATCGGGAGGGATCTGAAGCTCTTCCCAACACCCTGCTGGAGAGGGGATATCATCCCGGAGGCATTCTTCATCACCATGCCAGCCTCCGGAGTGATGTGTGAGTAGTTGATCCTTGGACTATGGGTCCATAGCAGTAGGTAGATGGTTGTTTCTCCTATTTGTGCCACCATGTTTAGATCTTGTGATCTACCCATCATGATCAAGATCATCTTATTGTAATTCTACATGTTGTGTTTGCGGGGATACGATGGATATTGAGTATTGTGTCCGATTGATTGTTGTTATATCATGTCTATGTTATTTTTGATCTTGCATGCTCTCCATTGCTAGTAGTTACTCTGGCCAAGTATTTGCTTGTGACTCCAAAAGGGAGTATTTATGCTCGATTATAGGTTCATGCCTCTAGTAATCTGGGAGAGTGAAAGAAAATTCTAAGATTGTAGATGTGCTATTGCTACTAGAGAGAAAACAACAATCCTTTGCCCAAAGGCAATTGTATTGTTTACTTTACACACTTTCCTTAATGCAATTATATGTTGCTTGCAACTTAATATCCGAGGGTTGTTCGGATGATATCCCGGAGGTGGATTATTAGTCATAGATGTAGTTGGATGACGGTATATGTATCATGTTGTAATGCCCAAATGAATCTCATAGTGATCATCATGTTATATACATGCATTGTTATGCATTCTCTATTTGTTAATTGCCCCACTGTAATTTGTTCACCGAACATGTTATTTATCTTATCTAGAAAACACCTCTAGTGAACTGTGGGTCCTGGTCCATTCCTTCCCACTAATATTCCATCTACTGTTTACTGTTTACTTTCTGCAATTACCACAAGAAATTACTATCTTCCACACTATACGTTTAATCCTTTCTTTTTAGCAAAACCAGTGAGCTTGACAACCTCACTGATAAGTTGGGGCAGAGTATTTTGGTTGTGTTGTGTGCAGGTTCCACGTTGCTAGAACTACCTTCAGAAGTGACTCCTATCTCCTACTGGTTCGATAAATTTGGTTATATAATTAAGGGAAACTTGCTGCTATGCTCATCATACCTTCCTCTTGGGGTTCCCAACGGGCTCTACATTAATGGAGCACATTAGTAAGCGATGGATTTCAACTTCATATACTTTCTTCAAAAATTTGAGTTGATATATGTGTATATTTACTTAATGGGGAAGAAGTATGGAATATTTGAAAAATGTTCAACGACTTTCAAGATAAAGTGGAAAATCGTTGTAATAAGAAAATAAAGAATTTATGATTGGATCATAAAGGAAGATATTTGAGTTACAAGTTTAGCAAAATATCTAAGATTTAAGGAATCGTTCCATGGATTTGCATTTCCGGAAACACCATAGGAGTATGGAGTGTTTGAGATACGTAATCAAACATTTTTGACATGGTAGGATCAAAGGTGTCATTTATAAAACTGTCATTATATTTTGAAGATTAAAGATTTAGGGACTACCGCTTTTACACTGAAAAGAGCGCCATCATGATCCGTTGAAATGACACCATATGAGTTATGGCTTGGGATAAAACCTGAGTTGTCTTTTCTTAAATTTTGGTATGCTAGGCATAAGTAAAATTACTAAAACCAAAGTCGGATTAGCATGTCTTTGTAGGTTATTCCAAAGAATTTGTTGGGTATTCCTCCATAACACCAAGGACAAAAGTGTTTGTAGCTTAGAACAATAAAACTTTCTTGAGAAGGAATTTTTCTCAGAAGTTAAGTGGGAGGACAATAAAACTTTGATTAGGTTGATGAACCTAAGAAACATGTGCTAAGTAGCGCAGTGCTAGAAAGTATTCTAGAGGCGCCACAATGCTCATGGTTCCCGTAGTTACAAAGGTTGTGGTCTCGGAGATTTGAGTTTCTATTAAACCATGTACGTCACGTAATAATCAAATAGTAAGATTTGAAGAACAAATCATTTTTGTTTTAACAATAATGAACCGACTGCATGCAAAGAAGCGATGATGGGCCCTGACTCCATCAAATGACTAGAAGTCATAAAATCCATGATAGTTCACATACACGAGAAATCAAGTTTTTAAACTTGGCAGATCCTCCGGAAAGGCGTGAAGCCTACCAGTCGTGTTTGGATCTATAAAAAAACATACATGGATGTTTCACGTCTACGAAATAGTAGACATGTTAGAAAAGAGTTTACGACAATGTTTAAGGAGTTGAATACAATAAGATTTGATCTTTCGTAGTGATATTTAGTATGAATCGATTATTGTAGAAACCACTACATATGTCAATTTTGGTATATGATAGGTGAACAAAGAAACAAAGTTCTTCTAATAGAATGGTTACCTAGGATGTGTACATGACACGGTATGGAGGGTGTTGTTAATTCAAAAAATGCTAAAATGGCATGCAAATTTTAATGGTTGAAGTAAGCATCATGGAGTTTGAATTTTCACTGTGATGAAACTATTAAAAGATTTAATTTTATCAGAGACGATGAAGATGCTTGCATTTGCAAGAAATTAAGTGTGAGCAGTGAGACATATTTCTAATACATTATCTAGAAGACATCTTGTTGATTGGAAATTATGTATCTTTTATTGACGCAGGTTAAGAATTTCATTAAAATTAGATTTTGATGAAAGAATTAGGCAAAACCCGAATATTAGGCATAAATGTTTACATGGATAGATTGAGGTGCTAATATGGTTGTGCTAGACGTACATAGATGAGATATAATAAGTTAAATATGGAAATGACAAGAAAGTTTCTTACCGCATGGAAAATGTTTAATCAAGATTCAAGTGTATTGACACTTGGTGAGTGAAATCACATAAATGTTTTGATCAATCATACTGTGATATGTACATACATATATATATATGTCCTATGCTCTAAATTTTAAGAGGATATATTAGAGTGACTCATAATATGATCATTGGACAATTGTAAGGATATCCTTATGATCTTTGGAAGAACTAAGAATATGTTCTATGTGTAGAGGTGAAAGATAGTTCATTGTAAAGTGTTATATTGGTACTAGTTTTGTCACAAGATATAAATTAAATTTATCTCAATTTATACCATGGGTGAAACAATGTAATGGAAAGGAAGTTCCCTGATGGATTTTGATGAGTTCCAAAGTTAAGGCATTGTGACGGATACTACAATAAAGGCTGAGTATATGGCTACTCTAGTAGCAAAGGAGGGAATTTGTGTCAAGTAGTTTGTTATCAAACTAGTGTGGTTCACGGTGGGCTAGTACTATGAAGATATATTGTATGAGAATAGTATCGACATAATTTAACCCCAAGGAACTGAGGTCTCACCAAAGGACCAAATTTATACAAAGTCATATCATTCGAGAATGAGTGATGCGTGGAGATGGAAAGACATGCAAATACACACGGACCTAAAAGTGTCAGATATGGATATTAGTTTTACCACAAGGAACACGTATGTACAACACCAAAAATCCATAGGTGTTGAATGCGCATGTTTTTCAAACTAGATTACTGACACTAGTGCAAGTGGGAGACTGAAGAGAATATGCTTGAGATGCAATAATAAAGTGCTTATTATCTTATTCCATGTTTTTGATATGTGTTTATTTTTCATCCTATAATTGTTTTAATTGGAAACATTAATACATGTGTGTTTAATAAACAAATAAGACTTCCTAGTTATGCCTCTCATATAAACTAGCTCGTTGATTAACAAGATGATTAAAGGATTCATGATCATTGACATTGGATATTGTTAATAACGGGATCACAACATTGGTGGAATGATGTGATGAACACTCACCCTAAGTATAGTAATACAATCAAAGTCATTATGTTTACATTACTACAAATAGACATGTGAAGTAATCCTGATCTTTAAACCATGAGATCATGTCAATCACTAACACCGAAAGAGTGATTTATAACATCAAACATCACACCATGACAGGGTGACTATAAAGGTGGGTTTAGGTACTCCTAAAGTGTTGTGTAGAGTCTCATGGATTAAGAGTGGTATTAGTCCATCCCAATGACAAAGAGATATACTCTAGGCCCTCTCAGTGATATCACATTGGCAACAGCTTGCAAGCAGGTGATTTGATCACAAGGAATGTTATATCACGGGGACAAGAAAAGAGTACTTGTCTATAAGGAGATCAAACTAGGTATGGGGATATCAATGATAAAATCTCGGACATGTAATATATCACGAGACAAAGGGATTTAGTTATGACATTAAAGGTTATCGCAATCACTAAGTCACCGTTGAATGTGTGGGAGTCAGTACGGATCTCCAAGTCCTATTACTGATTATTGATCGAAGAGGGATCTCGATCATTTCTGCATTGTTCGCGAACCATAGGGTGACACACTTAAAGTATACCGACACCAATTGGAGAAAATATATTACATGAGAAAGATTTTGAAAGCAATGGAATTATTTTGATGGACACCAGAATTTGTTTCGAGTCAAATTGTTGAAAATAGTTTTAGATGTAATATTGAAGTATTGCAAGAGGGTTTATGGAAATGTTTGTTAATTAAAATAATTCAAAAAATTCTGAATAAAATCTCTATCTCTACTATCTAAAAAAGACGAAGTGTTCCGTCTCCTGCCGCTCCGCGTTTCGCTTCGTCGCTTCGTCCGTGGCCAATTTTCATTTTAGCCCCTGTCTACAACCCCCACTCCACGTACACCCCGTCCACACCGCCGCCTCCCCAGATTCGCACCTTCTCCGCCATGCCAGACCACGCGGCCTCCACAACCAGCCTCCATACCTTGTGCTCCACTACCATGGAGAAGGAGGATGACTCTCCCCTCCCTACGGCGCCCTCCCTTTCTTGCGGCAGTGGCGGCAGTCGTGGAGGATGGGGTCGGGTCGGGGGAACGACGAGGTTGTCGTCGCCAGCACGATTCGACAAATTCTTTGGTACGCAACCTACCAACACCACGTCTCTTAGGTCTTGATCTGGTCCTATATAATTTTTCATTACACGGGAATTTCTTCTGGATGGTCTTCTTGATCAGATCATGGCACGTCTGTGTTTAGATCCGTTTTTAGGTACAAAGAGTTCATGGTCAGTACGTTTTTATGTTCTAGATGGTGATCTTGATCAGTCTAGGGAATATGTGCATGGTTTTTTTGAGTATTCCACTCCGATCTACCCTCTCTAGATTGGTGCAAGATTTTATTCAGTTGGATTTGTTTTTCCAAGTTTTTTCCTTATTCAAATCATATTTGCTTATATTTTTCCAAGAGCGGCACTGCAGATATTAACAGATAAAATGTTGGATATTTATTCTTCATGACCTTTTTTGTTTGCTGATAGAATAGAACGAACACCCTGAATATTGAGTAACTCGTGGATGGATTTCTGGATGAGTTTTGTTTAATTAACTAACAAGTAACTGCAGGTATGGGCTATGGCAGGTGTGCACAGTACCGAATGAGATGAGAGCCGGATGTTGGAGTGAGGTTTCTGATTGCCTGCACTGTCACAAAAATATGTAGTCAGTAACTACTGGTCTGATGGAAAAAAAATTCAGGAGCACGGGCCGGGTGGCATCACGAACGCCCTCGCCTGCCTCCACTCCCTTGATGCTGCCCGCATTGCCGCCGTCCTACGCCTCCAGGAAGCCTGTCCCATCTGGGCAAAGAAGGCACTCGACCTCCGCCATATTCATCGACATCGAGCATGGGCTGGGTGGGATCACGGAGGCCCTCACCTACATCCACTCCCTCGACGTTCCGGGCATCTCCGCCATCCTATGTCCTCCTAGATGAGTGGCCTTTGGGTGCACAACTTTTTGCCGTCCAAGCGTCGGAGGTACTGCATACAAATTCCTTTGGTTCTCCAATCTCTCCCAAGTCTCTCTCGGAGGTCATGTTGTCCAGGTCAGGTCGTCGGCTGCCGTAGTAGTTACGGATTGCAACTGGATCCTTTCTTTCGATATACACATATGGTTGCCGGGCGGTTGATTCACCGTGGCATGATTGCAAAGGTTTTTTTTATGTGAAGTTCGTTTGTTGAAATTTCTCGGCTATAGAAGCTTTGATACTACTATACCAGACTTCAAAGATCGGACACCTATAGCTTTAGCTTTATCATACTAGATTAATTGCCGTTGCAAAAAATAGAATAATCAAAATCAATAATCCAAGAGTTTGTAGTCTGGATGCTAAGGGTATTCCTGGATATTCTTGTATGCTACATTTACATACATGTTTTAATTCTTATCACGTGCATAGTTTGGAACTGGTTTAATCTATGAACAAAATCTCTCATTGAAGAATCCATGGACAACGTACCTGTCACACAGTTAGTAAATGTTGGTATCCTTGGAACAAATGTAGGAATAGTATAGTAACAATGTAGAAGAGTGAGAAATATGCATCAATTTCTAAACGAGCGTCGTAGGACCTCACGAAGCCAACTTCTCTCTGGCCCTTTTACGCTTTGTTTCTGATGGAGGCTACATGTATGTCGACTACACCGAGTGTGCCAAAAGACGGGAGCTCGCGCCCGTCCACCACGTCCACTACCACATGTCCATGGCGTCAACTCGTAAATGCAACCCCTCTCCCTGATTTCTTAGGCGTGTTTGTTGTTGTTTCTGTCACGTTTGTTTCTGTACACTTACATGGAACAAGCTAAGCTGTTTGTCTCCTTCATCCTTTGTACAAACCTCTTTTCTTATGAAGAGATAGGGAGTCACTTGGCTTCTGGTTTTCTAAATATACAAGTCATATTAAAGGTAGATGGTTGTTATGCTTAGACGGACTTCCGAAGATGAAAAGCTAAATTGTATTGTTGTTGTCACTGATTATGATATGTCAGTTGTTTTACTATTGTAAGACACAGAGTCGGAGGCTTGTGATCCTTTTGATACTCTGAATCTGCAGTTGTGTTGATAAAAAACATCAAAAGGTGAGATTACATCTAACCACTAGGGTAACCTACTTTCGAGGAAACACATCTCTATTACACCAGTTTTGCATATTCACAATGTATGGTCACTCATTATGTTCCCGCAGGTGATTATTGGAGGCAAAAAAAGCATCGTTTGGATTACAGGCAAGTGATACTCTACTTTGACTTTACTTACCAATGTTTGCATATTTCGTAATCTATTCATGTCTCCTCTTCAAATCTTATAGGCCGAGCTATGTGGCCTCTGGTCGAAATATATTATTTGCATTAAATTTGAATGGTTCGGACAAATCACTTCCTAGATGGATTTAGCACCATCTGTTGCCCCAACCTGACGTGTTATCCAGGCTACTTTTATGTGTCATGAATGTAATTTTGGGTCTTCAGTGGATGATTCCTATGTAGCCAAGGCCTAACAATAGACTTAGTTAGATGCTCAAATATCATCATGGAAAGAGTTGAAGATAGATTTTGAGCATGCCTCTGAATAGATGGTTTTTGCAGGCTAGGACTGCTAAATGCACTGCATATTCTGTTTAGCTCATGAACTAAATTTTTTAGCTCATATTCTGAAAGGAAATGCACCATTTGCTTTGCTTGACATGTAGTCACTTGTGCCACATTTTCAGATTCCTAAAAGAAGACTCTAAGGTGGAGAGATCACATCGAGCATCAAGAAGAATATTGTTTGATCACCTATTCAAGGTACATATTTGTGGGATTTTTTCTTTCGCTTTTTCTTGTGGGATGCACTGCTGTTTGGAAGTCATGTGAGTTTTCTAGAAGTTTATTTTAGAAAGTTATCTGATGAAATTTATTCTGAATCTACCTCCAATTCTGAAAGTTTTTTTAGAGAGTTTTCTAATGAAACTTATTCTCAATCTACTTCCAGTTCTACAAGTTTATTAGGAAGTTCTCTTATGAAAGTCAGACTATATATAGCATGATTTCATATTTGTGGATATACTATTGCTTTCTCTCATATCTGAACAAATTTGCTTGCTTCCTTTCCTATGCGTTGTTGCCTATGGAGCTTAAAAATATAATGAAATAGATGTGTGAAGAAGAATTTAACAAGCTAAAAAAAGTTTACTTAAGATGAATATTTTTCTATGTGTTGACTTCACCCTCTTATTATGATCTACTATTATTACTCTGTTAGGACCATGTCACTCGGTTATAGCAAAAACTACAACTGATCAGATCGCTGAAAGCCGAGGGTCTCACTAGATAGTGTCCATGATCTCTTAAGATTTTGAGCTGCGGTCTTACCTTCTCTGAGAATAGGTTCAGCATGTCTAATGACATGCCTGGGTGTAGTTTATAATGGATCAGGTAACATGCTTTTACGTATATTAGAAAATATAAGTGGAACTCAAATTGCAATTCTCAAGTGGTTGCCTCTGCTAGGAGCTTGACTTTAAAAATGCATCTACTTGTTCGCCAAAAATAGATGTAATTGCTCCAAAAAAATGTTGTTGAGATGAAGATCAGCAAGACGACCGCCACAGGAAATTGAAAACAACTTGCGTTGAAACTACTTTCACACCTTGTATTCATGTAATGAAGCTGCACGCCACTTCCGGTGAGGCTTAGGTTAATTACTAGACAATTTTAATTTTCTACTTTGAATATTCTGTTTTTTCAAAGTCCGGTTAGGCACCATAATTTGCATATATATCCCAATGTACATTTGGTGCACAACTGGATGGGATACCAATGCGAGCAACAATTGTCACCGTCCCAAGCAATAACATATGTCTATGAATGGTAATTGGGAGTTATGTATATAAGGTTTATATTGTTGAAATTCTCGGCGATTTGATGGTTAGTAAAATAATGTATCTTAGAATTCTTTATTAGATTCAAATTAAATCAAAGCTCCTTTTCACGATTATTTTTTATCCAGTTCATTGTTCAGGAAAAATCCTAAATTTATTTTTACCTATATGGGTTGAATACATGCCTTCTGAAGCGAGAAAGTTATCTCAATGACTACACAAGCTATCTCAATGACTACACAAGCTCTGTCTATATTGCATCAACATGTTCGAGTTTGATTGCATTTCCAGCAGCGAATTCTTTCACAGCAAACGAAATACCAATTTGTTTTCTTTTAAGAAGTTCCTTGGTCATCATCAAGAGATAAATATATTAATTCGTGCATCTTTATTATTCACAAATTTGTACATGCCTCTTAGTAAAAAATTATATTGTCTTGTTGAAATTTTAAAATATGCAAAGCTTAGCTGAAATCAAATCGCCACACTCATGCCTTCATGTTAGAAATTACACCATTTAGTTCGTTTCCTTGGATACACGCTTCTAATTTCTCGCCTCTACAGATTTTGAGTTGATCATGGGCATCGTGATGACATCAAAGGGACACATTATCATGGCACGGTGACAGTTACTCGATGACGCTGGATGTGACAATGGGGCACAAAGACCAGTGAAATAGGATGTGGCTACGCTAGGTGTTGGAGAACCGAGAGAGATAAATGGTGGTCGTGTGGTGGTGGATTAAAAGGCGCAACACTAGGGTGGAGAAGGAGGAAGATGTTTTGGGCTGGAATTCGTGTAGCATGGCGTTTGATTCTTCTATCATTGTAGAGATACGTTAATGTTTATCGGTTTTCCCTAATATATACATCTATCATATTTATAATTACGAATCGGTGCCTTTTGATTCCTTTTCTAATTGTCCCTAATAAAAGCAGGTAGAATTAATAGCAAATAAAATTAATATAGAATGAACTATGCACCATTGATTCTTCTTTGGTTTTACTGAAATTTCCCATTGAAGCACACTCTTATATATGATCAGATCTACACAGTACAACCCTCTTGAGGAGGAAGATGGTAGAAGGTTAGGGTAAAGAAATAAGATGACGGACGATACTTTACATATATATGGAAACACACAATTACATTTGTTAAATAAGATGACAAACGACACGTTTATACACCCTAATTTAATTAGTTCGATAAAAGATTGTGAGTACTTTGTTCTGCCATTCATATCTAGAATGTAGAGGAAAATAAGATTGCATATGTATGTTCTTTGGTTGGAAATATGGTATTTCAAATCAGTCTAAATTAACAATAATGTAGCCGATCCTATGTAAGTTGTGGATTATCGCATGGTTTAAACTGTGTGGTAGGACAATGCTTCAGTTTTTGATTTATCTACATGTCCTTGATGGACATTTTGTTATACTCTACTCAGATTTGCATCAAGTTACTCCTAGCTTATTTATTTAATAACAATAACCTCGAATGTGTCTACATGCCATCTTGTTAATGCATCAAGTTGGAGTATGGTGACTACAAAATATGATGGTGAAGGATTTGAAGTGATTCTTTGTCATGATTATCTCTTTATTTTATTTTTGTTTGTCTTTGTAAACTTATCTTTGATAAAACAAATCTAAATTGGTATATGGCAGTTTAGAGGGTTGTGGTAGAGTAAATAAATTAGACAGACAAAATATGTTATGTTATTCTTTTTATGGGTTAGTCTAATCCTGAGCTAGAAGGTGTGTTATGAGTTTAACTCATAGCTCTCCAGGTGGAGTGGAAGTCTCACAATGGTTATTATTGTTGAAATTAGGATGATGAATGATGCAATCTTTGAACTCATCTGCTATGGAAATGGCGATGTCGATTCCTACGCGCAACACAAGTCATATAAATACTGACCGTGAAGTACAGTGACATCATTGTTGGACTATGGTGACTACAAAACACGATGGTGTCACAATGGTGTAGGAGGTGACTCCGATAGACTGGTGGGAAAGAAGAAGGGTGACAAGTGTTTTTGCAGTTCTATGTTGAGAGAGAAAGAGAGAGCAACAAACAAAAGAGTACGTTCTTCAAATTGCATTAGATCATCCGCAAATCCTTCAAATCATCAGTAATTTTCATATACATTAAATATATATAAACTTTGAAATCCCGTGGCAACGCACGGGCATTTAACTAGTAAATAAAAGAGTTTTATTAAATGAGAGATCACGTTAATTTTGGTGGAAAATTAATGCATTTGAGTGGAGGGATTTTATGTGAGTGGATGTAGAGGTCCCAACCTTTAATAAGGTAGAGATCCCTAGTCCCTGGATCAATAGCTAGCATCCACAGTTAAGATGTAATATCAAGAAAAAAATGTCATAATACAACTTTATAACCAGGAATAAAATAATTCATTACATCTTACATAGATCATTTGGCTATCTCATTACAATGCAGCAGAATATCTATATAGCATGGAGTCCTTCATCTTCAAAGTGCCACAGGCAATCATGTTGGTTGTAGACTTGTAATCCTATTCAACACACTTCACTAACATCAAACAAACCTGCAACATAATAAGTTGCAGCCACAAGGGTCAATACATTTGAATTGTATTGGCAAGTTTCACTACTATGTAGAAATAAGTGGATCCTATCATTACATGCATATATGGCTAAGTAGGGTTTAGGCTCATTTGCAGAAAGCAATATAGTTTTATCCTATCTTATCAAAATAGTTTTGATCTTTTGAAAATCTTTCTGAACTCCTTGGAAAACTCCAAGTGCTTCTAATCCCTTGTTGTCACCATCAAGTTTTACTTTGAGAAATTGGAATGTCGAGATCTTCCATAGCTTCAGGCCTTAGTTGCTCAGATTTGTCCGTAACTGGGGACACGGCTAAGTACTTAGAATTTGATCTTCTGCATAAGTTTTACACTTTACCCACATGACAAAATCTCGTCTTGACGCCACCAGTGGCTGCTGGGTAAGTACTCACCAAATGGAGTACCGGCAGATCGAGAATGTGACAAAGTCTTTCCATAGAAGTCCTCCCAATACACAATGCTAGATTGTCTACCAGGCACCAATGTAAGGATATATTTCCAATACACAATTCTAGTTAATCTGAAGATGCCAATGCAAGGGTCTTCCACTATGTAGTTGTCTAAGCCAGAGCCCATTTAGCATGTGGCTGTACACGGAAGCCACTGTACGAAAAACATGTTCAATCTCTAAGTCCCTGGGTGGTTTTCTTCTAGTGCACATACAAAAAGATATCCATATAAACATGGTTCCCTTTGTTGCCACCTTGTCCAAAATTGAGTATCCTCTTTCCACCCAGGTGGTTCATTGAGTACTTGTTTTATTATATAAAACATATATTTTTCCAACACTTTATATAATCATATCATGTATCCCATCCCAAATATATAGCAGGGCTAAGCATACTACAACTACAATGTTTTCACTAAGGAAGATATAAGGATATCCTAATAGGATATAGCATAGCATAGAAATATAGTAGTCCTATCATGCATGCTACAAAAATCCACTAAGTGTAATAAAAATAGTAGGAAATGGATGATAGTGTCACTTTCCTTAGTAGTTGGTGGTGTTGGTACACTCTTCGCAATAACACACTTGACAATCAACACAATCTATCAAGCAAAACAACCAAGACAAAACAATCACAAGATCAATACTAATGACAACACAAAAATCATGCAAAGTATGCAAACATGCAAGATGGAAATTTTTATTGTACAAATTGTTATAACAAGGTTCTGAACATTACTAAGTGATTTATGAATATTTTATATTTTCAAGATTACAAATGCAACAATTTGTGAAATTGTAGCAATTAGCAATATTTTCTAACACTTGGAAAGGCCATTCTCACTAAATAATTGGCACGATATTATTTATACTAGACTAAAATTATATGTTGGTCTTACTAGACGGAGGGTTCAATTTACAACCATTTGCAAAAGGATTCACTTAAAAATAATTTACACAACAATTTTTTTATACTCAAAATACTCCACAAATGGTTCTGTATAAAACGTAATTTTAACCGATTCAAAAATACCAAATTATGGCTCCACTGTGTTCTACTCGTTTTTGTGAAACCATAGACATATTATTTGCTAAATTTGGATAAACAGAACTTAAACTATGAAATTTTGAAGTTTCAAAGTTCATATGTCTAAAAATCCGAAAATAGAGACAGATGTGACACATGGAAGGTGTTGATTGGTGGATACCTCTTCATCTAAGTGAATTAATTTCAGCCATTGGATTAAGATCTGGTGGTGGAGTACCTATGCCTAATAGTCTGACGTGAAATCAACAAGGAGAGGAAATCAGGCCCTAAACAAGACCATGATCTAAAGTGAAAACTACCAACAGTTCGTTGGATTATGATAAATATTGATGGCTCGTATGATCAACAATCAGGTAGTGGCGAATGGGGAGTTATCTGTAGAGATCATGATGGAGAGCTCGTATTTGCTGCGGCTAGAGCTGTAAAGCATACAGGGGAAACATTGCAAACTGAAGCGGAAGCTCTCATTCAAGTGATCAAAATTGCAGAAAATTTAAGTATAGGTAGAGTTATTTTTTTGTTTCAGATTGCGTGCGTCTTGTTTAAGCAACAAAGTGCTCTTCTTTTGATCTGTACCGCTGGGAGCTTTGTTTATGGAAGTAAAATCTCAATTGGAGCATGCGTTCATCGAGTCTAATATCTCTTATAAACCACGTAAGTGTAACATGCCAGCTCATATTCTGATAGGGTTAGGCGCCTCAGGAAACTTTGGTTTATATTATGTCGGGTTAGACGAAGTTCTTGACATTGTAATTTCTACCATGTCAGGCGATTATGCCGAGCAAATTTAATAAATATTTGTTCCATGTCAAAAAAAACAAGGAGAGGGAAAATCTTACTATCTGATGTCGTCGACGGCGTCGTACGTACGTAGCAGGGGTTCCCTTCCGTTGTTGTCGCGAAGGGTCACCGGCTGTATAATCGAATGGTCTTCGGATCAGGAAGGATACGCAAGGAAGAAGAAATAGGGCATGAGTCCCTCTGTACCCGGCGAAGTGACAATGGTGTCGCTCTTCGTTGGAATTTTTCGACGATGAAATCCGGCCACGATGCGGGAGTAACTCGGCCTGGAGTTGGTAGGGAGACAAAGGGGATCGTCGATAGGATCTAGCGCTCCTTATAGAGAGAGGAGAGAGACATACGACGAGATGCCGAACGACACTTTACAGATGTTTCCTCTTACATATACGAGCGATTTATTATGCACTGAATCGTAGTTTTAATATCCTGAGTGAAATCGTTATTTAATGAGGAATATTATTCATGTTTATGGAGAGTCGTTTCATGGCCTAGAACTACCTGTGGGAGGAGGAGAAGAGGTCATCCATGGGCTTGCCGTATGTGCAGTGCGTACGTGTTGTAGTGATACATGAGGAAGGATCCATCGGGTGGGAAATTTTACAGGAGTGAAGGATTAAATCCCCGGAATGAAACCATGGGTTATGGGGAGTAACTTTTGTTTTTAAGACGGAGCATTTAGAGGTCTAAAATAGATGGAATTTTAAAGGGAAAATTTGTCCATGGGTGTACCTTCGGTTTCTTCAGTTTCTGGTTATGAACTTAAACTATACGAGGAAGACGATCGGTTTAGTTGGACTAGAAATAGAATGGGCCTCGACCAGTTGGGCCATGGCCGAGTTCAATGTGACTTTTTTTTAATATTTTTCTTTTCTATCAATTAATTTAACTTCTAAATTGATTTAAATTTGTATCAAACTTTTTGGAAAATTTATATAACATATAAGTTGATAATTTACTTCAATTAGAGTACTTGGAATACTATTTTAATAAAGTATAATTTTTTTAAAAAGAGCATGGTACGCCTTGTTTTATTATTTTATATTAATTTTTCTTATAAAAACCATATCTTTTGACTTAGGACTCCAAAAAGGTTCAAACCAATTTCCTTAGCTTTATAATTTTATTATTTATCATAATCACTCATTTAAAAATACTTTTATTTTGTTTTAGTCATTGCCTTAACTTGATTTTATTTCTCTTCCTATATTTTATAAATTTCATATCATTTTGTCTGAAGCTTCAAATAGAGTCAAACTAATTTCTATGGTTTTATAATTTTGTCCTTTATCTTTTTAGCTCACTTAGTAATTCTTCGTATATTTTAAATATGGAATATATCCAAAGTCTCATGTTGTTAAGTGGTCATTTCAACTTTGAGAAGAAAGTTATTTCTGTTAGTTTTAAAATGCTACCATGCATGCTTCATGATTTTGAGGTTTTGAAAACATGCATACAACTTCGCAAACAAAATTGTTTTAATTGATTTTTGTTTTGAAGGAGTTATATTAAATAGTCAAAAAGTTTTTGTTCCCTGTGAATTTCCAAGACATAGTTTTTCATTTTATTTAAGTTTTTCCACATTTCAAGGGATGTGACAGTGGAATTTTGAGTTGAGGGATTTTATTTGAGTGGAGTCTCCACCCACATGAATGAGGGAGATGTGGGGGCACCCACCTTGGCCGTCGGCCATGGCATGGGGGCTGCCCCTCCCCTATAAAAGGACCCTCTCCTCCTCCTCCTCTCACTTCACACCTCCTCGTGAAGGATCTCTCTCTCTAACGACATGCGGATTGCTAGCCTCCTCTCCCCCTCCTCTAACGACCAAAATTATGGTCGTGCCATCGTGTAGGTTAAGCTCACCTCCTTGGATTCCCATCTCGAACAACACGCTCCACGCTCGTCTCCATCTCCTCTAGAGCACGCCAAAATTATGACCGTTCCATCAAGTGTTGGGAGCAGAGTCAGCGTATCGTCCCATCAACTTTGTCTTGTCTTCTTCAGCGATGTTTGATCCTCGCATCGGCTTCGTCAACGACATTAATTATCTCCCTTGGTCTGCTCATCTACCACATTTAATCTCTGATCGTCACCTTCCTATTTATTCTCTCCCCTTCCCCATGATCACAGAGCACCAAACCATCTCCAATCCCCCATTACAAGCAAACATCTCGGTCCCTGTGATTATACGAGGCATCCATGGCCAGCTTCAACCTGCCGTCCGTTGTTCCGGAGAGCATTGAAACCGACCTCGACCTAAAGGAGGACAATGCCCTACGGATTTGGGCATTGTACCCAAGGAGGACGCTGGTGGATCTAGTGTGCGTCCTCCTAGACGCCGGCTAAGGTCGCCGCCATGATAGACGCATGTTACGGCCTCTCCAACATGGACGAGACACTAACAGTCATGTTCGTCAACTTCAAGGACGTTTGTATCCTCTGTGGCCATGTCTACCACTGTGGCTGCGATCTAGTGGTCTGCACCCGCGCCAACATGTTCACCAACTACTAGGACCAGTTCCCCAATAATTGAAACTTCATCCAGAGGGTCCTCCCGGAGCTGCCGATGGTTGTGGTTATGCCGCCAAATTATCCGGGGTTGTAGGTGGCCTAGCGGCCGGCGGTGGCATTGGTGTCGGTGGATAACAAGCTGTCGCTGGTGCAAGGAAGTAGGTGCTATGAGGCGCCAGAGAAGTTGCGACGAGGCGCTGGACCTACAGTAGTTCAGCAGTAAGTCCTATATATGTAAACTCGTGATTTCATTATCTTAAGGGAACCCTAATCTTAATGCTTGAATAAAGTTCCTGTTCATGGTTACACCTCATAAAAAACTGAGCGAACACTTATCTTATTTATTGAATGGCCTCTTTGGACTGAAAGATTTTACAGAAACACGCGAACTATGTTTTTCATTTGCCGACGAATTTCTATCAGTTTCAGAACCTGGAAAGGCAAACAAACCTAAAACTTGGCCATTCTATCCATAGAGGCTATTAAGCTACCATATGTAGAATAAATTTAGGCTCAAGTGACCTTAATCAGATATGCCGCTCTTACTGTCTTCGCCATCCATGATGTCCTCTGCGTCGTCGTTCACCTCCTCTGTGTCAAAATCGATACCGACGTTCTCAGAAGCGTTCCTCCTCCTCGTGAATTCTTCATGGCTCTCCACATCGATAATAGTGGTGGTCGTACGCCCAGGCACTACCTAGAAGCACCGCCTTCCTTCGGGGTTGCACAGATCCGGGTGGACTCCCGCCGGTGAGCTCCACACAATGAAAGCTCTGCCTTCCGCTCCTTCTTTAACCACTTTATCCAGTACGCGCTCGTGCGCGAGTATCAGGCCATTGCCCTCTTCCACTTTGGTAGCTGGCGTCAATGATCCTCGATCTTCCTCGACAACATATTGGCGCGCAAGAGCGACATGACGAGCACACCGGCGTAGCTGAGCTTGAAGTCGGTCCTTAGCCTCGCACGTGGAGACATGAGTATGTCATAGTGGGCGAACATCTCAGCCTTGTAGAAGCTAAGATTGAGCCTCTCCATGGCGAGGCGTCGTGCCTTTGGGTATGATTCGATGCCTTGCTGACACGAGATGCAAGGAAGGAACGAGATTTGAGATTTGGTCACACGGTCACGGGGATAAGGTCAAGGAGGTAGGCCTACTCGTAGTTGCGAGTGCCAATCGGGTCACATAACAGCCTACTCGTGAATCACTCTTACAAAGGTCGATCATTATCGTCCATGCATCTCGATCCAATGGCGCATAACAATGGGGACGTAGAACCAACCAGCCCTCACGATGGGTTCTAGAAGACCCGATCTGATGGCTACCATTGGGCGCTAGGGTTATGTAACACCCCGTCCACTGGGCTCGGTGGGTGTCACTCCTGGCAGCTTAATAGGATATCCAGACTGGCCCCACAAACCAACACTAGTCTTTTCTGTGCAATTTTTCCTCACTCGTGCGCACCCGGTACCCAATTTCCGGTCGGTCATCCATCCTAGAATTGCTCTAGGCCAAACATGCTTAACTTTAGAGTTATTTTCGAATGAGCTTCCAGAAAAGAAATTGCAAGTTGTTGGTATGAGTATCTTATCAATCCTATTAAGTCATGTGCTTATATCTCACATACACCCACCCTTTAGAAGATCGATGCCCTCATCAATAAAGCACACCACATGAACGTTCCTTCTTGGCACGCGTATGTGCGTCCAGTGTCGGCACATGTGCCATGTAGTGTCCACTCCGGGCCAGACACGCCATGACCCATATGTCCCGCCACTGACCCGCACACACCCGGCACGCGTATGTGCATCTACTGCCGACACATGTGCCATGTCGTGTCCACTCCGGGCCACACGCATCATGCTCCATATGTCCCGTCACTGACCCGCACACACCCGTTTAACCATGATGATCGGCTCTGATACCACTTGTAACACCCCGTCCACTAGGCCTGGGGGGTGTCACTCCTGGCAGCTTAATAGGATATCCAGACTGGCCCCACAAACCAACACTAGTCTTTTCTGCGCACTTTTTCCTCAATCGTGCGCACCCGGTATCCACTTCCCGGCCAGTCACCCATCCTAGAATTTCTCTAGGCCAAGCACGCTTAACCTTAGAGTTCTTTTCGAATGAGCTTCCGGAAAAGAAGTTGCAACTTGTTGGTATGAGTATCATATCAATCCTATTAAATCATGTGTTTGTATCTCACAGGTTACGATCCAATGACTGACATTGTGCGTTAGGGTTAGGCAAGTTTCTGTGAGGTTTCGAGCTAGTCAACAAGGTTGATCTTGGGTTTGACCAGATTTGAAATAATCATAAGTCTTTCAAAAAAAAAATTATTAAAAAAGTAGTGGAAATGGCCATAGGATGCGTGAAAATTGCCTCGCAGCCTTGAGCGCGCCAAAATCTTGCACCTCCTTTGGAAGAACACCGGTTTGTCAGGTTCAAAAAAATGTAAAGTCAAGATTTCTTCAAAAAACCAAGAAATCTCTAGTTGGAGAAGTTCTTGGAATGCCGAGAGGGAGCTGAGTGTTGGGTTTGGGCTCAATCCATGGAGTGGTGCAATGTTCTGGCCAGTGAGGGGGGTCTAGGGTTGAAAGCCAAGTTAACTCCTACACGATAGCCACCCGGGTGGTGCCTTGGGTGCCAAAAGTCCTGGTATGTATTGCTTATGATTTTTTGCGGGTAGTGGGTCACATATAAGGGCTCCACGAGATGTTTTCACATTTTTATGATTGTTTTGAATTTTTTTGGTATTGTTCAAAAAATGGGCAAACTCAATGGCGGCCGCAACAATGCAAGGGTTAGTGCAATCTTGGACCTAGGCATGTATCCATCCTAGGTACCCTATGGGGCACCCCAAACCATTTTTCCTGAAAATTGAGAGTGTCTTATAGGGTACCTACAGTTAGAAACCGCCATTACCGAGTCGTAACTCAAGAAAAATACAGTATATGCTTGCACCACGAGATAAATATCGACCTCCCGGGAATGGCCATACATCATGATGTATAATCCGTCAAAATTGTCTTAGGGCCTTGGGCGCGCCCAAACCTTGCACCTACTTTGGAAAAACACCGGTTTTTGGGTTCAAAAAAATGGAAAGTCGAGATTTCTTCAAATAACTAAGAGATAGGGAGCAAAGTGCTGGGTTGGGCTCAACCCATGGAGTGGTGCAATGTTTTGGGAAGTGAGGGGGTCTAGGGTTGAAAACCAAGTTAACTCCTACTCGATAGCCACCTGGGTGGTGCCTTGGGTGCCAAAAGTTCTGGTATGTCTTGCTTGTTATTTTTTGTGGGTAGTGAGTCACATATAAGGGCTCCACGAGCCATTTTCACATTTTTTTATTTTTTATTTTTTTTACTATTCAAAAAACTTTGTGCACGAGACGATTGGGAAGGGGGTCGGGGTTTGGATCGTGAATCCGAGTAGAGGAGGCCGCTACCTCCCATCTGCTCCACTGTGCTGCATGCTGGCTCTCATGCACACCCAGCCACACGCAGACGCCATGACGGCATCACCATCAGATGGAGTAGATCCTTGCCTGATACTGCTTGAGATGGACGGTGGTTGATATGATGTGATCCTCCCATGGTCGGACCTCTCAGAGGAGACCATCGCCTCCCTGCTTGTCATCTTGCTGCTCAGGCCCGAATGGGAGAAATCATGCCAGCGGCTAGGGTTTTGAATAGGGGAAGCAATTGAGGAGTCCGACGCGATCTCACTGTGGTAGGTGGCGGCTAGAGTAGGCCAGGATCAAAAGAGAGAAGAAGTGGCTGAGAGGAGGTTCAGATAGAGAGGATAGCAAACCCTAGGCACAACTAAAGAACACGTCTTGCCACCACGCGACCTCTCTAGGTTTGAAACGATGCAACACCACGTACCCACCCTCACTGATGAGCGGGCCAGGCAAGACGCATACCCTCAAATCAGTGATGGAAGCTCAGACCAGTGTCGATGCAGGTAGAAATGCGTGATGCGTGTAAAATGCATACAAGAACTTTGTAGTTTTTAACATGTTTACCCACATATTTGCATCATATATAATGTTTTATCAATGTTTTACATTGATTTTGGGGGATTTACCAATGATCCCCTTTATTTTGGCTATAACCCGATAGGGCAGAAAAATCGTGTTTTCAATGTTTTTGATGTTTCAGGACCTATACGAAGTCAAATGGACCTGAACTTTTGGGAATGCCAATATTTATCCACGAGAAGCATATGGAGCACAAGAACCTCACCTGGAGGGCTAGGAGGCCCAGTGATCCTAGGTTATGCGCCCAACCTAGGTGGGCGCACCACCTGCCCTCGTTTTCTCCTCGGTCATCCGATCGCCTTGATTCTTTCGCCCACAGAGTTCTATTGACCTAAAAACCCCTATATAGGGATCCCTCTAGGAGTCCTCGATACATAGCACATCAGAAACGCAAACCCCACCAAACATAGTCAGATCCAGCGAAGATTGGAGGGGGAAACTCCATCGGAGCCACCTCCATGGAGATCTCCACCCTCTCCAACATCTCAGGCATCATCACCATCATGAAGAGAGAGTAGTCCACCTCGAGGCTATGGGTTTGTGGCAGTATCCTTATCTATTTCTCTCTTGTTCTTCATAGATCTAGTACCATATGAGCTGCCCTACATGATTATGGTCATATATGTAATTCCTACGTGGTGGATCTTTGTTCTATGATTTTATATTTGATATTGGAATCTATTTTGTGTATGATGTATTGATAGATGCATGCCATGTACCCCGTTCTTAGTTGCTTCTTTTGATCCAACTTGTATGCAAGAACTTGTATGGGGAGAAGTGTGTATTAGATGGAGTAGCATGGTGGTAGTAATTGAATTGTGGCAAACAATATTCAAGATCTACTTTGGTTTTTACCTTTGTTTTGTTGCCTCACTAGGGATAAAGTGAAATCATGTGCTAGTTATCATGTGACAGTGTGATAATCTTGTTAGATCAAGGTAGCATATTTGTATTTCAAACACCATGTTATATTAATTAAAGTTATACCCTGATTTGTTCTTAATTCAAGATTGCATGGAGTTTCCCTATCTTAAGGAGTATAAGAGAGATGTGTTTCATATCTATGTTAGAACATGATGCCCATATGAATGCTTATCAAACACATATAGAAGTTCCATGAATATTTATCATTGATGAATTATTTTATGATCACTACAACTTGAGAAGAGAGTAGACAAGTGAACCCGTGAACCCCAATCCAATTTTAATCATAAGAAACACCTTTCCATTGAATCTACTACCTTTTATATTTTCTGCAATTTATTATTTGGAAAATACAAAAATACTTTCCCTACTTGCAATCAGTCATAAAAACCCCAAAACAACTCTGCTATCTTCCATATCATCTAGTTTGCATTAATTTACTTTATTTATATTTTATTTCATATTACTAATATGAAACCTTGTGCTTGAAAACCACTTGGTGGAGTTGGGGACACAAGACAAATTATTTACTTTACAGGTTGCTTGAAGAGGAGAAGATAAATACACTTCCACAACCAATTCCCCGAGAGTTCGATATAAACCCTCGAGTCACCCTTGTGGGGAAAAAAATCTTGCTACAACACTCTGCACTTGGAGTCCCAACAAAACGTGGCACAGTTGTTTCCATCAACGTGCAACAGTTGTGGATGACTAGGATCGCTTGGCTGGCTTGATCGGACAGCGCGGACCACCTATGCGGGAGAGAGGCCTGAGTGGATGGCTAGGATTGACTTGGAACCTCAATCCGATGGCTGGGACCTCAAGTGGCCTCTAAGATCTCCATTTGAAGGTTACAATATATTCTTTATATACCATAATAGGTCATAACGTGAAACATACTACCGTGGTATTTTCCCATCGGTATATTCGTTGTTCGGCAAGGTGTCTGGATCCAATGGTAGAACATAGAAGACATAGTCTTGTATAGGTACGGACTCTAAAAAACGTCGTCCAGAATGTAGAGAGTAGATTGTATTTGTATGCTTGGGGTCAAACTCAAAGGATTCTCTAGCTCGTCTATGGTGGATCCGTGGATGTTGATGGTGACGTTGTATGATAGAGATGCAAGTTTGGAACCTTTAGGGTACCATCTATTTTAGTCTAGTTCAAACAAATGAACTAGTTTTCTCAAAAGGTTGTGATTTATGAAAGTTTAGTTCATTTTATTGTACTAAAGAGGGTAGAAGGTACCCTAAAGGTTACCCACTTGCATCCTTATTGTATGAAGAAAGATGAGTCTAGAGAGTTTACTTACTCGGCGGCCACCTAGACCCCTTATGTACTTGGTGGCCCAGGGTTTTAAGTGTAGCGACCCCGAATCTGGTTGGATCCAAAGTCTCTTTGCTTGACGGTGCTAGTTCCTGGATCATTAGCTAGCACTATTACATGAACTGAATAATTCAGAGTTTACTTTATTACAACACAAAGATAAATTAATACAAATTGAGTGCCATCATTTCCACATGCTAGTTGAGTGTAGACCCGTGAATCCTACAAACCTTTGTTAATGTTTAGACTCTACACATTAAACATGCAACCTAGTCAATACTTTGAATGTATTGGCAAATTACACCAAGAAAAAGACTTGGTGTATCTCTACATGTAAGGCTAAGAGAAGGCTTTGGGTTTATTTGCATAAATCCAATTTTCACCAAGTAAAAGAGAAGTACAGTGAAAATATTTTATCCTACTTTGCAAAAAATAATAATAAGTAACATAAGGTCGAGTGTCTTGCATTGAGTCCTCCAGGCTACTATCTCCCAATCAAACACATGGAGTACACCATATGCACCCAAAAGCCACTAAGTATGAGCCTATAGATACCTTGGGATGCAACTCATGAACTTAGGTTTGCGAACATTTTTCTTTGAAAAAGATAGAGTAAATCCTCTAGAGGGTCCATACTTTAGATTCTCAAAGTTGTTCTTTTTCCATGAACACAACTGATCGATAAGATTTATTACTCTCGAGAGTTTGTGCACTTTACCCACAATCCATGATCAAGTTCTTTTACAAACAAGACCATGCGAATCTTTCCCTTAGTAGTCCCTCTACCTTTTCCGGATCCACCCGTGCCAAAAATCCTCAAAGCGGTGGTACCCAAGTGAGGTTTCCCAATAAGTATTAGGCTAAGAAAATTGTATTATAGTTTCACTATAAGATTTTGACTTCTGAAACATGGTAGACTTCTTTTATCATGGATGGCAGTCCTTCTAACATCCCAAAAATCATGGTTTATAAAGTTTGCATAGCATTCATGCATTCATAAGCATTTGGCCTTTTCAAATAAGAAACCACATTTTGCCTATTAACTTTATGCAAGTACGGCAAAGTTTTTATTTTACTTTCCAAGTATGGACGTGCTTGGGTTTGATCAGTAAAGATTGGGAAGATAATACAAAGTCCACTCAAAAATTTTCAAAACAAAATCAAACATAAAACTTTTATATGCCTAATGTCATTATATAAGTTAAGGCTTGGTTTTATTTTTATTTTCAAACCAAAATGGTATTTGAATATTAGTAGCTGTTTTACACATCCTTGGGCACAAGAAAAATAGTACAAAAGTCTATAGGAAATTCAAATTGAAACAGATTTGAAATAGTCATTCAAATTCAAACCAGAAAATCAAAACAGAAAAAGAAAAGGAGAAAAAAATAAACCCAGCTACCGCGGCCCAGCAACCAGCCCAGCAAGCCCACCCGGGAAAACCCCCTCCCCCTCTCTGTTTCTCACTCACTCTCGCATCCCCCCTCTCACTGACGCGCTGGCCCTGCAGCCACGTCATCGTCTTCCCCAATCAACGCCGCAGCAACGCCATCGCCGCCCGTTTCTGGTCATTTGATTCGCGAATCAATTCGCGTTAAACACGTAGTAATCCCGTGCCTCGACCCCCTCTACTTAACCCCCTACCCACTCCGCTCTTTCCCCCTCACTCGCTAACCTCAGAGCGCCGCTAGGCTGTCCACATTCAAGCTCGCGCCGCCGCTGTCCCGAACCACTCCGGCGAAGGATCACGGTAAACCTTGCCGCCCCTTTCTCTCTGGTTGTTACGCGTGCACTCACCGTGACCATGCGCATCTAATGCTGCCCCTGGCTTGCCTTCTCGTGCCTTGTAGCATCACCAATGTCAACCTCCGAGCGAGCCCGACGCCGACGCCAACTTCGACGAGGAATCAACGCCGTGTATGTGCGCCCCGACCCCGTCCACGTGCATGTTGAGCTTCGTCGTGTCTCCATGACCTCGGTAAGCGCCAGAACCCTCACCCTTGCCCTCTGGTCTCGCCGAAACATCACCGGCAGACGTGCAACCGCCACGGTGGCCATTTGCGCCGCCCGCGAGTGGTCAGAGCGATGTGATCCGCTGGATCTGGATCCAGCGGTTGCGATTAGATCATCCAGCGAAGGGGTATGCGAGGATTTGAACCGTAGATCTTAGATCTAGCGGTATAGATTAGATTAGATGTGAAAGGGTAAGATTTGATCTGGTGCATTGGATTTAAATAGATCTAACAGCGCGGACGCGTGATCCAGAGCGAACCGGTACGCGCCAATCAGACGCTGCCGCATGTCAGGGTTTTCTTTAAAAAAAACAGATTTTATTTAATTCGATGATTAAACTTGTAAATTCAATAACTTTTGTTCTGTTTATCCAAAAAAATGCAAATAATATGTCAATGGAATCACAAAAATAAATCCTACACATATGTAGGCTTGGTTTTGTATTTTGCCTCTATTAAAATAGAATTTTATGCAGAGACATTTGTAGGCCTATTTTGTGTATAAAAATTATTCAGAAAATGTTTTTAAAGCCAAATTAAGTTTATTTAGTCTCTAAATGTTGATTCAGTACTATTTTAATTGTCTTGTTTAGTTTAGAAAAATCATCACATGGCATTTGCATGCATTCATATATTTTTTCTTGATTATTTGAAATATGAATTTGGTGCTATCATTTTATGTGTAGATTTTCGTGATAGTGGTGATTGCGATTGTAAGGATTGTTGCTACTCCCCCAACTACCAAGGCAAGTGGTGCTTCATATTTTTGTCCCAATATTTTGACTATGCATTAGTGATATTTTGTATAGGGCTTGCATGATGTTTTTGCTAAGTATCTATATGTTATGCTTGGGAAATCCTAGTAGTTGTAGACTTGTTAGAATTTTCTCTAAGTTAAGATACTTGCTATATTTCCATGCTTAGCCTAGCTAGTAGCAAACAAGGGTGGATTATATACATGCTATGGAAATTATTGCTAAGTCTTTGACTTGTGTTTTTGCTTAATAAAACAACTAAGTGAATGAATCACATGGGTGGAATGGTATGTTTGGGTTATGTTGAGTGGTTACACAAGGCCCATATCTATGGTCTACCTTGTGTATCACACTTGTGGAAAGCCACCCAGCAACAAAGGTATTTGAGATGCCAAATGTTAAGAAGCTTCTAGTGCAGCCACATGGCAATATGGGTTCTGCTTGGATCATATAGGTTGCAATAACTTAGCCAAATGGACAGTTGGTGGTAGGGGTGATAGGTTTGGAGAGCGTCCATTTTGGTCTAAGGGAAGGCTTCTGAAAGGTTTTGTCTCGATGCATGTCAAGTCTTGTGGGGAAAGTGCACCACCTCTCGAGAAGGAAGAATCTAAGTACTTAGCCGTGTCCCCGGAAATGGACAATTTGAGCATCAAGACATGGAAGCCATCAAGGATCTCCTCATCCCAATTTCTAAGTTAAAAACGTGTGGTTGAACAAGGGTAAAGGTTCACCAATGTCTATTGGTGGTTCCTTGGGAGTTTATGTTAAACAAAAACTTAGTGTTTTCAACTGATAGGTAAAACATATTTTGAGCAAAGCAAGCCTAAGCTACACTTAGCCAAATTCATGTAGAAGCTAGAAACTATTATTCTACTAAGGTATCACTTGCCAATACTATTCCAATGTATTGACCCACTATGGCTGTAACTTGTGATGTTGCAGCTTACTCTAATGAGGATTAGGGTTATGAGTCTACACTCAACATGCTTGTCTGTGGCACATGAAGATGAAGACTTTACTTTATTTTGTTAAGACGAATTCTTCTACTAGCCTATGGCTATGGAGTTGTAAAAGACTATGTTATCTCTGGAATGACGATGTAATAATGACCTTTGTTTCTGTGTACTTCATCTTAAACTGTGGATGCTAGATTTGATCCAGGGACTAGCATTGCAATCACAGGGACCTTTACCTTTATAAAGGTGGGGTCTTACAGATGGTATCAGAGCACTGTGTTGCATGTAGGATTATGACCCTAGGTTGGACTAGACTAAGAAACCACTAAGGAAAAATTTCAACACTTTGAAAATTTTCACACTTGTCTTTTCTTCTCGTAAACTTTTCTAATCTTCTTTCTCATCTCAATTTGTAGATGAACTCCATCAACGAAGTCGTTAGTAAGGGACCACTCATGACCATGACTTTGGAGTGTGAGACAGAATTTCCCAAGGCCCTCAAGAACCTTATGGTTACCATGGGGATACATGGTGCAGCTGTGTACAAGGGATTCCATGTGATGGATGAAGGAGAAGAGTATTGGTGGGTGCAACTTCACTTGTACAAAAACAAGGAAGACAACCACAAAGAGTCAGGATTCTGCATGGTCACCAACTCTGAAATGCACACAACATTCTTTGACTCTGCAAGAAATGCAGCTTGGAATGCCATCAAGGAGCTTGGTGACAGACTCAAGTGCAGAATGCTCAGCACTCAAAATGACCTTAGGGAAGAAAAGAAGCATACCCAAGACTTAGAGACTACCAATCAACAACTAAGGGGAGACATCATAGACTTAATATGGGAGTCTTGTGATCAAGACAGACAGATTGCCACTAAGGATGCCCTGATAGCTATTCTGTCTAGTGAGTGAGAATTGTAACGTACTCCGTTAGTTGGACCACCACACTTGTAGTTTTACTTCAAAATTTGTCTAAGTTATGTTGAAACTTGGTGATTGTATTGGATTTGTGTATGCCATGACTGGTGTGTTTGTTGCTAAAGATGTGCTTGTGTTATTTTTGTCTTGTGAATTTTCTCTACTTGTGTTGGTTCTAACTTTCTCTATCTTATAAAAATAGATGCCTAACGTTGTTATCAGCACTGGCGAGGAGTTCAAGGGAACCCGTTTTGGTACTCGTCTCATTGAGCTCACTAGTGTGCTCAACCTTCCACTTCCTAGCATCACGACACTTCAGCTCACCAAGTTTGAGACGAAGGACCTATGGGGCTTCAGAGTCACACAACCGGGACGCCAGGCAGAGCCACCCACAGAGGCTATCACTTTCGAGCTGATGCATGATGACAAAGAGAGAGGCTTAGATGTAGTCATGCAGGAGTTACTTGGGCGCCTGGTTGGGAGGCACTCCACCGAGCTTAGAGGTCTCTACTTTCACCCGTTCGGGAGGCGCGACGAGGAGGGAGAGGCTATAGAGTATGATGATGCTACTAGAGAGACGATGCAGCCGATTCGTCTGTACCTTAAAGACCAAGAGGGTCTTCTTAGACACCTTGAAACTGATAGGACCAATGTCATGCTTAGCAAGGACGAGCTCCGGGTTCAGTTGCGGAAGAAGGACAAGCTCTTCGTGGAGCAAGAAGAGATCGTCAAAGAGATGGAGGCCAGATTTGAAAGCCAGGACAAGAAGTTCAAGAGCCAGGAGAAGAGAGTCCAAGACAGGAACAAGAAGATCAGGGAGATGAAGGAGGAGTTAGAGGCCAAGGACTTCGAGCTTGAGCACTAGCAGGGAGTGATCGAGAGGCTTCGCTCACAAAAGAGGGCTCTTAGGGACAATATTGAGGCCTTGACCACTAGTGTTGATGAGTACACGACCGCCATGGAGAATGCAGGTCTTACCCTTGTTGATGTGGAGGTCGATGTGGAGGAGTAGTGTAGACTACTCGACTATCTTTCATCTACCATACTTTGATTATTGAGTCGCAATGACCATCCAACATGTGGATGGCTTGCTATGGTGTGTTTACATTTTTCAAAACCTGTTGTTATGTCTTTCAAACCTTATGTTATTTTGAGCTTGGTTATTGTGATTGTTTCTATGTGATGTATTGTGCATGTTAAGCATATATGGGTATCTCATCCTTATCCTTAATGAAACCACATATGCCTCCCCGTTGTGCCAACCCCAACCAAAACAACAACAACAACAATGTCACTCTCGATATGCAACATTTGATGACAGCACAAGCTCAACTGATGCAAAATGATGACGCAATTCATGCAGAACCAGAATCAGAATAACAACAACAACAACAACAACAACAACAACAACAACAATCAGAATAATCCTCCGGGATTTGACATGCTCACCAGATTTCTGAGACTAAGGCGTGCAAAGTTCTCGGGAACCACTGATCCAATGATAGCCAATGACTGGTTACATTCAGTGAACAAGGACTTAGTGACTGTTGGCTGCACCGATGAGGAAAAGGTCAGATTCGCGGCACATCTGCTTGAAGGGCCAGCAGCAACATGGTGGGATAACTTTCAAATCACCACTCCCCTTGAGGATGTGACATGGGCTATCTTTGAGGATGGATTCCGTACAGCTCACATCTCATCCGAAGTGATGAATTTGAATAAGGAGTTCCACAATCTGAAGCAGCATCACCGCAGTGTGGCTGAGTACATTGAGGAATTCAACAATCTGGCGCGTTATGCACCGGACGAAGTTGATACAGATGCAAAGAGAAAGGAGAAATTCCTCGAAGGACTTAATGATGGGTTGAACCTGCAGCTATCTGTTGCCTATGTTCCAACCTATCAATCCCTTTGTGACAAGGCTACCATCTTGGAAAACAAGATGAAACAGGTTGAGAGTAGAAAGAGGAAGCATAACTTTGATAAGCACAGCTCGGGATCGTCTCACAAGCATTCCCATCATGATGATAGTGGGAGTTCTGGATCCCAGAAACATGGGAAGTACAACAACCACCACAACCACAACCGTCATCATGACAACAAGCACCACCGTAGTCATGTAATGACAAGTATAAGAACCACAAGAGTGGACACAAGAGCCACCACAGTGGAAGTGGAAGTGGAAGTCAGCCTGCAAAGAGAGATATCAGTCAGGTTGAATGTTTCAAGTGTAATAAGATGGGGCACTATGCAAATGAGTGCCGAGAAAATAAGGTTGAAGGAACCACCAAGCCCAACCCTTTTCAGAAGGGACAAGTGAACCACATCAATGTGGAAGAAATATATGAAGAGCCTGATGTTGTGGCTGGTAAGTTCAAGCTAAATTCTATTCCAGCACTTGTTATTTTTTACACTGGTGCATCGCATTCATTCATATCAAGAGCATTTGTTGATAAAAATGGATTTCCAACTTAAAATATTGGGTGTCCTATAAAAGTAAGTTCTCCTGGTGGAGATATGATAGTAAGTCTTGGATGTCGTGATCTAGTAATAGAATTTGGAAAGCATAAGTTTCCAGTTAGTCTGATAATTCTAGATTCCCAAGGATTGGATGTCATTCTAGGAATGGATTGGATGACTAAGTATGAAGGAGTACTAGATTGTGCCAATCGTACTGTCACACTCACAACCCCGGATAATAAAAGGATTAGATTCAAGTCTAACTTTGAATCAAAAGGGAGTAAGCTAAATTCTCTTAAGGGGGTTAGCATAGATAGTGTGCTAATTATGAGAGAGTATCCAGATGTGTTTCTGGAGGAATTACCTAGAATGCCACCAGATAGAGATGTGGAGTTTCTGATTGACTTGTTGCCAGGATCGGGACCGATAGCAAAGAGACCTTACAAGATGTCAGTTGATGAGTTGAAGGAACTCAAGAAACATCTTGGAGAACAGTTTCAGAAAGGATTTATTCAACCAAGTTCTTCATCTTGGGGTGAACCAGTTTTGTTTGTTGAAAAGAAAGATAGAAGTCAAAGGTTATGCATAGATTACCGTTCACTCAAGAGGTAACTATCAACAACAAATATCCTTTGCCCAGAATCAATGATTTGTTTGATCAGTTAGAAGGAGCCCGTGTGTTCTCAAAGATTGATCTTCGATCAGGCTACTTTCAGCTAAAAATAAGGGAACAAGACATACCTAAGACTGCTTTCACCACTAGGTATGGATTGTATGAGTACAGCGTGATGCCATTTGGTTTGACAAATGCACCAGCCTACTTCATGAATATGATGAACAAGGTGTTCATGGAATTTCTTGATAAATTTGTTGTCGTTTTAATTGATGAAATTTTGATCTATTCCAAGAGCAATGAAGAGCATGAAGAACATTTGCGATTGATACTTGAGAAGCTTAGAGAGCATAAAATGTATGCCAAATTCAGCAAGTGTGAATTCTGGCTGAATGAAGTTGGATTTCTCGAACATATTGTGTCGGGAGATGGTGTAGCAATAGATCCCGCAAAAGTGTCAGCTATAACTGAGTGGGAATCTCCTAAGTCAGTGAAAGAAGTGCGTAGTTTCCTTGGCTTGGCAGGATACTACAGAAGATTCATTGAAAATTTCTCAAAGGTAGCTAAGCCAATGACGGAGATACTTAAGAAAGACAAGAAATTTGATTGGACTGAAGGATGTGAACGCAGTTTCCAAGAGTTGAAGAAGAGACTAGTGACAGCACAAGTCTTATGTCTGGAAGATTTGGAGAAAGATTTCCAAGTATATTGTGATGCATCTCACCAAGGATTAGGAACCGTTTTGATGCAAGAAGGGAAAGTTGTGGATTATGCCTCGAGACAACTCAAAACTCATGAAGTGAAATATCCTACTCATGATTTGGAGTTAGCCTATGTTGTCCATGCACTCAAAACATGGAGACATTATCTTTTGGGAAAACGATGTGACGTGTTCACAGATCACAAAAGTTTGAAGTATATCTTCACTCAGAAAGAAATCAACATGAGACAAAGATGGTTAGAACTCATCAAGGACTATGACTTGAGTTTGTAATACCACCCCGGTAAAGCAAATGTTGTAGCGGATGCATTAAGCCGTAAGGTATTTGTGAATGGCCTTACTAAGGGAGAATTGCCAGATGATCTGTGTCCCCTATTCAAAGATCTCAGATTGGAGATAGTGCCTGAAGGACATCTCATGTCATTGGATGTTCAACCCAGATTGTTGGACAGGATCAAGGAAGCCCAAAAGATGGACAAGGAAATTGAAGAGATTAAAGGAAAAAATTAGCAAGGGGAAAGCCAAAGGATTCCATGAAGACGAATAGGGTACTTTATGGTATGGAAAACGTATCTGCATTCCTCAGGATCCGGAACTTCGGAAACTGATTCGACAAGAAGCACACAACTCACCATATTCCATTCATCCGGGTAACACCAAAATGTACATGGATGTGAAGGAAATATTTTGGTGGAATAATCTCAAGAAAGACATCGCAGAACATATTGTTTTTGTGTGATGTGTGTAGTAGAGTGAAAGCGGAACATCAGAAGCCAGATGGATTGTTACAACCACTACCTATTCCTGATTGGAAGTGGGACAAGATTGGCATGGATTTCATCACTAGACTGCCAAGGACTAGATCGGGATATGATTCTATTTGGGTCGTGGTGGATCGCCTAACTAAAGTGGCTCATTTCATACCCGTGAAGACAAACTATACAAGTGCTAAGTTAGCCAAGATTTATATGAATAGGATTACCCAAGAGTATTGTATCTGATAGGGGGACTCAATTCACTTCACATTTTTGGAGGCAATTGCATGAGTCATTGGGAACGAGACTAGAATTCAGCACTGCTTTTCATCCTCAAACTGATGGACAGACAGAAAGTACCAACCAAATTCTAGAGGATATGTTGAGGGCATGTGCCCTAGACTATGGTGCTAGTTAGGATGAAAGTCTGCCTTACGCAGAATTCTCTTACAACAATAGCTATCAAGCCAGTATTGAGATGGCACCGTATGAATTTCTCTATGGGAGAAAGTGTACTACACCATTGTTGTGGAGTGGTGTTGGAGAAAGAAATTTGTTCGGGCCAGAATTAATCAAGGAAGCTGAAGGGAAAGTTAAGTTGGTAAAAGACAGATTAAAGATAGCACAGTCCCGACAGAAGAGCTACGCAGATCCAAAGCATAGAGAAGTCACCTATGAAGTAGGTGATAGAGCTTATCTTAGAGTATCACCACTTCGTGGAGTGAAGAGGTTTGGGAGTCAAAGGAAAATTGGCACCAAGGTATGTTGGACCATTCAAGATTCTGAGTTGTAAAGGAGAAGTGGCATATGAGATTGAATTGCCTGAATCCCTGTGTGCCGTTCACAATGTGTTTCACGTAAGTCAGTGAAATAAATGCCATCCGGAGATGGAAGAGACTTCTTTAAACGATACTATACCTTTGGAGGAAGTCCAGTTGGAAAGTGATCTCACTTACGAAGAAAAACCTATCAAGATTTTTGAGACTTCAGAAAGAGTTACTCGGACAAAAACTATCAAATTCTGCAAAGTTCACTGGAACCATCATTCCGAGGAGGGAGCAACTTGGGAAAGAGAAGATAACCTTCGGAAAGACCACCCTCACCTATTTGCTAGCCAATCTGAATCTCGAGGGCGAGATTCACCTTAAGGGGGTTAGATTTGTAACATCCCAAAAATCATGGTATATAAAGTTTGCATAGAATTCATGCATTCATAAGCATTTGGCCTTTTCAAATAAATTTCCCAAAATAAGAAACCACATTTTGCCTATTAACTTTATAAAGTATGGAAGTGCTTCAGTTTGATCAGTAAAGATTGGGAAGAGAATACAAAGTCCACTCAAAAAATTTCAAAACAAAATCAAACATAAAACCATTTATATGCCTAATGTCATTATATAAGTTAAGGCTTGGTTTTATTTTTATTTTCAAACCAAAATGGTATTTGAATATTAGTAATTTTTTTACACATCCTTGGGCATAAGAAAAACAGTACAAAAGTCTGGAGGAAATTCAAATTGAAAAAGATTTGAAATAGTCATTCAAATTCAAACCAGAAAATCAAAACAGAAAAAGAAAAGGAGAAAAAATAAACCTAGCTAACTAACTAGCCTAATCCACTCGCGGCCCAGCAACCAGCCTAGCAAGCCCACCCGGGAAAACCCCCTCTCCTCTCTGTTTCTCACTCACTCTCGCACCCCCCCCTCTAACTGACGCGCTGGACCCGTAGCCACGTCATCGTCTTCCTCAATCAACGCCGCAGCAACGTCGTCTCCGCCCGTTTCTGGTCATTTGATTCGCGAATCAATTCACATTAAACATGCATTCATCCCGCGCCCTGACCCCCTCTACTTAACCCCCTCCTCACTCTTCTATTTTCCCCTCACTCACCAACCTTAGAGCGCCGCTAGGCTGTCCACATTCGAGCTCGCGCTGCCACTGTCCCGAACCACTCCGACGAAGGATCACGGTAAACCTAGCCCCCCCTTTCTCTCTAGTTGTTATGCGTGCATTCACTGTGACCATGCACATCTAATGCTGCCCCTGGCTTGCCTTCTCGTGCCTTGTAGCGTCGCCAACGTCAACCTCCAAGAGAGCCCGACGCCGACGCCAACTTCGATGAGGAATCAATATCGTGAGCATGCGCCCCGACCCCGTCCACCTGCACGTTGAGCTTCGCCGTGTCTCCATGACCTCGGTAAGCACCAGAATCCTCACCCTTGCCCTCTGGTCTCGCCGGAGCATCATCGGCAGACGCGCAGCCACCGCAGTGGCCATTTGCGCCACGCGCGAGTGGTTAGAGCGATGTGATACGCTGGATCTGGATCCAGCGGTTGTGATTAGATCATCCAGCGAAGGGGTACGCGAGGATTTGAACCGTAAATCTTAGATCTAGCGGTATAGATTAGATTAGATGCGAAAGGGTAAGATTTGATCTGGTGCGTTGGATTTAAATAGATCTAATGGCGCGGATGCGTGATCTAGAGCGAACCGGCACGCGCCAATCAGACGCTGCCGCGTGTCAGGGTTTTCTTTTAAAAATTCAGATTTGATTTAATTATATAATTAAACTTGTAAATTCCATAACTTTTGTTCTGTTTATCCAAAAAATGCAAATAATATATCAATGGAATCACAAAAATAAATCCTACACATCTGTAGGCTTGGTTTTGTATTTTGCCTCTGTTAAAATATAATTTTATGCAGAGACATTTGTAGACCTATTTTGTGTATAAAAATTATTTAGAAAATGTTTTTAAAGCCAAATTAAGTTTATTTAGTCTCTAAATGTTTATTTAGTGATTTAGTACTGTTTTACTTGTCTTTTTTAGTTTACAAAAATCATCATATGGCATTTGCATGCATTCACATATTTTTGCTTGATTATTTGAAATATGAATTTGGTGTTATCATTTTATGTGTAGATTTTGGTGCTAGTGCTGATTGATATTGTGAGGATTTTTGCTACTCCCCCAACTACCAAGGCAAGTGGTGCTTCGTATTTTTGTCCAAATATTTTTACTATGCATTAGTGATATTTTGTATAGGGCTTGCATGATGTTTTTGTAAGTATCTATATGCTATGCTTGGGAAATCCTAGTAGTTGTAGACTTGTTAGAATTTTCTCTAAGTTAAGATACTTGCTATATTGCCATGCTTAGCCTAGCTAGTAGCAAACAAGGGTGGATTATATACATGCTATGGAAATTATTGCTAAGTCTTTGACTTGTGTTTTTGCTTAATAAAACAACTAAGTGAATGAATCACCTGGGTGGAATGGTATGTTTGGGTTATGTTGAGTGGTTACACAAGGCCCGTATCTATGGTATACCTTGTGTATCACACTTGTGGAAAGTCACCCAGGAACAAAGGGATTTGAGATGCCAAATGTTAAGAAGCTTCTAGTGCAGCCACATGGCAATATGGGCTCTGCCTGGATCATATAGGTTGCAATAACTTAGCCAAATGGACAGTTGGTGGTAGGTGTGTTAGGTTTTGAGCGCGTCCATTTTGGTCTAAGGGAAGGCTTCTGAAAGGTCATGTCTCGATGCATGTCGAGTCTTGTGGGGAAAGTGCACCACCTCTCGAGAAGGAAGAATCTAAGTACTTAGCCGTGTCCCCGGAAATGGACAATTTGAGCATCAAGACATGGAAGACATCAAGGATATCCTCATCCCAATTTCTAAGTTAAAAACTTGTGGTTGAAAAAGGGTAAAGGTTCACCAATGTCTATTGGTGGTTCCTTGGGAGTTTATGTTAAACAAAAACTTAGTGTTTTCAACTGATAGATAAAACCTATTTTGAGCAAAGCAACCCTAATCTACACTTAGCCAAATTCATGTAGAAGCTAGAAACTATTATTCTACTAAGGTATCACTTGTCAATACTATTCCAATGTATTGACCCACTCTGGCTGTAACTTGTGATGTTGCAGGTTACTCTGATGAGGATTAGGGTTATGAGTCTACACTCAACATGCTTGCCTGTGGCACATGAAGATGAAGACTTTACTTTATTTTGTTAAGATGAACTCTTGTACTAGCCTATGGCTATGGAGTTTTAATAGACTATGTTATCTCTGGAATGACGATGTAATAATGACCTTTGTTTCTATGTACTTCATCTTAAACTGTGGATGCTAGCATTTGATCCAGGTACTAGCATTGCAATCACAGGGACCTTCACCTTTATAAAGGTGGGGTCTTACAGTCCTCCACCAAAACATGAGCCTCATAGATCCCTTAGGTACGGCCCTTGTAGACGCTCCTAACATACCACTCTGTTGATACGTCGTAAACGTATCTGTAATTTTTATGCTCCATGCTTGTTTTATATCAACTATCTTATGTTTTTTCTACAATTTGTGGTATTTTTATACATTTTATGGAACTAACCTATTAACAAGATGCCACAATGTCAGTTCCCGTTTTCTTATATTTTTGGTTTCAGAAAAGTTAGTAAAGAAATATTCTCGGAATTGGACGAAACAAAAGCCAAAGTCAATATTTTACCGTAATGAAGACGGAGTCTAGAGGGGGGACGAAGAGGCGCCACAAGGCGGTCAGACCACCCCATGGCGCGGCCAAGGGTGGGCCCGTGCGAGGGCATGGTGTGGCCCCCTGGTCCTCAACCGACCATGCCCCTTCGCCTATATAAACATCCCGAGGAGAAAACCCTAAGTACCCGATTAGAAATCCACGAAAAATTACGTAGCCACCTCCACCATTGTCCCTAGATCGGGAGGGATCTAAAGCACTTCCAGGCATCCTGCCGGAGAGGGGAGATCACCCTGGAGGCCTTCTTCATCACCATGCCAACCTCCGGAGTGATTCGTGAGTAGTTCATCCTTGGAATATGGGTCCATAGCAGTAGCTAGATGGTTGTTTCTCCTCTTTGTGCTATCATGTTTAGATCTTGTGAGCTGTCTATCATGATCAAGATCATCTATTTGTAATCCTATATGTTGTGTTTGTTGGGATCCGATGGATATTGAGTACTACGTCAAGATTGATTATTGATTCTATCATGTCTATGTTATTTGTGATCTTGCATGCTCTCCGTTGCTAGTAGCAACTCTGTCCAATTATTTGCTTATGACTCCAAGAGGGAGTATTTATGCTCGATAATAGGTTCATGCCTCTAGTAATCTGGGGGAGTGACAAAAACCTCTAAGGTTGTAGATGTGTTGTTGCTACTAGGGAGAAAACAACAATCTTTTGTCCAAGGGAAATTGTATTGTTTACTTTACACACTTTGCTTAATGCAATTATCTGTTGCTTGCAACTTAATACTGGAAGGGGTTCAGATGATAACCTGAAGGTGGATTATTAGTCATAGATGCCGTTGGATTACGGTCTATGTATTATATTGTAATGCCCAAACGAATCTCACGGTGATCATCATGACATGTAGATGCATTGTTATGCATTCTCAATCTATCAATTGCCCAACTGTAATTTGTTCACCCAGCATGTTATTTATCTTATGGAGAAACACCTCTAGTGAACTGTGGACCCCGGTCCATTCCTTTCCACCGATATTCAATCTACTGCCTACTGTTTACTTTCTGTAATTACTTTCTTCCACACTATACATTTAATCCTTTGTTTTCAGCAAACCGGTGATCTTCACAAGCTCACTGTAAGTTGGGACAAAGTATTGTGGTTGTGTTGTGCAGGTCCCACGTTGCTACCAACACCTTGGGAGTTGTTTCCCTTCTCCTACTGGTTCAATAACCTTGGTTTCACAACTAAGGGAAAACTTGCTGCTGTGCTCATCATACCTTGCTCTTGGGGTTTCCCAACAGGCTCTACAGTAAGCGAGCCACATCAAGATTTTCTGGCGCCGTTGCCGGGGAGGACAACTTCAATCTCTTCCTCCCCGTCAAAAAGCTTTTCTAGGAGAAAGAATATTTCTGCAAGGGGAGTCTCTCACTACCAATCTCTTTACTTTGTTTTTGTTTTGCTTTGTTTCTTTAGCTATGTTTAGTTTACTTTTGTCTAGTTGATTTTTGTCTTGTTTTATTTTTCTTATATACTCGAAAATCCATAAAAATTTGAAAAACGGAAAATCTAAAAACTGTTGTTATGGAAGAACATGTTAGAACCTCTATGGAATATTTTATAAAGTATAGAGAATCATATAAGGGTAAAGTCATGAGAGGCGTGTTAAAAAGGTTGGATCAAATTGCTAAAATTTTGCTTAAACGCCATGATATAAATTGTTGCTCTGAACAGGATACTAAACATCTTAAATTCTAGTGTGGAATAACTATAATCATCTTGGATTTGAAGAAGTAGAACAATTTGTTTTGTTTATGGGAGCTTATGAAATAGAATCCTTCATGTCTAAAAATTATGAAACATGTGTTGCTTGTAAAGACCTTAAATATATGGTCTCTGCTATCCTTGATTATTGCTTAGAAAATTTCAGCAATAATTGTTATATCATTGATTATAAAGAGAGATTCAGTCATGCACAAGAATGTGTCCACAATTTGCAGGAACCTGTGGAAGAAGAAATTGCTAAAACTGAAAGCTCATTAGATGAAAAAGAGGAGGAGAGTGATGAACAAAAGGAGGAAGAATGGATTAGCTACACATGCCTACCTTCTAATGAGAGTAACTCTTTACCCCTTACATTATTTGATTGTCCCCCATGCTTACCAAAGGAGGATGAATGTTATGTTCCTGTGGATTCTTTTGAAATATCTACTTTGGGTAAAACTTGTTATAATAATTGTGCTCCTGTTATCTATGATAATCCATGCTATTTTGATAAATCTTATGATAATCCTTTATTTGTGCCTAACTTCGAAATGCATGGTACTAAAGAGTTTTGCTTAGAAAATGTTTATGATAAAGCTCTAGATGATGGTCCTATATTGGTTGATAATATTAATTGTACTACTATTGAAAATGATATTGGAGGGGTCTTGACTTTATCTTGGAACCCCATACCTCTTGAGAATGACCAGTCATCTTGTTATAAAATTGTTACAAGTGGGTTTGGAGGTTTTAATCCCACTATTTTTGAGCTTGATAAAAATTATGTGTCTGTAGATCACGGAAAGCATGCTTTATGTGATAGTTATATTGTTGAGTTTATTCATGAGGCTACTGAAAATTATTATGAGAGAGGAAAATATGGTTGTAGAAGTTTTTGTGGTACTGAAACACCTCTCTATGTGCTGAAAGTTTTGAAGTTACTCTTGTTTTATCTTCCTATACCTGTCACTTTGTTCTTTGTGAATTTATTTGCATACAAGATTCCTATGCATAGGAAGTGGGTTAAACTTAAATGTGTTCTGAATTTTCTTCTTGATGCTCTCTTTTACTAATTCATATTTCTTATGTGAGCATCTTCTCGAACTATCAAGCCTAGCTAAAAGGCATTAAAGAAAAGCGCTTATGGGAGACAACCGATTTTTTTATTTCTATAATTTTTATTTTGTTGACTCTTGGAAGTTATTGCCTCTGTAATAACCTCTCCTTATACTTTTTGTGTGGCTTTTGTGCCAAGAATAACCTCTAATGAGAGGAAAGTAAGATTTGGGGAAGTTGTTGTCCCAAAACAGATTTCCGTGCTTCACTGTAAACATTCGTGAAAAATCCCAGTTCATCGGATTGAGCTGAAATTGTTTGTGTGCATGACCCTAGTATTTACCCAACTTTAGTTAGTTTTGCACTTTTCTATTTGAGCAACAGAAGATTTTCAAAAAAAATCGGTCTTTACCTGCTGGTATGTTTTGACAGATTTCTGCCATTATGTGCATTTGCCTCTTAATCGGTTTCTTTTTTAGTTCTCTTTGATCACTTGAGATTTTAAAAAGAGTTGCTACAGTAACTTATGTTTTAATGGATGATTCATTTGAGTTGAAACTGAACCCAAAGGCTTATTATCTTGAATACACTAATGTTGCTAACGAAGATTGTGTGAAGTTTTGTATGAGGGAAATTTTTAAGTGTAGGGAGAGAATGATGTGATGAGATGAAGTATGGACAAAAGCTCAAGCTTGGGGATGCCACCCGTGTCACCCCAAGAAATATTCAAGAAGTACAAGCGTCAAAGATTGGGGATGCCCAAGGCATCCCCTTCTTCATTAATAAAAATCTCGGGTCTTCTTTCAAGTCACTCTATTTTTATTGCTTCATGCACTATATGTTGTTCTTGGAGCGTCTTTGTTTTTTTAGTTTTCTTTTGTTTTGTTTGCTGCAATAAGTTGGTTGGACCCCAACACACCTATTTTGGAGAAGTCACACCTAGTTCTTCATTGCTTAGAACACTCTAGTTTTCACTTTTATTGTTCTATGAGTGTTCTCTTTTGTTAGCACTGCATTTAGCTTTAGTTTTCTTATGTTTTTTTCTTAGAACTTTTTAGTTATTCTTTATAGTTAGGTGAGACAAGCTCTCTGATCTTTATTGATAATTATCTTTGTAAGTTGTTTCAAATAAGTCAATTGGTGTTGGAAAAGAGTAGAATGTTTCATGCTTATAGTGGTACAAAAAGAAGCTTGTTTTGACTGTGACTTAGACTTTATCATGCCATGTTAGATGTTGCTTTGACCATATGCTTAGTGATTATTTCTGTAGCATGACTAGTTTCAAACAATTGAGATTGCTTAATATGCCATGAAAGAATCATGCGTTGTTTTACTTTTAGCATACAAAAGCATAATATTATGGTATTCTCCTTTGATGCTTTATTTGGGTTGACTTGGCACATGCTTACACCATGTTATGACTATGAACCAGTCACCTTAGCCTCTATAATCATTTAGTTTTTGACTTGTGATATCACTTTATGCTTTGATTAATAATGTTTTGTCGCTCTACATGATTATGGCCATTATTGCTCTCTTAGTTGGTCGCTCCTAGTCTTTTGCTAGTCTCCACCTATACTGAGTATGAGCTCTATCGTGCATCCAACTCCCAATAAACCAAGTTATTCCAAAGAGTCCACTATAAATTCCTATGCATGGTGTGTTACACCATTCCAAGTGTATTCATGTGTTTATATATCTTCCAAATTAAATTTTTGTGATGTGAAAATTAGTGATTAAAGATCTCATGAACTTGATGGCACACTTTTATTTCTTGCACTTAATAAACTTGAACCATTATGCTCATCTATGTTGCTTATATGCTTGCGAATTATAAGTTGGGAGTTAGCAGAACCATGTTTTCATGGGGAACGCTTTCAACAATGCACTTATTCTATTTAGTTGATATCATGTTCTTTTGTTTATGGATCCGGCGGTGTGAAATAAAAGGGAAGCTTGTAAGTCCATGGAGTTTGTATATGTTTTAGAGAAACGCCTGGGTGGCTAGCCTAAGCCATGCCTAATCATGGTGGAAACTTGCAGCATAACCATAATGAGCATTCTGTGAAGCATCCTCAATAAAAACCTATGCAAATAGCAAATAAAAAGATCGCCGAGATGCTCATTATCTGTTGCCTTGTCATTTTGATATGGGATAGCTCTTGTGTCATAGGGCAAGGGGTACCCCGTTGGCAGTTTGATACGTCAGAAACGTATCTATAATTTTTGATGTTTCATGCTTGTTTAGTATCTACTTTGCTTTGCTTTGTCTACACTTTGAGGTGTTTTTATATGTTTTCTGTTACTAACCTATTAACAACATGCCACAGTGTCAGTTGTATGTTTTCTTCTGTTTTTGGTTCCAGAAAGGTAGAAAATCAATATTCTCTAAATTGGACGGGACAAAAGCCAAATCAATATTTTACCGTGGGGAACACGGAGCCAAAAGACAAGACGGAGGAGGTCCTCGAGCAGGCCACACCCCCTGGATGCGCGGTGGGCCCATCCCGAGCCTGGGGGGTGCAGCCGCCTCGGGCACCCCCTCGGCCTCCCTCTTCGCCTATAAGAAGCCCCTGATGCCTAAACCCTAAGGACCCGATCAAAATTCCAAGAAACCGTCTGTAGCCGCCGCCACCATCATCCCTAGATCAGGGGGATTTAAAGCTCTTCCTGGCACCCTGCCGAAGGGGAGATCATCCTGGAGGCATTCTTCTTCATCATGCCAGCCTCCGGTATGACGCGTGAGTAGTTCCACCTTGGACTACGGGTCCATGTAGTAGCTAGATGGTTGTATCTCCTCCTTTGTGCTTTCATGTCTAGATCTTGTGACCTCTGTTCATGATCAAGATCTCATCTATTTGTAATCATGCATGTTGTGTTTGCGTGGATCCGATATGTTTAATCATAAATGTACAAGCAATTAATTTCTTCCACACTATATGTTTAACCCTTTGTTTTCAGCAAACCGGTGAGCTTGACAACCTCACTATAAGTTGGGACAAAGTATTGTGGTTGTGTTATGCAGGTTCCACGTTGCTAGCAACACCTTGGGACTTGTTTCCTTTATCCTACTGGTTTGATAACTTTGGTTTCACAACTGAGGGAAAACTTGCTGTTGTGCTCATCATACCATACTCTTGGGGTTTCCCAACAGGCTCTACAGTAACCGAGCCACATCATCTGTCCATAAGAAAAACTTAGTTTTAGGTAGACTTGAGAATAAAAGTTGCTCTCAAAAGATCTTTATACTTATAAAAATTCCTTTCTTTAAATCCCACATCGATATTTTATATAGCACAAGAGTAACACTTAGAAAAATCCAGGAAAAATCCTATTGGGAGTGAAAATAATCCTAACTATAAATCTACTCATGGCATAATACAAAAATAACATCGCACTTGTAAATATTTCTAACGTAATTCTACTAAAATATGTAGGGGTTCTTAGCATGGAAAACAAAATTTTCTATCGCATGAACACACACAAGCCAAGATATAATCTACTAGATCGGTGCAACGAGTTGATAGCGTACTAACCCTCGAAGATCCAAAGCGTTTAACAAGATCGGATTCTCATGGTTGATGTAGTCATTCACTTCTCGATATCAAGATCGCGAAGACGATCCTTCCGGCGTCGTGTTTCGGCAGCGCTCCCGTAGTCGGTCACATGTTTGGTACTCGATGAAGAACTTCCTCTCCCTTGTTCTAGCAGGCAGCGGAGGTTATAGATCTCCTCTTTATTTTAGCAGCACGGCGACTTGTTGGTGAAATGGAGGAGTAGCTCCAGTAGGGCTTCGCCTAGGCCAGAGCGAGTTATGGTGGAGTAGAGAGGACTCGACAACTAAGGTTTAGAGGCCGATGGGTGGAGGTGGCCGACGGCTAGGGGGCTAGGCGGAGTCGGCGACTTGGTGGATCTCTAGGGCGGCGGTGACTTGGGAGAGGCAGTGTAACATCCCAAATTTCATCAAATCCAAAACATCATCTTTGAATTCATATCATCATGGCATGTTTACATTGCACAAAGATTTCAAAGTTTAAACCCTAGCAAAACCCTATTTTTATACCCCTTATATATTTCATGTATGGGGCATGTTTTTATTTTTTTATTTTATGACCCCAAATTTTTTTGGAGTGATTTGTTGTATTTGACACACTCTTAAACACTAGGATCACCTCACAAAAATGTGGTGAAATTTTGAAAAGTTTTGGAGTTGATTTAGTCATTCAAATCTTATTTGAAAAATCCGAACAAAAAAAGAAAAGGATAAACGGAAAAAAAGAGAGAGGCAGCCAGCCATCTGGCACGTTGCCGTGAGACGCGTCGCCTCCGCAGATGCCATTTGCGTCGCATAGTTTAGGTTAGAGCGATAGGGTCCACTGGATCTAGATCTAGTGGTCTAGATTAGACGCTAGCCTGAAAGGGTACGGGCAGATCTGATCCACTAGATCTCACTTAGATATGACGGTGCATGCGTGTGATCCGCACGAACTGGTACGCGCCAATCAGAAGCTGCCGCGTGGCTATGTTTTAGAATTAAAATCCAGATTTTATCTATTAGATGTTTAAACTTGCAAAATTCATAACTTTTGATCTGTAATTCCAAAAAATATGAATTAGGTGTCTATGGATTCGAAAAAATGTGAACTTTGCATCTATGGCATTGATTTGGTCATTTGATTCTGTAAAATTAGTATTTTATGCAGAAACATTTAGGGCTATTTTGACTATAAAAACTATTTAGAATATTATTTTTAGGTGGTTTTTGTGTTATTTAGACTTTAGATTTTTGCTTTGTATTCATTACAGTAGAGTTTGATTTTAAAAGTGTGGAAAATCATACCATTGCATTTTGCATGCATTCATACTATTTTGTATGTATATTGATTTTTGAATATTTTGTGGTTTGTTTTGTTGTGTAGATTTTGTGGATTGTGAAGTGTGTGATTGTGAGGATTGTACCTATTCTCCTGGCTACCAAGGCAAGTGATATTTCATCTTATGTCCCATTATTTTTCCTATTGCACTAGTATTATCTTGAGTATGATTTGCATGGTAATTTTTCAAAGTATATGCTATGCTATGGTAGATCCTGTAGATGATATCTTGGTAGTATGTTCCCTATGTTAGGAGCCATGGTATACTAGAATGCTTAGACTTGCTATTAGAATAAGTGGGTGGAATATTCATGCTATGCTATTATGGAAAGATTATGCCTATATATTTTTTATTAAGAAAACAAATTTGTTAATGAATCACCTGGGTGGAATTGGGACTTGTATGGTTTGTGTTGAGTGGTTACACAGGGCCCATGTCTATGGTTTACCTTGTGTATCACACTTGTGGATGGCCATTTGGACTAACAAATGCACTAGCTTATTTCATGAACATGATGAACAAGGTGTTCATGGAGCTTCTTGACAAGTTTGTTGTGGTATTCATCGATCACATATATATTTATTCCAAGAGAAATGAAGAGCATGAAGAACATTTCCGTTTTATTCTTGAGAAACTCAGGGAGCACAAGTTGTATGCCAAGTTCAGTAATTGTGAGTTTTGGTTGAATGAAGTTGGATTTCTTAGACATATTGTGTCTGGAAATGGTATAGTTGTCGATCCCGTGAAGGTGTCAGCAGTAACTGAGTGGGAATCTCCCAAATCAGTTAAAGAAGTTCATAGTTTCCTAGGCTTGGTCGGGTACTATAGAATGTTCATCGAGAATTTCTCGAAGGTATCTAAGCCGATGACGGAGTTACTAAAGAAAGAAAAGAAGTTTCAATGGACTGAAACATGTGAGACCAGTTTTCAAGAGTTGAAGAAGAGATTGGTGTCAGCACCAGTGTTATGCTTGCCAGATCTAGAGAAGGATTTTCAAGTATATTGTGATGCATCACACCAAGGACTGGGTGGTGTGTTAATGCAAGATGGAAAAGTGGTGGATTATGCCTCGAGACAACTCAAGACTCATGAAGTAAACTATCCTACACATGACTTAGAGTTGGACTCTGTTGTCCATGCACTCAAAACATGGAGACACTATCTTTTGGGAAAGCGTTGTGAAGTATATTCATGGATCACAAGAGTTTGAAATATATTTTCACCTAGAAAGAGCTCAACATGAGACAAAGACGGTGGCTAGAACTCATCGAGGATTACGACTTAAGTTTGCAATACCATCCCGGGAAAGCAAATGTCGTTGCCGATGCATTAAGCCGCAAGGTTTATGTGAATGGCCTCACCAAAGGAGAATTGTCAAATGATTTGTGCACTCAATTTAAAGAGCTAATATTAGATATAGTGCCTAAAGGATATCTTATGTCATTGGAAGTTCAACCAACACTAATGGATGAAATCAAAGAAGCTCAAAAGTTGGACAAGGAAATAGCGGAGATCAAGAGTAAAATTGGAAAGGCAAAGGGATTCCATGAAGATGAAAAAGGAACCTTATGGTATGGGAAGTGTATCTGCATTCCACAAGATCCTAAACTAAGGAAATTAATCCTGCAGGAAGCACATAATTCACCATATTCTATTCATGCAGGCAACACCAAGATGTACATGGATGTGAAAGAAAGATTTTGGTGGAACAATCTAAAGAAGCATATCGCGGAGCACATTGCTTTGTGTGATGTGTGTAGTCGAGTAAAGGCGGAACATCAGAAACTGGCAGGGTTATTACAACCACTACCAATACCTAATTGGAAGTGGGATAAAATTGGTATGGATTTTATCACGGGATTGCCAAGGACTAGGTCTGGGTACAACTCTATATGGGTTGTTGTAGATCGCTTAACAAAAGTGTCTCATTTCATACCTGTAAAGACCACCTATACAAGTACTAAATTAGCCAAGATCTATATGAGCAGAATCATGAGCTTGCATGGAGTACCTAAGATTATTGTGTCAGATAGAGGAACTCGGTTCACTTCGCATTTTTGGCGACAACTGCATGAATCATTGGGAACAAGTCTAGAATTCATCACAACTTTTCATCCTCGGACTGATGGACAGACAAAAAGAACCAACCAGATTTTGGAAGATATGTTAAGAGCTTGTGCGCTAGACTATGGATCTAGTTGGGATGAAAGTCTGCCATACACAGAATTTCCTTACAATAACAGCTATCAATCGAGCATAGAGATGGCTCCGTTTGAATTCCTTTATGGAAGGAAGTGTACTACACCATTATTATGGAATGGAGTATGAGAAAGAAACTTGTTCGGACCAGATCTAATCAAGGAAGCCGAAGAGAAAGTCGGAATGGTAAAGGACAGATTAAAGATAGCCCAATCCCGACAAAAGTGCTATGCAGATCCAAAACATAGAGAAGTCACCTATGAGGTAGGTGATAGAGCTTATCTTAGAGTCTCACCACTTCGTGGTGTGAAGAGATTTGGAGTCAAAGGGAATTGGCACCTCGTTATGTAGGACCATTCAAGATTTTGAGCCGCAAAGTAGAAGTGGCCTATGAATTAGAACTACCATAATCACTGTCAGTAGTGCATAATGTGTTTCATGTAAGACAGTTGAAAAAGTGTCATCTAGAGATGGAAGAAACTTCGTTTAAGGACACTATACCATTGGAAGAAGTTCAATTGGAGAGTGATCTCACTTATGAAGAGAAACCTATCAAGATTCTCGAGACAGCAGAAAGAGTCACTCGTACTAAGACAATCAAATTCTGCAAAGTACAGTGGAATCATCATACCGAGGAAGAAGCAACTTGGGAAAGAGAAGATGATCTTCAGAAATATCACCCTCACCTATTTGCTAGCCAATCCGAATCTCGAGGGCGAGATTCATCTTAAGGGGATTAGATTTGTAACATCCCAAATTTCATCAAATCCAAAACATCATCTTTGCATTCATATCATCATGGCATGTTTACATTGCACAAAGATTTCAAAGTTTAAACCCTAGCAAAACCCTATTTTTATACCCCTTTTATATTTCATGTACGGGGCATGTTTTTATTTTATTTTATGACCCCAAATTGTTTTGGAGTGATTTTTTGTATTTGACACACTCTTAAACACTAGGATAAACTCACAAAAATATGAAATTTTTTTGAAAAGTTTTGGAGTTGATTTAGTCATTCAAATCTTATTTGAAAAATCCAAACAGAAAAAGAAAAGGATAAATAGAAAAAAAGAGGCATCCATCCATCTGGCCCAGCAACCACCCGCGGCCTATCTAGCCCACCCGGGAGCCTCCCCCTCTCCCCTCTATTTCTCACCCCGCGCGCACACCCGCTCACTGACGGCTGGGCCCCGCCGCCATGTCAGCTCATGGTCTTCAATCACGCGATGGAGACCCGCGATCGCTGCCGTTTCTTCCCCTTTCAAAGCCGAATCAAATCCACTTAATTGATGTTGATTGCCAGCATAATTCCCTCCCCCGCCCCGTCTACCTAACCCCATCCCCCTCCGCTTCATTTCCCCCCACACCTCAAGCTCTGAGCGCCACCAGGCTCCACAAATTTCGCGTTGCACCGCCGCTGCCCCGATGAGCTCCAGCGACACATTACGGTGAGTCCAGTGCTCCCCTTGGCCTATGATTCATGCGGTTGTGCTCTCCATATCCTTGCGCACCTCCTGATGCTTGCCACTTGCCTTCTTTTGCACCAGAGCGTCGCCTTCGTCTTCGACTGTGAGCACCCGACGACGAGTCGAACTCCGACGAGCGATTCCATCCGTGTCCGTGCACCCCGTCTCCGTCCATGACCACCTTGAGTATCACCTCGTCGTCGCGACTCTGGTAAGCCCCAGTGCCCCTTCCTTACCTGCGGTGACCCAACATACCACTGCATGATGTAATACACTGTAATCGTTGAAATAACACCAATGAAACACCGTTCACTAGTATTACATCCCTCAGAGTAGTACAATAGAAACATAGCAGGTCCAAGACATGACTATAGGTTACAACTCAACTCTTTACACAAGATCCAGAGAAGACTCTAGGTTAAAGAGAGAGAAAGAAACTTCTTATGAAGAAGAATTAAGAATAAATAACTCATAGCTACCATACTTATAAAACTAGTAGCTGAACTACTGGCTTGCATTGCTGCTATTGCAATACTCTACAGAAGTAGGTTCTATGGTTAGAAATTCTATTCTTATCTAATCAGCAACTTTGTCTTCACTTGAGTTGATGTATATGTTGACTTTCTTGACTCCATTGAAGAGCTTTAGCTTTGATTGATGATTCTTGGAGCATAACTTGATGTAGACGTCGTCTGCACTGGCTTTAGAACCTATCAAGGGTTACGAAGATACTTTGAGTACGAGCGTACTCAGCAAGTTCACTAGAAAAGGAGTGTTTGATGCACTATATCTACAGCCACAGACCATAGGTCGTAGGAAAATGCAAGTTTTCATAAACATTTCTTCAAAGGTTGCTTTTATTTTGAAAAGCTATGTTCGTCAGCCTTCACGGGTTTACCAGAACCTTCATGGGGTTCCTTTCCCGCTGCGTTCGCAGCTCCTTCCCGGAACAGGGAGTAACAAATTACAGTTCTTACACTCTACATAGGTGCTTCACTTTACCCATGAGAGATCTTAGCTTTGTTGCACATCTGAATTGCAGGTTCGTTCACACTTCCTTGGTGTGAGGCTCAGACTAAGATCCAAGCCAATCACTGCCTTCTCCGCGACCCCGCATGTCTCTTTGGTGTATGCCAGCCCACCTATTGAATTACGACAATGACAGTACAGACCGTTCAGATGCCGGAACTATCATGGGACGTTGAGGGCTCCCACCCATATGCTACATATCCTCTACGAATTACCATAAATAATATGCATGCTACGAGGGATAACAGCCACGACCCGCACATCCAGCTCCATGCGAGAGGTAAAAGATACAGCTGACTTCTCCGTCCCATTCCAAATCTCATGGTCAACGCGTAATATACAGCGCAAGAATCACTGGCGACATTGGTTGTTAAGTCCTAGATAATATGTTCCTTTACCACCGGAACTCTTATAGTAGGTTATTACCTCATGGTAAATAACCTATAATCACATTATTATGAAAATAGTGTTTTCTGTCCTTTTTCAAATGCAGGTGATGACAACACTGGATTTGTAAAATACTTTACAAAAAAAATCAAAGGACATGAGCAAGTGTGAACTTGCCTTTTGTGATTGCAAGATTATGCACTCACGGTCTTCAAGACAATATAAGATCCAATAGTTGAAATCTGCATCATTGGTCCGGAGGACTAATGTTTAAAGAAGCAAGATGCTTTTATGCATAAGTAATGTAATGCAAGTTGATAAACATGAATCCCGAGAATAATGTTGTTCTAGGGTTTGGATACTGGAAAGGTTTTTTTGGAATGTGTTGCCCTTTTAGATTAAGTTTCACACATGTGCTTCTTATTAAGGCTTGTGAGTGTGTGGAATACAACATGTATTTATACAACAATAAGACACATAGTATGGAATGCTACTCAAGGTTGCTTACATCTGAATTGTTTATCTTCAAGTTTTACTTTACAAATAACGTCACTTATAAAGAATTTAAGTATTAACAATCTTATGAGGTGTTCTTTCTAGTTATAGTCTTTAAGTAAGAAAGAATTACTCCATTTGAGTAATGACAGCATTTGTATTTAAGACTTATCTATCTTGGTTTTTAACTTGGTTGGTTTGATATTAAGATACTTTATAACTTAATTATAACAGACTAAAGTTAACTATAAAACATAGTGTAGGATACACTTCCTAGTTTGCTTTCCACCATGATAAGACATCAAATATATAAAAAGCAAGTTTATTAGGAAGATTATGTGGTGGTTCAGAAACGTATTTTTATCCAAATCAGATGTAATGGTGCCATCTTCCTCAACCATGTTGCAATGCAAACTCTCATAGTATTCATCTTTCGACTCCTCCTCCAAAACATCACTTGCTTCAACTTTATCATTAGAGGTATGTTAAGAAGCACTACGTGATGGTTCATATGATGCATACATCTTCTTGACAGCAACCATAAGCTCCTCCACTTTAGAGGGATACATAAGTTCACCATAAACCTTTTTCATGTAATGTTCTATTCCGTTTTTCTTGTATCTAGGGTCAAGAAAAAATGCCACAGCAAGGGAAATATTTGACTTCTCCCAATATTTATCGTACTTAGTGTTCATTGAGCATGCCATCTTTTTAATGATCTCATTTCTACTAGTACACCACTCAATAATTAAGACTTTAGCCTCACAGAACCCTTTATAGTATAGATTTGCTGTAGGGTATGAATTACCTGAGAAGAGCATTGTAAGGTCATCGAACTTCTTCAAGCATATAAAAAGTTGTAAGGCATTTTCCCATTCAGTTGTTGATGGAACAAACTTCTCAAACCTTCTCTTGTCAAGCTCATAAAGCCTCTAAAAAATCCTTTATAGAGCAAAGCTTCCCTCAACATTTTGTAAGTTGAATTCCACCTCGTTTGAACATCCATTGGCAAACCAGCACTTTCCTTCAAATCACATTCAACTACACATTTGTTGAAATCCTCAAACAACGGAGGAGAGGACTTCACTGCCAACATAAATGTTCTAACGTTGGAAACTCCACCTGCAATTTGTTGCATACCATCTTTAGCAACCCGATTTAATATGTGATTTGCACATCTCACATGAAAGAAATACCCATCGCATACTAAGGGGCCATGTTTTTTAGTTCTACGATGGTAGCATTGACACACACTTCATGAGCAGTTGCATTGTCCAAAGAGAGAGAAAACATCTTCTCAATAAACCATCTAATTAAGGAACTGACCAACTCATTTGCCATGTTACTACCAGTATGACGCCTTTCTAGATACATGAACCTAATTATCCTTTTTTGAATAGTCCAAGTATCAACAATCCAATAGACAGTCACACACATATACCCTTTGTTCTTGTTAGATGTCCACATATCCATTGTAGCGCTAAAGCGACGCTTCATGGTTTTAAAGTATTCATATAACTTCTTCCACTCTTCATCAAATATATTCTTTATTGTTTCTCTATCAGTATTGCGTCATCTTAATAGAAAGTTAGGCCGCAGAGAAATGACAAGATGGAAAAAAACAATTTAGGGTGCTATTATGGAAAGTGTCTTTGGCTCTCTAGTTTTAATAAATAAAAACTATATTTATAAGTTTTAGAGAATTTTGAAAACAAATTATAAACATATTCTATGTTGTATCCTCCAAGCATGTAAAATCGCTACTCTAAGTGTTCTTTATATTATAGGCTCCATAAAATTAACAAAATCTGATAAAATTTGGAGAATTGAAACTATGCATACTTGGATCCACACTTTTGTTATTTTTGTATAGCTCATAATGTAATATATTTAAAATTGATATTCTACATCATAGGCTGCCTCTGGATTTTTTTTCAATAATTTTTAAAACTTAGAAATATAATTTCCCCCTTTTTTTTAGAAAAAAAGGGAATCACTAGTGCCAAATCTCCACTAGTGCCGTTATCACCTCAAGCGGAGGCTGATATTGTGAAACTGGAGGGCATTTCTGACAATTCCCGCAGACCCAGACAACTTATCAGGCCGGCACTCCGCCCCCAAATCCAAATGCTCGCCTGCATCTCTCGATCCCTCGCTCGCCGCAGCCCGTGCCTGCAGCTTGCCACCGTCGCCGCCACAGTAGCCATGTCGTCGTCCGGCACCGCCGCTGATGTCTCCGGCCTTCCGATCTCTCCTGGCAGCACCCGGATCGCCTGGGTTGGGACGGGCGTCATGGGCCAGTCCATGGCCGGCCACCTCCTCGCCGCCGGCTATGCGCTGACCGTATACAACCGCACGCCCTCCAAGGCCCAGGGCCTCGTCTCTAGCGGCGCCAGACTCGCGGAAAGCCCGCGCGCCGCCGCGGCCGCCGCTGACGTCATCTTCCTCATGGTCGGCTTCCCCTCCGACGTCCGTTCCACTTCCCTCGACCCCTCCACCGGCGCTCTCGCCGGCCTAGCCCCAGGCGGCGTCCTCGTCGACATGACCACCTCAGACCCCACCCTCGCCGCTGAGATAGCAGCGGCCGCGGCGGGCGCTGGCTGCGCCGCGGTCGACGCCCCCGTATCAGGAGGCGACCGCGGTGCCCGCAACGCCTGCCTCTCGATCTTCGCCGGCGGAGACGCGGACGTCGTGGGCCGCCTGGCCCCACTCTTCAAGCTGATGGGCAACGCCGTGTACATGGGCGGTCCGGGCGCTGGGCAGCGCGCGAAGCTGGGCAACCAGATCGCCATCGCGTCCACCATGGTGGGACTCGTGGAGGGCATGGTGTTCGCGCACAAGGCCGGTCTGGACGTGGGAAGGTGGATGGAGGCCATCTCCACCGGCGCCGCGGGGTCCAAGTCGCTGGACCTGTACGGGAAGCGGATGCTGGAGCGCGATATGGCGGCCGGCTTCTACGTCCGGCACTTCGTCAAGGACCTTGGTATCTGCCTGTCGGAATGCCAGACGATGGGGCTGGCGCTCCCGGGCCTCGCACTCGCGCAGCAGCTCTACGTGTCGCTGCTTGCGCACGGCGAGGGCGGGCTGGGCACGCAGGCGCTGATACTGGCCGTCGAGCGGCTCAACAACACTAGCCTTGAGAAGAAAGGGGAGTGAGATTCCTGAGCAGGTTGCTTACAAGAGTTGGGTTGATGTGCAATTTGAGAATGTTGGTGCTGTTTCAGTTCATCACTTGTGTATATGGAACTGCAGGCTATGTCTGTTTACTCTTCACCGTGTTCAGGTTCAAATAAGATTGCAAAAATGGAGTGTTCAAACTTGACTACTTGCATTCAGCCCGTAATGTCGATCACCATGGCAATGGAAACAGCATATTCAAGCTTATACATTTGAAATTCATATTGTATTATACTTCCTCTGTTTCAAAATATAAGATGTTTTAGCTTTGTAAAGCAAATGTATCTAGACTTATTTTAGTGTATAGGTTTACTTGGATTTAAAATAAACCTACACACTAAAACTAGTCTACATACATTTACTTCATAAAGCTAAAATATCTTATATTTTTATAAAAAATGTACTTGCGTATATGGTGGCATGACATTTCAAAAGTTCCGTGTGATTTATGACCATGTGCATTGCTGCTACTATAACTTACAAGACCAAGCAAACTTTTCATTCGGTTGTCCCCTGTTAATAAGCCTTGTTTTATCATATATTCCGTTCCTAAACATTCAGGACGTGTTTGCTAGGCCGGATTCTTGTTTCTTGCAAGAAGCGGGAAAATAAGTCCGTAAAACAGCCCTCCCGGTAGAAACATCAAAATTGGGCGTTTTTACAGATCCAACTTTTTCTCACGCTCGCCGGAGAAGAAGCTGCATACGCGCCGTGCAATGGAAGGATGGCGTTCATTTGCTGATGACATTCATTTTGGTTTAAACGCCACAGGTAACTACATAGTGGTGGTGTTTTATTTTTACGGAATGCCACTAGTATTTTAAACACCACTAGTAGCATTACTAATGGCGTTTGATTATTTTGTTATTTGGGATGTCACTAGTGGTGTGTCTACTGTAAGAGCATTTTCAATGGCGCCGCGCGGTAAAACAATTATACATCGCCGTTTTTCCAGTTTTAGCACGGGTGTTTGCGAATCGTTTCACCTGGCGATGGATAATTTAGCGCTTCGTTGTCAATCGCTTCACCATGTGCGGTAAATCGCAGCGCGTGTGGCGGGGTTTTGGCGCTTGATCAAATACAATAATATGCAACCATATGGACACAACAATGAAATATATGTGAGACATAGTTCAAGATCAAGACATAGTTCAAGACCACCAACAAAAAGAAACATAGTTCAAGACCACCAACAAAAAGAAACATAGCTCATTCATCATCACCATCTCCATGTTGTTCTTCATCGTCATTTTGAACTTTGTTTGTGTGTGCATCATTGGGAGTAGGCATGGATGGCATTGGAGAAATCATTGACATGAATCCACCCGGAGTTGGCATGGATGGCATTGGAGATCCCATGGCGCCCATTGAACACAACCCTCCCATGGTACTCATTCCTCCAATGCCTCCCATGGTAGTCATTCCTCCCATGCCTCCCATGCCACCCATGGAACTCATTCCACCCATGCTTCCATAACATCTCATTCCTACCATGCCACCCATGGAACTCAACCTATTATGCGCCAAGATTTGATCACACATGAGGGTTATGTACTCCTTTTGACTGTCATCAAGGTTGGATGTGTCCATCAAAAAGAAGTTCTTCTCTTGCTCAATGAGGCATTGATTCTCCTCAGTTGTAGCCCTCTTCTCCTCTAGTGCCAACCTTCTCTCGTCGGCGGGCGCCCTCTGCTCCTCGGCCGCCACCCTCCTCCTTTTGGCCTCGGCATATTTCTCTCTACTCAACTTCCTCTCCTCTACCGCATCCTTTCTTTCTTGCACCATAGCTGCCATAGCTTTGTTAAAATCTTCATCTCCGGACTTGCTCCTTGCTAGTTTAGCTTGTTTCTTTCCAATTGGCCTTCCCCCTTTTTTGCAATCGAGTTAGGAGTTTCTTTACTTGATGATGAATCTTCAAGGCCAATGACACCATCTATTGTTTCTTTGATTGCTTTTCTTAACTTGATTGGGACTTCTAATCCATCACGATTCCTCCACTTTTCTTCATTCTTTAGTTCACTCCAACAATGGTACAAAACAAATTTCTTTCCTTCAAACATCTTGCCCTTCTTGTTTGGCTTAGGATCTCCCATGAATAAATTCTGAGAAATCTCGTACTACATAAGTAAAAAATTGTTATTAGTGCAAATAGAACAAATAAACAAGATAAAAGCAACAGTTTAGTGCATATGAAACTTACCCTATCTTTCTCATAGTACCACTTGGGTTGATTTTGTCAACCTGTGCCAACACCCCCGACCACTCTGAATAGTCGGTGTTGATAACTCCCCGTCGCGACCGAAGAGATCTTTCTGTGCGCTCATATCCCCTAGTGCAAGTTCTATCGTATAAGTTTGTAATCCTTGCGCAGTATGTATCTTTTGTTTGATCCGTGTCGGTAGCCGGATCCATACACATCTTGCACCATGTTTTGCAAAGCAAAACGTCTTCTTCGGCACTGTAGTTAGCCGACCGTCCCCCATTCGGCCCATCGACCAAACCCTCACCATCTGCATCCACTCCATATGTACCACTATCAAGATGTATAGACGAATATTATTGTGAATAATTGGAGCCAACATTCATGTGTGACATGAATGTCTCATCATCAACACTACATACAAATTGCTATCAAGTTCTATTCATGCACACAAATGCTATTCATCTATGTATGTACTCCCTCCGTTTCAAAATATAAGATATTTTAACTTTGTGAAGCAAATGTATCTAGACTTCTTTTAGTATGTAGGTTCATTTAGGTTTGGAGTGAATCTAGACACAAAAAAGTCTAGATACATGTTCTTCACAAACCTAAAACATCTTATATTTTGAAACAGAGGGAGTAGAAAAGTGGAAGTCCATACCGTGTTGTCATTTCGTCGTCCCTATTGGGCGTGCCTGAATCTGGTGCAAATGCCTCCGGCTGCGGTGGTGGCGGAGGAGGCATATGTTGCGCCGGCGCAGCGGTAGGTGTCGCCTTCGACTTCTTCGCATCAGTTTTCCTTTGTACTGTCGCGGTCGCCGACGACCGCTTCGTGACTGGTTTCTTCATCGAGGAAGGTGATGTCATCGATCTTGGCGCCACGAAAAGGTTCCGCATGACCGAGGCGCTAGGGTTCACCGCCGCCACCACGGGAGAAGTTGCGGCCGTCAGATCGGAGTTTGCGACAGCGGAATTTGGCGGGAAAGGAGCGGAGCGGCCTGCCATCGTCGATGAATCGTGCGCGAGGGAGCGAGAGAGGGGCGAAAGCAGGAGCGCGCGAGGGGAATGGTCAAGCGGTTGCCTTTCGGGCGCTCACCTTTAACTTTACCACGCGCAGTGTCGCCTGCGCCAAATTTGCAGCGCACTGGGCAGCAATTTCGCGCGCGCTGAGAAAAAAGTGCGTCGCGCGTCTACTGGAACGACATTTTTCCGCGCCGACGCGCTAAAGCGACGGTTTTTATCATGCAGTCGCGTTTTAGCGCGCCTGTTGGAGGTGCTCTAAGGGTTTTCCTACTGGTGATCAATCTTGTCGCCCATTTTGCCGCCACGACACCGTCAGCCATTTTGCCGCCACGACATCGTCTCCATGGGCTTCATGCTCCTGCGCCCACCCATTCCAAGGTCACGCTACCCATCTCTTTGTCTGTCGCCGGTGCTCTCGGCTGCGGTGAGCCAGCATACCACTTCATAATGTAGTATACTATAGTCGTTGATATACACCAATGAAACACCGTTCACTAGTATTATATCCCTCAGAGTGGTACAACAGAAACACAACAAGTCCAAGACATGACTATAGGTTACAACTCAACTCTTTACACAAGATCCATAGAACACTCTAGGTTAAAGAGAGAGAAAGAAACTTCTTACAAAGAAGAATCAGAAATAAACAACTCAAAAACTATCATACTAATAAACTGGTATCTGAACTATTGGTCTAGCATTGCTGTTATTGCAATACGCTACAGAAATAGGTTCTATGGCTAGAGATTATATTCCTAACTATTCAGTAACTTCGTCTTCACCTGCGTTGATGTATATGTTGACTTTCTAGACTTCATTGAAGAATTGAGCTGTTGATGAAGACTTCTTTGAGTAGAACTTGATGTAGACATCGACTGTATTGGCTTCAGAATCTAGCAAGGGTTAAGAATATACATTGAGTACGAGCGTACTCAGAAAGTTCACTAGAAAAGGAGTGTTTGATGCACTATATCTACAGCCACAGACCGTAGGTCGTAGGCAATGCAAGTTTTCGTAAACATTTCTTCAAAGGTTGCTTTTATTCTGAAAAGCTATGTCCGTCAGCCTTCACGGGTTTACCAGAACTTTCATGGAGTTCCTTTCCCACCGCGTTCACAACTCCTTTCCGGAAAAGGGAGTAACAAGTTACAGTTCTTACACTCTGCAGAGGTGCGTCACTTTACCCATGAGAGATCTTAGCTTTGTTGCACATCCGAGTTATAGGCTCGTTCACACTTCCTTGGTGTGAGTCCCAGACTAAGATCCAAGCCAATCACTGCCTTCTCCGTGACCCTACATGTCTCCTTGGTGTACGTCAGCCCACCTATTGAATTACGGCAATTGGCAGTGCAGACCGTTCAGATACCGGAACTATCGTGGGACGTTAAGGGCTCCCACTCATATGCTGCATATCCTCTACGAATTACCAATTAATATGCACGCTACGAGTGATAACAGCCACGGCCCGCACATCCGACTCCATGCGAGAGGGAAAAGATACAGCTGACTTCTCCGTCCCATTCCAAATCTCATGGTCAACGCGTAATATACGGCGCAAGAATCACTGGCGACATTTGTTGTTAAGTCCTAGGTGATATAGTCCTGTGTAGTGGTATTCCAACTGCCAGACTTAATAGATTAGCTGATCACCCTGGATCAGTAACCAATAATTCACATTATTATTAAAAATAGTGTTTTTTGACCTTTTTGAAATGCAGGTGATGACAACACTGGATTTGCAAAATACTTTACGAAAAATAATCAAAGGACATGAGCAAGTGTGAACTTGCCTTTTGTGATTGCAAGATTATGCACTCACGGTCTTCGAGACAATATAAGATCCAATATCTGAAATCAACATCATTGGTCCGGTAAGGACTAATGTTTAAAGAAGCAAGATGCAGTTATGCATAAGTAATGATATGCATGTTGTAAAACACTCAAAGCGAATCCCCAATGCTTTGAGTGAACTGAATTTAGGTGATTCTTTTAAGAGTTGGTTTATCTTCAAATTTTAGTTTATAAGTAATGACCTTTATAAGGAACTTAAGTGATAACAATTCTAAATATGCAGATAAAGTATAAAGTATTGTGATTATGATTAATTGTCATTTGGTGACTAAGATAAAAGTCCTTGGTTTTAGTTGTTAAGAGTTGAAGAATTTATTATGAGATTATTGTTTGAAGTGGCAAAAAGAATAACATTTGAAGACAAGATTTCCTTCCTAAGGTTTAAACAACTCTGATAGCTTTTAGAATATGATTGATAGAATGTGATTGATGTTGTTTATGCTTGTTTGAATAGTCTGGACTTGAGATGCTTTATGTTTTAATTGAAATAGACCAAAGTTAACTATAAAAACCTAAGTAGTTTATTAGACATGATATTTATAAGCTTTGAGACTAAAGTTAACTTTAAAAGGGTAAGTAAACTTAAGGTGTGATATGTTTTTTAGTTATTATCAGGTTTTAAATTTGTGATAGGTATAACTAAGGTGTGGAATTATTTACTTCATATTTAAGTGAATGATTAGATTAAATTTGTTTTGCTATTATGAAAATAATAGGTATTTATTTAATGGAAGCATAATTAGATGATCTTAGTAATTTGTTAGAATTTGAAGTTATGTTAATAGTGGTTAAGATATAATGACTATTCACCATATTATATATATGAGTGATACCCAATGTTTATTTAAAAGGGGTTTTAATAAGATTTTTAAAAGAATATTTTAAAGTTAAAAGTTATACTTAAGTTTGATTATGAATTCAAGTTATGGGTTTGGAATTAGTACTTAGACACTAATTGCTCAAGGTTTTATAAAAATTGTGATTATTTCTTACTTAAGAATTGTTTTTAAAGAATTTACAAAATAAGTAATAGATAAGGATTTATTATTTTAAAATATTAAAAACTTTTCTAATAATATATTTAATATTTTTCTAGTGTAGTATATTTATTCAAGATCTTAAGAATGATTTTTGTTTATTTTTAAGTATAATTTTTATGTTTATAAAATTCCATAAAGGATTAAATGTTTTTTATATATTTACTTCAAATTATATATATATATTAGGTTAGTATTTTTATAAAATAATAGATTTATTCTGATACACAAAAAATGATATTTATTAATTTTTAGGGTTTTACTTATTTTATGAAATTTCACTTAAGAATTAATAGCTTTAATATTTATCTTAATTATTTTTAGTTTAAATAAATAATGTTATATTTTTCTTAAATAGAGCTTATTCTTATGAATAGTTTGATATATATATATATATATATATGGGAAATAGCCAGCTAAACACAGGCATAGCTGCGCATAGCCTATCCACCGTTGATTCTCTCCCCTTTTGATATAGGGAGCACATGTATCCAGACCCAAGATGTTGGCTCAATAGTAACACCGTTAGTGTTTCTTTGATGCATGCATGAAGCCCTAGCAAAAGAAAGCTTATCAAATTTCATTTAGGTGAGGCAAACCCTAATATACAACATGCGGTAAACCCTAACCCTAATATACTACACGGTAAACCCTAATATACTACATGCATGAAGCCCTAGCAAAACAAAGCTTATCAAATTTCATTTAGGTGAGGCAAACCCTAATATACAACATGCGATAAACCCTAACCCTAATATACTACATGGTAAACCCTAATATACTACATGCATGAAGCCCTAGCAAAACAAAGCTTATCAAATTTCATTTAGGTGAGGCAAACCCTAATATACTACATGCGGTAAACCCTAACCAAACTAAGCCTTATTTTATTGCCACCGTAATAAACAAAACAACCTTTGTTTTGTTTTCTTCACATTCTCATGGATGCATGCGGCCACCAAACACATACCAAAACAACCTTTGTTAGGGCACTCTTTTGCATGGCACGTAGTCTAAAGCTTCTGCATGCAAAACCTGTTTTAATCCTTTTTCTTAATCCCTTCTCATTTTAGATGCTAAAACTTTTGTAGACAAAACAGTGTGCTAAATTGGAACCCATGCCAAACCCTAGATTCTTGCATGCATGCACAAAACTAACACTGTTATCTCAGCCATGTTCCACCCCACTTCCATCTAGAGGTTGCATGCATTTGATCCCTAAATCCAACGGTGCTCTGCCTATGCTCAGCTACGCCTATGAGTAGCAAATCCGCATCGATATATATATTTAGAATTTTAATGGCATTGTATAGTTATGTTTTGAATTGATATGTTTTCTTAAATCTTGCTAAGATAGGCAAAATATTTGTTTTTATTAATACTATTTTGGGTTGTGGCCCAGCTTGCAACTGGACTTGTTTCAAGGAAGAGGCCCATTAGAGCCCACCTTGGTCCAATCTGGGGGGTCAACCCCAGGCCGATCCACCTCCTCTCTCACTTCTCCTCTCTCTCTCTCGCACGACCACGCACGCCTCTGATCCTCATTCCTCTTCTGCTCCTAGCGCGTACGCCGCCGCCTGCCGCTACTCCGACCGCCGCTAGCCGTCTCCGTCGTCAACGCACGCTGGTGCTGCTCGCCACCTCTTCCCTTTCTCTTCCTCCGTCAATTTGGCTTGCGCGCACCCTCACACGCACTCGTCGGAAACCCTAGCTCTGCCCTGGTACGATAGTTGTCGATTCCGGCGCCGCCGCTCACTATAGTTTGTATCCTAGGGCGGTGTAGGATGATCTGGCCCTCAGGGCTGCTCCCTGTGCCGCCTTGCTGGTCAGATTGATGCTAGTCTAGGTGGTGGTGTATGGTGAAGCCTTCCCCATGGTATCCCACCTCGGTCGCGTGGGCTCTGATGCTATGGTGGTCGTGGTGTGACGGTGTGGCTTGGCGCGAGTTGAGCACCGTGGTGTTCCTCGTGCCGCCATGCCGTAGTGTTCTGTGTTGCTGCTGTCGTCGATACTACTTTTGCTTCCTCTCCGGTGAGATGTGACTCGCCAAAGGTAGGTGTTTCTCTCTGTCTCTCTTCTCTCCATCTATGTTCATCCTCTACTTCCATAATTGATGGAGCGGCACCAACCTAGGGTTTTACCCTTTCTCTGACCCAACTCCTACTGCCCATGGCCAACCTTGATTAGAACCATGTTGTCTTAAGTTGTTAGTGGCCTATAGCTCGGTTCTATTAGATTGGTCATGCATGACTGTGTTTGTTAATCTTCTGGATTTCTTGTGTTGTTGTTTTAATTTGGATGATTATTTACCCTAGCAGTTATGGTTTAAACTGGATTATGGTAGTGCTAATTTGTTAGCTATAAGAACTCTATTATTGTTTAATTAAATTGTGGTTTAATTGTTCCCTGATTCTTGTTTGTTAAATCTCATTGGTTTAGATGCTGCCCATTGGATAATTGCTAGGATGTGGTGTTATTACTAGAGGATCATTTGTATTCATATCTTAATACTAAGATAACAACATTTGATATATAGTAGAATTTCTGGTAATAAGGTTTATGTATATGTGATATTGCTTGCAGATAGAATGTTGTTAAGTGTGGTGATTCAATCTGGATAACTTAATCATGCCTAGCATGTGTGACTCTTATTGATATATTGATTCTGCTAAGCAATATTGCTAGATGGAGATGGCTTATTATTGTGGTATCTTATTTGGGACACAATTTGGTGTTGTGGTTTATACTACTATGATAGCTTCCCTGAGAGTATGCATGGTGGTGGCTCCTAGCTAGATGAGTTGTTGTTGTTGTTTCTAACTAGGCAAATGTTTGCCTTATGGATTGTTATAGAGAAGATGTGTAGATTTCCACATTTGAGTCTAGCTACAACCTATCAGTTGAAACTGATCATGAAGGACTATATATATTGATTCCTAATAATATCTATTAGAAAAATGATCTATTTTGTTTGGATTATTTAAAGATAATCAAATTGTAATGATTGCTTTGTATCTTGAGAAAGAATTGAGTTCTTGTTCATATGGATAGAGAACTAATATGCATTTTTGATTCCTGGATTATCTTCTAGGAAAATGATAAAACTTGTTTTGTTTGAATAACTTGAGAGCTAGCTAATACAGAAGAATTATTCCGGTGGCTTCTGCTGTCCTGGGCTACTACTGTGGTGCCTCCAACCTTGGAGAGTGCACAATGGTAGCCTAGGTAGCATGACTTGTTGCTGGGAACATCTATAGTGATGTAGTTGATGTTGGTGTCAAAAGAAAAGAAACTTAGCTCATGATGCAAAAAGGCTGAAGCTAGTTTAGTGGCTGAAATGCAGATTCTTTCACTTGGCTTTATCTTAGCTCTAGGATGATACTAGAGTAGCATTACTACCTAGTCTGAGAGCTCTATCCCTCTCACACCTCATGCTCTAAACAATATGATAAGAACAGATACTAAGAGTTGACTTGATAGACTGATAAAATGGATATGTGCTTGATTTCTTGGCTCTGCCCATGATGCATAGGCAGAGGCTTTGATGATGCTTGGAAAGATTAGTTATTGCTTGCTTATGAAATTATTCAGTGATGATCTAGTACTCCACTTGAGTACAGATATGAGGATTTTCTATTACCTCATCCATTTTCTAGGATGCAATAAAAAGAACAGATACAAAGGTATGTTCTTAGATGGATAACCTGCTGTTGTGGAGCTATGGTTGCTCTTGTGGATATTGTTCTACTGATGTTGTTGATGTTCTTGTAAACTTGTGATTATTATTGCTCAACTGATGTAACTTGTGCTGGTAATCTTCACCTCCTAGCTCTAGATCCCCTTGGCTGCTGCTGATCTTGATCTTCCTTGCTGCTTACTTGATCTACTCCTCTTTATCCTTCCTATTGGATGGCTTCTTGAAGCAACCATAGGTTGGGTGATGGTTTGATAGAATGATCTAGTGTTCTTGTGAATACAACTGATGATGTATTGGTTAAGATCAGTAGGATTCAGTGGTGTTCTTGGAGTGGTTCTGAAATGGTTTCTTGGCTATATAGAGAGAATTTGTGTTTTGCCTGGCAGCTTAGCTGCTACAGCAGCACTCCCTCTTATCCAGCTCTAGTGAGTTGTTCTTGTGCTGACAGCACAACATATGCATGCTGTGTGTAAGCTGCTTGCAAGTGGGACCCTTCCTTTGTGGATCAGTTCAAATGAGAAGATGTTTTTTTGGCTTATTATCAATGTCTTCCTTCTTACTTTTACTATATTGGTGAAATTTGCGCCTGGCCAATGATATTGTGTTGAGGCAACTTATCTGATTAAGGACAAATACTATGATTTGGTGAAACTTGCCCCTCTTAAGATTAGCTCAGTGATGAAATGATTATAGTGCATTACACTGTTCATTCTGAGAGCTCAATATCTACTCTAACCCCCTTATTATTTTACTTTTGTTTTGTGTTCCTTTTAATTGCTTTACAAATATACAAGATCAAGAAGGAAATCCTCAGGACATGAAGATTTAGTTTAGGATTCTATCTATTATTCTTGTAATCTTGTTTTTCTTGTTTACTTTGAATATTGTAATAGTCAGTGTAATATGGTATAATAATAAAGTTAAAATTTCTTTCTTTTTGTAATATTATATCTTGATTAAAAATATGAATCAAGTCTTTACAGCACTGTCATCATGTATGTTTATACTTTTGAGACATAAGGTCTATGTCTATTCCTTAAGTATTATTCATATTGCCATATTCTTTTCTATTTGAATAAATGTAACACTTTGTAATATATGTATCTTCTTATAAATAGGAAGTCTTTTAGTTATTTCATTTATGTAATTCCTTTTTATATTTATTTGTTTTATAGTAATATACTTTTATTCTTTTATTGTAACAACAATGTAACATTGTATTATATAATAAAGTGTTCTATTTTTCTTGGAACAAAATAAATATTTATATCTTACTTATAGATAAGAATAACATTCTTATTTATTATTATAATTCATTTCTTTCAATTTTGTGTTTTTTTTATTAATTGAGATTTATCATTAGTGTATCTTTTCAGAAATAAGAGCTCACCTCTTGTTTCTTATTACAATTTAATTTCCAGTTATTACTCCATTTCAAATTCTTTTAGAATTCAAATTCATCAATTGAATATTCAAATTTGAATTTCCTTCCCCTTAAACACAAAAGTACAATAGAGGTCATGTCGGAATCCATTGCACCTGCCCGGATGTTTTCATCAGAGCAAGAGAGATCTCGATCCCCATAGCTTCTTTAGTTTTGTGCGAAAATTCTCTAGATTTTCTGATGCATGAATGCAATGAACACACCTGCGTCCTCTATAATTCTAGGTGCTAATCCTGGGATGTTACAGACTCTCCCCCTTAAAATAAACTTCGTCCCTGAAGTTCGTATACTCTCACGTTTTAGAATGAGGAATTGTCATTGTATAGGTTATGGCAATTTTTTAATTCCATAATAACTTCAAATGGTAATATTTGTAGTATCCCATATCCAGATCTTTTCCTTGAATTTTTATAATTCTTGGCAATCTCCAACTTGTTGTCTTCAATATGCCAAAGCTCCTTCTTCTATCCTTATTTAGGAATATGTCCTAATTATAAAATCCTTAAACTGGAGTTTCTTCTTTAATTCATTATCCTGATTAGGTATCCTAATCCAATTCCTTTACTTGATCATCAAACTTCCTTATTATTATATATAAGGTCTAGGAAGTCTCACTAAAAAGGGTTCTAGATTTTATTAGACAATACTTGTGACCAAAAGACTAAATTATTGGTTTGTCATTGTATGGTTTATACTGGTATTCCTTCCGAAGATTGATTTTGAACTCATTTAGTGCATACCCATTGGAATTTCTTGTTGTTTCCTTTATACATGTCTAATTGGATGTGCTTTATTACCTCTTAAGGATCACTTAAGAGTTGTTTCCTCTCGAATTAGTCTATTAGGATTAATCCATTCTACAACTTTCAAACGTTTACCTTATCAAGCTTTTAGACAATCTTTTGTTATCACTTTAAGTACTTCTTCCACTTCCATTTATTAATTGCCTTAAGGTTTGAGTACTACTATCTGGAATTAAACTTTGATCTTTCATCTAGGCATGCTTCCAAAAGTACTTTTATGATAATGTCTTCTTTTTAACCTTATGAAAATAAGGCTTAATGTTGTCATAACTTAGTACTTCTTCTCCAACCCTTACTTGGAACGTTGGATAACAATACTTCCACTTATTGTTTACTAATGGTCTCTAAACTACAAATTTACTAACCATTGGATTTTATGGTCTCTGTTCAGCTTATACTTAACCTATTTAAGGTCTCACAAAAGAATTACGGTATACCCACACAGTTGTGGATCTCCAAAGTAAATCTTCCATTATTATTTGTCTTACTTACTGTTTGGACATTTTCTTGCTTTGATAGGCATGACTTCGCGAGGCGTCTCGAAAGACGATCACTTTAATGTTTATACTCCTTCATGTCTTTCTTAGCTTAGGCCAAGTTTTGTGCTCTTTATGCAACATTAATATGATCTGGTTGACTAAGTCAACCAAATACCAGCTGCGGACAAATACCAGCTGCGGAACATCCTAGGGTGTTTGAATTACCCTACGGTTTTCGACATACTATTGGCATTCTCTCTGAATTGTCAGATATTGAATACCATTTTGGTTCTAAAACTTCTTCTTTGCACTTATTCATGATACTTCCAGGAACTAGGTACTAATACATCATTAACTTCTTAGCCACATCACCTATTTTGAATGAATTTAAATTCATCACTTCTTGTTGCTCCATATATCTTCTACACTAATCTTCCTTCTTATTGCTGGCTAGTAATAATCTGAACTTGATTCGTCCTTCAAATTGTTTTTATCCTCCCTATACTTGGCTTCACTCTTCATGTAAGTCTTCATCTTGGTCTTTGAAAATCGTCACTCCCTTACCCGATTTCCCTTTCCTATCTAGGTCTATAACATCAAGTAGTAACTGGATGTTGCAACATGCATTTGCACACCAAGTCAAACTTCATGTACAGATCTAGTCAATCAAGAAGATCCAAGAAAAACAAATGAATCCAAATGTGGTACATATAACACACAATATTCTAAACCCGAAATATAGTAGTTGAGTATAGTATCTCTAGAATTCAGGCTTAGTTGTTTAGTATATGACACCTCCTCATATAGGTTTATATCGTGATACTTACCACATAGGGTCAAACTATTCTTTATCTCAACATTTACCCAAATTGCTCAAGTGCAATAGGATAATCTTAAGCAAAGTGGTCTCAATTTGGTTTTGACTAAACTTCTGTCTCACATTTAGAATGATTAATTATAACCAATCTTACTTATTTAGTAACTATCCTCACATGATCACTCCAAATGCCTAACTAGATTCTATTACTAACTTAAACCAAAGATTATTAGAATTTTCTAGCACCTATGACTTCTATCATAGTTCTACCATGTTATTTTATTATTTCCACCTCAAGATAGTTTACTAATTACTTGTCATATTTACACCTATATCATGGTTTCGGGGCTAACCTCACCATGATATTTTTATGTTTTACCTATACATCATGATTTAAGAGCTAATCTAACCATGATGACTTTACTTCTCATAGTATGATCATTGATTTTTAACATAATTTCACTCATTCATGTAGAATCCTCCAATGAATACCACATGATTTACTAGCCAATATAACTATACATGTTATAATGGTCTTCATTATGTTGTCTTTTGTTATCAACTAACAATAAGGTTCCACTGTGCTATTTGAATTATAGGGTTAGGCTACACCATTAAGACTACTTCCATTGATGTCTTAAACTTGATCCTAATTTACTGTGGTCAATTGACTTTCCTAAAGTATCTTGGTGAGTTATATCTCCTTCGGAAGACACTAAATAGCACTATAATGAGAAAAGATAAAATAATTACTCCTAAGAATTATGACTTAAGCATTTTGTGACAAGGTTTATCCTCAAGTGGATACTCATCACCAGTCATAAGATCATTTGGTTTAGATAAGATGGCTCCTATAGTCACTATCCAACCTACAGTTCTTCCTAAAAGGGTTTTAATCCTAAGGTCAAAGCATATGCTCTTATACCAACTGCAGTGACCCAGCATACCACTCAAAGTGAATCCCCAATGCTTTGAGTGAACTGAATTTAGGTGATTCTTTTAAGAGTTGGTTTATCTTCAAATTTTAGTTTATAAGTAATGACCTTTATAAGGAACTTAAGTGAGAACAATTCTAAATATGCAGATAAAGTATAAAGTATTGTGATTATGATTAATTGTCATTTGGTGACTAAGATAAAAGTCCTTGGTTTTAGTTGTTAAGAGTTGAAGAATTTATTATGAGATTATTGTTTGAAGTGGCAAAAAGAATAACATTTGAAGAAAAGATTTCCTTCCTAAGGTTTAAACAACTTTGATAGCTTTTAGAATATGATTGATAGAATATGATTGATGTTGTTTATGCTTGCTTGAATAGTCTGGACTTGAGATGCTTTATGTTTTAATTGAAATAGACCAAAGTTAACTATAAAAACCAAAGTAGTTTATTAGACATGCTATTTATAAGCTTTGAGACTAAAGTTAACTTTAAAAGGGTAAGTAAACTTAAGGTGTGATATGTTTTTTAATTATTCTCGAGTTTTAAATTTATGATAGGTATAACTAAGGTGTGGAATTATTCACTTCATATTTAAGTGAATGATTAGATTAAATTTGTTTTGATATTATGAAAATAATAGGTATTTATTTAATGGAAGCATAATTAGATGATCTTAGTAATTTGTTAGAATTTGAAGTTATGTTAATAGTGGTTAAGATATAATGATTATTCACCATATTATATATATGAGTGATACCCAATGTTTATTTAAAAGGGGTTTTAATAAGATTTTTAAAAGAATATTTTAAAGTTAAAAGTTATACTTAAGTTTGATTATGAATTCAAGTTATGGGTTTGGAATTAGTACTTAGAAACTAATTGCTCAAGGTTTTATAAAAAAATGTGATTATTTCTTACTTAAGAATTGTTTTTAAATAATTTATAAAATAAGTAATAGATAAGGATTTATTATTTTAAAATATTAAAAACTTTTGTAATAATATATTTAATATTTTTCTAGTGTAATATATTTATTCAAGATCTTAAGAATGATTTTTATTTATTTTTAAGTATAATTTTTATGTTTATAAAATTCCATAAAGGATTAAATGTTTTTTTAATATTTACTTCAAATTATATATATATATTAGGTTAGTATTTTTATAAAATAATAGATCTATTCTTATACACAAAAAATGATTTTTATTAATTTTTAGGGTTTTTTTATTTTATGAAATTTCACTTAAGAATTAATAGCTTTAATATTTATCTTAATTATTTTTAGTTTAAATAAATAATGTTATATTTTTCTTAAATAGAACTTATTCTTGTGAAATTTTGATATATATATATATTTAGAATTTTAATGGCATAGTATAGTTATGTTTTGAATTGATATGTTTTCTTAAATCTTGCTAAGATAGGCAAAATATTTGTTTTTATTAATACTATTTTGGGTTGTGGCCGAGCTGGCAACTGGACTTGTTTCAAGGACCAGGCCATTAGAGCCTACCTTGGTCCAATCTTGGGGGTCAACCCTAGCCCGATCCACCTCCTCTCTCACTTCTCCTCTCTGACCCTCTCTCTCGCATGACCACGCACGCCTCTGATCCTCATTCCTCTTCTGCTCCTAGTGCGTACGCCGCCCCCTGCCGCTACTCCGACCGCCGCTAGCCATCTCCGTCGCTGACGCACGCTGGTGCTGCCTCGCCACCTCTTCCCCCTTCTCTTCCTCCGTCAATTTGGCTTGCGCGCACTCGTCGGAAACCCTAGCTCTGCCCTGGTACGACAGCTGTCGATTCTGACGCCGCCGCTCACTGTAGTTCGTATCCTAGGTCGGTGTAGGATGTTGTGGCCCTCAGGGCTGATCCCTGTGCCGCCTTGGTGGTGAGATTGATGCTGGGCTAGGTGGTGGTGTATGGTGAAGCCTTCCCCGTGGTGTGCCACCTTGGTCGCGCGGGCTCTGATGCTATGGTGGTCGTGGTGTGGCTTGGCGCAAGTTGAGCAGCATGGTGTTCCTCGTGTCGCCATGCCATAGTGTTTTGTGTTGCTGCTGCCGTCGATACTACTTCTGCTTCCTCTCCGGTGAGATGTGACTCGCCAAAGGTAGGTGTTTCTCTCTGTGTGTCTCTTCTCTCCATCTATGTTCATCCTCTACTTCCATTATTGATGGAGCGGCACCAACCTAGGGTTTTCCCCTTTCTCTGACCCAACTCCTACTGCCCATGGCCAACCTTGATTAGAACCTTGTTGTCTTAAGTTGTTAGTGGCCTATATCTCGGTGCTATTAGATTGGTCATGCATGATTGTGTTTGTTAATCTTTTGGCTTTCTTGTGTTGTTGTTTTAATTTGGATGATTATTTACCCTAGTAGTTATGGTTTAAACTAGATTATGGTAGTGCTAATTTGTTAGCTATAAGAACTCTATTATTGTTTAATTAAATTGTGGTTTAATTGTTCCCTGATTCTTGTTTGTGAAATCTCATTGGTTTAGATGCTGCCCATTGGATAATTGCTAGGATGTGGTGTTATTGCTAGAGTATCATTTATATTCATATCTTAATACTAAGATAACAACATTTGATATATAGTAGAATTTCTGGTAATAAGGTTTATGTATATGTGATATTGCTTGCAGATAGAATGTTGTTAAGTGTGGTGATTCAATCTGAATAACTTAATCATGCCTAGCATGTGTGACTCTTATTGATATATTGATTCTGTTGAGCAATATTGCTAGATGGAGATGGCTTATTATTGTGGTATCTTATTTGGGACACAATTTGGTGTTGTGGTTTATACTACTGTGATAGCTTCCCTGAGAGTATGCATGGTGGTGGCTCCTAGCTAGATGAGTTGTTGTTGTTTCTAACTAGGAAAATGTTTGCCTTATGGATTGTTATAGAGAAGATGTGGTGTAGATTTCCACATTTGAGTCCAGCTACAACCTATCAGTTGAAACTGATCATGAAGGACTATATATACTGATTCGTAATAATATCTATTAGTAAAATGATCTATTTTGTTTGGATTATTTAAAGATAATAAAATTGTAATGCTTGCTTTGTATCTTAAGAAAGAATTGATTTCCTGTTCATATGGACAGAGAACTAATATGCATTTTTGATTCCTAGATTATCTTCTAGGAAAATGATAAAACTTGTTTTGTTTGAATAACTTGAGAGCTAGCTAATACAGAAGAATTATTCCGGTGGCTTCTGCTGTCCTGGGCTACTACTGTGGTGCCTCCAACCTTGGAGAGTGCACAATGGTAGCCCAGGTAGCATGACTTGCTGCTGGGAACATCTAAAGTGATGTAGTTGATGTTGGTGTCAAAAGAAAAGAAACTTAGCTCATGATGCAAAAAGGCTAAAGCTAGTTTAGTGGATGAAATACAGATTCTTTCACTTGGCTTTATCTTAGCTCTAGGATGATACTAGAGTAGCATTACTACCCAGTTTGAGAGCTCTCTCCCTCACACACCTCATGCTATAAACAATATGACAAGAACAAATACTAAGAGTTGACTTGATAGACTGATAAAATGGATATGTGCTTGATTTCTTGGCTCTGCCCATGATGCATAGGCAGAGGCTTTGATGATGCCTGGATAGATTTATCATTAGTGTATCTTTTCAGAAATAAGAGCTCACCTCTTGTTTCTTATTACAATTTAATTTCCAATCATTACTCCATTTCAAAATCTTTTAGAATTCAAATTCATCAATTGAATATTCAAATTTGAATCTCCTTCCCCTTAAAAACAAAAATACAGTAGAGGTCATGTCGGAATCCATCGCACCTGCCCGGATGTTTTCATCAGAGCAAGAGAGATCTCGATCCCCCTATAGCTTCTTTAGTTTTGCGCGAAAATTCTTCGGATTTTCTGATGCATGAATGCAACACACACACCTGCGTCCTCTATAATTCTAGGTGCTAATCCTAGGGTGTTACATCGGCTCCTCGGAGTTGTGCCACTTCGCGCAAGAGAAGGCCGCCCGATACTAGAACTCGCAAGACCCCCCTCGGCTACTTCACTCCGGTGGACAAGGATTCGTTTGACAAGCTCCTGGATTCAAGTAAATCTGATCTCCTTTCTAGTTAGTGTTTAAAATTCACCATATTTCTCTCCAGTTTTGGTTTTGGTTTCTGAATCTGCATGTTAATTTTGAGCTTGATCTGAGGCAGACATCGACATTTAGTGGGAAGAACACGCGAAGATAGTGAAGAAGAGAGAGGCTACTGAATTAGTCAAGCGCTTACGAGTTTGAAGAGGAGAGAGCCGCTCGAGATCTTCAAAGTAGAGACACAAATTTTGAGCACGGATACGGGTGGAAAAGACAATCTTACTAGCCCTCCGTTTCAAAATATAAGATGTTTTAGGTTTATGAAAAAAATGTATCTAGACTTTTCTTAATGCGTAGATTCACTCTAAACCTGAGTGAAACTATGTACTAAAACAAGTCAGATATATTTACTTCACAAAACTAAAATATCTTATATTTTGAAACGGAGGGAGCATAAGGGAATGCTTTGAAATTGCAAAAGGTTGAGATACTAGCATCTGACGGGAGGAAGAAAATAGCTCGCAATGTTGAAGAATATGAATATATTTTCTTTAGTATTTGAATACATTATATTAAAATAGCCTGTGTTATATTTCGATCTAGTTTACGAGTTTATTCTACCATGACAGGTGATTTCGTACATTTCTAGTTAACTAGTAATTGAGCACGTGCACATGTATATAATAATAAATTAATAAATTTGTAGACGTATAATAAAATGAATTACATTAAACCTTAATTACATGAAACTTGGTTACTCGAATGTGACGTACAATAATGTAAACTATAAAATAATAGCGTACTCACTACAGTTTGAGCCTCTAACACGCTGAACAGTTTGTGCACATCTTTTTCGGTAGCACCTCTCAATTCCTTTTCATATGTGGAACTGAGGAAACCTAACCTTGTGTGAAAAAAAATATTTAGAAGACATTCAAAACTAATCTATTTTATGCTTGAGGTGTTACACTCACATGAGAAACATTACTTTGCTAAAGATCTCCATAATGTGAAAAGATAGGTATATATGACACTTGTGGAGGTGAGAAAAACTATGGTTGTATGAACCACCGAGATTCATTCGGCAACAAACTTCACGAAGAGAATGGGACTGCATAACATGAACAGAAAGGTGGACATCAGGTTGGGCAGTAAAATGACTCCACCAAACTTACCGGTGAAAGTACTGCTGCTGATTTCTATTTAAAATGGCTCCTTACCTCTGTGAATTGGGGTTAAGCGGGAGGTAGTGTTGAAGCATTAGCAGCTTAGCACACAAAAGGGTGTCCTGTAGATTATTACAGGAAGTTCAGCAAGTACTAATCTAGCACACAAAAGGATTTCCTGCTAAAGCAGATGGAATGAGATCCTCTGACGTGGGGAACCCTGCCATTCCCTAACTTTGGGTCGCTGACAGGTGGGACCCATGCCCTACGGGACCCACACGTCAGTGACTCAAAGGCAGAATTGGCTACGTCAGGGGATCCATGTCCAAAGCAGATTAGTACTAATCCAAACCGTTCCGTGAGAAGATAAACAACAATCGCTCCAAATCAGCCAATGAGGATCCCAACAGCAATCATCGTATTAGTCATAAATTCATGGTTCTGCATGATGATCGTGCTATCTAGTGATAGATACTGAACTTGAACAGATACCGAACTTGAGGTGTAGGGAAAGGATCTGCATAGCGGGGGCGGAGGCGATGGCCTACGCGGCGGGGTGCTTGCATGCCTGTGCGAGGCGGGTGCGGGGTCGTGCGTGGCTGGAGGCGGCGGCGTGCGCGGTTAGCGGCGGCGTAGGCGACTGGCGTGGGGCTCGCATGCCTGTGCGGGACGGGGGCGGGGCCGTGCATGGCTGGCTGCGGCGCAGGTGGGGACGGGGGGCAGGGTCGTGCGCGGCTAGCGGCGGCGTAGGCGACTGGCGCAGGCAGGGGTCGTGTACGGCTGGCAGCAGCGTAGACGCAGGCAGGGCAGACGAGGTCGTCATTGGTGGCTTGCACGGCTCGGGTGGTGGCTCGATGGTGCAACTGTAGAACGTGTTTTTTATGTGGACAGAACATGTGCGTTGAGGAGGAAGAAAGCGAGCCGTGGGACTCTAGTCGCGGCCTCGTGGGATTGTCCGCTCGCGGTGATGAGCCGATAAAGACGGCACTAATTGATGTGTTGGATAGTTGTATCCTACGGATATCCTTGGTTGGATTAGACCCTATGGGTTTTTTAATATTAGTGTAGATTTAGTGTCTTATACAGTTTGTCCGTTGGAAAACGTTAGGTGTATCATAAAACTAACGAAAAGGGTTAGGTGTACCATAAAACTGGATTTTCGATTTTGACAGCGAACGCGGGATCTGACGGTATTCACACTGCAAAAGTCCGCTATGCAGTAAACTGCAAAAGGTACCTACTAAAGTTGCTCTTAGACATCTTAGCTCATAGATTGACTGGTCTAGTAAGCAAGGATTAGGGAGAAAGAGGGTTGAATAAATGCATACCGACGAGATGATAAATTGGAATCTATCTTTTTCACGTTTAAACAAGTAGAGTCCAGCTCTTCTTTTATAACGACGGTATAATAGTATCTACTGGTTGAAAGATACGGTGCGGGATATCTTCTCCCGGCATGGATGACAGCAAACGTTAAGGATAGATCTTCTTTAGCTAGTTTGGAGAACTATGTTTTGATTTATACTATTTTATAATTCAGTTTTCTATTGGTTTGGACCGAGACTGTGTGGTTAATTGACTGTATACAGAGGCCTGGTATAAACTTACTCTTAATTAATAAAGCGTTATTTTCAAAAAAAAAAAATTGCGATTCACATTTGCCGAAGGAAGGAATCTTGTGCAGCAGCTGATATGGACCTGGATGACAATGGGCTCACTCGGCTGATGTGGCAACAGAGCCATTTGAGACAATTCAGCACCCACCCACCCACCCACCCAGGCAAATTTATCAGGCCGTGCCTGCCCCCGAATGCTCGCTAGTCGCCAGCCGCAGTCGCCATCATCTCGCTCGCTGCCGCTGCCCCCGCCTTCCGCTTGCCACCGCCACCGCCAGACCAACCATGACGTCGCCCGACACCGCCGCGAACGTCTCCGAACGTCCGATCTCTCCGGGCACCACCCGCGTCGCTTGGGTGGGGACGGGCGTCATGGGCCAGTCCATGGCCGGCCACCTGCTCGCCGCCGGCTACACGCTGACCGTATACAACCGCACGCCCTCCAAGGCCCAGGCCCTCGTCTCTAGCGGCGCCAGCCTCGCCGACAGCCCGCGCGCCGCCGCGGCAGCCGCCGATGTCATCTTCCTCATGGTCGGCTTCCCCTCCGACGTCCGCTCCACCTCCCTCGACCCCTCCACCGGCGCCCTCGCCGGTCTCGCCCCAGGCGGCATCCTCGTAGACATGACAACCTCCGACCCCACCCTCGCCGCAGAGATAGCCGTCGCGGCGGCGGCCGCGGGCTGCACCGCAATCGACGCCCCCGTATCAGGCGGAGACCGCGGGGCTCGCAACGCCCGCCTCTCAATCTTCGCCGGCGGCGACGCTGCCGTCGTCGCCCACCTAGCGCCTCTCTTCAAGCTCATGGGCACCGCCCTGCACATGGGAGGTCCGGGCGCGGGGCAGCGCGCGAAGCTGGGCAACCAGATCGCCATCGCGTCCAACATGGTGGGACTCGTGGAGGGCATGGTGTTCGCGCACAAGGCCGGGCTGGATGTCGGCAGGTGGCTGGAGGCCATCTCCACCGGCGCCGCGGGGTCCAAGTCGCTGGACCTGAACGGGAAGAAGATGCTGGAGCGCGATATGGCGGCCGGCTTCTACGTCCGGCACTTCGTCAAGGACCTCGGTATCTGCCTGTCGGAATGCCAGACCATGGGGCTGGCGCTGCCGGGGCTCGCACTCGCGCAGCAGCTCTACGTGTCGCTGCTTGCGCACGGCGAGGGCGGGCTGGGCACGCAGGCGCTGATACTGGCCGTCGAGCGGCTCAACAACACTAGCCTTGAGAAGAAAGGGGAGTGAGATTCCTGAGCAGGTTGCTTACAAGAGTTGGGTTGATGTGCAATTTGAGAATGTTGGTGCTGTTTCAGTTGACCACTTGCGTATATGGAACTGCAGGCTCTGTCTGTCTACTCTTCACAGTGTTTATGTTCAAATAAGATTGCAAAAATGGAGTGTTTAAACTTGACTACTTGCATTCAGCCCCTAATGTCGATTACAGTGGCAAGAAACAGCATATTCAAGCTTATACATTTGAAGTTCACATTGTATTATTCTCTCCGTCTTAAAATAGATGTCAGAGATTTATCTAAATTCACATGTACTCCCTCTGTTTAAAACAGAGAGAGTATCTACTAAACCGCGTCTAGATACATGTGAATTGCTGCTGTGAACTTACAAGACCAAGAAAACTTTTCATTCTATTGTCCCCTCATAATAAGCTTGTGCGTTTTATCATATATTCGCATTCCTAAAAGTTCAAGAATGCATGGACTCTGTACTGGTATCTTCCTATCTGGTTGCAATGATAGACAAATTCCAGCTTTGATTGAAATGGCATATATAATCTATCTATCTGCATCATACGGTTTGTTGGACTTTTCTAGCGAGGTACATTTTCTAAATGGGAGTTTGAGAAGGAATATGGTATAGCTTTTCGTGTAAATTTGATATTTGGTGCTGCTAAATATCTGCCGGAAGATGATTTTGAGGGGTTTGCAGCTAATGAGGATAACTGGACTGACTGAGAACATATGAGTTCAGGGTTTGCTTACAGATAATGGTCCCAAAAATTTGGTGTTGAGTTACTACTTTGTGAGAATGTTACATTGGCATTTTGAATTTGTATATTTCATTGAAACTCAAGTGATCAGACTCGTTATCTTGAGAACAATTAGAGAATAGACCGAGGTTCGCTGGTATTTCAACCTTGCTTCTCCTTTCACGACCTAGTCGAAAAAGAATCCAGTACCTCTTGGTCCTGAATAGCATGATAAAACGAATGAACCGGCCCCGCTCGGATATCTTTGCTTCAGAATAAAACAAAATCTTGCAATTAAATAGATTGTCCCAATGGCGCCATATTCTAGGAGTCCAACTTATGCTATTGAAAATCCGTTCCAATATCTACACTTCTTTTCATATAGCAATCTCTGATCAAAGAGAGAACAATATTCATTTCAAAACATGTCTAATGGATTACTTGGTTCGGACTGACAAAGTAATGGCACTCGATGGACCAGAGCAAGAAAGGAGTAGTGTGTATGTTCCACCCAACTCTGAAGCTTGTTGTTGTTGCAAGCATTGGACATTTTGTTGCCTTGTCTCATACTAAAGTTCCTGAAAGGAACATCAATGAAATTACAAAGTCTGCCATATCTAGATGAAATATAGTTCCCCAGCAGAAGAGGCCAAGAATACCGCTGTTTTGTTTACCTATAATAGCTCCTTCATTTACAATTTCAAAATCACGAGGCAAACAAACATGAAGCAACATGCTCTGCAGCTTTGGGCCATAGGATCTCCATTCTACACAAATCTTATAGAATCCCATGAATCAAAAGAATCCTTATGCTCATAAAAACTTCAAAAATGTACTCCCTCTGATCCATATTACTTGTCGCTGAAATTGATGTATCTAACACTAAAATATATCTAGATACATCCACTTCAGCGCCAATTAATATGGACCGGAGGGAGTAGTAAATTTCCTCTAAAATTTTCTATTGGGAAACTGAGGGTGCACAATTGAAAGAAGGGTATTGCAAATAATATTGCTCGAACGCTCTTATGTATTCAGTGACTCTCTTTATCATTAAGTTGTATTTCGCCATGTGCTGAGCTCCAGCAAGACCCTTTCCTCACAAGTGCAATATCTTCAATAGTACAATTAAACTAATATTCAAACCGAATATAAATTGCAACTCATAGTCGTATTAGGTGGCCGTTCGGCCAAAATATTACTAGGCGCTATGATGAAAAAATACCAAACTTTTTTTAGAAGAAAATACCAAACTTTGGTTTGGTGGAATGTGCAGTGTGATCTGTAATGTGCAATGTGAAATTTACTCAATGGCCCAAAATCGACAAATGAGGACCCAGCCGAACAAATGGTGAACTGCAAGGGGCTGGCACAAAAATTACCCCGTTCTCATCTCAATTCTCAACGCGTCATCCTCGTTGAAGCATTTCGTCGAACGAGTGCCCCGCGCCACCCAAAACCCCTCATCCCCGCTCTCCCCGCCGCGACCGCAAAACCCTACGCTCCCCGCCGCCGCGCCATGCTCCACTCCGGCCTCTCCAAATCCCAGCCCCTACCGCTCCTTGCGGGAGCGTCTTCACCTCGCCGCGCCCTCCTCGCCGGCCTCCTCCGCGCCGGGTACTTCTCCAAGTCCGCTACCTCTTCACCCGTGCTTCGTCCGACTACCACCACCAGCAGCCGTGCGAGCACCAGAGCTGCGGCTACCCGGGGAGATCTCTCGCGCTTCAGGCTGAGACCTAGGGTTTCGTTCTCCACTGCACCAGATGGTTCTGATTCGGTCGGCCGCGAGAGGGCTCTTCCTTGGCTTGCCGCCGCAAATGTCGGTAGCGGCGTCCCCGCTGCGAGGACTAGCGCCGGCCGCTCCTCCTCGTGGGAGACCTCCGCTGATAAGTTCTTCTCTAAGGGCGACCAAGGTGCGAGAGTAGAGACATTGGAAGATAGTGTTTCGTACAAGGAGAGGGGAATTGGATCGGAGGAGAATGAGCCAATTGACAATCCCAAATGGGGAAGCATCAAGGACAAATTTCGTCGCAACGTGGTAAGGGATGGAGGGTCTCGTGGCCGTGGTGAGAGGTTTAGTGGGGGAAGAGATGGAGGGTCTCTTGGCAGCATTGAGAGGTTCAGTGGAGGAAGGGATGGAGGGTCTCGTGGCCGTGGTGAGAGGTTTACTGGGGAAAGGGATGGAGGGTCTCTCGGCCGTGGCGAGAGGTTTAGTGGTGAAAGGGATGGAGGGTTTCGTGGCCGTGGTGAGAGGTTTACCGGGGAAAGGGATGGAAGGTCTCGTGGCCGTGGTGAGAGGTTTAGTGGGGAAAGGTTCGACAAGCCGGATATGAGGCGGTGGAACAAGCAAGAGGACTGGGGCAGGAAGACATGGAAGGAGGCAGGGGAGTCAACAGTGCCGAAGATGGTTGGGGAGGGGGTTTATGGCGTTGGGCCAGTACTTGCAGCTCTCACGGCTGGGAGGAGGGAGTTTTATGCATTGTACACACAGGAAGGGATGGATTTGAGCAGGAGCAACAAGAAGAAGAAGGATAAGAAAGGGATTGAGAAGGTGCTGCTGATGGCAGAGACTATGGGACTTAAAGTTGTCGAGGCGTCAAAGCATGACCTCAACATGGTGGTTGATAATCGACCACATCAAGGTCTGGTGCTTGATGCATCACCCTTGGAAATGGTGACTACTAAGGAGTTGGATCCAGTCAGGGTGGATGGTGGAAAGGCACCAGTTTGGATAGCTTTGGATGAGGTTATGGATCCTCAGAATTTGGGAGCCATAATTAGATCAGCCTACTTCTTTGGTGCGGAGGGTGTTGTTTTGTGCGCTAAGAACTCTGCTCCATTAAGTGGAGTAGTGAGCAAAGCTAGTGCAGGCTCACTTGAGTTGATCGAGCTGCTTTCCTGTAGGAACATGATGCAGTTTCTGTCTTCATCAGCTGAAAATGGGTGGCGAGTTCTTGGTGGCACCGTTGCTCCTAAAGCTATACCTCTCTCTGAAGTTAGCACAGGGGAGCCAACAATTCTTGTGTTGGGCAGTGAAGGCACTGGCTTGAGGCCCCTGGTTGAGCGATCCTGCACACATTTGGTCAAAATTGCTGGTAATGGTGATGGATTTGTTGTGGGAGAAGAAACGGATGCCACAGATGCAGGTACAGGGGAAGATGGTGATAATTATTCAGGCAATCAAGATACAGGGGAAGGTGAGAATTATTCAGTCAATCAAGATATCGGCGAATTTGATAATTATTCAGGCAATCAAGATATGAAGTCATTCCTTGCAGTAGAGAGTTTAAATGTTAGTGTTGCAGCAGGAGTTTTGCTTTATCATCTGGCTGGAAAGAATGCCCACCCTGTAAGTGAGAAGTCTAGCACCTCTCTTGTGTAAGGATGTTCCATGTTTCATGCATACCATAATTATTGATGTTCTCCTTTACCCCCATTAAGGGTGAACTTCATTTTCTATGCTGCGTTAACTATCATACTTAGGACAACTTCTTTGAGAAATAGCTAGCAAGTGTGGCAGAATTTGGCGAAAGTTATGTCTATGGCACATGGGCCATATGGACGAAAAAGTGCCGCAGAGCACAGTTGCTAGAAATTAAACACACAACTAAAAACTCTGCCATGCCTAAATTTAGGTGTGGCATATTGTGTTTTAGCACGAAACAGCCCCTTGAGCATGTACAAAATTTTCCTGGAGCATAGATTGACACCACCATGTCACTTATTTTGGAGTAATTTGGATAAAAACATTAAAGGAGGATGGCTCATTTTGTTATCGTATTTATTTCCATATAACAAACTAGTTTTTTTTGTATCAGTGGAATTCTGGAATATCTTTCTAATCAGAATTCGTGGTGAAATATTCTGCTTGATCCATGAGAGTTCACATCCTTTGGTTTCAGACTTATGATTGCTGATCCTGTTGTGCGCTGAAACTTCCAACTGCAGTGTAATGCACCTGGAGCCATCAAACTATTTATGTGTGTGGTATATGAATTAGGTAGTACTCCATCCGTTCACTAATGTAAGACCTTTTAGATATTTCAAATTAGACTAGATTCGAACTAAAACGGATGAATCTAAACAACAAAACGCGTCTAGATACATGTATTTACAAGAAAAGCTATAAGGTCTTACATTAGTGAACGGAGAGAGTATTTATCAGTTGACATGAGACATATGCAATTGTGTTTGCAATTTTGAATTGTAGCAACAAATGTTTCTGCTTCTTTGGAGAACTTATAAACGGTCTTACTTGTAATATTTTTTTGAGATGGTCTTACTTATAATTGAACACTTCCAACTGCTGCTCTACAGTCCTGGCAGTGCTATCTACAAAATGTCTATCAGTCTGTTAGTCCCCAATTTATCATTGTATATTAATCTAAACTGAGTCATAATAATAACCCCCCTCCCCCTGGAAGGATATCAATCTTCTACTTCGACATGTCATGATTACCACATACAGATGGACCCAAGCCTTAGCTTGTTGAGGCAATTAGGCTAACATTTATGTATGCATGACTGTCCTTGGTATAAAGGTTAAATAATCTTGAGTTAAGCCTTCCGTTTCCACCTCAGGTTCATTCGGCATAGTTATTTTTGGTGACTTGATGATGGTGTTGAAATACTTCAGCTTGCTATTGTCTCTGGAGATCAGTACACAAATGGCTCATTCAGCTCCTCGGTTACTTCACTCTATGTTAGCTCATTAGCAAGAAAGATTGTACGCAATCAACGAGTGTTTAGCTTGCTATACTTCTATGTAACGGGTATAAGACCAGAAAGAGTCAGTGCAAACCTAAATATCCAAGGGAGTGTATAGTTGGCTAAAGTGACAAACTGATACTTGAAAGCTTTGAAAGTTGCAGGCAAGGATTTAGAGTTGACTGTTTTAATTATGCTGAAGGGCCCATGAAAGATCTACAAAGCCTTTATACTTTCTTGACACCAATTAATGAAGGATGAAGCTCAAATGTGCAATTTTCTTAGTTGCTTGAACCAAACTAGTGACATCTTAGTTCACCATTCTGTAATTACAGTTGACAAGCACAAGCATAGCATACCTGGCCGTCTTATTCCTTTTTCATGCCCGTGATGCTGTTCATTGATAGAAAACTAGCAGTGGCCACTCGTCTAGGTGATGACTGGTAGGTACTGTATCACAAGGGTATGACTATAGTTTTCTGTTTTTTTTTGGAAGGACTGGGGATTTACTGATTGCTGAGCTGAAAGTTATATTATTAACTAAAGAAACCTGAGATGAAACAGATTGTTCAGTGGAACCACCGGGATTCAGTTTGACCATTTACAGGCCGCTGTTTTCTCTTGTTTGAAATATGGTTACTATCCTTAGTGCTCTGTCAAGTCTAAACTTTCAGCCCATCTTGATGTCAACGGTATTAAAGGTTAGGAAGCTAAAGCAGAATATCATGGTAGTTTAACACTAGCTGTCTAGTACTATCATGCTTGTGACATGACTAATAGGTTCACATCTCAAATACATTCATGCACTGGATTGGCTTTTTTTTCTGCAGTGACCATTCTAGTAACAGTATTCTTCTGGTAAAGATTAGCTGCATTCTGGTACGTGGCTCCAGATGTTCCTCTGGAATTGGACAAGTGGACACAAGGAAGTGTACTGATGCACGGCAACTACGCTGTTTGCTTCTCAGGAAGAACATAGCTGAATTGTTAATCGTCAGTTACTGGTTGATTTAGATCTTAAAAAGATTGTTCTTATAATATTCCTGAACAGATCATACTTGACTAGAGGGAAGAGCAGGCAAGAACAAGATGTCAGTACAAGAAATATAAACCTAGTAATTTATCCAAAACTGGGCACAGCCCATTACATATAATATATGGGAATATTCTATATGTTGGTGTGCGTGAATAAATTGGATATCTATTTCTGCCTTGTGTCGGTCAAATGCATGTGAGGATTGAGAGCTTTTACAAGTAGTATGGTTTAAGAAACTGTATCAAGCATCGTTTGCTTCACTGCACCCTGATCCTATTTTTCGGGCTAGGTGTCACGATCTGGTTGAATCAACCAGGAGTTGAGACTACAAGGGGTGGTGGCCGTTGATGTGGTTTTAAACTGCAAGGTTTGTCAGTCTTTTAATTTTTCTCAATATTTCCTTTTATATAATGCATTACTTTTCTGCCATTTTTTTCAAAGGAATATAATGTTTCTGTTGTGCTTGAATGCGGCACAAGAATTGGAATCATTGCACTCTGCTGATTTAGTTGTTCCTTTAATAGCTGGTACCTGCAATTTTCAAGTAAGATGCTAGTAGATGAATTCATGCTAGGTGCCGTCAATCCAGTTGGCTTTCACTTGTGTGTCCATTCCATACCCTCTGATAGAGTACATATTCTCTGAATCTCTGATTATCTCAGTTTACATGTGGAACTGTGAACCCATCCACTTGCATTTCTCATTAGTTAGTGTTGAACAGAAGGTGAATCGATAATAGAGCATTCTTCCTGAATGGCTACACAAACTCTTTTGATGCATGAGCCCCTTGTCGGCTGAAGGTGCGTCTATGGGATGTTCACATGTCCAATGTGAGTTTGTGACTGTAGAATTAGGAATTAGCGCACACTTCATAAGACATATGTCATTGCCCATGGGCTCCCAGCATGTGAAAGTGCTGATGTCCCCAGTTACATTTAGACCTTTACACTTGTCTATAGTCGCTTTAATTGGCTGATCGATTTTAGGTAACTAGAATTAAACAACTAGTAGTGGAGTAGTGGACTAGAAAATTCACAGTTGGTGCTTGAAATAAGGTTGGCTTTGTCATATCGTAACACCTTTTGTGGCTTTCACCAACACCAAAAGCACCGTGCTTGCAAAAGTGGGTACCATTTTTTAGTCCATATTGGTAAAATATACAGTTATACACTGCATGTGGCAACACATGAGTGCACGACAGACTACACAATGGGGATAAAGATGTCCGGTAAGGACATTACAGAAGAGCTAAGATTCTTTCATAAATCCACTCCACCTAGCTACCTTTCCTATTGTCCGGAATTTAGGGATGGTCCAGTGACAAAGACCTTTCTTTTGTCTGCAATTTCAAGGTTCGTAAGCATCAAGCTGAATATTCCTCTTTACCAGAAAAGTCTCTCTCTTAGTCCCGCTCAGCTTGTTTGGTGCATATGCTCAATTTATACAGATTTATCTTAATACACATACATCCATACAGGTGCTACTTATTTATCTAATCAGCTGGAGATGCCTGTCATAGTAACTGTTCCAATAGCAACATCCTGCACTGAAGGCACAACCAGTTTACATGAACTATTCTGCAATCTCGTTTTCAGGTATGCCCCATAACAACCAATCACAAATGTCTTATTGGTGTCTATTCTAACATCTGGGCTACATGTCCTTGTCTTGCTACTGTATTGTATATAATTAACCCAGTTTTATTTCATCAGTTTTGCCTCTCACATTTTGGGATTGCTAAAATCCGCCGCTCTCGTGGGTCATGCAAAAGTGATAGGCACTATACTCGCTTTGTTCACATTGTCAAGTTGAAGCCAATGTGCAGTTTCTGTCATCCACGAAAACCAATGCCACCTGTTTTTAATCTTGACTTTGTCGAGGGCCTTGTGATATGATCACCAGGGCACATGGAGATAATTTCCTGGTTTGGCAAGTGGTGCTATCGGATGGGTTGAATCACTAACGCACCTGGAACATGTACTCATATTAAAACAGTACATACTGTTGATTCTTATTATCTTAAGAAAATGAAAGGATAAAAGGTTGCCCCTCCCGTGTGCAGTCATGATCTTGCCACTATTGGCAGACTGGCAGTGGGGCAATTGGTACCCAGCAAGTATGAAGGCATCAGCACATGTTTTACTTTCGGCAGTTTTATGGTTTGGTCAACCTTTCTTATGGTGGTTGTGACAAAAAATTAGAAAGGGGTGAGGCTGGAAAGATAATAACAAATCAACATCTTAGTTAAGATCATTAGCTGGCTTGATCCTATCAGAACAGCCTAGGTGCCGACTCTCTGGCCTGAACAGATTTGCATGTCAGATCATGTCAAGGCAGAATACAAATTTCCAGACAAAAGAGTCACTTCACAGGTGTGAGCCATTGAGCTCTCTCCTGTAAACCCCAAATCCATGTAACTGAATCAAGAACTCTAGGAGTTAAAAGTTACAAGGTGGCCTAATTTACAAAATAGGCAGGATATTTCCATGCATCTGCTGTATGCTAATTCATCTCACTAGATTCGTCTCTACAAGCAAAAAAAAAGGGTAGCAATAGTATCCTTGAAAAGGATAATGATCGGGCTTCAGTAAGCAACATTTCAAATGGTTGAAAAGCTGACACCGTTCTAGCAATTTGCCGCCCTCTTAGGAACAGCCCCAATCTGAAAAGAAAAGCAAACAAAGGCAGAAAATTAAAATTAAAACTGTGGCTCAGTTTGCGCGCTCCAAACATGTAACATGATATCGGCACATATAGCAGAAAAGTGCAGTTGGCTTCATCAGATTATCCAGGAGGTAATTTTTTACAAATATACAAAGACTAGGACACAAATTGAAGTGGCATTATGCTTACCAGGCCATGTGAAAGCTCTGAGCTCCTCAAAACCCTCAGCCTTTTCGCAGTTGAGACAAACACACTGCAGTAGTTATATGTACAATAAGTAGTTTAGATCGTGTGGAGGATCAAATCATTTGGTAAAACTAACGGAACAAGCAAGCTTACTTCCAAGGGACATCCCCAACTAACATCCTGTCTCCTTCATTGTCTTCATAAACTAGAGTATATTCACCTGACCCGTCCAGCAATTGCGAAAATATTTTTTCATCTGCCCCTTGCTGTGCATGTTCAGCATTAGATGCCTCCCTTTGCGCTGCACCATGGTCATACATAAATTGTAATGAAAATGAAGATATGAACTTGATTTTGTTTGAGCAGATGAATTGAGAATATGAAACTGAATTGAAGTACTTATTTTGTTTGATTATTGTTAATTCGTACCTTCAATAAAACCATGGAAGAGACCTTTTACAGCCACTGAAAGCCTCTCATAGCTGTCGCATGCTGCAAGATCTACTTTCCTTCCGATGGGGATCCCATCCATGTTGATTTTTACCAGAGGGGTGCTTTTCTTGCAGTTAAGCATGGCCTTTGCATCGGCTTCACCATTTTGTGGCTCAGGGGGCTGTTTGGATGAACTACTGCTAGCAAGGTTTCTCCTGAATGACCGGATTGGAGGCCAACCGACCACTGGAACTGCTGCCCCTCTGTATCAGGTTAGAGCACGGGTGAGTTATTTATGTGAAAGGGCTGGCAAATTAATATACGCATGCTAGTATTATTGAACTACATAAACACCATTCATGGTTCACACAAATATTCACCTTTTCTACTTGTACTGCACTTCCAGAAAACTATACTAATACAATGTTCATAATCCAAATATAAGGGTCGCAAAGGTGAAACTGTAAAGGTCAGGAAAATAATACAGTGCCTACAAACTTTAGCAAAAAAGACGACCATCTTTAATAAAACTAATATAAAGTAAAGTGAACTTTTGGAAAGGGAAACTTTGATCCTTAGAGACTCGTATGCTGACTAACTAAGAACAGCTAACCTATGCCATCAGATGAAATTCAAAAGATGGGAATGTTTTTTGTCAAAGGGCCATATGAAGGAAATTAGAGCATTGCAATTTCTGGAAACCTCGAATGATCATAGAAGAAAACCCTTAAATGAATTAGAAATGATGACAACGCAGATACACTTTGTTTATTTAGATCTAAAAAACGTTGTGAGAGCAGAAAAGATAGCAAAAGCACCATAATCTAGGGCTATAATCATTACCTCCCTCGAGCCTGTGGTCTGTTACGCGCAGGTGTAGCAGAAGGAGGGGCATGTGATGGTGGTGGGGGACAGCCACCTTTCTTCCTCTCACTCAAGGCTGCTATATTTTCCTCCCCCGCTAGCTCCTTCCCACATGCTGCTCTCGCCTGCTGCTTCTGCTCCTTACTACAACCTTAAAACAGCAGAAACAAAGAGTATTTTTAGTTCACTGGTTCAATCTATTAAACATGTTCCAAGACGAAGTGCACAAAAGAACTGAAAAGCTGCTTGATTACCTTGTGCTCTGGCCTCAACTGTGTCTAAGAATCCCCTCTTTGCTCCGGTGGTCGTCGTCGCAGAGAGTTGGTACCCGAGGGAGAGAGACGGGCTCTCTTGCTGTATCATGTTCCTGCTTGATGTAGCCGCTGTGTTCTCTTCTACGAGGCCAGGAAGACCAAGCTTCAGCTCCAGTTTCTTGTCCTCGTCACCGTCGAAGCCTGCGTTTCTTGGTCTGCCCAGCGCAGCTGGTGCTCCTCTCAGGTTCCATTCTTTCTCGTCTGGAATGAGATCTAGGAGTCGAGGCATGGCTTCTCTCTTGATGGAGCCTTCTTCCATAGGACTCGTTGTAGGTGAGAGCTAATTCAAGGCCTCCAAGACTCCAAATACTGCAGCTAGCAACTACTCCATAGGAGTAGAATAGTATTAGTTAGAATTGATGGCAATGAGAGGAGTCTTGGAAAGTTCAGTTCTACACTCAACTTAAGCTAGCGAAAAGTGCCAAAAACCGAGGCGAAGCGTAAGTTGAGGTCAAAGCGAACATGCGAAGAGAGAAAACACGGGAAGAACGGGGACTTGAGATCAAATCAACAACTCATTCCAAGCAAGACACACACCCTGGACGTTGAAGTCACTTGATAAGAGAGACTGATCCTGAAGCGTAACATGAAACGGAACCGGCTGGTGGCCAAAAACCAGAAGAATGGCAGGCGTGCAATCCACCACTGGAGCAAATGTTGAAAGCAGTCAAGTCATATCAGCTCGTGTTAAAACCATTTCTGGCAAGGAAAGAACAGGCTGCAACCTCCTAAATCGGCAAGCGAACGGACAAACTTGTACTCCAACGAAAACCAGAAGCTACAGCAGCTAACACGGGAACTCACCGGCCAGGAAGACGACGAGGGCAGCAGGCGCAGCAAGGATGACGCTCCAGAACCAGGCAGGGCTGGGGAAGAGAAATGGCCAAGTGGAAGCGGGAGCTCGCGAAATGGCACCTTGGCTCTGGTACCGACGGGGCGTGGGTGCCTCGAGCTCCTTGCACGCCGTTCCTGCTTTATAGGGCGGGCTTTTCTTCCTTCCTTCTTTTGTCCCCTACACTGGACGTCTGGACTGGAGCTCTCCTTTTTATCCTACTGCTTTTTTGGTCCGCCGCTCTGTGTGTTATCTGGGCCGGACCGGGCGGTGGAGCATGCGCGTCGGCGGCCTAGGTGTATGGCTGGGGCAATTTACCATGTGACGCATTGGAAGAGGAGATTCCGTTTGCGAAAGAGGAGGATGATGACCTGGTCACGGGGGAAGAGAGGGGTTTGCGTGTTCCCGTGCGTGCGTGCGTGTATCGTTGGTTTCGTTGGCAAGATGACGATGGTGCGGTGGGCGAGGCGAGGAAGGCGTGCGTCCTCCAGGACACGAACCACCGGCACGCACGCTTATCCCAGCAAGTGGGGATGATGCGACGGGTGTCTCGCCTACATCTGTGTGGTGCTCTTCCTCACACCGAGCAAAGGAGGCAAGGTGGTGGTGGCGTCTGAAATGGTTCCACTCCCCCTTCGTGTTCATACTTACGGCCGACCGCTGGGGGGACCGTTGTGGATGAGGAGGATTGCGGCCACTTGGGAAGCCATGGAGCTCCGGCGTCCTAATTAACTCTTTTCTCTTCATGTTTAGCAGGAACTGTTCACTGTAATTCGTGAGATCGTCACTCTCAATTTTTTTTTTCGTGAGATCATATTTAGTTGACAACGAAAACCGTGCTTGTCGACTTGCTTATGTTGGCTCTTTACCGGCGCGCATGCGTGCGCACTCGTAGAAGTACGAAAGTGGAGGGCAGGATAATGTTTACTTACTGTGCTAAGCAGTTGACGATCGAGTTTTCAACTGGTTGAGTATCCATCAACCCTGCAAGTTGGTCAGGAATTCAGGAGGCTAGCGGTTGGAACCACTTTGACCCGGGCATCTGGACATTTTTCATTCGCTTCCCATATGCAAACTACCAATATAACTCCAATCGTTTTTTTTAGTAAAATAATACAGGTTCTTTGTAGCAGTATTGACCGGGTTTTGACAAGGGCGGGCATGATTGAAGCACCAATAATAATAATACAGTACTTCCAACTTGACTGAACCAACAGCCCTTCCACTGAAAAATCCAAATTTGTTACCTTCACTCTTTCATGGGCTCCCTCTGCCGCACCCTTCGCATATCATCCAGATGGTAGGGTCTGCATGCATGCAGTCCCTGCGGTAGCATGTGTACTTTTCTCGCCCATCATCCACGAGATGGACAAAAGTATCTTTAGCAAAGAAAGCGGAGCAACCTTTTCTGAACTGTCAAGGAAGGTCAAAATCTTAGTAGTACGACGAACCATTAGCTCCCTAATCGAGGTTAAGGCGGAACCAGTGCTAGTTCACATCCATTATTAGCTTTAACAACGTTGCCTGTCATCTAATTGGCGTGCGTTTTAGAGAGATTGTTGGGACCTAGGTGGGCACTGATTGAGACCAGATTTGTGCAAAGACATGCAAATTCGTTAGGAGAAAATAGGCCTATTAATTATTCGACGCCCTATTAAACTAATTACTCAATGGAAATGAGGAGTTTAGACGCATGTATTGGTGGAGTTGCATGCAAGAATTAATTCCTTGACTGCATGGAGTAGAAAATGGGAAGGAAAATGAGAGCATTAATTATATGATTAAGTCTAACGCGTCTAGAAGGATAGGAGATTTAAAAACACATGGTTTTTGTAAAACATCCTCCAAACCGTGACGGAGGGAGTAATCATGTTTACAGTCTAATCGCTTGCCAGCTATCTCCTCTAATACTGGAGAATCAAGCGCTGGCTTGGTGGCAAGGCTAGCGAGTGTGCAGCCAGTCCACCCGGGTTCAAGTCCTCATGGGGACTGAATTAAACGGGGTTTTATTCGAGCGCGTATAATTCGCTGCTGGAGAGGTCTCATCTACCTAACAACGTATAGGCCGTGAGGGATCATTTCCCGGGGTCAACGTTTTTATCTCCTCTAAGAGTAAGAACAATAGTAGAGCCAGCTGCTGGCTATAAGACAATGCCATGTCATCTAGAGCCAACCTTATAGCAACATATACAATAGTTAGCTACAAAAGTGTACTATTTTATGAATATATGGCTCAGTTGACACTTTCACACAATGTCTAGGAGCACGTGCTAGAGATGGCTCTTGCATGAGAGCTCACTCCCTTTCTCTCTCCTATTCTCTTTCCTCCAACTAAGCAAATATATATTATTTTAGTTTTTATAGCCAGCTGACTGGATTTTATTGTACTTGCTCTAATACTTACTTGAGATCATAAACCTTTTTTTTAGAGGTAATAATACTTCTGGTACCATAACTTGCGCTTGACATGCAGATTAGTCCCACAAGTTGTAATTTTACAACCCGCCGTCCCACAAGTTGCAAGTCGGACTGATTTTGGTCCTCAGTGCCCGTTCTGACGACACGTGTGTGTGCGTATTTCACATAAACCCCCTCGCTTAGCCCCACTACTTTCCTCTATGCTAACACTGTCATTTGATCTCATGGAGAGGATCTTGGTGGCGACGGAAGTAGTAGAGGAGGATCTGCGCAGTGACCAGAAAGCACGGCTCGGAGGTATGGGAGCACAGGTCGGAGGAGGGCTCCATGGATATCATGGCTCGGTCCCCGCCCCTTGCACCTGCTCGCCGAGGGCTGCGATGGAGGGGCAAGCCCATGCCCCCTGCTACTCGCGGTGGATCAGCGTGGGCGGGGATGTAGCGGATACGAAGGTGCGGGCGACAGAGGAGGCGGTGATGTGGCGGCACCATAAGTTGTACAAGGTAATGCTCATGTATTTTCCTTGCGTTGGACGAGGAGAGGGCAGCCATGGCGGAGCCGACGGGCTGGCGTCCGCTCCCCCCCCCCACCACCACCACCAACTTGAGCCTGGAGGAGGAGGTACGTATCCTTTAGGCACGGGTCAACGCGAGCATCGGCCAGCGTCCGCACCACCACTATGATTGCTGGCTAGTCCCCTTTCTCTCTGAATATTTTCTTCAGTCTGAATATTGTTCATGTTGACAGTTATGTTTTAAGTGAATCTTGTTGTTTATTGTGCTCAATTGCAGAACCAGAAGCTGGTGAGGAAGAGAGGTGAAGTGGAGAACGAGATAAGAAAGTAGAATGCATTGAAGGGAATTTAGATTGTGTTTCTCGTATGTGCATGTGCACTGGTAGAATCTGATCTTGGTGTTATGTGCATGTGCCTTGGTAGAGTTTAAGAATCTGAGATTGAGGAAGAGTTCAAGAATATGGGATATGTACTCTGTATCTGTCTTTGAAATAAGAATGTGAGTTATGTATTGCTTCAGCTGTTATGTTAATGAGAATATGAGCTACTTTTGTCTTTTAAAAAAGATCAAACATATTACACCTGGCAGTACTAACTTACTAATTTATGAACATAGCTCAAACAAATTACTAGCTTAGAAATTACAATTTGTTTGAAGAGCTATACTTGAAGAGCTCAAACAAAATTGTGTATCATACTAGGAACAGAAGATGGCATACAAATGCAGAGTCCATTCATAGACTTGCATAACAATTGTATCCAACTATTAAGCAAGAAATGTGAAGCTTTTAATTATCAAAAATACCATAACAATTATAGAACTTTCATACAAATAGAAATCCAAATTCTGAGTAACAATTAACACAAAATTTAGAGTGAAAGTATTTCTTCCACATTCAGACATGAACAAATAAATGAATCTACCATCTAGATATCATCAGTACTTGGAGCATTCTGAGTTACAAGTACTTCTTCCATATTGAGATCACGAATTAGTGCTTCATTAAGTTCTAGGATTTCACTTATTTGTTCATCTTCACCAAACAGCAAGTAGTAAGCACTCGATGGGCCTGTATTATAGCCCTCCTTTTGCAGATCTTGTTGTGTCAGCAGCCGTTGTTTTTTCTTCTTGGGTAGTAGCAGCACCTTCCGTAGGTTGTGCAGTAGCATGAACAGATCTTTTCTTCCTAGTTCCTCTCCCTCTGCCTCTGCCTTTAGTGCTTCTGGTGCCTTCTTGTTGAGCTGGTTCTTTACCCTTTGATTTTCCCCCTTTGCAAACATTTAGAAAAAAATAGATAAATTTCCAAATTTAACAAACATTCATGTAAAAGCTCAATTTTACTCATCAGTTGTGCAATTCATCTTCAACAAACATATAATATGCATGATCTAGCAGATGTGAACATTCAGAAACATGCATCATACAATGCAACAGACACTAAGCCGAAACAGGGCAGGAGCTTGCAAAAGTTCAGACTTTTCGACTCTATTCTACTGATTAGTTGTGAACTTCATCATAAAAATCATCCGCGATGCAATAAAACAACCACCGTTCATCCACTACGGCTACCAAATTAAATGGAACAGGGATGAACTGCTCAATCCACGATCCACTATGACTGCCAAACAACCATCTTTCATCCACAATCCTGATTACCGATGGCAGAAACAGGGGATGAACTGCTGAATCCATGGCCCTTCGATAGTGCAGCCTGGGAGAGGATTTAAGCCTTACCATAGTCCAGCAGGTCCTCGTCCTAGTTGCGGTACTTCATGTCTGGTGGCATCTCACCGGAAAGGCCGCCACGGAAGGCAGGATCAGGGAGGCGGCGGCGGCGTGGTCAGCATACTAGAGCAAGACAGAGAAAGACGATGAAGGAAAGAACTGCCTCGCGGCGAGATAACCGCTTCGGCAGATTTTTCTTTCCAGGTCCTCTCACATCGCCCGAAAGGACCTGTCTGCAAACATGCCAGCCCGGACAAAACGACCGCCACGAGGTTACGGACTAGCTGGACTAATTAGTTTCGGATTAGCAACTTGTGAGACAGCGGGTTGTCAAATTACAACTTGTGAGACTAATTTGCACATTAAGCGCAAGTTGTGGTATCAAGAGTGTTATTACCTCTTTTTTTTACCTGTTGATATCATAAACCTGCCATGCACGTTTAGCGGATCCTTGCGACACAAGACAAGAGCGGTTACCAATCCCCAGCCCAGGCCGGTACATAACCTTCTCTAGTTCTCTTGACCTGCCTGCTCGACACATGTCTGGACAGGATATGAAAATCCGTAGAGACTACTCCCTCGGTTACAAAATATAAAATATTTAGTTTTTATGAAACAAGTGTATTTAGACATCTTTTAGTGTATAGATTCGAAGTAAACCACACGCTAAAATACATCTAGATACATTTGATTTATAAAAGCTAAAACATCTTATATTATGAAACAGAGGAAGTATTACATTATAGTGTGACAAGAAACCTAGCACAAATTGACCAGAACAAAACTATACGCACCTAGCTCGTTATTTTAGAGACTCTGCGAAGGTGCAACCACGGGTACAACGTCACCAGACTCTATTAAGACATATAAAGGGTACATCACCACAAAGACCCACCAAGGCACCTGCTCACACTGAAGCGTAGACGCAGATTGATTTATGATGCTATGGACGTGTTTGATAGGCTGCACGGGTCTAGCCAGACCCCCAAGAGAAGTTGGGGTGATTGGATGTCTGGCCGGTCACCATGTTGTGGGCTGCACGAACTTTAAAACATCCTAGGGTAGACCTGTTGGATTCGGCCGTTTCGATTTGTGGCCATTTACTTACTGTGCTAAGGAGGAGTTGATGATCGAATTTTCAACCGGTGGAGTATCCATCAACCCTGCAATCTGGTCAGGAATTCTAGGGTAGCAGCTGGAAGCACTTTGACCAAGGCATCTGGACATTTTGTGTTTTCTTTTTCTTCGCTTCCCATTCGCACAGTTCATATAACTCCAATTGTTTTTGAGTAAAATAATACTACACTACAAGTTCCTTGTAGCAGTATGGCCGAGTTTGATACGGGAGAACCAATAATACTTCCAACATGACCGAACAACCAGCCTTTTTCCACTGAAAATATAATCCAAATTTGTTAACCTCGCTGTTTCATGGGCTCCCTCTGCCCCATTTGCATATCATCCAGATGGTAAGGGTTTGCATGCATGCAGTCAGTCCCTGCGGGTGGCATGTGTACTTTTCTTGCCCATCATCTCCGCAAAATGGACAAAAGTATCTTTGGCAAAAAAAAAAAAAAAAAACGGAGCAACCTTATCTCATCTCCTAAGAAAGGTCAAATCAAGAAATCGCAGACGTTTCGCGTCGCCCGCGAGGGCGACCAAGGCGTTTCCCTGGCCCGCCACTTCCTCCCCCTCCCTCCTTCCCTCCCCTGCCGCCGCCTGGCAAAGACCGCGTGATGCCGGCGGCGACAGGCCCTCCATCACCTGGCGCTAGGGCTCCCTCGCGGGCGGCGTTATCTGGCAGCGGTGCAGATTGACGTGGCGACGAGCTCGTCCGGCAGGACGACGCATCTATGGCGGGCTGACCTCGGGCGACGCGGCAGCGATCCCTCCCATCGGCGGCGCATTTGGCTCAGCCGGTGCCCGACTCGATGGGGGAAGTGTTGGAGATATGCCCTAGAGGCAATAATAAAAGTAGTTATTATTATATCTTTGTGTTTATGATAAATGTTTACATTCATGCTATAATAGTATTAATCGGAAACATTAATACTTATGTGATTTGTAAACTAATTAGAGTCCCTAGTAAAGCATCTTTATAATACTAGCTTGTTGGTTAATAGATGATCATAGTTTCTGGATCATGAACACTGAGATGTTGACAACAAAATTATATCATTAGGAGAATGGTATGATGGACATACTCCTATAGATAAGCGTAGCATAACGATCAAGTCATTTTAATAGTCCATTTGCTATAAGTTTTTTGATACATAGTAACCTAATTCCTTCGACCATGAGATCATGCTAATCACCATCACCGAAAGGATGCTTTAATGACATCAAACACCACACCATAACTAGGTGGTTATAAAAGTGGTATTGAGTGTTCGGAAAGTATGTGCTGAGGCATATGGATCAAGAGTGGGATTTGTCCATCCATATGACAGATAGATATACTCTGGGCCCTCTGGGTGAAATATCATCCAATTAGCTTGCAAGCATGTGACTGGCTCACAAGGGATCACATATCACAGAAACGATAAAAGAGTACTTATCGGCAACGAGGTTGAACTAGGTATGCACAGATACCGACGATGAGACCTCGGATAAGTAAACTATCACAAGACAAAAGGAAATTGGTATCGTATGTAAGTGGTTCATCGATCGCAAAGTAATCGTAGAAATATGTGGGAGCCATATGAATTTCCAGATTCCTCTATTGGTTATTGATCGGAGAAGATTCTCGGTCAGGTCTGCATAATTCACGAACCGTAGGGAGATACACTTAAGGATTCAATGTTGTTTAGTAGATATGGAATATAAATAGGGAGACTGAATGTTGTTCGGAGTCTCGGATGGGATACGGGATATCACGAGGAGATCCGAAATGGTCCGAAGAATAAGATTCAAATAAGGAAAGTCCAATTCCGGAGATCGGGAATGATTCTAATGTTTTCATCGGAGAGGTTCTAGAAGGGTCTAGAAGGTTCACCGGACCGGAAGGGGAAGGGTACATGAATGTGCCATGGATAAGTGGAATGATTGAATCATGTCCTAGGTCACTTGGTTGGGCATTTGCAAGAAAAAAATTAAGCTCCAAATTGAAAGTCAAAAGGCAAGTTTGAAAAGTCAAACTGGGACGATGTATCCTGGTGGAGGAAGAAAAAAATTCTTTTTCCCCTCCAACAGAAGCCAACTAGGAGAGGGAGTTGGGGAAGGATTCAAACTCCCCTCTCCCAAGCTGCCCTCCCTCTCATAAATAGAAGGGAGGGGGTGCCCCAAGGACACACAACACCATCCCCTCCCCACCTAGCCGCCGTGCTGCTGTCGCCCTAGCCGCCACCGACTCCACCTCCTCCTCTCCGGCCTTCTAAACCCTAGATCGTCGGAAACCCTAATTCCCACCATAACCTACTCCGGCTTAGGTGAAACCCTGCAGGATCTTCCCTCTACTTCCGACACCACGCCGTCGTGCTGCCGGAATCGCGAGGGGAGAACTACAACATCCGCTGCCTGCTGGAACAAGGGAGAGGAAGGTCTTCATCGAGTATCGAACGTGTGACCGACTGCGGAAGTGCTGCCGGAATGCAGCGCCGAAAGGATCGTCTACGCGATCTTGAGATCGGCAAGTGTACGACTACATCACCCACGATCTTGGAATCTTCGAGGGTGAGTACTCTAATCGACTCGTTGCTACAATCTAGTAGATAGATCTTGGCTTGTTTGTGTTCATGCGGTAGAATTTTTTGTTTTCCATTCTACGAACCCTATAGGGAGCAGCAGCAGCAGCGCAGTAGTCCCCGACGACGCGGCGTGGCGGCTTAGCTTGCAAGGCGGCGACGCTGGAAGAGAAGCACGGGGCGCAGGAGGACGACGGCGATGAAGACATGGCTGCAGCAGCGCGACGAAGGCGCTAGGCCTGATATAGTCCTAGTCGGTACCACTCTTGCGCAGACGGCAATCACCACGGGTGATGGAGGGTTGTTCCCCTCTCCTAGGATATCGGGTGGCTCGTTTCCGGCGGGTCTGTGCTTGATCTTCCTCGTCCTTCTCGGTGGTGGTGCGATGTGGCGTTGGTTGGAGACTTGGCTCGAGCTCGTGGACGCCGGGGCGGCGGCCCCGGAAGGTGGACTACGCGGGCGACTCTTCGGCGATCGACGTGGCGGCGGCCGTGGTTCACTCTTCGGTCATGTGGGTGACGGGGAGATGGCGTTGGGAGGCTTTGGTGTTCGCGGCGCTTCGGCTTCAACAACTCCCAGATCGTGTGCCGGAGGCCTATCGTGGGAACAACGAGCATGGTGGAAGACGGGGAGTGGTACAGAGTTTTTTTTGGGCAAAAGCTTGATGGCGCTGCGTCAACATGAAGCGCTTCGTCAGGAAACCCCAAGAGCAAGGTATGATGCAACACAGCAGCAAGTTTTCTCTCAGTAAGAAACCGAGGTTATCGAACTAGTAGGAGAAAGGAAACGTCTCAAAGGTGTTGCAAGCAACGTGGAAACCTGCACAACACAAACTCAAGACTTTGCCCCAACTAACAGTGAGGTTGTCAATCTCACCGGTTGCTGTAACAAATGATTAACTGTATGGTGTGGAAGGTGATGATGGTTTGCAGCAAGTAAACAGTAACAATAGAAGATGTATCAATGGTAAAGATTGGATCGGGGTCCATAGTTCACTAGAGGTGTTCTCTTTAGATAAACAAACATGGCTTGCAGGGTAAACAAATTACAGCAGGGCAATTGATAGGACTGAGCAAGGCATAACAATGCAATACTAGACATAAAGATCCTATGAGATTTGATTGGGCAATACAACAAGATACATAGACCACCATCCAACTAGATCTATGACTAGAAGTCTACCTTTGGGTTATCATCCGAACCCCCTCCAGTATTAAGTTGCAAGCAACAGACAACTGCTTCAAGCAAAGTGTGTAAGGTAAACAATCCACTTGTTCCATGAACAAGAGACCGCTGTTTTCTTCCTAGTGGCAACAACACATCTACAATCTTAGAGATTTCTGTCACTTCTCTTAGATTAAATAGAGACATGAACTCACTATCGAGCATAAATACCTTCTCTTGGAGTCACTAGCAACTAATTGGCCAAGATAGCTACTACCAACAGAGAGCATGCAAGATCACAAACAACACAAACATGATAGAATCAATAAGACAAAACCATTAATCAATCTGACATAGTAATCTCAATATTCATTGGATCCCCGCAAACACAACATGCATGATTACAAATAGATGAGATCTTGATCATAAACGGAGCTCAGAAGATCTAGACATGAAAGCACAAATGAGGAGATACAACCATCTAGCTACTACATGGACCCGTAGTCCAAGGTGTAACTACTCATGCGTCATACCAGAGGCTGGCATGATGAAGAAGAAGGCCTTCAGAATGATTTCCCCTCTGGCAGGGTGCTGGGAAGAGCTTCAGATCCCCCCGACCTAGGGACGATGGTGGCGGCGGCTACAGACGGTTTCGTGGAATATTGATCGGGTTCTTAGGGTTTAGGCATCGGGGGCTTCTTATAGGCAAAGATGCGAGGCTGGGAGGCGGCTAGGGGGCTCACACCCTGCCTAGGCGCGGCCCAGGGTGGGCCCACACCTGGGGGGTGCGGACGCCCTGTGGCGCCCCTCCGTCTCTCCTCTGGACTCCGTGTTCTCCTCGATGAAATATTGACTTTGGATTTTGTCCCGTCCAATTCCGAGAATATTTCCTTACTAGCTCTAATGGAACCAAAAACAGTAGAAAACAGGCAACTGACATTGTGGCAACTTGTTAATAGGTTAGTATCAGAAAACATATAAAAAGCACCTCAAAGTGTGGACAAAGCAAAGCAAAGCAAAGTAGATACTAAACAACCATGGAACATCAAAAATTATAGATACGTTTTCGACGTATTAAAACTCAGTGCTTCGGCACCATCGGCGGCGATGCATGCAGGTACCGTTACCCTCTTGGGGGCGTCGATGCGGCTACCTTCCTCGTGGCATGGCTCCGGGTGAAAACCCTTGACTGTTGGTCTCGGCGGCGGCAGCACGGTGCGTCGTTACCCTCTTGGGGGCGTCGTCGTGGAGCCCCGATTCATCCCGGACTCGACCCTTTGTCTCCAGTGGCAAGTTTAGATTTTCCGCGTTTTTTCTGTTTATTCTGATCTGTTTTGTATAAGGGGTCTCCCCTCCACCTTGTATCTGTTCGGCCGACGTGGCTTTATTCTATAAAGCGGGGCAAAAGCCTATCTCGAGAGAGAAATGTCAAATCATTAGCACCCTAATAAAGGTTAAGGCACAATAACTGCAATCTAATCACTTTTACTGTTTTACTGTCCAATCGCTTGCCAGCTAGCTCTAAAGTTTTATTAAATCTTGCTTACGGTTATAAATCTTCTCCGCACATATATTATGGATATAGTGGTTAATAGTAGGAATAGTATCTTGCTATCGTTGTGAGACCTGAATCTTGGTAACCTCTGTTTCACATCCTTTCCAAACCCTCGCCGTATTCCCTCCCCTAAACTCGCTGTTAGAATTCTCATATGCCTTACCCGTCGGTAATATCTCGACACCAACCCTCAGCCCCGGTACATAATCTTCTCTAGTTGTCTCTCCAGAGGGGAGACTATTATAATGTGACAAGAAACAGTAGCACCAAATTGACCAGGACAAAACTGCACGCACGTAGTAGCTTGTTATTCTAGAGACTCCGGAGGTGCGACAATAAAATAGGTCCTACGTCACCACACTTTTTTTTCAAAAACATAAAGAGTACATCACCACAAAGACCCGCCGAGGTCAACTCACACTGAAGCACGAAGGCAGACTGATTTATGATGCTATATACTTCCTCCGTTTGAAATATAAGATGTTTTAGCTTTGTAAAACAAATGTATCTAGACTCTTTTCGTATATAGGTTTACTCAAGTTTAGAATAAATCTAGATATAAAAAAAAGTCTAAATATATTTTACTCAAAAGCTAAAACGGAGGAGTACTATACAAGAGATCGATCAAATCACGACACATTGCATGCGAACGTATCTTCATTTGTATGGCATCGCGCACAGCTCTCTATCTTTCTCTTTCGGTGGCTCCTAATAAACGAGAGAGAAGAGAGAGACTCGGGCACGTATCCATGGCGCGCTCCAAGCCCCCAGCCTGGTGGCCCGGGCGTTGTCGTTTCCATCACGGCGCGACCACCGCGGTCATGGCCAAGATGTACGCACACATACATATACGTATGGTCCAAACAATTTACCGCTGTTTTTCTTTTTTTTCGCCCGCGTCGCTATATCCCGCCAGCCCTTCCCGTCCACTTCGGCCTATATAATCCAACGACCTCGTCGGCTCGTTTCACCCACTTCCAACGCTCCTCCACTTCCCCTCTACCGTGAACATCAACTCCGGCGAAAAGAGATCCATGGCCGAGAGGTATCCGATGACCCTGCGGTGACAAACGGTTTCGATCGGCGCACACTCCAGCCGTGGAAGGCGCGCATGCTCAGACACGTACCGGTCGGCGCACGCTTCAGCCGTGGAAGGCGCATGCTCAGGCACGTACCTCCGAGCGCGTACGCATGGCGCGTCCCAGACGGGTGGCCCGGGCGTTGTCGTTTCCATCATGGCGCGCCCACCGGTCATGGCCATGATGTATGCACACATACATATACGCATGGTCCAAACAATTTCAGGAGCGTCACAGAGACACAGCGGCAATGCAATGCAAGATGATGGGGGCTCTGTAGGGTGTGGCAGGCTAGCCGGCGACGGCCAGGGGCCTAATTGATGGGCATGGGACAAACCCAAACCCGAGATCAGCGGGGTAGATACCAGGGGCGAGGCCTCCCTAGGACCCTGCTAGCATCGCTCAGGCCTGCACTGACCAGCAGTACGTCGTGCATGCATGCCGCCCTGGCGTCGCCGGTGGTGCCTCAGTGCCTGGCCGTGGCGCTGGCTCGCCATGCTGTTCAGCTGAATACTGGGGCGGCACGCACGTTTGGTCCATCAATCATCGTCATCCGTGCGAGTTTTGGAGCTTCCTCGGTTGCAGGACGCAGCGGAGCTCTGCCCAATGGCTGCCTCAGTTGCAGGAGGGAAAGATTACTCATTGCATATCGCTGAACGGTAGGGCGCGACCACTTTGGTCCGTCCCGATGCGCCCACGTCCTAGTCACCCTATACAGGGCAATGAGTCAACACCAAAGCACGGGCAGGAAGTGGAGGGTCGAGAACCATCGACACAACCAAGGTTCAGCTGTATCCGGAAGTTTCTCTCAGCCAAAATCGGTGATTCCAAGTTTCCAAAAAATCATGAAATAAATCACGCGATGTAGGTATGTGATTTGAAGCCACTCGTGCGAAATTGCGCAACAAGTTATGAAAATTTGCGAACCGTGCAAAAATCACAAGGTTTTTACACACCGTTTGGAACTAAGTATACAATTGCAACCCTGATATTTTGCGAATCATGTATAGATCACAAATATGGTCATATTTTTTAGTTTCAAACTTCACACTGTGTGTGTGCATGTATGTGGTTTCTACGTGCAAGCTTTTTTGTTTAAAAAAATTGCCAGGAAAGAGAACATTTTTAAAAATGAGCAGTTTCAAATGTGAACATATATGGAATAGTAATAGTAACAGAAAAAGAAAGAAACAGAAAAGTAAAAAATAACAGAAAATAAAAAAGAAATAGAAAAAGGGAAGGACCTTACCGAACTGCGCCGGCCCATGAGACGGCGCATGAAGGGGATACGCGCTGACCTGATCGGTATATAGGAATTGGGGAGCTGCTATTTTCCGTCCGCAGCGTGTGCTTATAGCCATCGCGTGAATGGTTTTCCGGGTGGGCCGACCCTCCTCGTCTCCTTTCGAGTTTGATCTGATATTTTCTTCACATCGTTAAAATTTAAATCTAAACATTATCTCAAACTAAAAAACTAAATTTTAATAAACTTTTAAAAAAAATCAAAACTGAACAAATTTCGAATCTGAATAAAATTCGAGTTTGAATAAATTTCAAATCTGAACAAATTTCGAATATGACCAAAATTCAAATTTGAACAAATTTCATATCTGAACAAATTTCGAATACAAACAAAAATCAAATTAAAAAATGAAAAATGTTCAAATTATTAAATTTGTTCACATGCAAAAACTATTCAAATTTATAAAATGTTCATGTTCAAAAATTAAAATGTGTGTATTTAATAATTGTTCAAATAAAGAACATATTTAAGAAAAAAGAAAGGAAAACCGGGCAAAGACTAGACCGAACCAGGAAAGATCACGTGAAAAAAACGAACAGAAAAAAGAAAACCTGTTAACACGGAGCTTATTAGGCCCGGCCCAGAACGTTGAGGTGTTCAGGTGTGCGCTATTAGTACGCGCATCACGCGATAAATAGCAATTGGCTATCTCAAAAAATAAAAAGGAATTGCGGGTTTCGGGTGACACGCGTGATGACGGGTGTATGAACCATATACGCTTTTAGAATTCCGAGGCTTATCCTCGGCTATGTGCCAGCCTAAACATACTTTTTTTATTCTGTCGATCTCTTTCTACAGTATGTCTTAAAATTCAGAACATTGCAGAGAGGACAAATTAGCAGCTGGCAGCACCATGAGTCCATGGCTACCTGCCATCCATCTAGGCGTAGCCTGGGAGTCATCATCGTCAGATTATGAACGTGATCGGTCTGTCAACATGGACCATTGTATGAATTTAAATATTACATATAAAGAAACGGATCCTGGAAAAAAAAATCCCAGTCGCTTCCGAGCGACTAGGGGTGGAAACCCTAGTCCAACGCCTCCCTCCTCACCCCCCTCCTTCCTAGCTGTGGTTGGCGTGAGCCGCCAGGTGAAGCCTGTGCGGTGCCGGCGGCGGCTGGCTCTTCTCTACCCGGCGCGCGAAGGCACGGATTTGTCGTCACCGAAGACGACGCAAGGCGAAGTGCTACCAGGCCGCATCAGGCTGTAGTTGGGTCGGGGTGGGCTATAAGCGGGCTGCAGTAAAGGAAGGGCGGCGGATGCTAGCGACTGCGCGTGGGCGGCAGGGAGAAAGGGTAGAGGAGCTGGGCTCGGCCCAGTTAGGGTTAGGAGCAGTTTTTATTTACTAAAAGCATTTTTCTATTTCTGTTTTTCCTTTTTTTCTTTGTATTTTCAAATACAAAACTGTTTTGAATAATTTCAAAATACCAGAACTTTTGTAAACATTTCAAAATATGGCAGGGGCCCTTGTAACAATTTGGGTTCCATATATTTTTGGGTTTTCAAAATATTTCGAACCATTTGAATGTGTTTCTAATAGAGAGGGGAAGTTAGGGTTAGGGTTTTGCTTTTATTTCTTGCATGCATTTTAAATGATGATGCTCATGAATGCACAAACATTTCCTAATTACTATTTGGTAAAACTAGGGTTGTTACACACATACTCATTGCTTATTATATAGAAATTATAGACAATTCATCCTATGTCTTCAAGAACATGGGGATCTACTCACAAGTGGCAAACATGATATGGACCAGTAGCATATGGAATACAACACAATCTGAAAATATAATCTCTCCACCAAATAAAGACAAGATGTCAATCACAAACATGTAAATAGCCCTTAAAACAATATCCAGGGTTCAATCAATCACAAACTATGAGGGGAACGAGATGGTGATGGTGGTGATGATGGTGTTGGTGGATAAGTTGATGGAGAGGCCACTCCCTACGCCTAGGAGGAGAGGTGATGACGATGGCGTTGATTTCCCCCTCATCGAAGGCTCTGGTGCAGTAGAATCTGCCATCTCCCGGATTAGGAGTGGACTTTTGCCTCTGCCGCCGCCTCTGTAAATCGTGGGAAAAATATGGCGTAGGTTTTTTTGCGATACGGAGGCGTATGTCAAAAGGAGAAGCTGAGGCGATGCTTGCGGTCCAAAATATCATGGGTGGCGCGCCTACGGGGTGAGCGTGTGATACGTCCAAAACGTATCTACTTTCCCGAACACTTTTGCTATTGTTTCTCCTCTAAACTTGTGTGATTTGGATACAACTAACAGGGGCTGACGCTGTTTTCAGCAGAATTACCTTTGTGTCTAGTTTTTGTGTAGAAAATCAACTATCAGGAAAAATCCCGAAAATTATGCCAAAAATCCTATTTCACCAGAAGATCGACGGAGCCAGAATACGAGACGGAGTGCAGCCCTGGGGGGCCCACACCCCCTGCCACGTGGGTGGGCCCAGCCCGAGCCTGGAGGGGGTGTGGCTGCCCCAGGCACCCCCTCGGGCTCCCTCTTCGCATATAAGATGCCTCTTAACCTAAAAACCGAGGGGGTTTCGACGTTTTTCTAGAAAGAGTTCCGCTGCGCCGCCACCATCATAAACCGCGATTCGGAACCAGAAACTCCGTTCCGGCACCCTGCCGGGACAGGGAATTTGGAGAGGATCATCGCCATCATCATCACGAACGCCTCTCCATCAACCATCCATGTTTCCCTCATCCATGAGTGAGTAATCCCCCGCTATAGGCTATGGGGATGGTAGGAATTGGATGAGTTCTATCATGCAATCGAATAAAATTGTTAGGGCATGGTGCCTAGTATCTCTATTAGTGTTATTTGACTTTGTTGCAACTTGTTGTGCTTAAAGCTTCTCACTAGGGCCCGAGTGCCATGATCTTAGATCTGAACTTATTATTGAATCATTATGATAGTATTGTTTGTGATCTTATCTGCGAGTTGTGTACACATATCATTGTCCGGATCCAAAGGCCCCAAAGTGCCAATAATTGGGACAACCGGAGGGCATGGCTGTGGTGTGAGGATCACATGTGTTCATGGAGTGTTAATGCTTTGCTCCGGTGCTCTATTAAAAGGAGCACCTTAATTGCCAGTAGTTCCCTAGAGGTCCTGCTGCCACGGGCTGGCTGGACAGAAGATGTTGTGCAAGTTCTCATTGAGAGCACGTATGACTATATTTGGAGCACATGTCTAGGATTGTTTAGTACTTGGATGCTTGTTATTATTTATCTGCAATGCCCTAGGTCTTGAAGTTACATGTTTAGACTCGGCCATGCAATGCCCGTCCATCCATCCCTGTGCCTACCACGCTCATATCATACTGTTTTCTACTACTGTTACTATTGCTCTTGTTCTACTGCTGTTGTTGCTTTGCTTTTGCTACTACAAAACTGTTTCAACTGATAAACTTCTGTGAGCAAGAACTATTTCCAGGTGCAGCTGAATTGACAACTCGGTTATTAAGGCTTGAAAGTATTCTTTGGCTCCCCTTGTGTCGAATTAATAAATTGGGTAATACTGCCCTTGAAGACTGTTGTGATCCCCTATACCTGTGGGTCATCAAGACTATTTTCTGGCGTCGTTGCCGGGGAGTAGCCTTATTTGTAAGTTCACTTGAATCTAGTATTGTTCTGTCACATCCCAAAATTTTCCAATTTTTAAAATATGATAAATAAATAAACAAAAGAAATAATTGTTGAAATTTAGGATGAAAAGAAACTTTTTGTTTCTAAATAGAAACATCAAAACCCTTCTTGAACAAAATTTGAATAAAAGGGAATCCAACAAATTTCAATCAAGCTAAACACATTCATCAATGAATGTATCTTGAAATTTAAATATTTAAAAAAAAACCAAAACCCTAAAACCCTAATGGAAGAAAATCATTTCCAAGATCTCCCTAAGACTATGGATTTGATCCATATAAAAATTCAGCAAACAATCATTTTAAAATGATCAAAAATGATAAATAAAAATATTATAAAACCATAGAAATTGGTTTCACTCAATTTGGAACCATGGATAAAAACTTGTGAATTTAATAAGTTAAAAGGAAATAATTTCCAAAGCTAATAAAGCTCCTAACTAAAATCCATGCCAAATCTTGAGCAAAGTAATCCTAAAAGGATTTAAAAAGTTAAACAAATATTAAATAAAATCATACAATTGAAATCACCAATTTTGGATATTTAAATAAAAAGATATGTATTTTATAAGATAAATAAATAAATAAATAAGGAATATTAAAAGCCAAATTAAATCTTGGCCAAATCCTTAAACAAATGAAAGTTTCTTGAATAATAAAAAGAAATAAAATATTATTTAAATAAAACTATATGGGCCTTAAACCATATTCAATCTTATTTAAATAAAGACAATTTGCCTAATCTAAATAATAAATCCCAATAAAATTATTTAGAAGACAATTTAAATCTTGAAATACTTCCATAAGCAAATGGAATAAATATAATCCAAATAAAATAAAGGAATAAATATTATTTAAATAAAAACTTATATGTACTTAAACCATATTGTTTTGAATAAAGACAAAATCCCTAATATAAATGATTAATTAAATCATGAGTAAATAATAATTGATAATAGCCAAAGTGGATTAAAAGTTATCTAATTACCTTAAAAAATAATCATTTGAATAAAAATTTATATGGGTTTAAAACCATATTTGATTTTTATTTGAATAAAGAAAAATGCCCAATTTAAATGAACATTAAATCATATTAAAATATTTTAAATAATTCAAAGTGAATTATATACACTAATGAATAAATAAAACCTACTGAAAAAGGTTTGGTAAAAATTGGAATTCAAATAGAAGTTTGAAAATATATTTAAAATCTTACTTAAATAAAGAACAAGTGTCTAATTTAAATAAATAATAAACCTTAAAAGAATAAAAGAAATTATTCTAAAATGGACTTTAAAACACATTTATAAACAATATAAAACCTACTAAAAAGTTTTGAAAAGATTTGATGAATAAATCTGATTTAAAATAAGAGTTTGAATTCAAAACAGAAAAATAGAAATAGAAAAAAGAAAAAAAACAGAAAAAATGGAAAAGGGTCCATCCCAGTTAACCTACCCAGACCCCAACCTAACCAGGCCCAACAGCAGCCCACCTCTCTCTCCCCGCAAGATTTCTTCTCTCACCCGCAGATCTACCCCCTCACCCACTGACGACCAGACCCCACACGTGAACCCTCATCTCGCTGACCGCAAGGCCCCACTGCCAGCGCATCATCGTCTCCACCCCGCGATGACCACGCCCTCTCCCCATCTGTTTCTGCCGTTTAAACCTCGCTTGAATTCGTCTTAATGCCGCGATTAATTCGCCAGCGGTCACACCCTACTTATTTGCCTATCTCTCCTCTCTCTTTCTCCTCACTCGCCGATCCCTCTCTGCCCCCAGGCTGCGCTAATTGCTCGCAACAATGCCACTGACTTCGGCAAGCTTTCCGTCCGATTTCGGCCAACCCTCACCGCCCCACTGCCCCTAGCCTCCACGAGCGTGTTCCCCAGTGTCCCCCGCATTTGCCAGTATCCCTAGCTACCCCGCGCATGCCCCAGAGGCTCGGCAACATCGACGACTAAGCACCACCGACGACCGCGTCCACTCCGGCGACCTCTTCCTGTAATCCCCATCCTCCCCTCTCTCTGGAAGATACCCCTGCACTCTACGTTCCTTCGAGCGTCTAACGCAACCTCTATCTTACCCTGGCATGCACCATAGCCTCGCCAACTAAAGGGTTTCACAGCATAGTAAATCAAAATTTTCTACGGATGCAAACGGGAAAGCCAAGATCTAATCAAGGAGATGCAAACAACGAGGGGGGAATAGATGAGATCTTCATACCCTTGAAGATTCGCACAGCGGAACGTTCAACGAACGTGGTTGATGTAGTCGTACTCGCTTCTCCTCCTCGCGATCCGATCCGATCCAACACTGCAAGTGGCGATGCCTCCGAGAGATGCACACGTGCGACACCTTGACGTCTCCTCCTTCCTCGGTCCAGCAAGTGGGGTGGATAGATAGGTTGGATCTACAACACGACGGCATGGTGCAAGCGGTGGAGAGTTTCTGCGGCAGGGCTTCGCCTACGCGCAGTCGGGAGGGAGAGAGATAGGAGGGGTAGCAGGGCGGCTAGGGTTGAGGAGGAGGTGTGGGGAGGGTGCGCCCCATCCCTCTTTATATAGAGGGGTGGGCGGCTGGCCCTTGCCCCTCCCCCAAGCCCTAGGGCCGGCGGCCAAGGAGGGAGGAGTGGGGGGCAAGTTTCCCCCCTTCTAGAAGCTCCCCTAGGGTTTCCCTAGGTGCTTGGCCAGCTGGGCCTATGGGGCCTTGTGCCCCTGGCCCAATGCGGCCAGGGCACTCCCTCGTAGGCCCACGCCCCCTCCCGACAAGTGGGGCCATGTCGGTCCCACTCCAGAAGGTTCTAGAAGCTTCCGGTACAATACCGAATAACTCGAAACAATTCCAAACTCCAAAAACTGCATTGCCTTATATGAATCTTATTCTCCGGACCATTCCGAAACCTCTCGTGACGTCCTGGATCTCATCCGGGACTCCGAACAAAAACTCATAAACCAATTATCCAATCTATCCTAGCGTCGAGACACGTTAAGTGTGTGACCCTTCGGGTTCGAAAATATGCAGACATGATCTTCTATCAATAATCAACAGCGGGGTCTGGAAACCCATATTGACTCCCACACATTCATCGATGATCATATCGGATGAACCACGATGCCAGGATTCAATTAATCCCATATATATATTCCCTTCGTCTCGCGATATTTTACTTGCCCGAGATTCGATCGTCGGTACCGGCATACCTAGTTCAATCTCGTTCACAGCAAGTACTTTACTCGTTCCGTAATCCGATATCACTTTGTGATTAACTCCTTAACCACGTGCTTGTAAGCCGTGTTGATATCGATTACTGAGTGGGCCCGATGTATATCTCTCCGACTTGGGAGGGACAAATCCCATCTCGATACATACAACCCAACAGGTACTTTCCGATCACCTGAGAGACACCTTTATGATCACCCTCTCATAGGATGACGTTTGATGACCTCAAAGCTTTCTTCCGATACCAGGGAGTTGCATTATCTCATAGTCTAAGGAATACAATATTTGACATAAGAAAAGCTTCGCAAAGATGAACACGATGACACGATCTAATTGGTCTGCTTAATTTGGGTCTGTCCATCATATCATTCTCCCAATGATATGATCTAATTATTAATCGACAACTCATGTCTATGGTTAGGAAACCTTAACCATCATTAATCAATGAGCTAGTCCATAGAGGCGTACTAGGGACACGGTGTTGTTCACAAACCACACACGTATTAAAGTTTCCGCTTAATACAATTCTAGCATGGAATATAAACTTTATCATGAACAAGAATTATAATAATAACATCTTTATTATTGCCTCTAGGGCATAATTCCAACAGTCTCCCACTTGCACTAGAGTCAATAATCTAGTTTACATCTGGCAACAATCTAACACCCATGGCACTAAGGTGCTGATCATGTTTTGCTCGTGCAAGAGGTTTAGTCAATGGATATGCGACATTCAGATCTGTATGTACTTTGCTAATCTTCAGATCTCCATCTGTTATATAATCTCGGATTATATGAAACTTGCGGTTGATATGCTTGGTCTTTGGATGATATCTTGGTTCCTTAGCTAGTGCTATGGCGTCAGTGTTGTCACACAATATCTACAGTGGGTCCAAGGCACTTGGAACCACACCAAGCTCAGTGATGAAGTTCCTGATCCAAACTCCTTCACTTGACGCTTCTGCAGCAGCCATGTATTCCGCTTCTACTGTAAATCCCGCGATTACGCTTTGCTTGCAGCTTCTCTAGCTCACAGCTCCTCCATTCAAAATATAAACGTATCCTGTCTGAGATTTAGAATCATCCTTGTCGGTGTCGAAACTAGCGTCGACGTAACCCTTTACGACGAGTTGTTCATCACCTCCATAGACTAAGAACATTTCTTTAGTCGTATTTAAATACTTTAGGATGTTCTTCACGGCTGTCCAGTGTTCCACTCCTCGATCACTTTGGTATCTGCTCGTCAAACTAAGAGCATTGGACACATCCGGTCTAGTACACAGCATGACATACATGATAGAACCTATGGCCGAGGCATAAGGCACTTTGCTCATAGCTTCTCTATCATTTAAAGTAGCTGGACACTGACCCCTGCTCAATATCTTACCTGACAACATAAGCACTGAACCTTTCTTTGCCTTATCCATTCTGAACCTTTTCAGAACTTTGTCTAGGTATGTACTTTGGCTTAAAGCTATCAGGCGTCTCTGTCTATCTCTATAGATTTTGATACCCAATATATAAGCAGCTTCCCCTAGGTCTTTCATTGAAAAACATTTGTTCAAATAACTCTTCACATCGTTAAGCATGTCAATGTCATTTCCAATAATCAATATGTCATCCACATATAGTACTAGAAATGTCACTGAGCTCCCACTACTTTCTTGTAGATACAAGCTTCGTAGCAATTTGGAACAAATCCAAAGCTCTTGATCACTTGATCAAAACGAAGGTTCCAACTCCGAGATGCTTGCTTCAGTCCATAAATGGAACGCTGAAGTTTGCACACTTTATCAGCATCCTTAGGATCGACAAAACCTTCGGGTTGCATCATATACAACTCTTCATCAATGTTGCCATTGAGGAACGCAATCTTGACATCCATCTGCCATATTTCATAGTCATGAAATGCAGCAATTGCTAATAAAATCCAAATGGACTTAAACATCGCTACGGGAGAGAAAGTCTCATCGTAGTCAACACCTTGAACTTGTCGAAAACCTTTCGCGACAAGTCGAGCTTTATAGACAGTAACATTACCATCCGCGTCCATTTTCTTCTTGAAGATCCATTTGCACTCAACGGCCTTTCGGTCGCTAGGAGGGTCCACCAAAGTCCATACTTGGTTTTCGCTCATGGATCCTAATTCGGATTTCATGGCCTCTAGCCATTTCTCAGAGCCTGGGCTCATCATCGCTTCCTCATAGTTCGCAGGTTCACTGTCGTCTACTAACAAGACAGTTAAGACAGGGTTGCCGTACCACTCAGGAGGGGCACGCGACCTTGTCGACCTGCGACGTTCAGTAGTAGCATCGTCCGAAGCTTCATGATCCTTGTCATTAGCTTCCTCTATTGTCGGTGCAGACGGCACTGGAACAATTTCAGGTGCTGCGCTACTCTCCAACTCAAGAGAAGGTTCAATAACCTCGTCTAGCTCTACTTTCCTCCCACTCACTTCTTTCGAGAGAAACTCCTTCTCAAGAAAGGATCCGTTCTTTGTGACAAACACTTTGCCTTCGGACCTGTGATAGAAGGTATACCCAATAGTTTCCTTAGGGTATCCTATGAAGACGCATTTCTCCACTTTGGGTTCGAGCTTGTCCGACATCAACTTCTTGACGTAGGCTTCGCATCCCCAAACTTTAAGAAACAACAACTTAGGTTTAGCACCAAACCACAGTTCATACGGTGTTTTCTCAACGGATTTAGATGGTGCCCTATTTAAAGTGAATGCAGCGGTTTCTAACACATAACCCCAAAATGATAACGGCAAATCAGTAAGAGACATCATTGATCGAACCATATCTAATAGGGTTCGATTCCGGCGTTCAGACACACCATTGCGCTGTGGTGTTCCGGGTGGCGTGAGTTGCGAAACGATTCCGCTTGCTTTAAGATGCGTGAGAAAATCATAACTCAAATATTCACCTCCACGATCGGAGCCGGTCTCGCGAACGAGGTCGCGTAAACTCATGTCTAAGGAATACAATATGTGACATAAGAAAAGCTTCGCAAAGATGAACACGATGGCACGATCTAATTGCTCTGCTTAATTTGGGTCTGTCCATCATATCATTCTCCCAATGATAAGATCTCATTATTAATCGACAACTCATGTCTATGGTTAGGAAACCTTAACCATCATTAATCAATGAGCTAGTCCATAGAGGCGTACTAGGGACACGGTGTTGTTCACAAACCACACAAGTATTAAAGTTTCCGCTTAATACAATTCTAGCATGGAATATAAATGAACAAGAATTATAATAATAACATCTTTATTATTGCCTCTAGGGCATAATTCCAACACCAACGTCGCAGCCCGAGCGCACCCGTCACATGAGCTTCTCCGGCAAGCGATTATCGTCAACACCGTGCGCCCCTTCGTCGAAGACGACCACCCCGAGAATCAGCGTTCCACGGCGAACCCGGTGAGCTTCTTGTCCCTCTCACTTGCTTCCTAGTTGCGCAAGACCACCGCAGACCGAGAGCCGCTACCGCGCGTCAGACGCCAGCGCCGCCAGTTGATGGTTAGTGCAGCGCGAGCCATTAGATGTAGATCGTAAGGACACGATAGAATCACTTAAACGAAGGGGTATGTTGCTTCTGAGCTATGCGATGCCCTTTAGATCCAACGCTTTGTGTTAGTCGATCCAGACGAACCGGTATGGACCAGTTAGATTAAGACACGTGGCCTGATCTGTTTGATTAATTCCAGAAATGAATTTTGAGGGTTTAAACTTTCAAAAATCATAACTATTGATCTGCTTGGCCAAAATTTGCAAATTTTATATCATTGGAATCAACAAAAATAAACCTTTGAAACCATGCCCTTAGTTTAGCATTTTGCTTCTGGAAAATTGGTTGTTTTTACAGAAACATTTCTAGGCTTATTTGGAGTATAAAAAATATTCTAGAAATGATTTTGGAGTAAAATCTTTTGCAAATGTTTTTTTGAACCTTCTGACCATAAAACCAACTTTTGGATTTAAAAGTATATTTTGTGACACTAAGGAATTATTCCTTGAATAAAAACATTTCTAGTAAAACAAAAATTGTTGATTATGTTCTAAAAATCATTTTTGAGTAAAACCTTTTTCAAATGGTTTTATTTAAACTCTCTGACCCTAAACACTAAGTTTTGGATTTAAAAATGTATTTGATTAACCCTAGAAAATGATTAATTTGATTAAAGGCATTTCTAGAAAAATAAAATGTTACTTTGGTTTAAAAATGGTTTTTGAGGAAAACCTTTTGTAGATGGATTTGTTTTAAATACTTTGACCATAAACACTTGAAGGGTTTCGCGGCATAGTAAATCAAAATTTTCTATGGAAGCGAACAGAGGGAAGCCAACATCTAATCTAGGAGATGCAAACAATGAGAGAGATTGGATTAGATCTTCATACCCTTAAAGATTCGCACAGCGGAATGTTCGTCAGAACGTGGGTGATGTAGTCGTACTCGCTTCTCCTCCTCGCAATCCGATCCGATCTGGCACCGCAAGTGGCGATGCCTCCGTGAGATGCACACGTGCAGCACCTCGACGTCTCCTCCTTCCTCGGTCCAGCAAGTATGGTGGAGAGAAGGATTGGATCTACAACGCGACGACGCGGTGCAAGTGGTGGAGAGTATCTGCAGCAGGGCTTCGCCTACACGCAGTCGGGAGGGAGAGAGAGAGGAGGGCAGCAGGGCGACTAGGCTTGAGGGGAAGGTGTGGGGGGGGGTGGTGGTGCGCCCCAGCCCTCTATATATAGAGGGGTGGGCGCCAGCCCTAACCCCTCCCCCAAGCCCTAGGCCGGCGGCCAAGGAGGGAGGAGTGGGGGGCAAGGAAACCCCCCTTCTAGAAGCTCCAAACTAGGGTTTCCCCTTGTTTGGCCGGCTGGGCCCTATGGGGCCTTGTGCCCCTGGCCCAATGCGGCCAGGGCACTCCCTCATAGGCCCATGCCCCCTCCCGACAGGTGGGACCACGTTGGACCCCTTCCGGAAGGTTCTAGAAGCTTCCGGTACAATACCGATTAACCCGGAACAATTCCGAACTCCAAAAACTGCACTGCCTTATATGAATCTTATTCTCCGGACCATTCCGGAACCTCTCGTGATGTCCCGGATCCCATCCGAGACTCCGAACAAAAACTCATAAACCAATTATCCAATCTATCCTAGCGTCGAGACACGTTAAGTGTGTGACCCTTCGGGTTCGAGAATATGCAGACATGATCTTCTATCAATAATCAACAGCGGGGTCTGGAAACCCATATTGACTCCCACACATTCATCGATGATCATATCGGATGAACCACGATGCCAGTATTCAATCAATCCCATATATATATTCCCTTTGTCTCGCGATATTTTACTTGCCCGAGATTTGATCGTCGGTACCGTCATACCTAGTTCAATCTCGTTCACATCAAGTACTTTACTCGTTCCGTAATCCGATATCACTTTGTGATTAACTCCTTAACCACATGCTTGCAAGCGTTGTTGATATCGATTACCGAGTGGACCCGAAGTATATCTCTCCGACTTGGGAGGGACAAATCCCATCTCGATACATACAACCCAACAGATACTTTCCGATCACCCGAGAGACACCTTTATGATCACCCTCTCATAGGATGACGTTTGATGACCTCAAAGATTTCTTCCGATACCAGGGAGTTGTATTATCTCATGGTCTAAGGAATACAATATTTGACATAAGAAAAGCTTCGCAAAGATGAACACGATGACACGATCTAATTGCTTCGCTTAGTTTGGGTCTGTCCATCATATCATTCTCCCAATGATATGATCTCATTATCAATTGACAACTCATGTCTATGATTAGGAAACCTTAACCATCATTAATCAATGAGCTAGTCCATAGAGGCGTACTAGGGACACGGTGTTGTTCACAAACCACACAAGTATTAAAGTTTCCGCTTAATACAATTCTAGCATGGAATATAAACATTATCATGAACAAGAATTATAATAATAACATCTTTATTATTGCCTCTAGGGCATAATTCCAACAGTCTCCTACTTGCACTAGAGTCAATAATCTAGTTTACATTTGGCAACAATCTCACACCCATGGCACTGAGGTGCTGATCATGTTTTACACGTGGAAGAGGTTTAGTCAATGGATCTGCGACATTCAGATCTGTATGTACTTTGCTAATTTTCAGATCTCCATCTGCTATATAATCTCGGATTATATGAAACTTGCGGTTGATATGCTTGGTCTTTGGATGATATCTTGGTTCCTTAGCGAGTGCTATGGCGCCAGTGTTGTCACAGAATATCTCCAGTGGGTCCAATGCACTTGGAACCACGCCAAGCTCAGTGATGAAGTTCCTGATCTAAACTCCTTCACTTGACGCTTCTGCAGTAGCCATGTATTCCGCTTCTACTGTAGATCCCGCGATCACGCTTTGCTTGCAGCTTCTCCAGCTCACAGCTCCTCCATTCAAAATATACACGTATCCTGTCTGAGATTTAGAATCATCCTTGTCGGTGTCGAAACTAGCGTCGACGTAACCTTTTACGACGAGCTGTTCATCACCCCATAGACTAAGAACATTTCTTTAGTCCTATTTAGGTACTTCAGGATGTTCTTCACGGCTGTCCAGTGTTCCACTCCTGGATCACTTTGATATCTGCTCGTCAAACTAAGAGCATTGGACACATCCGGTCTAGTACACAACATGGCATACATGATAGAACCTATGGCCGAGGCATAAGGCACTTTGCTCATAGCTTCCCTATCATTTACCGTAGCTGGACACTGAGCCTTGCTCAATATCTTACCTGACAACATAGGCACTGAACCTTTCTTTGCCTTATCCATTCTGAACCTTTTCAGAACTTTGTCTAGGTATGTACTCTGGCTTAAAGCTATCAGACGTCTTTGTCTATCTCTATAGATTTTGATGCCCAATATATAAGCAGCTTCACCTAGGTCTTTCATTGAAAAACACTTGTTCAAATAACTCTTCACATTGTTAAGCATGTTAATGTCATTTCAAATAATCAATATGTCATCCACATATAGTACCAGAAATGTCACCGAGCTCCCACTCACTTTCTTGTAGATACAAGCTTCGTAGCAATTTGGAACAAATCCAAAGCTCTTGATCACTTGATCAAAACGAAGGTTCCAAATCCGAGATGCTTGCTTCAGTCCATAAATAGAACACTGAAGTTTGCATACTTTATCAACATCCTTAGGATCGACAAAACCTTCGGGTTGCATCATATACAACTCTTCATCAATGTTGCCATTGAGGAACGCAGTCTTGACATCCATCTGCCATATTTCATAATCATGAAATAGAGCAATTGCTAATAAAATCCGAATGGACTTAAACATGGCTACGGGAGAGAAAGTCTCATCGTAGTCAACACCTTGAACTTGTCGAAAAACTTTCGCGACAAGCCGTGCTTTATTGACGGTAACATTACCATCCGCGTCCATTTTGTTCTTGAAGATCCATTTGCACTCAACGGCCTTTCGGTCGCTAGGAGGGTCCACCAAAGTCCATACTTGGTTTTCGCTCATGGATCCCAATTCGGATTTCATGTCTTCTAGCCATTTCTCAGAGTCTAGGCTCATCATCGCTTCCTCATAGTTCGTAGGTTCACTGTCTTCTACTAACAAGACAGTCAAGACAGGATTGCCGTACCACTCAGGAGGGGCACGCGACCTTGTCGACCTGTGACGTTCAGTAGCAGCATCATCCGAAGCTTCATGATCCTTGTCATTAGCTTCCTCTATTGTTGGTGCAGGCGACACTGGAACAATTTCAGGTGCTGCGCTACTCTCCAATTCAAGAGAAGGTTCAATAACCTCGTCTAGCTCTACTTTCCTCCCACTCACTTCTTTCGAGAGAAACTCCTTCTCAAGAAAGGAACCGTTCTTTGCGACAAACACTTTGCCTTCGGTTCTGTGATAGAAGGTATACCCAATAGTTTCCTTAGGGTATCCTATGAAGACGCATTTCTCCGCTTTGGGTTCGAGCTTGTCCGACATCAACTTCTTGACGTAGGCTTCGCATCCCCAAACTTTAAGAAACAACAACTTAGGTTTAGCACCAAACCACAGTTCATACGGTGTCGTCTCAACGGATTTAGATGGTGCCCTATTTAAAGTGAATGCAGCAGTTTCTAATGCATAACCCCAAAATGATAACGGCAAATCAGTAAGAGACGTCATTGATCGAACCATATCTAATAGGGTTCGATTCCGGCGTTCAGACACACCATTGCGCTGTGGTGTTCCGGGTGGCGTGAGTTGAGAAACGATTCCGCTTGCTTTAAGATGCGTGAGAAAATCATAACTCAAATATTCACCTCCACGATCGGATCGTAGAAACTTAATCTTTCTGTTACGATGGTTCTCCACTTCATTCTGAAATTCTTTGAACTTTTCAAATGTTTCAGATTTATGTTTCATTAAATAGATATACCCATATCTACTTAAGTCATCGGTAAAAGTGAGAAAATAGCGATATCCACCGCGTGTCGAAACACTCATCGGTCCGCATACATCGGTATGTATGATTTCCAACAAGTCCGTTGCTCGCTCCATCATACCGGAGAACGGGGTTTTGATCATCTTGCCCATGAGGCATGGTTTGCATGTGTCAAATGATTCAAAATCAAGAGACTCCAAAAGTCCATCAGAATGGAGTTTCTTCATGCGCTTTACACCAATATGACCTAGACGACAGTGCCATAAATAAGTAGTATTATCACTATCTACTTTGCATCTCTTAGCCTCAATGTTATGGATGTGTGTTTCATCCCTTTCGAGATTTAGAAGAAATAAATCATTCACAATAGGTGCATGACCATAAAAGATGTTACTCAGATAAATAGAACAACCATTATTCTCCAATTGAAATGAATAACCGTCTTGCAATAAACAAGATCCAGAAATAATGTTCATGCTCAACGCAGGCACATAATAACATTTATTGAGGTTTAAAACTAATCCCGAAGGTAAAACTAAGGAGAGCGTGCCGACGGCCATCACATCAACTCTTGATCCGTTGCCAACGCTCATCGTCACCTCATCCCTCGCAAGCCGCCGTCTATTCCGTAGCTCCTGTTTCGAGTTACAAATATTAGCAACTGAACCAGTATAAAATACCCAGGCACTACAAGGAGGGCTAGTAAGGAAAAAATCAATAACATGTATATCAAATATACCTTTGATGGTGCCAGCCTTCTTGTCCGCTAAGTACTTCGGACAGTTGCGCTTCCAGTGACCCTTGTCCTTGCAATAGAAGCACTCAGTGTCCGGCTTAGGACCAGACCTGAGCTTCTTCTCAGCAGGGGCAACGCGCTTGCTGCCACCTTTCTTGAAGGGATTCTTTGCACCCTTACCTTTCTTGAAGGTGGGGGGCTTGTTGACCATCAACACATGATTATCCTTTTTGATGTCCACCTCCACAGCCTTCATCTTTGCGAAGAGCTCGGTGATCGTATCAGTGGAACCAATCTGATTGTGAGTCACTACAAAACTTTTGTAGCTGGGAGGGAGTGATTGCATAACCCTGTCAATCTTGAGCTCCTTTGGAATCTTGCAGTCCAGTTGCTCAAGGCGTTGAGTGTAGCCCGACATCTTAATGGCGTGCTCACTAACGGAACTCCCTTCCTCCATCTTGCAGTTAAAGAACTTCTCAGAGATCTCATGTCTCTCAGAACGGGCCTGAGTCTGAAACATGGTTTTCAGCTCCTCGAGAATCTCAAAGGGCTCGGGATAGTCTTCAAAACGATTTTGAAGGTCCGATTCCATAGCAAACAAGATGGTGCTCTTAATCACACCATAATCATCTTTGCGCACCAGATAGACAACTTTCTCATCAGCCGGCGCAGTAGCAGCAGGGGCGTCACCTAACGCATTCTCAAGGACATAGTCCTTTTAACCGCTAGAGAGAATGATTCTCAGATTGCGGAACCAATTGGTGAAGTTAGACCCATTGTTTCTAAGCTTTTCCTTCTCAGCAAAAACATTGAAGTTGAAGTTGGACTTAGCCATTTGATCTACAATATTTGCAAGTACAAATTAGACTATGTTCATGATAACTAGTTCAACTTTTAATCAAATTACTAGATGAACTCCCACTAAATTCAACATCCCTCAAGTTGTTTAGTGAACATGATCCAAATTCACCACACCTAATCCGATCTTCACGAGAAGAGATGTGGTTTCAATGGTGGACAACGAAGTGTCGATTATATCATTCATATGAATCATGTTTAACCTTTCGGTTCATGTGTTCCGAGGCCATGTCTATACATGCTAGGCTCGTCAAGTTAGACCCAAGTATTTCCGCGTGTGCAAAACTGGCTTGCATCTGTTGTATGTGAACGTAGAGTCTATAGCACCCGATCATCACGTGATGCTTGGACACGACGAACTTTCGCAACGGTGCATACTTGGGGAGAACACAATTTTATCTTGATCTTTAAGTGAGGAATCATATTATAATGCTACCGTCGCGATCTAAGCAGAATAAGATACATAAAAGGATAAACATCACATGCATATAACTTTATGTGACATGGTATAGCCAATCTTCGCGCAATGATCTCCATCTTGTGCGTGCCGGCATGATCTCCATCACTCCACCATGATTGCCTCCACCACGAATAGCAACTACAACTATTGCTAACTACTTAGCGATAAAGTGAAACTATTACATGGCGTATAAGAAGTTGACACACAGGTCATACACAATTATAAAGACAACCATATGGCTCCTGCCGGTTGTGTACTCATCGACATGCAAGTCGTGAAACATTACAAAACATGATCATCACATACATTATACACATCACATCTTGGGCCATACCATATCACAGAAAACACTCCCTGCAAAAACAAGTTAGACGCCTCTACTTTGTTGTTGCATGTTTTACGTGGCTTATGGGAGTAGCAAGCTAAGAACGATTCTTACCTACAGAAAGCCACAACGGTGATATTATGGTTGCCAAACTCCGGTGTAAATCCCATGACAACTATAGTGAGAGAAACTGGCATCCACCAGCCACATGTGTGGAACGAGCCACACGTCAAGTGCGGAGCCGGTCTCACGAACGACGTCGCGTAAGGTTGGCCTGGACCGCATCAATCTCACTATCCCGCGTCATAAGAAGAACACAAACAAGAGGCTTGCAATAGAAAACATCAACGCCCGCAACAACCATGTTGCGTTCTACTCGTGAAACACATCTACACATAGATCTAGCTCTGATACCACTGAAGGGTTTCGCGGCATAGTAAATCAAAATTTTCTACGGATGCGAACAGAGGGAAGCCACGATCTAATCTAGGAGATGCAAACAACGAGAGAGATTGGATTAGATGTTCATACCCTTGAAGATTCGCACAGCGAAACGTTCGTCGGAACGTGGGTGATGTAGTCGTACTCGCTTCTCCTCCTCGCGATCCGATCCGATCTAGCACCGCAAGTGGCGATGCCTCCGTGAGATGCACATGTGCAGCACCTCGACGTCTCCTCCTTCCTTGGTCCAGCAAGTATGGTGGAGAGACAGATTGGATCTACAACGCGACGACGCGGTGCGAGTGGTGGAGAGTTTCTGCAGCAGGGCTTCGCCTACACGCAGTTGGGAGGGAGAGAGAGGAGGGCAGCAGGGCGACTAGGCTTGAGGGGAATGTGTGTGTGTGTGGGGGGGGGGGGTGGTGCGCCCCAGCCCTCTATATATAGAGGGCTGGGCGCCAGCCCTAACCCCTCCCCCAAGCCCTAGGCCAGCGGCCAAGGAGGGAGGAGTGGGGGGCAAGGAAACCCCCCTTCTAGAAGCTCCAAACTAGGGTTTCCCCTTGTTTGGCCGGCTGGGCCCTATGGGGCCTTGTGCCCCTGGCCCAATGCGGCCAGGGCACTCCCTCATAGGCCCATGCCCCCTCCCGATAGGTGGGACCACGTTGGCCCCTTCCGGAAGGTTCTAGAAGCTTCCGGTACAATACCGATTAACCCGGAACAATTCCGAACTCCAAAAACTGCACTGCCTTATATGAATCTTATTCTCCGGACCATTCCGGAACCTCTCGTGATGTCCCGGATCCCATCCGAGACTCCGAACAAAAACTCATAAACCAATTATCCAATCTATCCTAGCGTCGAGACACGTTAAGTGTGTGACCCTTCGGGTTCGAGAATATGCAGACATGATCTTCTATCAATAATCAACAGCGGGGGTCTGGAAACCCATATTGACTCCCACACATTCATCGATGATCATATCGGATGAACCACGATGCCAGTATTCAATCAATCCCATATATATATTCCCTTCGTCTCGCGATATTTTACTTGCCCGAGATTTGATCGTCGGTACCGTCATACCTAGTTCAATATCGTTCACAACAAGTACTTTACTCGTTCCGTAATCCGATATCACTTTGTGATTAACTCCTTAACCACATGCTTGCAAGCGTTGTTGATATCGATTACCGAGTGGGCCTGAAGTATATATCTCCGACTTGGGAGGGAAAAATCCCATCTCGATACATACAACCCAACAGATACTTTCCGATCACCTGAGAGACACCTTTATGATCACCCTCTTATAGGATGACGTTTGATGAGCTCAAAGCTTTCTTCCGATACCAGGGAGTTGTATTATCTCATGGTCTAAGGAATACAATATTTGACATAAGAAAAGCTTCGCAAAGATGAACACGGTGACACGATCTAATTGCTTCGCTTAGTTTGGGTCTGTCGACCATATCATTCTCCCAATGATATGATCTCATTTCAATTGACAACTCATGTCTATGATTAGGAAACCTTAACCATCATTAATCAATGAGCTAGTCCATAGAGGCGTACTAGGGACACGATGTTGTTCACAAACCACACAAGTATTAAAGTTTCCGCTTAATACAATTCTAGCATGGAATATAAACATTATCATGAACAAGAATTATAATAATAACATCTTTATTATTGCCTCTAGGGCATAATTCCAACAACACTAACATTTGTGTTTAAAAATATGTTTGGCAAACATTAGAAATTATTCCTTTGATTAAAATCATTTCTAGCAAAACAAAAATGATTTAAATGGCCCATTTCCACTAACTTGTATTTAAATGGTTTTGCCACATATTATAAAAGACCAATAGGTGTTTTAAAATGTTTATAACCTTATTAGAAACCACTTTTCCAATAAAACAATCTTTTGCATGTTTGCATGCATTGTTTTGTTTCCTTTATTTTATGTGATAAATTTTTTGAATGCTAGTTTTGAATTTGTGCCTTGATTTAATTTTAGTGAACTTTGAAGAGTGTGAAAAATTGCAAGATCAAGGAGTGAACCTAGTTTCTCTACCAAAAAGGCAAGTGATGCTTCATACATTTTGTCCTACTATTTTTCACTATGCATTAGTGATATTTTGAATAGGACTTGCATGGAATTTTCCAAGTATAAACTATGACTTTGGAAATCCTAGTAGATGATGCCTTAGTATATTTTCCCTAAGTTAAGATTCCTGCTACTATCATGCTTAATCTAGCTAGTAGAAAACAAGGGTGGGTTATATTCATGCTATGAAATATTTCTAAGTCAATGACTTGTGTTTTGTTTAAATAAAACAACTATGTGAACAAATAACCTGGGTGGAATGGTGTGAATGGATTATGTTGAGTGGTTATTGTAACATCCCAACATTAGATCTTAGAAATAAGCTGAACACAGATGTGTGCATTGAATTCATGCATAGAAAATCTGAATAATTTTCGCGCTTTTAAATAAAAACTTGTTAAAGTGATTGAAGCTTCTCTTAACCTGATGGAATTGAAGTAGATCATCAAGTTGACTGCGATAAGTTTCAATATGACCTTTGCTAAAACCTTATTTTGGGTAAACATGATTTGATCTAAGGGTAGATCAAATGTAATAAAATTAAACCCTAATACATTACTTAATGATTTATATTGGATCCTTAGGTGATCATATCATAGTATTCATTATAATCACTCATGAATACCAACTTATAAATATAACACAAGTAATAGGAATGTAACAACTAAATCTTGATCAATCTTAATCTCAGTTACTTATACCATGAATCCCATGGTAATACTAAACTTTAACTCTTTAGTGAGGTTGAGTAGGAAAGAAACCAAGTCAAGATCATTCACCATATATCTTGCTTTCCATATCAATCCTTATCATCTCTATTGAATCATATCTTTATATTTGTTGTTCATCAATGTTGAGTAATCAACTATTGATTCACCAATTCTTAACTTATCAATTCTTAACCTATCAACTCTTGTCCTTATCATAGCATCCACTCTAAAACCTTTAGAGAAAGAAGTAAGAAGATATAGTTGGTAATGCTAGTTCTAGATGTCATCTATAGGATGGGAGTGATTGGAGGAAATCAAATCAATATGGTAACAAAGAAGATTACAAGGATGAAGTCTGAAGATAAGTTACCAGGAGTAGTCCTATTGGATCAAGTAGGTATAGTCAATGAATTATATCTCTTAATCCAATAGAGCTAAACAGAAGATAATTATAATACAACTGTAATGTTGTATTGATGAAGACTTGTTTAGCCAACTGGAAACCTAAATCATAAAGGATCAAAGGATCATAATGATCATGCCTTACTCACCAAGATTGAATGTTTATACCATGTATAAGTGACATTGGTGGATAAAACATGATTGAAACCTAGTCTAGATATGTTATTCTAGATTAACCATTACAAGTCACATTAATATAATGTGAGGTTGGAATGTTAGATACTGGAATCAAGTAGAGATATGATAGTATGATTAAGATGATGCTAGAGCACATTGAATTAGAGAAGTAGTATTTTCCTCTTGGGAAATACTAACTCTTGAGATGAAGTAAAGTATATATATACATCTATTGAAGTGATATTAGTGAAGGATGATTAAGGAAGAGTATGAGAAAATTATGAAAAGCTAGAAGATTATGAAAAGCTTTAATGCCAAGCTCATTGGAATTATAAATGGAATGAGAAGAATAAAAGGTGGATAAGAAGATTCTGTAAAGCAAAGCTCATCATGTTAACACATGATGATAGATATGAACTAGTATATCTAGGAAAAGAATTCCTTAATCAGAAGTCCAGAATTATAAAATTTGGAATATAGGAATCCTTGTTAAGCATTAAACCCTAAATCTAATATCCACTTTCTATGGTTGATCTATCATCTTGTTTCCACAATGCTTTATAGGAATAATTCCCTATATTTAATCACTTAAGCACATCTTTGTCATTTTCAATCATCATTATCATAGGTGCTTAAGAACTGTCTTTTTCAAATCCTTTTCATAAGACATTCCAGATAACATCATTCTGATCTCAAACATAAAGACGATATATTTATCCATTAATCTTTATTCACATCAACAAAGGAAAATAAGTATAGTAAGTACCTTAAACCCTAGGGTGAGTAATTACAATTCAGAACTCTAAACTTATCAATAAGTTTTCTCATCAACATCTCATAAATATTCTATCTATAATCATTAGACAAAGTCTTTAATTCATTTCTCTAACCACTCATCCCATATGAACATGGAATAAGTGGGAATCCAATATTATAAATCATCCTACCCTATACTATGTGATTAAATACATATAAATAAACCCTATGAATATTATTAAACATTTTAAAACTTAATTACTCCAAATAAAAGTGAAAACAATGTTATAGAAAAGAATATATATAAAGAAAATATCACAATACATAATAAAATTTCACAAATTGATTCTTAATAACTTTATTATTGCTGCAATTATTTAACTGATAATTTTCTATGTGAAATATTCAAACAATTGAGTAATATAAAAATCTGAAACTAAAAATAAAACAGAAAAGAGAAAAGGAAACAGTAAAGAAAAAAAACTATAACCAGGCCGAAGCCCATTAACCCTCTTTCTTATCCATCGCCACGAGCAACCACAACTACCCAACTGAAGCCCAGTAGAAGCCCATCAACCAGCCCAATCTATCTCTCTCTGGTTGACAAGTAGGACCGAGGAGGTACCGTGGAGCAAATCAGAAGAACTGCTAGGGGGTTTTCCGCGAAAAGTGCGCCGTCGTCTTCCTCCCCGACGTCACAAGCAGCTGGCTGTCAGCATCGCCGTCGTCCGCCGCCGCGCCATGACGTTCGGCCGCACCAAGATCCACGCCACCGCTCATGGTCGTCTACAAGTAACCCTGGACGCCGTCGGAGAACCCTAATTCCCTTCTTCCTCTTTGATTTCTCCCAGTAGCCGAAAACCTAGCTCGCCGGTGTTCGTCGTTCCGGCCATGTCCGACCACCCCTTGACTCGCCGTGATGTCTGGGAGCTCTACCTCGTTCGTCTCCATCGATTTCCCTGAAGCGTGCAAGCGGGCGAGGTCTCCACTGTTGCAATCGGACCCTCGTTCCTCGCCTTCGGCCGTCGTGCTCGCCATCGACTCCGGCCACCTAGCTCCTCGACGACCCCTCTGCCCGCTTCGTGGTGAGCTCCTGGTCCTTAGGGACCTTCCCTTTTCCTCTCTCTTTTCCTCCATCGCTCCTACGTCGTGCACCTCTGTCCGCCGCTGTAGATGCTCGTCGGAGCTAGTGCTCCGGTGACTAAATACGGGCGGCGCGGCCACCAATCGATTCGCCCTAGTCTCCCGCGTCCGAATCTCCTAGCCCCGCAAGCACGCGTGCGTCCTGTCGCCGGATTCGAGCATCATCTGTAAGCAATGCCATTGCTGATGTCATCGTGACATCAGGGTGAGGTCACCCTTGACCTGGTCAGCTTTTGACTGGTCTTTGCTGATGTGGCTTATGACGTGGCCTAAGCCCCACCTGTCTGTGACTGGGGTAGATCCCCTCTGAGTGTAAAAAGGTTTAATGTCTGTTTAGGAATAATTAATACATTATAAATCCAAATTTCAATATTCTAGAAATAAAATAAAATGATTAAATCTTGTAAATTTAATATGTTTTGTTTTAAAAATCAGAAAAATGCATATAATATATGAAAACGTTTAGAAAAATAAAATCTACAACATAAAACTATTATTAAATATTTATGATAATTATTTCAATAAATATTATTTAATAAATACTTTATAAAGTTTTAATACTTTGATAATTAATATTTTAATAATAGTAAAATTTTAAAAATCTAAATAAAATACCAAAAATCTTAGAAAAATAAGAATTAGAGTTTAAAACTATAATCATGCATCATTATTTCCGTACTTAAATATTATTATTTATTAAGTATTTTTAAAGTAATAAACCTTATTAAAATCATATCTTATTATTTATAAATCACAAAAATAATTGTAATATACCAAAATGATCACAAAAATAATAACTACATGTTAAAAATGTGATATTCCACTTTTGATTTAAATAAAAAGTTAAACACTTTTATAACTTGAATTTAAACCTATCTCCTTAATTAATAACTCATATTAAGGTAAATAAAACTTGTAAATAGTTCTAAAAATTAATCAATGGAGTCTAATAAATAGTATTAATCTTAAATATGGATAGTGTGCATTCAAAATGAATTAAACACTTTGAATACAAGTTTATTAAATTAATTCTCAACCATTAATGTAGATTATTTTATAAAAGGATCCTTATCCAATCTAAAAACTCCAAGAATAATTATAATAAGATAAAACCCATTCTTTATATTAACCACAAGTTTATAAACAAATCAAAACACTATAGTGAGTTCATAAGTAGTGTAGCACCCCCTGGGGTTGGGGTTGAAATAACCTCAGATCATTCATCTAAGATAAGTTCAACTCCCAAGCACGGAAGATCACAGTATGATTCAGTAACATTACAGAACACAGGGATTCAACAACGTAAGTTTAAACTCTTAACAGAGTAATATATTAGAGTTATTACAAACCAGAGGTCAAAGACCCAACATTACATCACACAGCGAAAGCAAATTATGTTGTTCTAAACAACAACTTAGCAAAAGGCCTAAGAGGCCATTAACAAAAGTGACGTCCATTCCATAGTCCTCAGGCTGCTACCTGGGACCCCCAACTACTCGTCGATGTCAACGTAGAAGCCACCTTCAGTCGCAACCAGATCCTCTGTAGAAAAACAACAATGGCGCAAGGTTGAGTACGAGAATGTACTCCGCAAGACTTAGATAACCTAGTATCTATATGCTTTGGCTAGAAAGGCTTTTTCTGGATTTTCTATTGCGGAAAGCAATCTTTATTTGTAAACAAGAGAGAGAAGAGGCTCAACTACTCATAATCTTTTAAAAGGGATGAGATAGCGACTTCTTCATCTTGGTCATCACATCTTGGTAACCACCAGCTTCATCAGAACCTCCTATCTAGGATCACCCCCTCGTCCCGGAGGAAGCATCCTTAAGCACACGTGGATCAACAAGTTTTATAGTAATGTTATCTATGATCTTAAGTCCGGTCGCCAAGTCGTTCATAAACGTGAACTCGACTTTTCGAAAAGATTTAACCCTGCAGGGGTGTACAACTTTACCCACACGCACCAACCGACTCTTAATGCCAAATTATTAGCCCTCTTCCTTGGAAGGACGACAGAGGGTGGTTGACCACGACCTTTACCTTGCTTTCGCCGAGACCATGAGTCACACAATAAGTATGATTCCGCCGTAACGGTTCAAATCCCGAAGCCGGTACTTAAAGATGTGAGGCGGGGTTGGTTTACCAGGGCCGCTATCTACCCCAAGCAACCTCGGCCATGCTTACCTACCTGTTATGAATGCACCAACTTCACTCGGCAAATCTTTCAAAAGATTTTCAATGCATATGTCGAATGGAACACCCGAACTATGTGACTCATGGAATATACTAGGCAAGTCAGTCAATCATGAGGTTGTCCAGGCCCCGTGTGGTTGCACGCTCGTCTTGGTTCCAAAGGTAAGAACTCAGTTCCTAGTAGTGGAGAGCATGGGACTACAAAAACCACACCCAACGTGGCCTCCCATACAAGCCTTAGCATTTTTAGTTAACTCCTTCAGAAATGTCACCAACTCCTACCTTTCTAGATTCTCCGTCACCTTTGATTCATCGTTCGGATAGATCAGACGTTGATACTATGCATGGCTAAGCAGTCGATCGCAGAAGCTCTAGCAACGCTCAGATGCCAAACCTAGGTATGCTAGGAGCAGTGGATCAGGAGTATAAGGCTACAACAGGGAAACTATGCAGCAGATAGGTGACCCTAGCTACTGACAAAAGACCACATTGGAATCGTGTGCATCATAGCAAGAAAGTAATATACTTTGTAAAAGTAGGTTCAGAATGAGAGGCTACGCTTGCCTTGTCCGTCAGTAGACAGGTATGGATCTTCGGTGTTGTTGACTTCAACTTCAGGTTCGGATCCTATCGCGAACATCCAAATACCGGAAAGGGAGAAGCAACATTCAATACATGGAATGTGCAATGCTCAATCAATATGGATGATATGACAAGTTAACTTGCGTTGAAATGAAACCCTAAGGCATGATTGACAACTTGAACGGGGTTTCGAGGGTTGAAAACCCTAATTCGGGGAAACTCCGGAATCACCTGTGAGGGGTTACTATGTTCTTCTAATTAAACTTGTCATGTAAGTTTCTTAACAATGCATGATTATAGCTCTATTAGATAGCTCTCATTTTTCTGAACAGTTTGATATATTATTTGTATTTTTCTGATTTAAAATGAATTAGTTATGAATTTATCAAATTTTAATTCATATTTAAATTATTTTTGGAATATTTAAATTATTTTATAATTTGGGCCCACATGTCAGACTTTTATTAATTTCAGAAATGATTTACAAAATTGTTAAAATCCTGACAGACAGGGCCCACCTGTCAGCATTTATCTATTACAGAAATGAATTACTGAAAACATTTAAATAAACAAAAAAAGATTTATTGCATCATGATGACGTCACTGTGATGTCATCAATGGCTGATCCTCTCAGATCGAGAGAGGGGCGAGCGATTGGAGGCGTCTGTGGATGCGTGGTTGGTCTCGATCGAAAGAGGGGGCCAGGGCGGACATTATAGTGGTGGCGCCGCCAGGATTTGGTCACCGGAGCATCGCCGGCGACCATGTGCTGCGGCGGTTGACAGAGGCGCACGGCGAGATGGAGAACCAAAGGGAGTGGGGGCAAGTGAGAAGGTCCAGGAGGACCGCTGGCTCACCACGGTCATGTCGGTGAGGTCGCTGAAGCAAGGGGAGGCCGGAGGGAGGGGAATCGATGACTTGACTACGGCGGCCGGCGGTGAGTTTGAGCTCGATTCCGGCCAGACGGCTTCCTTCCGGTGTGCTTGGCTTGGCGAAGACGACGATGGTGACGCGGCGCTTCTCCCAGGTCACTCCACGGTGCACAGGGCGGCTGGGGATGGCAGGACGCGGCGGAGCCCGAGGCTAGGGTTTGGGCCGCAGGAGGAAGAAGGAGCGCGCGAGGGGGAAGAAGGGGTTAGGGTTCTCCATGACGGAGGGGTAGGGTTCTTGTAGGCCTCCAGGGGCGGCGGCGCACATCTTGGCACTCGCCGGCGATGGGCGAGCAGCCACCGAGCTGCTTCCGACGATCCATCGACGGAGACGACGATGAACAAGACGACGAAAGGGTATCGGGCCAGTTGGGCTGCTGCTTGGGCCAAGTGGGCCGCGGGAGAGGAAGGAAGGGGAGGGAGGCTTGCTGGGCTGCGGCCTGGATTGCTCTCTGGCCCTATTTTTTTTAACAAAACATTTTTCTTTTCCTGTTTTCTTTTTCTGTTTGTATTTTGAATTCAAATACTATTTTAAACATTCCAAAAATACCAAGAGGTTTACAAAATATATAGGAAATAATTAGGGTCCCTTTTAATCCATTTGGGATCCATATTTTTTTGATACTTTTCAAATATTTCAAAACCATTTGAGTTGATTTTCAAATAAAGAGGGGAAATTTAGGGTTTTGAATGTTGTATTTATTTTAACACCTTCTCACATGCAAATGTTGTATTGATTTGAACTGATGCATGCCATGCTTAAGTACTGATTACACATTGCAAACTTGGGCTGTTACAGCTCTATCCCCCTTACAAGAATCTCGACCCAAGATTCCTAAGTTTTAGAAAAGAAGGCAGGGTACTCAGATCTAAGACGATCTTCTCGTTCCCAGGTTGCTTCATCCTTAGAGTGACGAGACCACTAAACTTTCAGGAACTTGATGTTTTGACGACGAGTTTTCGCTCGGTTTCATCAAGGATATGAACATGATACTCACGATAAGTCAGATCCTTTTGGAGATCAAGAGTTTGGTGATTAACACCACGAACATGATCTTTGAGGCAACACTTGAGTTGTGACACATGAAAGACGTCATGCACCTCAGGGAAGTTTGCAGGCAACTCCAATTTGTATGCGAGGTTACCTTGCTTGGAAAGAACACGAAAATGACCAACATAGCGAGGAGCTAGTTTGCCTTTGATACCGAAAGAGTGGACACCCTTCAAAGGGGTGACCCGGAGATAAGCTTGATCACCGACTTCATATTCAATATGTTGATGGTGATGATCATGATAGCTTTTCTAGCGAGACTGAGCAGTTTTCAAACGATCTCGAATGATATGAACTTGCTCTTCTGCTTCCTGAATCATATCCGGACCAAAGAACTTTCTTTCACCGGTTTCTGACCAGTTCAAAGGAGTACGGCAGGTTCTTCCATATAGAAATTGGAATGGTGCCATACCAATACTGGATTGGAAATTGTTGTTGTAGGAGAATTCAACAAAAAGGTAGACATTTCTCCTAGTTCTTGCCAAAAGATATGACACACGCTCTTAGCATGTCTTCAAGAATTTGATTCACTCTTTCGGTTTGACCACCGGTACTAGGATGATAGGCTGTGCTGAAGGAGAGGCGAGTTCCCATAGCAGCTTGGAAGGTTGTCCAGAACCTTGAGGTGAACAAACTCCCTCGGTCAGAGACGATTTTCTTTGGAATCCCATGAAGAACAACTATTCGAGAGATATATAGGTCTGCTAGCTGGCTAGCGTTGATACTCTCGCGAACAGGTAGAAAATGAGCAACCTTGGACAGATAGTCAACGATTACCCAGATAGCATCATTTCCTTTCTGAGTCTTAGGAAGACCAGTGATGAAATCCATACCAACTTCATCCCATTTCCACTCAGGTATTGTATGTGGTTGCAGGAGACCAGCGGGTCTTTGGTGCTCAGCTTTGACGCGACGGCAAACGTCACATTCAGCAACGAAACGAGCGATGTCCTTCTTCATACCAGACCACCAGAATCTTTGACGAGGATCCCGATACATCTTGGTACCTCCAGGGTGGATAGAAAGAGGTGATTCATGAGCCTCTTGGAGAATTAAATCCCTCAATTTTGTTCTCTTCGGCACTACCAGACGGTCACCAAAGTAAACAGTACCTTGCTTATCAACAGAGAAGCACTTAACAACTCCGCTAGCAATGTTCCCTTTGATCTCAGCAATTTCAGAATCATGTTTCTGAGCAAGCTTGATTTCATCCTCTATAGAAGACTTCACTTCAGGGGTAGAAAGGAATCCACGAGGAACTACTTCAAGATTCAATCGAGCAAATTCCTCATGAAGAGAAAGTTGAGATTGTTTGATCATCAAATTGTTGCAATAAGACTTACGACTTAACGCATCAGCAACGACATTGGCTTTCCCAGGTTGATAGTTGAGACCCAAATCATAGTCCTTGATGAGTTCCAACCATCTTCTTTGCCTGAGATTCAGATCAGGTTGTGTGAAAAGGTACTTTAGACTCTGATGATCCGAGTATAACTCGCAACCACTAACGAGAAGGTAATGTCGCCATTGCTTAAGAGAATGAACAACGGCTGCAAGCTCAAGATCATGAGTTGGGTAGTTGTTCTCATGTGGTTTTAGCTGACGGGAGGCATAAGCCACCACATGCCCATCTTGCATCAACACACATTCAAGACCTTGGTGGGAAGCATCGCACAAGACAATAAAGTCTTTGCTGGTGTCTGGGAGAACTAACACCGGAGCGGTGGTTAACTTGGTTTTCAACATCTGGAAGCTTTCTTCAGCCTTATCAGACCATTCAAACTTCTTATCCTTCTTAAGAAGATCAGTCATTGGCTTTGCAATCCTGGAGAAGTTCTCGATGAATCAACGGTAATAACCAGCCATCCCGAGAAAACTTCGGACATCCTTGACGGATTTAGGAGATTCCCAGTCGAGGATAGTTTGGACCTTTTCTGGAATAACAGCAACCCCTTGAGCGGAGACAACATGACCAAGGAATACGAGCTCTTGTAACCAGAACTCACATTTGGAAAACTTGGCATAGAGACGATGTTCTCGAAGTTTGGTTAACACCAAACGAAGATATTCGGCGTGTTCTTCTTCAGTTTTGGAATAGACCAGAATATCATCGATGTAGACCACGACGAACTTGTCAAGATACTCCATGAAGATAGAGTTCATGAGCCGCATAAAAGTGGCTGGAGCATTGGTAAGACCAAAAGACATGACTGTGTATTCATAAAGACCATAACGAGTGGTGAAAGCAGTCTTCGGAATATCTTCCTTACGGATCTTTATCTGGTGATACCCTGACCTTAGATCCATTTTGGAAAAGAAAGTGGCACCACTTAACTAATCAAAGAGATTGTTGATCCTAGGGAGAGGATACTTGTTCTTGATAGTCACAACATTGAGTGGGCGATAATCCACAACCAGACGCGGTATATTAGTATCCCGCTTTTTGACAAAGATGGTAGGACATCCCCAAGAAGATGTGTTGGGATGAATGTATCCTTTTCCTTCTAACTCCTCTAATTTCTTCTTCAACTCCACAAGCTCATGAGGAGGCATACGATAGGGTCTTTTAGAAACAGGAGCAGTTCCAGGAACTAACTCTATGACAAACTCCACACTTCGATCAGGTGGCATGCCAGGCAACTCCTCAGGAAAGACATCCGGGAATTCACAGACCACGGAAACATCTTGGATCTCTAACGGAGGTAGAACTTAAAGATCAAACAACTCTGCTTCAGGAATATAAACAGCTGAAGGAGATAGTGACCCTACGGTCCAATACTTGTAACATCCCTAAATTCATATTCCAAAACTCATTCATATCATCCTTGCATTCATCATCATTTAGGGCTTTTCTCAAAATCATTTTAGAAACAGGAGCAATTGTGGCTCATTATTTTTGAAAACCCTAGCCTTTGTGCTACATGCTATTGAGAAAGATGTTGTTATTCATTCAGGATGATTTGAATTCAAACTTAAGTGGTCTCAAAAACTTAAGCAAAGTCTCAAAACAAATTATGAATTAAAACAAATTCTATGCCTATTATCACATCTCAAAAAGGCATGGTTTTAATTTATTTTTTCAAAAGACCCAAGTGTTCAGAAGTGTTCAGATGTGTTTAACACTTATTTAAGAGCAAGATTTATTGTACAAAAGTCCTGTAAAACTTTAGTTTCAAACATATTTGAATTTGGGTTTGAAAACCATATTTAGAAAAGCAATCAGAAAAGGAAAAGGAATAAAGAGGAAAAAAATAAGACAACCAGCTAATCAGGCAGACCCAGCCCAATTCGGCCCAGACTAGCCCAGTAGCGCACACCCCCGCGAATCGTTTTCTTTACCCACTCTCGCACCCACCAGCTCACTGACAGAAGGGACCCACTCCCTTTTCCCTCTATCGCTGACAACCGCGGCCCACTCGAGCATCGTCGTCTCCACCCCCCCACGACCAGTTCATCCCCAAATCAGCGCGACCGTTTCCTGTTTGATTCGCGGCTTCAATTCGTATCAATGCCCGAGTAATTCTTGCTCACGACCAGGCTATTTAAACCCTCTCTGTCCCCTCTCCCTTCTCCCCCAACTCCCAAGCCAAGAGCGCCCGCAGGCTGCACGCATTGCTCTCTGCAAACCCGCCGTCTCCGACGAGCCGCAGCAGCGATTCCGGCCAACTCAGACCACCCCTCTACCTCTACTTCACGCGAGTGGACTCCGCTTGACCTCACGCATCTCCTAGCACTCCTGGTTTGCCCGCGGGTGACCCAGAACGTCGGCTACGCAAACGTCTGACCGCCACCGCCTCCAGCTTCAACTCCGGCGAGCTCCATCGGTAAGTCCAGACCGCCCCGAACCTTGTCTTTCACACACGCGTTTACTCCGTGACCTTCTGCATCTGACCACACCCCCGTTTGCCTCCTAGTGATCTACAACGTCGCCTTCGACCTCGAACGGAACCACCTATCGCCAGACTCAACTCCGACGAGGAATCATCGCCGTGTCAGCACGCCCCTTCGCAAACCGACGCTACCTTGAGCTTCAGCAGCCTCTTGCGAATCTGGTATGGCCCTTCTCCCTCTCGCGGACGACCTGGAACGCTAGCGCCGCCGTAGACCGAGCGCTCCGTCGCTCGCTGACGCCGCGCGCCGCCAGGACATGGTCGCTTGCTCGCGCGCCGTTGGATCTTGATCCAAGCGTTAGGATAGATTCAGTAATCGGCGAAGAGGTACGCGATCTGGAGCGTGCGATCTATTTAGATCCTGCGGCTGCAGAGCTCGATCCGGTGCGAACCGGTACACGCCAGTCACAACACGACGTGTGGCTAGGAACAGATCTAAAAACAGATTTTAAATCAGAATTTGATCCAAATTTCAAATGCTTATAACTTTTGATTTCCACGTTGGAATTTTGCAAACTTTGTACCGTTGGATTCAGGGAATCAAGGCCTTTCTGACAATGCAAAGTGTTTAACAAATAGTAACCATTAGAATGACTTTATTTGTAAAAACATGTTTAAGGCTATTATGAGTATAGGATTTAGTTTCGTAAAATTGTTTTAGAGATAAATAAGTTTAGTTGGCAAACTTGTGACTTGTTAAGTTTCTGTAAACATGCACATGCTTGGTAGAGTTTTCAAAATCACCACTTAGTAAATTCTTGCATGCATGCATTCATATTATTTTTGATTGTATATAATTGTGTGTAATTGTGTGCTACAAAATTTTGTGTAGATTTTGCTAGTGACTGTGATTGTGAGGAGTGCTACTCTCCACATTACCAAGGCAAGTGATATTTTCATGAATATTCCTTTCCCATATTTTGTATTAGCATTAGATATTTTGCTAAGTCTTGCATGCTACCTGTTTGTCAAAATGAAAGATTGGGAAATCCTAGTAGACTAGAATGGTAGAATTGCTAGGGAATTTTCCTAAGTTAAGTTATCATGCCATGCTTAGCCTAGCTATTTAGCAAACAAGGGTTGGTGAAAATCTATACTTACTATGGTAAAATATTTCTAAGTCATGAGACTTAAGTTTTTCCTAATAAAACCACTAAGTCAATGAATCCCCTGGGTGGAATGGAAGGATTGGTTTATGTTGAGTGGTTACACAAGGCCATGGACTTGGGTTGTGTATCTCACTTGTGGTATGCCACCCAGGCACAAAGGGATTTGGAGGCCAATTGTTGAGAAAGCTTACAGTGCAACCACTTGGCAATATGGGCTCTGCCTTGATCATATAGGTTGCTAGAACTTAGTCACTTGGACAGTTGGTGGTAGTGGGAATGATAGGTTGGAGCACGTCCATTTGACTAAGGAAAGGCTTCTGAAAGGTCCTGTCTTGGGAAACCAAGTCTGGTGGGGAAAGTGCACAACCTCTGCAGATGGAAAAACCTAAGTACTTAGCCTAGTCCAAGGCAATGGACAACTTGAGCATCAAGACATGGAAGCTACAAGAATCTCATCACTCCAACTTCTAAGTAAAAATTGGTGGGTGAACAAGGGTGAAGGACCCCAATGTCTATTGGTGGTTTCTTGGGAATGTTTTGACAAAGAAAAACTTAGTGTTTTCAACTAATAGGAAAAACCTATTTTCAAGCAAAGCAAGCCAAGCTACACTTAGCCAAAATGCATATAGTAATATAATCCACTTAAAATATACTAAGGTATCACTTGCCAATACTATTCCAAAGTATTGACCCTCTGTGGCTGTAACTTGTGATGTTGCAGGTTACTCCGATGATGAATAGGAGTCATGAGTCTACACTCAACATGCTTGCCTGTGGCACATGAAGATGAAGACTTATGTTTATTTAATTATTCCTTAAACTCTTGTATTAGGCCTATGGCCCTGAGTTGTAAAAGACTATGTTTTATCTCTGGAATGAATGTAATAAACGACCTTTGTATCTGTGTACTTCATCTTAAACTGTGGATGCTAGCATTGATCCAAGGACTAGCATTGCAATCACAGGGATCCTTTCCTTTACAAAGGAGGGGTCTAACAATACTTGACTGTTATGCCAGCAGGACTAGTCAGTCACAGACTTGGTGGTACAATCGAGAATGGCTTGTTAACGGGTCAACCATTCCATGCCCAAAATGATGTCAATATCAGTTGACTTGAGGGCGATCAAAGAGGTGGGGAAAAGTTGAAATGCAACTTCGATTAAATTCCCATGACTAACCATGGTAGAACGCCAACTGGATCCAGGATACCGAACTAGCAGAGGAACAGATAACCCCTCAAAGTTTATCCCATGCATTTGAGCAAAAGCTTGTGATAGGAATGAATGCGATGCTCCAGAATCAAATAAAATTTAGCTGGAATTTGATTGATACGAAGCGTACCCATGATGACGCTTGGATCTTCCTGAGCCTCCTCAGCGGAGATGTGATTCAGGCGTCCTTTTCCAGCACCTGGATACTTATCATTCTTCTTTGGGGGTTGTGCCTTCTCAGCAGCACTCTTTTGAGGACAGTCTCTTGCGTAGTGGCCAGGCTGGCGACAATTGAAACATATGAGGCCTGATCCAGTACCAGCAGCAGGATAATTTGATCCACAAGTATTGCTTGGAGTAGCATTCAGACGAGGTGCATATCCAGAAGTCCTTGGAGTATAAGGAGCACGTGGCACAACACTGTAAGGCACGAAGACATGACGCTTCTTATTATTAGAACCAGCCTTGTTGTACCCCTCCTAAGGACGCTTACGAGTTTCTTCATACTCCACTTTTCCACTCTCGGCCTTCATAGCCTTGTTGACGAGACCTTGGAAGTTTACAAAGTCCATGAGATGGAGATCACGACAAACCTCAGGATCCAGTCCCTTGCGGAACAGAGCTTGCTTCTTAACATCAGTGGAGACCTCTTCAGTAGCATAGCAGGCAAGACGATTAAAGTTGCGCTGGTAATCACACACGGAGCCAGTGCCCTGCTTAAGCTTGAGGAACTCCTCCCTCTTTTGATCCATCAGACCCTCCGGAATATGATAAGCTCGAAAGGCTTCAGTGAACTCTTGCCATGTAACAACATGTTGAGCTTTTTGCATAGCGAAATTTTCCCACCAAGAGTTGGCTGCTCCCTCCAGATGATATGCAGCAAAAGTCACCCAATCAGCTTGAGCAACATGACCAACCTGAAGTTTATGCTCCATGGTGCGAAGCCAGTAATCCGCATCAAGTGGCTCAGTGGAATAGCTGAAAACTGGTGGAGTGAGACGTGTGAAGTCCTTGATTCCAACTTGATTGTTCTGGCGTTGAGCGGTGTTGCCCTCAATCCTTTCAAGGAGCCATATGTTGTCAGCACAGTTGGTTTCATACATGGCCATGAGTTGAACCATGGACAGTGGTGGAGGAAGGTTGGAAGATTCACCCTCATTTGCTGCACCACGTGCATGAGCACGGGTACGGGCACGAGAGGTGTCACCCATCCTGAAAGAACAAGAGAAAGGTTAGACAAGGGATCCAAAGGAACAAGATGGAAAGAAGAACAAAGAGTACTTGATATAAAGGTATCATCTTATCAAGCATGGTAGTACCAAAGCATACTAAAGTACACACTAACCAGCTGACTTATAAACCATGACAATGGAATGCTAAGATGTTACATACCAAGCAAAACTGAGATATTTGGGAACTCTGAGAATAGCAACCAAGTGCGGAGTAATTTTAGAGAAACAACCCCAAAATCGCGATCCTAAAAGTTTTGAGGTATAAGGTAAGGAATGAAAACCTTTTCAAACCAAATAAGGTAAGAGAAACTCCAGCATCAGAAACACACCAGAAAAGGAGTAAAAAGAATCCTAGTCAGAGTTTCTGCAAATAGTTTTTCAACTTCAAATAGTTTTGTCAACTTCTAGACTCAACATCGACCAATAAAAGGGTTTCCTACAGGCAGTCCTGCTCTGATACAAAAACCTGTAGCACCCCCCGGGGTTGGGATTGAAATAACCTCAGATCATTCATCTAAGATAAGTTCAACTCCCAAGCACGGAAGATCACAGTATGATTCGGTAACATTACAGAACACATGGATTCAACAACATAAGTTTAAACTCTTAACAGAGTAAGATATTAGAGTTATTACAAACCAGAGGTCAAAGACCTAACATTACATCACACAGCGAAAGAAAATTATGTTGTTCTAAACAACAACTTAGCAAAAGGCCTAAGAGGCCATTAACAAAAGTGACGTCCATCCCATAGTCCTCAGGATGCTACCTGGGACCCCAAACTACTCGTTGATATCAACGTAGAAGCCACCTTCAGTCGCAACCAGATCCTCTATAGAAAAACAACAATGGCGCAAGGCTGAGTACGAGAATGTACTCCGCAAGACTTAGATAACCTAGTATCTATATGCTTTGGCTAGAAAGGCTTTCTCTGGATTTTCTATTGCGGAAAGCAATCTTTATTTGTAAACAAGAGAGAGAAGAGGCTCGGCTACTCAGAATCTTTTAAAAGGGATGAGATAGCGACTTCTTCATCTTGGTCATCACATCTTGGTAACCACCAGCTTCATCAGAACCTCCTATCTAGGATCACCCCCTCGTCCCGGAGGAAGCATCCTTAAGCACACGTGGATCAGCAAGTTTTATAGTGATTAATGTTATCTATGATCTTAAGTCCGGTCGCCAAGTCGTTCATAACCGTGAACACGGATTTTTGAAAAGATTTAACCCTGCAGGGGTGTACAACTTTACCCACACGCACCAACCGACTCTTAATGCCAAATTATTAGCCCTCTTCCTTGGAAGGCCGGCAGAGGGTGGTTGACCACGACCTTTACCTTGCTTTCGCCGAGACCATGAGTCACACAATAAGTATGATTCCGCCGTAACAGGTCAAATCCCGAAGCCGGTACTTAAGATGTGAGGCGGGGATGGTTTACCAGGGCCTCTATATACCCCAAGCAACCTCGGTCACGCTTACCTACCTGTTATGAATGCACCAACTTCACCCGGCAAATCTTTCAAAAGATTTTCTATGCATATGTCGAATGGAACACCCGAACTATGTGACTCATGGAATCTACTAGGCAAGTTAGTCAGTCATGAGGTTGTCCAGGCCCCGTGTGGTTGCACGCTCGTCTTGGTTCCAAAGGTAAGAACTCAGTTCCTAGTAGTGGCGAGCATGGGACTACAAAAACCACACCCAACGTGGCCTCCCATACAAGCCTTAGCATTTTTAGTTAACTCCTTCGGAAATGTCACCAACTCCTACCTTTCTAGATTCTCCGTCACCTCTGATTCATCGTTCGGATAGATCAGACGTTGATACTATGCATGGCTAAGCAGTCGATCGCAGAAGCTCTAGCAACGCTCAGATGCCAAACCTAGGTATGCTAGGAGCAGTGGATCAGGAGTATAAGGCTACAACGGGGAAACTATGCAGCAGATAGGTGACCCTAGCTACTGACAAAAGACCACATTGGAATCATGTGCATCATAGCAAGAAAGTAATATACTTTGTAAAAGTAGGTTCAGAATGAGAGGCTACGCTTCCCTTGTCCGTCAGTAGACAGGTACGGATCTTCGGTGTTGTTGGCTTCAACTTCGGGTTTGGATCCTATCGCGAAGAACCAAATACCGGAAAGGGAGAAGCAACATTCAATACATGGCATGTGCAATGCTCAATCAATATGGATGATATGACAAGTTAACTTGCATTGAAATGAAACCCTAAGGAATGATTGACAACTTGAACGGGGTTTCGAGGGTTGAAAACCCTAATTCGGGGAAAATCCGGAATCACCTGTGAGGGGTTACTATGTTCTTCTAATTAAACTTGTCATGTAAGTTGCTTAACAATGCATGATTATAGCTCTATTAGATAACTCTCATTTTTCTGAACATTTTGATATATTATTTGTATTTTTCTGATTTAAAATGAATTAGTTATGAATTTCTCAAATTTTAATTCATATTTAAATTATTTTTGGAATATTTAAATTATTTTCTAATTTAGGCCCACATGTCAGACTTTTATTAATTTCATAAATGATTTACAAAATTGTTAAAATCCTGATAGACAGGGCCCACTTGTCAGCATTTATCTATTACAGAAATGAATTACTGAAAACATTTAAATAAACAGAAAAAGATTTATTGCATCATGATGACATCATTGTGACGTCATCAATAGCTGATCCTCTCAGATTGCATCGCCGGCGACCATGTGCTGCGGCGGTTGACAGAGGCGCACGGCGAGACGACGAACCAGAGGGAGTGGGGGCAAGTGAGAAGGTCCAGAAGGACCGCTGGCTCACCACGGTCACGTCAGTGAGGTTGCTGAAGCAAGGGGAGGCCGGAGGGAGGGGAATCGATGACTTGACTGCGGCGGCCGGCGGTGAGTTCGAGCTCGATTCCAGCCAGACGGATTCCTTCTGGCATGCTTGGCTTGGCGAAGACGACGATGGCGACGCGGCGCTTCTCCCAGGCCACTCCACGGTGCATGGGGCGAACGGGGACGGCAGGACACGGCGGAGCCCGAGGCTAGGGTTTGGGTCGCAGGAGGAAGAAGAAGCGCGCGAGGGGGAAGAAGGGGTTAGGGTTCTCCACGACGGCGGGGTAGGGTTCTGGTAGGCCTCCAGGGTGGCGACGCCCATCTTGGCGCTCGCCGGCGATGGGCGAGCAGCCACCGAGTTGCTTCCGACGATCCATCGACGGAGACGACGATGAACAAGACGACGAAAGGGTATCGGGCCAGTTGGGCTGCTGCTTGGGCCAAGTGGGACGCAGGAAAGGAAGGAAGGGGAGGAGGCTTGCTGGGCTGCGGCCTGGATTGCTCTCTGGCCCTATTTTTTTAACAAAACATTTTTATTTTCCTGTTTTCTATTTCTGTTTGTATTTTGAATTCAAATACTATTTTAAACATTCCAAAAATACCAGGAGGTTTACAAAATAGATAGTAAATAATTAGGGTCCCTTTTAATCCATTTGGGATCCATATTTTTATGATACTTTTCAAATATTTCAAAACCATTTGAGTTGATTTTCAAATAAAGAGGGGAAATTTAGGGTTTTGAATGTTGTATTTATTTTAACACCTTCTCACATGCAAATGTTGTATTGATTTGAACTGATGCATGCCATGCTTAAGTACTGATTACACATTGCAAACTTGGGCTGTTACAAGTAGTAAATAATATTGTTTACTTATTCATAAACCTTAACCACACCTTATAAGGAAATAAACCCCTTCAAATATTTATAATGTAAAGAAACCATTACCAAACCAACCAAGTTAAAAACCAAGATAGATAATTCTCAAATACTACTAATTTTATTATTCCAGTAAAGGCAATTCTTTCTGACTTAAAGACTATAACTAGAAAGAACACCTCATAAGGTTAACTTAAAAGCTTAAATGCTTCTGCCTAATTGAGTAAGATTTTCTTCAAAAGTTATTCATTTTTCCACTTCAATCAACATATGAAAATTAATAGTAAACACTTTACTTTATACTTTACTTGTATAATAAGATTGTTAATACTTAAATTCTTTATAAGTGACATTACTGGTGAAGTAAAACTTGAAGATAAACAATTAAGATGTAAGCAACCTTATGTAGCATTCCATATGCGTGTATTTTTTTGTTGTATATATACATGTTGTTTTCCACACACTCACAAGCCTTAATAAGAAGCACATGTGTGAAACTTAATCCAAAAGGGAAACACATTCCAAAGAAACCATTTCCAGTATCCAAACCCTAAAACAACGTTATTCTCGGGATTCGCGTTTATCAACTTGCATTACATTACTTATGCATAATAGTATCTTGCTTCTTTAAACATTAGTCCTTACCGGACCAATGATGCTGATTTCAGATGTTGGATCTTTTATATTGTCTCGAAGACCGTGAGTGCATAATCTCGCAAACACAAAAGGCAGGTTCACACTTGCTCATGTACTTTGAATATTTTCTGTAAAGTATTTTACAAATCCAGTGTTGTCATCACCTGCATTTGAAAAAGTACAGAAAATACTATTTTCATAATAATGTGATTATAGGTTAATTACCATGAGGTAATAACCTACTATAAGAGTTCTAGTGGTAAAGGAACATATTATCTAGGACTTAACAACCAATGTCGCCAGTGATTCTTGCGTCGTATATTACGCGTTGACCATGAGATTTGGAATGGGACGAAGAAGTCAGCTGTATCTTTTCCCTCTCGCATGGAGCTGGATGTGCGGGTCGTGGATGTTATCACTCATAGCGTGCATATTATTTTATGGTAATTCGTAGAGGATATGCAGCATATGGGTGGGAGCCCTCAACGCCCCACGATAGTTCCGGCATCTGAACGGTCTGTACTGCCATTGCCGTAATTCAATAGGTGGGCTGGCGTACACCAAAGAGACATGCGGGGTCGCGGAGAAGGCAGTGATTGGCTTGGGTCTTAGTCTAGGCGTCACACCAAGGAAGTGTGAACGGGTTCGTGGCCTGGATGTGCAACAAAGCTAAGATCTCTCATGGGTAAAGTGACGCACCTCTGCAGAGTGTAAGAACTATAACTTGTTACTCCCTGTTCCGGGAAGGAGCTGCGAACGCGGCGGGAAAGGAACTCCATGAAAGTTCTGGTAAACCCGTGAAGGCTGAAGGACATAGCTTTTCAGAATAGAAGCAACCTTTGAAGAAATGTTTACGAAAACCTGCATTGCCTACGACCTACGGTCTGTGGCTGTAGCTATAGTGCATCAAACACTCCTTTTCTAGTGGACTTGCTGAGTACGCTCGTACTCAAAGTATCTTCTTAACCCTTGCTAGGTTCTGAAGCCAGTATATACGATGTCTTCATCAAGTTATGCTCTAGGAATCATCATCAAAAGCTAAAGCTCTTCAATGAAGTCAAGCAAGTCAACATATACATCAGCTCAAGTGAAGACGAAGTTGTTGATTAGATAAGAATAGAATCTCTAGCCATAGAACCTATTTCTATAGTGTATTGCAATAGCAGCAATGCCATACCATTAGTTAAGATATTAGTCTTAATAGTATTATAATTTGGAGTTGTTTATTTCTGATTCTTCTTTGTAAGAAGTTTCTTTCTCTCTCTTTAACCTAGAGTGTTCTCTGGATCTTGTGTAAAGAGTTGAGTTGTAACCTATAGTCATGTCTTGGACCTGCTATGTTTCTGTTGTACTACTCTGAGGGATGTAATACTAGTGAACGGTGTTTCATTGGTGTTATGTCAACGACTATAGTGTACTACATCATGCAGTGGTATGCTGGGTCACCGCAGTTACACAGGGCCCCATATTTATGGCCTACCCTAGTGTATCTCGCTTGTGGAAATCCACCCAGGAACAAAGATATTTGAGATGTCAAATGTTGAGAAGATTCAAGTGCAGACACTTGGCATTATGGGCTCTGCCTGGATCATATAGGTTGCAATAACTTAGCCAGATGGATAGTTGGTGGTAGGGGGTGATAGGTTTGGAGCGCGTCCATTTTGGTCTAAGGGAAGGCTTCTGAAAGATCTTGTCTCGATGCATGTCGAGTCTTGTGGGGAAAGTGCACCACCTCTCGAGAGAGTAAAATCTAAGTACTTAGCCGTGTCCCCGACAATGGACAATTTGAGCATCAAGACATGGAAGCTATCAAGGATCTTCTCATCCCACTAAGTTAAAAACTTGTGGTTGAACAAGGGTTAAAGGATCGCCAATGTCTATTGGTAGATGCCTTGGGTGATTTTGACAAACAAAAACTTAGTGTTTTCAACTTATAAGGAAAAATCTATTTGAGCAAAGCAAGCCTAAGCTCCACTTGGCCAAATGCATATAAATGATAGATACCACTATTCTACCATAGTATCACTTGCCAATACAATTCAAATGTATTGACCCTTGTGGCTGTAACTTATTATGTTGCAGGTTTGTTTGAACTTAGTGAAGTGTGTTGATTAGGATTACAAGACTACAACCAACATGATTGACTGTAGCACTTTGAACATGAAACACTCCATGCTATATAGTTATTTCTGCTGCATTGTAATGAGATAGCCAAATGAGCTATGTAAGATGTAATGAATTATTTTATTCCTGGTTATAAAGTTGTACTATGACCTTTGTTTCTTGATATTACATCTTAAACTATGGATGCTAGCTATTGATCCAGGGATTAGCATTGTAAACACAGGGATCTCTACCTTATCAGGTTGGGACCTCTACATGTTCACTGCTATTCCTTTCATCATGGGGAAGTCTTGTGATGGAAAGTTTCCTATTTTACCATCCACTACAAGAAGAGGTACAGTTCTAAACACCTCTGCTGCTCTTGATTCACCGTCTGTTATAAGTAAGATTGTTACACCACCACCACATACACATGCCACACACACCGCTACTACTGCTGAATCTAAAACTGCTTCTGATACTCACGATGTTACTTCTACTGTGCTTGATGTGAGTGGTTCATTAGGTCCTTTCCTATATGCTACTATGGCTAGTCTAGGAAACACTGAAACTCCTAGTGAAGACACTGTTACACCTATTAGCTCACCTGAGTCTAGAGAGATAGATAATATTAATGATGTTTACATTGAGTTTACTGATGAATTTATTGAAGAGTGCCGAAACACACATGGTGCCAGTGCTATTAAGAGTCTCCTTGAGAGACGTACCATTATTCCTAAACTGTCCTCTGATCCTAAGTTCGCCACCTCTCCCATAGATATTAAAGATGAAGATTATGATTTCTCTCTTGATTTATCCTATTTAGACATTGTTGAGAAAGAACCTTTTTGTGGGACTGAGAGTGAGAGTGTTGTGGCACATATGAATGAGCTTTCCACTATGAGTGCTTTATTTTCTGATGATTTTAAGATGCGCAAGTACTTTGTTACTAAGATCTTCCCTTTTTCACTAAAATAAGAAGCTAAGGCTTGGTTTAATAGATTACCTCCTGGATCTATTGATAGCCCTGATTGTTTGATTGCTTCTTTCTACCAGAAATATTTTCCTCCTAGTGATAGACATGCTGCTTTGCAGAGACTTTTTTATTTTAAACAGGGAGAAGAAGAGAAATTGCCTGAGTCATGGACAAGGTTCTGTGCCTTGATTCTTGCACATCCTGAATGTCCATTGCCTAAAAATGAGCTTCTTGATATTTATTATAATGGACTAACTGATGATTCTAGGACATACCTAGACAGTTTTGCTGATTGTGTTTTCAGGAAAAAGACTCTTACAGATGCGGAAGAACTAATGGCTAAAATAAGCAAGAATTATGATGATTGGATTTCAGCTGAGCTAAATACACCTGAGCCTATTACTCCTGAACCAGTTCCAACACCAACACCAAAGAAGAGGGGAGTTATTGCATTAAATGATGAAGTGATGAAAGAAGCTAAGAAATGTCCGAAGGAGAAAGGTATTAGAGCTGAAGATGTGAAGAATCTACCTCCTATAGAAGAATTATGTAAGCCAATTCCCCACTCATATACTATTGAGGTACACTCTCTCCACTTTAATGAAGGTGATATTCCCTATAGTAAGCCTCCTGATCAATGCTTAGATGAACTTGACACATTTATTGTTAAACAAGGTAATTTTAATAAACAAGTTCAGAATCATTTATTGGAAAACTCTAGAGATATTAATGAGTTGAAAGATATTGTGGAAAGAACTGCTAATGAAATTAAAATGCTTTGTAAACACTTTCAAATGGTTCAATCTCAAATTGATCAACTTTCTAAGGTACAAAAAGATATGCTAGTTAATGCCTCAGGAGATAAAGATGCTTATGGAATTATAACTAGGAGTGGTATAGCTACTCAAGATCCTTTATATCCTGAAGGACACCCTAAAAGAATTGAGCAGGATTCTCAACAAGGTGAAAGTAGTTGTAGTCCTCGTAAAATCAATTTTCATACCCTGGAAATTGGCCAGAAATAAAGTTTCCCGAAAAATTCCAGAAAATTCATATTAAATTTTTCCTCGAAAAAAGGCGCAGGGGGACACGTGGAGTGGCCCAGGGGGACCCCCAGGCCAGCACACCGCCTGGTGGCGCGGCTAGCCCCAGGGGCGCGCCTGGCATGGGTTGGACCCACCTAAGCCCCTCCAAGTTGTCTCCTCCCAGCCACTTCTTTCTCTCTCTCAAAAAACACCGGAAAAATTTCTCAAGCTTGAGTTCCTGCTGTTCTTGCTCCCGATTTTCGATCTCCTTGCTCAGCCCATCTTTGCTACTGATTTTTGGAGGGATTGCTCCTTGGTATATGCCTCCTACGCTTGTCTAATTAGATTTATGATTGGTAGATTGTATCTTGAGTATTTTGCTACTATAGGTGTTAGGTTGTGTGATCTTGCATGCTTGTTCTATGCTTAGAGATTTCATTTTGATGCATGTGTAGCCCTCTAGCAAGTTCATATAGTAGTTTCTCATCATTTATCAACTTGGAAATCACTTGGTTTGATGCTTGTCTAAAAATTTCAGAAAATAAGATGAGTGCGTACCCATTGAATCAATATGATTTTATGGTACCTGAGCCAATGAAAGTCCATCATGAGGAAGGAGTATTCCCTTCGATATATCCATGCCCTGAATTTATGAGAGCCACGGGAATCTTCCAGGATTTCCACACTATGATTACTAATGCAGGGTTGGAACACTTTGTTGAAGAAGAACCATCTTTGTATGTTAAGCTAACCATGGCTATGGTGCAAGACTTCTGGTTTACTTGTTCCTCATCTAATCCCATGGTCTGATGAGGTTTATTCTCGTCAATGCCCATTGTTATGAGCTTGGGTTTTGGAGAAGATGGGGGTGCTGGAGATCGCGGAACGGATAACAGACAAGCAACCAGGGGACACGAGATTTACCCAGGTTTAGGCCCCCGGAGGGAAAACCCTACTCCTGCTTGTCTGCTCTTGATTACGGCGGAGCCGAAAGTTACAGGGTGCGCAGATGTAATCTGGTGTGGAGGTGTGTATGCGGTGGTATGAGAGGTGCCCTCCTCATCGTGCCCTCCTAGCCTTTATATAGAGGTAGGCAGGTCCCAGGCACAGATCGAGTCGGTTACAGGTTTTAGGGTTTGCCCCTTTGAATATTCTATCTAATCTAGTCTTGGTCTCCAAGGATCCGAAGATGTCATGGGCGTGGGCCACCCGAAAATCTTCATGGGCCACGTGTATTCTTGTGGGCCTTCCTTGGGCTGGACCAGGTATGCTGATGTCGTGTACCCATAGGGTATAACCATGTCAGTAGACCCCGAGTGTTCAGTCGAATCGTAGATTTGGCTGAGGACTCTTCAATCTTTCGGGTGCAGCTGTTTCTGTTCATAAGAGAATGATTTTAGTATGTAGGGATTTTTGATGCGTGTGCCTGACTCTCCTGACGGATCAGGGCCAGTTAACTGTCTTAGGACAAAACAACACGATCTTCTTCAGATTCGAGTCCCTCGACTCGAACCAGGAACAGATGCTGGCGTAATTCGGCCCAGGCCGTTGAGGTCTTACAGGAGTCGAATCCCAATAGTTTTCGAATGATATACCCAACGTGTCCGTCGGGATTTTCATCGCTCCTGTTAGCACGGATTTTCACTAGCAGAGCGTAGTCGTGTGCGTTGCCAGGCCATCAGATGATATCTGTAGGTCTTATCTTTGCGTCGCAGACATAGCATCCGAAATTTTATCACCGCGGAGGTGTTTCGGGTGGCCAAGGAGGATGCTACTCACTTAAAATTGATTGGGTCAAAGTTGTGTCAACACCCGGATTTTTAATCCCATATGCATGTTATGCCATACATCGCAATCCCAGGATTACCTTTTTTGCGAGACATAACAAATTTGGATATCATAGTACATCATCCATTACAAACCATACATAAGTTCTTACACAAATAAGAATCTCATGATCCAGTTCTAAATACAACTCAAGCAGCTGAATAACGTAAAGATAATGATAGCGTAGACGAAGCTCCATCTTCGGGGTCACAGGCAATGCTGACGATGGGAGATGATCTTAGTTGTCGTAACCTTCCTATGGTCCGTCATCCTGGTACTCCTCTTCATAGTCTGGCCATGGGAATAGCTAGGGACAAAGCCATGAGTACTCTTTAAGTACTCGCAAACTAATACTAATAGGTTAAGGGGGTTTTTGTAGTAGGATACTAAGCTCTAGGGTTGTTTTGCAAAAAGCCAGATTTACCTCTACTAAGTTTAGAAGCAAAGAAAACTAGTTGAAAGTTTTATAACACCTAAGTGGGAATTTGAATTTCATATCACAACTCTGTTGTGGTCAAGTCAAAGTCACAATTCATTTCACGAGTCATTTTGAAAACATCTGACGGGGGAACAGTATGGCCACTCCAACTGTCCATAACCGCGAACGCGGCTATTCGAATAGTTTGACACTCTGCAGAGATTGTACACTTTCACCACAACATTCGATACACCCCTCAGGAACAATCCTGAATTCACCATACTCAGTATGCGGATAATCAATCCTAACCTTTCAATTACACGCCCTAGTATAGGCACCTCTCCTGTGAGTTTGGCCTCCCAACCATGACCAACTGTCATCTTGGGTACTGCACAGGTGGAAAATCTTCACAAGGTAGCCTCAACTCAGACCTTGGACGCGAGGGAACCCATACTAAGGTATATAAATTTCCAGTCATGACCTACCCAAATTTCGGGTATTGTGGTTGTACGGTAAAATTGGAATTGTATCGCATCCAGACAACCATCAGTTTTATAAAGGGCTAAGGCTCATGCCTCAACATTTTCATCATCAAATCATCTGGTGTTCGGAAACACATGTCAAAATATTTCAGTAGAATGACTCATCATTCTAAGGTTTTCATAACCATTTTCACCAAGTATTCCCATCTAAAGTTGATCAAGTTTTATGCTTAGCACTAGCATCTACACGTGGTGGTAAATACTAATGAGGGGTGGTAAACAAGTGGGGATTTGCTAAGTTCAATCTCATTCCTTAGGATGACATCAAGATTATCTAACTTAGGCCAAATTTTATGCTCTTTATGCTACCTTTAGTTATCTTTCTAGAATCTACAAGTCACCATGTAAACTCTAAGAGAAAGCTTTGATAAAGAAACTAAAGTACTTAAGCTTGCAAGTAAAACTAGGATTGGGCATCATCAAATGTATCTAACCAAGCATGCTTAATACAATGCATAGGTTCTCCAACTTTCATAGTTGCAAGGGTTAGCTTGCAAGGTTTCAAGTATTGGCTTGCCTTGAGCAGAGTAGTGGTTGAAGTTCTCCTCGACTTCTTCCTCGTAGTATCCTCCTTCCTCCTCGTGTCCTTGGTCGGTACTAGCGTCTATAAATAAATACGAGGTACACAATCACCAAACAATACTTAACTATTTTTAATAATCACACAAAAAGTCACACTAGATGATCTAACATCATCACTATTATCACAAGGATTAAAGCACTTGTCTTATTTCTATTATTTGAGAAAAGTAATTTCTACTCATTGAAAAACTACTTAAGATTTAATATTCTCCAACTCAAACAAGGGATCATGTTGACACATGTCATCACCACATATTTAAGTACATGAGAATGTGATTTAAAGTGGTGTCACAATTTAATAAGGTTTAACCTTTTTATTTTAATTAAATAAAGTGACTAGAAATGCCTATGTGGCATTCTTTTATTACTTGAACATTATTTATGCAAGTAAACCCATATGTTTTTGTATGTTCTGAAAGTATGATCAAATGTGATTTTTGAGAGTTGGAATCAACTCAAAAGCTCTTATGGTTGAATTTTGAAAAATGTTTGAATGCAGAAAAGCTTCTGCCTTGTTATTTTTACCATGGTTGATCTACAAATCCAAATGGTTTGAATCTAATGGGCTTGGATTAAGCATTTCAGTACCTTTATAACAAAATTGGTTTCATGCATTTTGGTTCAGTGAATCGAGATGGGTTGATTTTTTAATCTAGGTATAAAACTATGTTTGAAATTAAATGAATAAAGCTTAATTTAAGTGGTTGTCCCCACGCGTCAGTGAGACGGGGAGGGGCGAAGCGATACGGGGCAGCGTGGACCGCGGGATCTGGTTCTAATCGGACGGCTCTGGTTCATCGTCCACGTCGGGCAGCGTCGGCGAGACAGAACCCTAGCGCGGCAGGTGGGGGTCGTGGGAGGCTCACCGGGGCTCAGGCGAGGGTCGGTGTTGGGGGCGAACGACGAAGTCGACGACGACGGTTCTCCTGGTACTGGCAGCTTCTCCTGGGGCGGCTCCAATCGATGGCTCCCTTCTTCTCCAGCAGCGGCGAGCTCCGGCCAAATTCTGGCGATGCGCTGCTCGCCTTGCTCTGGGAATGAGGTGGGGTGGTTCTGAGGTGGAGGGGTGTGAACTGGTGTGAAGAAAACGAGCGGTGGAGGCTTCTATTTATAGTGGCTGAAGGGGACCGACGGGCGCGGGCTGAGCTCGTCGTGGTCGATGATACAAAGGGCTACTAGCATGGGCGACGGTAGGGGCGGTGCGGTGCTCCCTGACGAAGCTCAATGACGTGGTGGCGAGGAGTGGGGCGGTGTTGATCGGTCGGAACGTCGCGGTTCTCTGAGCGGGTCCGACGGTGATTTTAATGTCGCACAATGCGCGTGGTCCGTGCGACGGCGAACGGGATTGTCTGCGGTGTTGCTGGGACGGTGGTGATCACGCACGCATGCGGCAAGGGCGGCGCGCGGTCTATGGGTGCTAGTCAAGGGTGGCGCACTGGCGCGCTCTCGTCTCGCGCGCAGAGAGTTTTGGCATGGGAGTGTCGTGTGGTCCAGGGGCTGGCATTGCTCGGGGCTAGGACAAAGAGTGGCGGTGGACGGTGGGGTGCCTGCTAGACATGCTCGTTAGGCTTAGTGTCGACAATGGGGTGGCAAGGTGAGGCTCGGCCTGCTTGCCATTAATGGCATGGTCTTGCTTACAATGAGCTAGAGGGGTTAAACGAGTTAGATGATCTACTGAGGGTGTAGTGTTAGATAGATAGGGAACAAGTTATGCCAAATTTACTGCACACTATAGTGTTTGAGGTTTGTTTGATTTGTATCTGCAAGGTGTTTAATGAAATGGCCGCAAGAACTTTAAATTTGAATTTTGGATTCAAACTTGGGGGGTGTTCTAGGCACATACTAGGGAGTGTCTAGTTAGTTGGATTAGTCAAAGGGCACTGGTTTGTTTGGATTTTGAAAATGGGTGATCTTCACATATGATAAAGATTCAATTTTGAATTGTGATTTGAATGAGGTTGCCAAATATTTCTGCAAGTTTGAAAGGTGGGATTTGATTCACTTTTACTTGTTCTATCAAGGGGTGAAAAGAGTTGGAAAAGTTTCTGTTTGAAATCTTGAACTAGAAAGACTCAAAGTGACCTAGTGAGCAGGATTGGCAAAAATGACCATTTGCTTTATTTTATTTGTTTTTTATTTTCTTTTGTTTTCTTTCTGCATGGAAATGTTTTATATGATGTTATTTTCATCTTTAAACCATTTCTTGCTATTTAGGTTAATCACACAAGTTCATTCATGCATTTATCAAATCATGTCATTCACACATGCATTCATATTATTTTAAATTAATCAAAGTTTTTTGTTAACCCTGATTTTAGTGATTAGAGTTCGATGATCCTTGTGTTATATTTTTGGGATGTTACAAACCTTCCCCCCTTAAACAAAATCTCGTCCCGAGATTTGAAAAAGGAAGAAAAAAGATTACCTAGGATTTAAAGAGATCGGGAAACTCTGTCCTGATGTGATCTTCGCACTCCCGCTTCTTTTTCAGTGTGGTTGCTCCACTGAATCTTGAGAAACTTGATGCTTTGGGTCTTGGTGGTTCTGAAAACTTCTTCCAAAATACGGATGGGTACTTCGGGATAGGTCAGGTCATCTTTGATCTCTATGGTCCGGTGATCAATGTTCTTGAAAACTTCAGTCTTCTCCGAAACTTCAAGGCATTTGCGAAGTAACGATATATGGAACACATTGTGCACTGCTGACATTTCTTCTGGCAGTTCCAATTGATATGATACTTCTCCTCGACGATTCAGAATTTTGAAGGGTCCGATATATCTGGGGGCTAAGTTTCCTTTCAGCTGGAAACGCTGCATTCCCTTCAACGGCGACACTTTAAGGTACACAAAATCTCCGATATTGAAAGCGAGGTATCGACGTCTTTTGTCGGCGTAACTCTTCTGTCTTGACTAGGTGGTATTGAGGTGCTCACGAATCTAGTGAACTTTATCTTCTTCTTATCGTATTATGTCAGGTCCGAAAATCCGACTCTCTCCTACTTCCGACCAATTCAAAGGGGTGCGACACTTCCTTCCATACATAAACTCAAATGGGGCCATTTACAGACTAGCTTGATAACTGTTGTTGTAAGAAAATTCTGCGAAAGGCAGACAGTCTTCCCATTTAGATCCATACTCTAGCACACATGCTCTCAACATATCTTTGAGTATTTGATTTACTCGTTCCGTTTGTCCATCGGTCTGAGGGTGATACGCTGTGCTGAAATCTAGTCGGGTTCCTAAACCTTCTTGTACTTTCTTCTAGAATCTCGAGGTAAACTGAGTTCCTCGATCCAATACGATGTTCCTGGGGACTCCGTGCAAACTAACGATTCTAGCGATGTATAAATCTGCTAGCTTCGAACTCTGATATGTGGTCTTGACTGGTAAGAAATGGGCTACTTTGGACAGTCTGTCAACTATGACCCAGATAGAGTCATTTCCCCTATTGGAAGTAGGCAATCCGGTGATAAAGTCCATTCCAACGGAATCCCATTTCCATTCCGGAATCTGTAGCGGTTGCAACAGTCTTGCGGGTCTTTGATGTCCCGCCTTGACTCTCTGACATATATCACACTTGGCGATATAGCTTCCGATTTCTCTCTTCATCTTATGCCACCAAAATTGTTCCTTCAAATCCTGATACATCTTTGTTCCTCCGGGGTGGATAGAATAAAGAGTATCATGGGCCTCTTTCAAAATCACTTCTTTCAATTCCGAATCTCCTGGTACACAAAGGCGTCCTTTGTACCACAGAACTCCTTCTTCGTCTTCTATGAATCCGGGTACTTTGCTTGTACCGATACGACGCTTGATTCCGTCGATACTAGCATTTCCTTTCTGCGCCTCTTTGATCTGACTGATCAGAATGGGTTGAAGTTCTATGCTAGCCAAAAATCCTTCACTTACCAATTCCATTCTGAAATCTTCCATCTCTTTGTGCAAAATTGGTTGCTCCTTTAGAATCAGGGAGTTCAAGCGGCACGACAATCTGCTAAGGGCATCTGCTACCACATTGGCTTTACTGGGGTGATAGTGAATGTCTAGATCATAGTCCTTTATTAGCTCAATCCATCTTCTCTGCCTCATATTCAGCTCCTTCTAAGTGAATATATACTTCAGGCTCTTGTGATCCGAATAAATCTCACAATGGTTTCCCACGAGATAATGCCTCCATGTCTGTAGGGCTAGAACTACAGCTGCAAGTTCAAGGTCATGGGTTGGGTAGTTCTATTCATGCTATTTCAATTGTCGGGATAGATAAGATATAACTTTTCCTTCTTGCATTAGCACACATCCGAGACCGATCTTGGATGCGTCACAATATACATCAAAGGGCTTGGTGATATCCGGCATGATCAAGATTGGGGCTGAAATCAATCTTCGCTTGAGTTCTTGAAAACTCGCTTCACATTTGTCCGTCCATTCAAACTTCTTGTCCTTCTTCAGCAATTGGGTCATGGGTCTGGCAATACTCGAGAATCCTTCTACGAACTTGCGGTAGTATCCCGCTAATCCGAGAAATGCACGAACTTGGGTTTGACTGGTTGGGGCTTGCCAATCTTTGACATCTTTCACCTTCGCAGGGTCAACGACAATTCCTCCGGCTGATATAATGTGGCCGAGGAATCCTACGTCATGTAACCAGAATTCACATTTTCTAAACTTGGCATACAACTGATGCTCTCTAAGGGTTCCAAGAATGGTCCTTAGGTGTAGCTCATGTTCTTATTATGATTTGGAATAAATCAGAATGTCATCGATGAAAACAACAACAAAATTATCTAGGAAGTCCATAAAAATCTTATTCATGAGGTTCATGAAATAAGCGGGGGCATTGTTTAACCCAAAAGAAATGACGGTATACTCGTATAATCCATATCTGGTGGTAAAAGACAGTCTTTGGAATATCCTCTGCGCGAATCTTGAGTTGATGATAGCCAGTTCTAAGATCAATCTTAGAAAACACTTGGCACCAGTCAACTGGTCAAACAAATCTTCTATCTTTTGCAATGGGTACTTGTTCTTGATAGTAACATCATTCAACTTCCGATAATCCGTACACAAACGGTTACCTCCATCTTTCTTATCCACAAACAAGACAGGTGATCTCCATGGTGACGCACTTGGTTGAATCAGTCCAATTTCCAGCATGGCATCCAGTTGCTTCTTCAGTTATGCTAGTTCTGACGGGTTCATACTATATGGTCTCTGGGCGATGGGTCCGGTTCCAGGGATTAGTTTAATGATAAACTCGATATCCTGATCTGGGGGCATACCGGGCAAAACATCTGGAAATACATCGGGGTATTCACAGACTATCCGGACTTGGTCAATGGTTGGCTGGGCTATACTCTTGTTGCACTTGAACTGACGAGGCAAGGTTTCAGATATATGCTCGACTAATACTCCGGCCGTACTGGTCATGGTTATGGCTTTCTTGGCACAGTCAATTAATCCTTTGTGTTTGGACATCAAATCCATTCCTAGTACTACTTCCAAACCTTTAGTTCCGAGTACTATTAGATTAGCATAAAAATCTATGCCATGGATTCGGATAGGGACGACTTTGCAAATTTTCCTAGCTTTGGTGGTTGAACCAGGTATTTGAACAATCATAACATCCTTCAATTTGGTTGGTTGAATCTTAATAGTGCATGCAAATACTTCTGTGATAAATGAGTGCAATGCTCCAGAATCAAACAACACTCTTGAAAGTACTGAGTTAACAGAAAACATACCCAGCACGACATCTGGCGCTTCCTGGGCTTCTTCAGCATGCATGAGAAAAAGACGGCCGTTGTGGTTGAGCGAATTCCCTGGGGCAAACCTTCTTCCGGGCTGAACACGACGCTGCTGCTGAGCTGGGACATTTGCATTGGGGGCTGCGGCAATCTTCTTGGGGCACTCATTGGAATAATGACCCTTGGTTCCACATTCATAACAAATCACTTGCGATTTGTCCTTTGCTGCAACAGGCACAACATTGCTTCCAGTCCTTGGGGTAGTGTTGGTGTTGGTGGCGGCATTGTTGTTGTTGAACTTGGGTGGTGCACGATTGAAATTTCTAGAGTTGCCGGGGTTGTTGTGGTTTCCTACGGGCCTTGGCTTTCCATGGTTGGGATAGGTCGGACGGTTCATCAGGGGTCTGTTGTTTCTTGGGGCAAATCCTGGAGATGGGTTGGGGTGATACTTTGGTGTCTGGTGGGTTCCTGGTTGATGCATCATGCAGCGCTTGCGGTTCTCATTGGCTTGGTTGATCTTTCCTTCCATCTGAATGGCAGAGTCGACTAGGGCTTCAATATCAGCAAAGGGGATATTGACTAACACCGTCTGCATCTCATCGTGCAGACCATTCAGGAATCTCTCTTTCTTCTTGGCTTCAGTGTCGATCTCATCCGGGGCATACCTAGCTAATGACAAAAAAAATTCACGGTATTCCACTATGGTCATCCTTCCTTGCTCCAGTTCTCTGATTTCATCTCTCATCCTCTTGATCAAACCAGGTGGCACATGGATTCTGCTGAACTTGACCTTGAATTCCTCCCAAGTCATCGTCTGACCTGCGGTCATTGCACGAACGTTGTTCCACCATGCTCTTGCGTCTCTGGCTAGATAGTGGGTGGCGAACAGAACTTTCTCGTTAGCTTCCACTCCTGCGACTTCCAGATTGTTCTCCACTGTTTGCAGCCAATCATCTGAATCTAGGGGTTCTTCTGACTTAGTGAAAACAGGTGGATTGGTGTTCTGGAAATTCTTGAGCTTAGATCCATGGTTGTCCTGATTTCCATGGCCTTGATTGTTGTTGGCCATCTGAGCTATCTGTTGAAGGGTGGCTAGGTTGGCTTGACGTTTGACTCTTTCGGCTTCGTAGTCCGAAACCAACATTTGCAAGATTTGCAACATCGGGTCCGGGGCTGAGCCACTTCCTCCGCGAGGCATCTGAAGATTGAGATAGATCATGAGAAAAGAGGGAAATTTCTAAGGTTCAGGGTTGTTTTGTAAAGTGTTTAAAGTGTGACTCAGATTTTTCTAGCAACTTGCTTTTCATTCATTCATAGCACACGATACAAACACACACCACAACAAAGGGAAACATATGGTTTTAAGAACCATTCTGTGAAGCTACGATACAGTGGGACCGAATACAACTCACTAATGCTAGTGCTCAAGTGCTACTACTCCTTGGAGTCAGTGTACTCATCATCCTCCTCATCATCATCATCATCGATGAAGGCGAAATCATCCTCATCGTTGAAGAAGTCCATGGCCTGATCCTCCAGAAAGTCATCATCATCATCGCTGAGATAGGAGTAGGGGTCTCCACGAAGGTCTTCTCCGGCATTCTCCCTCTCCTCCAACGGCATGTCTCTCTCGTGGATGGTCTCCAAATCCGTGATCCGGTGGCTAAGACGGGAAATGATGCTCTCCTTCTTGTCGAACTGACGGTGACGAGACTTGCGATCCTTCACTAGCATGGCGATGGCGTACTTGTGGTTGGCGTAGGCACGGGCATTGTCCAACTCATTCTGACGGCCGTACATCATGAAGCTGAGGTGGTCCAATTGACTCTTCAGCTCGTGGTGGTATGGGGCCTCCAGTGGCTGTCCCATAACATGACGCCTTGGGTAGAACTAAAAACGGGTACCCTTGATCTCATTGATGCTCTGCCCACAAAGATGGGAAAGAGCTTCCTGCATGGCCCTGGCAAGTCCATCGAGCCAGTTGTTCTCTCTTAAGGTGAACTGAATTCCTTCTGCAGTGGGAGGTTCAATCTTTCCTTCGAGACTTGCAACAACTAACCACTGCAGATCTTCTCCTTCCTGGTCATTGAGCTGAGCCCCAAAGAACTCGGGGTGCGGATGCTCCAGAAGTTCCGAAAGCTGGTCCAAGTCACACTCAAATATGAGGTCTCCTCCATTCCCCAACTGATAAAACTTGTTGTACTTCACGTCCATCTATAAGAATATAGGACGAGTAGGTTAGTAGAGTGATCAAGTGTGTCAAATTTTATGTAAGTTTGCAAGAATTTTTGAGGAACATGAATTTTTATGAAAGAATCCAAGTGATAAGAATGAGAATAAGTTTTTGTAAATACTCATTTCCTTTGGTTTTGAAACTAAGTTTTTGATTCAAACGTCCATTCTAACTAGGGTCTCCTATGGTCAGGATGGCTCTGATACCAACTTGTCAACACCCGGATTTTTAATCTAAGATGCCTGTTATGCCATACATCGCAATCCCAGGATTACCATTTTTGCGAGGCATAACAGATTTGGATATCACAGTACATCATCCATTACAAACCATACATAAGTTCTTACACAAATAAGAATCTCATGATCCAGTTCTTAATACAACTCAAGCAGCGGAAAAACATAAAGATAACGATAGCGTAGAAGAAGCTCCATCTTCGGGGTCATAGGCAATGCTGACAATGGGAGATGATCCTAGTTGTCGTAACCTTCATGTGGTATGTCATCCTGGTACTCCTCTTCATAGTATAGCCACGGTAATAACCAGGGACAAATCCATGAGTACTCTTTAAGTACTCGCAAACTAATACTAACAGGTTAAGGGGTTTTTTTAGTAGGATACTAAGCTCTAGGGTTGTTTTGCAAAAAGCCAGATTTACCTCTACTAAGTTCAGAAGCAAAGAAAACTAGTTGAAAGTTTTATAACACCTAAGTGGGAATTTGAATTTCATATCACAACTCTGTTGTGGTCAAGTCAAAGTCACAATTCATTTCACGAGTCATTTTGAAAACATCTGACGGGGGAATAGTATGGCCACTCCAACTGTCCATAACCGCGAACGTGGCTATTCTAATAGTTTGACACTCTTCAGAGATTGTACACTTTCACCACAACATTTGATACACCCCTCAGGAACAATCCTGAATTCACCATACTTAGTATGCGGATAATCAATCCTAACCTTTCAATTACACGCCCTAGTATAGGCACCTCTCCTGTGACTTTGGCCTCCCAACCATGACCAACTGTCATCTTGGGTACTGCACAGGTGGACAATCTTCACAAGGTAGGCTCAGCTCAGACCTTGGCCGCGAGGGAACCCATACTAAGGTATATAAATTTCCAGTCATGCCCTACCCAAATTTCGGGTATTGTGGTTGTACGGTAAAATTGGAATGGTATTGCATCCAGACAACCATCAGTTTTATAAAGGGCTAAGGCTCATGCCTCAACATTTTCATCATCAAATCTTCTGGTGTTCGGAAACACATGTCAAAACATTTCAGTAGAATGACTCATCATTCTAAGGTTTTCATAACCATTTTCACCAAGTATTCCCATCTAAAGTTGATCAAGTTTTATGCTTAGCACTAGCATCTACACGTGGTGGTAAATACTAATGAGGGGTGGTAAACAAGTGGGGATTTGCTAAGTTCAATCTCATGCATTAGGATGACATCAATATTATCTAACTTAGGCCAAATTTTATGCTCTTTATGCTACCTTTAGTTATCTTTCTAGAATCTACAAGTCACCATGTAAACTCTAAGAGAAAGCTTTGATAAAGAAACTAAAGTACTTAAGCTTGCAAGTAAAACTAGGATTGGGCATCATCAAATGTATCTAACCAAGCATGCTTAATACAGTGCATAGGTTCTCCAACTTTCATAGTTGCAAGGGTTAGCTTGCAAGGTTTCAAGTATTGGCTTGCCTTGAGCAGAGTAGTGGTTGAAGTTCTCCTCGACTTCTTCCTCGTAGTATCCTCCTTCCTCCTCGTGTCCTTGGTCGGTACTAGCGTCTATAAATAAATACGAGGTACACAATCACCAAACAATACTTAACTATTTTTAATAATCACACAAAAAGTCACACTAGATGATCTAACATCATCACTATTATCACAAGGATTAAAGCACTTGTCTTATTTCTATTATTTGAGAAAAGTAATTTCTACTCATTGAAAAACTACTTAAGATTTAATATTCTCCAACTCAAACAAGGGATCATGTTGACACATGTCATCACCACATATTTAAGTACATGAGAATGTGATTTAAAGTGCTGTCACAATTTAATAAGGTTTAACCTTTTTATTTTAATTAAATAAAGTGACTAGAAATGCCTATGTGGCATTCTTTTATTACTTGAACATTATTTCTGCAAGTAAACCGATATGTTTTTGTATATTCTGAAAGGTATGATCAAATGTGATTTTTGAGAGTTGGAATCAACTCAAAAGCTCTTATAGCTGAATTTTGAAAAATGTTTGAATGCAGAAAAGCTTCTGCCTTGTTATTTTTACCATGGTTGATCTACAAATGCAAATGGTTTGAATCCAACGGGCTTGGATTAAGCATTTCAGTACCTTTCTAAAAAATTGGTTTCATGCATTTTGGTTTAGTGAATCGAGCTGGGTTGATTTTTGAATCTAGGTACGGAACTATGTTTGAAATTAAATGAATAAAGCTTAATTTGAATTGTTGGGTCATGCGGGATGTTTTACTGGGCCGGCCCACTACACACAGCGTGTACGCGGGCTAGTTAAGTGGTTGTCCCCACGCGTTAGTGAGACGGGGAGGGGCGAAGCGGTACGGGGCAGCGTGGACCGTGGGATCTGGTTCTAATCGGACGACTCTGGTTCATCTTCCACGTTGGGCAGCGCCGGCGAGAAAGAACCCTAGCGCGACAGGTGGGGGTCGTGGGAGGCCTACCGGGGCTCAGGCGAGGGTCGGCGACGGGGGTGAACGACGAAGTCGACGACGGTGGTTCTCCTGGTACCGGCAGCTTCTCCTGGGGCAGCTCCAATCGACGGCTCCCTTCTTCTCCAGCAGCGGTGGGCTCCGGCCAAATTCTGGCGATGCTTTGCTCGCCTTGCTCCGGGAGTGAGGCGGGGTGGTTCTGAGGTGGAGGGGAGTGAACTGGTGTGAAGAAAACGAGCGGTGGAGGCTTCTATTTATAGTGGCTGCAGGGGACCGACGGGCGCGGGCTGAGCTCGTCGTGGTCGACGGCACAGAGGGCTACTGGCATGGGCGAGGTGGTAGGGGGCGGCTTGGTGCTCCCTGGCGAAAATCAACGATGCGGGGGCGAGGCGTGGGGCGGTGCTGATCGGTCGGAACATCGCGGTGCTCTAAGCAGGTCTGACAGCGATTTTAATGTCGCACAGCGCACGTGGTCCGCGCGGCGGCCAACGGGCTTCACTGCAGGGTTCCTGGGACGGTGGTGATCACGCACGCATGCGGTCTATGGGTGCTGGTCAAGGGTGGCGCACTGGCGCGCTCTCAGCTCGCGCAGAGAGGTTTGGCATGGGTGTGTCGTGTGGTCCAGGGGCTGGCATTTCTCGGGGCTGGGACGGAGAGTGGCGATGGACGGTGGGGTGCCTTCTAGACATGCTCGTTAGGTTTATTGTTGCTCCTAGCTTGTTGCCGACAATGGGGTGGCAAGGTGAGGCTCGGCCTGCTTGCCATTAATGGCATGGTCTTGCTTATAGTGAGCTAGAGGGGTTAAACTAGTTAGATGATCTACTGAGGGTGTAGTGTGAGTTAGATAGGGAACAAGTTAGGCCAAATTTACTGCACACTATAGTGTTTGAGGTTTGTTTGATTTGTATCTGCAAGGTGTTTGATGAAATGGCCGCAAGAACTTTAAATTGGGGGGTTTTCTATGCACATACTAGGGAGTGTTTGGTTAGTTGGATTAGTCAAGGAGCACTGGTTTGGTTGGATTTTGAAAATGGGTGATCTTCACATATGATAAAGATTCAATTTTGAATTGTGATTTGAATGAGTTTGCCAAATGTTTCTGCAAGTTTTAAAGGTGGGATTTGATTCACTTTTACTTGTTATAGCAAGGGGTGAAAAGAGTTGGAAAAGTTTCTGTTTGAAATCTTGAACTAGAAACACTCAAAGTGACCTAGTGAGCAAGATTGGCAAAAATGACCATTTGCTTTATTTTATTTGTTTTTTTATTTTATTTTGTTTTGTTTCTGTATGGAAATGTTTTATATGATGTTATTTTCATCTTTAAACCATTTCTTGCTATTTAGGTTAATCACATAAGTTCATGCATGCATTTATCAAATCATCTCATTCACACATGCATTCATATTATTTTAAATTAATGAAAGTTTTTTGTTAACCCTGATTTTAGTGATTAGAGTTTGATGATCCTTGTGTTATATTTTTGGGAACTTACAAGTTGCCAACAAATTTTTGCATTCTGATCCGAAGGATCGCATTCGAAGAATTCATAGGGTGCGCGACCAGCGCTCCCTATGGGAGTAGCCCTCGAGTGTCTGTTTGAGTCGTAGACTCGAGCAGAGACTTTAATCCAGCCGTTGTTTGTTTCAGATCCGTAGGACACAATTTTTTCGGATGCTTGAATCAATCCTCTCTATGGGAGGAGCCCCCGAGTCCGTAGTGGAGTCGTAGACTCGACGTAGGACTCAAAGAAATAGATCATTGGCGTAGTATGCTATTCATGCTTCAGGTGTGTGGCCAGCGCTCCTGATAGGAGTAGCCCCCGAGTAGTTGCTCGAATCGTAGATTCGAGTGAGTACTTTAGCTATTTAGCCGAAAATTTGTAACCATTGATAGTATAGCTTTGATGACATCAGTGCTGACGATCGGTGACCTCAAGCGTCTGCAGCGCCAAAGGTGACATGACTGGACGAACGTGGGTCCCACTTTCTGACTTGGAGTTAAATGGTCACGCGCGACGTGACGATAATTATGGTGTCTCCTTGGTTTCCGTGCATAGTGGACAGCGTGCAAGCGACGGTTCGTTTCTGTGCTGACATGTGGACGGTTGGATTTGATGCTGGCGCTAGGGATTCCCGATGAACGGTCCCTGTTCATCGTCTTCGTCCTTATAAATGTGGGGAATTTTTTTGTTTGTTTTCACTGCAGCCACTTGCTTTCTATTGCGTCCATTTTCTTGAGCTTTTCTTGCCGCGCGCTGGAAGTTCTCCGATCATTCCCCTCATCCTTCATGTGCTCGCACCGCCACCGTCATCGCGCTGCCATGATGAAATCGAAGAAGACCTCCACTAGTGCCGCCGCTGGCGGCAAGAAGGGCACCGCCGCCACTCGAGTCACCGATGGTGGGTGGCGGCGCACGAAGACGCGTGAGGGCGACCTGCGCAAGCTTCATGAGCGGGGTTTAATCTCGCAGGACAAGGAGGTTGTCAAGGTCCCCAGCGATGAGGTATTTCCCCGTCCTCCTGCAGGGTTTCGGGTGATGTTCATCGCCTTCATTATCTGCGGCCTTTCTTTCCCAGTCCATGACTTCCTTCATGGACTGTCGTTCTTCTATGGCATTCAACTCCACCATCATTCCTCCAATTCTCTTCTTCACATCGCTTGTTTCGTTGCGTTTTGCGAATGCTGGCTCGGCATTGAGCCGCACTTTGGCCTCTTCCGGAAGCTCTATTCCATGAAGAGGCAATCCGGCTCCGATGGAGTTTATCCGATTGGCGGCTGCGTCATTTCTCTTTGATCCACTACTCTTTTCTTCTCTTTTTCTATGTTCGAGTCCATCCAGAACTGGCGGAGGAAGTGGTTTTATATCCGCGACTCCACAGTGGACGGGCAAAACTTTGGCCTTGCCCCTTTCGACGCCACCTAGAAAATCCAACCGAAGAGATCCTAGAAGAACCATATCCTGGAGGGTGAGGTGGAGGAGATAGAGGAGCTCTATCGTCGGGTGGAGGACCTCCAGGTGATTCCGGAGAAGGAGGTGAACGGTGTGGATATCATCCGTACCTTCCTCAAACGTCGGGTGCAACCGCTCTAGGCTAAGGTGCACCCGATGTTCCTTTATTTTGGCCGCCCCGACCCGACGAGAGTTGCGGCTGAGGAGCTCTCCAAAGGGGACCTCGACAAAGTCCTTCGGCCACTGCTAAAGTACAAGACTGACGAGGACCTTCTGGGGAAGTCGCGGACCCCTCCGTTTAGTGCCTCTCGGCCCGTTCCGCAGGTGTAGATCTGGGACATGCGCGTAGTGCTATCTTCGAGTGCGTTTTATTTGCAGTAATTTTTTCTGAACTTTCTCTTCATTGTGCAGGAGTTCAAGGTGTCTGGCATGGTACCCCCTCTACCCGAACGGTTTCTGGATGCGTAGGACAATGAAATCGTGGACTCCGTGTCCGAGCTTCCGCTGACGCAGTCACCAACCGAGGAAGCTCCCGAGGCGAGCGAGGGGCAGAACCGAAAGCGGGCACGGAGCTCGAGTGAATCTTCGGATGCCTCGACTCCGCCAACTCCTAGGGACCCGTCGTGCCTTGTCCATAGCAGTGGAGGTGATGGTGTCTCTTCCTCCCCCGTTCCGGCCGTGCCTGTGCGGGTTGTAGCGCCGCCGCCGCCGGTGAAGCGGAAGAAGGAAGAGAAGAAGGGCAAGAGGGCCTTGCCTATTTTCAACTTGAGCGATATGGACTCGTAAGTTCCTTCAGATGCTTTTTGCTACCTTTTCTTGTTGTTTGCTTGTCTTTGACTGGTGTTTTTCTTTGCAGCCACTCCTCTGAGGGCTCTTTTAGTGATTCCACTCAGGAGATGGTGGGGGAGTCGAAGATGACGCCTCCCCCTCTCAAACGGTGGCCATCTCTGGGGGCGCTGCTCCGAACCCTTCTCCGCAGGAGGTTCGGGTGATCGTATCCCAAAAGACTACAGCCGGACCTTCGGAGTCTCCGTCTGATCATGTAAGTGTTTCCCTTCTTGCCGTGGGGGGAGCCCCCGAGACGCATTTTTGTGTGATCTGCTGATCTTTACTTCTGTTTTATGCGTGTCTCGGGGGAGCCTCCGAGCATTTTTTTCGTATGCTTGATCTTTTGCTTGTTTCTTGGGTGCAGCCCCCGAGCCCTTGGCTTGACAACTTGTTTCTTCTTGCAGCCTTTTGTGCAGGATGCGAACCAGCTGGTGAAGCAGCATCTGGCATTGGAGGCCAACCTGCGGCAGCTTCAAGGTACGTCCATAACTAACCTTCTATTTTTTCGTCTGCTTGCTAGCTTGTTTGAGCTCATGTATGTTCCTTGGCTTTTCGCAGATGATAATAACACTGCCCTCCGCGAACTTGATGCTCTCAAAAAGATCCTTGGGCGAGCAGAGAAAAGGGCCGAAGATGCCGTCGGGGCGAAGGAGCGCCTCGAGTGGGAGCTTTCTGATGCAGCTGCGGCCAAGGAGCGCCTGCAGCAGGAAGCTACGGACCGCGAACAGCAGCTCGCTAGAGCCGCGACTTCGCGCGAGAAGGAGGTTGCCGAGAAGCTGATGGCTTCTGCCAAAGCTGTTTCGGGTGAGTAATTTCGCCTGTATGTTTTGTTTCGGCTGCTTTGTCTCTGTGCTTTTCTTCAATTCTTACTGTGTTTTTTCCATTTCTCTAGATGCCGCAGGCATTGAGTTCAACCGCAGTGCTCTGGAGCACGGTAGTGCTTTGGATGATGCCACTGCGGCGGTCGAAGACCGGTGCAGTACTGTGGTTGGCTCTCTCGCCAAATCCAAGGAGGTTCTCGGGTGCTTCTACAAGGAGCTCGCCCCCAAGGGCGTTGCCCTTGAGGATGTCGACTTGTTGGCGGATGCGCCTGCGGCGTACAAGCGCAAGCAGAAGGTCATCGGCGCGTCCATGGGTCTAGCGATGGCCATGGCGTCCGGAGCGGAGCTGGATCTTCATTAGGTCACCTCCCAGATGCCAACTGTTGGGGATATGCTATATGGGTATCCTAAATAGCATGTCACTTATCTGGATAACCCGGGTGGCCCATAGTCGGTAGCATGGCCTATGGCATGCTGGGCGGCCCAGTTAGATGGATCCAGAAGGGAGGCCCATGCCAGATAAAGGAAGGCTACGGTGGAGTCACCAACGTACCCGGAGACTTGGAGTGCAAGATACACAAGACTAGTGATAGACGGTGTAGGACTCTGTAACCTGTCCGGCTTGGACTTTTCCCTGTAACCCTAGGACCTGGCGACTATATAAGTCGGGCCTATGGGAGCCTTTAGGGCACGATAACTTACGATCTTAGACGTTCATAGACAACTTCAGCCAACCTCGCACAACGAACCAATCCCTGTAACTCGGCGTATTGCCATTATAATGATTTATAGCAGGAGTAGGATTCCGCCACCGTTGTGGGATCTGAACCTGGGTAAGCTGTGTTACCTCGTACCCGTCAATCGTCCGCCTTACCCCACGTCTCTAAAAACGCACTGTGAGGACCCCTCCATGGCGACTCGTCGGCAATACCACGACATTTGGCGCCCACCATGGGGCAAGAGGCGCTTCAGGCTCTTCAGCGGGCGAGGACAAAGATCTTCGCGGGAATCGGAGAAACCGTAGCCATCGGTCGCGTTCTCTTCTATGGCAACGTTCCGATCGTCCCCCCTGACGAGTTCTAGATCCCGGCGAAGACAAACCCTACGCGGTGTTCGATCGTTCCTATCGGAGACATCCACCTCTCCATCGGTGAAACCGACTCGGGCACTAGTTCCCTGGGAGTCGGAGGAGCATCAAGACCCGCACGGACTGCCTACGGGCAGGATACGTAAGCAGAAGGATCGATGTCGGATCTCTCTTCGGAGTTTGCCGGCAAAGATCGGAAAGCATCAAGAACCGCACGGACCGCCTACGGGCAGGATACATTCGGAAGGATCGATGTGGGATCTCTCTTCGGAGTTTGCCGGCAAAGATCGGAAAGCATCAAGAACCGCACGGACCGCCTACGGGCAGGATACATTCGGAAGGATCGATGTCGGATCTCCCTTCGGAGTTTGTCGGCAAAGTTCGAAAAAATTCAAGGCCCACCCAAACCACCCCTGTGCAGGATATAAAGGTGGAAGATCACTGCAAATCCGCCGGCTTCGTCTGTGCGTCTGGACAACAGAGATCCAAGTTCGTCGGTGTGGTTACCATCTTCGATCTGGCGCGCTGTGTTTAGAGAGAGGGCGAAAACCCCCGTGATTACCTGGCCAGGTGGCTTCGTATACGAGCCAATCTAGCCCACTACCCCGATGATAACGCTTTGTATCACTTCGTGGAAGGACTGGACCGCGGCATGCTTCTCCGACATTCTTTAAGACGGCAGCAGGCAACAGGATGTCTTACCCTCGAAGAGATGGTGAACACCGTCAACAGCTACGCGGTAGCTACGCATCAGCCCAGATGGAGCTTGCGCTCAGAGATGGAGAACCTCCGATTCAGCAGCCGCCGCCACCGCCTCCCGCCGCCATCGTCGCAGCAACGCCACCACCTCCAGTCATTGTCGAGTCCGTTGTCCCTCCACCGCCCGTCATCGAGGAAGTCCTGGCACCCTCCGAATCTGTCATTGACGCACTCTATGCTGATTTCAGTGCAGATTCAGAGGAGATAGACTTCAGTCCAGAAGAGCTAGACTCCGCTATGCATGAGATGGAGGAGTACTCGCGCGACGAGCAATCCAACAACGCCATCACGTCTCGAGGGGTGTTCGTCACCATTGGGATGGCGATGGATGAAGATCAACCCAGACGAGCTCCACCTACGGCGCTGGAAAAGGGGAAGGGGCCACTTATTGCTACCGACGACATCGCGCAAAAGTCATGCCTCCTCCGCCTAACCAAGTGCAGCAGCCGCAGGAACTCGGCACCGACCCGAGCAACAACAACACCGCAAACTTGCCGCCTCCAACATCTATGTCCGCAGCAGCCCAAGTTACCCTAGCTAATAGAATGATGTACGACAATATCCTTGTCGAGCCACTGATCGTTGCTCATATCCGGAACGTGACCCAGCTTGACGAGAAGCGCCAGCAGCTGCTGGAGGAAGCGCAGGCCATCACGGAGCAAGGCGCTAAGCTAGATCGAGATCTGGTCAACACACAGAAGTCCATAGAGAAAGCTAGAGCAATGGAGGCCGAGTACAAGACCTTACTTCAGCAGCAGAAGGCTAAGAAAGCTCTGGCTCGCGTCATCAACGATCCTGGTGTACGGCACAACTTAGGATGGGCTCCCTCAAAGCCGGCACAGGCCAAGCCATACATTGACAGTGAAGGCAAGCAGGTGATGCCCACCCCACTCCTTAACCTCACCGTTGCCAAAACCCTTGTGGAGCAGGATAGATCGCATGAGGAAGTGGAACAGGTCTATGACCTAGTGGCCAAGGCAGTGAAGCAGCAGGAAAAGGCCACCTCTCAGAGGCTTGAGTCTGACCCAACGCTCTGCCAATCTAGCCATCACAAGCCGCCAAGGGACAGATCTCCTCTTGATGTCGGGTCCCAGACGGGTTCATCAGAGCGAAGACGGAGGGATGCGCGCAACAGGAAGGATGCCATCCCCATATCCTCCGACCACGGAGAAAAGGCCCGACCTCGTCGCCCACCGCCACCGCCCCGATCTCCCCGACATCGCGAAGATTACAAAACTCACCATCGTGCGGATATGCCCCCACCAAAGCAGTGCGGCATCGTCATCCGCGACAACACGGAGTAGACCCGTCATGACAGAGAGCACAACCAAGGACACAAGAGCAGGTCACGCCACGACTCTCCACGTCTGACAAGCAACCGTGACAGGCGTGAGGCGTCGCATGAGGGTAACAGCAAGAAGGCTAACCCACCGCCACCTCCGCCTCCGTCACCACCAAGCAATCACCATGGCGGAGGAGGCCCGCGTTGTTCACGCAGCCCATCCCCTGTTGACAAGCAGAAGAACCCGGAGCCATACGATGCACGTTCGCGGATCGATAAGATCCACGAGGCCCGGGAAGGACCATACCTAGGACGACGTTGTTTTGGACCTGCCATACGGTCCGCAACTTACCCCAAAGGTTTCCGGATTGACAAGACCATCAAGCCCTATGACGGCACCGCCAAGCCAGCCACATGGTTGCAGGCTTACGACAACGTGGTGGAGATTACCGGAGGCAACCCCAACGTCGCTGTCAAGTACCTCCCATTAATGTTGGCGGGCACGGCCCGTCAATGGATCGACGACTTGCCGGAGAAATCCATCTACAACTGATTGGACATGCAAGAAGCGTTCACCAAGAACTTTGAGGGTACATACAAGCGTACCTGCACTATGGGCGATCTACAGCGGTGCATGCAAGAGAAAGACGAGACATCTCGCGCCTACCTCTTCCGTTGGCTGGACATGAAGAATTCCTGCGCAGGAGTGCACACTCAGACCGCCATGGCCGCCTTCATAGATGGGTTGGAAAGGGGCACGCTGCTCCGACATAAGCTGAAGCGCTTGCAGGACAATCACCAGCTTGACTTGAACCAGATGATTCAGTTGTCTAGTGAGTTCGCAGCTGCTGACGACGATGCTCGTGGCTCCTTGCCGACAACGGCCGTTCCAACTCAAGCTCGGAGGAACAGCAGTACAAAGCGGAAAACCGCTCCAGAAGAAAATAAATCTACCGACATGGCCGCTATGACTTTTGCAGGACGAGGTGATGGCGGACAACATGGCCGAGGAAGGGGAGCTGGCCGTGGGCAACAGCGAGGAAGTGAAACCACCTCGGCACCGCTCCGCGTTCCCCAAACCTACGAAGAGTACCGCGATATGCCGTACCTCGTATCCCTCGACGCCAATGGCAGGGCCACCCATACCAATCGACACTGCAAGTTCGTCAACGACCTCAAGGAAGACCCGGAGTCTGGCTACAAGCGAAGTCGAAAGAACAGACCGCGAGGTAAGGGCAAGGGGAAGAAGAAGGAGGAGGATTCCAAGGATTCAAGTGACATGGACGAGGAAATTGACCCCAAGCACACTGCCAAGAGCGACGACAAGGGCAAGAACCCCTTCACAAAGAAGGCCCCAGTCTACCACACTTTCCTTGGCACCCCCACCGTCCGACAACAGAAGACCTCTCTGAGGATCCTGATGGCCACTCTCCCCCCCAGTTCCCCAGTACCTGCGCTGGTTGGAGGTTCCAATAACCTTGGACAGGACGGACCACCCAAACCTTATACCCACGGAGAACCATGTGGCATCCCGCAAAAACCACTACTAGAAAATCGCGTTGTTTTTGTGCATTGCATCATCATGACCGCATGCTCATGTCATCATGCCACCTTGCATTTGAGCATCGTCATCCTCTTGCATTTGCTTGCATAAAACTATCTGCGGAAAAACCTGTTTTTGTTTTCTAAACGCCCCGTCTATGTTCCAAACGCAAAACCCGGGTCTCCGGATTTTTTTGTCTGCTATCGGTTTGCAAAAGCCCTGTTTGAAATAAATAAAATATTTAATTATTTTTAGTGGGGCAGTCGAACGGGCCGACTCGACCCAGTCGACCACCCCCGGAATAAAATCGGTCCACCTAAACTCTAAATCCTACCCCCACCCAATCCTATTCTACCCACCAACCGCAGCTCGCCACCTCACCCCTGGACCCAATCCCTACCCACCTTGCCACCTCATCAATCCATCCTGTAGCACCCCACTCCCTCTCTCACCCACAGCCTCCCTACCCCTCTCCCTTCCAACTGAGCCCCACCTGCTGCACCGGCCCCACCCGCAGCCCCTCTCTCTCTTTTCCCCCTGGTCAAACCCACCCCCATCTCCCCCCTGGCCCCACATGCCGACCCTACCACCTGCCTCACTCCCTCTCTCTCTCTCCACCCCACACACACAACAGCACACACGCACGCCCCGCCTGTTCCCCCGGCCCCACTTCCTAGCCTGGCCCACCCCGACCCCACTCCCTTGTCAATTCCTCCCCGCGTCCCTCACGCGTTCCCCACCGCCGCCTCGCTCCTCCCCGGGCTCGGCCCCTTCTTCCCCGCCCCCTTTCTTCCTCCCGTGCGCCGCCCGCGCCGGCCACCCGCCTCCGCCGCCAAGCAGAGCCCCGCCGCTGCCAAGCTCGTGGCCAGCCCCCCCACGCGTCTCCTCCCTCCTCTGGCCTCCCACCTCTCTCCCCGCCCTCCTCACCGTCCTGGCCGCGTCCTCCCGCCGCCGGCGCGCCCACCGCCTGCTCCCCCCTCTGTGCCTCGCCCGCAGCCCCTCCGCCGCCTCCCTCTCCTTTTTCCCTCGCCGCCGGAGCCTCCTCGCCGCTCCTCTGCCGCGGCCCTCCAGCGCCGCCTGACCCGCGCCACCCCGCCGGTCGCCTCCGTCCTCCCCGACACCGGCCCTACCTCGCCTCTGCCGGTAGCCTCGGCCGCCCCCTCCGACGCCCCGCTTCCCACCTCCCTCGCCGGCGCCACGCCTCCACCCGCCGGCCGCCTCGTCTCCGCGCCTCTCTGCGCCACCGAGCCCGCGTCTCCGCCGCCGAGCTCCTCCGGCGCCGCCCTTGGCCACGTCCCCTCCCACCTGCCGCCTCCGCCCCTCCGGCCGCTCGAGTCGCCACCGTGTGGGCCCCGTCCGCCGCCGGCCGCCTCTCGTCGGTCGCGAGCCGCCGCCAGGGACCCTATCCTTCTCCGGCCCGAGCTACCTCGTCCGCGTCCCCCCGACGCCTGGACGCGACCACCCCGCCGCCGAGCTCCTCCGGCGCCCCTACCCTGCGTCGCTCCCGCCAGGCGAGCCGCCCTGGGGTTCCTCCGACTCGGCCCGCCCGTCGCCATCGTCCCCACCTCCGGCCTCTCTGTCCGCCCGTCGCCGGCCTCCTCCTGCGCCTGCCGGGACCCCCGCCGCCGTGCTCCCTGTGCCTCGTCGTCGGGCGCTTCCCCGCCATCGCCCTGCCAGCCTCTGCCCTCCCTCCGCTCGACCCCGCGACCGCGCCTCTCAAGCCCGACACCGACCCTCGAGAACCTCACCTCGGAACACCAAGTTGTCCTCCCAGGAACCGCCATGACATCCGTCACTGATTCGGTGCCCGAGAACACGGAACAACAAGATCAACCACGCGGACTCGAGTACCCCGACGCCCCGAGACCCCGAAGGACCGCACAAGACCACGGGCGCGAGACTCCAAGACCGTACCGAGCCGAAGGTGTCCGCAAGAATCTCCGACAAGAACTCCATCACGGAACATCAAGTACTCCGACAGGGAATCCTGAAGACCTCGGTGATGAGCCCAAGTTCGCCTCCGATAATCAAGATGGTACCCCAAGATCTCCGCCGTGAGACGACAAGACCGCCGGCACGAACCGACGACCGCGGATGCGACAGGATCGTCCCCGGAATGCCTAGTACTTCCTCTCGGACGCCAAGGCCCGAACCCGAAGACCGCCAATATCGCCACCGAACGCGAAGTCCTGCTTCCCGGTTGCGACAAGACCTACTCCGATGTCCGAGATGTTCTGCCGACACCGAACCCCAGATCCGAACCCTGAGCCCGAACCCCAAACCCCTCGGACCACCAAGATCGTCGAACCCTAATGTGTGACCCTTTCTCGAGCCCTATTTTATAAATGTAAAATATCAAATTGTTGCATATTAAATCATTCATGCATGCATACTTGTCATGTGGTTTGGGGGCCTTATGCCGATTCACCATATAATTAAATATGGGGCCCATATGCGGGCAGATCTAGTTTTATATTGGCCGCATTTAAATTTGTGCATCGAACCGTTGTCATATTTTTGTCTTGTTAAGACAACATTTAAATTGCGGGGGTTCTAAATAACTTGAACCGTTTAATTAATTGTCGGGACCCCGGTTCCACTTAAAATTGCCCAATTGCATTGCACCTTGCCATGTCATACATCATACATGCATCATGCCGATCTTCTACCGTTGTATTAAATAGTGCATCCGGTGTTTATTCTAGTGTTTTGCTTCTTCGCGGGTAAGGCCGTTGAGTTGATGTGAGCTTCGCCCCGATCTTCGGTTGAACCTTCGGCAATGTTTTCAGGCGAGCATCTCCCCCTTTCTACCTATCTTACTTTTATAGTATTTATTCCCTCCTGTTGATCTATTGCTATCTGTGTTGTGATGCTCTAGTTTTCGTACCCGTGATATCCCTTGCAGCCTTATATTGCCTTGGACACATCCTATTACCTGTTGTTTGGTAGATAGTTGGACTTGCGTGTCGTAGTCGCTTGCTCGAGTGCTGTTGCGTGTCGTCAAGTACCACAGTTGTTGGAGTGTGGCCGCATGTTTGATGTTGGAGATGATCATGGTCTTACTTATCGTTCACTTTAATTACTGTTTAAACAACTAAAATTGAAGTAAGTAAGCAGAGGCACATGTGGGCAATAGATGTTATTTGGTTGTTAACCGTCCACTTGTGTCCCGTAGGACCCCGAGTACTTAATACCTGTTCCTTGAATATTCGCGCTATCCACATTCGGGAGGATTATGGGACCCCCCTGAGCCAGAGCTTGATTCCGTCTTATTTCTTGGGGCCACAAACTAGTTTGAGGTTTTATTTACGATCCTGTACTTATGCCATGCTTTACTGCTTTATTTACGATTGTGCGAGGAGCACACTGTACTGTTTAGGTAAGCGAAATGTTTTCGCGGTATCGACAAGCCCAGTCACATTTTCGGGTTCCCAGTCGTTTACAGCCATTGACGCAAACCTTGAGTCCGTCTCGGAGTCAGCTAGCTTCGTTGCGGGTCTACTCAATGGGGTGCCCCCCTGAAATATTTCTGAATCTTGTGATTGCTTTGTCGTGAAGGCCTCGTTGGGTTTTGATTTGGTTTTTCCGAGGTTGATCGAGTGTGTGTTGCTATTTGTGCACCCCAGCCGGGTAAAACTTTCTGAAAGCCGTGTCCGCGGTTATGGACGACTTGGAGCACAGTATCTCGATCATAGACAACTATAACTAAAGTAGTGCTATAAATTTGACTAAGTAACTGACTAGTAATCAACTTCACTATAATGGAATGGCTAAATAAAACTGCCAACAATTGCTTGTTTGGGTTGTCGCTTGCGACCATGGTACCTGACTAGTAAGTAGTGCAACTATAACGGAATGGCTAAATAAAAGTACCAACAACTGCTGTGTTTTTGGGTTATCTCATGCTAATTGTATCTGACTAGTAAGTGTAGCAACTATAACGGAATGGTTAACTAAAACGGCCCACCGCTTATTTTACCAGGATGATTATCTATACTTGACTAGTAATCGCTGCAACGATAACTGAATAAATAAAACTGCCAACTGTGTGGGTTCCTCGGTTGACTTCCTCGTTTGGTCTCGAGGGGGAAACGCCAGGATGGGTTTGTTTGATGATAGTATCAGGTTGGTTCCGATTAGGTCTTTCTTACCCCTCTCTGATTGCCGCCAGTTGTATCGAGTCTCTATAGGTTGTTTAGTGCATGCTGCCGCTGCCGCTTCAGTCCACCATACCTGTGTAGGCGAGGACCGCCGAATTCTAGCCTCGCCGTGTACTGGCCTCAGTACTGACGCTCCTCTTTTTCCTTTGCCCTTTGTCGGCACCCCTTTTGTTTAACCAGGTTTTGAGATCAACGTCGTTAGCAGGGTTACCCTTCCGGCTTGGCCTGGGCAGGGTTATGGACGCCATTGGTTATTCTTCAGGGCTCTTAGCCCCATTTGCATCTTGTCCGTAGCGGGACGCCCTATCGTTTTCAAGGTGATTTGGATCTTTGTACCGTATATCTGTATTCTTGACTCATGGAGTCGTGTTGTACATATATCTGTTCCGTGGGTCCCATCGAGGACTGTTGTGTAATGTTATTACTTCGTTTTCCACCCGCACGAAATTTCCTGGTGGGCACCTTTGAATCGTTTCTATGTGGGTTTGGCGGGAATCGCTGAAACTTGCATAGGGTCGATTCTGAGGGTGTTACAGAGTGGTATCAGAGCCCAGCAGTTGCGATACCCCACAAGTCCAGCCCGTAGGATAACCTAGCTAACAGCCGAAGTAGAGTGTCAAAACTATTTTGCAAAATCGGTTGGATAGTTCTGGTTAGGTCTGCTTTTACTCCTTACCCCTCTGCTATTCTCCTCTTATCTCTACGCGTTTTAAATCCGCTCTCTTCTCTTTCTTCGAGTCCAGGAATTCTCGTGGTTGGGTTTCCGTCGTACCTTCAGGGTTTCGCTTCCCCCTCTGATAACGGTGTTCTACCATCCGGTGTTCATGCTGTCTGAGGACTCCGTCTACTGTGGTACCATTCTTTGTTCCTTGTTTGTGCCTTCCGGTGTTTTCAGACGCGACGACATCATCTACGCCAGATCCGATGCAGAGTCTGCATCACCCCTTGCTTCCGAACCTCGTTTGTCGAGATCTTCAGTCTAATTCCGAGAGTTGGTTGCATAATCCGCCTATTCGTGTGCAGAGTAATGGTTTGGGTGCGCGATGGACTGATCACCATCCGACTACTCTTATCATTCGCTCTTGTACATCGAATCAGTGGATCCAGCAGTTTTACTCTGTCCACGGAAGCTAGAGGTGGCTTTATTTGTGGATACCTCTACCTTCGACCTTTTGTTCCCCGAGTGCTCTCTCGACGATCACGGACAACGACCTCTTGTTAGTGGTGTCGCGAAGATCTACCCGATGCGAGAAGACGCAGATCACCGACCTTCTTCCGGTACCATGAGGCGGATCTCGAGGGCGAGATCCATTGTTAGTGGTGTCGAATTGTGGCATCCCGCAAAAACCACTACTAGAAAATCGCGTTGTTTTTGTGCATTGCATCATCATGACCGCATGCTCATGTCATCATGCCACCTTGCATTTGAGCATCGTCATCATCTTGCATTTGCTTGCATAAAACTATCTGCGGAAAAACCTGTTTTTGTTTTCTAAACGCCCCGTCTATGTTCCAAACGCAAAACCCGGATCTCCGGATTATTTTGTTTTGTCTGCTATCTGTTTGCAAAAGCCCTGTTTGAAATAAATAAAATATTTAATTATTTTTAGTGGGGCAGTCGAACGGGCCGACTCGACCCAATCGACCACCCCCGGAATAAAATCGGTCCACCTAAACTCTAAATCCTACCCCCACCCAATCCTATTCTACCCACCAACCGCAGCTCGCCACCTCACCCCTGGACCCAATCCCTACCCACCTTGCCACCTCATCAATCCATCCTGTAGCACCCCACTCCCTCTCTCACCCACAGCCTCCCTACCCCTCTCCCTTCTAACTGAGCCCCACCTGCTGCACCGGCCCCACCCGCAACCCCTCTCTCTCTTTTCCCCCTGGTCAAACCCACCCCCATCTCCCCCCTGGCCCCACATGCCGACCCCACCACCTGCCTCACTCCCTCTCTCTCTCCACCCCACACACACAACAGCACACACGCACGCCCCGCCTGTTCCCCCGGCCCCACTTCCTAGCCTGGCCCACCCCGACCCCACTCCCTTGTCTCTTCCTCCCCGCGTCCCTCACGCGTTCCCCACCGCCGCCTCGCTCCTCCCCGGGCTCGGCCCCTTCTTCCCCGCCCCCTTTCTTCCTCCCGTGCGCCGCCCGCGCCGGCCACCCGCCTCCGCCGCCAAGCAGAGCCCCGCCGCCGCCAAGCTCGTGGCCAGCCCCCCCACGCGTCTCCTCCCTCCTCTGGCCTCCCACCTCTCTCCCCGCCCTCCTCACCGTCCTGGCCGCGTCCTCCCGCCGCCGGCGCGCCCACCGCCTGCTCCCCCCTCTGCGCCTCGCCCGCAGCCCCTCCGCCGCCTCCCTCTCCTTTTTCCCTCGCCGCCGGAGCCTCCTCGCCGCTCCTCTGCCGCGGCCCTCCAGCGCCGCCTGACCCGCGCCACCCCGCCGGTCGCCTCCGTCTTCCCCGACGCCGGCCCTGCCTCGCCTCTGCCGGCAGCCGCGGCCGCCCCCTCCGACGCCCCGCCTCCCACCTCCCTCGCCGGCGCCACGCCTCCACCCGCCGGCCGCCTCGCCTCCGCGCCTCTCTGCGCCACCGAGCCCGCGTCTCCGCCGCCGAGCTCCTCCGGCGCCGCCCTTGGCCACGTCCCCTCCCACCTTCCGCCTCCGCCCCTCCGGCCGCTCGAGTCGCCACCGTGTGGGCCCCGTCCGCCGCCGGCCGCCTCCCGTCGGTCGCGAGCCGCCGCCAGGGACCCTCTCCTTCTCCGGCCCGAGCTACCTCGTCCGCGTCCCCCCGACGCCTGGACGCGACCACCCCGCCGCCGAGCTCCTCCGGCGCCCCCTGCCCTGCGTCGCTCCCGCCAGGCGAGCCGCCCTGGGGCTCCTCCGACTCGGCCCGCCCGTCGCCATCGTCCCCACCTCCGGCCTCTCTGTCCGCCCGTCGCCGGCCTCCTCCTGCGCCTGCCGGGACCCCCGCCGCCGTGCTCCCTGTGCCTCGTCGTCGGGCGCTTCCCCGCCGTCGCCCTGCCAGCCTCTGCCCTCCCTCCGCTCGACCCCGCGACCGCGCCTCTCAAGCCCGACACCGACCCTCGAGAACCTCACCTCGGAACACCAAGTTGTCCTCCCAGGAACCGCCATGACATCCGTCACTGATTCGGTGCCCGAGAACACGGAACAACAAGATCAACCACGCGGACTCGAGTACCCCGACGCCTCGAGACCCCGAAGGACCGCACAAGACCACGGGCGCGAGACTCCAAGACCGTACCGATCCGAAGGTGTTCGCAAGAATCTCCAACAAGAACTCCATCACGGAACATCAAGTACTCCGACAGGGAACCCTGAAGACCTCGGTGACGAGCCCAAGTTCGCCTCTGATAATCAAGATGGTACCCCAAGATCTCCGCCGTGAGACGACAAGACCGTCGGCACGAACCGACGACCGCGGATGCGACAGGATCGTCCCCGGAACGCCTAGTACTTCCTCTCGGACGCCAAGGCCCGAACCCGAAGACCGCCAATATCGCCACCAAACGCGAAGTCCTGCTTCCCGGTTGCGACAAGACCTACTCCGATGTCCGAGATGTTCTGCCGAGACCGAACCCCAGATCCGAACCCTGAGCCCGAACCCCGAACCCCTCGGACCACCAAGATCGTCGAACCCTAATGTGTGACCCTTTCTCGAGCCCTATTTTATAAATGTAAAATATCAAATTGTTGCATATTAAATCATTCATGCATGCATACTTGTCATGTGGTTTGGGGGCCTTATGCCGATTCACCATATAATTAAATATGGGGCCCATATGCGGGCAAATCTAGTCTTATATTGGCCGCATTTAAATTTGTGCATCGAACCGTTGTCATATTTTTGTCTTGTTAAGACAACATTTAAATTGCGGGGGTTCTAAATAACTTGAACCGTTTAATTAATTGTCGGGACCCCGGTTCCACTTAAAATTGCCCAATTGCATTGCACCTTGCCATGTCATACATCATACATGCATCATGCCGATCTTCTGCCGTTGTATTAAATAGTGCATCCGGTGTTTATTCTAGTGTTTTGCTTCTTCGCGGATAAGGCCGTTGAGTTGATGTGAGCTTCGCCCCGATCTTCGGTTGAACCTTCGGCAATGTTTTCAGGCGAGCATCTCCCCCTTTCTACCTATCTTACTTTTATAGTATTTATTCCCTCCTGTTGATCTATTGCTATCTGTGTTGCGATGCTCTAGTTTTCGTACCCGTGATATCCCTTGCAGCCTTATATTGCCTTGAACACATCCTATTACCTGTTGTTTGGTAGATAGTTGGACTTGCGCGTCGTATTCGCTTGCTCGAGTGCTGTTGCGTGTCGTCAAGTACCACAGTTGTTGGAGTGTGGCCGCATGTTTGATGTTGGAGATGATCATGGTCTTACTTATCGTTCACTTTAATTACTGTTTAAACAACTAAAATTGAAGTAAGTAAGCAGAGGCACAGGTGGGCAATAGATGTTATTTGGTTGTTAACCGTCCACTTGTGTCCCGTAGGACCCCGAGTACTTGATACCTGTTCCTTGAATATTCGCGCTATCCACATCCGGGAGGATTATGGGACCCCCCTGAGCCAGAGCTTGATTCCGTCTTATTTCTTGGGGCCACAAACTAGTTTGAGGTTTTATTTACGATCCTGTACTTATGCCATGCTTTACTGCTTTATTTACGATTGTGCGAGGAGCACACTGTACTGTTTACGTAAGCAGAATGTTTTCGCGGTATCGACAAGCCTAGTCACATTTTCGGGTTCCCAGTCGTTTACAGCCATTGACGCAAACCTTGAGTCTGTCTCGGAGTCAGCTAGCTTCGTTGCGGGTCTACTCAATGGGGTGGCCCCCTGAAATATTTCTGAATCTTGTGATTGCTTTGTCGTGAAGGCCTCGTTGGGTTTTGATTTGGTTTTTCCGAGGTTGATCGAGTGTGTGTTGCTATTTGTGCACCCCGGCCGGGTAAAACTTTCTGAAAGCCGTGTCCGCGGTTATGGACGACTTGGAGCACAGTATCTCGATCATAGACAACTATAACTAAAGTAGTGCTATAAATTTGACTAAGTAACTGACTAGTAATCAGCTTCACTATAATGGAATGGCTAAATAAAACTGCCAACAATTTCTTGTTTGGGTTGTCGCTTGCGACCATGGTACCTGACTAGTAAGTAGTGCAACTATAACGGAATGGCTAAATAAAAGTACCAACAACTGCTGGGTTTTTGGGTTATCTCATGCTAATTGTATCTGACTAGTAAGTGTCGCAACTATAACGGAATGGTTAACTAAAATGGCCCACCGCTTATTTTACCAGGATGATTATATATACTTGACTAGTAATCGCTGCAACGATAACTGAATAAATAAAACTGCCAACTGTCTGGGTTCCTCGGTTGACTTCCTCGTTTGGTCTCGAGGGGGAAACGCCAGGATGGGTTTGTTTGATGATAGTATCAGGTTGGTTCCGATTAGGTCTTTCTTACCCCTCTCTGAATTCCGCCAGTTGTATCGAGTCTCTATAGGTTGTTTAGTGCATGCTGCCGCTGCCGCTTCAGTCCACCATACCTGTGTAGGCGAGGACCGCTGAATTCTAGCCTCGCCGTGTACTGGCCTCAGTACTGACGCTCCTCTTTTTCCTTTGCCCTTTGTCGGCACCCCTTTTGTTTAAGCAGGTTTTGAGATCAACGTCGTTAGCAGGGTTACCCTTCCGGCTTGGCCTGGGCAGGGTTATGGACGCCATTGGTTATTCTTCAGGGCTCTTAGCCCCATTTGCATCTTGTCCGTAGCGGGACGCCCTATCGTTTTCAAGGTGATTTGGATCTTTGTACCGTATATCTGTATTCTTGACTCATGGAGTCGTGTTGTACATATATATGTTCTGTGGGTCCCATCGAGGACTGTTGTGTAATGTTATTACTTTGTTTTCCACCCGCACGAAAGTGCCTGGTGGGCACCTTTGAATCGTTTCTATGCGGGTTTGGCGGGAATCGCTGAAACTTGCATAGGGTCGATTCTGAGGGTGTTACAAACCAGTATGCCATGGTCATCAACCCTTTGATTGACGGCGTGGAGTTCACCAAGTGTATGGTGGATAGTGGAAGCAGCATCAACATCATGTACCGGGATACATTGCAGAAGATGAACTTGATGGAGGCAAACCTTAGGCGGACCAACACCATCTTCCACGGCGTAGTTCCTGGTCGGGAGGCTCGGTCCCTTGGATGCATTACACTTCAGGTTGCCTTTGGCGATGTTAATAATTACCGCCAAGAGCGCATGACCTTTGAGGTGGTCCCCTTCAAGAGCGTGTACCACGTCATATTCGGCCGTGACATATTCCACACGTTCATGGCCAAGTCATGCATCGTCTACAACAAACTCAAGATTCCCGGACCAGATGTCATCATCACCGTATCCGGAAGCTTTACCAAGGCAAGGGACTGCGAGATCAATGAAGCAGCCATTGCAGAAGCTGTCCTCTATAGCGAAGAATTCAAGGAGATCCAGAGCAAGGTCAATGACTCAGAGATGCCCGCGTTGAAGAAGCAAATCTCCGACACCGCTCCTGCGTTCAAGGCCGCCATCAAGACCAAGCCGGTGGAACTTGTGGTAGGCGATGCCTCCAAGGTCACCGCCATTGGGATGAACCTGGATCCCAAATAGGAAAGCGCGCTCGTCGAGGTCCTCCGTGATAATAAGTACATCTTTGCCGGGCAACCTGCCGGCATGAAAGGTGTACCTAGGGAACTTGCCGAGCACAGCTTAAACATTGATCCAAAATGTAAACCAGTGAAACAACCTCTACGACGATTTGGAGATGAGAAGATACGCGCCATTGGCAAAGAGATAGCTAGGTTACTTAAAAGCTAGATTTATTCGAGAAGTCCTTCACACCCGATGGGTGGCCAATCCTGTACTTATCCCCAAAAAGGGAACCAATGAATTAAGAATGTGCGTTGATTACACCGGCTTGAACAAAGCATGTCCCTAAGATCCGTTTGCTTTGCCTCGCATTGACCAAGTCATTGACTCGAGGGCTGGCTTGGAACTTTTGTGTTTTCTTGATGCATACTCAGGATACCACCAGATCAAGATGAGGAAGTAGGACCAATTGGCCACTTTGTTCACTACCCCATACGACACGTTTTGCTATGTCACGATGCCCTTTGGGTTGAAAAACGCAGGTGCTACTTACCAGCGGACAATGCAACGTTGCCTCCACGACCAAATTGGTCGGAACGTTCATGCTTATGTGGACAATATCGCGGTGATGTCTAAAAAGTCAAATGACTTAATCTCCGACTTAAAAGAAACCTTTGATAATCTCCGGAAATACAACATGATGCTTAACCCTAAGAAGTGCGTCTTTGGGGTTCCAGCCGGCAAATTGTTGGGTTTCATCGTTTCCCAGCGTGGAATCAAGGTCAACCCGGAGAAAATGAAGGCCATCTTAAACATAAACCGTCTGACATGCCTAAAGGACATTCAACGACTAACAGGTTGTGTTGCAGCAGTTAGTCGGTTCGTCAGCCGGCTTGGAGAGAAGGCTCTGCCGCTGTACAAGTTGCTGAAGAAGGCGGACAAATTCACGTGGACAGACGAAGCAGATGCAGCATTGAAGCAGCTCAAGGAGATTCTTTCCTCAGTGCCCATCCTTGCAGCACCCGAGCCTGGTGATCCCCTGTTAATTTATATGGCGGCAACCAATCGGGTTATCAACATCGTCGTCGTGGTAGAGCGCAAGGAACCAGGCTATGAGCACGAAGTTCAGCGACCAGTTTACTATGTGAGCGAGGTCTTGACGGAGTCCAAGCAACGTTACCCGCACTACCAAAAGATAGCTTATGGAGTATTCCTTGCTTCTCGGAAGCTGAGGCATTACTTTCAAGAGCACCCAATCACAGTGGTAAGCAAGACTCCATAGTCCGACATCATCAATAACAGTGACGCTACGGGAAGGGTCGTGAAGTGGGGGCATTGAACTCGCCGCCTTCGAGATCACTTACAAGAGACGCGACGCTATCAAGTCACAGGCCTTGGCGGATTTTGTTGCAGATTGGACGGAGATGCCAGATGCTACTCCGTTGCCAGAACCAGAGTACTAGGTGATGCACTTTGACGGATCAAAGTTGCTCAACGGCTCGGGGGCTGGTGTATTGCTACAGTCACCAACAGGAGACAAGCTACACTACGTTCTGCAAATCCACTTCAAGACTACAAACAACATGGCAGAGTATGAAGCACTCATTCACGGACTGCATGTAGCCAAGGATATTGGCATCAAGCGCATAGTTTGCTGTGGAGATTCCGACTTGGTTGCCCAGCAAGTGGCTGGCACCTGGAATGCGTGGAACCCTATGATGGCGTCATATCGAGACGAAGTGGACGAGATAGCCAAGAGCTTCTTGGGCTACGAAGTCAAGTATGTACCTAGGGAGAAAAATGAGGCAGCTGATCTGCTGTCTAAGCTTGGATCAGGGCGCAAGCAAATTCCGCCAGGAGTTTTCCTAGAGCATCTGCGCACAACATCTGTGAAGGGAGCCGACATCGACAACCTAGATAGAGCTGACTCTTTCGTCAACATGGTGACTAAGGTCCCTCTGGCTTGGACAAAACCGTTCATGGAGTATCTCGAACACGGAACTTTGCCCGACGACAAAGTCGAAAGATGGCAAATAGTAAGACGAGCAAAGGGTTATACCATAATCAATGGGCAACTCTACAAAAGTATCACTACTGGTGTGTACCTAAAGTGTGTTTCCCAGCTAGAAGGTACGGAAATCCTACGCGAAATCCATCTCGGAGATTGCGGGCATCACACCGCTCCTCGATCGTTGGTCGCGAAAGCCTTCCAGCAAGGATTCTACTGGATGACCGCGAAGGCGCACGCCGACAAGCTGGTTGAGACATGCATAGGATGCCAGTATTATGCCCGACAACCACACGTTCCTGCTGAAGAACTGCGAACAATACCAATAACTTGGCCGTTTGTAGTCTGGGGGCTGGACATGGTGGGACCGTTACAGACGGCACCTTGTGGGTTTACGCATCTTCTTGTAGCAGTTGACAAATTCACTAAATGGATAGAAGCTAAACCCATTAGAAAGCTTGATGGGGCAACTGCCCTCAGGTTTGTCCGGGATCTAGTGGTGAGATTTGGTCTCCCACATAGCATTATCACCGACAACGACAGCAATTTATCACTCAGCAAATGGAGGCTTATTGCTGGGAGAAAGGCATTCGACTTGACCTTGCTTCTGTGGCACACCCACAATCCAATGGTCAGGTTGAGCGAGCCAATGGATTAATTCTGCAGGGAATCAAGCCATGTCTTGAGGCACCGCTACATAGAGCAGCTGGAGCCTGGGTGGAAGAATTGACATCTGTGTTGTGGAGTTTACGAACTACACCCAACAGATCCACCGGCTACACTCCTTACTTCATGGTATATGGAGCAGAAGCCATCCTGCCTTCCGACATACTTCACGATGCACCAAGAGTTGCCACCTACGACGAAGATGACGCTGAAGAATCCAGACGCCTAGATGTGGACCTTCTCGAGGAGGAGCGCGTTTTGGCATGCCAAAGATCCGCCATCTACCAGCAGAAGCTACGCAGCTACCATAGTCACCGCGTTCGGCATCGCCCATTTAAAGAGGGGGATTTGGTGCTTCGACTTAAGCAGAAGAAGTCACACAAATTATCCCCGCCATGGGAAGGACCGTTCATCATAAGCAAGGTGCTACTCATTGGGTCTTCTACCTTGTTGACAATTGTGAACTAAAGTATAGACCCAACGAGGATCATAAGCGTAAGCGACATGACCCGGATGACGACTACCCAGAGCTTGATCGGCCATGGAACATAGCACAGCTACGTCCTTTCTACACTTAGCATTTTTTATCTAATTGTGTACCTCTTATATGATCAATGAAATAAAGCTCTCTTGTTCACTCATATTTCTGAGTCTTTTACCTCCTTTAGTGTTCATTTTTGGATCATGTAAAACCTTTATGCACAAGCTTTGCGTTTGCACTTGCGAAAATTCTGCCTACGGGCGTTAGCTTAAGTTTTCTGGTCTACACATTCTTTGTCATTTTTATGTGGATTCTGGAGTAGTGACTTTTGGCACTTATTGTCGGCGATTTTGTGCTCAGGTTATTGACGGTGCCATTGGGCATCATCACCTAAGCGCATGGTTCCGACAACGAGTCTTCCAACTCACGAAAAGTCAAGCATAAGAACCAAAGTAATGGATAAGCCAACACTTGCTTAAAAAATTTATACATGTTGGAAACTAGTTCTTAAGCAGTAGGAAATAAACAACCATTGTTTTCCGCCTTAAGTTACACCAACAAATTTTTTCCGTGCATACACCAAAGATGAAACAAGTATTACAAAGTTGCTTTTCATTCCTTTGGCGCAGGAGACTTGGAAGCAGCATCGTCACCAGCCAGAGAATCACCCTCAACGTCGGCACTATGATGGGACTCGGAGGAACCTTGGTTGCCACTGTCGATGGTGTTCATGGGCACAAAGACGTCGATGTCCAACAAATCCGCAACTCTGGTATCATAACCCGCGAGTGATGACAAGATGGCTTCGTGATCAATCTCTTTGCCGTCATCATCAACGTTGGGGATACCAGAGGTCACCGTATCGATGTCGGCATCTTCGTAGTGTGCCTTCACCATTGACAACGCCATCCTTGCGCCAGCACGTGCACATGAAGCTTTCCATCTTGTAACACGCTCGGGGGCTCGGCGCAGAATCTCTGAGTACTTCACCACGGAGTCTGAGGCCTTGATGTGTATCTGGAGAGGCTTGGCAATCTCTTTGTCTTGGGTGATGGCGGTGTTGATGAAGTTGCCGAAAAGAACCATGCATTCCTTGTCCGAAGGAGGCGATCGTGTTAAACCCATAGGAGCTGCAAGTTCTGACAAGGAGCGCATGAGTTCAATAAAATCAAAGTATCCAGACTATAGAAATACAAGGCGGAAGAAGCTTACTGAAGATGCTGGCCTTAGCCTGCCAGAGGGTGTCCGCCAGGGATTCTTTCTCTTGTTGGAGGAGCCTATATGCCTCGGTATGGCGTTGGTTTTGCTCATCAGCAGCTTGCTTTTGATCTTTTAAGATCGCAAGCTCCTCCTTCAAGCGATTGATCTCCATAGAGGCGGAATCCTATAGGGCCTTCATTGAATCCTCATGCATTTTCAGCATCTCTTTCCTCTCCTCCTTAAGGATCTTGTTCTCGCTGTCCAGCTGCTAGATGTGCTTGGACTGCTCGACAATGTCCTTGTCCTTGGCAACATGTTCTGCAAAGTCGGAGAAAGCAAAGTACACAGTGAGTACTCGGAGAATATAGGCACAAAACCAATACGGAATGCGCAAAAAGAAAACAGACTCTTGTTTTTGATGATCTGTTCCTTCAAGATGGCAGTTTTACCCTTTTCGGCTTCAAGATCTACGCGCATCTTCTGGTACTTGTCGTTGGCCATGCCTCTCCGAGCATTCTCGTTCTGTGGAAAAAAGAAAAAAGTTAAACCGTTGTTTAGTCTACTTGGAGCATCTAGTCGGAAACTTTCCACCTAGACGCTCGCGGGCTACAGCGAGAGTTTTTTACTTAGCAGTATGCTTAGCTTTTCTTTAAGCATCTAGTCGGAGCTAATTCAGTTCTCGATTAGAAGCTTGGGGGCTACAGTATAAAGTTTTTAACTCGGAACCGCTTAGCTTTTCTTTAAGAATCTAGTCGGAACTAATTCATTTACAACTAGAGGCTTGGGGGCTATAGTATTGAAATTTATAAACACTACGTATGCTACTCTTAAAGCATCTAGTCGGAATAATTCATTCCATCTAAATGCTTGGGGGCTACAGTGAGAGTTTTTCTAACTTAGTCACTCTTAGAGCATATAGATGTAAAAACCTATGGTTTTTCCGTCTACATCCTCGGGGGCTACAGTGGGATACTCATATGAAATGCGAAAGGCAAAGTAAACTTACAAGTGCGATGATCTTGAGGTTTGTAGCGCTCTCGGCCAGCAGCTTGCCAAAGGAGATGTTGTTTCCTCGCAAGATGTCTGCTTGACGGAGGAGCTCCTCAAGACCGAACGTCGGAGATGTCGGTGCTGCTCCAGGAACCAGAGTTGTGCTACTCGGCGTAAGCACCGAATAGACTATCTTCGGGAACTCAAATGGTTTCTGGGGAGCAAGGGCGCCGCCTTCGGCAGAAGTACCAGCTTCCACCACCGCCTTGCCGCTACCGATGGCATCCTTAGCCGGAGCTTCAGCCATTTGTTGAGCGGTGCTCTCCTGCGTTGCCTGCTAGCCGACAACCGCGAGTTTGGTAAAGGCGCCAGAATCCACTTCCATGGCGGAAGGGCCTGATGCCTCCTTAGCTTGTGACCTTGTCAGGGCAGACGAGGGCTTGACGGCAGGAGTGGCAGGGGCGATGGCGGGGGAGGCATCGCGATGCAGGATATCTTTGATATTTCGAGAAGCCCCCAAAGTTTTGGAGGTCTTCTTGAGGATGGTCGTGTTCTTCCTAAAACGTGCAAATGCATAAGTACAGGAGCAAGACAGGTAAATAGACAATGTCGGAGAATGAGAAGCTTACACTAATGGGGGTGCTTTGGCAAAAATCCTGGTGGTTCTTTTCTTTTCCGCCTCCAGGGCGGCGGTAGTCTTTTTGGAGGCTCCACCCTCCGTCTTCTTCTTCTTGCCCCCGTCGGCAGCGTCAGAGGTGGAGCTCTTCCGCTTTCACGCCAACGGGACCTCGTCGTCGGACACGACCGTGACTTCCTTCATCTTTGGATCATAGATTTGGGCAGCCAGATTGTCCTCCTCTAGATCGCTAAGCTGTTAAGTAAGAATTCAGACGGAAGAACTGGAGTATATGTCGTACACGGAAAATAAAAACCTACCTTTGGGCACTTGCCGTCTACGAACATGTCGTAGGTGATGGTGAAGCCGCGCTTCTTATCCTTCACCTTGACGATGTCCTTAAGGCGGAGCTTGACGGAGTCGCTCGAGAAGTTGTCCACGGAGATGCGGAGACTGTCCCTTCTTTCGTTGGTATACTCGTGCATAAGCTTCGCGCGGTGCTGCAGAGGTTGGATTCGCCTGATGAACCAGCACATGGCTAGGTCCAAGCTGGTCAGACCCGTCTCTACAAACCACTCGATCCGCCTTATGGCCCGAGAAGCGTCGAGGTCGGAGGGAAGGGAGGCTTGGGATCTCCATGACGAGGCTTCAGCAGCGGCTCCGTCAATGAAGTCCGGGTACGTGACTTTTCGGCCAGCCAGAGGAATGTCTGGGCCGTAAAAGTATGTCCGCTGCCAATTCTTGTAAGACTCGTGGCCGACGATGTCGGGGAACCGCCGGCCAGGTCGAATCTTGAAGCTTATGGTGCCACAGTTCCTAAGCTCTTCCTTGCTATATCCGGCTTCACGTTTGACGGTGAAGAAGTACACAAAAAGGTCTAATCTAGGCCTTATCCCTAGGTATCCCTCACAAAGTGCCACGAAGTTGCTAAGCACTAAGATGCTATTGGGAGAAAGGTTCTGAGGCTGGACCCTATAGTGGTTTAAGACGGAGAGGAAGAAGTTGGAGATGGGCAGGGAGACGCCGCGTACCAGCTGAGCTTTTAGGTACACCTTTTCTCCGGCTTGGGGAGAAGGTGTCACCTCGCCGGCCGGCGCCGCCCGCCAGACAAGTCCCTCCGTCGCGGGGAGGTAGCCTTCGGCGACCATCTCTGTCGTGGTGGCGGCACGGCAGATGCCATGGGTAGGCTAAAGTATGGGGCCAATGGATGCTAGTGGGATCCGGGGAGGGAAGATGCAACTGTCTCTACACTCAAGCTGCCAAAGTGATGATCTTTATTTCTCTCTTGGTGGGTTACAAATGCTCCTTGAGCTGTATACAGGGGGACAAGATGAATCTCCCCAGCCTAACGGTCCTCAAAGAGTCGATCCCTCCCTCAGGGTCCAAGCCTCCCCTTATAAAGGAGTGCCTTGGGTGCCCTTAGGGCTGACGAGGCAAGCCTATTCGTGGAATATGCTTGTTCCAAATTAGTAGTTCGGCGGCCTCCTTTCCCTGTCGCCCTTCTAATGACGGCAAGGCTCCAGTGGCCCCCTCCTGCGTGCCTCGGGCTCCAGGACTGTCACCTCCGTGACTTCCTTCTGCTCCTCTGACGATGTGCATCCTTGTCTCTTGTGCTTGGCTCTGCTCTGATTCCCTCTAGCCTGCAGCTATAGTTTGACCTTGGGCTTCTCCTTCTCCTGCAAGCTTCGTATCACTCGGCCTTACCTTGTGTCACTCGGCTCGTTCTTCACCTGCATCAAGATCACTTGGGTAACCCGGCCGATTCTCTCAGTAACTCGGCCGGGTAACTACTTGATACATATACGTGGGCTTCTTGCCTCCGTTCATCGGCCGACATATCCATGATTCGGCCGACTTGGGCCGTAACTCGGAAACTAGACGGGGATAGTACCTCTGTCTTTCCCCGTCTTTGACCTACCCGAGGTTAACCCCCCGACATTAGTCCCCGAAGCTGGTGTGGCCCTGTCAATAGCTTTGGCCGGGTTATATCAGCTTCATTATATTCTTTAGTCTTGTTTCCGAGTTATGTCCTCGTCCGAGGTTTCCTCGTTCCTTCCCTCGTACGCCATGTCCTACGTGTTATCCCATCATTGTTCTTCTAGTTTTTAGGTCCCTCTACAGTGCTTACTGACAAGCTACAGTGAATTCTGCACCTGCTGCGCCGCCGCTGCGACGCCTCGGGTGCTGTTCCCCTTGGGGATTGTAACGACCCCTCTTCGTGTGTGACCGTTGGTGTGGCTCCGCTCACCGTCGTGCGTTCGTGCTGCACCCACGATCTACACGGATAACTGCCACACCCACGATCCCACTTCCCTGTTCATGGCTTGACTATAAAGAGGGGAACTGCGTTTGCGGGATTCACCTTTCCCCTTATCGCTCGCCTCCGTTCTCCTTCCTCCTTTCGCCGGCGCGTTTTCTTGCAGTTCCGCCGCCGCTCGCCAGCCAGAGCCTCCGCCGGCGGAGATTCCGCCGCGCCGTTCTACTTTTCTTGCCCGCGCTCCGCGGCTTTGACTCCGTCGCCGGTGAGTCCTCTCTGGCCGTCTTGCCCTGTTCTTTCCCTAGATTCATCTGCTCCGTTTTCGTGCTTGGGCGACGGTTCCTCCGTTTCTTCGCCATTGTTTTCGCGCAAAGTTCCGACGGGGCCTTGCAGCTCTAAAATCCCCTCCGCCGCCAGTCTTTCCTCCGGCGATCTTTCCGGCGCACATATGTCTAGTTCGTTTAGCGGCGCTCTTGTCGAGGACGACGACGCTGGCTCCGGGCCCGAGCGAGGCTCGTGGCAGGGCTCTTCAGTCACGCGCCGTGAGATTGAATGGCTCATCCGAACTCGAAGGATTCCCGCCGAGGTTTCTTGCCGTTTACCCGGCAGCGAATCCTCTCCAGACATCAGAGAGGGCGAGTATGTGGTTTTCATGTCTCACTTCGCCCGCGGCTTCGGTCTCCCTCTTAGCGATTTCGCTAGAGAATTCCTCGATTACTTCGGCCTTCAGCCGCATCATCTTCCTGCGAACGCCATAGCTTCTCTTTCTGCTTTCATCTCCGCTTCGGAGGGTTACTTCGGCCTGTGGCCGTCAGTACATGTCTGGTCGAAGTTCTTCCAGATCCGCTCAAACGTTGTCCCTGACAAATCTCTGCATCCTTCCGAGAAGTTGCTCACCCAATGTGGGGCGGCGTCTATAACACCTCGGAGGAAATCCGTGTTCCCTTGTGTCACTGGGTTGGAGTCGTGCAAGAAGTGGCACAAATCATTCTTCTACGTCAAGAACAGAGGGGCGGAAGACAAGATTCGGCTCCCTCCATTCTCAATTGGCCCACCTTCTAAAGTGAACTGGCTCTATAATCCGAGGAAAACTCACGCCTTGGCCGAGGCCTTCGAGATTCGGCTTAAAGAGTTGATTCGGGCCGGGTTATGCGGCGAAGACCTGATGGCAACTTTCATTAGTAGCCGGATCTGCCCCTTCCAGCAGCGGACCCACAAGCTGTGCTACATGAGTGGTCCCCTCGACCCTAACTGAGTTTCGACCGTGGAGCTGGATAACTACCTTATTTATAAGCGCGTCCGAGCTATCTTCAAGACTGAGATGCCTGAGGATTGGTCTTGGGGATTAAAACCATTCACTCGCGATCGTCCGCCTCCCGAGGTAAGCTTAATCAGCATTGCTCTGTTATTCCACTGTCTTTAGAAATTGGTTTATCTAATTCTCTTTCTCCTCGTCTTGCAGAGGTTCGCAGAGCAGAAAAATGAGGACGCCGAAGTTCTGCAGCTCCCTTGGCCTGCGGACAGGAGTACCCCGGATACTGGTGAGCCGGACTCCGAGGAGTTCGTCCCTAAGTCAGATCCTGCTCCGGCTCGAGCTCGCGGCAGAACTTCAGCGCATGAGGAGGAAGGTGATTCGGACGAGGTCCAAATTCTTGAGGTAGTTGCCGCCACGCCTATTTCTTATGCATTTCCGGCTTCTACTTTCCCAGCTAATCCGGCCGGTCAGGTCCACGACGCCGAGCCTATTGCTTCCCGGCCTCCCGTTACCTCGGGGAAGCGCGGAGCTCCTGCTAGTGCCTCGGAGGCGGTTCCTAAGAAGCGAATGAAGAAATCCGCTCCGAACCCTCCCAGGCGCAAGACTATGCCTGGGGTCGCCGGGTAAGTTCTTTTGCCTATATTTCTTGTTTCTCTCTTTCTTGTTTCTCTCTTTCTGTTTCTCATACTGATGAATCTTCTTTCTTATTTTTGCAGTGCTCCTCTTTCTGTTAAACCCGGCGGTCCTAGTATGACTAGCCGTCCGATTCGGCCGCCATCTCCTCCTCCCGCTGATGATACCAGGATTCCTAGTCCTATTCGTCCTGCTTCTCCTCCAGCTCCGAATACGTCGCTTGTTCGTCGCGATGTCCCTGAGACCGCTTCCATTGACCTGGATTCGAACCGGCCCTCCGAAGTTTTCGTCGAGCCCGCCGCCCCTTCTATGGGCCCCAGCGCTGCTACTGAGCCTCCATCTACTCCGGCAGTTTCTACGGCTATCCCGACCTCGGCCGAAAAGGTCGTTATCCCGGCGCCCTCTGCGACCTTATCCTCCGCTGCTCCTAAGGACTCCGTCCCTACTTCCGAGGCGCCACTTCTTGCTGATGCCTCTTCTAAGGCGAAAAGAGCTATTGCCATCAAGACTTCTTCTTCTCAGAAAGGTCTTGCCGGCTCTTCTCAGCCGAGTATTGCTGACGTGCTGCATAAGGGAGCTGCGCCTACAAAAGTCCCCGTTACCTCGGCCGCCGACAGCCAGCTTGCTCTTCATAGGAGCCCTGCGACTGCCGTGGTCGGACCGCCTGCCCGGGGTAAAGTTTTAACTCGGACAGCTAGTGGGCACAGCCTTGGAGCGCTGGTTGAGTACGCCAATAACTGGAATGCTGCTGATCAGTTTGAGGGTAATCCAACAAACCAGCCGTTTCAGCTTTCTGACATCAGCGGCCGTTTTGACCATGCTGCCCAGTTCATCATTGATACCAACAAGATGAATGAGGTAATTATTTTTTCTCTGAGTCTTAAATTATTCTTCAGATGTTACCATATGCTCTAGTCCCCGAAACTTGCAAGGAAATAACTTGTTGTATACTTGGAAGTTTGACTTAAATTTATTTCTAAGGTTCGTTAATCCGGCCATTTAGATCCGAGTTTAGTTGTGTTTTATTCGTACCTATTTTAGCTTTGAATATCTCGCCATCTAGATCCGAGTTAAGTCCTGCTTGACTCGGATCTAATTTAGCTTTGAATATCCAGCCACCTAGAGCCGAATTAAGCTTTGCTTGATTCGGATCTAATTTAGCTTTGAATATCCGGGCACCTAGATCTGAGTTAAGTTCTGCTTGACTCGGATCTGGTTTAGCTTTTACTCGTTGATTTATCATTTTGCCTCATTACTCAGGTTGCACATGACCGGCGAACTGCCGAGTTCCAGAGGTTGCTTTTTTCGCACCGCAAGCTGGAAGAGAAGTACGAGAAGGTTCTGCCCGTGGCAAAGAAGGCTGGTATGTTGATAGTTCCTTTTCCTTATTCCCAACTTTCTCATGTATTCGTCCACGGAATGCCGGCTTACTTCTTGTTGAATAGGTAATATTAATAACCTCAATATTCGCCTTGAAAAGAAGATCAAGAACCTGGAAGGTTAGTTTCTTTTCTATTTTACTCCTTCTCCATCTTAATATATATGCTAAGGTTCCTTATTGCGTTTGGCTGTGGTGAAGCCGAGTTGCAAGACTTCGCAGTGTCACATCAAGATTGCGTGCCCATGCCTGACGTGATGCTGCATTTTTTAGAACAAAACGCAGTTCATTTGGCGCAACTTCAAGAAAAAGATGATGAGATAGCTCGCCTGCGATCCGAGGTGGATACCCTCAAGCTCTCTCAGAAATCCGAACTAGAAAAGGTCGACCAAGAATTTTTCGAGGAAAAGAATCGGCTGACTTTGGATCTGCAGAAGAATAAAGAACTTCTTGAAGCTGCCGAACTTAGAACCCGGGGTTTGAGCGAGGAAATTGCTCGATTTGAGAAGAGTAAGGCTGATTGGGCCAAAGATCTTCAGAGAATGATGAGCTATATTCATCGTAAGCTACTTGGCATGGCCGAATTATATTTTTCTTTTTTGTCCCTGCTATCCTTTGACACGTTCATGCTTTGTGCAGATCATTTCCCCGAGGCCAAGCCCGTGAGCTCTAAAGCGGTTCTTGCAGCTCGCGCGCGCCGAGGTGAACCTGTTACCGTTGATTCAGAATATTCAATGGAGGATTACTTGGTTGCCGTTGGTGCCGCAGTTGGCCCGATGAAAATTATGGGCCGGGACTTGGTGCAGGCCGCTATTCGAGCTTACCACGCACTCTGGCCGAATACTTCGGGGACTCCTGATATCAACGAAGTCAAGTTATTGGTGACAAGGCTAATGGAATCTGAGAGGCAGTTGAGTCTTTGGAGAGAATCCGCTGGGCGTGCTGGTGCCGACATGGCCCTTACTGTAATCATGTCATGGTATGAAGACATCTCTCTTGACATCCTGAGAAATTTGCGCACTGGCTCCCGCTGGGTTGAAGATCCCACTTTTGTTGCTCTTCGGCAAGCTCGGGCGTTCCAACTTGTCGAGTACGCCGACGTGCACACTTGGAATGAAGGGCCGAGTTTTCTCCCAGACCCGGATCAAGAGGTTGTGGCTGAGGGTTTCTCGGATGATGATTCAGCTGAGCAGGGGGGAGGTGAAAATGATTCGGCCACATCTGATAGCTCTAGCTCAAGCTCGGACAGCAACGGCGATGCGTGGTTCTCTTCCAAAGGTACCGGGCATTCGACCACACGGACTGACGCTCCCGAACAACCCCGGACCTCCGAAGTTGCACCTGGGTCGGCGGAGGGCGAGGCGACCTCAGTCGAGGTTCCTCCTACCTCGGGGTGCCCCGCACCTGAGCAAGTAGCTGCCTCTCCAACGAACAACGCCTAAGTTATTTCCGATCCCTGGTATGCCGGGCGTATGATGTAGGCGCAAACTTTGTCACCTCTTTGTATGATCTGAATTCCTTTTGCCATGTACTGTTGTGACATTTGGTTAAGTGGATGCTCATCCGAATTCTTGCTTCGCTGGCCCCTAATGTCTTGACCTTCTAGGGCTTAACTTTGCCGTTATTTTTTATGATCTTATCAGGCATGAGCGCTGAATACCTATGATATTGGTCTGTTCTGAACCTAAGTTAACTACTTCGTTGTGGAAGTATGTAGCAATCGCTGGATCGTTGTTTATTGTCCAAAACTTCCATATGTAAATCAAATGTCGAAGGTAGTATAAAACTGAGTGCGTTCAGCATAAGTTTGAGGTAGCATACGGTAGTCTCCGAGTCGCTGCTTTAGATTCCGAGGTTTAGGTATCAATACGCAATTGATATATCATATGATAGTCCCCGAGTCACTGCTCTGGGCGCCGAGGTTTATATTCGTAACATGAAAGAAATACAACATATGGCAGTCCCCGAGTCACTGCTCTGGGCGCCAAGGTTCAAGCACATAACGCGAAAGAAATAAATATAACATATGGCAGTCCCCGAGTCATTGCTCTGGGTGCCAAGGTCCAAACACATAACACGAAATAATATAACATATGGCAGTCCCCGAGTAACTGCTCTGGGCGCCGAGGTTCGAATACATAATATGAAATAAATATAACCTAAGGCAGTCCCCGAGTCACTGCTCTGGGTGCCGAGGTTCGAATACATCATTGGATTTTGACTTTAAGATATAATGCTACGAGTAGAATGGCCGAAGTAAAGCCACATTCCAGGGGCGCTTCGTTTCTTCACCAGTTTTGTCTGCCTTGTTCTCTCCAGCGGACTGAGCGTCGATTAGATAATATGCATCGTTGTGCAATGCTTTGCTCACAATAAACGGTCCTTCCCATGGGGGTGACAATTTATGCATGTCGGCCGTGCGTTGCACTAGTCGGAGGACCAAATCTCCTTCTTTGAATACTCTTGGATTCACTTTCTTGCTGTGATACCGCCGCAAGTTCTGTTGATAAATAGCCGATCATGATAATGTCAACTCTCTGGCTTCTTCCAACAGGTCTACGGCATCTTGCCGAGCTACCTCATTTGTCTCTAAGGTTGTGTACTGAGAAACTCTTGGCGAGTCATATATTATGTCGGCTGGGAGTACGGCCTCTGCCCCGTACACCAGAAAGAATGGAGTGTAACCTGTTGATCTATTTGGAGTAGTCCGAAGACTCCATAACACGGCTGGGATTTCTTTGATCCAACACCCTGCCGACCTTTGCAAAGGTTCAACAAGTCGTGGTTTTATTCCTGATAGCACCAGTCCATTAGACCTTTCCACTTGTCCATTGGATGCTGGGTGAGCCACGGAGGCAATATCTAGCCTTATGTGCTTCTCTCGGCAAAATCTAGCGAAAGCTCCTTCTGCAAAGTTTGTGCCATTATCCGTAATAATACTATGCGGGTACCCGTATCTCAAGATGATATCCTTGAGAAATTTCACTGCTGTGTGCCCATCACACTTTTTAATCGGTTTTACTTCAATCCATTTTGTAAACTTGTCTACCATAACCAATATGTGGGTCATTCCTCCTCGCGCCGGCTTGAATGGTCCCACCATATCTAAACCCCATACAGAAAATGGCCAAGTGATGGGTATTGTTTTTAACTCGGCCGACGGCATATGTATTCTGGTAGCGTATCTCTGACATCCATTGCATTTCTTAACTAATTCTTTTGCCTCTTTTAACGCCGTTGGCCAGTAAAATCCATGCCTAAATGCCTTGGCTACCAAAGCGCGAGATGAGGCATGGTGCCCACATTCTCCTTGGTGTATGTCTAGAAGGATTTCCTGACCTTCTGCGGAACTCACGCACTTCTGCAATACGTTTGTGACGCTTCTCTTATATAACTCATTGTTTATGATTGTATAGGCTTTTGCTCTTCTTACGGTTTGTCTAGCTAATACCTCATTACTCGGCAACGTCGCGTCTTTTAGGTAAGAAAGTATGGGTTGCGCCCATATCGGTGCTACTTTTTCTGATGTGATCTCACTGTCTATCTCCATGTCCTCTGTCGACGTATATACCTCGGCTCTTTCCATGACTGTGATTACCTCGGCTGTCCTCCTCTTTAGGGGTCCCAAATCATTCTGCGGATCTACCTCCATTGGCGTGTGAACTTCCGCAGAACTTGCTAAGATTGATTCGGATTCTGGTGATGGGATTATCGATGGTTTCCTGAGGTGCTCCAAGGCAATACCTGGTGGAATTGACTGCCGGGTTGATCCTAATTTCGACAATGTGTCGGCAGCGTCATTTTCTGCTCGTGGTATGTGGTGGAATTCACATCCTTCAAAGTATCCACTGATTTTTTGCACATGGAATCTGTATAAAGCCATATTAGCATCTAATGCGTCCCAACTGCCCGATACTTGCTGTACTACTAGATCCGAGTCACCGTAGCATAGGATTCGGCGTATACCAATTTCTTTTGCCACTTTTAACCCATGGACTAGCGCTTCATATTCAGCTACATTGTTGGACGCAGCAAAATGTATTTGCAGTACATATTTCAATTGATCTTTTCTAGGCGAGGTTAGCACTATTCCTGCTCCCAAACCATTCCTTAGTTTGGAGCCATCAAAGTGCATTGTCCAGTAATTTGGATCTGGCAATGGTGGCTCATACTGCACCTCGGCCCAGTCTATGAGAAAGTCGGCGACAGCCTGAGATTTGATTGCATCTCTTCTATCAAATTGTGGAGCATATGGTGATAACTCGATCGCCCATTTTGCTATTCGGCCACTTGCATCTTTGTTGTTCAATATGTCGGCTATGGGTGCCTCACATATTACTTTGATGGGGTGCTCTTCAAAGTAATGCTTAAGCTTTTTTGCCGACATATATACTCCATAAGCCATCTTCTGATAGTGCGGATAATTCTGCTTTGAAGTGGATAATACTTCACTTAGATAATACACCGGCCTCTGAATTGACTTACCATCTTCAAGTCGTTCCACTACGACCACAGTACTAACTACTCGATTGGTAGCCGCCACATAGAGTAGCATAGGTTCTTTCGATAATGGAGAAGCTAAAATGGGTGCCGTAACTAGCATATTTTTCAACTCATGAAATGCAAGGTCCGCCTGCGGAGTCCAGCTGAATTTGTCTGACTTTCTCATCAGCTGATAGAGTGGAAGTGCCTTTTCTCCTAGCCGACATACAAATCGACTAAGCGAGGCCAGGCAGCCCGTGAATTTGTGTACATCGTTCAAACATCTCGGCAATTCCATTCTTTCTACTGCTCTTATCTTTGTTGGATTAGCCTCGATACCTCGGCTAGACACAAGGAAACCGAGTAGTTTTCCTGTCGGCACGCCAAATGTGCATTTCTCTGGATTAAGCTTCATTCGGAACCTTCTCAGGTTCGCGAAAGTTTGCCGTATATCTTCTAGCAAGGTTTTGCTCTCCTTAGTTTTGATGACTACGTCATCCACATACCCTTGTACATTTTTCCCTATCTGATCATGTAAGCATTTTTGCATGCATCTTTGATATGTTGCTCCTGCATTTCGCAGGCCGAATGGCATTGTGCGATAACAATAAGCCCCGTACGGGGTAATAAATGCAGTCTTTATTTGATCGGCCGGATTTAACGGTATCTGGTGGAAACCAGAATACGCGTCTACAAATGATAACAGCTCACAGCCAGCGGTCGAGTCAATGACTTGGTCTATTATAGGCAATGCAAAAGGATCTTTCGGACACGCCTTGTTCAGGTTGGTGTAGTCAATACACATTCGCCACACAATGGCTACATTGGGGTCATCTTTTTTCTTTTCTACTAGCACCGGATTTGATAACCAATCCGGATATAGCACCTCCATGATGAACCCGGCCGCGAGGAGCCGAGCTATTTCGTCCCCTATTACTTTTCTCCTGTCTTCGGCGAAGCGGCGGAGAGGTTGCTTCACCGGCCTTGCTCCTGGTCTGACGTTTAAAGAGTGCTCAGCCAACTCCCTCGGAACACCTTGCAGATCTTGAGTTGACCATGCAAATATGTCCCGATTCTCACGGAGGAAGTTGGTGAGCTCGCCTTCCTACTTAGCGTCAAGGTCCGCACCAATTGTAACAGTGCGCTCTGGGAATTGCTCATCAATCTGAAATTTCTTCGTCTCTTTAGTTGGCTGAAAAGAAACACTGCCATAAGGGTTGGCCAGTGCCGGCATGTTCAACTGTGCTGACTGAGCGAGGGCTGCTACCTCCTGAATCCTTTTCTTTTCTCTTGCTATAACCAATGACTCGGCCAAATTTGACCCGGCTGAAGCACACTCCATTGACTTCTTGTAATCCCCTGCAATTGTTATCACCCTTGTGGTCCGGGTAACTTCATCTTTAGATAACTTATATGACAGCTGCTCATGAATTTGGCCAGTGCGGGCCGTCCGAGTAGAGCATGATAACAACTTTCCAGATCCACCACTTCAAATTCTAAGTTTTCTGCTCTGCAGTTATCTCTTGTACCGAATAACACGTCCACTCGGACTTTACCGATGGGCTCACATGAAAGCCCTGGCACTATCCCATGGAAAGTTGTCCTCGTGGACTGCAGCATATTCTGCGATATTACGAGTTTATGCATGGTATCTTTATACATGATGTTGATACTGCTCCCATTGTCGATGAGTACTTTTGAGAACTTTACATTGATGCTGGGTCCAACAAATGTCGGATCCAACACAAGTGCATATGATCCTGGACTCGGCATTATTCTGGGGTGGTCTTTCATGCTCCAGGTCACCTCTTGATCAGACCATGGCTGGTATCTTGGTACTGCCGGCACAACTGCATTCACTTCCATATGCCAGCGCTGCACACTTTGCTTGTCCTGCTGTTCTGTTGTGAACACATAATAAGACTGGTGATGTTCCCTGTAATCATTGCGTCCGGTATTTGCCGGATTCATCCTTCCGTCCTGGCCCTGGTTCATTACTTGATGTACTGCGTCCCTCCAATCCGAGTTATCGTATCTAGGGGGAGGGGGCGGTAGCATCAATTGCGGTGTATTTGCTCCAGTTAATTGCGGCTGATGCTGCTATTGCACCTGATAGGGAGCCTGAACTCCTGCTGGGTTCCCCATCGCATTTTTCATCCAGGCACATTGGCGGGTTGTATGATTGGCTGGTCTGGATGGGTTTGATGTGTGAAATTTGCACGGCTGATCTAACATGGATTCGAACGTGTACTTTGGCCTCTCTTGCCATTGCTTCTTTTCCTCTGGGGTCCATTGCCTTTTTCCCTCATTTCTTGATGTCCACTGTTGAGGTCCATTTTTCTGTCGTTGAGTTGCTCCGTGACTTGGCTGATCTTGTGCTACTGCCGCCACCTGGGCCGAATTATATCTATAATCCGGCCTCTCCTCTCTTCTTCTTCCTCTGAAATCACGCCTGGATGACCCGGCCAATTCTCTCGCGTACTGGTCCTGTTGCTCACGATGATCTGCCGACATTAATTCCGGTTGGGTTGGGTCGCCCAATGCATAGGAGTCTGCTATTCTGATAGTTTCTGCCAGTGTGGTTGGCATATCTCTTTGCAGGCGTTGCCACAAAACGCTGGCATAACGGCAGCCTTGCGCGAACCAAGCGATTGCTTGCGATTCGATAACTCCCTCACATGAGTTTCTCAGGTTGCACCATCGAGTTAAAAACTCTCTATCCGTTTCATTCGGCCTCTGTTTGCACATGGCCAGCTGTTGTGGTCTATTCGGTCTCTTGTATGTGCTGGTAAAGTTGCTGACAAACATTTCTTCGAAATCTAACCAGCAGTTGATACTGCCAGCTGGTTGATTATTCAACCATACCCTGGCTGGGCCTTCCAACATCTGTGGGACATACCGCACTGCCCATCTTAGGTTGCCACCCGCTATCTTCACAGCGGTGGCATAATCAATCAACCAGTCTTGTGGCTTGGTACTTCCATTGTACGTTTTTGTGCCTCTTGCTAACTGAAAATTCGGCACTGGTGGTTCGCCCATGATCCGTGGTCCAAAACATGTCGGACCTGGTGGACCTTGCTCTTCCAACAACTCGGACCGGTATAGCCGATCCAACTTTACTCTCGCATCACTTGCTGGCAAATCTCTGTACAAGATTCTATCCTGTATCCCATAGTGATTGTTTCCACCCTGGTTTGCGTATTCCACCTCGGAATATACATCATTGTACCTTTCATTCATCTGATTGTGGCGAGCTGGCCTCACTTCTCTTTCCTGCCGAAGCTCATGTCTTGGTTGCGGGTTGGGCGGCACTTCTCTCCTTACTTCGGCCGGGGTCTGGTTTTCATGATTATCTCTTGCGGGTTCTCTCCTGCCGAGATCCCCATTGCCTCGGCCCCCGCCGTCCTTTTCCACACGGCCGTGGTTTCTCTCCCCACTATTACCTCGGCTTGCATTGCCTCTGTTCTCATTTGCCTTTCCAGCTATTGCCGGGTCATATGGAACAATTTGCTTGTTCCTCTTCCCAGAGGTTACTGCTTTCTCTTTTCGAGCGTTGTTTCCGGGTGAAGATGCCGCTGCCGCGGATAAAGCAGGTGCTGCCCCTGCCGAATGTACCATCCGTGAAGCCCCTGGTCTTGTCGGGTTAGTTCTGAGTATTTCCTCATTTTGCTGATTTGCGATGCGCACCAGCTCATTCACTCTTTCTTGTTGTTTCTGCCGAGCTTCCCCGGTTAACCCCTCTAATTCCAATGCTGCGGCATTTGCCGCTCTCAGGTTTTTCACCGGGGTACTGTACCTCGGCAAACCCAAATCACCTGATTCTGCTCTGTGAGCTTCATGCTCTTTGTTAATGTCATTCATGAGGTTCTTCCCTCTTAATCTCAGTTCGTCCACCCGCTCGGGTGCGATATCAAGCTTATTAGCTTTTGCGTATTCTCTTAGGGTCCTGTTCAAGGATTCCCGCAGGGATGATACTTTTTTGGCTTCTACCAGCACCGTTTGCCTGGTCTCTTCTAACTCTGCCTGAGCATTTGCCGGATCAAGTATAAGCGCTACAGGTGTGGTTAAGTTTTCTATAGTCGCCTGAAGAATGTTCTATGGTCTTTCCAGAGGTGGCCCTCTCACTCTTGGTGCCTTTGGGGTGGTGTCATGTAGCTCGGTTGGGTTTGTCACCGGCGGAATTACCTCAGTGGTTTGCAGTGTGGTCTGCTTGGGTGCGCCTTGTGCGCCTGCGGCGGGTTCTCTGCTTGACCCGACTACTGCTGCTCCCGCTTGAGCTCCTGCTACGACCATTACCTCGACGCTGCCTGCATGATGCTCTCCTGATGGACGGCTCGCCGCGCTTCGAGGTGGCTCTCCTGCAACAACGACCTGGTGAGGATAAATGCCGGTGATGTCGACGCCGACGTAGACTCTGTGCTCGCCCAGGCCGATGAAGATCCCATTGCGCGGGGGAGTTTTTCCCCTGAAGCTTCCTGCATTGTCTCTGACATAGTCACAGAGACCAAGTCTCTGGACCAAGCCAGAAACAACGCGCTCGCCGGTGTTGATGAAGTTTCCCGTCCGGATCACAACTCCAGCTAGCACCGTTGCAGGCCCCACGGTGGGCGCCAACTGTCGTGGTGGCGGCACGGCAGATGCCATGGGTAGGCTAAAGTATGGGGCCAATGGATGCTAGTGGGATCTGGGGAGGGAAGATGCAACTGTCTCTACACTCAAGATGCCAAAGTGATGATCTTTATTTCTCTCTTGGTGGGTTACAAATGCTCCTTGAGCTGTATACAGGGGGACAAGATGAATCTCCCCAGCCTAACGGTCCTCAAAGAGTCGATCCCTCCCTCAGGGTCCAAGCCTCCCCTTATAAAGGAGTGCCTTGGGTGCCCTTAGGGCTGACGAGGCAAGCATATTCGTGGAATATGCTTGTCCCAAATTAGTAGTTCGGCGGCCTCCTTTCCCTGTCGCCCTTCTAATGACGGCAAGGCTCCAGTGGCCCCCTCCTGCGTGCCTCGGGCTCCAGGACTGTCACCTCCGTGACTTCCTTCTGCTCCTCTGACGATGTGCATCCTTGTCTCTTGTGCTTGGCTCTGCTCTGATTCCCTCTAGCCTGCAGCTATAGTTTGACCTTGGGCTTCTCCTTCTCCTGCAAGCTTCGTATCACTCGGCCTTACCTTGTGTCACTCGGCTCGTTCTTCACCTGCATCAAGATCACTTGGGTAACCCGGCCGATTCTCTCAGTAACTCGGCCGGGTAACTACTTGATACATATACGTCGGCTTCTTGCCTCCGTTCATCGGCCGACATATCCATGATTCGGCCGACTTGGGCCATAACTCGGAAACTAGACGGGGATAGTACCTCTGTCTTTCCCCATCTCTGACCTACCCGAGGTTAACCCCCCGACAATCTCTTAGATGTCGCGGTCGGTGATGTCCGAGCTACGCCAGTCGCCCTTGTGCGAGTCTGGCTCCTCCTCCAGTGGCTCTAGCGCCGCCAAGTTTTGGTCGCCACCGGTGGATTCGATCACCGCCGATGCGGGGATGACCAACCCCTCTTGAGGCACGATGACGGAGCTCGCCGGCTTCGCCGCGGCTTCGCTCGGTGCCGCCATTGATGGGGAGGTGCTGCCGTTAGCCATGAAGGATGGGTGTGACTGGTGCAGATGGGAGCTAGGGTTTTTCTCGAGGTTTCTCGCAGAGAGCTCGAGGAGACGCGCGGCTGGAGGAAGAAGATGATGCGAGAAGAATGAGGTAAAAAGTGGAGATTTACCCATGGTTACTATTTATCATCCTTGGTGTCAAGATTCGTGCAGCTTGATCGGACGGTTGCCGTGTAGACGACATGTTCGCGAACGTGCGCGGAAATTTTGCCACGTCTCCAACCGTCGCCGCCAACGGTTCGTATCGCTCGCACGGAAATCGGATATGATTGCGTTCTCTGCATGTGTGAGTTACGAGGCGTCGCTGACCTAAGCCTACGTCGTCCTAGCTAAAATGGGTAGATGAGCCGTCACATCGAAGATTCCGACATAGACGGATTCAATCCGACTATGGAAAAGTACAAATGGAAGACTCAACATTTTTCCGGCATACAATTTTAAGACGAAGAAAGTTTTACAGGGTTCTTTGGGAGGACTACAAGATATTGCTTGACGATTTGCCGACATCCAACTAGACGGAGCATTCATCTGAAGAGGCAAGACGGCGCAAGATTTCGGAGTTCTCCGGGGGCTACTGTTGAGGATATGCTATATGGGTATCCTAAATAGCATGTCACTTATCCGGATAACCCGGGTGGCCCATAGTCGATAGCATGGCCTATGGCCTTCTAGGCGGCCCAGTTAGATGGATCCAGAAGGGAGGCCCATGCCGGATAAAGTAAGGCTATGGTGGAGTCACCAACGTACCCGGAGCCTTGGAGTGCAAGATACACAAGACTAGTGATAAACGGTGTAGGACTCTGTAACCTGTCCGGCTAGGAATTTTCCCTGTAACCCTAGGACCTGGTGACTATATAAGTCAGGCCTATGGGATCCTTTAGGGCACGATAACTTACGATCTTAGACGTTCATAGACAACTTCAGACAACCTCGCACAGCGAACCAATCCCTGTAACTCGGCGTATTGCCATTATAGTGATTTATAGCAGGAGTAGGATTCCGCCACCGTTGTGGGATCTAAACCTGGGTAAGCTTTGTTACCTCGTACCCGTCAACCGTCCGCCTTACCCCACGTCTCTAAACACGCACTGTGAGCACCCCTCCATGGCGTACTCGTCGGCAATACCACGACACCAACGGCTCCCAACGGTTTCGAGGTAGCCTTCGCTCTCTACGCTGCTCGTTGTAAGCACTATGGGCCGAAGCTGATTGACCTGCTCGCGGAGTATGCGGCGAAGTAGCAGGAGGATGTCAAGGGCAGGCACTCTGGATCCGAGGATGCTTAGGCTATGTCGTTCTAGTTGTAGGGTAGTTGTCATAGACTTTTTCTGTAATGTCTTGATGAACACTTCGTGTGCCATGCAGTGGATTTTTGTTGTATATAATGAGCCTTTGTGCTGTTCTTCAATCGTTTGTTGTTCATATCCTTGTCTATTTTCCTTTAGGGGCCTTCGGGTGATGACCCTATTGATACTTCGTCTGCTCCGCAGCCGCGACCATCCTTGGATGATGTGTCACAGCTTGTTTTTCTTCGTGACTGCGTCCACAGTCTTGAGAAGGAGTTGGTTGGCATCCGAGGCCACGCGGACGTTTGGAAATCGAAGGCGGAGCGGGGCACCGCCAGGGAGGAATATCTGATGGGGGAGCTGCGGCAGTTGGCCGAGCAGCTGCAGTGTAAGTTTCTTCGAGCTGCTGCTCATTTTCGGATGTGCCTGTTGGCGGGTCATCTTACTTTCTAGTTGTTGCAGGTGCTAACCTTGTTCCGAAGGAGGAGAAGGAGCGTGTTGCAGTTTGTATCAATTGCCTGACCCAGCAAGATATGGAGGCTGGTGGCTTTTTCTGGATGGATCACGACCGTGCCATGGTCCTTGGGACTATGCAGGATCGTGCCCACCAAGTGTCACGGGTGTTGCGGCAAGTGAAGACTTCCTTGGCGTCAATTCTGCACGTCATGTTTCCCCTTGATGAAGCGCCATCGACTCTCTGGGGCTTGCTGGCGAAGTTTCGAGATGTGCGTCATGTCAGGGAGCTGGTGCGGCACCAGTTGGTTGCGGGGGTGAAGGCCGCTTTTTCCCTTGTGCGACTGCATCACCTTGACGTAAATGTTGCGGCTGTGGCGGCGGGGCCGCCCCTTCGACCAGATGGTGGCTTATGGGACATGCGCCCGCATTATGCGGCTGTGAGGCAGTATGCCGAGGAAGTTGTAGATCTCTTTGAGCATCGTGCGCAGGTGATCCTTCAGAGTAGGTAGGACCTGTAAAAAGATAGATGTAATATTTGTATATTTTTGACTGGGCGTGTTGTGCCCTTTTTTGTAAAGGTTCATTGTTTTTAGCACGTTGTGCTTAGTTGTATGCATGTCCTTTTCGTTAGCCTGACGTGATCAGCTACTCAGGTGTACATGCTTTATCCTCAGTCGACGAGGTCGTGAGGTGAGGGGGAGCCCCCGAGTGTGTTTCAGGTATAAAGGAAATGCGAGAAAAAGATAAATTTTGGGGTGAGACACTTAGCTTTATTCATATCGTAATGAGGAGGTACATTGTTCGGCTGAGTAGCCTTGGCTGAATAGCCTTATTGAAAGTAAAGGGGGGATAGCTAGGGGTAGAAGCGTTGCAGTTGTGCGATGTTCCATGGGTTGGAGCATGCGACTGCAGACTCCACGTGCTTGAGTGACGATAGGCGCCACCTGGGATGACTTCAGTGACGTTGTAGGGTCCTTCCCAGGGTGACTCGAGCTTCTTCGGCCGCTCTTGCTTGAATCATAAGACTAGGTCTCCTTCGACGAAGGACCTTGGACGCAACCGACGGCTGTGATAGTTGCGGAGGCTCTGCTGGTAGACCGTCGATCGAGCTGCGGCGATGTTGCATGCCTCGTCGAGTGTGTCGATGGCGTCTTCGAGTGCGGCCATCGATTCGGCTTCGCTGTAGGCGACGACCCGTGGGGCCTTGTGGCATACCTCTGCAGGCAACACAACTTCGTCTCCGTGCACCATCAAGAAGGGTGTGTAGCCGGTTGAGCTGTTTGGGGTTGTGCGCAGGTTCCAGAGGACGGAGGGTAGCTCTTCTTCCCATGCTCCCGCGAGCCGCTCGAGTGGGCTCAGTAGGCGCTTCTTTATGCCACCACCTATGAGGCCGTTGGCCTTTTCGACCTGCCCGTTGGTTTGCGGGTGCTCCACGGGGGCGTATGATATGTTGATCCTAAGGCCTTCGTAGAAGTCCTGGAATTCTTTGGAGATGAAGTTCGACCCGTTGTCGGTTATGATGCGGTGCGGCACGCCGAGCCTGTAGACGATGGATTGGAAGAACTTCATGGCCGTTTTACCCTTTTGGTTGGTGACGGGCATGGATTTGATCTACTTGGTGAACTTGTCGACTGCGACCAGGAGGTAGACGTGACCTCCTTTCGAGGACTTGGGCAGTTTGCCAATCATGTCGAGACCCCATTGGGCGAAGGGCCATGCCAAGGGTATGGGTCTGAGCTCCGATCCTGGTGCGTGCAGTTTGTCTGCGAACCTCTAGCACCCATTGCATCTTCGGACGATATCATTGGCGTCGTTCATGGCCATTGGCCAGTAGAACCCAGCTCGTAGAGCTTTGGCTACGAGGGCGTGGCTGCCTACGTGATGGCCGCAGATGCCCTCGTGGATGTCTTGGAGGAGGGTTTTTTGTCACCGATGGTGATGCACCTTTGGAGTACACCCAAAATGTTGTGCTTGTACAACTCACCATTGATGATGGTGAAGGCCTTGGACCGGCGAGATATGTGTCGGGCTTCTGTCGGGTCATCAGGCAGTTCCCTGTTTATTAGGTACCGCAGGTACGGCTGCGTCCATGTTTCTTCGACTGCCATGACCTGCATCAGGTTGACCACTGCGACCTCTGTGTCGAGCTTTTCGGGTCCTTCTTGTCCTTCGGGTAGCGCAGCCCCCGAGTGCTCTGCTTCTTCGAGTGATCCCTTGGGGAATTTCCTTTTGATGGATGGCACACAGATCTGTTCCAGGAACACACCTAGTGGCACCCGTGCGTAGGTGGAGCCGATATTGTCGAGTTTGTCAGCCTCTTCGTTGCTTTCTCTGCCAACGTGCCGAAGCTCACAGCCGTCAAAGTCTCCTTCGAGTGAATTGTAGAGCGCGTAGTACGCGATCATGTTGGCGGCGTGCGCGTCGCACTCGTTCATCGTCTGCTGGACGACAAGGTTCGAGTCACCGTAGATGACCAGGCGCGTTTCGCCGCAGATCTTGGCCATCCTCATGCCGTGGATGAGGGCCTCGTATTCGGCTTCGTTGTTGGAAGCTCGAAATTTCATCCGCAGGACATACTTCATCTTATCGCCCTGCGGGCATGTCAGTATGACCCCGGCTCCTGCTCCTGCCTCGCGCTTGGAGCCATCAAAGTGCATCGTCCATGACTATGTCATGTTCGGGGTGTCTGAAAGCTGCAGCTCCATCCAGTGGACGAGGAAGTCCGGTAGGACCTGTGATTTGATCGCATGGCATTTCTCGTAGACTATGTTTAGAGGGGACAACTCGATGCCCCACAGGGCCACGCGTCCTGTGGCCTCCGGGTTGTTCATGATGCTGTTCGGGGGTGCCTCGTTGACGACCATCACCTGATACTCCTGGAAGTAGTGGCTCAGCCGACGAGCCGTCATGAATACGCCGTAGGCGAGTTTCTGGTAGTGAGGGTACCTCTGTTTTGTCGGCGTCAATACCTCGTTGAGGTAATATATAGGGCGTTGGACCCCGTGGGTCTTGCCATCTTTGGGTCGTTCGACCATGAGCACTGTGCTTACCACCTGATGCGTGGCTGCTATGTATAGTAGTAGGGGCTCGCGTTCCTTTGGCGTGACCAGGACGGCGAGGTGGAGAGCAACCGCTTCAGATCTTCGAATGCGTTGTCCACTTCAGGCGTTCACTCGAATTTGTCTGCTTTGCGTAGCAGTTGGTAAAAAGGTAGGGCCTTTTCGACCATGCGGCTGATGAACCTGCTTAGCGCCACGGTGCGTCCAGCGAGCTGCTGGACCCCTTTGAGGTTCTTCGGTTTCTCCATGGCCATTATGGCCCGGATTTTCTTCGGGTTCGCCTCAATCCCTCGCTGGGAGATGAAGTATCCAAGCAGTTGGCCCGATGGGATACCGAAGGCGCACTTTTCTAGGTTCAGTTTGATCTTGTAGCGATCAAGGTTGTCGAACGTCTCACGGAGATCGTCGATCAGTGTCTTGGCCTCCGTTATTTTGATTACTATGTCGTCGACATAGACCTGTATATTGCGGCCGATCTGGCTCTTCAGGCATGCCTGCGTGCATCGCTGGTACATGCCACCTGCGTTCTTCATCCCGAAGGGCATTGTGTTGTAGCAGAATACTCCGAACAACGTGATGAACACCTTTTTCTCTTGATCTTCGACCTTCAGTCGAATCTGGTTGTAGCCTGAATAGGCGTCGAGGAAGGAGAGTTTCTCGCATCCTGCAGTAGAATCGATGATCTGATCGATCCGAGGGAGAGGGAAGTGATCCTTCGGGCAGTGCTTGTTCAGCGAGGTGAAGTCCACGCACATTCGCAGGATGTCTGTGTCCTTTTTAGGGACCATCATGGTGTTGGCCAGCCACTCGCTTTCCTTGATTTCCCTCATGAAAGCGGCATTGAGTAGTATGTTGACTTTGACTCCGATGGCTTCGGCACGTGGCTCAGACAATCATCGGATGGACTGTTTCACGGGCTTAGCATCTGGAAACACGTTGAGTGCGTGCTCGGCGAATTCCCTCAGAACTCCTGGCATGTCCGCAGGACACCAGGCAAAGATTTCCCAGCGCTCACAGAGGAATTCGACGAGCGCGCTTTCCTATGTGGGGCTGAGGTCGTTGGTGATCAACGCCGTCTTGGAGGTGTCCGTCGGGTGGACCTGCACCTTCTTTGTCTTGACTGTTGAGTCGAACAACATATCATATGCGTTCTGCCTTAAGACTGGGGATACCCCGTTGTCTGTCACCTCTCGGAGCCTTATGAGCTCCTCCTGCATGCCGAATGACTGGGAGATTCTGTTGAAGTCCTTGTCGCAATGATCCGATCGGCTGAAGCTACCGTGGACCGTGATGACGCCCCTAGGTCCTGGCATCTTGAGTAGCAGGTACGCATAGTGCAGTACTGCCAGGAACCGTGCGAATGCCACACGTCCGAGGATGGCGTGGTATTGTGATGGCCAATCCACCACTCGAACTCAAGTCGTTCGCACCAAAAGTTATCAGGCTTGCCGAAGATGACGTTGAGCCATATATTTCCCAGGGGGAATATGCCCTTCCCTAGGACGATGCCGTGGAACGATGTGTCGGATTGTTCCAGGTTGCACAGCGGGATCCTCATTGATGCTAAGGTGCTAGCGAACATTAGATTGATGCTACTGCCATCGTCCATGAAGACGCGGCTCATCTCAAACTCTCCAATCTGTGCCTCGACCACCAGGGCAGCATGACCTGGGCGAGGGATCTAGAAGGGGTGATCCGAACGGCTGAACATGATGCAGGACTCTGAACCGCTGAGGTACTCAGGGATGGCGGGTGGAGCGGTCACAGCCAAACTGACTTGGCGGGCGATTTTCTTTTGCACCCTATTTGTTGGGCGCCCCTTTTGGATCATCAATGACCCTTTCGGCGCGGGGTACCCGTTTCCGCCGTTGTTCTACGTGGGTGCGATTGGGTGATTCGAAGGTACCACGGGTGCTGGTGGAGGAGCTACGTGGGCGATGTCACCCGGTGCGGGTACGTGCCCGTACCCAGGGTTTGGGGCTTGCTGTCTCATCTGGGACATGCTCTCGCTGAGTTTCTGGAACTCGCGACAATCTTTGAGCATGTGGTTGGCCTTCTTCTTGCCATCCTGCTTGTCAATGTAGAAGTGGATGGTGCCGGGGCCCGACAATTTGTCGTATGCTGAAGTCTCATCTTCGTGGCTGCGGCGTTGCCACATTCGCGTTGGGCATCCTCCATCGCGGAAGTTGTTTCCACGGTATCCGCCGCTGCTGCAGTTGCTTTCGTTGCGGCAATTGGCGTAGCCAGCCGCGACCATGTCGGGTCCATCGCGATCATCATAGACGCACGATTTTCGCTTGCTACGGCGTTCGCTTCGGCGGCCGTAGTCATCTTCCTCTTCCGAATGTGGTTGGTGGACGGAGTCCTCGCCATCTGCCCACTTGTTGGCGATGTCCATGAGGTGGTCGAGTGTCTTGGGCTTGACGCACCCAAGTTCTTCCTTGAAGTCCTAGCGTTTGACGCCATCCTTGAAGGCGTCGATTGTTCTCTCCTCAGAGATGTGTGACGCGGAGTTCTTGATGTTGGACCAACATAGTATATACGAGCGAATGGATTCGCCCGTTCGTTGGGTGCAGGCCCGCAGCTCTTCGATCGAGGCTGGCCTCTTGCTGGTGCCCTTGAAGTTTCGGATGAAACTGTACGCCAGTTCCTCCTAGCTTCGTATGGATCCTGAGGATGGGCTTCTGAGCCAGATCCGGGCTGCACCAGTCAGCTGCAGCTGAAGGCATTGTAGGGCGGTGTTTTTGTTGCCGCCGTGCAGTTTGAAGGACGACAGGTGGTCGTTGAGCCACGCCTTAGGGTCCTGCGTGTCGTCAAACTTCTGAGTGTCTGAAGGAATCTTGAAATTTCTTGGCATCTGCGTCCTCTGAACAGATCTGATGAAGCATCGAGCTCCATAGAGTTCTCCTTCATCGTTATCCTCTTCGGATTCAGATGAGCACACGCGTTTGGCGTGTGCCTTGTCGATCTTGCGTTGAGTGAGTTTGCTTCGGGCGTTGTAGTCGCGGTTGCGACGTCATGAGCTCTTGTGCCGTCGAGGTAGGTCGTGTTCCTCCTCGTCGGATGAGGGTGTGGGGCTGCAATTGAAAATGACCGCAGCCTTCTTTTTAGGCTCCGCAGGAGCTTCTCCGTGGAGCGCAGTTCCACGGAGTCCGAGTCCAGCTAGTGCGGAGTTGTGCATGGCCCTTTTCGGGTCCCCCACCGGAGGTGGATGGGACGCAAGGTATGTGGTGGCTGCCATGATCGCAGCTTGCGGCGTCTTCAGGATGACGTTGTCGTTGGCGTCCATCTCCATAAAGGACGTGTTGAGGGTTCGGGTCACCTCGCTGCGTGCAGCGGGGTCCATGTTTTCTACGCGAGAATGATGCTTGTTGGCGTTGTTCCCATGCGAGCTGGAGCCGCCCATGGCGGAGAGCGCAGCTCGCCGCGCACTGGATTCCGAGGCTGCTTGCTTGCGTTTGTCGAGCACTTCTTGCATCTTCACCTGCTTTTTGTGCTCTTCGATGAGGAGCAGGTGGTATGCCATCAGTAGGTCCCATGAGGCACCCACAGGCAAGATCTTGTTGCCTGCCATAGCTTCGCGTGCTTGGTTCCATCCTTCCTCTCTAAGGTGGATTACCCTTTTTGCCTCAGGGTCGTCCTCGTTGGACGGGGGGGATTGGTTTCTCCTATTTTCGCCGTTTCTACCCTGTGGGTTGGGTGGCAGTACGTGACCACCCGAACCTAGTGGCGGTTGCTCCACATTGCTTTGGATGACCACAACGCATTGGTAGCATCCGTAGGTTGGATCGCTGCTGCCGTAGCTCTCGGATCCGGAACCATAGGTTCCTTCATCTGATGGAGGATCGCATAGATCTGAGTTGCAGCTACTGCTGTCGTATGACTCATCTGTAGATGTTGGCGTGCGTAGCACGGGATGCGGAGCCCACGAGGTGGGCCTGATCGATGGCAGTAGCACCCGCTCTGGGAGGTGGAGAGTGCCGGTCTATCCCACCTGGAAGCAGAAGCTCCTGAACATGATCTCGAACACATCGCGTACGGGCTCGAAGTCCTTCATGGTGGCTGGCGAGTGGGCGGTGAAGTCGAAAGCGCCAAAGAGGAGATGGCTCTCCGTTGCCGAGGAGTTGTAGATCGCATTGGTCGGGACCGTCACGATCGCACAATCAGCGCCCCCCCAGTTCCCATAGACGGCACCAATTGACGAGGTTTATTCTCGTCAATGCCCATTGTTATGAGCTTGGGTTTTGTAGAAGATGGGGGTGCTGGAGATCGCGGAACGGTTAACAGACAAGCAACCAGGGGACACGAGATTTACCCAGGTTCAGGCCCCCGGAGGGAAAACCATACTCCTGCTTGTCTGCTCTTGATTACGGTGGAGCCGAAAGTTACATGGGTGCACAGATGTAATCTGGCGTGGAGGTGTGTATGCGGTGGTATGAGAGGTGCCCTCCTCGTCGTGCCCTCCTAGCCTTTATATAGAGGTAGGCAGGTCCCAGGCACAGATCGAGTCTGTTACATGTTTTAGGGTTTGCCCCTTTGAATATTCTATCTAATCTAGTCTTGCTCTCCAAGAATCCGAAGATGTCATGGGCTTGGGCCACCCGAAGATCTTCATGGGCCACGTGTATTATTGTGGGCCTTCCTTGGGCTAGACCATGTATGCTGATGTCGTGTACCCATAGGGTATAACCATGTCATGGTCCATTATAAGATCTACAATATAGCTGTCGACCTGCCTTTTGCTGATTTTTGTGCAGCTATTAGAGTAACTCATTGGGGATCTTGTGAGAAGATCAGGGAGAGGCCTAAGTCACTTATGGATTTATATGCTGAAATTTGCCAAGGTTTCGACTTCTCGAAGGAAAGTGGTAAAATTCGGAACATTCAGTTCCCATCTATTAGATATTTCGCCTATTTCATTACCAAGTGTGTTCTTGCTAGAAAGTTATCTTCTTTTGATCTAGCTTTTATCTCAGCAGATTTGAATAGGGATAGAACTTATAACTTGGGTGATTTGATATCTTACTGTATTACCACTAATCGCAAGAAGGGTGGAATTTGTGGAGGTCTCATTGCCTCTAGGTTGCTAGCTTTCCATGGTTTAGAGGCTCACCATACAGATTACGCTTCCCCATAGAGAGGCTTGATTTTGATTCCATGGTTCAGCATAACTTTGTTTCTTCTTGGGCTACTATGAGAAGTTTACCGTATGAATTATCCTTTGTCAAGCATGATTGGAGAGGGGGTATGACTGAGAAAGTAGTTTATTTGTCTACACCTGCTTTGTTTAATTTTGATAACAGGCAAGGATGGTCGCTCACGGAGGAGGAGTTTGACACTTACATGGCGGAGCTCTCCCAGAGCACATACCTTTGCATAATAGAGTGTGATGAGAAATATTGATAACGACTAGATAATGTCATCACACACACCATATAAGATGGATCCGTATGAGAATACCACAACCACACAGATGATGGATCCATACGATAACCACATAGTCTCACCATACATAGCACAAATAGTTAGTTCACAAGATTCACACATAAGAAGAGGCAAGCAAATAAAGTTCACAAGCGAATAAAAATCAATGGCAAGAGCGAGCTTGTGACTTTTCCCACGCAAATCCTGCATGCCTAATGTGCACCTTCTCCCCCTTTGGAATCAAGACGCCAAAAAGGGACAAGAGTAACACTAACGTCCCAGAGATCACTCGTCATCATCATCCCAGGCATCCCAAGCATCATCATGAGTCGGCGGGGCACGGACGGAGGAGGTGGCATCATCCTCCTAGTGGATGTGCTTGGAGATCCATTGGTATTCCGGGGTGATGTTGTTCTCGGAGCCCTTGGAGACGGTCAAATCTTGAGCCTCCATCAATTCCTTCTGACGAGCACAGGATTTCTTGGCATAGACATAGAGCCTCACACATGCGCTTATGATTGTCAACTTGGAAGGAAAATACTTTCTTGAGCTTGGCCTCAATCCTCTTGGCCCAAGATGGTTGAGCAGTCTTGCAGCGTGATATCACAAAGTCAGCATCCTACTAGGCATCATTGTCATCACCGGACCCCTCCTCAACCGGGTTCCCATCCTCATCAACAATTTGACCATCCACATTGCGAGGTTTGAGATGGGTATTGATCAACATATTCTTGTGCCGGTGAGTGACAAGGCGTTGAGAAGTAATTTCACGGGCGATCGATGGGCACTTGCTAAGAATGAGAGCCATGATATAGGGAGCAAAAGGAGGCACCCTCCGAGTGTATGTGGCACAGACCATCTCATTCCAAATAACATCCATCACATCCATTGGTTGGCCGGAATCACGGTGGTGAAAGGTGGTGATCATGATATCCACCATGAATGCATGCATCTCATCAACATTCCCAGCTCGGGAGGCAACGGTCTCACGGAATATACGGTGCATTATGTCATATGTGGGGAGAATCCCCTTGATCTTCCCAGGAATACCGCGCCCCCGGATGTACAGTGGAGCAAGAACATCCTTCTTCATGGGGCGATCATTGCTGTGACACCGAAAGCCAACAGGAGTGTCCTTGCCACGGTCCTTGTACCAAGAATAGCTGCAAACTCAGCCAAGGTTGCTTGCTTGACAACGCCCTCGGTCATCCAGGTGAGAGTCTGAGACTGGTCCTTGGCAAAGTGAACGGTTGCATAGAACTGAGTAATGAGCATTGGGTCATAGTTGCACCGGAACTCCATAATGGGAAGCAAGCCAATGTTTGCACAAATCTCAAGGGCTTCACCGAAATACTGCAGGTTCTTCTTCACATGATTCATCTCAATCCACTTCTGAGGGACCACAAGCTTATCATCCTTCATGAATATATCATGGAACACACACTCTTGGAAATCCGTATAGAAGAGGCTATCTTTCCGAGCATGAGAGCGAGCAGCAACATACAGATTGACAGACCTCAAGGCATGAAACTCAACCTCAGACAAATCAGACAGTAGCTTTGGCCCAGATGGCCTAGAACTTTGACTCTTGCGATGACTCGAGGGAGGAGGAGCCTTACCACGGCCAGCAATTTGCTTAACTCCCCCCCCCCAACGACCACGAGTGGTTTTCAGCTTCAGACGGGTGCTAGGTTGAGGCATGATCTCTTCTTCTGACTATGTCTCAGGCTCAGATTCTGACTCATATTCCTCAATCTCATGATGAGCTTTGGAGCATTTGCGTGTACCCCGGAAACCCCCTGCACCTATGAAAGAACGAGGGAGATAGCATAGGGGTAAGGGCACAAGAACCCGAGACAAACAGACGATGAAACTCAAGTTTTTAGAGGAAATTTTGCTGTCAGTACAGGGCGGTAGTACCGCATAGCGGTAGTACCGGAAAAGAATTCCGGTACTACCGGTCATGCGACCATAGTACAAATCTGGTATTATCGATCCATGGACGGGCAATAAAATTTACACAAAATAAGAATGCCATCGGACTAGGAGATATATCAGGTAACAAGCACACGGTACAACCTCAAAAACACTTGTTTTAGCCAAGAATCAAAGTTACCCTAGATTCAATGGAGAAAACATGTGGGAGGGAGAGAAGGGCGGTAGTACCGGTGTCCATGGCGGTGGAGAATGAGGAGGAGGTCGGATCCGGTGTGGATCCGGGGAAAGGAGGAGGGGGCGGGGCTCTGGCGGTGGCGGTGGTTAGGGGTGGAGACGGGGGAACAATAAGGCACTAAGAGGTGCCTCTCCCCATGTCTCCAACCATAACTGAGACGCAGAGCGGTAGTACCGGGTGAACGAGCGGTAGTACCGCTAGGCGGTAGTACCGTAGAAAACGACCGGTAGTACCGCACCTGGGAAGTTTCCAGAAAACATCCTGGAAACTGTCCCCAGAGTGGTAGTACCGCTAGCTTTTCACGGTAGTACCGACGGTAGTACCGTAACCACCAGAACAGAGAGCCAAGTATATAAAGTGGAAGGTTCTTGTGCAGAGTAGATGAGTTTTGTCGGGGGATAAGAAAGGCTTGGGTTAAGAGAGTCACACTGGTATGGACAAATGCACTCTAAAAATGGGAAAAATATATGAAGAGCCAAACGAGAGTGCATGACCGTAAGAACAAACCCAACGCAAAAATGACAAACATGAGTAAGCACCAACCTCTCGAATGAGAGAGTGCAATGGCCTGGGCCACCATATTTGAGTATACTCAGCTTGGCACCACGAAGATATATCTTGGGTCCATTACCGAGACTCATCATATAAGCTCACATATCATAAAATGATATTAAGAGGAATGATTTTGATTGCTTTGGGCGTAATGGGGGGAGGGATGGTCCAATCAATTAGGATCGTACTCCCCCTATATCCATGCCTAAACCTAAACCAAATACGGGTCAAGTCATAGGTGAGAATGCAAGATAATCAAGTCAAGCTCCTTGAATCTATGATATTTAGTTCATTCCTCAAATAACAAAACCTTTCTTCATCAAGTGGCTTCGTGAAGATGTCCGCAAGTTGGTATTTGGTTGACACATATGATAGATCAATATCACCTCGAGTAACATGATCTCTAATAAAGTGATGGTGAATCTCAATATGCTTTGTCCTTGTGTGATCCACCGGGTTGTAGACAATCTTGATAGCACTTTCATTGTCACATAGAAGAGGCACTTTTTCACAGTGGACACCGTATTCCTTTAAAGTTTGCCTCATCCATAGCAATTGAGTGCAAGCACTAGTAGCTGCCACATACTCGGCTTCAGCGGTGGAGAGAGATATACAATTTTGCTTCTTAGAAGACCAACATACCAAGGACCTACCAAGGAATTGGCAAGCCCCGGATGTTGATTTTATATCATCCTTATCACCCGCCCAATCTGAATCTGTGTATCCACAAATAGCAAATGTTGACCCTCGAGGATACCAAAGACCATAAAATGGGGTATGAAATAAATATCGAAAGATTCTCTTGATCGCCATTAAATGGATTTCTTTAGGAGCCGCTTGATATCTTGAACACACACCTACACTTAACACAATATCGGGTCTAGATGCACAAAGGTAAAGCAATGAACCAATCATAGACCGGTATACCTTTTGATCCACATCTTTACCATTTGGATTTTGTTCTAGATGAGTCTTTGTAGCCATGGGAGTAGGAGCTCCATTTAAATCTTGCATTTTGAATCTCTTGAGCATATCTTGAGTATACTTGGATTGGTTGAAGAATGTCCCTCATCTAACTTTCTTGATCTCAAAACCAATAAATACTCTCAACTCCCCCATCAAAGACATCTGGAACCTACTAGTCATAAGCTTTGAGAATTCATCATTAAAAGCTTTGTTAGATGAGACAAAGATAATATCATCAACATATATTTGGCATAAAAAAAGCTCCCCATTGAGCTTCTTAGTAAAAAGAGTGGGATCGATTTTCCCAACCTCAAATCCACGGTCAAACAACAACTCTCTAAGGTGCTCATACCACGTGCGTGGGGCTTGCTTGATCCCATAAAGTGCCTTATCAAGTTTGTAGACATGGTTTGGAAAGTTGGGATCCTCAAATCCCAGGGGTTGCTTTACATATACCAACTCATTTAATGGACCATAAATAAATGCACTTTCTACATCCATTTGCTGCAACTTAAAGTTATGATGTGCCGCATAAGCAAAAAGGATACGGATGGACTCAAGGCGAGCCACGGGTTCATATGTCTCTCCATAGTCAATGCCTTCAATTTTAGAGAACCATTGTGTAACCAATATAGCCTTGTTCCTTACTATAATTCCATGCTCATCTTTCTTGTTCTTGAATATCCACTTTGTGCCTATAACATTGCGGCAATCCTTTGGCTTCTCAACTAACTTCCATACTTTGTTTCTCTCAAAGTTGTTGAGATCTTTGTGCATAACTTCCAACCAATCTGAATCTTCAAGAGCTTCCCACACTTTCTTTGGTTCAATCATGGTGTGTTCTTGGTGTTCACTGAACCTCTTCAATTGTGCTCTTGTGGAAATGCCTTTCCTTAGGTCACCAACCACATTTTGTAGAGAGTGGTCTCTTAATTCCAACATTCTCTCCTTTCTAGCTTCACGACGAGCGTGGATATCCACGTTATTTCTTGGGGGACCCTCTTCATCACTTTGGTCCTTGTCTTGACCATCAACTTGACCTTGGTCATCACGGGTATCATTCTCTTCATTAAGAGGCAAAGATTGACCTTGGTCTTGATCAAGCACTCTTCTAGCATCAATTTGATCTTGTCTCAAGGCAGTTTGTACGGATCTTCCTTGAACAATTGACTTGGCACCACTTGACATCCTAGAGAATGAATCAAGCTCCTCTTGACTAGAGTCGTCACTTTGATCAACATGTTGAGGGTCCACATCTTGTCTTTGGCTTGAGTCATTTCCCTCCTCGGTGGATGGAGCATGTTGAGGTTGTGAAGATGAGGGCTCCACTTGCATGGCGCATAGTTCTTCTCGATCTGCCATAAGGGGTTCCTCAATAGGGCAGATATTTCCCACACCCATTCTTCCTATGGCATCCTGAGGCATTTCATGATATGCATCACAAGCATCAACACCCCCCCCTTGGGGACCATCATATTCTTCGAAGGTCACACTAAAATATTCTATGAAGGCTCTAGAGAGCTTATCATAGATTCTATAAGTGTGAGATTCGAGACCATAGCCAACAAAAATACCCTCTAATGCTTTAGACTCGAATTTGGACAAATGAACACCTTTTATGAGATATAAACACTTACAACCGAACACCCGGAAGTAAGATATGTTGGGCTTGTTACCGGTAAGTATCTCATATGGAGCCGGTTTGATGCATGGAAAGCAGTGGAGATGGCTTTGGCCCAAAAGTTGTATGGAGATTTAAACTCCGCCAACATGGTCCTAGCAATCTTAATAAGATTCTGGTTCATCCTCTCGGCCACACCAATTTGTTGAGGAGTATATGCAACGGAATATTGGTGTTTTATCCCCTCATCACTAAGGAAATCATTCAAGGTGTAGTCCTTGAACTCGGTGCCGTTTTCACTTCTTATAATCAACACGGTAAGATTGTATTGACGTTGAACCATGTTGATGAAGTCGATGAAGGTCTTTTGGGTCTCACTCTTCAACTTTAAGAAATATACCCAGGAGTATCTTGAAAAGTCATCAACAATCACCAGTCAATATTTCTTCTCACCAAGACTTGCATGAGATGGAGGACCAAAAAGATCCACATGAAGGAGCTCCAAAATCTTGGTTGACTTAATGCGGTTCTTTGGCTTGTGGGGAGCATCATGCATTTTTCCTAGAACACAAGCCCTGCAAACACGATCTTCGGCAAAGGAAACATTTTCTTTTAGTCCAACAATATGGCCCTTCTTGTGGAGACTTTGCAAAGTTCTCATATTGACATGGAATAGTCGGCGATGCCATAACCAACCCACATCGGTCTTTCTGAATAAGCACATCGCACTTGTAGTGGTTTGCCTCGAAAAGTCCACCGCATACAAGTCATGTTCGACGTACCCAACGAAAGCGACCTTAAGAGACTTGCTCCACATGAGGACCACAATATCATTATCAATAAAGACGGCAAAGCCCATCTTTCCAAGAGCACAGACTGAAAGTAAATTGTATCCAAGGGTTTCAACAAGCATGACGTTCACGAGTGTAATGTCGTGAGCAGCCACAACCTTGCCGAAACCCATTACCTTAGACTTTGACTTGTCTTCATATGTCACGGTGATTTGATCATCATTTGGCTTTAAGTCCTTGACAATAGATGAGCTTCCGGTCATATGACTTGTGCAACCACTATCAATCACCCACTTTGACCCTCCGGAAGCATAAGTCTACAAAAGATCAAGCTAATATTTAGGTACCCATTTTTTGAATGGGTCCTCTTTTGTTAGCGACAAGGGTCTTGGGGACCCAAATATATAGACCAAGCAATATAACCATCATATGGGCCAACATATTGTGCATACACATCACCATAATAATCATGCATTAGAACATAGTGAGGGTTAGCACTTCCCGCAAAATCATCATGAGACATAGTTTTACCACTTGTGGTCTTACTATCCACAATGGCCTTGTTATTCTCTTGTGCGGGCTTGGCCTTCTTCTTGTGGTTATTCTTCTTGGCCTTGGAGAAAAAACCAATGCCCCCTTTCTCACCACAAGGCCTTTGCTTACTCAAGAGATCATCAATGGACTTGTTACCTTGTGGAAATGTGGCCTTGGATAGCTCCCCCTTCAACCTAGCATTTTCTTAATGGTTGTACTACTAGATGGAATGAAGTTACTAGGTGAAGAAATATTGGCCAATTGAGTTTTAAGCGGTTCATGGGACTTTGTGAGTAACAAGAGTTCACTTTCCAAGGCCTTGTGAGCCTTGTCAAGCAACCTAAAGTCCTCGGCAAGTTTTTCATGAACCACACCAAACTCAATCTTGTACTTTTTAGCCCTTTTGCATTTAGCAATAGCATGATCATGTTCTTTGATGAGTCTATTAACAATAATGTCATTGGACTCATCAAGCCCTTCAAGTTTTAGTTCAAGGGACATCCTAGTCTCTTGTTCTTCTTCTAGAGCATTATTTAGGGCTTCTAGTTTAATCATGTGTTAATGCCCAAGTTTACATCTTACATCTAGAAGCTCTTGTGTGTGGGAATGTTGATCTAAGATGCTCCCAAAATGTGTCTTGGCCTCCCCTTGTAAGTTAGTCACAAACTCATCAAAAGCAATTAATTCCCTTTTTTACTTCAAGTGACATCTCCTCATCAATTTCATCATTAACTAAGGGGGTGGAGTGAGATGATGAGGATACCTCCGTTCCTCTTGCCATAAGGCAAGTGACGTTCTTGTTGGGAGCATTCTCATTTGGAGATCGAAGAGTGAGAATGTTGGAGTAGAAGTAGTGGCTATAGCAGCCACACAACTTGATGTTTCTTCTTCCTCATCTTCATCATCTTCATTGTCGGAGGAGAATTCTTCACGAGTGATCAAAAAAATTCCGCCCGTCTTCTTGTTGATGGTATTCTTCTTGACGAAGGGTTTCTTGTAAGGAGCTTTGGGAGTCTTCAACACATGCTTCCCCCCATGATCTTCTCTCTTCTCATAGGGGCAACTTGCCACAAAGTGATAGCGGTCACCACAATTGAAGCAAGTTCTCAATCTAGTGGTATTTTCTCTTTTCCCATTTGGGTTGCTTCTTCGTTGCATTTCCATCTTGGCATTGGCGGGGTTCTTCCAAAAGTTCTTTGAATGAAGGCCTTATATTGACTATGAGCAATATTGACATCATCGGGGTGGTACATGGAGAGGCCTTCATCACTATCATCTTCATCCCCATGTTCCACAACTTTGGCCTTCAAGGCAACGTTGACAACATTGCTCATACCGATAGCACGAGCACGGGCATCTTTGGCATTCTTGGCGGCAACCTTCAATGAGGCCATCTCTTGCATAACTTCATTGGAGGTCATTAGATGGTAGTTGTGTCTTCCTTGTAGGCTCTTCAAGTCGGGGGGCTCAAAGGTCATGAGTGCACTCACATATTTCCTTTTTATCCAAGCATCATCCACATGTGAGGCACCCACATTTCTAAAAGAGGTGGCGGTGCTCTTAAGCCTACGGTACATGTCTTCATGATTTTCACCTTCCTTCATGTAGAAGCCTTCGCCTTCATTGCTTAGTGCATCATACCGGTTCCTCCTCATTCTCTCATTCCCAACAAACAACACCGTGGGAGCATCCTAGGCTTCCTTGGCAATGCTTAGGTGATAAATGTGTGGGTAATCGTTTGTACCCAATCCTTGTTGAATCATGTGCAAAGCGGTGCCAATGAGTTGACTATTGACAACTTCTCTTCTTGTCAAGTTGTTTGGATCCCCAATATAGAGTCCTTGTTCGATGATGTTCCAAAGTTCAATGCAAGAGCTGCGCACATGAGTTTTCATTAGAGATTGCCATTGAGCAAAAGTAGTAGATGCTTCAAGCTTAGGTGGCTCACCTCTATTGTTTACATCAGGGTGAGGGATTGGAGGGTCGGGAGAATACCATGAATCACGGTGCTCACCATTCCCACCATCATTTTGTGTGGAGGAATTAGTGTTGTCTTGTTTACCCCCCACTGCCATACCCTCGGGTGATACCGGAGTATTACCCTTGGGTATCACAGATGGAGGATCCTCTTGAGGAGAAGGGGATGATGAGCCATCCTTATCTTCAACAAGTTGCTCAAGTAACTTGTGCAATTGTTTGATCTAGTTGCCCAAGGTGGAGCTCAATCTTGCTTCCAAGTTACTGAGATCATCCATGGTCACCGAGTGGATAGACTCCCCATCACCTTCCCCTTCTTTGCTAACCATATACTCTTAGGCGGTAAAGACCGAATAAAGAACCAAGGCTCTGATACCAATTGAAAGGATCGTATGGTCACCTATAGGGGGGGTGAATAGGTGCTACTTCAAATTTTCTTCTTTTTCAAATTAGGGTTTGACAATAAAGGTAAATTCTCTAGATAATGCAACTAAGGTGAATTTACCTATATGACAAACAATCACTAGCTAACACAACACTAAGCAAGAACAAGTAAGTAAAGTGCGGTAAAGGATAGAAGTAACCAAAGTGGTGGACGCGGAGACACAAGGATTTGTTTCCCATAGTTCCTTCCTTTTGAGGGGAGGTACGTCTACGTTTGGAGAGGGGGTGGTTTCAAACCACCAACGCCATGAGAGGCCTCCCTTGTTCTCCGATGAATCTCACCCCAATGGATCGATCCACCTTCCACTATATTGGCAACCTTCGAGGTGGAAGCCGGCACCTTTACAACAAGTTTGGGGCACTCATCCACAACTTAATTGGAGGCTCCCAAATACAAGCAAGCTGTCAAGACAATCAAAGACAAGCTTGTAAGAACCAAATCTAGAACTAGGGTTTCCAAAAAAACACTAGAAAAATGGGGGCCCTCAAGTGAATGAGGGGGAAATGAAGATATCTTTTGGTGAAGTAGTAGATCAAGGCCTCCTCCTTCGATTCTCCAAAGATCAAATACTATGGATGGTGGAGTGAAGTGATCTTGGCGATTTGGTGGCTCAAATGGAGGTAGTAGTCTTCAATGCAACGAGAACCTTGTCCCAAGGTAGGTGTATGGGTATTTATAGCTCCCAGAGCAGATCTGACCGTTGGAGCAATTAATGCAGCGATACTACCAGAACTTCAAGCGGTAGTACCGGAAAACTCCGGTACTATCGGGCATGGTACCGAAAGTGCATTCATCAAAGCACATATGCCCCAGCCACCAGCGGTATTAATTTGTGGTGCTACCGCAAAGCGGTAGTACCGCCCCTGGGATACGGTACTACCGGACGCATGCGGTAGTGTCGCATTTTGATACCGCAGAGGGCAGTGGCATTTGCAACTTTCCAAAAACTCTCTGCCGCGCACTACCGCATTTTGGTACCTAGGCAGGCAGTAGCTTTTGGCAACTTGTAAAAAGCTTCTGCCGCGCTAGGTACTAAAATGTGGTACTACCGCATTTTAGTACCGGGGCGGGCAGGAGCTTTTGACAAGTTGCAAAAAGCTTCTACCGCGCTAGGTACTAAAATGCGGTACTAGCGCTTTTTAGTACCTAGCCTGGTAGAGGTTTTTTGACAACTTGCCAGAACCTACTGCCGCACTAGGTAGCAAAAAGCGGCACTACCGCTTTTTGGTACCATGCCAGGCAGAAAGTTTTGGACAGTTTGTCCAAACACACTGCCACACTTAGTAGCAACTGCCAGTACACCCGGTACGCTGCAAACCCCTTTTTAATACAACCTGTGGTACACTTGGCAAATGATTAGTCTTATATGTGTGTTGTTATAAACACCAAAATCACTAGGGATAGGAAATGCTCTTTCAGAAGTGTCCGTGATGTATTACTGTTAGACAGTAATGAGTCGACAACTTATTCAGAAGCGATGGTGGGATGTGATTTCGAGTCATGGCTTGGAGCCATGAAATCCAAGTTAAAGTCCATGGATGAAAATCAAGTTTGGAACTTGGTTGATCTGCCAGACGATGCAAGACACGTCGAGTGCAAATGGGTCTGATATGGATGAAATTGTTTCTATCAATAAAGCACGTCTTATCGCGAAGGGGTTCCGACAGGGTCAAGGAGTTGACTACGATGAGACTTTCTCACCCGTAATGATTCATAAGTAGGTTCAGATCTTTTAGCTATAGTAGCCTATTTCGGCTATGAGATATGGAAAATGGATGTCAAGACCGCTTTCCTTATTGGAAATTTAACCGAGGACGTGTATATGATACAACCCGAGGGTTTTATCAATCCGGCTAATGCTGACAAGGTATGCAAACTTGAGAAATCCATTTATGGGTTGAAGCAAGCATCTCGGAGTTGGAACATTCTTTTTGATGAGGTATTCAAATCGTTTGGCTTCATAAAAAATGATCATGATTCTTGTTTATACAATAAGTTTAGTGCCATCAAAGTAAACTTTCTGGTCTTATATGTGGATGACATATTACTGATTGGCAATGATGTCCAGATGTTGCAAGAAACCAAGAAATTATTGGAAAGGAGTTTCTCAATGAAATACTTGGGTGATGCAACTTACATTCTAGGAATCATGATCTATAGAGATAGATACAGACAGCTCATTGAATTGAGTCATAGTACATATTTGGAAAAAAGTGTTGGAGAATTTCAATATGGAATATTCTAAGAAGGGGTTCTTACTGATGTCCCATGGTGTAAAACGTATCAAGACTCAGCGTCCTTCGGCAACTAATGAGCAAAGTCGGATGAGTGTGATTCTGTATGCTTCGGCAGTCGGATCCATCATGTTTGCCATGATTTGTACTAGTCCGGATATTTCCTATGCTCTAAGTCTTGTGAGCATATACCAGGCTAGCCCTGGAGAAATCCACTGGGCAGCAACTAAAAATATACTCAAGTACTTGAGAAGGACTAAGGATGTGTTCCTAGTTTATGAAGGTGAGGATGAACTCAGTGTAAAGGGTTACATGGATGCAAGTTATCTCACTGACTCAGATGATTCTCGTTCGCAATCCGGATATGTGTTTGTAATAAATGGAGGGGCTGTGAGATGGAAGAGTTCCAAGCAAGAGTTTGTGTTTGCATCTACAATAGAGGCTCAGTATATTGCCTCCTTGGAGGCAGCAAAGGAAGCCGTTTGGATGAGGAACTTCCTCATGGATATTGGTGTGGTTTAGGGATCGTCCAATCCGTTCGACATTTATTGTAACAACAATGGTGCCATTGCACAAGCCAAGGAACCTAGACAACACCAGAAGAACAAACATATACTCATGTGGTACCACCCGATTCGCCATTGACATGGTTATACCCCGCGGGTGCATGACCTCAGCATACCTAGTTCAGCCCAAGGGAGGCCCCGGCAAAAGTACGTTGGCCCATGAAGACTTTCGGGTGGCCCAGGCCCATGGTGCCTTCGGATCCTTGGAGAGCAAGACTAGAGTAGATAGGAAATTCAAAGGGGTAAAACCCTAGAACCTGTAACCGACTAGGACTATGCCCGGTACCTGCCTAAGTCTATATAAAGGCCAGGAGGGCACGACCTAGATCTCTCGACTCATACTCTCGCATACACACCTCCACACCAGATTGCATCTGCGCACCCCTGTAACCTTCGGTTCCGCCGTAATCAAGAGCAGACAAGCAGGAGTAGGGTTTTTCCTCCGGGGCCTGAACCTGGGTAAACCTTGTGTCCCCGCGTTGCTTGTTTGCTAACCGTTCCACGATCTCCAGCATCCCCATCTTCTCCAAAACCCAAGTCCATAACAATGGGCATTGATGAGATCAAACCTCGTGAAGCCGTCTGTGGGAACTGGGGGCGCTGATTGTGCGATCGTGACGGTCCCAACCCGATCGATCTACAACTCTGCAGCAACGGAGAGTCATCTCCTCTTCGGCGCTTTCGACTTCACCGCCCACTCGCCGGCCACCATGAAGGACTTCGAGCCCGTAGGCGACGGACTCGAAATCTTGTTCGGGAGCTTCTGCTTCCAGGTGGGGCAAACTGGCACCCTCCGCCTACCTGAGCGGGTGCCCCTACCATCAATCAGGCCCGCTTCATGGGCCCCACACCCCGTGCTACGCACAACATCATCAGCAGATGATTCCTACGACAGCAGCAGCTGCAACTCCGATCTGTGCGATCCGCCATCAGATGCAGGGACCTACGGTTCCGGATCTGAAAGCTGTGGCAGCAGTGGGCCAATCTACGAGCGCTACCAATGCGCCGCAGTCATCCAAAGCGACGTGGATCAACAACCGCCCAACCCGCCAGAACGAAACGGTGGGAACAGAAGAAGCCAATCTCCCCCACCTGAAGGGGAAAACAACGGCGGCCACGTCATCCGCCTAAGCAAAGAGGGATGGACCTAGGTCCGCGAAGCTGTGGCAGGCAACATAGTACTGCCCGCAGACGCCTCGCGAGATATGCTGATGGCTTACCACCTGCTCCTAATCGAGGAGCACAAGAAGCAGGTCAAGATGCAGGAGGTGCTTGAGAAACGCAAGCAGACAGCCTCAGAGTCCAGCGCGCGACGAGTCGCGCTCTCCGCCATGGGCATCGTCTCTAGCTCAAACGCCAACCCAGGCAACAAGCACCGCTCTCGGATGGACAACATGGATCCCAAGGAGCGCCGCGAGTTGACGCGAACTCTCCACACGTCGTTCATAGAGATGGACGCCGACGGCAACGTCATCCTGAAGACGCCACAAGCTGCGATCATGGTAGCCACTGCGTATCTCGTGGCCCACCCACCTCCCGAGGGGGACCCGAAGAGGGCCATGCATAAGTCCGCACTTACTAGACTCGGACTTGTCGGAGCTGCGCTCCACCAAGACGCTCCTGCGGAGCCGAAGAAGAAGGCTCCGGCCAGGCACGACCGGAGCCCCACCCCCTCATCAGAAGAGGAAGAGGAACACGACCTTTCTCGAAGGAAGAAGAACTCGCGTCGCCATAAACGCGACTAAGACGCCAGAGATGCGCTCACACAATGCAAAATCGACAAAGCACGTGCCAAGCGCGCATGCTCGTCTGAATCCGAGATGGACGAAGACAAAGGAGAACTCTGTGGAGCCCGATGCTTCAGCAGATCCGTTCGGTGAACGCGGATGCCACGCAATTTCAAGCTTCCTTTGGATACTCCGAAGTTCGACGTCACGCAAGATCCAAAAGCGTGGCTCAGCGACCATCTGTCATCCGTCAAGCTGCACGGCGGTAACAAAGAAACCGCCATGAAATGCCTTCAGCTGCATCTGACAGGCGCGGCACGGATCTGGCTCAGCAGCCTATCATCAGGGTCCATCCGAAGCTGGGAGGAGCTAGCTTACAGCTTCATCCGAAATTTCAAGGGCAGCAGCAAGAGGCCCGCCTCAATCGAAGAGTTGCGCGCCTGCACTCAACGAACGGGCGAATCCATTCGCTCATACATACTACGCTGGTCCAACACCAAGAACTCCGCAGCCCACATCTCCGAAGAGAGGGCCATCAACGCCTTCAGGGACGGCGTCAAGCGCCAAGCCTTCAAGGAGGAACTTGGGCGCGTCAAACCCAAAACGCTCGATAACCTCATGGACATCGCCAACAGGTGGGCTGACGGAGAAGACTCCATTCACCGAGCACAATCGGATGAAGAGGACGAATACGGCCGAAGACGGGAGCGTCGTAGCAAGCGGAGATCGCGCGTCTACGACGATCGCGACGGACCCGACATGGTCGCGGCTGGCTACGCCGATCGCCGCAACGACGCCAACCGCAACAGCGGAGGATACCGCGGAGGAAACTTCCGCGATGGAGGACGTCCAGCGCAGTCGTGGCAACGCCGCGACCGCGATAACGGACCCTCAGCATACGAAAATCTTTCGGGTCCATGCACCATCCACTTCTACATCGACAAGCAGGATGGAAAGAAGAAGGCGAGCCACATGCTCAAGGACTGCCGCGAGTTTCAGAAGCTCAGCGAAAGCATGGTGCAGATGAGGCAGCAGGCTCCAATCCCTGCGTTCGGAAACGCACCCGCGCTAGGTGAGATAGCGCATGGAGCTCCTCCACCGCCTCCGGTAGGAGGCCCGAACCAACCAGTCGCACCAGCACATAACAACGCTGGAAACGGGTATCCCCTGCCAAAAGGATCACTGATGATCCAGAAGGGGCGCCCTACGAATAGGGTGCAGAAGAAAATCACCCGACAGATCAACCTGGCCGTGGCAACTCCACCCGCCATCCCTGAGTACCTCAGCGGATCGGAGTCCTGCATCACTTTCACTCGTTCGGATCACCCTTTCCAGATCCCTCGCCTAGGTCATGCTGCCCTGGTGCTGGAGGCGCAGATCGGAGGTTTCGAGATGAGTCACGTCTTCATGGACGGCGGCAGCGGCATCAACCTGATGTTCGCAAGCACTCTAGCAGCAATGCGGATCCCGCAGTGCAGCCTAGAACAATCAGACACAACGTTCCACGGCATCGTCCCAGGGAAGGGCATATTTCCCCTGGGGAAGATATGGCTCGACGTCATCTTCGGCAAGCCGGACAACTTTCGATTGGAACGGCTTGAATTCGAAGTGGTGGACTGGCCATCACAGTACCACGCCATCCTCGGGCGTGTAGCATTCGCAAGGTTCCTGGCTGTCCCACATTATGCATACCTGCTACTCAAGATGCCAGGACCGAAGGGCGTCATCACAGTCCACGGGAGCTTCACCCGATCGGACCAATGCGACAGAGATTTCAACAGAATCTCCCAATCATTCGGTATGCAGGAGGAGCTCCTTAGACTCCGCGAGGTGACGGACAACGGGGCACCCCCAGTTGCACGACAAAACGCACCCGACATGTCTTTTGACTCCACGGTCAACACAAAGAAGGTGTAGATCCACCCTGATGGGGATACGCCTACTGGGGTATACTCAGCAGGACGTTTCCGACTGGCCCGAGGGCTGGCGAGTGGGCCTGCAGAACGGCGAGTGGATTGAAGCCCAGCAAGGTACCGAGCGACTGGAAGCTGAAGGCCCAGGCGAGTAGATAGGCCCAGTCGGACTAGGTTAAACGACTACTGAAGCTGTAACCGAATCGGTTGAGATATGTAAACCCTAGGGGAGGTGAGCCTATATAAACCTCCCTATGGGGTGAGTAGAGACACGTTCCCTCGTACACCTAAGCGACTCGCCGCCTAGCCGCCGAGCTCGCCCATTGTAACACCTCCCTAATACAATCTAGCAGGAGTAGGTCTTTACCCTCCGGGGGGCCGAACCTGGGTAAACCCTGTGTCTTTGCCCTCATCTCGCACCGCGGATGGCTGGCCGCCCTTGCCCCTCGTTCTACTACTCGCTGCCGATTGCAGCGTCTGCCGTGACCATCCCCACGACAGTGGCGCCCACCGTGGGGCCTGGCCGGTCTGGCCGGTGTTCTGCGGCGAGATCCAATCTGCCCATCAACGAGACGGTCGCCACCGGTCGCATGATAGCGATCGGCGAGATGCTCCAGATCTTGCCGAGCAGCTACGTCCCGACGGCGCGACCCGTCATGCACAGCGTGATCCTGCCAATCGGCACGATCAGCCTCTTCGTCGGCCTCACCGACGTCATCGTCTCGGAGGACTCGGCTCGCATCCGCGAGTCGCCGCCACGCGATCGGCTCTCCGAGAGCCAGGTTCGCACGATCCACCGCCTTGCCTCCGAGTACAACTCGGCCCACAGCAACGTGGCCGGGAATTCAGCGGCCGCAGAAGATGCGGCCCTCACCGACAACGCCGACTCGGCGACCCCGGCGTCACTCGCCGGATCCATCACCGCGGCCTCATCCGCGGGCTCCATCGCCTAGGTCTCCAACGCGGGAGACTTCGAGGACCCCTCCATCCTCGGGATCTTCGAATTCGACTCCGGGTCGGAGAACTCCGCTGACCTCCGCGATGGAGCCAGTCGCCACGCCACGGCTTACATGGCCACCGGCACCGATCCGCCGGAGGATCCTTTCTCCACCCCAATCCCTCCTAACGCCACGGCAACGGAGGTCGAGGAACTCCGCTTGAAACTGGCGGAGGCGGTACGCAAGGAGCAGGCCGAGCGCGAAAAATTTCGCCTCGAGCAGGTGACGGCGCAGGAGCTGTCACGCTACCACCAGCAGCGGATCAGGTCACGTTTGAACCCCACCGTTCAAGGGCGTGCCCTGAACTTCGACGACGAAAACGACCTGGCCCGCATAGCCGAGCGCGCGATCTGCGAGAACGCGCCACCAGGAGGAAGCGCCCGGCCCCCGCCAGGATCGACGGTGATGGGTGCCCCACCACCACCCAACAGCACCCCTCCCAGGGACCAGCCACGGATAGTTGTCTCCTCGCGGGAGCGAGACGCAAACGGCCTCCCACTGTTCTCCACCCCGATGGACAACCTCGTGGAAGGCCGAGCAGCAGCCGATAGCATCACGGCCACTGGCGACGGCGCCTTACAGATCTAGTATGTCAAGGCCCTGCTTGCGAAGGCCGTGGAGCAGCAAAAAGCGGGCGCCGACTCGCAAGGTCGAGTATACTCGCGTTCCTCGGGAAGCAGAGCGGCCTCCAGCGGCCGCCCAGCGGCGGCAAACACCCTCAATTGCCCGCCACCAGAGCCACTGCAGCTCCAACACCGACCCGCGAACGCGGCACTCTCCACCAACGACCCTAGGCCGGCGACCAACTTCGTCGCCGCTAACGGACAACCCATCGACGCCCGCACCCACATCATCAACAACCAAAGCTGGCACGCACGCCAGCCCGACGACTTGCGGCACACCCTAACTAATCGCCGCGATGGCGAGCCTATGGGGTCGCTCAGTCGACTTGGGCCTAAGTGCTTCGGACCAATGATCCGAGGCGAGAAGTACCCGCCATACTTCAAGGCGCCAAAGGAGATAGAAAAATACGACTCCTCGTACGACCCCGCAGTCTGGCTGGACACATACCTCATGGCAATGGGGATCGCGGGTCACACTGACCTACTCGCCGCCCGTTACCTCCCACTGATGATGGAGGGGACGTGCAGGCAGTGGATCAACACTCTCCCCCAGGACAGTATCGACTCCTGGGAGGAAATGCGCGACGCCTTCGTCAGGCACTTCGAGTGCTCCTACACCCGCGCCACCACCATTGAGGACCTGGAACGATGCGTCTAGGGACCCCGTGAGTCGACCCGCAACTGGGTCCAACGGTGGCAAGAGCTTTGGTACAACGCGGTCGGCATCCACCCGGACACCGCGATCCATTGCTTCAAGACCTCGTGCCGCTACGAGCCTCTAGTCGCCAAGCTCAAGCGACACTCCCGCACACTCGACAACATCCCCGACCTCCTCGAGATCGCCAAATGGTACGCCGAGGAAGATCCAAACCAGGAAACTGACGACGAGTCAGGAGGGCAACGCCGCACGGGCGGCAACGACAGCGGACGCCGAACCGACCTACGCTATAGCGGCACCCGCCTCACTGGCAAGCGCCGCAGCGACGGGCGAGTCGACTTCGTCGCCAAGGCTGGGCACGCACAGCGCGAGCCCAAGAGCTACCGCCGCGACGGAGGGAAATGGCGCGATGGCGGCAATTACAAGAACAAGCCAAGATTCGATCCTGCGGCCCTCCTTAACCAACCATGTGCGTTCCATAGCAGGGAAGGGAAGCCCGCAACGCACACCACCGCCGACTGCCACACCCTCAGGGAAATCGAGAAGGCACGCCAAGCGCGGGAGGACACCGACAACGACCCGCCAAATGGCGGAAAATTCGGCAAAGTAGCCGCCTCGCTCCACACCTTCACAGGCTTCAACACGAAGCGCGAGAAGAAGGTCATCGCCCGCGCCGTCGCCGTCAATGCGGTGGCCCAAACAGACGTCCCCCAGTTCCTGAACTGGTCGGAACAGCCCATCACCTGGAGCCGGCAAGACCACTCGCCACGCATCGAGTACCCAGGACGAGTCGCCTTGGTGGTCAAGCCCAAGGTTGGCGACTACTGGCTCCCCAAGACACTGATGGACGGCGGCAGCTCCATCAACATCCTCTACCTCGACACCTTCAGGCGGTTGCGGCTCCCGCAGTCGATGATCGAGACAACCCACACCATGTTCCACGGCATCGTCCCCGGTCGGAAGGCGTATCCGATCGGCAAAGTCACGCTGCCAGTCACTTTCGGTACTCCGGCAAACTTCCGCACCGATCGGATCGTCTTCGAGCTGGTGCCCTTCGACAGCCCTTACCACTGCGTCCTGGGGCGCCAGGCGTTCGCTAAATTCATGGCAGCGCCCCACTACGCGTACAACGCGATGAAGCTCTCCGGGCCGTGCGGCGTCATCACCATCAACGGCGACCCCGACATGGCCGCCGAATGCGAGGCCAAAGGAGCCGAACTCGCCGACGCCGTCATCGCGGCAGAGACTAATCACGCCGACGAGCTCGCCAAATACGCGAGCGGGGTCAACAATGACGACCCCACAATACTCAAGAAGCCCAACTCAGAGGGCGCAAACACCTCAACCTTTGAGGCCACGACGCACACTCGCACCGTCGAGCTGGTCCCAGGCGACTCCAGCCAGACGGTGACGATCGGGACAGGCATGAGCCCAGCATAGGAAGGCGCGCTCATCGAGTTCCTCCGTGAGAACAGGGACATCTTCGCATGGAAACCCTCTGACATGCCCGGTGTCCCTAGGGAGCTCGCTGAGCACAAACTAAACGCCGACCCCAAAGTGCGACCTGTCAAGCAGTCGCTACGGCCCTTCAATGAAGAACGCCGTCGAGCAATCGCTGAGGAAGTGCAGCGTTTACTCGCTGCCGGCTTCATCCGGCCAATCAAATACTCCAAGTGGCTGGCAAACCCAGTCCTGGTCGAGAAGAAAAACGGGACCTGGAGAATGTGTATCGACTACACAAACCTGAACAGCGCCTGCCCAAAGGAGCAGTTCGTCCTCCCGCGGATCGATCAGATAATCGATTCAACCGCGGGTTCGGAGTCGCTATGTTTCCTCGACGCCTACTCCGGGTACAACCAGATCAAAATGGCTATCGAAGACGAGGAGAAGACGGCGTTCATCACGCCATTCGGAGCCTTCTGCTACACCGCCATGACCTTCGGCCTCAAGAACGCCGGGGCAACCTACCAGCGGTGCATGCAAGAATGCCTCGCGAGCCAAATTGGCCGCAACATCCACGTCTACATCGACGACGTGGTCGTGAAATCCGCTCGCCAAGGCGACCTACTCGCCGACCTGGCGGAAACCTTCGCCAATCTGCGAAGGTACAAGATAAAGCTCAACCCAGGCAAGTGCACCTTCGGTGTACCCGCCGGACAACTACTGGGGTACGTCGTCTCCAAACGAGGGATCGAGGCGAACCCAACAAAGATCGACACGATCGCCCGGCTCGGCAAACCCGAGTGCCTGCGTGACGTCCAGAAGCTGGCCGGGCGAGTAGCGACTCTCAGTCGCTTCATCCCCCGCCTGGGCGAAAAGGCGATGCCCCTATACCGCCTGATGCGCAAGAACCCCACCTTCCAGTGGGATAAGGAGGCGGACGACGCGCTCCGCGACCTCAAAAAAGTGCTACTCGCCGCACCACTACTCGTCGCCCCCGCCGACAAAGAACCTATGCTGGTTTACGTCGCGGCGTCTGAGCGCGTCGTCAGTGTTGTGATGGTCGTCGAACGACCGGAGGAAGGAAAGGAGCGCCCGGTTCAGCGGCCGGTGTACTACATCAGCGAGGTCCTCACCGAGTCGCGCCAGCGGTACCCACAGTACCAAAAGCTAGTATACGCGGTCTTCAGGGCTCAGCGGCGCCTGCCGCACTACTTCCAGGAGCACCCGGTCACGGTCGTCTCCTCAGCGCCACTGCAAGACATCATCCGCAACCGCGAGGCGACCAGACGGGTCGCCAAGTGGGCCGTCGAGATCGGCGTCCACAACATTAAATACGAGCCTCGAAGGGCGATTAAGTCGCAGGCACTGGCAGACTTCATCGCCGACTGGGAGGAGGCCCAGCAGCCAGAGAAGCTGCCGTACCTCCATTACTGGAGCCTGCACTTCGACGGCTCCAAGAACGCGGACGGTGCAGGAGCGGGGATAGTGTTGACTTCACCAAAGGGCGACAAGCTCCGCTACATCCTCCGCCTCGAATTCACGCCCTGCACCAACAACATGGCTGAATACGAGGCCCTAATCCACGGCATGCGAGCCGCCAGGGAGATGAACGTCAATCGCCTTCGATGCTACGGAGATTCCGACCTCGTCGCGGGGCAAGTCGCCGGCACCTGCGACGCCATCTCCCCTACCATGGCGGCGTACCGCCAAGAGGTGGACAAGTTGGGCGGCCACTTCACCGGCTACTCTGTCGAGTGGATCGACAGGCGAAAAAACGAGGAGGCCGACGCCCTCTCTCGCATCGGGTCGGCTCGACTCGCACCACCCGCCGGCGTGTTCCTCGACACAATCTCCAAACCATCAGTCTCTCCCCCGAGGGAGATCGACATCGGAGTCCCACTCCAACCAGAGGCAGCCTTGGTCGCACTCATCACCGAGCCAGACGACTGGACCAAGCCCTACATCGCCTACCTGGAAGCCGGCACCCTGCCAGCAGATGAGACAGACGCTCGAATGATCGCTCGCCGATGCAAGTCTTACACCATCATCGACGGCGAGCTACACAAGCGCAGCGTCACCGGCGTGTTCCAACGTTGCGTCCAACCGGCTGAAGGACGCAAAATCCTCCACGACATTCACTCAGGCGACTGCGGCCACCACGCCGCCTGTGGCATCCCGCAAAACCACTACTAGAAAATCGCGTTGAATTTGTGCATTGCATCGTCATCATCATGCATTGTTTGCATAAAACTATTTCGCAAAGCCCGTTTTTGTTTTCTAAAATGCCCCACCTTAATTATCGCGCAAACCCGGGTCGCCGGAGTATTTTGTTTTGTCCGTGTCAGTTTGCAAAAACGCTGGTTGAAATAATAAATTAATTAATTAATTTTAGTGGGGGCAGTCGAACGGGCCGACCGACCCGAACGACCACCCCCAGAAAACTAAACGGTCCACCTACACCCGCCCCTCTAATTCCTAAGCTACCAATTAAACTACCCAGCCCAACCCTCCACATCACCCCACCCAATCCCCACTTGCCACCTCACCTCCTCCCTCTTCCTCACCCACTCACACGCCGCCACGTCACTCCCTCACCCCCACTCCCTCTCTCCCTTCCCTCTCTCTCCCTCTCAGGCACAGGCCACCCACTCAAACACACGCCACACACGCACACCACGCCTGCCCACCCCACCCACTGACCCGTGGCCCCTACCCTCCCCTGGGCCCGCACCAGCCCCCTCCCTGCCCCTGGGTCCCACTGACCCCCTCACCTGCCCCGGCCCCACCAGGCCCACCCTCCCCACGCGACCCGCACCTCCCTCTTCCTCTCTCCCCTCCTTCCCCTCCGCTGCGGCAGGCGCGCCGGCCGCGCCGCCCGTGCTCGCCGTGCCGCCAGGTCCCCGCGCCCCGCCGTCTGCTCCCCTTCCGAGCGGCCGCCTCCGCCCCATGTCTGTGTCCTCGCCTCCCGCGCCCGCGGCCGCCCCCGAGCCCGCCTCCTCCGGCCACCCTCGGCTCGCCTGCCTCCCCGCTCCGGCCCAGCGACCACCGCGCACTGCACCCGCCTCCTGCCGCCGCTCGTGAACGCCTCGCCTGCGCCACCCCTCCACCGAGCCGTCCCTCTGCGGGCCCCTCCGTCGAGCCTGCACCGCCACCCGACGCGTCCTTCTGCAGTCAGCGTGTGTTGTGTTGGATGCGCGTGGCCAAGTCTGGTACAGCGAGGTGAGACGTAGTGAAGATGTCGAGTTTGCGGTACAGGAGTTCTACCCAAGATCTTCCGAAGGCCGGCCCATCCAAGTTTCTCTCGTCACAAGATCTTCATCACGGACTTCAAGTACTCCTCGGTTGCGACAGGGTTCTCTCCCCGGACCCCAAGAACTTCTTCCCGGCTCCGCTAGCCGAAAACCTCGAAGGCCGCGATGATGTTGAATCAAGATCGCCATCGTCCATGGAACCGGAACACCCAGACCTTCGTACAGGGATGCCCAACGACAAGATCGGCTCAATGCCGATGGACCCGAGGGGTGTACATGGTGCCACGAGATAACCGCCAAGATCGTCATCGGAACCACAAGGCCGTTGTGGTGAACTCGGCAAGATCTACCACATGAAGACCGTACCGAACCGGTGACCCTCGACGAACCTCCGGCAAGAACTTCGACATGGCCAAGATCTACCGCAACCGAGAACGGCACCGACAAGTGAAGTCAGGACCACCAAGCCCTTCCTCGCGGAACGCCAAGACCTACCTCTGTATCCGAGAACGAGCCGCCGAGACCGGATCCCGAACCCGTCGAACCCTGGACCCTGAGACCGACCCCGGACCCTGTCGAACCCCGGAACCCCCGGAACCCCAAGATCGTCGAGGCCCCTAATGTGTGAACCCCTTCCCGAAACCCTAATTATATAATATAATACAATTGTTGCATATCAAATCATTCATCTCGCATGCATATCATGTGGTTTGGGGGCCTTATGCCGATTCACCTAATAATTAAATATGGGGCCCATATGCGGGCAAATCTAGCCTTATATTGGCCTCATTTAAACTTGTGTAGCGAACCGTTGCGATCTTTTGCCATGTTATAACAACAGTTAAATGGCGATGTTCTAAACAACTTGAACCATTTAATTAATTGTCGGGACCCCGGTTCCGCTTAATATGACTTAATTGCACCGCATCTTTGCCATGTCATGCATCATATCATAAGCATGCCGATCTTTTGCCGTAGCATTGAATATCGCATCCGGTGTTTCTTCTAGAGTTTTGCTTCTTCGCGGATAAGGCCGTTGAGTTGATGTGAGCTTCGCCCCGATCTTCGGTTGAACCCTTCGACAATGTTTTCAGGCGAGCATCTCCCCCTTTCTACCTATCTTACTTTATAGTCTTTATTCCCTCCTATTGATCTATTGCTATCTGTGTTGCGATGCTCTAGTTTCGTACCCGTGATATCCCTTGCAGCCATATATTGCCATGGCCACCTCCCAATACCTGTTGTTTGGTAGATAGTTGGACTTGCACGTCGTAGTCGCTTGCTCAAGTGATGTCGCGTGTTTAGGGTTTAGGGTTTAGGGTTTAGGGTTTAGGGTTTAGGGTTTAGGGTTTAGGGTTTAGGGTTTAGGGTTTAGGGTTTTGGGGTTTGGGGTATAGGGTTTAGGGTTTAGGGTTGTTGGAGTATTGCCACCTGTTTGATGTTGGAGATGATCTCGGCTTTACTTTTCGTTCACTTTAATTCCTGTTTAACAACTAAAATTGAAGTAAGTAAGCAGAGGCATCGGTGGGTGATAGATAACATTTGGTTTCCGAACGCCCACTTGTGTCCCGTAGGACCCCGAGTACTTGATACCTGTTCCTTGATTTATCGCGCTATCCACATATGGGGAGTATGGGCCCCCCTTAGCCAGAGCTTGATTCCGTCTTATTTCTTGGGGCCACAAACTAGTTTGAGGTTTTATTTACGATCTTGTACTTATGCCATGCTACTGCTTTATTTACGATTGTGCGACAGATAGCACACTGTACTGTTTAGGATCGGGACACGATTCTGCGGTGTCGACAAGCTCAATTTTGGGTTCCCAGTCGTTCACAGCCGTCCACCCAAACCTCGGGTCCGTCTCGGAGCTAGCTTACTTTGTTGCGGGTGTACTCCAAGGGGTGGCCCCCTGAAATATTTCTGAATCTTGTGATTGCTCTGTCGTGAAGACCTCGTTGGGTTTTGATTTGGTTTTTCCGAGGTTGATCGTGTGTGTGTTGCTATTTGTGCACCCCGGCCGGGTTAAAACTTTCTGAAAGCCGTGTCCGCGGTTATGGACGACTTGGAGCACAGTATCTCGATCATAGACAAGCATAACTAAAGTTTATTGTTCTAAATTTGACTTTATAATGACTAGTAATCAGCTTCACTATAATGGAATGGCTAAATAATACTGCCCACTATTGCTTGTTTGGAGTGTCGCTTGCGACCATTGTACCTGACTAGTAAGTATTGCAACTACAACGGAATGGCTTAATAAAAGTACCAACAACTGCTGGGTTTGGGTTATCTCATGTTAACTGTATCTGATTAGTAATTTTTGCAACTACAACGGAATGGTTAACTAAAAGTGCCCACGGTTTATTCTATCAGGACGATTAACTGAACCTGACTAGTAATTGCCGCAACGATAACTGAATAAATATAACTGCCAACTGTGTGAGTTCCTCGGTTGACTTCCTCGATCGGTGTCGAGGGGGAAACGCCAGGATGGGTTTGATTGGTGGTGGTATCAGGTTGGTTCCGAATAGGTCTTTCTTACCCCTCTCTGGTTGCCGCCAGTTGTATCGAGTCTCTATAGGTTGTTTAGTGCTTGCTGCCGCTGCCGCTTCAGTCCACCATACCTATGTAGGCGAGGACCGCCGAATTCTAGCCTCGCCGTGTACTGGCCTCAGTACTGACGCTCCTCTTTTTCCTTTGCCCTTTGTCGGCACCCCTTTTGTTTAAGCAGGTTTTGAGATCGACGTCGTTAGCAGGGTTACCCTTCCGGCTTGGCCTGGGCAGGGTTATGGACGCCATTGGTTATTACTCAGGGCTCTTAGCCCCATTTGCATCTTGTCCGTAGCTGGACGCTATATCGTTTTCAAGGTGATTTGGATCTTTGTATATTATATCTGTATCCTGGACTCATGGAGTCGCTGTTATATATATATCTGTTCTGTGGGTCCCATCGAGGACTGTTGTGTAATGTTATTGCTTCGTTTTCCACCCGCACGAAAGTGCCTGGTGGGCACCTTTGAATCGTTTCTATGCGGGTTTGGCGGGTTTCGCTCAAACTTGCATAGGTCCGATTCTGAGGGTGTTACAGAGTGGTATCAGAGCTCAGCAGTTGCGATACCCCACAAGTCCAGCCTGTAGGATAACCTAGCTAACGGCCGAAGTAGAGTGTCAAAACTATTTTTGCAAAATCGGTTGGATAGTTCTGATTAGGTCTGATTTTACTCCTTACCCCTCTGCTATTCTCCTCTCACCTCTACGTGTTTTGAATCCGCTCTCTTCTCTCTCTTCGAGTCCAGGATTTCTCGTGGTTGGGTTCCGTCGTACCTTCAGGGTTTCGCTTCCTCCTTTGATAACGGTGTTCTACCATCCGGTGTTCATGCTGCTCGAGGAATCCGTCTACGGTGTTACCATCCTTTGTTCCTTGTCTGTGCCTTCCGGTGTTTTCCGACGCGACGACATCCCCTACGCCAGATCCGATGCAGAGTCTGCATCACTCCTTTGTTCCGACCTCGTTTGTCGAGTTCTTCAGTCTGATTCCGAGAGTTGGTTGCATAATCCGCCTATTCGTGTGCGGAGTAATGGTTTGGGTGCGCGATGGACTGATCACCATCCGACTACTCTTATCATTCGCTCTTGTACATCGAATCAGTGGATCCAGCAGTTTTACTCCATCCATCGGAAGCTAGAGGTGGCTTTATTTGTCGATGCCTCTACCTTCGACCTTTTGTTTTCCGGAGTGTTCTCTCGGCGATCACGGACAACGCCCTCTTGTTAGTGGTGTCACGAGGATCTACACGAAGCGAGAAGACGCAGATCGCCGATCCTTCCTTCCGGTACCACGAGGCGGATCTCGAGGGCGAGATCCATTGTTAGTGGTGTCGAATTGTGGCATCCCGCAAAACCACTACTAGAAAATCGCGTTGAATTTGTGCATTGCATCGTCATCATGATGCATTGTTTGCATAAAACTATTTCGCAAAGCCCGTTTTTTGTTTTCTAAAACGCCCCACCTTAATTATCGCGCAAACCCGGGTCGCCGGAGTATTTTGTTTTGTCTGTGTCAGTTTGCAAAAACGCTGGTTGAAATAATAAATTAATTAATTAATTTTAGTGGGGGCAGTCGAACGGGCCGACCGACCCGAACGACCACCCCCAGAAAACTAAACGGTCCACCTACACCCGCCCCTCTAATTCCTAAGCTACCAATTAAACTACCCAGCCCAACCCTCCACATCACCCCACCCAATCCCCACTTGCCACCTCACCTCCTCCCTCTTCCTCACCCACTCACACGCCGCCACGTCACTCCCTCACCCCCACTCCCTCTCTCCCTTCCCTCTCTCTCCCTCTCAGGCACAGGCCACCCACTCAAACACACGCCACACACGCACACCACGCCTGCCCACCCCACCCACTGACCCGTGGCCCCTACCCTCCCCTGGGCCCCAACCAGCCCCCTCCCTGCCCCTGGGTCCCACTGACCCCCTCACCTGCCCCGGCCCCACCAGGCCCACCCTCCCCACGCGACCCGCACCTCCCTCTTCCTCTCTCCCCTCCTTCCCCTCCGCTGCGGCAGGCGCGCCGGCCGCGCCGCCCGTGCTCGCTGCGCCGCCAGGTCCCCGCGCCCCGCCGTCTGCTCCCCCTCCGAGCGGCCGCCTCCGCCTCACGTCTGTGTCCTCGCCTCCCGCGCCCGCGGCCGCCCCCGAGCCCGCCTCCTCCGGCCACCCTCGGCTCGCCTGCCTCCCCGCTCCGGCACAACGACCACCGCGCGCTGCACCCGCCTCCTGCCGCCGCTCGTGAACGCCTCGCCTGCGCCACCCCTCCACCGAGCCGTCCCTCTGCGGGCCCCTCCGTCGAGCCTGCACCGCCACCCGACGCGTCCTTCTGCAGTCAGCGTGTGTTGTGTTGGATGCGCGTGGCCAAGTCTGGTACAGCGAGGTGAGACGTAGTGAAGATGTCGAGTTTGCGGTACAGGAGTTCTACCCAAGATCTTCCGAAGGCCGGCCCATCCAAGTTTCTCTCGTCACAAGATCTTCATCACGGACTTCAAGTACTCCTCGGTTGCGACAGGGTTCCCTCCCCGGACCCCAAGAACTTCTTCCCGGCTCCGCTAGCCGAAAACCTCGAAGGCCGCGATGATGTTGAATCAAGATCGCCATCGTCCATGGAACCGGAACACCCAGACCTTCGTACAGGGATGCCCAACGACAAGATCGGCTCAATGCCGATGGACCCGAGGGGTGTACATGGTGCCACGAGATAACCGCCAAGATCGTCATCGGAACCACAAGGCCATTGCGGTGAACTCGGCAAGATCTACCACATGAAGACCGTACCGAACCGGTGACCCTCGACGAACCTCCGTCAAGAACTTCGACATGGCCAAGATCTACCGCAACCGAGTCCGGCACCGACAAGTGAAGTCAGGACCACCAAGCCCTTCCTCGCAGAACGCCAAGACCTACCTCTGTATCCGAGAACGAGCCGCCGAGACCGGATCCCGAACCCGTCGAACCCTGGACCCTGAGACCGACCCCGGACCCTGTCGAACCCCGGAACCCCCGGAACCCCAATATCGTCGAGGCCCCTAATGTGTGAACCCCTTCCCGAAACCCTAATTTTATAATATAATACAATTGTTGCATATCAAATCATTCATCTCGCATGCATATCATGTGGTTTGGGGGCCTTATGCCGATTCACCTAATAATTAAATATGGGGCCCATATGCGGGCAAATCTAGCCTTATATTGGCCTCATTTAAACTTGTGTAGCGAACCGTTGCGATCTTTTGCCATGTTATAACAACAGTTAAATGGCGGGGTTCTAAACAACTTGAACCATTTAATTAATTGTCGGGACCCCGGTTCCTCTTAATATGACTTAATTGCACCGCATCTTTGCCATGTCATGCATCATATCATAAGCATGCCGATCTTTTGCCGTAGCATTAAATATCGCATCCGGTGTTTCTTCTAGAGTTTTGCTTCTTCGCGGATAAGGCCGTTGAGTTGATGTGAGCTTCGCCCCGATCTTCGGTTGAACCCTTCGACAATGTTTTCAGGCGAGCATCTCCCCCTTTCTACCTATCTTACTTTATAGTCTTTATTCCCTCCTGTTGATCTATTGCTATCTGTGTTGCGATGCTCTAGTTTCGTACCCGTGATATCCCTTGCAGCCATATATTGCCATGGCCACCTCCCAATACCTGTTGTTTGGTAGATAGTTGGACTTGCGCGTCGTAGTCGCTTGCTCAAGTGCTGTCGCGTGTCGCCATGTACCACTGTTGTTGGAGTATTGCCACCTGTTTGATGTTGGAGATGATCTCGGCTTTACTTTTCGTTCACTTTAATTCCTGTTTAACAACTAAAATTGAAGTAAGTAAGCAGAGGCATCGGTGGGTGATAGATAACATTTGGTTTCCGAACGCCCACTTGTGTCCCGTAGGACCCCGAGTACTTGATACCTGTTCCTTGATTTATCGCGCTATCCACATATGGGGAGTATGGGCCCCCCTTAGCCAGAGCTTGATTCCGTCTTATTTCTTGGGGCCACAAACTAGTTTGAGGTTTTATTTACGATCTTGTACTTATGCCATGCTACTGCTTTATTTACGATTGTGCGACAGATAGCACACTGTACTGTTTAGGATCGGGACACGATTCTGCGGTGTCGACAAGCTCAATTTTGGGTTCCCAGTCGTTCACAGCCGTCCACCCAAACCTCGGGTCCGTCTCGGAGCTAGCTTACTTTGTTGCGGGTGTACTCCAAGGGGTGGCCCCCTGAAATATTTCTGAATCTTGTGATTGCTCTGTCGTGAAGACCTCGTTGGGTTTTGATTTGGTTTTTCCGAGGTTGATCGTGTGTGTGTTGCTATTTGTGCACCCCGGCCGGGTTAAAACTTTCTGAAAGCCGTGTCCGCGGTTATGGACGACTTGGAGCACAGTATCTCGATCATAGACAAGCATAACTAAAGTTTATTGTTCTAAATTTGACTTTATAATGACTAGTAATCAGCTTCACTATAATGGAATGGCTAAATAATACTGCCCACTATTGCTTGTTTGGAGTGTCGCTTGCGACCATTGTACCTGACTAGTAAGTATTGCAACTACAACGGAATGGCTTAATAAAAGTACCAACAACTGCTGGGTTTGGGTTATCTCATGTTAATTGTATCTGATTAGTAATTGTTGCAACTACAACGGAATGGTTAACTAAAAGTGCCCACGGTTTATTCTATCAGGACGATTAACTGAACCTGACTAGTAATTGCCGCAACGATAACTGAATAAATATAACTGCCAACTGTGTGAGTTCCTCGGTTGACTTCCTCGATCGGTGTCGAGGGGGAAACGCCAGGATGGGTTTGATTGGTGGTGGTATCAGGTTGGTTCCGAATAGGTCTTTCTTACCCCTCTCTGGTTGTCGCCAGTTGTATCGAGTCTCTATAGGTTGTTTAGTGCTTGCTGCCGCTGCCGCTTCAGTCCACCATACCTATGTAGGCGAGGACCGCCGAATTCTAGCCTCGCCGTGTACTGGCCTCAGTACTGACGCTCCTCTTTTTCCTTTGCCCTTTGTCGGCACCCCTTTTGTTTAAGCAGGTTTTGAGATCGACGTCGTTAGCAGGGTTACCCTTCCGGCTTGGCCTGGGCAGGGTTATGGACGCCATTGGTTATTCCTCAGGGCTCTTAGCCCCATTTGCATCTTGTCCGTAGCTGGACGCTATATCGTTTTCAAGGTGATTTGGATCTTTGTATATTATATCTGTATCCTGGACTCATGGAGTCGCTGTTATATATATATCTGTTCTGTGGGTCCCATCGAGGACTGTTGTGTAATGTTATTACTTCGTTTTCCACCCGCACGAAAGTGCCTGGTGGGCACCTTTGAATCGTTTCTATGCGGGTTTGGCGGGTTTCGCTCAAACTTGCATAGGTCCGATTCTGAGGGTGTTACACCGCCGCTCGCTCCCTGGTCGCCAAGGCTATGCGACACGGCTTCTACTGGCCCACCGCAACGCCGACGCTGTCGACATCGTCCAGCGATGCGCCGGGTGCCAGAAGTACGCCAATCAGACGCGCGTACCGAGCTCGGCGCTCAAAACGATCCCCATCACTTGGCCATTCGCCGTATGGGGCATGGACATGGTAGGCCCCTTCAAGAAAGCCCCCTCCGGCTACACCCACTTGCTAGTCGTCGTCGACAAATTCACCAAGTGGGTGGAGGCCAAGCCAGTCCGAAAATGCGACGGGAAGACCGCCACTAAATTCCTACGCGAGCTCATATATCGCTACTGGTTCCCAAATAGTATCATCACGGACAACGGCACAAACTTCGCCAAGGGAGCAATGGCCGAATTCTGCGAAGAGCACCACATCCGGCTCGATCTCGCGTCAGTCGCCCACTCGGAATCCAACGGCCAGGCGGAACGAGCCAACCAAAGCATCCTCCACGGCCTGAAGCCGCGACTCCAAGTACCACTCGAGCGCACCGCTGGGTGCTGGGTCGAAGAGTTGCCCTCCGTCATCTGGGGAATCCGCACCTCGGTTAACAGATCGACGGGATTCACTCCCTTCTTCATGGTCTACGGCGCCGAAGCAGTCATGCCCACCGACCTCGAACACGACTCGCCGCGGGTCGTCCATTATACGGAGGCCGCAAACGAGCTGGCCCGCCAAGATGGGCTCGACCAGCTCGACGAAGCACGCGACCTCGCTCGGTCACGCACCGCCATCTACCAGCAAGGACTCCGCCGCTACCACAGCCGACGGGTGAAAACCCGCACCTTCCAGGAAGGCGACCTGGTGTTACGCCTCATCCAGGACAAGAAGGGCATGCACAAGCTCTCCCCTCCGTGGGAGGGCCCGTTCGCTATCGGGCGCGTACTCGGCAACGACGCCTACTACCTCATCGACGTCCGCGGGGACGGCGAGCTCGACGTCAAGCGACCATGGAATGTAAACCTCCTCCGGAAGTTCTACTCCTAGAACCCCAAACATGTACTCTCCAGTCGCTCTGAAATAAAAGAAACGGTTCCCGCAAATTGCGCCTACTCTCCATGACTTGTGCCACTCGCACTCGTAATAACAGCGGTACGCTAAAATGCAGAAGTCAACCTTTGGTACAGCGATCGGCACGGCTAAGTAGTGCGGTGTAAGAGCACTGAATCACTTCAGGTCTTGCATCATCCACGAAAAACGCCAACCCGGAGCCCCATTGGAGTCGCCTAGCTCGACTGGTTTTACGAGCCAAGACAACTGCCCTCGCTTCTCACAGCGACCTTGGTCCTCCGCATCCTTGGCATAGCGACTCGAACGGCTAAGTACCACGCTCGGGGACTGAATACCAGTTCGTCGCGATCGGTCAGGGAAAACGCCAAGTAAGAGAGCATGCCCAGGACTCGCCACGCGACTGACCCCACGGGCCAGGCAGGAGTGACGCGCTCACACCAACGCGCTAAGTCCTCAACCACCCTCGAGTCGCGCCTAGAACTACCAAGTACCACGCTCGGGGACTCGGCCACCCGACCCCTTTCGCGTACGGGAAAACGGTAAAGTACAGAGCACTCAAGGGAGTCGCCTTGCGACTGGCTCTCCGAGCTCGGGCGAGTCGACCAAATCAACAAAACACATGATAACAACACACATCATATACGAGGTAAACCCCACAAAAGGGCGGACGCGCTCGGGGACTCGTCCAAAATCAATCCAAAGCACACAAACAAATAGCAAAATAGATACGACGTCCCATTCAATCGCATATTGCATTGTCTTATGTTACAAAATATGCCCGCGTGGCAGAACTGCTGCTAACACTTCAAGGCAAACTACCCTACTCTGCAGGCTTCGATGACGACTCGCCAGCATCCCGGCGATTACGGATAAACGCGGTGTACGGGTTTGATGGATACGTCGTCAGTTCACCCGCCATCGCCGCGCGAAAAGGCTGCTCGACCTTGAAGTCACGATGCGGCGGCTCGGGGTCGTTCGGCGCGACGACCGTTTCCTGGTAGGGAAGGAGGTCTCCCATCGCCCAGACACGCTCCGAGTACGTGGCGGCACGCTCCTGCAACTTGAGAACCTCGGACAGATCCACCGCGCCAGTCGACGATGGATACCCACTCGTCACATCGTCAACATCGAAATCTTCGGGGAAGTGGGCGAGTCCAAGGCTCAGTGCTGTCGACGCTCCACGCCGAAACGCCGACCGCGTCATGAACTCAACGACCGCGGGAGCCTTCTCCAAATATTCCCACACCTCAACGAGGTCGCTGGGAATAACCTCCGTGGGCGACATTTCTTGAAGGTAGGCGCGGATGCACGTCGCCGACAGCGTCGCCGAGTCGACGAGCATGCTTACGCACTGCCTCGCGTCGAGCGAGCTCGCTTCTTCTTGGCTATCAATAATGCGACCTGCGAGAAGGAGACAATGATGAGTACGACGGACATCACAAAAACCACAACTAACAGAAAGGGAAGATGCACTCACCAAGCAACGGGCGGGCGAGTCCCGTGATGAAGCACTGAAGCGACGTTTGGTCGTCCTGAAGCCCAGCAATAAGGACTTCCGACACCTTGCGATCCTCCTCCGCGGCCGCAATGGCGGCCTTAGCTCGCCCGTCCGCCGAGCTCGCTTATTCTCTCGCCTCCCGCAGTTCGCGCTCGAGGTCGGCGACCCGCTGTTCAGCAGCACCCAGAGCAGATCGCGCCGCCACCAACTCACCAGCAGGGACAAGCTCCTGGCGAGCTTCCTCTGCCTTCGCAGCAACAGCCTGAAGCTCTTTGTTCGCCTCCTGGATGGTGGCCAGCTCCTTCTCAGCACGCTGTTTCGCGGCCAATCGGTCCGCCGACTCAAGCTGCAGACCCTGCATATCATCAAAAAAGTCAGTAAAAACGAACTTCCTAAGTGCCCACCCGCTGAAATTTAGCGAGCGCGCAATCAGGGACTGGCGATCAAGAAATTCCTAAGTGCCCACCCGCTGAAATTTAGCGAGTGCGCACTCAGGGACTGGCGATCAAGAAATTCCTAAGTGCCCACCCGCTGAAATTTAGCGAGTGCGCACTCGGGGACTGGCGATCAAGAAATTCCTAAGTGCCCACCCGCTAAAATTTAGCGCGTGCGCACTCGGGGACTGGATACGAAAATAAAAGACGAGAAATTATAAGAATCAAGCCGCTGCAAAGCACCGACCTGATCCTCGGGGACTGGATGTACCTGGATGGCTGCGCCAAGCATGCCATGGAGTTGTATCGCGTCCACGAACGCGAGTAACGCTGGCGTGTGCCCACGACGCTGGTCGACTTCAGCATCGGCGGTCCCCGGAGCGAGGCTCGGGGGCGCAGCCCCGCTCGCCGTGGCCGCCTTGGTCACGAAGCGGGGTAAGGTAGCGATAGAGGCACCCGCTCCAAAGGAAGTCGCCTCCGCCGTTCCAAGCAAGGAAACGCCCTCCTTCGTAGACGCGGCTGCCTCCACCGCGGGTCCGGCCGGCGCGACCGCCGTGTCGTCAGAGACAGTGACGATGGCGTCGCCCTTGGCCTTCTTACTGCCATCCGCTGAGGCGACGACCTCGTCCGCTTTCCTCTTACGGGAAGGATCCTCCTCGCTAGCGGCGGAGGGTACCTGGGCCACGGTCGGGTGGCCCATCCTTTTCACTCCGGTCCTGCACATCAATCGAATCAATAAAGACAATCGAAATAGTTATGGAACATAGGGAAGGGTGAACGCACTCACTTGGTGACTGGGATGAAACGTAGCCCTGTACGAAGGCCGGCCGGTTTTTCCAGTTCGGGGCCCAGTTGGCGACTGAGCCCCAGTTCCAAGACGTCGCGTGCCCAAGACACGGACGGCTTCTTCGTCGTTGAGGCCGCGGCTGGCGCCTCTGGGACACCCTCGGCGGGGGCTTCCTCGCGAGTTGGAGCCACTACAGCCGGAGCCTCCTTGCGGGGCGAAGCCGCCACAATCGGAACCTCCTTGCGAGGCGAAGTCGCCGCAGCCGGAGCCTTCCCTAGCCCAGAGACTGGCGCGAATGGCGGAGGCATCGAGGCCAGCGGCACTTCCACGGTTGGCGTGTCTAGCGCGGTTGTCGCTGGGGGCGCGCCGTCACCGGTCGAGCTGGGAGCATCGGAGCTGCTCGTCGAGTGCGGCGGCGAGGCCATCCTCGACGGCTTCGTTTTCCTCTTCGGGGGGGCCCTCGCTTCTTTTTCCTTCTTCTTCTTCTTCAAAGGAGTGGCCTGGCAGCGCGAGGTGGTTTCTGGGAGCTCATCGTCGTCATCATGACGCTCGAGGCTTCTGCTCGCTTCGATTTCGCGCTAACGTTGCCCGCGGGTTTTTCGGACCAGCGGGGCGATTTCCTCTTCGGACTCGTCCTCGTTGCCCCTCGCGGGTGGCGATTCGCCTATGTCCTGGGCGGATGGCCCCGGGCTCTCATCATCAGAAGGTGGGAGCCACCCTTCCACCACTTGAAATAGCTGCGATGAGTACAAAACAGAATCAGAATTACCGCGACTGCATACGCTGCGACTGCGAACAAGGTAAAGAAATTACCGTTGGAGCCAGACGCTTCGCGGTGTAGGGGGCGACCCCGGCCTGTGCATCCAGGTACACCGCCTGGGTGATCTTCTTCAACGCTGGGAGATAATCCTCCAGCTTCCATTCGTCGAGGCAGGCCTTCGTCGAGTCTCCCCGGCCCGTGTACTGATACATGTAGTGGTCGCGTTGGGCGAGTGGAACGAGCCGTCGCCCAAGCCAGCAATTGTACAAGTTTATCGTCTGAAGGCCCTTCTTTTTCAGACCACGGATGGCCTGGAGCATCTCGTCAACGACCATCCGCTGGTCGTCGGGGAGCTTGCCGACTTGGAGATGGCGTGGCTCGGAACGATTGGCCGAGTACCGCGGGATCGCCACCTCGTCCTCCGAGGTCGCCTCGGCCACGTAGAACCATGACTTCTTCCAGTCGCTCGCTGCCTTGGCGGGTAGCATCAGATCAAAGAAAGAAGCTTTGGACTTGAGCTGGAACGTCAAACCGCCCGCGGCTAGCATTGGGCCGCCTGCCTCCTCGCGGCTGATCCATCCATGGAACAGATCTTGCCACAAGGGAAAGTAGGGCCGGCAGCCCAAGTAGCACTCGCAGAACGCCACGAAGATGGCGAGCTGCTCAATGCTGTGGGGACCCAGATCTGAAGGCTGGATCCCGTAGTAGGCGCAAAAACGCCGGAAGAACAAAGACGTGGGAAACCCTAGCCCCCGCTCGAGATGACTGGTGAAACAGACGAATTCCCTCTCTCGCGGGTTTGGGGTCGTTTCTCCGGCTGCGGGGATACGCCAACAGCCGGCTCACAGGATTCCAGCCTCCTCGAAAGAGGCCAGCTGCGCCCTCGTGCACTTGGACCTGCCCCATGGTTCGGTGGGAAGGGCCATAGCCGAGAGGTTGGTTGGAGATCGGAGGATTTCGGGTCGATTGGATCGCGGAGCAAAGGAAGGAAAATGCACGCACTCGGAAGAAGTGGTGGGCAGTTGGCTCTACGATTGCCTGCCATTCCTCTTATATAGCGGGAGTTACCCGCCAAATCAGGGGGCCGTTACCGCGCGATGATTACGCCGAAAGTTACCGTTGGGTTACCCCAACGGCTAGTTTGACCACGCCTGACGGTCCAACTCCAGCCACTCGGCTCGCTAGGTCAATCACCACGACCGCGTTCCGCCGACTCGACTCGCCCAAGACGCGACTTGGTTCACCGGATTTTCTTCTTCATACAGGAGCCCGCCGACGATTCGACTGGATGCCTATTCTGAAGTCGTATACTCCGACTGCCAGAGCCACTTACGCCCAATCGATGACGGCCTCGGGGACTACTGATGGGGATACGCCTACTGGGGTATACTCAGCAGGACGTTTCCGACTGGCCCGAGGGCTGGCGTGTGGGCCTGCAGAACGGCGAGTGGATTGAAGCCCAGCAAGGTACTGAGCGACTGGAAGCTGAAGGCCCAAGCGAGTAGATAGGCCCAGTCGGACTAGGTTAAACGACTACTGAAGATGTAACCGAATCGGTTGAGATATGTAAACCCTAGGGGATGTGAGCCTATATAAACCTCCCTATGGGGTGAGTAGAGACACGTTCCCTCGTACACCTAAGCGACTCGCCGCCTAGCCGCCGAGCTCGCCCATTGTAACACCTCCCTAATACAATCTAGCAGGAGTAGGTCTTTACCCTCCGGGGGGGCGAACCTGGGTAAACCCTGTGTCTTTGCCCTCATCTCGCACCGCAGATGGTTGGCCGCCCTTGCCCCTCGTTATACTACTCGCTGCCGATTGCAGCGTCTGCCGTGACCATCCCCACGACACACCCGACGGATGGCTCCAAGACGGCGCTGATCGCCACCGACCTCAACCCCACATAGGAAGTCGCGCTCGTCGAATTCCACCGTGAGCGCTGGGAAATCTTCGCCTGGTGTCCTGCGGACATGCCAGGAGTTCCCAGGGAATTCGCCGAGAACGCACTCAACGTCTTTCCAGACACCAAGCCCGTCAAACAGTCCATCCGAAGACTGTCCGAGCCACGAGCCGAAGCTATCGGCAAGGAAATCAACAGACTACTCGCTGCAGACTTCATCAGGGAAATCAAAGAAAGCGAGTGGCTTGCAAACACAGTCATGGTCCCAAAGAAGGACACGGACATCCTGCGGATGTGCGTAGATTTCACGTCGCTAAACAAGCATTTCCCAAAGGACCACTTTCCCCTTCCTCGGATCGACCAGATCATCGATTCAACTGCAGGTTGTGAGAAACTCTCCTTCCTCGACGCCTAATCAGGCTATAACCAGATTCGACTCAAGGTCGAAGATCAGGAGAAAACGGCGTTTATCACATCGTTCGGAGTATTCTGCTACAACACAATGCCTTTCGGGCTAAAGAACGCAGGTGCCACGTACCAGCGATGCATGCAGGCCTGCCTCAAGGAACAGATCGGTCGCAACGTCCAAGTCTACGTTGACGACATAGTCATAAAAACCAAGGAGGCAAGGACACTTATCGACGATCTCCGCGAGACGTTCGACAACCTTGACCGCTACAGGATCAAGCTAAACCCCGAAAAGTGCGCCTTCGGCGTCCCATCGGGTCAGCTGCTTGGGTACTTCATCTCTCAGCGAGGGATCGAGGCGAACCCGAAGAAAATCAGAGCCATCATGACGATGGAGAAGCCGAAAAACCTCAAAGGCGTCCAGCAGCTCGCAGGACGAATAGCGGCGTTAAGCAGATTCATCAACCGCATGGGCGAGAAGGCCCTACCATTCTATCAGCTGCTACGCAAATCAGATAAATTCGAGTGGACGCCGGAAGCCAACGATGCATTCGAAAGCCTCAAGCGGCTCCTCTCCACCTCGCCCATTTTGGTCACGCCAAAGGAGCGCGAGCCTCTGCTGCTGTACATAGCAGCCACACACCAGGTGGTCAGCACAGTACTAGTTGTCGAACGACCCGAAGAAGGCAAGACCCACGGGGTCCAGCGCCCAATCTACTACCGCAGCGAGGTACTGACACCAACAAAGCAGAGGTACCCTCACTACCAGAAGATCGCCTACGGCGTGTTCATGACGACTCGACGGTTGAGCCATTACTTCCAGGAGAACCAGGTGATGGTCGTCAATGAGGCACCCCTGAACAGCATCCTGAATAACCCAGAAGCCACAGGACGTGTGGCCCTATCGGGCATCGAGCTGTTACCCCTGGATATCATCTACGAGAAGCGACAGGCAATCAAGTCTCAAGTCCTCCCGGACTTCCTCGTACATTGGATCGAGCTGCAGCTGCCAGACATCCCTGACATGTCGCAGTCGTGGACAATGCACTTCGACGGCTCCAAGCGCGAAGCTGGAGTAGGAGCCGGGGTCATATTGACCTCCCCGCAGGGCGACCAGATGAAGTACGTCCTACGGATGAAATTCCGAGCCTCCAACAACGAGGCCGAATACGAAGCCCTCATCCACGGCATGAGGATGGCAAAGATATGCGGCGCAACGCGCCTGGTCATCTACGGCGACTCCAACCTCGTCGTCCAGCAGACGATGAACGAGTGCGACGCACACGCCGAAAACATGATCACGTACCGCGCACTCTACAACGCACTCGAAGGAGAATTCGACGGCTACGAGCTTCGGCACGTGGGACGAGAAAGCAACAAGGAGGCCGACAGACTCGCCAACATCGGCTCCACCTGCGCAAAGGTGCCACCAGGTGTGTTCCTCGAACAGATCTACGTGCCATCCATCAAGCGGAAATTCCCCAAGGGATCACCCGAAGAAGCAGAACACACGGGGGCTACGCTGCCCGAAGGACATCAAGGACCCGAGAAACTGGACACAGAGGTCGCCATGGTCAACCTAATGCAGGTCATGGCAGTCGAAGAAACTTGGACGTGACCATACCTCCAGTTCTTGATAAACGGAGAACTGCCCGACAACCCGACAGATGCCCGGCGCATATCTTGTCGGTCAAAAGCCTTCACCATCATCAATGGCGAGCTGTACAAGTGCAGTATTATGGGTGTACTACAAAGGTGCGTCACCATCGGTGACGGGAAAGCCATCCTCCAAGACATCCACGAGGGCATCTGCGGCCATCACGCAGGCAGCCGCTCCCTTGTCGCCAAAGCTCTACGAGCCGGATTCTACTGGCCAACGGCCATGAGCGATGCAAAGGACATCGTCCGAAGATGCAACGGGTGCCAACGGTTCGCCGAAAAACTGCACGCACCCGGGTCGGAGCTCAGACCCATGCCTATAGCCTGGCCTTTTGCTCAATGGGGCCTCGACATGATTGGCAAACTGCCAAAATCCTCGAAAGGGGGACACGTTTACCTCCTGGTCGCAGTCGACAAATTCACCAAGTGGATCAAGGCCATGCCGGTTACCAACCAGAAAGGCAAAACCGCCGTCAAGTTCTTCGAGTCCATTGTCTACAGGTTCGGCACCGCACAACATCATCACCGACAATGGATCGAACTTTATCTCCAAGGAGTTCCAGGACTTCTGCGAAGGCCTTGGGATCAACATCACGTACGCCTCAGTGGCACACCCGCAAACGAACGGGTAAGTGGAAAAGGCCAACGGCCTAATCAGCGTTGGCATCAAGAAGCGCCTCATGAGCCCACTCGAACGAAAAGCCGGAGCCTGGATAAAAGAGCTACCATCCGTCCTATGGAGCTTACGGACTACGCCAAACAGCTCCACAGGCTACAAACCGTTCTTCATGGTGCACGGAGCTGAGGCCGTGCTACCAGCCGAAGTACGCCACCAGGCCCCCGGGTCGTCGCTTACAGCGAAGCCGAAACCACGGCTGCACTCGAAGACGCCGTCGACACACTCGACGAAGCAAGAGACATAGCAGCAGCTCGATCAGCGGTGTACCAGCAGAGTCTCCGCAACTACCATAGCTGCCGGCTGCGCCCAAGGTCCTTCGTCGAAGGAGACCTCGTCTTGCGGCTCAAGCAAGAGCGACCGAAGAAATTCGAGTCACCATGGGAAGGACCCTACGTCATCACCGAAGTCATCCCAGGTGGCGCCTATCGCCTCAAGCACGTGGAGTCTGGAGTCGCATACTCCAACCCATGGAACATCGCGCACTTGCGACGATTATACCCCTAGCTACCTACCCCTTTACTTTCAATAAGGCTTTTCAGCCAAGGCTATTCAGCCAAACAATGTACTTTCTCCATTACGATATAAATAAAGCTAAGTGTCTCGCCCCAAACTTCCGTTCATTATTTGCAAGTTTACTTTATGCTACAAACGCACTCGCGGGCTCCCCCCACCTCACAATTTCATCAACCGAGGATTATGCGTGTACACCTGAGTAGCTGACAACGTCAGGCAAACGAAAAGGACACGTACCCAAACAAAGCACTGCGTGCTCACAACAAACACATCTTTACAACAAAGGGCACAACACGCCCAGTAGAAATATACAAATTTTAAATCTATCTATTTTACAGGTACTACCTATTCTGAAGAATAACCTGAGCACGCTGCTCAAACAAATCTACGACCTGTTCGGCATACTGCCTCACAGCTGCGTAATGTGGACGCGTGTCCCACTCATCACCATCTGGCCGAGGAGGTGGCCCTGCTGCCACAACAGTCAAATCTACATCAGGCCGGTGCAGCCTCACAAGAGACAAAGCATCCTTCACTCCTGCGATGAGCTGTTGCGGCACCAACTGCTTGACATTGCTCACGCTCCGAAACTTCGACAGAAGACCCGCAAGACTCGTCGGCACGGCATCCAAAGGAAACATGACGTGCAACACCGAGGCAAGCGACGTCTGCACTTGGCGAAGCACCCGCGAAACCTGGTGCACACGATCCTGCACCGTCGCCAGAGCCATGGCACGGTCACGATCCATCCAGAAGAAGCCACCGGCCTCCATGTCCTGTTGGGTCAAGCAATTGACCCGAACAGCGACACGCTCCTTCTCTTCCCTCGGAGCAAGGTTAGCACCTGCGACAATTGCACAAAATAAGAGGCAAGGCCAGTAGGCTCATTCAAAGAACTGAGCTGCAGCTCGAAATAAAGAACAACTTACATTGAAGCTGCTCAGACAACCGAAGCAGTTACGCCATCAAGTACTCCTCTCTAGCTGCACCACGATCCGCCTTGGACTTCCAAACATCGGCGTGACCTCACAACCCAAGCAACTCCCTCTCAAGACTACGAACACGATCCCGAAGAAAAGCGAGTTGCGAGGAATCATCCAAAGATGGATGCAGTTGCGTTGCAGGAGAGGTGTCAACGGGGTCAGCACCCGAAGGAACCTAGCACAGCAGAAAAGAAAAGGACATAAACATTCAGACAGTGGTAGTGCACAACTCAGAAGAATTCATTAAGCATATAAGGCCACTACGTGGCACAAGGACTGTGTTCTTCAAAATATTTATAGCAAAAGCAGACTACAAACTACCCTACATCTACAATGCCTAAGACACGGCACCCTGAGTCGCCTCGGAGCCGGATTGCCTAGCCTTGGCCTACCCTTGCTGCCACAGCGCATACTCAGACAGCAAATCAATGAGCTTCGGCCCATATCGCTTGCAGCGAGCAGAGTAGGCAACAAAGGCTACCTCGGATCCGTCTGCGGTCGTCGGCATCCGGGAGGTGATCTGGGGCAGGTCCAGCTCCGCTCCAGCCGCCCAAGCCATCGCCAGCCCGACGGACGCGCCGATTCCCTTCTGCTTGCGCTTGTACGCCGCAGGCGCTTCGGCTGACAAGGCCTCCGCCAGAGCATCCACATCATCAAGGGCTGCGCCCTTAGGGACAAGCTCCTTGTAGAAGCGGCCAAGGACCTCTTTCGCCTTGGCAAGGGAGCTGACGACGGTGCTGCAACGATCTTTGACCGCTGCAGTAGCATCATCTAAAGCACTCCCGTGCTCCAGAGCGCCTTGGTCAAACTCGATGCCTGCGGCATCTGAGACAAAAAGAAAAGGGGACATGACGAAAAGCAACGCAGAAGAAGACAAGAATAAAGAAGCACAAATACAACACTCACCCGAAACAGCCTTGGCAGCAGACATGAGCTTGCCTGCCACCTCTCTCTCGCACGCAGCCGCAACAGTGGCCAGCTGCTCCTCACAGTCCGCGGCCTCCTGCTGCAGACGCTCCTTAGCTTCGGCTGCCTTGGTCAGGTCTAGCTCGAGGCGTTCCTTCGCACCAACGGCGGCCTCGGCCTTCTTCTCCGATTGACCAAGGCTCTTCTTGAGAGCGTCGACCTCACGGAGAGAAGTATTATGCTCCTCTGCATTCGAAACAAGCAAACATCAGAGAGCATGACCGGAATAAATGAGAGAAGAACCAAAAACAAATAGGTACCTTGAAGCTGTCGGAGGTTAGCCGCTAGCACCAGGAGCTCCTGCACCAGCCGCTTGGCCTCCTCCACAAATGGCTGCAGGAAAAGAAACACCAGTAAGAAAAAGGACTTGGGGGCTGTGCCCAAGGAATAAAGGAAAAACTTGAACACAAAGACACTCGGGGGCTTCCCCCCCCCCGAAGAACAAGACACGAAATTTTTCAGACACCCGGGGGCTCCCCCCGTGGTACGAAGCAGAGGTACTTACATGCTCTGACGGCGACTCCGAAGGCCCGCTGGCGAAATTCTGAGGCGCAACCACCTGCACCTCCTGCAGAGGAGGATTCGGAGCGGCACCCCCTGACATTGCCACCGTTTGAGGAGGAGGAGACGCAACTTTCGACTCCCCCATCATCTCCCTAGCACCATCGCTGGAGGAGTCGTGGGAGGAATGCCTGCATACGAAGCAGTCAGCATAAATGCAAAATCAAGAAAGGAAAAAGGACAGCAGTAGGACAAGAGACTTACGAGTACAGCGAGCTCAGGTCAAAGACTAGAGGAGTCCTTCGGGCTCCCTTCTCCACCTTATTCTCTTCCTTCTTCTCTTCCTTCTTCCGCTTTGCTGGCGGGTGTGGCGCTACAGCCCGCACAGGAATGGCAGGAATGGAAGAGGAAGAGCCTCCATGCCCGTCACTATGACGCTCAAGGCACAGAGGGTTTCTGGGAGTCGGAGGAGTCGAGGTATCCGAAGACTCGCTGGAGCTCCGTGATCGTTTCCGCGTATGGTCCTCACTCGACTCGTCGGCATCTTCCGCAGGAGATCGCGCCGACGGTAGCTCGGACACGGAATCCACCACGTCATTATCCGGGGCATTCGGATATTTTTCAGGCAATGGTGGTACCATGCCCGGCACCTTGAAGCTCTGCAAAACCATAAGGGACTTTGTTAGCAAACAAAGGAAAATAAAAACACAGTCGACAAAAAGCGCTACGCACACAAATCTACACCTATGGAACAGCCAACGCCGAAGAAAACGGCGGAGTCAGCGACTTCCCAGGGATTTCCTCTCCGGCCTTGAACTTCAGCAGCGAGCGAAGGGACCTGTCAAGATCCCCCTCGGAGATTTTCTCAGCCGAAACCCTCGTCGGATCACGGCGCCCAGAATAAAGAAACATCGGGTGCGCCCTCGCTTGGAGAGGTTGCACCCGATGCTCGAGAAACGTCCGGATGATGTCCACTCCGTTCACTTCCTTCTCCGGAATCAGCTGGAGATCCTCCACCCGACAGTAAAGGGCCTCTATCTCCGCCACCTCGCCATCCAAGATGTTGTTTTTCCAAGACCTTTTCGGCTCAATCTTTTGGGAGGGGTCAAAAGGAACAAGACCAAAATCTTTCCCAGGCACTACGGAGTCGCGAATATAAAACCATCGCCTCCGGCAGTACTGGACAGATTCGGACATGGAAAAAGAAAAGAAAAGAAGATTGGGACTGAGGGAGATGATGCAACCCCCAATGGGATAAACACCATCCGAACCAGACTGCCTCTTCACGGAATAAAGTTTCCGGAAGAGTCCAAAGTGCGGCTCAATGACGAGCCAGCACTCGCAGAAAGTGATGAAGCAAGCAATGTGAAGAAGAGAATTGGGCGAAAGATGATGAAGCTGGATGCCATAGAGAAAGAGCAGCCCACGGAGGAAGTTGTGGACTGGGAAGGAAAACCCACGCATAACGAAGGCAAGAAACATAACCCGATACCCAGCTGGGGGACGGGGGATTACCTCGTTGCCGGGAAGTCTGACGGCCTCCCTATCCTGCGGGATCAAGCCTCGCTCGCGAAGCTTGCAGAGATCACTCTCTCGCGTCTCTGATCGCCGCCAGACACCGTCGGTGACACGGGTAGCGGTGGCGCCTTTCTTTCCTCCGGCGGCGCTGGTACCAACTGCAGATGATGATTTCTTCGGTTTCCCCATCGCGTTACGGCGGCGCCGGCGGTGAAAGCGCAGAAGGGAAGATGGAAATGTGGAAGGAAATCCCAGCGTGCAGCAAGAATCGCTAGAGCACAAGGAGGCAGTGAAAACAAGAACTGATGCGGTGAAAACAAACTGCAGCTTTCCCCAATGATTATAACGACGAAGACAACGCACGACAGCCGTCCATCCAGAAGACCTAACGCCAACGGCAGATCTGACCATACACGTGTCAGCATCACAACGAACCGTCATTACCACGCCGTCCACTACGCGCGGAAATCGAGGAGACACCGTAATTATCTCCACGTCGCGCGTGACCGGTCAATTCAAGGTCAGCAAATGGGACCCACGTTCGTCCAGTCAAGTCATCTCTGGCGCAGCAGACGCTTGAGGTCATCGATCGTCAGCACTGATGTCATCCAAAGCTATACTAGCACCAACTACAATTCTTCGGCTCCACAGCTAAGAGTACTCACTTGAATCTTCGATTCAACTAAATACTCGGGGGCTACTCCTATCAGGAGCGCTGGCCGCGCACCCGAAGAACAAACTGTTTCTTCGAGTCCTACGTCGAGTCTATGACTCCACTACGGACTCGGGGGCTACTCCCATAGGGAGGATGGATTTAAGCATCCGAAAAAAAATTGTGTCCTACGGACTTAAAAAAATAAACAAAGTGCTTGAATAAAAGTCTCCGCTCGAGTCTACGACTCGAACAGACACTTGGGGGCTACTCCCATAGGGAGCGCTGGTCGCGCACCCTATGAATTTTTCGATTGCGATCTTTCGGATCAAACACGCAAAACTTTTTCGGCAACTTTGCCTCAGTAGAATGCTAAGTGAGCAATGTTTCTCCTTGGCCACCCGAAACACCTCCGCGGTGACAAATGTTCGGATGCTGCGTATGCGACGCAAAGATAAGACCTACAGATATCATCTGGTGGCCTGGCAACGCACCCGACTGCGCTCTGCTAGTATGAATCCGTGCCAGCAGGTGCGATGAAAAATCCTGACGGACGCGTTGGGTACATCAATTAAAGTCACTGGAATTCAACTCCTGTAAGTCCTCCGCGGCCTGAGTCGAATTACGCCAGCATATGTTCCAGTTTCGAGTTGAGGGACTTGAACCTGAGGAAGATCGTGTTGTTTCGTCCTAAGACAGTTAACTGACCCTGATCCTTCGGGTGAGTCAGGCACACGCATCAACAATCCCTACACACATATTGTTAATACATAGTTGCACCCGAAGGATTGAAGAGTCCTCAGCCGAATCTATGATTCGACTGATCACTCGGGGGCTACTGACATGGTTATACCCCGTGGGTGCATGACCTCAGCATACCTAGTTCAGCCCAAGGGAGGGCCCACGGCAAAAGTACGTTGGCCCATGAAGACTTTCGGGTGGCCCAGGCCCATGGTGCCTTCGGATCCTTGGAGAGCAAGACTAGAGTAGATAGGAAATTCAAAGGGGTAAAACCCTAGAACCTGTAATCGACTAGGACTATGCCCGGGACCTGCCTAAGTCTATATAAAGGCCAGGAGGGCACGACCTAGATCTCTCGACTCATACTCTCGCATACACACCTTCACGCCAGATTGCATCTGCGCACCCCTGTAACCTTCGGTTCCGCTGTAATCAAGAGCAGACAAGCAGGAGTAGGGTTTTCCCTTCGGGGGCCTGAACCTGGGTAAACCTTGTGTCCCCATGTTGTTTGTTTGCTAACCGTTCCACGATCTCCAGCATCCCCATCTTCTCCAAAACCCAAGTCCATAACAATGGGCATTGATGAGATCAAACCTTGTCAGCCATTTTGTGGATCAAGGAGATATCAAGTTATGCAAGGTACACACAGATGCAATTATTGCAGATCCATTGACAAAGCCACTACCACAGCCGAAGCATGAGGCACACTTGAGATCTATGGGCATTAGATGCCTAGACATGTGATGTCGGAAGATTGACTCTAGTGCAAGTGGGAGCCTATTGGGAATATGCCTAGAGGCAATCATGTATGATGTAATTCCCAGTGTATTCATAAAGTTATTGAGTTGTCCTTGCATGAACATCTGATGTATATTATTGAATATATTATTCAGTTGTTGAACTATACAATCATGTTGTTCATACTAAATATCCCCGGTCATTGAGGTTGTTATGGACACACAACTTAGACTAATGTGAAAGTTGGTTGATGACTCGGTTCCACTTGTCATGGGCATGGTGATGCTATTTCGACTTACACGGATTCGGCTAAAGAGTTTAGCGAGTCGGATTGACTCATATTGAGATACAATGAACAAGTCTTCATTTCTATGTCTCCATCAATGTAATCCTTAGACCTAAGGTTGTTGCACAATCCGAGTTGTGGATCACCGACTTTGGTTCTGTCAAACGTTGTTCCGTCACAAGGTAGTTGTAAAAGCAAAGTTTGGGTAGACTAAGAATCAAGCTGCGTGATATGGAAAAACAAGATGGGATTTCCCCCTCCAACTGGAGAGATATTCTTTGGGCCCTCTCGTGTGATATGATTCGGAAAGCATGGCCATGCACGACTCGGTTAAGTGTTAACTGAGGCGATTGACTAAGAGTTAGTCGAATGAATCACATATCACGAACCGAGAAGAGAGTTGAGGTATTGGACAAGGTATATCGTGAGGCAAAAGGGACTTGGACATAAGTCACATTGAAAGGTATGTTGTTATGACTCTTCAGTACTTGGAAATCGACAAGTTCTGATAGGAGCCGCTACCGATTAATCGATTGTGAGTCGAACTCCAATCGTGTTCAAGTTGCTATGAGACTACGGGTCACACACTTAAGAGTGGGAGCAAGTCGTTTGGGTTGGACCCGAATAAGACATGGGCTGGGTTAGCAAGTTGGACTCACAGTGACTCGTATAGGATTTAGTGGATGGACCACAAGTGAGTAGAGCTCAATTTCACTCAATATATATACTAGGGTGCAGGATGCCCAAAGGGCATGGTTACACCACTCCATGCGTTGAAAACCCTAGCCCTATTCAATCCAGCCGCCGCATCGGACCTAGCAGTCTGCCGTCGGAGCTCCTCCTCGTACGTGTGGATATCGGTAGAGGTGTTGTACGTTCAGCACTTCGACGATCATGGGATCAGATCGGATCGTGAGGACTGCACTGCATCAACTGACACGCTTCATCAGTAATCCGCAACCGCGCGTCTAGTGATAATCCTCGTGGTTTTCTACCTTACCTTGATCTTGGGATCACTGCGTAGGGAATTTTTTTATCTAACACTTTATACACGCAATGGAGTAAGAACTTGCAATAACTGGTGGGATAAAAAATGAAATACAAGTCGTTAAGCTATCATGGAATAATTTGAAATCAACAAAAATATTATAGTATCCAATAATCTATGAACAAAAATTTCAAGTTGCTTGTAAAACACTAAGACGAAATTAAGACTACATGGAACCAAAAATTTCGCTACCAAGGAACTAATCTTGTGTGCATGGAAAACAAAAAATGTTAGCAAAATGGAATCTACACGACGAGAAAAACTATAGGTCCGAGGAACAAATCTCACCTTGAGAAGGAACAAAAAATTAGACTACAAAAGAACAATATCACACTAAAGTTGGCGCAAAAAATAGCGTGAAGGAACAAATCCAATTTTTTACACATGGAACAGAACTCTAGGATGAACAAATATTGTTTTCAACTCGAACAAAATATTAGACTATAAGGAATGAAATTACACTACAATAAGGGCAAAAATCTACTAGAACAAAATAGTTAAATATAGGATAAACAGTAAACTACATGGAACAAACCAATATAAACAGAAGAATAAATTGTGAGTGCACAGTGAGTTAGGCTAAGTGACATAAATTTTGGCATCCATGGAAAAAATCATGACACTGGAATTAGCAATAATACTGTTTATTAGTGTCGCATAAATCCCGAAATGGGGCGTGGACAAAATAAAATAAATATAAAACTCGTGGACTAAAATACGAGTACAAGAGGAACAAGAAATTAGATCATATGAGAACAAACTTAAAACACATGAAGGGACAAATATCAACCAGCGTTGGAACTGAAATAAGAATATTTGGAATAAAACATGAGCGCAAAGGGAATAATACCTAAAATGAAATAAAATTTTGGTCAATAATGCATCCAAACCGGATGGCAACTACTGCATGTGGAACAAAATTGTTGTGTTCATGAAAGAAGCTCGCCTCAACTGGGAAATAAATTAGACAACATGGAACAAAATCACACTACAGTTGGATGCGAAAATTATAGCACAAAGGAACAAATCGAATTTACACATGGAAGAAAATGATTGAATATGGAGAACAGAAGAATTGGATCAGTGGAACAGATTATGAGTGCAAAAAGGAACTAGGATAAATGAAATAAAACATCCATGAAAAGAATCATGACAATGAGAGGAACAAGAAAATGAACAAAATAAAACAAAATTTGGAACTCATGGAACAAAAATGAGTACAAGGAGAAGAAACTTTTAGTGGTCATGGACCAACATCACAACTTCGATAGAACACAAACTTTAAGAGTAAGTAAAAACACTAAATATAGTTCATGTGGATCAAAACACGATTACTAGCGGAACTTGGCTATAGACTCCATGGAAAGAAAAATAGCACTCATGGATTAAATCACAATCTGAAATGTCTGTGGAACAAACCCATGATAGAAGAGAAACAGATTTTAGAATAAATGGAAGAATAACTTAATTCTTGGGGAAAATATAAAACATAACTTGAACCAAAGCCTACATTAAAAGCTAAACCAAGGAAAAGAAAAAGGAAAAAAAAAAGAGAAATAGAAGAAAAAAGTATGTACTAAGGTTCTTCCAAGTTGTCCTTTTCCTTGTTTGTGATTGGTCAAATAGGCTGGACCGCTGACGTAACAACTCTGGTACTGGTTCTAACGGACGAATCAACTAGAAAAAATGAACCAGCCGAACCAATGTCACACAGACTAGCACGCGCACACGTGAACAGAAAAGAAAATAGCAAAGCAGTAAATGAATAGTCCAAGATGCAAAAACCTTCAGCGAAGCGGGCACTACTGAGCAGTTCGCACCTGGTCGACTTAGGGGATGCTATTTTACGCCTGATGCGCGTGCTATAAAGCTCCGCACGGAGCTTCATCCTAGTGGACCGGTCCAAACTAGCTCAAACTAACAAGTGCACTGATTTTAGTTTATTCGAATTTGAATAATTTTCAAGTTTAAATAGTTTTAAAGTTTGAATAGTTTTCGTAGATGTTTAAAATACTAAAACTCTAAAGCTGTTGATATTTTAAAACTATGCAAATTAGAAAATTGTTCATATATAAAATTTGTTCAAATTCAATTAAAAACGGTTGGAATCGAAAATTGTTCATATTTTAAAAATGTTCCGAAAACACGAAAAAAAAAGAAAAATAAAAAAACAGAAAAAAGAAACAGAAAAAATTAGAACGTTAAGTGGGCCAGCCCAACACACGCGCCCCTCGCGTGAGCATACCCTATAAACACACGCGCCGAGCGATAAGCTTATAGGATTTGCCTCCCGCAGCTGACTCTTCGGTCCGTGTACGTCTGGCGCAGTAGGCGCTGAACCGAGCAGTGAGCCCAGCCAAGATCAGCCCTGCCCAGCAATAACTAGAGAATAATCTGCCCAAAGGCCCATATACGAGAACAGTCTTCTACTGTATATCCCAGCCGCCCTTCCAACGCCGCCGCTTTTGTGCTCGCCCGGCTCTCCTTCGCATCGATCGATTCCTTTCTGCTCCGCCTCTGGTAGATCTAGCGACAGAAGGTACGTACTATTCTTACTGAGAACGAGAGCCCTCCATTCGGTTTCGTTTGTAACGTTTCCCGCGTTATTCACATCTTTGTCGCCACTCCGAACTGCAGTTTTTTTTATTGTGGAACCAACTTAGTTCGCGCTCCAACGGCCCTAGTTAGATGCAAAATTAGGAATCGGAGGCTTGGAGAATTGGATTCTGCTGCAGGTATGAAATTTCCGATTTATTCTCCTTCTCGCTGCAAAAATTTTACAACTTCCCTATCCTTTCGAATTTTACATTCTCGACAATATATTTATACTCTCTTTTTCCTTCGAGTCAGGATATTTGGGTATTGGTTGGGCAAGATGCTGCGGCAGTTTCTGAACATAGTGTTTCACGAGTACGACACCAGACTCTATGCGCTGCACAGGGCCTGTCGAATACTTTTTAAGTACTTTTGAAAATTGACTTTTGAAACTTAGTAAAACTTGATGAAACTTAGTGAAAAAATTCTCTAAAACAATTTGTTTTAGAATATTTCAAATTTCGCTGATCATAGTTAAAAATGTTTGCGAATTATCTTAAATTTTATTTTGGAAACACAATTATTTCATATCTTGTTTTATTGTGTATCATCATGTTTGAATGTGTTTTAGAAATAAAATTTTGAATTTTGCCAAAACAGACCCTTTTTAGGCTTGTTTAGAAGATCTCATCTAAATAAATACACATATCTAAACGGATTTTTAAGATGATATATATTTCAATATATATTGCTCTTTTAAGTTTACTATCAAAATTAAATTCACGTACTAAAAAATGAGAGAGGTAGTACTAGTGTGAGGTATGCTACATGCAAAGATTCTCTTCAACTGTTAATCTTAAAGCAAACACAGTAGATCCAAAGGAACCTAACGTGCATGCTAGAATTGCCATTCTCTTGTGCCCCTCCGTTGATAGCTGTTGACATATGTCTTGAGCCAACGGGAATTGCGGCCATGTACGTAGTGGTCACAACGCGGCATGGTTTGCAAGGGGCAACCTGAGAGATAATCTCTGACCAAGAGGCTGTTGCCGTGTATCTTAGGAGCTAGGAGTGTTTGTGTCTGGGTTACTCGAGGGTTTTCGACCAAGCATCTGGTTGTAATTTTCTGGCTTACTATAGGTCTGGCTCTTCCTGAACCGTTGGTCGCGGTAAGTTGGTGTGGTCGTTTCTATCGATGATTTGGCCCTAGTGGCATGTGCTGTAATGTTTTGAGCTTTATCCTGTATGGTTAACCTATGTAAGACATGATGTTTGTGGTGATCAATTTGGTACTGGTTGCAGTTTTCTGTTTTCTTGGCCGTAGGCATGTTCTCCTTGTGGGTAGTATGATATGAGCAATCCAGAGGTGTTGTGTAATTAGCGATGAAAAATCAAGGGGCGCATAATGCTTCATCTCACTGTGAGCAAGGTGAACAACCTCTGACTAGAAAGCTTGCCGCACATTACAAGGTAGTAGTACTCCCCTAGAGAAAGTAACTTTACACAGGGAAGCCGTTTCGGATAACCAGCTTCTTCATTGAGAATCTCGCATTCTACAAGATACACAGAAGAGCATCTGCCAATAGCTCTTCCCAGCCTTCCGCGGAATGAGATCACAGACTTTCTTGTACTCCCTCCGGTGCATATTAATATTCTTAATTTTGTCTAGATTCAATTAAAAACATTAATATAGACTAGAAGGAATATAGACCGGAAGGAGTACTAGGATTTTGCAGCCAAGTGCAATTTTTTTGAACAGTGTACCTAGACGCGTTTTAGTGTGTAGGTTCACTTTTAAAACGCGTCCAGCAATCCTCTCGTTTTATAAAAACTAAAATATTTTATATTATAAAATCGGAGGGAGTATTGCTTTTCAAGAAAAAAATCCATAAATAACATGATACTCGGCTGATAAAGTAGCGATTATGTGATAATCGGAGGTAGTATCGATTTAGTGTCTCAAATAGTTAATTAGTTTGACAAACTTATTGAAAAAATCCAGGGAAAAATTCAGTAGCTGATAAAGTACATTGGATGTACAAAAAAATAAAGAACACATCAGTTTATTATATGACAGTAATGAAGAATATATCATGACGAGGGGTGATGAAACGTAATTTAATAAAATCAGGATCTGATATCGCCTATTTCAATGCATGCTCGGCTGCAGCATGTGCTTCCGTAGAGCTTTTCTTTCTATTAGAGTTGTTTCTGATTTATATGGTTCAGTTAATGGCTAAAATATTTCGACTGAATGTCAAATACTCCCTCCGATAGTCCGATCCATATTTGTTGACTCAACTTTTTCTATTCATATGAATCTACTTAAGTATTTAGTCTAGATGCAATCGTATTTAGACAAAGTTGAGTCAACTAATATGGGTCGGAGGGAGTAGCTTTTCTCTTATTTTTTCTTGAAGAATTATTTGTATAAGGAAAATATTTCACAACTTAAAGCTACATTTTTCATTAAATACTCAGTAAGCAGCCAAACAGTACAAGCATTTCTATTTGTCCAAGACAGAGAGAAAGTCCGTTTAGTTGCATTTTTATAAATACTTCTTCAAACAAAGAACTGACAATGGCACTGATCACTGACATGCTATAGCATTGTTCATTTGCATATGTCACGTGTATCAGGAATATGCAACATATATTTCTCTGGAGCCAAAGGTCACAGTATATAGTACAGATACAGGGCAAATATGTAAGAAGCCCCCTAACATATGGGGGAAATACAATATACAGATATATACATCTAACACACCCCCTCCTCAAACTCATGGTGGATCCACAACACTGAGTTTGGAGAGTAAGAAATTATGCTGCGCTCTGGTCTATGCCTTCGTAAAGAAATCCGCCAACTGTAAATCTGAAGGCACATACTGAAGCACAACAACCTGAGCCTGCACTTGAGCACGTGTAAAGAAAGCATCCACACCAATATGCTTGGTAAGCTCATGCTTGACCGGATCACGTGCAACACTAATAGCACCTGTACTGTCAGACAAAACCAGACTGGGGGTGGTAATAGAGACCCCAAAATCTGCAAGTAACCACCGTAACCAGGTCACCTCCGCAGTCAACAAGGCCATAGCACGAAACTCAGCCTCAACACTCGAACGGGAAACCGCTGTCTGTTTCTTCGTCTTCCTAGCAATGAGCGAACCACCAAGAAACACACAGTAAGCAGAAAGTGAACGACGATCCGAAGGATCACTCGCCCACGTAGCGTCCGAATAGCACTGGAGCTGGAGGGAGCTGGAACGAGGAAAGAAAAGGCGACGAATGATCGTACCACGAAGATAACGAAGAACACGGAGAAGATGACTATAGTGAACAGTGGTAGGAGCAGAAACAAACTGACTCGAAATATGAACAGGATAAGAGATGTCAGGACGAGTGACAGCGAGATAGACAAGACTCCCAACAAGATGACGATAACGCGTCGGATCAGAAAGAGGATCTCCATCAGTAAGTTGAAGCTTAACATTAAGCTCCATAGGGATCTCAACAGTGCGCTCATCCCCAAGAGCAGCACGGGCAAGAAGGTCCTGAATATACTTTTCCTGAGAGACGTAAAAGCCATCAGAAGTGGAGGAAACCTCAATCCCAAGAAAGTATCGAAGAGGACCAAGATCAGTCATAAGAAACTGATCACGAAGACGAGCCTTAACAAAGGCGATATACTCAGGATCATCACCAGTAATGATCATATCATCAACATAGAGAAGAAGAAGAGTGCGTCCACGAGGAGAAGTGTGAACAAACAGCGTTGGATCATGAGCACTAGGGGAGAAACCAGCAACAGTCACTACGGAAGCAAAGCGCTCAAACCAAGCACGAGGGGCCTGTTTGAGGCCATAAAGAGACCGTCGAAGACGACAAACCATCCCCTCGGGAACAGAATACCCAGGAGGAGGCTGCATATAAACCTCCTCACTCAACTCACCATTGAGAAAGACATTCTGAACATCAAGCTGGGACATAGACCAGTGACGAACAGAAGCAACAGCAAGAAGAGTACGCACAGTGGTCATATGAGCCACATGAGCAAAGGTCTCATCATAGTCACGACCATGCTCCTGCTGAAAACCACGAGCCACAAGACGCGCTTTATAGCGCTCAAGAGATCCATCAGAGCGAGTCTTAATCTTATAGACCCACTTACACGTGATAGGCCGAACACCGGGAGGGGGAGAAACAAGATCCCAGGTGCCAGTGCGCTCAAACGCAGCAATCTCCTTAGCCATGGCCAGCTGCCATGCAGGATGACGCTCAGCATCCCGATAAGAAGTCGGCTCGGAGGCAACAGAAAGACCATACTGACTAGGAGAGTAACGATCGGGGGCACGACGCTGACGAACATGACGAGTAGAAGGAAGCTCGTTAGAGGAAGACGAACCAGGAGACGACGATGAAGAAGAAGGAATAGCAGAGGAAGACTCCGGAGAACGAGGAGAACTAGGAGAACTAGACGAAACAGAGGAGGACGGTGTAGAAGAACAGTCATCAGGGGTAGGAGATCCTGAAGAAGACACCACAGGAGTAGAAGGAGTAGACAGAGGTGGTGTGTCAGGAAAGAGAAGAAACGAGATATCTTCCACCTGGTAGGTACCAGCGGTGGGACGAGGATAGAAATGACGCGTCTCGTCAAAAGTAACATCACGAGAGATACGCATCCGACGACCAACAGGATCCCAACAGCGGTATCCCTTATGCTCATCACTGTATCCAAGAAAAACACACTCAACAGAATAAGCGGTCAGTTTGGTGCGTTCGCGAGGAGCAAGGAGAACATAGCAAACACAACCAAACAAGCGAAGCATGGAATAGTCTGGAGACTGGCCAGATAGGCGCTCAAGAGGGAGGCCACCCTGCAGAGCAGCAGAAGGCTGAATATTGATGAGGTAAGCCGACGTAGCGACGGCCTCAGCCCAGAAATGCGGCGGAAGAGAAGAAGCAATCATCATGGCACGAGTGGTCTCAAGAAGATGGCGATGCTTACGCTCAGCAACGCCATTCTGGGCATGGGCGCCAGGACAGGAGAACTGAACAAGAGTGCCCTGCTCAGCAAGAACACCTCGCAACATCTGGGAGATATACTCAACAACAGAATCAGCACTAAACACACGAATGGGGGTAGAATATTGAGTACGGACCATGGCCGCAAAACGCTGATATATGGAGAGCACCTCACTACGAGAGCGCATAAAATACAACCAAGTGTACCGAGAAAAATCATCGATAAATAAAATATAGTAGCGATGGCCCCCTTTCGAAGCGAAAGGAGCCGGACCCCAAACATCTGAATGAACTAAATCAAAAGGTCGCTGAGATACAGACGCGCTAGTAGGATAGGGAAGCTGAATCTGTTTACCCAACCTATAGCACTGACAATGTAAAGACACATCTCCTGAGACAGACCCCAGAAGACCACGATGAACTAACGACGACAGGAGAGAGTCACAAAGGTGACCAAGACGATGATTGTAGGGTTTCGTAGCATGGAAAACAAAAATTTTCTACCGCATACAAACAAACAAGCCAAGATCTATCTACTAGATTGTAGCAATCAGTCGATGGAATAACTCACCCTCGAAGATTCCAAAGTGTTTAACGAGAGCGGATTCTCGTGGGTGATGTAGTCGTACTCTTTCCGATCTCAAGATCGCGTAGATGCTCCTTTCGGCGCTGTGTTTCGGCAGCGCTCCCGCAGTCGGTCACACGTTCGGTACTCGACGAAGACCTTCCTCTCCCTTGTTCCAGCAGGCAGCGGAGGTTGTAGCACTCTCCTCGTGATTTCGGCAGCACAACGGCGTGGTACCGGAAGTAGAGGGGAGATCTCGCAGGGCTTCGCCTTAAGCCGGAGCGAGTATGGTGGAGTATGAGAGAGTCCCTCGACGATCTAGGGTTTAGACACGCCGAGGAGGAAGCTTGGCCGGCGGCTAGGGTTGCTAGGCGACGGCGGCGGCTTGACCTAGGTCGGCGGCGGCGGCACTGTAGGTGGCGACGCCAGCGGCTAGGGTTTGGAGGAGAGGATCTTGTGTGTCTCTAGGAGGGAGCCCTGCCCCTCCTTATATAGGTGGAGGGGCCGGTCGGCCAAGGGGAGGGAGAGGAGTCCCTCCCCAACTCGGCTTGGAGGTGGGCCGGCGGTTGGAGGAGGGAACTCCTCCCCAACTCGGTTTCCCACTCCTCCTCCTCTTTCCAAAAACTGCCGTTTGACTTTCAAACTAGCAGTTTGACTTTTCAAACTAGGATTTGAATAAACCCTCTATTTTTGTTCAGCGATGACACCGAGTACATGATGCAATCATACCAACTTGATATAACACATTTATGTACCCTTCCCCCCCAGAGTGCCGGACATTCCGGAACCTTCTAGAACATTCCCGATGAAAACACCGGAACCATTCCCCAACTCCGAAACGGGACTTTCCTTATATGAATCTTATTCTATGGACCATTCTGGATCTCCTCGTGATATCCCGAATCCCATTCGAGACTCCGAACAACATTCGGACTCTTTCTCATCATTCCATAACTACTCAAACAACGTCGAATCCTTAAGTGTGTCTCCCTACGGTTCGTGAATTATGCGGACATGATCGAGACACTTCTCCGAACAATAACCAATAGAGGAATCTGGAAATTCATATGGCTCCCACATATTTCTACGATCGAATGAACCACTTACATACGATATCAATTTCCCTTTGTCTCACGATAGTTTACTTATCCGAGGTTATGATCGTCGGTATCTCTGCATACCTAGTTCAACCTCGTTACCGATAAGTACTTTTTTCTCGTTCCCGTGATATGTGATCCCTTGTGAGTCAGTCACATGCTTGCAAGCTAATTGGATGACATTTCACCGAGAGGGCCCAGAGTATATCTATCCGTCATATGGATGGACAAATCCCACTCTTGATCCATGTGTTTCAACCAATACTTTTCGAACACTCAATGCCACCTTTATAGCCACCCAGTTACGGTGTGGTGTTTGATGTCCTCAAAGCATCCATCCAGTAAAGGTGATATGCATGATCTCATGGTCGAAGGAATTAGATTACTATGTATCAGAAAGCATATAGCAATTGAACTATTAAAATGACTTGATCTTTATGCTACGCTTATCTATAGGAGTATGTCCACCATATCATTCTCCTAACGATATGATCTTGTTGTTAATAACATCTCAATGTTCATGATAGGGAAACCATAATCATCTATTAACCAACAAGCTAGTATTATATAGAGGCTTTACTAGGGACTTCAAATTAAGTTTACAAATCACACAAGTATTAATGTTTCCTTGTAAATACTATTATAGCATGAATGTAAACATTTATCATAAACACAAAGATATAATAATAACTACATTTATTATTGCCTCTAGGACATATCTCCAACAGTCTTCCACTTGCACTAGAGTCATCTAATCTAGATTACATGGTAATATACCGAACACCCATGGCAGTTTGGTGCTGGTCATGTTTTGCCCTCGGGAGAGGTTTAGTCAACGGATCCGCCACATTCAGATCTGTGTGTACTTTGCAAATCTTTATATCCCCATCTTGGATATGTTCTCGAATAGCGTGAAAACGTATCTTGATGTGCTTCAGCTTCTTGTGTCACCTTGGTTCTTGCGCATTGGCTATGGCGCCCATGTTATCACAGTAGATAGACATTGGGTCCAGCGCACTAGGAACCACACCCAGCTCTCTAATGAACTCTTTCATCCATATCGCTTGTTGTGAAGCCTCCGAAGCAGCCATGTATTTCGATTCAGTTGAAGATCTCGCCACAACGCTTTGCTTTGCACTCCTCCAGCTAACTGCTGCACCATTCAAAATAAATACGTATCCAGATTGTGATTTAGAATCATCCGGATCGGTGTTCCAACTAGCATCGGTGTAACCATTAACAACGAGCTGTTCATCACCTCCATAAGAAAGAACCATATCCTTAGTTCTTCTCAAGTACTTAAGGATGTTTTTGACCGCTATCCAATGATCCACTCCTGGATCACTTTGATATCTGCTAGTTAAACTAACAGCATATGCAATGCCGGGTCTAGTACATAGCATGGCATACATTAGAGATCCTATGGTTGAGGCATAGGGAGTCTTACTCATCCTTTCTCTATCTTCTGCCGATGTCGGACTTTGAGTTTTACTCAAGGTCGTATTGGGCAACATGGGCAAGAACCCTTTCTTGCTATCTTCCATTCCAAACCTCTTTAGAACTTTGTCCAAATATGTACTTTGAGACAATGATATTTGGCGTTTCGATTTATCTCTATAAATCTTTATGCCTAATATGTAAGCTGCTTCGCCAAGATCCTTCATTGAAAAACTTTTATTCAAATATTCCTTGACACTATTAAGAAGGTGTACATCATTGCCAATCAACAATATGTCATCTACATATAGTATTAAGAATGCTACAGAGCTCCCACTCACTTTCTTGTAAATACAAGCTTCTCCATAAGTTTGTATAAAACCAAAACTTTTGATTACCTTATCAAAACGTTGATTCCAACTTCGGGATGCTTGCTTCAATCCATAGATGGACCGTTGAAGTTTGCATACCTTGTTAGCATCTTTAGGATCGACAAAACCTTTGGGTTGCATCATATACAACTCTTCATCAATGTCTCCATTGAGGAATGCTGTTTTGACATCCATCTGCCATATCTCATAATCATAATATGCAGCGATTGCTAACATAATCCTCACAGACTTTAGCTTCACTACTGGTGAGAAAGTCTCATCGTAGTCAACTCCTTGAATTTGTCTAAACCCTTTTGCGACAAGTCGAGCTTTATAGACAGTAACATTACCATCAGCATCTGTTTTCTTCTTGAAGATCCATTTATTCTCGACAGCCTTCCGGCCATCCGATAAGTCCACCAAAGTCCATACTTGGTTTTCGTACATGGATCCAATCTCGGATTTCATGGCTTCTTGCCATTTATTGGAATCTGGGCTCATCATCGCTTCCTCATATGTCTCAGGGTCATCGGTGTTGTCCACCAACATGACACTCATAACGGGATCATACCAATCTGGAGTGGTACGAGTTCTCGTTGACCTGCGAGGCTCTGTAGCAACTTCAACCGAAGTTTCATGATCATCGTCATTAGCTTCCTCTCTAATTGGTGCAGGCACCACAGGAACTTCTTCCGGTGCTGCGCTACTCGCAAATTCGAGAGAAGGTTCGACAACCTCGTCGAGTTCTACTTTCCTTCCAGTCACTTCTTTCGAGAGAAATTCCTTCTCTAGAAAGGATCCATTCTTGGCAACGAAGATTTTGCCTTCGGATCTATGATACTCCCTCCGATCCATATTACTTGTCGTTTAAATGGATGTATCTAGCACTAAAACATGTCTAGATACATCCATTTTAGTGACAAGTAATATGGACCGGAGGGAGTAGAAGGTATACCCAATAGCTTCCTTCGGGTATCCAATGAAGACGCATTTTTCCGCTTTGGGTTCAAGCTTGTCCGGCTGTAACTTCTTTACATAGGCTTCGCATCCCCAAACTTTAAGGAACGACAATCTAGGTTTCTTCCCAAACCATAATTCATACGGTGTCGTTTCAACGGATTTAGATGGTGCCCTATTTAAAGTGAATGAGGCTATTTCTAATGCATAACCCCAAAATGATAGCGGTAAATCTGTAAGTGACATCATAGAACGAACCATATCTAAGAGAGTTCGATTACGACGTTCGGACACACCATTACGCTGTGGTGTTCCCGGCGGTGTCAATTGTGAAAGTATTCCGCATTTCTTCAAATGCTCGCCAAACTCGTAACTTAGATATTCACCTCCACGATCAGAACGTAGAAATTTAATCTTCTTGTTACGTTGATTCTCTACCTCACTTTGAAATTCCTTAAACTTCTCAAAAGTTTCGGACTTATGTTTCATGAAATAGATATACCCATATCTACTCAAGTCATCCGTGAAGGTAAGAACATAACGATAACCACCGCGCGATGCTACACTCATTGGACCACACACATCGGTATGTATGATTTCCAACAAGTCCGTAGCTCGCTCCATCATACCAGAGAATGGAGTCTTAGTCATTTTACCCATCAGACATGCTTCGCATCTTTCAAGTGATTCAAGAAGTCCATCGGAATGGAGTTTCTTCATACGCTTCACTCCAATGTGACCAAGACGACAGTGCCACATATAGGTCGAGTTATCGCTCGATTTCAAACGTTTAGCCTCAATGTTATTAATATGTGTATTTCCACTATCGTGATTCAACAAGAATAGACCATCTATCAAAGGTGCATGTGCATAAAACATATTACTCATATAAATCGAACAACCATTATTCTCGGACTTAAACAAGTAACCGTCTCGCAATAAACAAGATCCTGATATAATGTTAATGCTTAACGCAGGCACCAAATAACAATTATTTAAGTATAAAACTAATCCCGATGGCAGATGAAGGGGTAGCGTGCCGACCGCGATCACATCAACCTTTGATCCGTTTCCCACGCTCATCGTCACCTCGTTCTTCGCTAGCTTCCGTTTATTCTGCAGCACCTGTTTCGAGTTACAAATATGAGCAACCGAACCAATATCAAATACACAGGCACTACTACGAGTACTAGTGAGATACACATCAATAACATGTATATGAGATATACCTTTCTTCTTGATGTTGCCGTTCTTCAAATCCGCCAAGTACTTTGGGCAATTCCGCTTCCAGTGACCTTCTCCCTTGCAGTAAAAGCACTCAGTATCAGGCTTAGGTCCAGCCTTGGTCTTCTTCGTCGGCGTGGTAACTTTCTTACAACCCTTCTTGAAGTGTCCCTTCTGCTTAGACTTGCCTTTCTTGAATTTGGTGGTCTTATTGACCAACAACACTTGGTGCTCTTTCTTGATCCCCACTTCTGCAGATTTCAACATGGCAAAGAGTTCTGGCAACGTCTTGTTCATGTTTTGCATGTTGTAGTTCATCACAAAGTTCTTGTAACTTGGTGGTAGTGATTGGAGGACACGGTAAATCCCCAAAGCATTAGGAATCACAATACCCAAGCTTTGAAGTTTGTTTGCGTGCCCAGACATCTTAAGCACATGCTCACTGACGGAGCTGCCCTCTTCCATCTTGCAGTTAAAGAACTTTTCAGAAGCCTCATAGCTTTCAATTGCCGCATGAGTCTCAAAGATCAATTTGAGATTCTCGACAATATCATATGGGTCTGAATTCTCAAACCTTTTCTGAAGCTCCGATTCTAAACCATACAAGATAGCATAGTGAACTGTGGAGTACTGAGTCTTCCGAGTGAGGTAAACGTTCTTTACTTCATCGGCAGCATCAGCTGCAGGTGGGTCACCCAGCGGTGCATCCAGCACATAGGTCAAATTACCAGCTGTGAGGACAATCCTCAAATTGTGGAACCAATCCGCGAAGTTGCTTCCATTGTTTTTCAACTTTTCTTTCTCTAGGAACGCATTAAAATTGATGGTAGGGGCTTCCATTGATCTACAACATATTTGCAATAGTTTAGACTAAGTTTATGACAAATTGAGTTCAAATTAATAATAAAATTAATCTAGGTGAACTCCCACTCAAAACAATATCCCTCACATTGTTTTAGTGATCACACGAACCAAATCCGCCACATCAACACCGATCATCAAGAGAGTTGATATAGTTTCAATGGCGAACAATCGACATGTTCATTATATCTACTATATAATTCATGCTTTACCTTTCAGTGATCCGTGTTCCGAGACCATGTCTGTACATGCTAGGCTCGTCAAGATCAAACCTTAGTTTCCGCATGAGCAAATCTGGCTTGCTCACGTTGTATATACTTGCGGAATCTAACACACCCGATCATCACGTGGTGCTTCGAAACAACAAGCTTTAGCAACGGTGCTAACTAAGGGTGAACACTTTATGATTTGAAATTCATGTGCATGAGGGATCATCTTATAATGCTACCGTCGTCTACTAAGAAATACAAGATGCATAAAGGATTAACATCTCATGCAATTCATAATATGTGATATGATATGGCCTTTCTTCTTTGTGCTTCCGATCTCTATCTTCTAGCACGAACATGATCTCCATCATCACCGGCATTGCATCAAGGTCAATGACGCTTCTTCATGGTTGTCGTCCACCGGATTCAACTATTACAACTACTTTGAATAGACACGCGGGTCATAACAGAAATTAAATACAACCATATGGCTCCTGCCGGTTGCCAACTTACAATAAGGAACATTGCATACATCAAATATAATCACAATCATGGCCATATCACATCACAGCACACCCCTGCAAAACAAAGTTAGACGCCTCTACTTTCTTTGCATATTTTACGTGGTTTGGGGTTTTCAATAAGTGTCGTTCTAGCTTACGAACATGAACCACAACATTGATACTAGTATTTTTAATCACCCGTTGTAAATTGGATCTTAACTATGCTAGGAGAAACAGGCACCCGCAAATCCACTTATGCAATACAAGTTGCATGTCAAGCGTGGAGCAAGTCTCATGAACGATGTCATGTAAGGTTAGCCCGGGCCGCTTCATCCCAACATACCGCAAGATGCAAAGTACACAAGAATCAATCGACAATAAAAGCATCAACGCCCACAATGGCCATTGTGTTCTACTCGTGCAATAGATCTACATATAAGACACAGCTCTGATACCACTGTAGGGTTTCGTAGCATGGAAAACAAAAAAATTCTACCGCATACAAACAAACAAGCCAAGATCTATCTACTAGATTGTAGCAACGAGTCGATGGAATAACTCACCCTCGAAGATTCCAAAGTGTTTAACGAGAGCGGATTCTCGTGGGTGATGTAGTCGTATTCTTTCCGATCTCAAGATCGCGTAGATGATCCTTCCGGCGCCGTGTTCCGGCAGCGCTCCCGCAGTCGGTCACACGTTCGGTACTCGACGAAGACCTTCCTCTCCCTTGTTCCAGCAGGCAGCAGAGGTTGTAGCACTCTCCTCGTGATTCCGGCAGCACAACGGCGTGGTACCGGAAGTAGAGGGTAGATCTCGCAGGGCTTCGCCTTAAGCCGGAGCGAGTATGGTGGAGTATGAGAGAGTCCCTCGACGATCTAGGGTTTAGACACGCCGAGGAGGAAGCTTGGCCGACGGCTAGGGTTGCTAGGCGGCGGCTTGACCTAGGTCGGCGGCGGCGGCACTGAAGGTGGCGGCGCCAGCGGCTAGGGTTTGGAGGAGAGGATCTTTTGTGTCTCTAGGAGGGAGCCCTGCCCCTCCTTATATAGGTGGAGGGGCCGGCCGGCCAAGGGGAGGGAGAGGAGTCCCTCCCCAACTCGGCTTGGAGGTGGGCCGGCGGTTGGAGGAGGGAACTCCTCCCCAACTCGGTTTCCCACTCCTCCTCCTCTTTCCAAAAACTGATGTTTGACTTTCAAACTAGCCGTTTGACTTTTCAAACTAGGATTTGAATAAACCCTCTATTTTTGTTCAGCGATGACACCGAGTACATGATGCAATCATACCAACTTGATATAACACATTTATGTACCCTTCCCCCCCGGAGTGCCGGACATTCCGGAACCTTCTAGAACATTCCCGATGAAAACACCGGAACCATTCCCCAACTACGAAACGGGACTTTCCTTATATGAATCTTATTCTCCGGACCATTCCGTATCTCCTCGTGATATCCCGAATCCCATTCGAGACTCCGAACAACATTCGGACTCTTTCTCATCATTCCATAACTACTCAAACAACGTTGAATCCTTAAGTGTGTCTCCCTATGGTTCGTGAATTATGCGGACATGATCGAGACACTTTTCCGAACAATAACCAATAGAGGAATCTGGAAATTCATATGGCTCCCACATATTTCTACGATTACTTTGCGATCGAATGAACCACTTACATACGATATCAATTTCCCTTTGTCTCACGATAGTTTACTTATCCGAGGTTATGATCGTCGGTATCTCTGCATACCTAGTTCAACCTCGTTACCGATAAGTACTCTTTTCTCGTTCCCGTGATATGTGATCCCTTGTGAGCCAGTCACATGCTTGCAAGCTAATTGGATGACATTTCACCGAGAGGGCCCAGAGTATATCTATCCGTCATATGGATGGACAAATCCCACTCTTGATCCATGTGTTTCAACCAATACTTTCCGAACACTCAATTCCACCTTTATAGCCACCCAGTTACGGTGTGGTGTTTGATGTCATCAAAGCATCCATCTGGTAAAGGTGATATGCATGATCTCATGGTCGAAGGAATTAGATTACTATGTATCAGAAAGCATATAGCAATTGAACTATTAAAATGACTTGATCTTTATGCTACGCTTATCTATAGGAGTATGTCCACCATATCATTCTCCTAACGATATGATCTTGTTGTTAATAACATCTCAATGTTCATGATAGGGAAACCACAATCATCTATTAACCAACAAGCTAGTATTATATAGAGGCTTTACTAGGGACTTCAAATTAAGTTTACAAATCACACAAGTATTAATGTTTCCTTGTAAATACTATGATAGCATGAATGTAAACATTTATCATAAACACAAAGATATAATAATAACTACATTTATTATTGCCTCTAGGGCATATCTCCAACAACGATGCCACTGCTGAAAGGAGCTGGTAGCAGAGGCGACGACTGGAGAAGAACTGGCAGATGAAGTGGAAGTGGAAGGAACACGAAGCCAGTCTAACTCCCAAAGTCCTGAAGAGTCACGGCTGCGAGGGCCAGCTCCAACCAGGGCCTGCGTGCGACGGTCCTGGACAACACAAGAATCAACTTCAAGAATGACGCGACAACCAGAGTCAGTAAGCTGGCTAGCAGAGAACAGATTCATCTTAAGAAGAGGGACATGAGAAATATCAGGAATAGAAAAGGAAGAAGTAGAAAGGGTTCCCCGACTAGAAACAGGAAGAGAGGTACCATCAGCTGTGAAAACACGGACAGGAGAAGGGAGAGAGCGAAGAGCGGACAGAAAAGAAGACAAAGGGGTCATATGAAAAGAAGCTCCAGAATCCAGATACCATGGGGACGTGCCTGACTGTGTAGAAGGTGGTGGTCGCACAGTGCCAGAAGAATCAGTCACAGAACCAGCGGTGTCTGTCGAAGAAGATCCTATAGCAGCAAGCAGACCACGAAGACTCCTGATAATGTCCTGATCGAAGAGAGCAACTGCAGAAGATCCAGAAGGATCCGACTGCCCACGAGCCTGGTGCTGCTGACGTAAACTGGGATCCCGTGTATAACAGGTGGCCCAAGTGTGGCCATCCTTGTTACAGTAAGAGCAGTGACGGAGAGAACCACGGCGACCCTGACCACGAGCCTGCTGGTGCTGACTCTGATCCTGAAACTGCTGGGGCTGACTCTGACCCTGACCTGGATGGGTGGGTAGTATCGGCGGCGGCACAGAGGACCGCGGCGGAGTCGAGGGAACAGACGGCATAGGAGGACCACGAGTAGCAAGCACAGATGGAACCGCAAGAAGACCAGCACCACGGAGACGGGTCTCCTCAGCCCGAAGCTCAGACAACACCTCAGAGAGCGGAACACGACCACGAGCATTCAACTGAGCACGTCGGGGCTCAAACTCCTGGCGGAGCCGAGATAGAAACTCATAGATGCGATGAAACTCTAAATCCGAGTGCACAATCTGGCAACACGAGCAGGTGCCACAAACATTAGTACGAAGAGAATCAAGCTGACGCCAGATTGCAGCACTCTGAGTATAGAACTCATCAATAGTGGAATCACCCTGCTGAAGAGCATGCTCCTGGCGAACCACGGAAAGGTAAAGAGCATCCCCAGACGGCTGATAGCGCTGACGAAGATGTGCCCACTGAGCGGCAACAGTAGGGAGACTCATGAACTCAGCAGCATACTGGGGCAGAACACTGGAGGTGAGAACAGCAGCAGCACGAGCATCCTCATCGACCCACTGAGTGTAGGCGGTCAGAGCGTGTCGATAGGTCTCGAGATCAGCAGAGTACTGTTTAAACTTCAGGTCATATGCAGCAATAGCACTAGCATCGGCACTCTGAGCAGCATCCTTGGCCTCCTGAGAAGCATCAGCACTGAGAACAATCGGCGTCAGCGGAAGAGAAGCCACAGGAGCAGGGGTATGGCGGATAGGAGACCTCGCCAGAGAGCACACCCCAAAGACGGAGACCGCGCATATTAACACGCATGAAGGCAGCGAAATCAGGATAATTCGCGCCATCGAAGATCACAGGGCAGCGAGGAATCGCAACATAGCCCGATGCAGAAGACATCTCTCTCTCAATTTTTTTTACTCTCAGATCCAATCGGGAAAGTCAACTGTCAGAGAGGCGGCAGGGCCGTAGACGGACGGAGCAGGCAGGGTGAGGGCGGACTGCCGGCGGCGGGCGGGCAGCCGGCGGACGGACCACGCTGCCAGATGCGGACCGAGGCCTCGGGGCGACGTCAGGAAGCAGCGGTGGCGGCGTGGAGACCAAGGGCGGGGGCAATGCTGTCGATCCCGCGCCGCGTGGTCTGCTCGTCTGGTGACGTGAGGACGGGTCGATCCCGCGTGGTCTTCTCTGGCGGCGTGAAGACCGAGGCCGACTTGGAGTCTGGCGGATGCGCGCAGGAGGGCGTCCCGCGTCAGGGAGCAGAGACGCAGGAGAGGGCGTCGCGTCAGGGAGCAGAGGCGGGGTCCCGCGTCAGGGAGCAGAGCGCGCGCAGGAGAGGGCGTCGACCGACGAAGACGAGGCAGAAAATCGGTCTAGGAGCGGTGTAACACCCTCAGAATCGGCCCTATGCAAGTTTGGGCAAAATTCACCAAACCCGCATAGAAACGATTCAAAGGTGCCCACCAGGCACTTTCGTGCGGGTGGAAAACGAAGTAATAACATTACACAACAGTCCTCGATGGGACCCACAGAACAGATATATATATAAGCGACTCCATGAGTCAAGAATACAGATATAATATACAAAGATCCAAATCACCTTGAAAGCGATAGAGCGTCCAGCTACGGACAAGATGCAAATGGGGCTAAGAGCCCTGAAGAATAACCAATGGCGTCCATAACCCTGCCCAGGCCAAGCCGGAAGGGTAACCCTGCTAACGACGTCGATCTCAAACCTGCTTAAACAAAAGGGGTGCCGACGAAGGGCAAAGGAAAAAGAAGGAGCGTCAGTACTGAGGCCAGTACACGGCGAGGCTAGAATTCGGCGGTCCTCGCCTACATAGGTATGGTGGACTGAGCGGCAGCGGCAGCATGCACTAAACAACCTATAGAGACTCGATACAACTGGCGGATATCAGAGAGGGATAAGAGTGACCTAACCGGATCCAAACTGAAGCTATCACCAAACAAACCCATCCTGGTGTTTCCCCCTCGAGACCAAACGAGGAAGTCAACCGAGGAAGTCACACAGTTGGCAATTTTACTTATTCAGTTATAGTTGCGGCACTTTACTAGTCAGGTTTAGATAATCGTCCTGATAAAGTAAATAGTGGGCACTTTTAGTTAACCATTCCGTGATAGTTGCAACAATTACTAATCAGGTACAGATAGCATGAGATAAACCCAAAACCCAGCAGTTGTTGGTACTTTTATTCAGCCATTCCATTGTAGTTGCAATACTTACTAGTCAGATACAATTGTCGCAAGCGACATCCAAACAAGCAATTGTGGGCAGTATTAATTAGCCATTCCGTTGTAGTGAAGCTGATTACTAGTCATTATAAAGTCAAATTTATAGCAATAAACTTTAGTTATGCTTGTCTATGATCGAGAAACTGTGCTCCAAGTTGTCCATATCCGCGGACACGGCTTTCAGAAAGTTTTACCCGGCCGGGGTGCACCAATAGCAACACACACTCGATCAACCTCGGAAAAACCAAATCAAAACCCAACGAGGCCTTCACGACAAAGCAATCACAAGATTCAGAAATATTTCAGGGGGCCACCCCTTAAGTAGATCCCGCAACGGAGTAAGCAAGCTCCGAGACGGCCTCAAGGTCTGCGACAATGGCTGTAAGCGACTGGGAACCCCAAACGGGGCTTGTCGATACCGCGTAAACATTCCGCTTCCAAAACAGTACAGTGTGCAGTACCTCGCACAATCGTAATTAAAGCAGTAGCATGGCATAAGTACAGGATAGTAAAAACACCTCAAACTAGTTTGTGGCCCCAAGAAATAAGACGGAATCAAGCTCTGGCTAAGGGGGGTCCCATATACCTCCCGGATGTGGATAGCGCGATAAATCAAGGAACAGGTATCAAGTACTCGGGGTCTTACGGGACACAAGTGGGCGTTCGGAAACCAAATATTATCTATCACCCACCGATGCCTCTGCTTAATTCAATTTTAGTTGTTAAGCAGAAATTAAGGTGAACAATAAGTAAAACTATGATCATCTCCAACGGCAACAGGCGGCAATACATCAACAACTGTGGCACTGGATGATACGCAACAGCACTTGAGCAAGCGACTACGACGCGCAAGTCCCACTATCTACCAAACAACGGTTAATAGGAGGTGTCCAAGGCAATATAGGGCTGCACGGTATATCACAGGTACGGAAACTAAAGCATCGCAACACAGATAGCAATAGATCAACAGGAGGGAAGTAAATACTATAAAAGTAAGATAGGTAGAAAGGGGGAGATGCTCGCCTGAAAACATTGTCGAAGGGTCCAACCGAAGATCGGGGCGAATCTCACATCAACTCAACGGCCTTATCCGCGAAGAACCAAAACACTAGAAGGAACACCGGATGCCATATTTAATAAAACGGCAGAAGATCGGCATGATGCATGTATGATGCATGACATGGCAAAGGTGCGGTGCGATTAGGTCATATTAAGCGGAACCGGGGTCCCGACAATTAATTAGGTGGTTCAAGTTATTTAGAACCCCCGCAATTTAAATGTTGTTTGAACATGGGAAAAAGTTACCGGTTCGCTACACAAATTTAAATGAGGCCAATACAAGGCTAGATTTGCCCGCATATGGGCCCCATATTTATTTATTAGGTGAATCGGTATAAGGCCCCCAAACCAATGATATGCATGCGAGAATGACAATTTAATATGCGACAAGTTGATATGTTATAAAATAGGGTTCGAGGAAAAGGGGTCACACATCAGAGGGGGATCGACGCTCTTGGAGGTTCCGGGGTTCGGGGCCGGTCTCGGGGTCCAGGGTCTAGGGTTCGACGGATCTGGGTTCGGGGTTCGGCGGAAGCGTTCTCGGATTCCGGGGTAGTTCTTGTTGCGTCCGTGTCTCGGCGAGGTCGTCGTCCGGAAAAGGAGTACTTGTCGTCCCATGAAGGGGATCTTGCGTCTAGGGTCTCGGCGAACTCGGCGGTCCCGAGGTTCGGTCTCATGAGGCGGTCTTGATGCTCCGTGATGGAGAACTTGTCGCATCCGTGGCGATCTTGCCGGCCTTCGGGTCATCAACCCCGTGAAGGGGATCTTGGAGCGGCGCCGGGTTCGGGTTCGGTCTTGGCTCCTGTGGTTCATGCGGCTCCTCGAGGCGAGCTTGTTCGACGTGGTCCTGAGTACGGCAGCGGGCCCACGAGCAGCTCGGGACGGTGCAGACCGCAGCGAGGGGCGACTGTCAGAGAGGAGGCCACGGTTGCGGGCGCGGTGCCGGTCGGGCTCGGGGCGTGGGCGATGGAGGTCGGGGCCGGCTCGTGCGGTGACGTGGCAGGACAGGGCGAGCTCCGGGTCCTCAGGCAGGTGGTTGCCGCGGGCGGTCCCACGACGAGCTCCGCGGGTCCGCTCGGGGACAGAGGAGGTCGGCGAGGCAAGGCCCACGCGGCAGCGGGGTCCGCAGGGTGCTGAGAGGGCGCGGCGCCGGCGACGTCGGGGCCGGGGCGGCGCAGACACTAGCGCGGAGGCGGCTGCTTGGGGGCGCGACGGAGGAGACCGGAGGTGGCTTCTGGGCGGCGACGGACGACGGCAGGAGGTAGGAGGCGGTTGCCGCGACGGCGCGCCGGAGCGGGGTGGAGCGGCGGCTTGGCTCGACGCGGGCGGCTGCGGGCGGCGCGATGCTCCTGGCCAGGCAGCGGCGGTACGGAGGTCCGGACCGGCGGCGCGGGCACGCGGCCGAGGGAGAGGGAGGAGAGCCGCGGGGGGAAGGCTTGGAGGCGACGCAGGCCGAGCGCGGCCGGAGCGAGGAAGCACGGCGGGGTCGCGCGGCCGCGGAGGGAGCGGGCGAGGCGGAGGCGGCTCGCGGTGGTCGCTGGGGGAGGGGCCTCGCTGGCGGCGCGAGGCGGCGCGGTCGGCCGCGCCGGTGGGCGGCGGAGCGGCGAGGCGGAGAGAGGAGGCGGAGGTCGGCGAGCCGGGGTCGGGGGTGGTTGCAGGCGCACGGCGGCGACGCGGGAGAGGCCGAGGCCGGCGGCGGCCGAGGGAACGGGGCGGAGCCGGCGAGGCCAGGCGGCGGGCGCGCGGGCCAGAGCCGCGAGGAAGAAGACGCCGCGGGGGAAGAGAGGAGGGCTGGTGCGCGTGGGGGGACAGGCGGGTCCCGCGTGGGCCAGGGCTGCACAGGGGAGGGCGCGTGCGTGGGGCAGGTGTGTTGCATGTGTGCGTCGGTGTGAGTGGGTGGCCGGTGGTGTGTGAGCTGGGTGAAAAGAGAGGGTCCAGGGAGAGAGAGGGAGGGACAAGTGGCAGAGTGTGGTTGGAAGAGGGTGAGAGGGAGGTGAGGTGGCGGCAGGGGAGTGGCCAGGGTGAGGTGGAGGGTTGGGTGTGGGTAGGAATTTGGGTAGCTATAGGATTAAGAGGGGCAGGTTGGGGTGGACCGTTTTATATTTTCTGGGGTGGTCGTTCGGGTCGCTTCGGCCCGTTCGACTGCCCCACTAAAACAATTATAATTTTTATTTATTTCAAACAAAGCTTTTGCAAACCGATGTCGGGCAAAACAAAATATTCCGGCGACCCGGATTTTGATGGTTGAATATTTCTTGGGGCGTTTAGAAAACAAAACGGCTTTGCGAAAATAGTTTTGGCAAACAATGCATGATGATGACGATGCAATGCACAAATTCAACGCGATTTTCTAGTAGTGGTTTTGCGGGATGCCACAATTCGACACCACTAACAATGGATCTCGCCCTCGAGATCCGCCTCATGGTACCGGAAGGAAGGTCGGCGTTCTCCGTCTTCTCGCTTCGTGTAGATCCTCGCGACACCACTAACAAGAGGTCGTTGCCCGTGATCGTCGGGAGAACACTCCGGGAACAAAAAGGTCGAAGGTAGAGGCATCACCAAATAAAGCCACCTCTCGCTTCGATGGAAAGAGGGAACCGATGCATTCTCATCAACTTCAACGTACAAAAGCGAATAGAAAGGGTAGTCGGCATGGGGGCCAATCCATCACGCACCCAAACTATTACTCCGCACAATCAGTGGAAAAGAGTGCAACCATTCTCGGAAACAGACTGAAGATCTCGACAAGCGAGGTTCGGAAACAAAGGGGTGATGCAGACTCTGCATCGGATCTGGCGTAGATGATGTCGTCGCGTCGGAAAACACCGGAAGGCACAAACAAGGAACAAAGAATGGTAACACCGTAGATGGATTCATCAGGCAGCTTGAACACCGGTTGGTAGAACACCGTTATCCAGGAAGGAAGCGAAACCCTAAAGGTACGACAGAAACCCAACCACGAGAATTCCTGGACTCGAAGAAAGAGAAGAGAGCGGATTCAAAACACGTAGAGATAAGAGGAGAACAGCAGAGGGGTAAGGAGTAAAATCAGACCTAATCAGAGCTATCCAACCGATCTTTTTTTTTTAAAATAGTTTTGACACTCTACTTCGGCCGTTAGCTAGGTTATCCTACAGGCTGGACTTGTGGGGTATCGCAACTGCTGGGCTCTGATACCACTCTGTAACACCCTCAGAATCGGCCCTATGCAAGTTTGGGCAAAATTCACCAAACCCGCATAGAAACGATTCAAAGGTGCCCACCAGGCACTTTCGTGCGGGTGGAAAACGAAGTAATAACATTACACAACAGTCCTCGATGGGACCCACAGAACAGATATATATATATAAGCGACTCCATGAGTCAAGAATACAGATATAATATACAAAGATCCAAATCACCTTGAAAGCGATAGAGCGTCCAGCTACGGACAAGATGCAAATGGGGCTAAGAGCCCTGAAGAATAACCAATGGCGTCCATAACCCTGCCCAGGCCAAGCCGGAAGGGTAACCCTGCTAACGACGTCGATCTCAAACCTGCTTAAACAAAAGGGGTGCCGACGAAGGGCAAAGGAAAAAGAAGGAGCGTCAGTACTGAGGCCAGTACACGGCGAGGCTAGAATTCGGCGGTCCTCGCCTACATAGGTATGGTGGACTGAGCGGCAACGGCAGCATGCACTAAACAACCTATAGAGACTCGATACAACTGGCGGATATCAGAGAGGGATAAGAGTGACCTAACCGGATCCAACCTGAAGCTATCACCAAACAAACCCATCCTGGTGTTTCCCCCTCGAGACCAAACGAGGAAGTCAACCGAGGAACTCACACAGTTGGCAATTTTACTTATTCAGTTATAGTTGCGGCACTTTACTAGTCAGGTTTAGATAATCGTCCTGATAAAGTAAACAGTGGGCACTTTTAGTTAACCATTCCGTGATAGTTGCAACAATTACTAATCAGGTACAGATAGCATGAGATAAACCCAAAACCCAGCAGTTGTTGGTACTTTTATTCAGCCATTCCGTTGTAGTTGCAATACTTACTAGTCAGATACAATTGTCGCAAGCGACATCCAAACAAGCAATTGTGGGCAGTATTAATTAGCCATTCCGTTGTAGTGAAGCTGATTACTAGTCATTATAAAGTCAAATTTATAGCAATAAACTTTAGTTATGCTTGTCTATGATCGAGAAACTGTGCTCCAAGTCGTCCATATCCGCGGACACGGCTTTCAGAAAGTTTTACCCGGCCGGGGTGCACCAATAGCAACACACACTCGATCAACCTCGGAAAAACCAAATCAAAACCCAACGAGGCCTTCACGACAAAGCAATCACAAGATTCAGAAATATTTCAGGGGGCCACCCCTTAAGTAGATCCCGCAACGGAGTAAGCAAGCTCCGAGACGGCCTCAAGGTCTGCGACAATGGCTGTAAGCGACTGGGAACCCCAAACGGGGCTTGTCGATACCGCGTAAACATTCCGCTTCCAAAACAGTACAGTGTGCAGTACCTCGCACAATCGTAATTAAAGCAGTAGCATGGCATAAGTACAGGATAGTAAAAACACCTCAAACTAGTTTGTGGCCCCAAGAAATAAGACGGAATCAAGCTCTGGCTAAGGGGGGTCCCATATACCTCCCGGATGTGGATAGCGCGATAAATCAAGGAACAGGTATCAAGTACTCGGGGTCTTACGGGACACAAGTGGGCGTTCGGAAACCAAATATTATCTATCACCCACCGATGCCTCTGCTTAATTCAATTTTAGTTGTTAAGCAGAAATTAAGGTGAACAATAAGTAAAACTATGATCATCTCCAACGGCAACAGGCGGCAATACATCAACAACTGTGGCACTGGATGATACGCAACAGCACTTGAGCAAGCGACTACGACGCGCAAGTCCCACTATCTACCAAACAACGGTTAATAGGAGGTGTCCAAGGCAATATAGGGCTGCACGGTATATCACAGGTACGGAAACTAAAGCATCGCAACACAGATAGCAATAGATCAACAGGAGGGAAGTAAATACTATAAAAGTAAGATAGGTAGAAAGGGGGAGATGCTCGCCTGAAAACATTGTCGAAGGGTCCAACCGAAGATCGGGGCGAATCTCACATCAACTCAACGGCCTTATCCGCGAAGAACCAAAACACTAGAAGGAACACCGGATGCCATATTTAATAAAACGGCAGAAGATCGGCATGATGCATGTATGATGCATGACATGGCAAAGGTGCGGTGCGATTAGGTCATATTAAGCGGAACCGGGGTCCCGACAATTAATTAGGTGGTTCAAGTTATTTAGAACCCCCGCAATTTAAATGTTGTTTGAACATGGGAAAAAGTTACCGGTTCGCTACACAAATTTAAATGAGGCCAATACAAGGCTAGATTTGCCCGCATATGGGCCCCATATTTATTTATTAGGTGAATCGGCATAAGGCCCCCAAACCAAGGATATGCATGCGAGAATGACAATTTAATATGCGACAAGTTGATATGTTATAAAATAGGGTTCGAGGAAAAGGGGTCACACATCAGAGGGGGATCGACGCTCTTGGAGGTTCCGGGGTTCGGGGCCGGTCTCGGGGTCCAGGGTCTAGGGTTCGACGGATCTGGGTTCGGGGTTCGGCGGAAGCGTTCTCGGATTCCGGGGTAGTTCTTGTTGCGTCCGTGTCTCGGCGAGGTCGTCGTCCGGAAAAGGAGTACTTGTCGTCCCATGAAGGGGATGTTGCGGCTAGGGTCTCGGCGAACTCGGCGGTCCCGAGGTTCGGTCTCATGAGGCGGTCTTGATGCTCCGTGATGGAGAACTTGTCGCATCCGTGGCGATCTTGCCGGCCTTCGGGTCATCAACCCCGTGAAGGGGATCTTGGAGCGGCGCCGGGTTCGGGTTCGGTCTTGGCTCCTGTGGTTCATGCGGCTCCTCGAGGCGAGCTTGTTCGACGTGGTCCTGAGTACGGCAGCGGGCCCACGAGCAGCTCGGGACGGTGCAGACCGCAGCGAGGGGCGACTGTCAGAGAGGAGGCCACGGTTGCGGGCGCGGTGCCGGTCGGGCTCGGGGCGTGGGCGATGGAGGTCGGGGCCGGCTCGTGCGGTGACGTGGCAGGACAGGGCGAGCTCCGGGTCCTCAGGCAGGTGGTTGCCGCGGGCGGTCCCACGACGAGCTCCGCGGGTCCGCTCGGGGACAGAGGAGGTCGGCGAGGCGAGGCCCACGTGGCAGCGGGGTCCGCAGGGTGCTGAGAGGGCGCGGCGCCGGCGACGTCGGGGCCGGGGCGGCGCAGACACTAGCGCGGAGGCGGCTGCTTGGGGGCGCGACGGAGGAGACCGGAGGTGGCTTCTGGGCGGCGACGGACGACGGCAGGAGGTAGGAGGCGGTTGCCGCGACGGCGCGCCGGAGCGGGGTGGAGCGGCGGCTTGGCTTGACGCGGGCGGCTGCGGGAGGCGCGATGCTCCTGGCCAGGCAGCGGCGGTACGGAGGTCCGGACCGGCGGCGCGGGCACGCGGCCGAGGGAGAGGGAGGAGAGCCGCGGGGGGAAGGCTTGGAGGCGACGCAGGCCGAGCGCGGCCGGAGCGAGGAAGCACGGCGGGGTCGCGCGGCCGCGGAGGGAGCGGGCGAGGCGGAGGCGGCTCGCGGTGGTCGCTGGGGGAGGGGCCTCGCTGGCGGCGCGAGGCGGCGCGGTCGGCCGCGCCGGTGGGCGGCGGAGCGGCGAGGCGGAGAGAGGAGGCGGAGGTCGGCGAGCCGGGGTCGGGGGTGGTTGCAGGCGCACGGCGGCGACGCGGGAGAGGCCGAGGCCGGCGGCGGCCGAGGGAACGGGGCGGAGCCGGCGAGGCCAGGCGGCGGGCGCGCGGGCCAGAGCCGCGAGGAAGAAGACGCCGCGGGGGAAGAGAGGAGGGCTGGTGCGCGTGGGGGGACAGGCGGGTCCCGCGTGGGCCAGGGCTGCACAGGGGAGGGCGCGTGCGTGGGGCAGGTGTGTTGCATGTGTGCGTCGGTGTGAGTGGGTGGCCGGTGGTGTGTGAGCTGGGTGAAAAGAGAGGGTCCAGGGAGAGAGAGGGAGGGACAAGTGGCAGAGTGTGGTTGGAAGAGGGTGAGAGGGAGGTGAGGTGGCGGCAGGGGAGTGGCCAGGGTGAGGTGGAGGGTTGGGTGTGGGTAGGAATTTGGGTAGCTATAGGATTAAGAGGGGCAGGTTGGGGTGGACCGTTTTATATTTTCTGGGGTGGTCGTTCGGGTCGCTTCGGCCCGTTCGACTGCCCCACTAAAACAATTATAATTTTTATTTATTTCAAACAAAGCTTTTGCAAACCGATGTCGGGCAAAACAAAATATTCCGGCGACCCGGATTTTGATGGTTGAATATTTCTTGGGGCGTTTAGAAAACAAAACGGCTTTGCGAAAATAGTTTTGGCAAACAATGCATGATGATGACGATGCAATGCACAAATTCAACGCGATTTTCTAGTAGTGGTTTTGCGGGATGCCACAAGCGGCCGATTTGACAGCCGTGAAGACGAATGGATCCAGGCAGAAATCGATCCAGAGAGTCGTGGATCCGATCTACAGGAACAGAAACAGCGGTAACCGGCGGCGGCGACGCCGGATGAACGACGGCGACAGGGACGGTGACGGCTGTGACGATGTTGCAGAAAAATTTGTCTAACCTAGCTCTGATACCATGTCAGGAATATGCAACATATATTTCTCTGGGGGCCAAAGGCCACAATATATAGTACAGGTACAGGGCAAATATGCAGAAAGCCCCCTAACATATGAGGGAAATACAATATATAGATATATACATCTAACAATGTGGTCACTTTGTATGGATATGGCGGAGTTAGACCAAACAAGTTGATGTGGCCACTTCGCATGGGTATTGCGCAATCAGACCAAACAAGATCAATTCAGACTTTTGATGCAAGAGAATCGATAAAATGCAGATGGAATCTACTCCCTCAGCTTTCAAAATATAAGATGTTTTAGGTTTGTGAAAAAAGTAAATCTAGACTTATTTTAGTACTATGTAGATTCACTCAACTTTGAAATGAATCTACACACTAAAACAAGTCTAGATTTATTTATTTTACAAACCTAAAATATCTTATATTTCGAAACAGTAATTGGAAAGCATGACACTGAAAATGCATGCCTTCTTCTTTGCCATTATGTCTGCCGATGAATTAGGTGGAATTGAAAGCCAAGTAGCTGGATTTTGCCAAGATTATATGCTTAAAGATGCATTACATATACATTAGTGTCAGTTTGAACGTGAAGCTGAATAGGAAGGGGAATTTGAAAACTAAATAGTGACATTGATCTTATACCTGTTGAGTGCACTTTTTTCCATCTCAATCTCAGAACCAGTTAAATAACCAAGCCTCATAAGCTGCCATTCTCATCAAGAGTAATATTCATACACAAAGAGCTCTGCATGTTTCCAACGAATTGGGCAAAAACAATACAAGTGATAAACAAAAGAGTTGATGGCACAGTTGAACTTGACTGCAGCAAGAAGGTAATAAAGCCCCTCTCCTTGGTCGCCCCCGCGAGACCCGGGAGAGGAAACCATAGACCTCCCCCAACCCACTCCTCCCCCTTCCCTCCCTTCCCGGCCACCGTCGGTGTGCACCCCGGGGCAAAGCTCGTGGGGTGCCGGCGGCGGAATGCCCTCTTCTACCTGGCGCGTGGAGATCGAGGCAGGGCGGTGCTCTCCGGCGGCAACGCGATTCGACGAAGGTTGGCGGGGGCTTGGCATGATGACGGCCGACACGTGACGCCAAGGGCGACCTCTCGTACCTCGAGGCGGCGGCGAAGGCTTGTGGTGGTGCGGTGTTGCTGCAGCAGGGCGCAGCGGTGGCCCTTCACCGGTGCGGTCCGGCGCGAGGCCGGGAGGACGTCGGGGTGGTGGCGCAGGCGATGCTGCGAGGTGGTACGCTCCAGTGACACGGCCTGGGGCTCCTGGGCCCCTCAGGCCCCATCTGGCCTAGGCGTTCCCAGGCCGAGTTCTCGGTTTTGGCTAAATTTTAAGCAAACTCGGCGAAATTTGGATAAATATAGGCGATTTCATTAATATATAGGCGGGTTCGTATATATTATGCCAAATTCGGACATACACCCGAATTTTGACTATAGTACGCAAAAAAAAAACATAGAAATAACTACTAGGTGATGCCGATGTTGCGGGGCGCGCTGTTTACATGCCAAAGTTGCACTAGAAGACGGTGTAGTCGGCGTCCTGGGTGCCGTTGTCATTGTCGTCGTCGTTGTTCTGCGGTTGCGGGGGGACGCGAGCTGCCCTGCTCGGCGTTGCCGTAGCGCCACGGCTAAGATGAGGGACCGGCCTCGTCGTCGTCGAGGACGATAAGTGGCACGCCCTGGTAGTCCTCCTCCTGCATATGCTGAACGCGGTCATCCTCCTCCCGCTCCAAGTCCGCCCTAGACCAGGGGCAGGTGTTCGGGGCCTGCATGGGAGGCATGTCGTCCAGGGAGCGCTCCAGCGCCATCTTCATGACAAACTCGTCCTCGTCGACTAGTACGGCCCAGTCCGCTGGCTCGGTCTTTAGCGTGCGCAGGTGAAGCCGGCCGGTCGGCTGTGACGGCGCGCGGCCTTCATTAATGACGAGACTGCCCAAGCACGTCCTCGTCTGCGAGCGCATCAGTGAATCTAGCTCCTGCTTCACAGGCTGAAGCGAAGGCGTGGCGCGGCGACTATGCTAGCGCCGACCCCGATGAGCACGATGCCGACACCAAGGAGGACGGAGAGAGAGAGAGGGGCCATCCTCCTCAGCACCCAGTTGGACGCCGCATGGTTACGCGTGACCGATGGCGGTGAGCGAGGAAGGTAGCCCAACTTAGGGCGATTATCGGCAACGATGTGCTCGAGGACGGTTGCGAGCGTCCGACCTAGTGCGCTCCACCACCGACGGCATCCGGCAGCGTTATGCCGCTTCGACAATGTGTCGAGCCCGTCATAGGCGGCCAACTTTTAGTTACGGCACTCAGCGAAGAAGTTCTCCCAGTACACCAGGTTGTCGCTGTCTTCGGCGAGCTCCAGATCCTTCATGGCCGTGATGGCCCCCTGGATCTCCTCGACCATGTCGACGTCCTCTGGCACCAGCGGCACCGGCACGCCGCCGAAGCTGATCTTCCAGGTCAGCGGGCACCGGAAGTCCAGCGGCGCAGGGTAGCCGGCGGCGTGAAGCAGCCGTGGCTCCCACGGTTGCAGAGACCGTCGACCGAAGCCATTTGCCGCCGCCGGGTCGCTGTGGTACCTCTCCGCCATTGCTTCCGACGAGTTCTTCTTCTTGTCGCCAAAGGTGGAGTTTGTGGGTAGGGAATGTGAGGTGAGAGTGTGTGCTCTGGGAACCGGCGAGGGAGTCGTCATTTATAGCCGAAAGAGGAAAGGGCAGCGAAGGCGGGAGGGGTGTAGCCTCGTGGGCGGGAAAAGAGAAAATGACGGGAAGGCGGGCCGGCGGTAGCACGCCATTACGACGACGCGTGGCCAGTGAGATGGGCGGTCATTGACCGACGGTCTGTCGCGGAAGCCGAGGTGACGGGATGAGAACGACTTGGCTTCACTGACAGGGCGGGTCCACCGGCGGGATTTTTTTTCCACCGATTCCGCTGCGTCCGGCGTTCGTAGGCAGTTCGCGACGCTCCAGGTTTGTCCTAAAAACGCTGGATAAAAGTTGGGTCAAATCCAACAAAATTCGGCGTTCTAAGACCATGATTGGGTGAGTTTTTGCTATCCGAATGATTAAATCAGTCTGGGATGGTCTTCGTGGTAATGCTAGTGGAGATGCTCTGAGGAGTGGGCGATCAAACTTTCATCCGGTCGAGCATCCACCAACCATGCAATTTGGTCGGTTTCCTGATGGCAATGGAGCCCCGAAACCCGCATACCCGGCGGGTATCCGCCTTAAACGATGAGGGTTTGATAAAGAAAAAAACCCATGAAGCTGCATAGCGATAAAAAATTAGACCCGCCGGGTCTAGCGGGGCCGGGTATTGGGTGCCAAACCCATACACGCAAACCCGGCTATGAATGAAGACCTCACATGTCATTAGCCTATTGTTCCACCTACCCCGGACCAAAATAAGCATGCAGCCATGCACAAGCACAAATTATGCACCCATTGACCATTCCACGCACAACTCACGCACGCATTGACCCCAGTACCCCGCGTGGCCGTCCGCTCCTTTCCCTTATCCCTTGCCATCAACAACGCTCGGCCGCCGCTGAGGCACGCACGCAGGTCCACGCCATGCCGCCGCCGCTCTTGCGCAGATCCCCGGCGGCCTCACTTGCGCAGGTCCGCGCCGCCGCTTGTCCTCTTCGTCGAGCCCTCGCCTCTGCTCCCTTCTTGTTCTGCCGGCAGCCAACGTCGAGCTAGTCCCCGCCTCCGCCTTCCATGTCTTGTAGTCAAGGGAAAAAAATAGCACGCTATAGCAAATTTAGAGAGTCGACGCTACGTTTAAGCTATTTTAGATGCTATGTCGCTAATTTAAAAATAGCATGCTATATCATGCTATTTATCAAAATGTTGTAGCGTCGTTATATTTTGTAGCGTTGAAAAAATTCCAAAAACTACACTCTATAGTCCATCGGCCTAAAAGTCCAAAACCATTCTCGAGTCATAGGCAAACCTAATCCCAACCCCTCACCAGATTGTTCCTGCAGTCACCAAATTGGCTCGCGAGCGGCGGCGCTTTTCCAGTTCGCGAGTGGTGGCGGCGGTGCTTCTCCAGTTCGCGTTGGATGAAAAATAGGGAACCACTTGAAGACAACACATTTGCTAATGTAATAGAATGTGAAGATAATGAGTGGATTACATGTGTTATGCAAGGCGAAGTTGTAGCTCAAGCTGAACAAGTAGCTGCATAAAAAAGAAAGAGAGTTTCTCGCCCTCGGAAGAAGAAGCTCCTTTCTGTTTATCTGAATGACGAATTGCATTCTGCTAGTTTATCTTGTGATTCAGAAGATAACTTCCACATGCATTCTTCATCTGATTCTGAATAATACGTCATGCTATGTTGTTGTTAGGCTACCTTAAAACTATCTTGTTCTCTATTTTTGACCTGTTTATGGGTATGTGTCTCATATCGATAAGACTATGACAGTCTGAATGTGTGACTCTGTTTTTATGTCATGAATTATTTTTGACTTTGTTATAGATGTAATTGTTCCTGAGCAAATTTTAGATGATGAAATTATTTATGTTTAGACCAAATATTTCATTTATTTTGCAAACGGCTATTTTAAATAGCGCGTGCTATAACATGCTATAGCATGTGTAGTATTCTGGGAAGTCGGACGCTAAATACCATAGCGCGCTATTTCTTACCTTGCTTGTAGTCCTCCTTGCGCTGTCCTACTGCCTCCCGCCCTCACGTCTTCCGTCACCGTCACGCAGAGCCGTAGGCCTCGGAGCATGACGCCAAGCCTTGGAGACCTACCGTCGCCGCCTCGCAGCTGCTAGCGCTGCCGCAATCCTCTGATTTCGTGGGTACCCGTCGGGCCCCCGTACCTGACCGGGTCGCGGGTCTGATGAAAAACCAGACCCGACGACGGATTTGGGGGCGGGTCACGGGGGCGGGGAGGATGGACGGGTGCGGATATGGGGGCCAGACCCGGCCCCGAACCCGGCGGGTGACATGCGTAGTAGGGCTTGCATGCATGCAGTTCCAACGGTAGCATGTGTACTTTTCTTGCCCATCATCCATAAGATGGACAAAAGTATCGTTCAGAAAAAAACGGAGCAACCTTATCTAAACTACCAAGGAAGGTCAAATTATTAGCACACCCTAACCGAGGTTAAGGTTAAGGTGCAATATATAGATATGTTATATCTATAAAAAAACTAATTTAGAAAAAAAAACTTAGACAGAGTCATCCTACTGCCATAGCCATATTGCACTGGTAGAAAAAGGGTCTTTGGTCCCGGTTCATAAGGGGCTCTAGTCCCGGTTGCCGAACCGGGACGAGACAATCGTGACTAAAGTCCTTACCCTTTAGTCCGGTTGGGCCACGAACCTGGACAAAAAGGGCTTCACGTGGCTACTACATGGCGCCAGGGGGAGCATCTGTCCCGGTTCGTAACACGAATCGGGACATATCTGTCTCTGCGGCGGCAGCAATTTGGCATATTTCTGGCCGCAACAGAGAATTCTTTTTGTGCACTTTTTTTCCGCGATAGCATTTTTGCTACTTTTTATGTCGCCGCAGGGAATTCATTTATATTGTTTTCCTTTTTATTTTGTGTTTTCCACTCATCAATGAAGGAACCATTATATTACATAACATCATCATGACTATAGAGATCGAAGTGTGGAACATATTACATTCGATACACGGGCTTCATGCATATATACATACAAAATAAGTTCTTTGTATGGTTCCTATTGTCTTATACACCCAACTCCACATGGTATTATCCTTTTGGGTTTATGACCTCTGCATCCAAAAATCCCGCCAATTCCACCTGAATTGCTCGTACGAGATCCTTTGGCAGAAGACCGCCCCGCAGCTGTTTGATCTAATTTAAAGAAGGAGTCACCCTATATGAATGAAACTAAACATAATTTGATGGTAATAAAAAACTATTAAAATTGTTTACGTACGTGAAGTTTCTCTAAATTTCTGTCCTTCTCACACCACGTCTGATGGATGAACTCGCAAACATAGTATCCACATAAATTATTCCCGAATCCCTACATCATGCACTTTACGAGAACAGAGTTCAATCAAAATAATAATCAAGCATGATAATGTTATCAAAACTAGAATCAAAGAGATGCGCGGATCTAGCTAGTGGTACTTACATCTAGTGGTTTAAATGTAAGCTCCTCTTTCCAAACACTCCTAGCCTTCTTGGTGAACCGTTTCCAAGCGCTGCTAATGACCCACAAGTATAGGGGTGTATCGCAATTCTTTCGATAAATAGGAGTGTCGATCCCAACGAGGAGCAGAAGGTGTTGACTAGTGGTATGGAGCAGGAAATCTCTGTAAATACTTAGCAAACGGATTTTTAGTGGTTTTTTGATAAGGCAACAAAACAAACAGCAAGTAATAAAGACAACGAACATCCAGGTATACCAACTATTCCTTGCTCCATCAAGAATAATTATGTTAGAACTGCTTTATGTGATTTGGGAGCTCGAGTTAGTGTTATGCCTTTTTCTCTCTACAAGAGACTCCAGCTAGAAAAGTTGATACCAACTGATATATCTTTGCAAATGGCTGATAAGTTAACTAATATTCCTGTTGGTATATGTGAGGATGTTCCTGTTCAAGTTGCTCATAATTGCATGGTTTTAACTGATTTTGTTGTGCTTGAAATACCTGAAGATGATAATATGTCTATTATTCTTGGGAGACCTTTTCTTAATACTGCAGGTGTTGTCATCAATTGCAATCAAGGAAAAGTAACATTCAATATTAATGAAAAAGAGCACACTATCTATTTCCCCAAGAAGGTTGTTAAGAGTTATTGCCTGAATTCCATTGAAAATTTTGAGGGCATCAAGGTTGGAGAAATATATTGTCCCATTCCACAAGAAAATATTGAAACTATTATAATTGGGACCATTGCTATCAAGTATGAGGTAACATAATCACCTTGTGGAATGTAAAGTTTTGTTTCATATAAGATTATTTTGGTAACAAGACTTGATCAACCTTGTTAACAAAAGGATTTTAATGAACAAAATAATGTTTCCACGGTGGTTATACTTGCTTTCTTTTTCCTTTCTCCTTCCTAGTCTTTGCTTTAGCTTTAGTTTTGCTAGTTGTTTGCTTGTTTGAGTTTCTTAGAGCTCATGTAGTTTGGCTTTTGGTTGGCTTTTGCTTCTTCTAAAAAAACTGTTTCTGCGAGAAAATCAATTTTCATACCCTGAAAATTGGCCAAAAATAAAGTTTCCCAAAAAATCCCAGAAAATTCAAAATAATTTTTCCTCGAAAAAAGAGGCAAAGTGGCACCTAAGATTACCCAGGGGGCCACCCCTAGGCCCCACACCCATGGTAGGCACGGCCTACCTAGTGGTGGCGCCTAGGGGGGTCTGGCCCACCTGGGCCCCTCCAAGCTGCCTCCTCAAAGCCACCTTCTTTCTCTCTCCCGAAAAACACTGGAAAACTTGCTCAAGCTCGAGTTCTTGTTGTTCTTGCTCGCGATTTTCGATCTCCTTGTTCATCCCATCTCAAGTGCTCATTTTTGGAGGGATTGTTCCTTGGTATGTGCCTCCTCCACTTGTCCAATTAGATTTGTGATTGGTAGATTCTATCTTGAGTATTTTGCTACTGTAGGTGACAGGTTGTTTGAGATTGCATGCTTGTTCTATTCTTAGTAACTTTGTTTTGATGCATGTGTAGTCCTCTAGCAAGTTCCTATAGTAGTTGCTCATCATTTATCAACTTAGAAATCACTTGGTTTAATGGTTGTCTAAAAATTTCAGCAAAGGGAAGTCATGGACCACCACACCTTTGGTGACATTTTTGAGAGTGATGCACCTAGAAGAGCAAGGCTTTCAAGGTCATCTACCAGTTCTAGACCCTCATACAATGAGGATCTCATCACTCCCCGGTTTGGTGACGAGGGAGATGGAGGGGATGCTCACCCCTCCACCTTTCCTTGTCAAACTTTCTTGCGAGCTGCTGGGATTCTTCATGATTTCATAGCTTTGATTGAGAGGGCTGGTCTAACAAGTTTCATGCAGGATGAGAGTGCACAATATGCTTCACTTACTAAAACATTTGTGGAGAGTTTCTCCTTCACCAATAGTTTGTTCAATCCTTCTGTGTCTTTCAGACTTTATGGCAGGGATCATTCTATGCCTTTGAAGAAATTTTGCAAGGCCCTGGGACTTGGTACAAATGGGTCATCAAAGAATATTACAGCTCTTCCCGCTGATTTGTTGGAACTATACCGAGGAATAACCAATGATGATGACCACAGAGCTCAACGAGGGAAGATAAAGAACATTCAACTTCCAGCCATCAGGTACTTCACCTACTATCTTACCACGAGTGTTCTTGGTAGGGAGAACACTAGTAATATATCCAACTATCAATTGGCCTTCTTAGCTGCTGTGCTCTACAGTGAGGATAAGTATAATCTTGGTTCCTATATTGCTCGTCGTTTAGCTGCTAGGGGACCCATTTATGGGGAATTATTGCCACTCGTATTGCTGCCGCCTTGGACATTGATGTTGATCCCCATGATATAGTTTTGGCTCCTCAGAGACTTGATCTTGCTGCCATGAAGGCGCACCACTTTGTCACCTCTATCTCTACTCTTGAGAACTTGGTTTATAGAATGTTGTTTACTGACGGGGAAGAGAGAGAGATCCCTCTACCCCAAACCACTTTGTTTAGTATTTCTCAGGGACCTTGGTCACGCACGAAGGCGGAGATGGATGACAAGCTGCGTTTTCTCAACTTCCACGGGCACTATCAGGGGGAGCGCCCGCATATGACCTCGTTGTACATTATACAGGGGAGGCTTGAGATCGTACCAGGACCAGGGAGTTTCCTCGACATACTACGGAGGTGCATCTACTTGGGCACCATGGGATTGAGCCCCACTTAGGCCAAAATCCTAAGCTTGTGGGGAGGTACACCGACATCACACTCATATATATATCATGTTCGGTTGGTTCTTTGTACATCCTTTGTTTTGCTTTCTTTTTGGTTCTTGTTGCTTCTTTCTCAAAAACACAAAAATACCAAAAATATTTTCGTTGTTTCTCTTGGTTTGTTTCTTTGCTTTGGTTTGCCTTAAAAGAAAAATCCAAAAATATTTTGCTTTGTTTGGTTTTCTTTGTTTGGTTTTCTTTGTTTGGTTTGCTTTGTTTTTGTTTGGTTTTTCTTTGTTTGCTTGTTTCTAAAAAATCGAAAACACCAAAAATAGTTGTTGTTCTTCTTTGATTTTGTGAGTTCTTCGCAGGGTTCAGCCGTCCTCAGTGGATATTGGTTTTCATGTTAATTATTCAAGTCACACAAGTGAAGGGCAATAATGAAGATTAAGACAACTCGAGGTGTGGTAAGAGACTGGTAACAAACTCTATTTGTTTCATTTTTGTACATATACTCATCATTGTGAGCATGCTTAGCCTGTTTGTGTAAGGTGTATGTCATTATGGATGCTTAGTAGTTCTTGCTTGTCTATGATTAGCTCCAGCTTGCTAATAATTTGTAGCATGTCATATGAATTTTTGCTTGCATTGTTTTATTCATACTTTGGTATGACATTGTGGTATCCTCCTCTGACTGTTCATGTGAATCGACTTGGCACATGCTCACGCATGCATATGACTAATCAATACTCAGTAAGCCTCGATGATTTATTTTGCCTCAGAGTTCTTGTATCACTTTCATGCCATAATTGAAGGGATACGGTAGGCTACACTAGCGCAAATCAAAATTTTCTACCGCGTAAACCAGGATTACTGTTATCATAGATCACAGGATTACCACTAGACGCGTAGTTGCGGAACTTGATGAAGGGCGTCGAGGCAGTGCAGACGATCTACGTCTCCTCCTCGTTCTCGTCCCACGAGCAGCTCCCCTTGCGTGGCTCGTCCAAGCGCTACAGATGCAGCGCCTCCGAGGTATCCACACGTATAGGGTGGACGCGTCAGACGCCGGACTTCTAGGTCCGCGCATGCGACACAGGTGTGAGGAGTGGCGGTTGGGAGGAATGGTCTAAATCTGGTCAGCTCGCCGTACCCTCTCTTATATAGGCGTCCCTAGTGGGCTTCTACATTATCAGCCCATTAGTAGCCTAAGCCTGGTCTAATTCGGATCCAATCCTCATTAGGCTTCCAGCCCCTTAAGTGTGTGACCCATAGGTTCATATACGTATAGACATGACACGAATACACTTATTCTGTCAATAGTTGGTAGCGGCCTCTAGCAAGACGTGCCAACTCCTAAACGCATACAAAGATCATATCGGACGAACCATCACAAGGTTTATTACATGTCTTTCCCTTTGCCTCACGATATTTGGTCTAGCTCCAAGCTGACCTCCCTTTCTCGATACTGTGATTCGGAATCCCTTTACTAGGTTAACTCTTAACTAAATATATCACGGCCATGCATTTCTGGATCTGATCACTCGAGGGGCCCAGAGATATCTCTCTCAAGTAGAGAGGGGCAAATCCCATCTTGATTGACCATGCCTTGCAGAATTTTTTAGGACAAACCCGAAAGCTACCTTTATAACTACCCAGTTACGGAGTAGCATCTGATAGCCCCAAAGTAGGTCGATCCACATCTCAAGTACATGCGACAATCTCAGGTCTAAGGACAAAACATACACGATGTGTAGAGAGAGAGCTGTAACTAATTGCCAGTCTCAAGTTGTGCCAGTCCAACCCCATGTTCATAACATGTGTCCACATCATTGGTTTGACATCTCCATGTCTATGACTTGCGAAATATAGTCATCAACCAATCAATGTGCTAGTCTAATATTTACGTGTGTCCTCACATGAACTCCGACTAGGGACAACTCTTAAATAAACATACAAGTAAGAGTTTCACAAACAATTCACATAATTGCCAATCAATACAAGTTGCCTAATATGGATATTCAAGGAATATTACAATAACTCATGGATACATAAGAAATATAATCATCTCTATGATTGCCTCTAGGGCATATTTCCTTCAGTCTCTCACTTGCACTAGAGTCAATCTAGATTATATCTAATACCTATTTCTCTTGTGTGCGCCTCATGCGCAGGCTGCGGGAGTGTCTTTGTAAAAGGATCAGCAACATTTGAGTCCGTATGTACTTTGCATATCATGACACTACCATCCTCAACGAACTCTCGAATCTGATGGTAACGCATGCGAATATGTTTGTTCTTCTGGTGTTGTCTAGGCTCCTTGGCTTTTGCAATAGCACCATTGTTGTCACAATAAACGTACATGGAATTGGACGCATCCTGAACCACACCAAGAGCGATTAGGAAATTCCTAATCCAAACAACTTCCTTTGTAGCCTCCGAGGCGGCAATATATTCAGCTTCTGTTGAAGAGGAGGCCACCATATCTTGCTTGGAACTTTTATAACTCACGGCACCACCATTCATGACAAACACATAACCAGATTGCGATCTGGAGTCATCTGAGTCGTTAAGTTAACTCGCCCATGTGTAACCCCTTACACTGAGTTCATCCTCACCTCCATAAACTAGGAACACATCCTTAGTCCTTCTCAAGTACTTAAGGATATTCTTTGTCGCTGTCCAGTGACCTTCACCTGGATCAGCCTGATATCTGCTCATAACACTTAGAGCATAGGAAACATCTAGGCGAGTACATATCATTGCATACATGATGGATCCAATAGCCGAAGCATATGGAATCCTGTTCATGCACTCACGCTCATCAGTAGTCGAAGGACACCGAGTCTTGCTGAGTTTTATGCCATGAGACATGGGCAAGAACCCCTTCTTAGCCTCTTCCATGCTGAACCGTTTCAACACTTTGTCAATGTATGTACTCTGTCTTAATCCAATTAGCCTCCTTGATCTATCTCTATAGATCTTAATGCCCAGAATATATGCCGCTTCTCCGAAGTCCTTCATCAAAAAACTATTTTTCAATGAGGTCTTAATAGACTCGAGCATAGGAATGTCATTTCCAATCAGCAATATGTCATCTACATATAAGATTAGAAATACCAGTGCTCTCCCACTTTCCTTCTTGTAAACACAAGGTTCTTGTTCGTTTTTGATGAAGCCAAACTCCTTTACAACTTCATCAAATCGAATGTTCCAACTCTGAGATGCTTGCTTCAGCCCATAAATAGACTTTAGAAGTTTGCATACCTTTCCAGCATTGTTTGGATCGACAAAACCGTCGGGCTGCATCATATACATGTCCTTAGTTAGGATTCCATTTAGGAAAGCCGTCTTGACATCCATCTGCCATATTTCATAGTCGAAATGTGCAGCAATGGTTAGAATGATCCGTATAGATTTAGGCATCACTACGGGCGAGAAAGTCTCGTCGTAGTAAACTCCTTGAACTTGTCGAAAACCTTTTGCAACAAGTCGAGCTTTATGGATGTGAACATTTCCATCCATATCAATCTTATTCTTATAGATCCATTTGCACTCGATGGCTTTAAAACCATCAGGCAGGTCAACCAAGTTCCAAACTTGATTGTCTCCCATGGACTCTATCTCGGATCTCATGGCGATCTGCCATTTCTCAGAGTCTAGGTCCACCATCTCTTCTACATAGGTCGCAGGCTCATCATTGTCTAACAATAATAATTACCATGTTTCATGGAGCATCTCTGACCTTCGTGGTTGTGGTTATTCTATTGCCACGGGTTCCTCAACTTGTTCTGCTACAATAGCATCACTTGTAGAAGCATCCCCGACTAGATCATCTTGAACTTCTTCAAGTCGCACCGACCTTCCACTCGTTCCCTTTGTGAGAAACTCTTTCTCTAGGAAAACACCGCTACAAGCGACAAACACTTTGCCCTCTTCTCGGTTGTAGAAGTAATACCCTAAGGTTTCCCTCAGATATCCCACGAAAATGCACTTATCCGATTTGGGTGTTAGCTTGTCTGACTGAAGTCACTTAACAAATGCATCACAACCCCAAATCTTTAGAAAAGAAAAACTAGGATTCTTTCCAGTCCACATCTCATATAGTGTCTTAACTACGGATTTAGATGGTACCCTATTAAGTGTTAAAGCTGTCGTTTCTAGAGCGTAACCCCAAAATGATAATGGTAAATCCGACTGGCTCATCATCGATTGAACCATGTCCAACAAAGTTTGATTGCGCCTTTCGGAGACCCTGTTTCTTTGAGGCGTTTCGGGCGGCATGAGCTGTGGAACAATTCCACAACCCTTTAGATGGCTGCTAAATTCGTGACTCAAATATTCACCTCCACGACCAGATCGCAAGGCCTTTATTTTCTTGCCACGTTGATTCTCTACCTCACTCTGAAATTCCTTGAACCTTTCAAAAGTTTCAGACTTATGCCTCATTAAGTAGATATAACCATATATACTGAAATCATCAGTGAAAGTAATGAAGTAGTGATATCCTCCTCTGGTTGTCATGCTCATTGGTCCACTTACATCAGTATGTATGAGTTCCAACAAGTCTGTCGCTCTCTCGGGTAAACCCGAAAAAGGCGAATTGGTCATCTTTCCAAGTAAACAAGCCTGACATGTCTCGTATGATTCAAAATCAAACGAAGTTAGAAGACCATAACCATGGAGCTTCTTCATGCGCTTTTCACTTATATGCCCCAAACGACAATGCCATAAATAGGTAGGACTCAAATCATTAGGCCGAAGCCTTTTAACACTAACATTGTAGACAGATGCATCATCAAGATTTAAAATAAATAACCCATTCACAATGGGAGCATCAACCATAAACATAGCATTCTTAGAGATTACACAACCATTGTTTGCACTCGCTAATGAATAACCATCCCTCATCAAACATGAAGGTGATAAAATGTTTCGACCCATACTAGGAATATAATAACAATTATTCAACTCCATAATAAATCCTGACGGAAGGTGAAGTTGCATGACGCCGACGAACAATGCAGCAACCCTTGCTTTATTTCCGACGCGAAAATCCACTTCGCCTTTCTGCACTTCTCTAGTCCTTATTAGCCCCTGCATCGAATTGCAAATATGAGCAACCGATCCGGTATCAAATACCCAAGAGTTAACATAGAATTAGCGAGAAGAATGTCCACAACATTTACAACAAGCGTACCTGAGTGGAAAGTACTCTTACTTTCACTCTTCTTCAAAGAAGCCTGGTACTTGCTGTAGTTTCTCTTCCAGTGGCCATGTTCATGACAAAAGAAGCACTCGGTGTCTAAAATAGGTCCATCCTTTTGCTTGGGTGCAGGCTTAGGGATCGTATCCTTAGCCTTGCCCTTCTTCTTCCAAGAAGTACCTTTTTTCTTGAAGCTAGGCTTGTTCTGCACAGCCATCACATGGCTATGCCCTGCACACTTCTTCATGTCACTTTCTACCGTTTTTAGCATACCACATAACTCATTAAGGCCCTTCTCCACCCCATGCATATGGTAGTTCGAAATGAACTACCCATAGATAGACGGAAGAGACGCCAAAATGAAGTCAGTAGCCAACTCTTGGCCTAGTGGAAAACCAAGCTTTTCCAAAGTCTGACTGTAACCAACCATTTTGATCATATGGGGGCCTACAGCTGCTCCCTCTGCTAGCTTGCATTCGACAAAGGACTTGGAAACATTGTACCTCTCAGTCCTTTCCTGATCTTGGAACATGGCCTTAAGCGCGACGATCATATCGTACGCATCCTGATCCTCAAACTTATTTTGGAGTTCAGGTTCCATGCATGCAAGCATAATACTGCTAACCTCAAGAGAATCATCACATGCTCTCTTGTAGGCTTTCTTTAGGGCAGCAGATGCATTATCAGCAGGTTCATCGGGGATTTGGGTATCCAGAACCGTTTCCTTTTTATCAGACCTGAGAACAATTCTCAGGTTACGGACCCAGTCCGAATAGTTTGTTCCATTTAGTTTATCTTTGTCAAGAATCGAACGCAAAGAAAAAGGTGATGCAGTGTTTGGTACCATTGATCTATAACATAAAACATGCAAAATACTAAGCCATGTAACCATGAAAGAGTAAAACATATTAAACAATTTAATAGCATATACTCCCACTTAAATCAATATCCCTCTATTGATACTAAGTGATTCAGGATCCACAATTAACAAGTCGACTAGTGAGCTTTAGCATCACTGCTAGAAGACATGGTAAATGGGTAAGCAACTCTTGCTAATTATATCACATATGACTCTTGTTGTTGGGTGACATCTCTATGTCAAAACTAGGCGCCCAACCTTTATGCCCCAAGGTCCTTAACTGTTAAGATGACTTTGTCAAGCTCACCAACCCTTATGCGTGTAGGTATCCGATAACCAGCCAAGGAAAACCACGACACCCTAATTTCATAGGCCCACCAATGATTGTACGGGGCATAGGATGGTGCAAGGTTTGGTTGGGAGGGCATGGTTTAACTTAAATTTTGTGAGGGATCGTTCTACTTCTATCATCTAAGCATGCATAGAGTAAAACGCATAAGAATAGCATTCACATAGTTGTGACACAGTATGGCCCATTTTCTCATGGTGATCTCTATCGCCATAGAACCTCTCCACCATGATGATATCCATATTCATGTTCCATGTGAGCCATCCTCCAAGTGATGAGTCCTCCAAGAACTAATACAAGCTATTACCCCTAACAGCTAGTAATCAAAATTACATAGAATTGGGATCATCACAAGTTGGCACGCAGGCCATTATAATAATTGACAACACACATGGCTCCAGCCGTGTTGCCCTACTCACGACACGCAGGTCATGATAAATTTCATACATGCATCACATACATATATGGGCCATACTAATCGCATACATCCTGCAAAAACAAGTAATGCATAGAATCGCATTCTACCGGATCACGTGACCTCGCAGCACCTAGTTACCTTAACGAGATACAAAAATGTGCTACAACTAGGGGGGTCTAGGGGGTCTCCCCCTCTGGGGTTCGAAGAGATACAAAAACTGTGAAAAATGAGAGATTGAATTTACACAATTTTCTTTAAGGATTTTGATCGGCAAATCAAATTTACCACAAAACGTCTGTTGTTCGGATCTGATCAAACTCCTTTGATCATGGTACATCGATTTTAGATCTAGGTTCCGATTCGATCAATCATATTGATCTTCGCGTGATTCAATAGGATTTATGTGTCACTGTCTACCCCGATGGCAGAAATCGGCCGGTAGGGGTAAGTCATTCGACTACCTCAGAATCACGATCATGGAGCAATCCTAAACAACTGCAATATGAACGATCACATCATTCATATCAATCTACATATCACCATATGCAACCATCCCGAACTTATAACTGAACAGCATCAGCTCTGATACCACTAAAGGGATATGGGTAGGCTACACTAGCGTAAATCAAAATTTTCTATCGTGTAAACAAGTATTACTGTTGTCATAGATCACGGGATTACCACTAGACGCGCTGTTGCGGAACTTGATGAAGTGCGTCGAGGCAGTGCAGACGATCTACGTCTCCTCCTTGTTCTCGTCCCACGAGCAGCTCCCCTTGCACGGCTTGTCCAAGCGCTACAGATGCAGCGCCTCCGAGGTATCCACACATACAGGGTGGAAGCGTCAGACGCCGGACTGCTAGGTTCGTGCGTGCAACACAGGCGTGAGGAGTGGCGGCTGGGAGGAATGGTCTAAATCTGGTCAGCTCATCGTACCCTCTCTTATATAGGCGTCCCTAGTGGGCTTCTACATTAGCAGCCCATTAGTAGCCTAAGCCTGGTCTAATTCGGATCCAATCCTCATTAGGCTTCCAGCCCCTTAAGCGTGTGACCCTATAGGTTCATATACGTATAGACATGACACAAATACACTTATTCTATCAATAGTTGGTAGCGGCCTCTAGCAAGACGTGCCAACTCCTAAAGGCATACAAAGATCATATCGGACGAACCATCACAAGGTTTAGTACATGTCTTTCCTTTTGCCTCACGATATTTGGTCTAGCTCCAAGCTGACCTCCCTTTCTTGATACTGTGATTCAGAATCCCTTTACTAGGTTAACTCTTAACCAAATATAGCACGGCCATGCATTTTTGGATCCGATCACTCGAGGGGCCCAGATATATCTCTCTCAAGTAGAGAGGGGCAAATCCCATCTTGATTGACCATGCCTTGCAGCATGTTTCAGGACAAACCCAAAAGCTAACTTTATAACTACCCAGTTACGGAGTAGCGTCTGATAGCCCCAAAGTAGGTCGATCCACATCTCAAGTACATGCGACAATCTCAGGTCTAAGGACAAAACATACACGATGTGTAGAGAGAGAGTTGTAACTAATTGTCGGTCTCAAGTTGGGCCAGTCCAACCCCATGTTCATAACATGTGTCCACATCATTGATTTGACATCTCCATGTCTATGACTTGCGAAACATAGTCATCAACCAATCAATGTGCTAGTCTAATATTCACATGTGTCCTCACATGAACTCCGACTAGGGACAACTCTTAAATAACCATACAGGTAAAGAGTTTCACAAACAATTCACATAATTGCCAACCAATATAAGTTGCCTGATATGGATATTCAAGGAACATTACAATAACTCATGGATACATAAGAAATATAGTCATCTCTATGATTGCCTCTAGGGCATATTTCCTTCAATAACTAGTCCAGTTTTGTTGCAAGCATGATTATGACAGCTTATTGCTCTCTCGTTTGTCTCTTCCTCTCTATTTCTAGCCTTCACTTGCACTGAGTATGTCCTCTACCTGTGCTTCCAACTCCCCAAAACCAATATTGCCAGCTGTGTCCACCATACCTACCTATTAGCGTCATTTGCTATTTCAGTGCATATTCCATATGCCGTGTTTTCTTCCAAAATAAAATGTTTGTCTGTTTTGAGAAAGTTAGTTAGTAAAGCTCTCACAAACTTGATGGCACACTTTATTCCTTACGCTTAATAATCCTGAACCATTGTGACTAGTCCATGAAAGTTATATGCTTGCTAATTATATACTGGGAGTCAGCAGAACCGTGTTGTCACGGGGAACGCTTTCAACACTTTTTGGATATCTAATCTAGTTGATTCGTTGCTCTTTTGTTTATGGATGTCGACGATGTGAAATAAAAGGGGAAGTTGTTAGTTCATGGAGTTTATACATTGTGTTAGAGAAATGCCTGGGCCGCTAGCCTAAGCCATGCCTAATCATGGTGGAAGCTTGCAGCATCACTATAATGAACATCTATGAAGCTTCCTCAATAAAAAGCTATGCATATGGTAAATAAAAAGATTCCTGAGATGCTTATTGTCTGCTTGCCTTGTCATTTTCGTTATGGGAAAGCTCATGTACCATGTGCAAGGGGTACCCTGTTGGCGGTTCTCGATGATATGCATGTATTTACAATGACAAGAACTTTCAGGTGACCAAAGTTGAGTAGCATGCGGAGCGACCCTCGTACTCAAGGGACTTGGGATTTCCAGTCTATGGTCTGTCAAGCATATGATTCAGAGTGGACCTCACTTTCACCTTAACCACATGAAGATGCCTATGATAGGGGAAATGAGAGCTCAAAGCTAATGAGTACCTTCCTTTTAGCATTAGGAAGCCTTTCAAACCTTCAGAAAACCGTTTTCACAATTTTGTTGAGTCACCACTTATTCTATGAGCACTTTCTTGAGAGCATAGTTGTCATTCTTGTGTTTGTTCCAAAACTTGGTTAATTATGTCATGACTTTGATGCTTATATCTCTGATATCTTTATCTCTAGTCTTCACTTGAACTTCAGAGGTGCCTCAGCATTTTATTGTGCTCTTCAAACAGAGGCAAGCGAGATACCACTCTATCATACCTTATTATGAGCATTGCAATGTTGCTTATGTTTATGTTTCATGCTACTTATTATTATTGATTTGGTTTCTCTTCATAGCTTGCAATGACTATTGAGTAGACTTAGTTGCATACTCTTTATATGAATTTTCTAAGCATCTACTCCTGTGCTGAGAATATTTACATCATATGAAGCAAAGTGTTCATGAAAGTTCTTTTATCGCACTCAGTTTTTAACTGAATTGCTTGAGGACAAGCAATAAGCTAAGCTTGGGGGAGTTGATACGTCCAAAACGTATCAACTTTATCGAACACTTTGCTATTGTTTTTCCTCTATACTTGTGTGATTTGGATACAAATAACACGGACTGACGCTGTTTTCAGCAAAATTACCTTGGTGTCTTGTTTTTGTGCAGAAAATAAACTATCAGGAAAAATCCCGGAAAATATGCCAAAAACTATTTCTCACCAGAAGATCCACGAAGCCAGAAGGGGAGACAGAGGGGAGGCCTGGGGGGCCCATACCCACCCCAGGCGTGGGCCCACTAACCCCGCGCCTGGGGGAGGTTTGGCCACCCCAGGCAGCTCCTCGGCCTCCCTCCGCGCCTATAAGTTGCCTTCTGACCTAATAACAGAGGGGGGTTCGATAGTTTTCTAGAAAGAGTTCCGCTTCGCCGCCACCAGAAACTAAGATTCGGATCGAGAAACTCCGTTCTGGCACCCTGCCGGGACGGGGAATTTGGAGAGGATCATCGCCATCATCATCACCAACGCATCTCCATCAACCAGCGATGTTTCCCTCATCCATGAGTGAGTAATCCCCTGCTGTAGGCTTGGGGATGGTAGGGATTGGATGAGTTCTATCATGTAATCGAATAAGATCTGTTAGGGGCATAGTGCCTAGTATCTCTATTAGTGCTATTTGACTTTGTTGCAACTTATTGTGCTTAATGCTTGTCACTAGGGCCCGAGTGACATGATCTCAGATCTGAACTTATTATTGAATCATTATGGTAGTATTGTTTATGATCTTATCTACAAGTTGTGTACACATATCATTGTCCGGATCCAAAGGCCCCAAAGTGACAATAATTGGGACAACCAGAGGAGATGGCTGTGGTGTAAGGATCACATGTGTTCACGGAGTGTTAATTCTTTACTCCGGTGCTCTATTAAAAGGAGCACCTTAATTGACAGTAGTTCCCTAGAGGCCCCGCTGCCACGGACTGGCTGGACAGAAGATATTGTGCAAGTTCTCATTGCGTGCACGTATGACTATATTTGGAGCACATGCCTAGGATTGTTTAGTACTTGGATGCTTGTTATTATTTATCTGCAATGCCCTAGATCTTGAAGTTACATGTTTAGAATCGTTCATGTAATGCTCGTCCATCCATCCCTATGCCTACCACACTCAAATCCTACTATTACCGTTACTGTTACTATTCCTCATGTTCCACTTTTGCTGTTCTTGTTGCTGTTGCTTTGCTATTGCTACTACAAACTATTGCTACTGATAAACTTCTATGAGCAAGAACTATTTCCAGGTGCAGCTGAACTGACAACTCAGTTGCTAAGGCTTGCAAGTATTCTTTGGCTCCCCTTGTGTCGAATCAATAAATTGGGTAATACTACCTGCGAAGACTGTTGCGATCCCCTATACTTGTGGGTCATCAAGAGCTTCCCAAAGATTATGGTACTACTAGATTTGAGCCCTCATTGCCCCTATCATAGGCATCTTGAGATGATTAAGGTTAAAGTGCACAAAGATGGAGTATATGCTTGAAGAAATATAAGTTGGCAATCTCATGTCCCTTGAATATGACGGCAACTCCTCATGCTACTCAAATTCAGTTACCGGTAAGTTATTGTCATTGTAAGTACATGTGTATCATAGATAACCGCCAACGGGGTACCCCTTGCACATGGTACATGAGCTTTCCCATAACCAAAATGACAAGGCAAGCAGACAGTGAGCATCTCAGCGATATTTTTATTTACTATGTGCATAGCTTTTTATTGAGGATGCTTCATAGATAGCTCCCTATGGTGATGCTGCAAGTTTCCACCATGATTAGGCATGTCTTAGGCTAGCGGCCCAGGCGTTTCTATAACACAAAATACAGACTCCATGGACTTACAAGTTCCCTCTTTATTTCACACTGTTGACATCCACAGACAAAAGAGCACGATATCAACTGTGTACAAAGTACAAGTGCAATGTTGAAAGTGTTCCCCGTGACTGCACGGTTCTGCTAATTCCAACGTATATATGCAAGCATATACAACTTCGATGACACAATGGTTCAAGTCTATTTGGGGCAAGAAAATAAGGTGTGCCATCAAGTTTGTGAGAGCTTTAGTAACTAGTTTTCACATAACAAAATACTTTTTAATTCGAAAGATAGATGAAGCTTGAGAATTTGCTTCGAATAGCAATAATGCTAATAGGTAGATATGGTGGACACAAATGGCAAAGGTTTGGGTTCAAAGGGATTGGAAACATGAGAAGTATGCCTTCTCAAAACAGGTTTTTGGCTAGCAAGGCTGGGTAGCAAGCAAAAGAGTTGAAAGAAACAAGCAAACCTACAAGTGATAAATCCAAACATGCAATCTTCCTTGAAGACACAAAATATCTTAAATAAAGAATACTAAGCTTATGAGCCAACAAGAAAGAAAATAAATGATACAAAATACCTGTAAGCTTTTCTTTCTCTTTTCTTTCAAACCTCAAAAAGTGTTGCTACTGACCAGAACTTGGTTTGCCAAAACCAATTTAGATCCACTTGATGCTCCCAAAGTGATGCCAATACTGGTCAACAAGATCCATCATATAATTGAGATTGCAAACTAAAATAAGAAGTGCAAAAATTAAAAGATGAAGCTTCTCATTAATATTCCATTAAGGCACTCACACCAAGGGATACATAGATAACCAACTAAAGGAGAGATAATTCCTCATGCATACCATCCTATAAGATAACTTCTCTACCAAAGACATGAATCCACTAAAAAGGTAAAAGATAAAAGATAATGGTTGTGATACTGTGGCACTCCCCCAAGCTTGGAACAAGCCAAGGGGATGCCAAACCTGATGACGAATTACTCCTTCGGTGGTGGTGGTGTTCTCTTGATAAGCTCCTCAATCAGCTTCCCCAACTCCTCAATCTCAAAGGTTAGAGTATGAATCAACTCCGAGTTTTTCTCAATGAGGTTCATGATCATATCGGACCGAGAATTCCAGTCCTTATTATTCTTTCCCCACTCTTCCTTCTTAATGTGTTCCTCCCCTGCATGGTTAGAACGAGGCATATCCCACATCGAGGGCAAGTTCCCTTTGGGCACATGTTGATATTGACACTCATGTATAAGAGTGTGGAAGGGTTTCTTGGTACTTGGAGGAGGTGATCGTGGAGAGACGGTATGACGTGGAGGTTTCCCTCCTGTAGACATCCGTGATGTCCTCTTAGGCTTGATAGGTTTTGCCACCACTCCAATGCTTGCGATGGTAGTGCAGGCGTCTGGTTTCTTGTCCTCCTCCATGTCTTCTTCATAACCTACCAAAATATCTCCTTGGGTTTGTGAGGATCATCTTCCTCGGGCTTCTTGCCTTTGTCGTTGGCGGAGACCATGGTGCTCTAAACTTGAGAAGTTTTCCTGACAGAAACAGATCGAAACGAAAACACGACGAGAACACGATGCACAAACCTTGGGGGATCTGGGGGGTTATATATTACAAAGTTTCAAAGCATAAGGAAGGTGCTGATATGAAAGAGAGGCGGAGTCAGAGCTCGGGGTGCTCACACCCCCTCCAGGCGCGGGGCAGCTGGGGCCCGCGCCTAGGTGGGTCCGGCCACCCCGGCCTCCGGTTCCTTCTCCGTTCCGTCTGGTAACTTTCCTTATGTAATAAAAATATCAAAAATATAAAAAGATTAGGCTTTCATGAACCTTCTGTTTTCACCACTTTTACCTATTCAAAGAAGAATTCTGCACACTCCTTCTCTCCTAATCCTGGAAATTCCTTTTCTCTCAAGGCAATACACAAACTTCAATGGCAACATTAGTGTAAGCAAAAAGAATTAACCTTTAGGTGCACACTGCAACTGAAATCCATCAAAACAAAGGCTTCTGTAAGAGGCAAATGCAAATGATAGCAGAAATCTGGCAAAACAGATCAGCAGGTAAAGATTGTTTTTTTCGAAAACCTTCTGTTACTCAAATAAAAAAGTGCAGAACTAATAAAAGTTGGGTAACAACTTGGAGAACAAGCTCAGAAAAATACAGATCCATCCGACGTACTGAGATCCCTCGCGAATTTTTACAACGCAGCACAAAAATCTGTCCCAGGACAGCCACTTTTCACAACTCCTCTACTTCACAAAAGTAGTTGAACTTGACACAAAAACCAAAACAAAAAGGATAAGGAGTGGTTATTACTGAGGTAATAACTTCCAAGGCTCAACCAAACTCTTGGGTTATCTCCCAACAAGTACTTTTCTTTAATGCCTTTAAGTTAGGCTTGAAACTTTCAAAGATGCTCACAAAGGAGATAAATATTTGAAGTGAAAGAGAGCATCAAGAAGCAAATAACCAACACATTGAGTCTAACCCACTTCCTATGCATAGGTGACGAGGTTTAATCTCGTCAATGCCCATTGTTATGATATTGGGTTTTGGAGAAGATGGGGATGCTGGAGATCGCGGAACGGTTAACAGACAAGCAACCAGGGGACACGAGATTTACCCAGATTCAGGCCCCCGGAGGGAAAACCCTACTCCTGCTTGTCTGCTCTTGATTAAGGCGGAACCGAAAGTTACAGGGGTGCGCAGATGCAATCTGGCATGGAGGTGTGTATGCGGTGGTATGCGAGGTGCCCTCCTCGTCGTGCCCTCCTAGCCTTTATATAGAGGTAGGCAGGTCCCAGGCACAGATCGAGTCGGTTACAGGTTTAGGGTTTGCCCCTTTGAATATTCTATCTAATCTAGTTTTGTTCTCCAAGGATCCGAAGACGTCATGGGCTTGGGCCACCCGAAAGTCTTCATGGACCATGTATATTTTCATGGGCCTTCCTTGGGCTGGACCGGGTATGCTGATATCGTGTACCCGTAGGGTATATGTAGGGTTCGCAGCATAGATAACAAAAAATTTCCTACGATGGGAACTATGTACCAAGATCTATCTACTAGATACAAACAACGGGCGGATGTATATCCGTAGAGAACATACCCTTGAAGACCGACAAAGCTTAACGAGTTCAACTCATGGTTGATGTAGACGATCTCTTGCCGATCTCAAGATCGAGAGGAAGTCCTAGCGCCGCAAAGCAGCAGCGCATCCGTGCTCGCACACACGTACAAGACACCGGGCAACCTCCGCCTCCTCGCTCCAGCGATGCAGCGGAAGCACAACCCTTTCTTGCATAATAGCCACCGGGAACATGTATCTCGCTAGTCCGAGACCATGGGGGATAAATTCTAGAGGGGGAGAGAGATCCTTCACGAGAAGGTGTCAGAGACAAGTGAGAGGAGGGGCTCCTTTTATAGGAGGAGGGGGGCACCCAAGGGGGTGGCCGCCGGCCATGGGGGCTTCCCCCTCCCCTCCTTCATTCATGTGGGTGGACACTCCACTTACAAAATGGCCCTTCAATTTTCTCCACTCAAAAATCCACTCAAATTCCCATTAAATTTCCACCAAATTTAATGCAAACTCTCATTAAATAAAACTCTTTTATTTTATTCAGAATTTTGTCAATTACTTTAATGAAAAACATTCACAAATAACCCCTTGCTAGAATTCCATTTCACATGCATAACCACTTTATGCAATTTCACCCGAAAACCTGTTTCGGTATCTAGTGAAATAAATTTCTACGCTTGTTTATTCTTTCGGCATGAAACATTTGCTCCAACTGGATTCCAGTGTCCCTTAAGTGTGTCACCCTACGGTTCACGAATAATGCGGACATGATCGAGACCCTTCTCCGATCAATAATCAGTAGCGGGACCTGGAGATCCATACTGACTCCCACACATTCAACGATGACTTTTCCTGTGATCGTCGGAACCTTTTATGCTTGTATCTTAATCCCTTTGTTTCACGATATATTACATGTCCGAGATTCGATCATCGGTATCTCCATACCTAGTTTGATCTTGTTACTGACATGCACTCTTTTCTCGTTCCCGTGATATAACATTCTAGTGATCAAATCACTTGCTTGCAAGCTAACCAATGTGATATCACCGAGAGGGCCCAGAGCATATCTATCCGTCATCGGGATGAACAAATTCCACTCTTGATCCATGATTCTCAACATAACACTTTAGTAGCTTTGAAGCCATCTTTATAATCACCCGGTTACGGAGTGACGTTTGATGTCAACAAGAAACTCTTCTGGTGTTAGTGATTGGCATGATCTTATGGTCTAAGGATTAGGATTACTTCGTAGTTTGTTTATAGCAATATAAACACAATGACTTTGATCGTAATGCTATACTTCGGATGAATGTTCATCACACCATTACACTAATGTTGTGATCTCGTTATTAACAACATCCAATGTCTATGATCAGGAAACTATGATCATCTTGTTAATCAATGAACTAGTTTATGAGAGAGGCATAACTAGGAACTTTCTGTTTGTTTATTAAACACACATGTATTAACGTTTACGAATTAATACAATTATAGCATGCAAAATAAACATCTATCATATACTTGGAATACACATAATAAACATTTTATTATTGCCTCTCAGGGCATATTCCCTTCAGTATAACCATGTCAATAGGGGTATCATGAGAAAACGAATTGTTGAAAAAAAAGCCACAAGCATAGGAAGACAAAACACACGCAGCTTCAAAGCTTTCAACATAAAACGGGGAAATTTAACATTATTGAAATGCATAAAACCATGTTTCCCTCTCTCATAATAACTTTCAGTAGCACTTTGAATAAAGTTAACAATATAACCATCAAAGGTAACAACTCTATCATAAGAATGAGCATACTTACAGTCACCAAAAATAGGTCCAAGGTCATAAACTGGATCAATAGAAGCAAGTTGTTCCATCCTGAAATCTTTATTAGGCAAGCTATTTTCACAAGGAGCTTTAGCAAATTTGGAAAAGTTAAAATCATAAGAATCTCCATCAAACTTAGTTAAAACATTCTCCTTCTTAAAATCTATAATAGCTCCACAAGTGTTCAAGAAAGGTCTACCAAAAATGATAGGACAAGTTTTGCTAGCTGTAGAATTAAGCACTAGCAAATCAACAGGATACTTAATCTTACCATAGAGAACCTCCACATCTCTTACAATACCAATGCGGCAAATGGTTTCCTTATTGTGATGATGGTGCTGGTGGACATGATGGTGTGGATGATGATGATGATCCTGATGAAGTCTAGATTGAGGATGGTGTTGATAGCGATGATCTCCCCTCTCCGGGAAGGAATTTCCCTAGAAGAATTCTGTCTGCCGGAGAGATCTTTCACTCTCGGTGTTTTATGCCCTGCAGAGGCGGCGGAAATCTATGTGTTGTCGCCCCCCGGTGTTAGGGTTTCATGAGGAAGATATAGGCGAGAGGGCAGAGTCGGAGGCCAGGCAGGTGGGCCACACCTGCCCTAGGCGCAGGGCAAGGTAGGCCCGTGCCTAGGGGTGTGGGCCCCCTGTGGCCCTTCTTCGCCTCCCCTTCTGGCTTCCTCCGTCTTCTAGAAAAATATAATTTTCCCATATTTTTCTGGTATTTTTCTGACCTTCGTGAAATTGCATCAAAACACCTCTTGTTCCATCAGAATCCAGACTCCGGCAGTCCATCCTCCAAGAATCATCCAACATGCAAAAACAGTGGAAAAGACATAAGTAATATCTCATAATAAGACATATATCAATGAATAAAGGCAAATTATGATATAGAATGGTGATGCAAATTGGACGTATCAGCTGCCCGGCGAAGAAAACGAATAAAATGAGTTATTAATTACTTGATATCAGGAAATTCACGAACGTTGCCGATATAGTGTCGTAATGATTAGAATTACCGCTGGAGCATCATCTGCATGTCCACCCACGTCTCAAGGGGTTTATGTTTCGAGTCCATGATTAGTACCCGCCCTTTGTCGGGTTGAATGATTAGCAGAATATAGTGGAATATGTGCATGCATAACTCATCAATTATACACTTAACATCAAGTAAGCAAAACATAAAGTGTATACAAGACAATAACACTCACTCGAAGTTGTAAGGAAATAGTATTTCCCTTATAGTTTCTTGAAACCTTAACGCGTGTACAATATTATCCTCTCTATCCTAGGGTCTTTTTTTAGATTAGCTTCACGAACAAAAAATGGGTCAATGAACCCAATGCCATAGATTTTCCTCTTCTGCATTCGAGAATCTTCATTCTGCATAATATAATATGATTATTGTAGAGGCCTGAACCCAAAAGGTACAAGTCCCTATGTTTACAGTGCTAGTCCTTGGATCGAATAGCTAGCACCCACAGTTTAAGATGTAATATCCAGAAATAAAGGTCATATTACAACTCATAACCAGGAATAAAATAGTTCATTACAACTTACATACATCATATGGCTATCTTATTACAAAGCAGCAGATATAACTATAAAGCATGGAGTCCTTCATCTTCATATGTCACATGCAAACATGTTGGTTGTAGACTTGTAATCCCTACTCAACAAACTTCACTAACATCAAACACACCTGCAACATAATAAGTTACAGCCACAAGGGTCAATACATTTGAATTGTATTGGCAAGTGATATCTTATTGATATGGATAATCTAACATCTATATGAATATATGGCTAAGTGGAGTTTTGGCTGGCCTTTGCATAAAATAAGTTTTTCCCTGTCCTTTGTAAAATAGTTTTTCTCTTTTTCAAAACACTTCATCAAACAATGGCACATTGGATACACACCAGATGCTACCCTTGTTCACCCACAAGTTTTAACTTAGAGAAATTGGGATGAGGAGATTCTTGACCCTTTCAATGTCTTTGATGCTCAAATGTCCATAACCGGGGACACGGCTAAGTACTTAGGTTTTACCCTCTCGAGAGGTGGTGCACTTTCCCCACAAGACTCGACATGCATCGAGACGAGACCTTTCAGAATCAATCCCTCAGACCACCATGGACGCATTCCATCCTATCATCACTACCACCTTATGTCCATCTAGCTGGGTTCTTGCAACTTAGTTGGTCAAGGCAGAGCCCATATGCCATGTGGTTGCACTCAAAGCTTCTCAACACTAAACATCTCAAATCTCTTTGTTCCTAGGTGTCCATCCACAAGTGTGATACACCAGGGTAAGCCATAGAAATGGGCCCTGAGTAACCACTCAACACAAACCATACTTCCCATTCCACCCAGGTGTTTCATTAACAAGTTGTTTTCTTAGTAAAAACACATAGGCATAACTATTCCATAATATCATAACATGAATTCCCCCCCCCCCTTGAATTCTAATAGCCGGGCTAAGCATACTAGCATAACATGTCTATTAACTTAGGAAGATTCCTACCAAGTTATATTCTATAGGATCTACCATAGCATGGCAATATACAAAATAGTCCTATCATGCATACTACAAAAATATCACTAATGCAATATAAAAAAGATAGGACTTTTCATGACCAAAGTATCACTTGCCTTTTTAGTATAAAATCTATGTGCTCTCCTTGATATTGCAAATTGTCACACTCTTCAAAGTTCACTACAATACAATCAAGCAAAATCACACACTCAAAACTACAACACAAAAATTAACAAAACAAAACAAGTAAACAAAGAAATGCATGCAAGCATGCAAAGGTCATTTTATTGAAAATTTTGTTTCCAACAAGGTTCTAAACATTTCAAACACCTACTGGTCTTTTTATAAAAGTGGATTTTCATTTGAAATCAAGTTAGTGAAAATAAGTCATTTAAATCATTTTTCTTAGGTTAGAAAAGCTTTTATTCAAAGGAATAATTTATAGTGTCAACAAAATATATTTTAATTTCAATTGTTAGTTTTTATGGTCAGAGGGTTCAAAACAAAACCATTTGCAAAAGGTTTCACTCAAAAATAATTTTTAAAACAATTTTTATACTCAAAATAGCCCTAAACAAGTCTCTGCCTAAAACTCTCATTTTTTAGAATAAATGACCAAATTAAGGCCAAATGTGCAAAGGTATCATTTTTCTGAATCCATAGACACCAAATTTGTAAATTTTGGATCTACAGATCAAAAGTTATGAATTTCCTAAGTTTAACCATCAAAATCATTTTCTGGTATTTTGTCTTAAATGAACTGGCCACGTGGTGTGTTCTGATTCGTCTATACCGTTTCGGTTGGATAGAGCTATGCAGGCCGTTGGATTTAAGTAAAATCGCACGAACGAGATCAGTTTATACCTGTTCACTAAATGATCTAATCTTAGCCTTCAGATCAAGATATAGCGGTCCTAAGCGCTCTGCCAGGAATTGGCGGCCCTGCTGGCGAGCTGCGGCGACGGCGCGTCGGGCGGCGGGGGTCTGGTGGCGCTAGAGGATGAGGGGAGGGGCACTGGGGAGTTATCGAGTTGCGGGGTCGAGGTGGTCGCGCTGGTGGTCACCGTTGAGGAAGGGGTGCGCTGGTTTGGCCATTATTGCTCGCCGGAGTAGCTCTCGTCATCGGGTGCTTGCGGACGGAGATGTTGCCGAGCATCTGGGCCACGAGAAAGCAAAATAAAGGCATCAAAGAGTGCGTAGGAGGACAGCGAACGAGTCAGTGCAAGACAGGGAACAAGGCGCGGTCGAGGCTCACCGAATTTCGTCGCCGGAGTTGCGCGCACCGTCGGTGGTTTTCAGTTGGAGACGGAGCTGAGCCTATAGGGTGCCAGCAGGCAAATGGACGGTATCAGTAGGTGCACAAGACGATGAAGAGCAATCTAGTATGAACCAGGGGCGAAAGGGGAGGTCAGGCCTCACCGGATTTTTCGCCGGAGACCGTCGGTGCAATCTCGATTCCGAACAGCCTGGCGCTCACTGGTGCGGGGAAGTGGGGGGACATGAAGAGGAGGGAGAGGGGATTAAGAGAATGTGGTCGAGGGAGGGAATCACTGCGGAAGTTAAGCGAATTAACTCGGATGAATTCAAGCAGAAATGGCGAGGGGGGCGTGTTCAACGCGCGGTGAGGACGACGATGTCGACGTGGTGTCCAGCGCGTGAGCGAGGGGTGCGGGTGTGCGCGGGTGAGAAAAGGATCTACGGGGAGAGAGGGGTGGCCGGGTGGGCTGTTGGGCTGGTGCTAGGCCAGGGTTGCTGGGCTGGGTTGGGTTTCCCCCTTTTTTCTGTTTAGTCTTTTCTTTTTGTGTTTTCTGTTTTTAATCAAATCATTTGATTTAAACTTCAATTTGAATTCAAACCTTCACCAACCTTTTCAGTAGATTTTATACAAAAATCAGATTGGTTATTTAGTCCATTTGAAGTATTTTTATCAATTATCATTAAAATAAATATAAGTGATGCACATTGGTATTTATTTAAATAAAATTTGCATATGATTCATAAGCCCATATAATTTTATTAAATAAACTTTTATCCCTTTTTTATTATTTAATAAACTTTTATTCCATTTACTTATGGATTTATCCATGGTTTAAGTTGTCTTTGAAATAATTCTTATTTATTTCTTTATTTGTCTTATAAAATTAATATCTTTTTATTTATAGCTCCAAAAATAATGATTCCAATTTGTATAATTTTATTTAATAATTATTTATCTTTTCAAATCCTTTTAGGATTACTTTGTTCACAATTTGTTATTGATTTTAGCTATGAGATTTATTATCCTTGGAATATTTTATCTTATAAAAATCATAAGTTTTATCCATGGCTCCAAATGGAGTGAAACCAATTCCCATGGTTTTGTAATATTTTTGTTTACCATTATTGATCATTTAGGAATGTTTGTTACTAAATTTTTATATGGATCAAGGCCATAGTTTTGGAGTGATCTTGAAGATGATTTCTTTCATTAGGGTTTAGGTTTTTGGTTTAACTTTTCCAAGTGCTCAAAATCAAGATACATTCCATGCATGGATGCATTTGATCTATTTGAAAAAAAATTGTTGCTCTCTCATTCAAATTTTGTTCAAGTATGGTTTTGATGTTTCCATTTATAAACAAAAAGTTTCTTTTCCCTCTAAATTTCATCATTTATTTCTTTTGTTTGATTATTTTTCACATTTCAAATTTTGGAAAATTTTGGGATGTGACAGACTACCACCCTTAAAAGGAATCTCATCTCGAGATTCCGGAAGGCTAGAAGAAACAAGTTGGTTTCAAGACAACTAGGGTACTACCACCCTTAAAAGGATTTTAACTAGATTGCATCTTGGCTTACTTGGTGTCTTGATGTAACTTCTCTGGAAATTTGTTTGCATAGAATCCCTTATTACGACATTTGAAACATGTGACAAGGTTGAGGTCCCTCACATGTTTGCTTGTCTTGTTCTTCTCCTTTTCTGGACAATTTGATGCATAATGGCCTAGCTCTTTGCATTTATCGCACTCACCTGGCTAATATCCTTCTTTATCCTTGGTATCACTATATCTTGTTTGTTTCCTTGGCCCTTATTATTTTTGGGTCTCTCCAAGGCTAGGAGGTCTCGTACTTCATGTTCTTCATAATTCACCACAAATGTAGGGAAACTTTCTCGGTTCTTAGAACGGTTCCTAGACGTCCACGTTTCCTCTTTTGCTCACCAAAGTTGGTTACCTTGTATGGAGGTGCATACTGAGATTTGACTTTGTCTTCAATATTCTTGGTGGAAGTTGTACCTTCATGGATGTTTCCAAAGACTTGATGTATTCCTTCCTTGGCTTGATGTTTCATCTGTTGAACTATAGGATAGATGTGGCATTGGACAGGGACATGACTAGTTCCTTCACATAGGAAACATGTAACTTGAGATGTGGGACATTGTCTAGCTAGATGATTCCCATCATAATTTGGGCACTGGTCAATATGCTCTTTATAAGTGTGTCCTAAGTCTCACAGATTTTGCAAGCTTGTGTTCCTTCCATAATATCATCCTTGAAACCATTGTTGTCACAATCTCTTTGGGAAGGATTACTTCTCATGTTGATCATCTACTTGGTCATCCTTTGAAACAATTGGGATTGAGATCCCAAGAACTTTAGCATGGTTGGGTCTAACTCAGTATTGTTGCTGTTGTTGGCTAAAAATTGAATTGTCACTTGATTCAACTTAGTTTGGGTTGCTAGCAATTGTTCTGTCATGTGCATCTTGAGGTTGTTATTTTCACCATCCTTGATGTTGGAGTTGTGGTCTCTTGGAGAAATCATCTGCTTGGGTTGGGTTGGAATTAGAATAGGCAAAAGATTTCTAGGGAAAGAATTCTACTCACACACAACAAATCACAGAAAGCAATGTACAAGCAATTACAATCATGCATTCCACTCAACAACAAGGTTCAAGCATATTTTAGGCAACAAAATATTTTTGCTATACCACATAGGTTGGTATGATCAATAAATGATCAGCAAATCAATTTTTATACGAAACACTAGTATGGTGGTCCAACTATAGGGTATCACTTGAGATCATTCCATCCTTCTTAGTTGTTACATCAGGAACAAGATCATGGTATCCTTGGAAGAAATTCTTGCATCTTGGTCACAAAGTTCAAAGGTGATGTCTATAATGTTTCCTCATGAGTTGAGTTTCCTTATTCTCCAAATCTTGAGTATTATTCTTATCTCACTTGTAGTCCTTAGTGATGTCCAAGTTGAAGTTCTTGGTGAAACTAAAGCTGAAGTCCTTTGAGATGTTTAAGCTGAAGCCATTGGTGATGCTGAAGTCCTTGCTCATGTTGAAGTCTTTGTCCATCAAATTGGAAAAGGGAGAGATGTAGAATCAAAACAAAATGTTGAGGAAAGAGTTTACAAGATTGTTTGTAAATCGGTTAGAACAAATACAACTCCTACTTTCTAAGGGGTTTTGTCCAATCCTAGGGTTACAATCCTACAGGCAACATAGTGCTCTGATACCATCTGTAGAGGCCTGAACCCAAAAGGTACATGTCCCTATGTTTATAGTGCTAGTCCCTGGATCGAATAGCTAGCACCCACAGTTTAAGATGTAATATCTAGAAATAAAGGTCATATTACAACTCATAACCAGCAATAAAATAGTTCATTACAACTTACATAGATCATATGGTTATCTTATTACAAAGCATCAAATATAACTATAAAGCATGGAGTCCTTCATCTTCATATGCCACATGCAAACATGTTAGTTGTAGACTTGTAATCCCTACTCAACAAACTTCACTAACATCAAACAAACCTGCAACATAATAAGTTACAGCCACAAGGGTCAATACATTTGAATTGTATTGGCAAGTGATATCTTATTGATATGGAGAATCTAACATCTACATGAATTGGGATGAGGAGATTCTTGACCCTTTCAATGTCTTTGATGCTCAAATGTCCATAACCGGGGACACAGCTAAGTACTTAGGTTTTACCCTCTCGAGAGGTGGTGCACTTTCCCCACAATACTCGACATGCATCGAGACGAGACCTTTCAGAATCAATCCCTCAGACCACCATGGACGCGTTCCATCCTATCATCACTACCACCTTCTGTCCATCTGGCTGGGTTCTTGCAACTTAGTTGGTCAAGGCAGAGCCCATATGCCATGTGGTTTCACTCAAATATTCTCAACACTAAACATCTCAAATCTCTTTGTTCCTGGGTGGCCATCCACAAGTGTGATACACCAGGGTAATCCATAGAAATGGGCCCTGAGTAACCACTCAACACGAACCATACTTCCCATTCCACCCAGGTGTTTCATTAACAAGTTGTTTTCTTAGTCAAAAACACATAGGCATAACTTTTCCATAATATCATAACATGAATTTCCCCCCTTGAATTCTAATATCCAGGCTAAGAATACTAGCATAACATGTCTATTAACTTAGGAATATTGCTACCAAGATATATTCTATAGTATATACCATAGCATAGCAATATACAAAATAGTCCTATCGTGCATACTACGGAAGGAGTAAATGACGTAAAACCACCACATTTGAGTCAAAGTGACCAAAAACCCACCAAAATGCATGTTTTTGGTAGTTTTTTTGTGAAGGATTGTCACCTTCGCCTTAAATGTGGTAGTTTTGCGTCATTTTCTTACAAAAATATCACTAATGCAATATTAAAAAGATAAGACTTTTCATGACCAAATATCACTTGCCTTTTTAGTAGAAAATCTAGGTACTCTCCTTGATATTGCAAATTGTCACACTCTTCAAAGTTCACTACAATACAATCAAGAAAAATCACACACTCAAAACTACAACACAAAAATTAACAAAACAAAACAAGTAAACAAAGAAATGCATGCAAAGGTCATTTTATTGAAAATTTTGTTTCTAACAAGGTTCTAAACATTTCAAACACCTACTGGTCTTTTTATAAAAGTGGATTTTCATTTGAAATCAAGTTAGTGAAAATAAGTCATTTAAATCATTTTTCTTTGGTTAGAAAAGCTTTTATTCAAAGGAATAATTTCTAGTGTCAAAAAAATATATTTTAATTTCAAGTGTTAGTGTTTATGGTCATAGGGTTCAAAACAAAACCATTTCCAAAAGGTTTCACTCAAAAATAATTTTTAAAACAATTTTTATACTCAAAATAGCCCTAAAAAAGTCTCTGCCTAAAACTATCATTTTTTAGAAGCAAATAACAAAAGTAAGGCCATAGGTGAAAAGGTCTCTTTTTTATGAATCCATAGACACCAAATTTGTAAATTTTGGATCTACAGATCAAAAGTTATGAATTTCCTAAGTTTAACCATCAAAAATCATTTTCTGAAATTTTGTATGAAATGAACTGGCCACGTGGTGTGTTCTGATTGGTCTATACTGTTTCGGTTGGATCGAGCGATGCAGGCCGTTGGATTTAAGTAAAATTGCACGAACCAGATCAGTTTATACATGTTCACTAAATGATCTAATCTTAGCCTTCAGATCAAGATCCAGCGGTCCTAAGCGCTCTGCCAGGAATTGGCGGCGCTGCTGGCGAGCTGCGGCAGCGGCGTGTCGGGCAGAGGGGGTCTGGCAGTGCTAGGGGGTGAGGGGAGGGGCACTGGGGCGTTACCGAGTCGCGTGGTCGCGCTGGTGGTCACCGTTGAGGAAGGGCGTGCTGGTTTGGCCGTTATTGCTCGCCGGAGTAGCTCCCATCGTCGGGTGCTTGCAGACGGAGATGTTGCCGAGCATCTGGTCCACGAGCAAGAAAAATAAAGGCATCAACGAGTGCATAGGAGGACAACGAACGAGTCAGTGCAAGACAGGGAACAAGGCGCGGTCGAGGCTCACCGAATTTCGTCGCCGGAGTTGCGCGCACCGTCGGTGGTTTTTAGTTGGAGATGGGGCAGAGCCTATAGGGCGCCAGCGAGAAAACGGACGGTATCAGTAGGTGCACAAGACGATGAAGAGCTATCTAGTATGAACCAGGGGATGGGGAGGTCAGGGCTCACCAGATTTTTCGCCGGAGACCATTGGTGCTGCGGAGGTGCAATATCGATTCCGAGCAGCCTGGGGGCTCACTGGTGCGGGGAAGTGGGGGAAATGGAGAGGATACAGAGGGGATTAAGAGAGCATAGTTGAGGGAGGTAATCATTGCGGCAGTTAAGCGAATTAACTCGAATGAGTTCGAGCATAAACGATGAGGAGGAGGGTGTGTTCAACGAGCGGTGAGGACGACGATGTCGACGTGGCCATGGGTCCAGTGCGTCAGCAAGGGGATGCGGGTGTGCGTGGGTGAGAAAAGGATTTGCGGGGAGATAGGGGTGGCCAGGTGGGCTGTTGGGCTGGTGTTGGGCCAGGGTTGATGGGCTGGGTTGGGTTTCCCCTTTTTCCTGTTTTGTGTTTTCTTTTTCTGTTTTCTGTTTTTAATCAAATCAATTCATTTAAACTTGAATTTGAATTCAAACCTTCACCAACCTTTTCAGTAGATTTTATACAAAAACTAGATTGGTTATTTAGTCCATTTCAAGTATTTTTATCAATTATCATTCATTTAAATATAAGTGATGCATATTGGTATTTATTTAAATAAAAATTTGCATATGGTTCATAAGCCCATATAATTTTATTTAAATAAACTTTTATCCTTTTATATTATTTAATAAAATTTTATTCCATTTACTTATGGATTTATCCATGGTTTAAATTGTCTTTGAAATAATTCTTATTTATTTATTTCTTTCTTTGTCTTATAAAATTCATATCTTTTTATTTATAGTTCCAAAAATAATGATTCCAATTTGTATAATTTTATTTAATAATTATTATGTTTTCAAATCCTTTTAGGATTGATTTGTTCACAGTTTGGTATTGATTTTAGCTATGATCTTTATTAGCCTTGGAATATTTTCTTTTATCTTATAAAAATCATAAGTTTTTATCCATGGATCTAAATAGAGTGAAACCAATTCCCATGGTTTTGTAATATTATTTTTTACCATTATTGATCATTTAGGAATGTTTGTTGCTAAATTTTTATATGGATCAAGGCCATAGTCTTGGAGTGATCTTGAAGATGATTTCTTTCATTAGGGTTTAGGTTTTTGGTTTAACTTTTCCAAGTGCTCAAAATCAAGATACATTCCATGCATGGATGCATTTGATCTATTTGAAAATTTGTTTGTTGCTCTCTCATTCAAATTTTGTTCAAGTATGGTTTTGATGTTTCCATTTAGAAACAAAAAGTTTCTTTTCCCTCTAAATTTCAACATTTATTTCTTTTTTATTATTATTTTTCACATTTCAAAATTTGGAAAATTTTGGGATATGACAATTATACATGCAATAAACGAGGTGAGATAGCTAGAGACTTAATTATAGAATTAGTACTTACAGACAATAGGCACTAAAGATCGATTTGTCCAAGGCGTCTTTATTGAAAAATTGAAATAGTTCAACAAAATCAATCATTACCACGTCATCTTCTTTCTTATAATGATGTTTTTTAACCCCCAGCATTATCCAGTTTGCCCCGACCTTTGTGGCATTTATGTACCAGTTATGCAATCTTTGCATTTTTGTTGGTAGATTCTTTACCTCCTCAGGTTTGAAGAGAGGATTCCCGTACTGGTATTTGTATGCTAATTCAGTCGGGGGGAAGTACTCTAACTGGGATAAGTAGTTAGCAATACTCATACCTTGAGCAGCGGCCGCTTCTCCATACAGTGTAACTACCTTTGGATCATACTGTTCTTCGACCGCATATTTGCTCGACCCCACATTGGTATGGGAAATCACCCTGAGCGAGGGGGCACGATTAGTTTTTGTGTTCTCCAAGCTGGGGAAATGATTTCCCACTTGTACTAGTGCTCTTCGCCAGATTATGTGCCGCATGTGACTTGAGAATAGAGAGCTCATAGTCTGATGACAGCTTTGGCTCGGGTTGGTGAAGGGCCTTTGGCATTTTGAGCACTCGGGCTTTATCTTCTTTGGTGCTGGGAAACTCTGACTCTTTCGGCCGCTTCAGTTTAGCGAAAAACTCTGTCATTGCTGCCTCGACGATCGCCGTAGTATCCTTTGGAGTGCAGTCGTAAGATCTCTTGGGAGGAACCTTTGGTACTTTTGGTAGAGGCCCTTGTTTATGTGTTGGCGATCGCTTACCACTCTGTAGAGTAGCGGTGGTACGCTTACGCTTTTTTCCTGAGCCGACGGCAAAGGCTGGCGCGGCGGCGATGGCTAGCGCGGCGGTGATGGCTGGCGCGGAGGCAACGGCTGCGCTGGAGACGGTTGTTACGCTGGGGAAGGGTGAGGCGACGGAGACGATTGTTGTGCTAGCGGAGATGGGTGAGGCGGCAGCAAAGATGGCCTTGGCGTCTGATTTGGAGGCACGATATATTCCTTTGGCCATAGAATGGTGAAGTTTGTTGCTTATTCCAGTTCAGTCACATCCCCTTCACCTGCAGGGTAGTCAAGCTTCAACTGGTGAAATCTGTACATTACTTCGTCCACCCCAATAACAGCGTAGCCCTGTGGAACCGGACGACAATGGTAAGTTTGTTCAGGTCCAATTGGTAAGGCATAGCCGACCGCCACCTTCATTGTTATGTTCACAACTTTGACATGTAGCTCGCAATGTGTCATCTCTATGATATCATCCACTGGGTAGCTGAAAGGATCGTATGGGCACCTAGAGGGGGGGTGAATAGGTGCTACTTCAAAATTTCTTCTTTTTCAAATTAAGGTTTGACAATAAGGTAAATTCTCTAGATAATGCAACTATGGTGAATTTACCTATATGACAAAATGCAAGGGCTACCACAACACAAAGTAGTAACAAGTAAGTAAGGTGCGGTAAAGGATAGAGGTAACCGAAAAGTGGACGCGGAGACACAAGGATTTGTTTCCCGTAGTTCCTTCCTTTTGAGGGGAAGTACGTCTACGTTTGGAGAGGGGGTGGTTTCAAACCACCAACGCCACAAGAGGCCTCCCTTGTTCTCCGATGAATCTCACCCCAATGGGATCGATTCACCTTCCACTATATCGGCAACCTTCAAGGTGGAAGCCAGCACCGTTACAAGTTTGGGGCACACATCCACAACTTAATCGGAGGCTCCCAAATACAAGCAAGCTGTCAAAGCAATCAAAGACAAGCTTGTAAGAACAAAAACACGAGCTAGGGTTTCCAACGAAACACTAGAGCAAAGGGGCCCTCAATGAAATGAGGGGGAAATGAAGGTCTCTTTTGGTGAAGTAGTAGATCGGGGACTCCTCCTTCGATTCCCAAAAGATCAAGGACTTTGGGTGGTTGGATGATGAGATCTTGAGAATTTGAGTGGCTCCAATGGACTCCAATGGTGGGCAATGACTTTAATGAGCTGAGCAATTTGTCCCAAGGTAGGTGGAGGGGTATTTATAACCCTCCACGAAATATGTGGCCGTTGGAGCATTAAATGACCGGTAGTACCGGTACTCAAGAGGTAGTACCGCTTGAAAGCGGTACTACCGGTCCAGTACCGGACCAAGTACCGGTGGAGACTTTGTTCTTCAGAAATCTTCAGTCTTGGGCGGTACCCCCTTGCGGTACTACCCCCAAGCGGTAGTACCGGACGTAGTAAGCGGTACTACCGGTTCGAGCGGTAGTACCGGTGCCAAGTACCGCTTGGTACTGACCAAAACGGAGAGGGGAGGGTGCTAGTCAGTATGCAGCGGTACCGATGGGCGGTACGACCGCCTCAAGCGGTAGTACCGCTTGTACCAAGTGGTACTACCGGTTGGGCCGGTAGTGCCGCTCCGTGGTACCTGTGTGTACTGACTAGTACTCACCCTTCTCACTTTTGATCGGTGCCAACCGGTACTAGAACCGGTAGTACCGGTGTCAAGCGGTAGTACCGGTTGCAGGTCCGGTACTACCGGTTGACACAGAAGTTTCTGCATGGGGAAAAGCTATGCCATGACTTGTGCCTTCTTTTATCAATCCTGTGATAAACTTAGTACACGGTTAAATCGATAAATGTATTGTTATCAAACATCAAAAACAAAGGGATAGAAAAATGCTCTTTCAATCTCCCCCTTTTTGGTGTTTGATGACAATACACTTTTGCAGGATGATTTTAACCATAGGCAAATGAGATTTGTAAAATAGAGAAGAGACTCCCGCTAGATGTGTAGAGACAAATCTCCCCCTCTATTTTACAAACCCAACATCGGTGCACAAGCATGGAAACTAGCATTTGAAGACATACCTTTGCACAAAACATGTGATGAGGAATAGATAGACAATAGATATTGCATAACATCACAAGATGGATGCACAGAAATAAATCACATAGTCGCATAAGATGGATCCAACCACAAAGTTTCACCCGACATAAACCACATAGAATAGAGAGAAATCGAAGTTCACAAACAATAAAAGGATCAAAGAGAAGAGCGAGCTTGTGACTTCCCATGCAACACCCGTGCCTAAAGTGCAACCTCTCCCCCTTTGGCATCAAGACGCCAAAAAGGGACAAGTGCAGAGCTAACGCCCCAAAGATCAATCATCATACTCCTCCTCCTCCTCCTCATCCTCAAGATCCTCCTCATCTTCATACGTAGGTGGGGCGCGGTGCGAGGAAGAGACATCATCGTCCCAACGGCTGTGCTGAGAAATCCACTGATCCTCTGGAGTGATATTGTTCTCGGATCCCTCGGAGATGGTCAACCCTTGAGCAGACATGAGCTCCTTCTGACGAGCACAAGCTTTCTTTGCAGACACGTGCGCCTCATACATACGCTTCTGGTTGTCAACCTGGAAGCAGAAGATCTTCTTGAGCTTGACCTCCATCCTTTTGGCCCAAGAGGGCTTGGCGTGCTTGCGGCGAGAGACCTCAAAGTCAGTGTCATGACCACTGTCAGCATGCTCAGAGTCATCCTCATCCTCATCCTCCTCACCTGGTGCAGCGCGAGGTTTAGCATGAACCTTGATCTTGAGTGACTTTGGCTTGTGCACAACAAGAGAGCGAGTGGAGAGCGTCCTAGCAACGACGGGGCACTTGGACACAATGAGGGCCATAATGTAAGGCGCAAATGGTGGAACCCTCCGAGTGTGTGCAGCGGCAACCATCTCATTCCAAATGTAGTCTGTCACATCAAGAGGTTGACCGGTTTCTCTGTTGAGGAAGGTGTTGAACAGCAAGTCAACGGAGAACCCATGTATCTCGTCCTTGTTGCCCGCATGAGGAGCCACAGTCTCACGAAAAATGCGATGGAGAATGTCATATGTGGGGAGGAGATCCTTGATTTTTCCAGCAATCCCACGGCCTCGAATATACAAAGGTCGGAGAACATCCTTTTTGGAGGGATTCTCCCGCATGTGGCAGCGGAAACCACAAGGAACGTCCCGGCCGCGATCCTCATACCCCAATATGGCAGCAAACTCCGCAAGCGTAGCCTCCTTGACAGCACCTTGAGTCATCCATGTAATCTTCCGATTGCGGCCAGTGTGGAAGTGTGCAGTGGCATAAAACTGGCAGATGAGTAGGGGATCATAGTCATGCTGAAACTGCATAATGGGGAGCATACCAAGGTTTGAGCAGATTTCCTTAGCTTCACCAAAGTAGCCAGGGTTCTTGTCAATGTGGCCCAAGTCAATCCACTGCTGAGGCACCACCAGCTGGGTATTGGTCATAAGAACCTCATGATACACACGCTCTTGGAAGTCATCATAGAAAAGACTGTCCGCCCTTAACGCGCTCCTGCTGTGGGAGTATGCATTGTCCAGTCGGAGAGCCCTAAACTCTGCCTCAGAGATGTCAGAGAGTGTCTTTGGCCCAGATGGCCCAGAGCTGAGACTCTTGGTACGCCCAGTGGAAGGGAGGCGAGGGGGAGGGGCTCTGCCACGCCCAGCTGAGCGCTTGGTAGCCCCTTCGCGACCCCCACGACCACCTCGAGTTGTATGCAACTTGGAACGGCGTCTAGGCTGTGGCAAAACTTCTTCCTCAGACTCAGTCTCTTCCTCAACAATCTCACGGTCAGACTTGGAGCGCTTCCGTGCACCCCGAGAACCACCTGCATCTGTGAAAGCACAAGGGAGGATAGCACGGAGATAAGGACACAAGAATCAAGAAGGCAATACCGAGAGAATCTACAAGTTGAGCAGAACATAGTGGTCAGAGTGGACCGGTACTACCGGACCTGACAACCGGTAGTACCGCTTGCAAGCGGTAGTACCGGAAAAAGTTCCGGTACTACCGGTTGAGCGGCACACAGGTTGGCAGATCTGATGGGAACGGCCCAAATTGACAATATATACTGTTAAATTGAAGATTCTACGCGGTAACAAGGAATAATATGGCAGTACAACCTTGCAAGTAGTCAATTTCTCCACGGATCTAAGCCAAAACCTAGATCTAATGGGGAAATCAAACAAGAAGAGGAGGGGCGGTTGTACCGGGATCCATGGCGGTGGAAAGGAGTGGGAGCTTGCCCGGAGGCCGAATCCAAGGGGAATCCGGAGGGAGGAGGGCGCAGCAGGGCTCCGGGGCCTTCAAGATCTCCGGTGGCGGCGCAGGTTAGACAGGGGGACGTGGGAAATAATGAGGCACTGAGGGGTGCCTCTCCCCACGCGCCCCTTATATACCTGGAACCGTCATCCGGTAGTACCGGTGGTTGGAGCGGTACTACCGCTTGGAAGCGGTAGTACCGGTTCTACGGCCGGTAGTACCGGTTACCGGTAGGGCCGGACACGCGGGCGGTAGTACCGTTCCTGGAGAAGTTTGCCAGGAGATGACCTGGGAACTTCCCAGGTGCGGTAGTACCGCTCTCACATCCGGTAGTACCGGTTCCATCTGAGTCCAAAGCCAGGGATCAAGGATGAATCTTGTGCGGGAAGAGAGAGGGTTGTCATGAGGGAGTACGGAGGCTTGGGTTAAGACAAGTGAGCTGAGAAGCACATGCACTCTAAAACCAAATGGAGGAAACAAATAAATACCAAACTAGAGTGCATGAGACTAAGAAGGACGAAGACACTTCAAATAGATGGCAACTAAGAGTGAAGACCAAATCAACCAAGTGACAAACATGAGTAAGCACATCAAACCTCTCGATTGAGAGGGGGCGGTGGCCTAGGCCACCATATTTGAGTATACTCGGCTTGGCACCACGAAGATATATCTTGGGTCCATTACCGAAACTCATCATTGAGCTCACATATCACAAAATGATATTAAGAGGAATGATTTTTGTTTAATTTGCGCATAATGGGGGGAGGGATAGTCCAATCAATTAGGACCACACTCCCCCTATGTCCATGCCTACACCTAAACCAAACATGGGTCGAGAATTAGGTGAGAGTGCAAGATAATCAAGTCAAACTCCTAGAATCTACGATATTTAGTTCATTCCTCAAGTAGCAAAACCTTGCTTCGTCAAGTGGCTTCGTGAAGATATCGGCAAGTTGATCTTTGGTTGATACATAGGATAGATCAATATCACCTCTAGCAACATGATATCTAATAAAGTGATGTCGAATCTCAATATGCTTTATCCTTGTGTGATCCACCGGGTTGTATGCAATCTTGATGGCACTTTCATTGTCACATAGAAGAGGCACTTTGTCACAATGGACACCGTATTCCTTTAAAGTTTGCCTCATCCATAGCAATTGGGTGCACGCACTAGCAGCAGCAACATACTCGGCTTCGGCGGTGGAGAGAGATATACAATTTTGCTTCTTAGAAGACCAACATACCAAGGACCTACCAAGGAATTGGCAAGCCCCGGATGTTGATTTTCTATCATCCTTGTCTCCCGCCCAATCCGAGTCCGTGTATCCACAAAGAGCGAATGTTGAGCCTTGAGGGTACCAAAGACCATAAAATGGGGTATGAAATAAATATCGAAAGATTCTCTTGACCGCCATTAAATGGCTTTCCTTAGGAGCCACTTGATATCTTGCACACACACCTACACTCAACACAATATCGGGTCTAGATGCACAAAGGTAAAGCAAAGAACCAATCATAGACCGGTATACCTTTTGATCCACATCTTTACCATTTGGATTTTGTTCTAGATGAGTCTTTGTTGCCATGGGAGTTGGGGCTCCATTCAAATCTTGCATTTTGAATCTCTTGAGCATATCTTGGGTATACTTGGCTTGATTGAAGAATGTTCCTCCTCTAACTTGCTTGATCTCAAACCCAAGGAATACTTTCAACTCCCCCATCAAGGACATCCGGAACCTACTAGTCATAAGCTTTGAGAATTCATCATTAAAAGCTTTGTTAGAAGAGCCAAAGATAATATCATCAACATAGATTTGGCATACAAAAAGCTCCCATTAACCCTCTTAGTAAAAAGAGTGGGATCGATTTTCCCAACCTCAAAGCCACGGTCAAACAATAACTCTCTAAGGTGCTCATACCACGTGCGTGGGGCTTGCTGGAGCCCATAGAGCGCCTTATCAAGTTTGTAGACATGGTTTGGGAAGTTGGGGTCCTCAAATCCCGGGGGTTGCTTGACATATACCAATTCATTCAAGGTACCATAAAGGAATGCACTTTCTACATCCATTTGTTGCAACTTAAAGGTATGAATGGACTCAAGGCGAGCCACGAGTGCATAAGTCTCTCCATAATCAATGCCTTCAATTTGGGAATAACCTTGTGCAACCAATCTAGCCTTGTTCCTTACAATAATCCCATGCTCATCTTGCTTGTTCTTGAATATCCACTTTGTTCCAATAACATTGCGGCAATCCTTTGGCTTCTCAACTAACTTCCACACTTTGTTTATCTCAAAATTGTTGAGCTCTTTGTGCATAGCTTCTAACCAATCCGAATCTTCAAGAGATTCCCACACTTTCTTTTGTTCAATCATGGAAATGTGAGCTTGATGTTCACTGAACCTCTTCAATTGTGCTCGTGTGGAAATACCTTTCCTTAAATCTCCAACAACATTTTGGAGGGAGTGGTCTCTTATTTCCAACATTCTTTCCTTTCTAGCTTCGCGACGAGCGTGGATCTGCTCATTGTTTCTTGGAGGACCCTCTTCATCATTTTGATCCTCGTCTTGACCATCAACTTGACCTTGATCATTATTGGATTCATCCTCTATATTGGGAGGCACGGATTGACCTTGGTCTTGATCAAGTGTTCTTCTAGCCTCAACTTGAGCACCCCTCAAAACAGCTTGGATGGATCTTCCTTGGCAAATTGACTTGACTCCACTTGACACCCCATCAAATGGACCATGCTCCCTTTGACTAGAGTTCACACATTGATCACTATGTTGAGGGTCCACATCTTGTCTTTGGCTTGAGTCAAAGTCCTCCTCGGTAGATGGAGCATGTTGAGGATGTGAAGATGAGGGCTCCACTCGAGTGGAGCATAGTTCTTCTCGATCCGCCATAAGGGGTTCCTCAATGGGGCGGATATAACCCACACCCATTCTTCCTATGGCATCCTGAGGCATTTCAACATCTGCATCACAAGCATCAACACGCCCCCCTTGGGGACCATCATATTCTTTGAAGGTCACACTACAAGATTCTATGACGGCTCCGGAGAGCTTGTCATAGATTCTATAAGTGTGAGATTCGAGACCATAGCCAACAAAAATACCCTCTAATGCTTTAGATTCGAATTTAGACAAACGAACACTTTAATGAGATAGAAACACTTACAACCGAACACCCGGAAATAAGATATGTTGGGTTTGTTACCGGTAAGTATCTCATATGGAGTCTTGTTGATTTTCTTGCGGAGGTAGAGCCGGTTTGAAGCATGGCAAGCGGTGGAGACGACTTCGGCCCAGAAGTTGTATGGAGATTTAAACTCCGCCAACATGGTCCTAGCCATCTCAATGAGAGTCCGGTTCTTCCTTTCGGCCACACCATTTTGTTGAGGGGTGTATGCGGCGGAATATTGATGCTTAATCCCCTCATCACTAAGAAAGTCATTCAAGGTGTAGTTCTTGAACTCGGTGCCGTTGTCACTTCTTATAATCAACACGGGAACATTGTCTTGCCGTTGAACCAAGTTGATGAAGTCGATAAAGGTCCTCTGAGTTTCACTCTTCAACTTGAAGAAATAAACCCAAGAGTATCTTGAAAAGTCATCAACAATCACCAAACAATATTTCTTCCCACCAAGACTTGCATGAGATGGAGGACCAAATAGGTCCACATGAAGGAGTTCCAAGATCTTTTTAGACTTGATTTGGTTCGTGGGCTTATGAGTGTTGGAGATATGCCCAAGAGGCAATAATAAAGTGGGTTATTATCATATCTTCATACTTATAATAAATGTTTACATACCATGCTATAATTGTATTAACCGGAAACATTAATACTTGTGTGATTTGTAAACTAAAATAAGAGTCCCTAGTAAAGCCTCTTGTTAAACTAGCTTGTTGGTTAATATATGATCATGGTTTCCTGATCATGAACATATAGATGTTATTAACAACAGGATCATATCATTAGGAGAATGATGTGATGGACATACTCCTATAGATAAGCGTAGCATAAAGATCAAGTCATTTCAATAGTTCAATTGCTATATGCTTTCTGATACATAGTAACCTAATTCCTTCGACCATGAGATCATGCATATCACCTTTACCGGATGGATGCTTTGATGACATCAAACACCACACCGTAACTGGGTGGTTATAAAGGTGGCATTGAGTGTTCGGAAAGTATTGGTTGAAACACATGGATCAAGAGTGGGATTTGTCCATCCATATGACGGATAGATATACTCTGGGCCCTCTCGGTGTAATGTCATCCAATTAGCTTGCAAGCATGTGACTGGCTCACAAGGGATCACATATCACGGGAACGAGAAAAGAGTACTTATCGGTAACGAGGTTGAACTAGGTATGCAGAGATACCGACGATCATAACCTCGGATAAGTAAAGTATCGTGAGACAAAGGGAAATTGATATCGTATGTAAGTGGTTCATTCGATCGCAAAGTAATCGTAGAAATATGTGGGAGCCATATGAATTTCCAGATTCCTCTATTGGTTATTGTTCGGAGAAGTGTCTCGATCATGTCCGCATAATTCACGAACCGTAGGGAGACACACTTAAGGATTCGACGTTGTTTGAGTAGTTATGGTATTATGAGAAAGAGACCGAATGTTGTTCGGAGTCTCGGATGGGATCCAGGATATCACGAGGTGATCCGGAATGGTCTGGAGAATAAGATTCATATAAGGAAAGTCCCGTTTCGGAGTTGCGGAATGATTCCGGTGTTTTCATCGGGAATGTTCTAGAAGGTTCCGGAATGTCCGGCACTCCGGGGGGGAGGGGTACATGAATGTGTCATTACATATTGGAATGATTGCATCATGTACTAAGTGTTCTTGCTGTCCCAAATAAAGGATTAAATTGAATCCTAAAACAGAAAAGTCAAATGTCCAGTTTGAAAGTCAAACGGCTAAAACAAGAAACTGTGGGAAACAAGCAAGAGGAGTTGGAAACCAACTTGGAGGAGGAGTTCCTCTCCTCCAAGCCGGCGGCCAGCCCTAGGCCGAGTTGGGGAGGGACTCCCTCCCTCCCCTGGCGCGCCAAGCCCCTCCACCCATAAAAGGAGGGGCAGGCCTCCTCCTCTTGACACACAAGTTCCTATCCTCTAATCTCCGGTTTAGAGTCGTTTTGGTTTAGAGCTTCTAATTGCTTTAGCCTTCGGTTTAGAGCCTTCTAATTGGTTTAGAGCCTTCTAATTGGTGTGTCTAATTACTAGACCACTAATAGCCTCTCTCATACTCCACCATACTCGCTCCGACTTAAGGCGAAGCCCTGCGGGATCTCCCCTCTACTTCCGGTACCACGCCGTTGTGCTGCCGGAATCGCGAGGAGAGTGCTACAACCTCCGCTGCCTGCTGGAACAAGGGAGAGGAAGGTCTTCGTCGAGTACCGAACGTGTGACCGACTGCGGGAGCGCTGCCGGAACGCAGCGCCGGAAGGATCGTCTATGCGATCTTGAGATCGGAAAGAGTACGACTACATCATCCACGAGAATCTGCTCTCGTTAACCGCTTTGGAATCTTCGAGGGTAAGTTATTCCATCGACTCGTTGCTACAATCTAGTAGATAGATCTTGGCTTGTTTGTTTGTATGCGATAGAAATTTTTTGTTTTCCATGCTACGAACCCCTACAATGAGGAGCGTCATGCATCTTCCCTAGAACACATGCCCTGCAAACACGATCTTTGGCAAAGGAAACATTTTCTTTTAGTCCAACAATATGGCCCTCTTTATGGAGACTTTGCAAAGTTCTCATATTGACATGGGCTAGTCGGCGGTGCCATAGCCAGCCCATATCGGCCTTTCCGTATAAGCACATCGGACCTGCAGTGGCTTGCCCCGAAAAGTCCACCACATACAAGTCATTTTCGACGTACCCAACGAAAGCGACCTTGAGAGACTTGCTCCACATGAGGACCACAATATCATTATCAATAAAGACGGCAAAGCCCATCTTTCCAAGCGCACGGACAAAAAGTAGTTTGTAACCAAGGGTTTCAACAAGCATGACGTTCACGAGTGTAATGTCGTGAGCCACCACAACCTTGCCGAAACCCATTACCGTAGATTTTGACTTGTCGGCATATGTGACGGTGATGTGATCTTCATTTGACACCAAGTCCTTGACAATATATGAGCTTCCGGTCATATGACAAGTGCAACCACTATCAAGCACCCATTTTGAACCTCCGGAAGCATAGGTCTACAAAAGATCAAGCTAGTTTTTAGGTACCCATTTTTCAATGGGTCCTCTTTTGTTAGCAACAAGGGTCTTGGGAACCCAAATAGACCAAGCAATATAACCATCATATGGACCAACATATTGTGCATACACATCACCATAATAATCACGCATTAAAACATAGTGAGGGTTAGCACTTCCCGCAAAATCGTCATGAGACATAGTTTTGCCAATTGTGGTCTTACTTCCCACAATGGTCTTGTTGGTCTCTTGTGCGGGCTTGTCCTTCTTATTGTTGTTGTTCTTCTTCTTTGTTTTGGAGACAAAACCAATGCCCCCTTTATCACCACTACGCCTTTTCTTGCTCAAAATATCATCAATAGACTTGTTACCTTGTGGAAATGTGGTCTTTGCAAACTCCCCCTTCAACCTAGCATTCTCTTCAAGGATATTCGTGCTACTCGATGGAATGAAGTTACTAGGTGAAGGAATATTGGCCAATTGAGTTTGAAGCATTTCATGGGACTTTGTGAGAGACAAGAGTTCACTCTCCAAGGCTTTGTGGGCCTTGTTAAGTAAGCTAAAGTCCTCGACAAGTTTTTCATGAACCATACCAAACTCAACCTTGTCCTTTTTAGCTCTTTTGTATTTAGCAATAGCATGATCACGCTCTTTAATGAGTTTGTTAACAATGATGTCATTGGCCTCATCAAGCCCTTCAAGTTTTGACTCAAGGGACAACCTAGTCTCTTGTTCTTCTTCTAGCGCATTGCTTAAAGCCTCTAGTTCAATCATATGTTCATGCCCAAGTTTACATCTAACATCTAGAAGCTCTTGAGTGTGGGAGAGTTGATCTAAGATGTTCCCAAAATGTAGTTTAGCATCACCTTCTAGGTTAGTCATGAGCTCATCAAAGGCAATTAATTCCTTTTTAACATCAAGAGACATTTCATCATCAATTTCGTCATTATCTTATTGAGTAGAGTGGGATGATGAGGATACCTCCGTTCCTCTTGCCATAAGGCAAGTGACGTCCTTGGAGGAAGAGTTCTCATTTGGAGAGTCGAAGAGTGAGAGTGTCGGAGTAGAGGTGGTGGCTAGAGCAGCCATCCCATGTGAGGTTTCTTCTTCTTCCTCATCTTCATCATCGTCATTATCGGAGGAGTATTCTTCATGAGTGATCAAGACAATTTCTCCCGATTTCTTGTTGATGGGGTTCTTTTTGATGAAAGGTTTCTTGTAGGGTGCCTTGAGAGTCTTCTTCAACACAAGCTTCCCACCATTATCTTCTCTCTTCTCATAGGGGCAGCTTGCCACAAAGTGGTAGCGGTCACCACAATTGAAGCAAGTTCTCAACCTAGTGGCATTCTCTCTTTTCCCATTTGGATTGCTTCTCCGTTGCATTTCCATCTTGGACTTGGCGGGATTCTTCCAAAAGTTCTTTGCATAGAAAGCCATATATTGACTATGAGCAATCTTGACATCATCGTGATGGTCCAAGGAGAGGCCTTCATCACTATCATCTTCATCTTCAAAGTTCACAACTTTGGCCTTTAAAGCAACATTGACCACATTGCTCATACCGAGGGCACGAGCACGGGCATCTTTGGCGTTCTTGGCGGCGACCTTGAAAGCGGCCATCTCTTGCATAACTTCGTTTGAGGTCATGAGATGGTAGTTGTGTCTTCCTTGTAAGCTCTTCAAGTCGGTGGGCTCAAAAGGCATGAGTGCACTCACATATTTCCTTTTTATCCATGCATCATCCACATGTGAGGCACCCACATTTCTAAAAGCGGTGGCGGTGGTCTTGAGCCTTCGATACATGTCTTCGTGATATTCACCTTCTTTCATGTAGAAACCTTCCGCTTCATTGCTTAGAGCATCATATCTGTTCCTCCTCATACTCTCATTTCCAACAAACAACATAGTGAGAGCATCCCAAGCTTCCTTGGCAATGCTAAAGTGCTCAATGTGTGGATAATCCTTTGTTCCCAATCCTTGTTGAATCATATGCAAAGCAGTGGCATTGAGTTGACTATTGACAACCTCTCTTCTTGTCAAGTTGTTTGGATCCCCAATAAAGAGTCCATGCTCGATGATGTTCCATAGTTCAATGCAAGAGCTGCGCATATGAGTTCTCATTAGTGATTGCCATTGAGCAAAAGTAGCCGACTCTTCAAGCTTAGGTGGGTCACCTCTATTGTACACATGAGGGTGAGGGATGGGAGGATCGGGAGAGTACCAAGAGTCACGGTGCTCTCCCTTCCCCCCATCAGGTCGTGTGGAGGAATTAGTAGTGTCTAGTTTATCCCCTACCACCATACCTTCGGGGGATACCGGAGTATTCCCTTTAGGTGCGGATGGTAGTTCCTCTTGAGGGGATGGGGGTGATGAGCCATCTTTGTCTTTAAGAAGTTGCTCAAGCATCTTCTTGACTTTGTTGACCAAGGAAGAGCTCAATCTTGTTTCCAAGTTTCTGAGATCTTCCATGGTCACCGGAGTTGACTCACTACCACCTTCCCCTTCTTGGCTACCCATATTATCTTAGGCGGTAAAGCCCGAATAAAGAGCCGAGGCTCTGATACCAATTGAAAGGATCGTATGGGCACCTAGAGGGGTGGTGAATAGGTGCTACTTCAAAATTTCTTCTTTTTCAAATTAAGGTTTGACAATAAGGTAAATTCTCTAGATAATGCAACTATGGTGAATTTACCTATATGACAAAATGCAAGGGCTACCACAACACAAAGTAGTAACAAGTAAGTAAGGTGCAGTAAAGGATAGAGGTAACCGAAAAGTGGATGCGGAGACACAAGGATTTGTTTCCCGTAGTTCCTTCCTTTTGAGGGGAAGTACGTCTACGTTTGGAGAGGGGGTGGTTTCAAACCACCAACGCCACAAGAGGCCTCCCTTGTTCTCCGATGAATCTCACCCCAATGGGATCGATTCACCTTCCACTATATCGACAACCTTCAAGGTGGAAGCCGGCACCGTTACAAGTTTGGGGCACACATCCACAACTTAATCGGAGGCTCCCAAATACAAGCAAGCTGTCAAAGCAATCAAAGACAAGCTTGTAAGAACAAAAACACGAGCTAGGGTTTCCAACAAAACACTAGAGCAAAGGGGCCCTCAATGAAATGAGGGGGAAATGAAGATCTCTTTTGGTGAAGTAGTAGATCGGGGACTCCTCCTTCGATTCCCAAAAGATCAAGGACTTTGGGTGGTTGGATGATGAGATCTTGAGAATTTGAGTGGCTCCAATGGACTCCAATGGTGGGAAATGACTTTAATGAGCTGAGCAATTTGTCCCAAGGTAGGTGGAGGGGTATTTATACCCCTCCACGAAATATATGGCCGTTGGAGCATTAAATGATCGGTAGTACCGGTACTCAAGCGGTAGTACCGCTTGCAAGCGGTACTATCGGTCCAGTACCGGACCAAGTACCGGTGGAGACTTTGTTCTTCAGAAATCTTCAGTCTTGGGCGGTACCCCCTTGCGGTACTACCCCCAAGCGGTAGTACCGGACGTAGTAAGCGGTACTACCGGTTCGAGCGGTAGTACCGGTGCCAAGTACCGCTTGGTACTGACCAAAACGGAGAGGGGAGGGTGCTAGTTAGTATGCAGCGGTACCGATGAGCGGTACGACCGCCTCAAGCGGTAGTACCGCTTGTACCAAGCGTTACTACCGGTTGGGCCGGTAGTGTCGCTCCGTGGTACCGGTGTGTACTGACTAGTACTCACCCTTCTCACTTTTGATCGGTGCCAACCGGTACTGGAACCTGTAGTACCGGTGTCAAGCGGTAGTACCGATTGCAGGTCCGGTCGTACCGGTTGACACAGAAGTTTCTGCATGGGGAAAAATCTATGCCATGACTTGTGCCTTCTTTTATCAATCCTGTGATAAACTTAGTACACGGTTAAATCGATAAATGTATTGTTATCAAACATCAAAAACAAAGGGATAGAAAAATGCTCTTTCAGTAGCCAACACGAGCCATCGTCGATGCACCATCATCATCGTCATCACCCGGGACCTCGGTGGAAGCCACACTACTTTACAGATTATTCAATAGGCCGGTAGCATCAAATGCAGGTTCTACCATGTGCCGCTAAGATAGGCAGGTAGTACCTTGTTGGCTAAGTGCGTCAATTTTATCTTGTTGCCACTTTAATTGTTCTTCAATTTTACGCATTCGTTCTGCATGAACATTTTCTTCAATTTCCTCCTTGTCCTTTCTCCTCTTATGGCTTCTATCAGGATATTTCTTCCTGTCTGCGGGAAACCCAATGCTCCATGGTTGGGATCCTATTGTGCCTCGTGTTCGTCCTTTGTGTTCTGGATTCCCAAGGGCGAGTGTGAGCTCGTTATTCTCTCTATCGAGAATGAACTCCCCCTCTTCAACAGCCTTTACTGCATTTCTTATGTCCTCTAGGGCAAGGGGTTTTCTTTATGTCTTATGTTATATATATATATACACTTCCCTTCTGAGTCCAACATGCCCCCATGCCCATAAAACCAATTCTTTGCACGTTCGATCCAATCGGCTGTCTCTGGGATGACCTCTTTAGCACGCAGATCATCCTCAAGTTTCTTCCACTTAGGAATGACAGCCCTGTAACCACCTTGTGTTGGAGATATGCCCAAGACGAAATAATAAATTTAGTTATTATTATATCTTTGTGTTTATGATAAATGTTTACATTCATGACATAATTGTATTAACCGGAAACATTAATACTTGTGTGATTTGTAAACTTGTTAGAGTCCCTAGTAAAGCCTCTTCTTAATACTAGCTTTGTTAATAGATGATCATGGTTTCCTGATCATGAACATTGAGATGTTATTAACAACAACAGCATATCATTAGGAGAATGGTATGATGGACATACTCCTATAGATAAGCGTAGCATAAAGATCAAGTAATTTCAATAGTTCGTTTGATATAAGCTTTCAGATACATAGTAACCTAATTCCTTTGACCATGAGATCATGTTATCCGCCATCACCGGATGGATGCTTTGATGACATCAAACACCACTTCATAACTGGGTGGTTATAAAGGTGGCATTGAGTATTCGGAAAAGTATGTGTTGAGGCACATGGATCAAGAGTGGGATTTGTCCATCCATATGACAGATAGATATACTCTGGACCCTCTCGGTGAAATGTCATCCAACTTGCAATCATGTGATTAGATCACAAGGTATCACATATCATAGGAACGAGTAAAGAGTACTTATCAGTAACAAGGTTGAACTAGGTATGCAGAGATACCGATGATCAGACATCAGATTAGTAAAGTATCACGAGACAAAGGGAAATTGGTATTGTATGTAAATGGTTCATTCGATCATGAAGTAATCATAGAAATATGTGGGAGCCATATGAATTTCCAGATTCCTCTATTGGTTATTGATCGGAGAAGAGTCTCGGTCATGTACGCATAATTCACGAACCATAGGGAGACACACTTAAGGATTCGATGTTGTTTAGTAGTTATGGAATGTGAGTAAGAACACCGAATGTTGTTCGGAGTCTCGGATGGGATCCAGTATATTGCGAGGAGATCCAGAATGGTCTGGAGAATAAGATTCATATAAGGAAAGTCCAATTCTGGAGTTCGGGAATGGTTCCGATGTTTTCACCGGAATATTCTAGAAGGGTCTAGAAAGTTCACTGATCCGGAAGGGGAAGGGTACATGGATGTGTCATAACAAATTGGAATTATCATCATGTTCTAGGTCACCTGGCTGGATGCTTGAAAGAGAGAAATCAAACACTAGTTTTAAAATCAAAATAAGGCAAGTTTGAAAAAGTCAAACCGGGACAATGTTTCCTTATGGAGGGAGGAGAGGAAACCTCCTCTCCCTCCACCGCCGGCCAAGGAGAGGGAGTTGGTGGAGGACTCGGCCTCCCAAGGATAGGGAGTTGGTGGAGGACTCGGCCTCCCCCTCCCCAAACCGCCTCTCCCTCCCATAAAAGGAGGGGAGGGGATGCCCCTCTCACCATAACCAAAACCCTAGCCCCCCATGAAGGGAATATGCCCTGAGAGGCAATAATAAAGTGTTTATTATGTGTATTCCAAGTATATGATAGATGTTTATTTTGCATGCTATAATTGTATTAATACGGAAACGTTAATACATGTGTGTTTAATAAACAAACAGAAAGTTCCTAGTTATGCCTCTCTCATAAACTAGCTCGTTGATTAACAAGATGATCAAGGTTTCCTGATCATGGACATTGGATGTTGTTAATAACGGGATCACAACATTAGTGTAATGGTGTGATGAACATTCATCCGAAGTATAGCATTACGATCAAAGTCATTGAGTTTATATTGCTATAACAACTTACGAAGTGATCCTAATCCTTAGACCATGAGATCATGTCAATCACTAACACCGGAAGAGTTTCTTGATAACATCAAACGTCACACCGTAACAGGGTGATTATAAAGATGGATTCAGAACTAATAAAGTGTTATGTTGAGGCTCATGGATCGAGAGTGGAATTTGTTCATCCCGATGACGGATAGATATACTCTGGGCCCTCTCGGTGATATCACATTGATTAGCTTGCAAGCAAGTGATTTGATCACTAGAATGTTATATCACAGGAACGAGAAAAGAGTGCATGTCGGTAACGAGATCAAACTAGGTATGGAGATACCGATGATCGAATCTCGGACATGTAATATATCGTGAAACAAAGGGATTAAGATACTAGCGTAAAAGGTTCCGACGATCACAAGAAAGTCATCGTTGAATGTGTGGGAGTCAGTATGGGTCTCCAGATCCCGCTTCTGATTATTGATCCGAGAGGGGTCTCGATCATGTCCGCATTATTCACGAACCGTAGGGTGACACACTTAATAGACACCGACATCCAATTGGAGCAAATGTTTCATGCCGAAAGAATGAACAAGCACAGGAATTTATTTCACTAGATACCGAAACAGGTTTTCGGGTGAAATTGCATAAAGTGGTTATGCATGTGAAATAGAATTCTAGCAAGGGTTTATTTGTGAATGTTTGTCATTAAAGTAATTGACAAAATTCTGAATAAAATAAAAGAGTTTTATTTAATGAGAGTTTGCATTAAATTTGGTGGAAATTTAATGGGAATTTGAGTGGACTTTTGAGTGGAGGAAATTTAAAGGGCATTTTGTGAGTGGAGTGTCCACCCACATGAATGAAGGAGGGGAGGGGGCAGCCCCATGGCCGGCGGCCACCCCCTTGGGTGCCCCCCCCCTCCTCCTATAAAAGGATCCCCCCTCCTCACTTGTCTCTCACACCTCCTCGTGAAGGATCTCTCTCCCCCTCTAGAATTTATCCCCCATGGTCTCGGACTAGCGAGATACATGTTCCCGGTGGCTATTATGCAAGAAAGGGTTGTGCTTCCGCTGCATCGCTGGAGCGAGGAGGCGGAGGTTGCTCGGTGCCTCGAACGTGTGTGCGAGCACGAATGCGTTGCTGATTTGCGGCGCTAGGACTTCCTCTCGATCTTGAGATCGGCAAGAGATCGTCTACATCAACCACGAGTTGAACTCGTTAAGCTTTGTCGGTCTTCAAGGGTATGTTCTCTACGGATATACATCCGCCCGTTGTTTGTATCTAGTAGATGGATCTTGGTATATAGTTCACATCGTAGGAAAATTTTTGTTTTCTATGCTGCGAACCCTACAGTGGTATCAGAGCCGGATCTATGCGTAGATACTTTACACGGGTAGTACACATATGAGTATGTGGGCGATGATGATCATGTTGTTGCTCCTTTGTTGTAATTTTGGATATTGGTGGCATAGTGGGATGAAGCGGCCCGGACAAACTTTACATGTCCTCGCACATGAGACCTGTTCCACGCTTGACATGCAACTAGTTTGCATAAGTGGCTAGCGGGTGTCTGTCTCTCCTACTATAGTCAATATCTATTTTGCAAGCGAGTTGTCAACAATTTGATTATCCTCGTTGTGGTTCATGTTCGTAGGTAAGAACGGTTCTATCTCGAAAGCCCTAAGCCACGTAAAACTTGCAATGGATAAATTAGAGGCGTCTAGTTTAGATTGTTGCTGGGCTAGTGTTATGATATGGTAGTGTTGTAAGTAGAAGTATGAGATGATACTCTTACAACACACATAGCGTGTAAAATCCATAGACCTTGGATTTACACATATAGGTATGATAATGATCATACCACGATGCACATGATAGAGATCATCTGCGGGAACCATATAATTTCACTAATAAACATATGATGTTTGATAGCATCTTATATTGCTTGTTTAGCGCTTTGTTAGCATAATAAGATGATCCCTCATTTAAATATCAAGATAAGAATGTGTTCTTCCTTTAGTATGCACTGATTATGTTTTCGTCGCTCCAAGACATCACGTGATGATCGGGTGTTCTTGGATCCTCGACCATATTTCGGGTGTAAAGCAGTTACACATGCGAATACTAAGGTTCTAACTTGGCGAGCCTAGCATGTATAGACATGGCCTCGGAACACGGACCGAAAGGTTAAGCATGAGTCATATAGTTGATATGATGCCCATTTGATGCTCGCCTTTGAAGCTATACCGACTCACGTGATGATCGGACTTGGTGTAGTGGATTTGGTTCATGTAATCACCAAAAAGGCACGAGGGATGTCATTTTTGAGTGGGAGTTCATTCGTAATAAAGATTAGTTGAACTCAATCTATCATACACTTAGTCTAAACTTTACAAATTCTGTTGTAGATGGCACCACCTGCTTTTAATTTCAATGTGTTCATGGAGAAAGAGAAACTAGCAACGAACGGTAGCAACTTTACCGAATGGGCCATGAATTTGAGGATTCTCCTCTCTGCTGCACAAAAGCAATATGTGCTAGAAGCGCCGTTAGGCCCCCCACCTTTTGATGATGCCCCTGACGAGGAGAAGAATGTCTATCAGACTCGTCAGGAGGACCACAACTTAGTTCATTGCGGCATATTGTATGGGCTAGAGCCAGAACTTCGAAAGCGTTTCGAAAACGGCAATGCATTTGATACAATGGGTGAGTTGAAAATGATTTTCGACACACATGCTGCTGTAGAGAGCTACAACGCTTCAGAAAAGTTCTTTAGCTGCATGATGGAAGAGCACAGCTCCGTTAGTGAGCATGTACTCAAAATTTCGGGTTACGCCGATAAGCTTGTGTCCTTGGGAATATCGATTCCCATTGACTTAGGCATCCATCGTGTTCTGCAGTCTCTGCCACCTAGCTATAAGAGCTTGGTGATGAACTATAATATGCAAGGCATGAAGAAGTCTCTCCCCGAGCTTCTGTCAATGCTTAAAACTGCAGAAGTGGAGATCAAAAAGGAACATCAAGTGTTGATGATCAATAGGAACACTGGTTTCAAGAAAGACAAGAAGGGAAAACGGAAGGGAATTAAGGGCGGCAAGCCGGTTGCCGCGCCTGAAAAGAAACCCCGAGTTGGACCTAAGTCTGATTCCGAGTGCTACTATTGTAAGGGGACTGGCCATTGGAAGCGCAACTGCCCCAAGTATCTGGCAGACAAGAAGGCCGGCAAGGCAAACAAAGGTATATATGATATACATGTTATTGATGTGTACTTGACTAGTGCTCGCAGTAGCACCTGGGTATTTGATACCGGTTCAGTTGCTAATATTTGTAACTCGAATCAGGGGCTGCGGAACAAGCGACCGCTAGCAAGGGGTGAGGTCAAGATGCGTGTCGGCAATGGATCAAGTGTTGATGTGATCGCCGTCGGAACGCTGCCTCTCCACTTACCATCGGGATTAGTTATAAACTTGAATAAATGTTATCTGGTGCCTGCACTGAGCATGAACATTGTATCTGGATCGTGTTTGATGCGAAGTGGTTATTCATTTAAATCCGAGAACAATGGTTGTTCCATTTATATGAATGAAATCTTTTATGGTCATGCACCGATGATGAATGGTTTATTTCTATTAGATCTCGATGATAATGTTACACATATTCATAATGTTGATGCTAAAAGGATTAAACTTAATGATGATATATCCGCATATATGTGGCACTGCCGTCTAGGTCATATTGGCGTTAAACGCATGAAGAAGCTCCATTCGGATGGACTTTTGGAATCACTTGATTATGAATCATTTGATACATGTGAGCCATGCCTTATGGGCAAGATGACTAGAACGCTGTTTTCCGGTTCAATGGAACGGGCGACAGATTTATTGGAAATCATACATTCTGATGTATGTGGTCCAATGAGTGTGTCGGCGCGAGGTGGATATCGTTATTTTGTTACTTTCACGGATGATTTGAGTAGATACGGTTATATCTACTTGATGAAACACAAGTCTGAAACCTTTGAAAAGTTCAAGGAATTTCAGAATGAAGTGGAAAATCATCGTAATAGAAAGATCAAATTTCTACGGTCCGACCGTGGAGGTGAGTATCTAAGTTACGAGTTTAGCACTCACATGAAAGAGTGTGAAATTGTTTCACAACTCACACCTGCCGGAACACCACAGCGAAATGGTGTGTCGGAACGTCGTAATCGTACTTTATTAGATATGGTTCGATCTATGATGTCTCTGACGGACTTGCCGTTGTCATTTTGGGGATATGCACTAGAAACTGCTGCATTCACTTTAAATCGGGCACCATCTAAATCCGTTGAAAAGACACCGTATGAATTGTGGTTTGGAAACAAACCTAAGCTGTCATTTCTTAAAGTTTGGGGATGCGATGTTTATGTGAAGAAACTTCAACCGGATAAACTCGAACCCAAAGCGGAAAAATGCGTCTTCATAGGATACCCTAAAGAAACTATTGGGTATTCCTTCTATCACAGATCCGAGGGCAAGGTTTTTGTTGCCAAGAATGGATCCTTTCTAGAGAAAGAGTTTCTCGCGAAAGGTGTGAGTAGTCGGAAGGTAGAACTCGAAGAGGTTGTGGAACCTTCTCTTCAAAGTATGGCGAGTAGCGCAGCGCCGGAAGTTGTTCCGGAGTTGGCTCCACCTGTTGAAGAGGGAACTAATGATAATGATCATGAAACTCCGAAAGAGAGTACTACCGAACCTCGCAGGTCAAACAGGACGCGTGCAGCTCCCGAGCTGTACGGAAATCCTGTCATGAATTTCATGGTTGATGAAAATGATGACCCTGTGACGTATGAAGAAGCGATGATGAGCCCGGATTCCAACAAATGGTTAGAAGCCATGAAATCCGAGATGGAATCCATGTATGAAAATCAAGTTTGGAACTTGGTGGAACTACCTCACGGCCGAAAGGCCGTGGAGAACAAATGGATTTTCAAAAAGAAAACTGATGCTGATGGTAATGTGACCGTCTATAAAGCTCGACTTGTCGCAAAGGGGTTTCGACAAATTCAAGGAGTTGACTACGATGAGACTTTCTCTCCCGTAGCGATGCTAAAGTCAGTTAGGATTATGTTAGCAATTGCTGCATATTTCGATTATGAGATATGGCAGATGGATGTCAAAACCGCGTTTCTCAATGGGAATATTGAAGAAGAGTTGTATATGATACAACCAAAGGGTTTTGTCGATCCTAAGGATGCTAACAAGGTGTGCAAGCTTCAGCGATCCATCTATGGATTGAAGCAAGCATCACGAAGTTGGAATCTCCGCTTTGATGAGGTGATCAAAGAGTTTGGATTTGTCCAAACTTATGGAGAAGCTTGTATTTACAAGAAAGTTAGTGGGAGCAATGTGGCATTTCTGATATTATATGTGGATGACATATTATTGATCGGAAATGATATAGATCTTTTAAACAGTGTTAAAAGTTATCTAAACAGCAAATTTTCAATGAAGGACCTAGGTGAAGCGTCATACATATTAGGCATAAAGATCTATAGAGATAGATCTAGGCGCCTAATAGGGCTATCGCAAAGTACATACCTTGATAAGATTTTAAAGAAGTTTAAAATGGACGGAAGTAAGAAGGGGTTCTTACCTATGTTGCAAGGCAAGACATTGAGTAAGACTCAAAGTCCGGCTTCGGCGGAAGAAAGAGAGATAATGGACAAAGTCCCCTATGCTTCAGCCATAGGCTCTATAATGTACGCCATGCTATGTACAAGACCGGATGTGGCACATGCTATTAGTTTGACTAGTAGGTACCAATCGGATCCAGGTTCGAAACACTGGATAGCGGTCAAGAATATCCTTAAGTACTTACGAAGAACTAAGGATATGTTTCTTGTATACGGAGGTGAAGAAGAGCTCGTCGCTAAGTGTTATGTCGACGCTAGCTTTGACACCGATCCGGATGACTCTAAGTCTCAATCCGGATACGTATTTCTCATGAATGGCGGAGCGGTTAGTTGGAGGAGCTCCAAACAACCTGTGGTAGCGGGATCAACAACGGAGGCCGAATATGTTGCTGCTTCAGAAGCGGCTCAGGAAGCAGTTTGGATGAAGGAGTTCATATCCGAACTAGGAGTGGTGGCAAACGCATTGGACCCAATGGTGATCTATTGTGACAACAATGGTGCCATTGCCAATGCCAAAGAGCCAAGGTCTCACAAGCATTCCAAGCATATTAAGCGCCGGTTTCACTCCATCCGCGAGCATGTCAAGGATGGAGATATAAAGATTTGTAAAGTACATACGGATCTCAATGTAGCAGATCCGTTGACTAAAACTCTCCCTAGAGCAAAACATGATCAACACCAGAACTCAATGGGTGTTAGATTTATCACTATGTAACTAGATTATTGTCTCTAGTGCAAGTGGGAGACTGAAGGGAATATGCCCTGAGAGGCAATAATAAAGTGTTTATTATGTGTATTCCAAGTATATGATAGATGTTTATTTTGCATGCTATAATTGTATTAATACAGAAACGTTAATACATGTGTGTTTAATAAACAAACAGAAAGTTCCTAGTTATGCCTCTCTCATAAACTAGCTCGTTGATTAACAAGATGATCAAGGTTTCCTGATCATGGACATTGGATGTTGTTAATAACGGGATCACAACATTAGTGTAATGGTGTGATGAACATTCATCCGAAGTATAGCATTACGATCAAAGTCATTGAGTTTATATTGCTATAACAACTTACGAAGTGATCCTAATCCTTAGACCATGAGATCATGTCAATCACTAACACCGGAAGAGTTTCTTGATAACATCAAACGTCACACCGTAACAGGGTGATTATAAAGATGGATTCAGAACTAATAAAGTGTTATGTTGAGGCTCATGGATCGAGAGTGGAATTTGTTCATCCCGATGACGGATAGATATACTCTGGGCCCTCTCGGTGATATCACATTGATTAGCTTGCAAGCAAGTGATTTGATCACTAGAATGTTATATCACAGGAACGAGAAAAGAGTGCATGTCGGTAACGAGATCAAACTAGGTATGGAGATACCGATGATCGAATCTCGGACATGTAATATATCGTGAAACAAAGGGATTAAGATACTAGCGTAAAAGGTTCCGACGATCACAAGAAAGTCATCGTTGAATGTGTGGGAGTCAGTATGGGTCTCCAGATCCCGCTTCTGATTATTGATCCGAGAGGGGTCTCGATCATGTCCGCATTATTCACGAACCGTAGGGTGACACACTTAAGAGACACCGACATCCAATTGGAGCAAATGTTTCATGCCGAAAGAATGAACAAGCGCAGGAATTTATTTCACTAGATACCGAAACAGGTTTTCGGGTGAAATTGCATAAAGTGGTTATGCATGTGAAATAGAATTCTAGCAAGGGGTTATTTGTGAATGTTTGTCATTAAAGTAATTGACAAAATTCTGAATAAAATAAAAGAGTTTTATTTAATGAGAGTTTGCATTAAATTTGGTGGAAATTTAATGGGAATTTGAGTGGACTTTTGAGTGGAGGAAATTTAAAGGGCATTTTGTGAGTGGAGTGTCCACCCACATGAATGAAGGAGGGGAGGGGGCAGCCCCATGGCCGGCGGCCACCCCCTTGGGTGCCCCCCCCTCCTCCTATAAAAGGAGCCCCCCTCCTCACTTGTCTCTCACACCTCCTCGTGAAGGATCTCTCTCCCCCTCTAGAATTTATCCCCCATGGTCTCGGACTAGCGAGATACATGTTCCCGGTGGCTATTCGGCAAGAAAGAGTTGTGCTTCCGCTGCATCGCTGGAGCGAGGAGGCGGAGGTTGCTCGGTGCCTCGAACGTGTGTGCGAGCACGGATGCGCTGCTGATTTGCGGCGCTAGGACTTCCTCTCGATCTTGAGATCGGCAAGAGATCGTCTACATCAACCACGAGTTGAACTCGTTAAGCTTTGTCGGTCTTCAAGGGTATGTTCTCTACGGATATACATCCGCCCGTTGTTTGTATCTAGTAGATGGATCTTGGTATATAGTTCACATCGTAGGAAAATTTTTGTTTTCTATGCTGCGAACCCTACACCCCAAGCCGCCGCCGATGGCCACCACCTCCTCCCCTCGGCATCTAAATGCTAGTTGTCTAGGAACCCCTATACTCCATCTACCCGCTCCTGCTTAAGGTGAAGCCCTGCGGGATCTCCCCTCTAAACTCCGACACTCTGCCGTCGTGCTGCCGGAATCACGAGGAGAGAGATACAATCTCTGTTTCCTGCTGGAACAAGGGAGAGGCAGGTCTTCATCGAGTATCGAACATGTGACCGACTGCGGGAGCGCTGCTGGAACGCGGCGCTGGAAGGATCATCTTTGCGATCTTGAGATTGGAAAGTGAACGACTACATCACCCACGAGAATCTGCTCTCGTTAACCACTTTGGAATCTTCGAGGGTGAGTACTCTATTGACTCGTTGTTACAATCTAGTAGAAAAATCTTGGCTTGTGTGTGTTCATGCGGTAGAAAATTTTTGTTCTCCATGCTACGAACCCCTACACCTTGCCCCATAGTATGGTGATCATAAATCCATTACATAACATCATAAGTAGTGAAATGACCAATTCACATCGACACATGCATTGTATCAATGACAAATGAAAAGATAATGTTGCTAACCTCGATCGAGGAGGAAAGAAAGAGGAGAAAGCTCAGGTATGGCTCGGGCACCTCCTATATTTTTGTTTTGTCAGAAATTAAACAGGATCGTTACTCAAACATTTCAATGAACACCTTACATGCATAGGAAAAAATAAACTAGCACACACCTCTCACACCTTCCACCAAGAAAAAACAGAGGGGATGTAGAGGGCTGGGGCGGCGTATTTATAGGCAGAGCGCATGCGTACCGGTTTGTAACACAAACTGGAACTAAAGGTATGCGGCAGGCCACATGTCTGGCGCGATACCTTTAGTCCCGGTTTGTGTTATAAACCGGGACACATGCGCCCTTACGAACCGGGACGGAGGCCCCCCAGCCTCCCGAGCGACGCGGCGGCCGCTCGAACTAAAACAAATGCAAAGATTAGTCCCGATTCGTGGCGAAACTAGGACTAATGTTGTGGGTGCGAGCGAATGAAAGGCATGTTTTCCACTCGTGTTCCATATCCTTTTATAATTGCTCTATTAAGGTGGTTTGAGAGTACATTCAAACATACTCATTGGCATTGTTCCTGCCTATTTACTTAGTCAAACTTCGAGAAAGTTGATGAAGAAGAAGGAACGACGTTGAGGACTATACGAGTTAGGACGTTCTCCCAATTAGTTGCATGTAGGGTTAAGGAGCGACCTAGTATTGACGCTTCGATAAAGTTTCGCTGATGATGATTGATGTTAGTCTGTCAAGGCTTATGTAAGATATAGCCATAACGGCATTGAGGTATGACTTGTATCTGTTTATGTAATGGATGTTTACTTTGATACTGGTCGATTATGCTCCATGACGCACTGATCATGGGACCGTGGTTGAATGCATAAGTAATTCTCGGATAATAGGGAGCCCCACAGAATTCTGCAATCTAATCACTTTTATAGTTTTACTATCTAATCGCTTGCCAGCTGGCTCTAAAGTTTTATTATATCTTGCTTGCGATCATAAATCTGCTCCGCACGCGTATTGTGGATATAGTGATTGACGACAGGAGTAAGATCTTGCTATCGTTGTGAGATCTAACCTGGGTAACCTCTATTTCACGTCCTTTCTGAACTCTCGCCGTTAGGATCCTACTATGGCTTACTCATCCGCAGTACCTCAACACCAACCCCCAGCCCCGGTACATAATCTTCTCTAGTTGTATGCATCGTTTATGCATGTCTATCTAGAGGGGAGACTATTATAACAGGACAAGTTACACGCACCACCCCCCTAACTTATCTCTTTCCCCTTCCCGCTTATGTAGCTGCTTCAGCCGCCGGCCGCGCCGGGCCAAACCGAAGCCGACCTCGTCGGCATCGCCGGTCGAGGGAGGCGGAGGTGTGGCACCGGATCCTTTCCTATTTATAGTAGTTGTAGGGCCTGGCTTTGTGCCGGGTTTTGCCATTCTGCCGGGTGGCGTCCATCATGTTCCTCTGGCCGGAACCGATGGTAGCGGCCGCTGCTCTTCAAAGCTGCCAGGACGGCAGCGGCGGGGAGTTCATGGGCTGCTAGTGCCCCAAATAAGGTGTCACATCCCAAAATTCTCCAAATTTTGAAATGTGAAAAGTAAATAAACAAAAGAATTAATTGTTGAAATTTAGGGTGAAAAGAAACTTTTGTTTCTAAATGGAAACATCAAAACCCTACTTGAATAAAATTTGAATAAAAAGGGAATCAAACAGAATTTCAATCAAGTGAAAAGCATTCATCAGTGAATGTATCCTGAAATTTAAACACTTGGAAAAGTTAAACCAAAACCCTAAAACCCTAATGGAAGAAAATCATTTCCAAGATCTCTCTAAGACTATGGATTTGATCCATATAAAAATTTATCAACAAAAATTTATAAATGATCAAAAATGATAAACAAAAATATTAGAAAACCATAGAAATTGGTTTCATTTAATTTGGATCCATGGATAAAAACTTATGAATTTAATGAGATAAATTTGAAAGCTAATAAAGCTCCTACCTAAAAATCCATACCAAACCTTGAGCAAAGTAATCCTAAAAGGATTTAAAAGGATAAACAATTATTAAATAAAGTTATACAAATTGGAATCACCAATTTTGGATCTATAAATAAAAAAGATATGGATTTTATAAGATAAAGAAAGAAAGAAAGAAAGAAGGAATATTTAAAAGCCAAATTAAATCTTGGCCAAATCCATAAACAAATGGAAGTTATTGAATAATAAAAAGGGGTAAAGATTATTTAAGTAAGGATTGAAAATTATTCAATTTTATTTAAATAAAGACAAATTGCCTAAACTAAATAATAAAACCAAAGAAAATTATTTAGAAGACAACTTAAAACTTGAAATTAAATCCATAAGCAAATGGAATAAAGATAAACCAAATCCAAACAAAATAAAGGGATAAAGAATATTCAAATAAAAGTATATGGGATTAAACCATATTCTAATTATATTTAAATGAAGACAAAATTCCTAATATAAATGATTAATTAAATCATGAGAAAATAATTGGAATTGCCAAAATGGATTAGAAGTTATCCAATTAACTTAAAAATAATAAAATAAATTATTTGAATAAATAATATGGATTGGAATCATATTTAAATCTTATTTAAAATAAAGACAAATGTCTAAAATTAAATAAATAACAAACCATATGAGAATATAAGAAATATTCTGAAATGGAATATTTAAATAGATTATTAATTTTGATTAAACCTACTAAAAAGGTTTGATAGAAATATGAATTAAAAAGTAAGCTTTTGAATCATATTAAATATTACTTGAATAAAGACAGGTGCCTATTTTAAATAAATATAAACCATAAATGAATAAAAGAATTATTCTAAAATGGACTTTAAAATACATTAATAAACAATATTAAAACTTACTGAAAGTTTGGAAAAGTTCTGAATTCAAATGGGTGTTTGAATTATTTGAACAAAATGAAAATAGAAAATGAAATTAGAAAAAGAAAAAGAAAAAGATTCAGAAATAGAAAAAAAATAAAAAGAAACAGCCCAGAAACCCGAGCCCAGCAACTTGGCCCAACAAGACCACCCTCTTCCCTCCCCGCGAACCATTTTTCTTACCCACACCTCTACCCACACAGCCACTAACCGCGAGGCCCCACCCATACCCTCTCTCTTTCGCTGACAAACAGAACCCATCGCGAGCTCAGCGTCTTCCCCAGCGTGACCCGTTCCTCCCCCAAATTTCTCGTCGTTTCTACGTTGATTTCGCAGCGTTAATACGCGTTAATGGTCGATCAATTCTCGCCAGCGTCCATGCCCTCTTAAACGCCATCGTCCCCTCTCTCTTTCCCCCCAGACGCCATCCCCTCTCCGCCTCCAGGCTGTTCAAATTTGAGCTCGAAACCACCACTGCTCCGACGATATTTCCGGCCGATTCCGGTGACACCCGGCCTCCCCACTGCCTCTAGAACCCACCAGCTTTATCCCCATCTCCTTGCGCACCTCCCATTAGCACTGCCTCACTCGCACGCGCTCCAAAACATTGGCAAGGACAACACCGTCTCGCCACCGACGGCTAGCTCAACTCCGGCGAGCTACTGATGCCAACCCCGAGCGCCCCTCGAGTCCGTGCGCATCCTCCTGATGCATCCTCTTGCTCGCTTGCATCCCAGGCACTCGTCTTTGACCACGGCCGTGCGTACCCGGCGGAGGCAGAAACTACGGCGAGCAATCCTCGACGCCACCGTGCGCCTTTGTCCCTGCGGCGACCACGTCGAGAATCAGTGCATCCCTACGAGTCTAGTAATACTCTCCTCCCTCTCCCGCACATCCTAGTTTCGCCGGACCACCACGAACAGAGCGCGCCGCCGCTCGTCGTTGCCCCAGCGCCGCCAGTACTTGGTCACAGCGCCCTGAGCCGTTAGATGTTGATCTAGTGGTCACGATAGAATCTTAAACGAAGGGGTAAGTTGGCATCTGTACCGTGCGATTCAAATAAGATCATGCGGTCCACAGAGCGTGATCCGTGTGAACCGGTACCAGCGAATAAGAAACAACCACGTGGCCCTACCTGTTATTTAAAACAGAAAATATATCTATTAGATGTTTAGATTTGAAAAATTCATAACTTTTGATCAACATGTCAAAAATTTGCAAATTTTATATCACTGGATTCAAAAAAAATGCAAACTTTCTAACCACGCCCTTATTTTAGCATTTTTCTTCTGTAAAATTGAATGTTTTTGCAGAAACATGTTTAGGCCTATTTTGGTTATAAAATTTAGTCTAAAATTTTTTCTAGGGTAAAATGTTTTGCAAATGGTTTGTTTTGAACCTACTGACCATAAAACCAAACTTTTGGATTTAAAAATATATTTTGTGACACTAAGGAATTATTCCTTTAAATAAAAAGCTTTTCTAGTAAAATAAAAATGGTGCTTGATTTAAAAATGATTTTTGAGTGAAAACTTTTGAAAATGGATTTGATTTAAACACTTTTACCTTAAAACACTAACATTTGTGTTTAAAAATATATTTGGCAAAAACTAGAAATTATTACTTTGATTTAAATCATTTCTAACAAAACAAAAATGATTTAAATGGCCCATTTTCACTAACTTGATTTTAAATGGTTTTGCCACTTTTATAAATGACCAATAGGTGTTTTAAAATGTTTATAACTTGTTATAAACCACTTTTCCAAATAAAACAATCTTTTGCATGCTTGCATGCATTGTTTTGTTTTGTTTATTTTATGTGATGAATTGTTTGAATGCTAGTTTGAATATGTGCTTGCTTGATTGAATTGTAGTGAACTTTGAAGAGTGTAACAATCGCAAGATCAAGGAGTGAACCCATATTCTCTACCAAAAATTCAAGTGGTGCTTCATACATTTTGTCCTAATATTTTCACTATGCATTAGTAATATTTTGAGTAGGACTTGCATGGAATTTTCTAAGTATAAGCTATGCCTTGGGAAATCCTAGTAGATGATGCCTCAGTAGAATTTTCCTAAGTTAATATCCCTACTACTATCATGCTTAGCTTAGCTAGTAGAAAATAAGGGTGGATTATATTCATACTATGAAATATTTCTAAGTCTATGACTTGTGTTTTGTTTAATAAAACAACTATGTTAATGAATCACCTGGGTGGAATGGTGTGAATGGATTTATGTTGAGTGGTTACACAGGGCCAGTAAACTGGTGAATAATTGTGTATCTCACTTGTGGAAAGCCACCCAGGAACAAAGAGATTTGAGATGTCAAGTGTTGAGAAGCTTCAAGTGCAGCCACATGGCAATATGGGCTCTGCCTGGATCATATAGGTTGCAATAACTTAGCTAGATGGACAGTTGGTGGTAGGGGGTGATAGGTTTGGAACGCGTCCATTTTGGTCTAAGGGAAGGCTTCTGAAAGATCTTGTCTCGATGCATGTCGAGTCTTGTGGGGAAAGTGCACCACCTCTCGAGAGTAAAAATCTAAGTACTTAGCCGTGTCCCCGGCAATGGACAATTTGAGCATCAAGACATGGAATCTATCAAGGATCTCCTCATCCCAATTTCTAAGTTAAAAGCTTGTGGTTGAACAAGGATAAAGGTTAACCAATTCCTATTGGTTGTTCCTTGGGTGATTTTGACAAACAAAAAACTTAGTGTTTTCAAAAGGTAAGGAAAACCTATTTTGAGCAAAGAAAGTCTAAGCTCCACTTAGCCAAATGCATATAGATGATAGACTCCACTATACTACCATAGTATCACTTGCCAATACAATTCAAATATATTTTCCCTTATGGCTGTAACTTATTATGTTGCAGGTTTGTTTGATGATTAGTGAAGTGTGTTGATTAGGATTACAAGTCTACAACCAACATGATTGCCTATGGCACTTTGAAGATGAAGGACTCCATGCTATATAGTTATTTCTACTGTATTGTAATGAGATAGCCAAATGAGCTATGTAAGATGTAATGAATTATTTTATTCCTGGTTATAAAGTTGTATTATGACCTTTGTTTCTTGATATTACATCTTAAACTGTGGATGCTAGCTATTGATCCAGGGACTAGCATTGTAAACACAGGGATCTCTACCTTATCAGGTTGGGACCTCTACATAAGGCCACCTCTAGGCGCTGCTCCAGGGCATTGGAATCGTCGTATTCTTCGGTCGGCCGTGGCGGCGGAGGAAGAACGTGCGGCAACGACCTAACTATTGGAGTTCTCCGCCTGCAGTATCCTTTGTCTTGGTCGCTTCCGCCGAACGACTGGCGGCGGTCCTTGCTCCTCTCTGGTGAGGCCCTTTGGTGGGGATTCTCTGTGAGGTGGGGAATGACCAGGAGCTGTGCAAATAAGTGTGGTGCTTCTTCAATCCGGGGCATCCTTCTGCTGCTTCTCTTCTTGCTGACCGGCCATGGTGGCGAGGGGAAGAGGGGATGGAGCAGCGAGGTTGCCTTTGCCTGTGGAGATGGAGTTGTTGCCGCTTCTCTGGCCGGCCATGGTGGCGAGGAGAGGGGCGAAATTAATTCCATGTTCTGCATGTCTGAAGGTTTGAAGAAGGGTTCGTGGGTTCTGCGCCAAGCTGATTCTCTTCGCCGTCTGTCTCCCACCCATGGCAGGTGTGGTGAGTCAGTCGGTCGGGTAGCACCGTCGGGTTTGGTAAGGAGCCCTCTGCTACTGGCTTATTCTGCTAGATTCAGTGCCGGGCAGCAGTGGAGTTGGGAGGCTATCTTCTTGAGCATCACCTCGGCGGCGGGTCATAGCCGTCCGACATCCAAGGTCAGCACATGGCCTATCAAAAAGCCGATAAAGGAATCCGGCATTTTTCTAACCTCCTTCGTGAGGCCTTTGAAGTCAGTCGCCGCACTGCTTGTTGGCTCAGGGGCAAGTGGTTTCGTCCCCGCTCCTGTGCATGATGGTGGCGTGCCTGTCTTCCTGCTCAGTGGTGGAGAAGTGGAAGGATCGGTTTGTCATTGGTCTTTTTTCAGAGAGGTCTTTTCTACCTATATCAGGGATCTATGTGCTTACTCTTATTCGATGGGGGTTCTTTGTAATCTTTTGTAACTTCCACCGCTTGAATTATATGTGAAGCCTCTAGTCCCTTCGGGGACACTCCTTGTTCAAATTTTTTTTTATAACGGGACAAGAAACAATAGCACCAAATTAACGAGGACAAAACTACACGCACATTAGCTTGTTATTTTACAGACTCCGGAGGTGCAACAACAGGTACTACGTCACCACACCTTTTCTAAAATATAAAGGGTACATCACCACAGAGACCGCCGAGACACCAACTCACACTGAAGCACGAACACAGACTGTTTTGTGATGCTAGTACATACACAGGAGATCGATCAAGTCACGACACGTCGCATGCGAACGTATCTTCATTTGCATGGGGCATCGCACAACACTCTATCTTTCTCTTTCGGTGGCTCCTAAACTATAACTATCGAGAGACTTTCCCTCGAAAAAAAGGGGAACTAGAGAGAGAGACTCGGGCACGTTTCTCGGAGCTCCTATGGATGGCGCGTCCCAGCCGGGTGAACCGCATGTTGTCGTTACCATCATGGCGCGCCCATGCATGATCCAAAAAATTTCAGGAGCGTCACAGAGACACAGCGGCAATGCAACGCATTGCAAGATGATGGGGGCTCTGCAGGGCGGCAGGCTAGCCGGCGGCATGGGACAAACCCAAACCCGAGATCAGCTGGGTAGCAGATACGACTATACGAGGCCCGAGCGCCTCGCTCGCATCGCTGCGCTCACATCGCTCAGGCCGGTCACAACTTAGACCAGTAACATACACTATAGTGCAAGTAACTTAGTGTAGTAACATAGAGTATTGTTTTGTAGACTCATTTATATTAAAAAGTGTGATGTGATGGTAATATATTATGTTACTTTATTTGCCTCTCTCTTCATTAATTGCTTGTCACATCATCATTTTAGTCTATGTGGTATCTATGTTACTACTCATGTTACTTCCACTATGAGCAGTCAGGCACTGACCATCAATACGTCGTGCATGCATGCGCCCTGGGGTCGTCGGTGATGCCTGGCTTTTACTGGGGCGGCACAGCATGTTTGGTCCATCTATCATCGCCATCCGTGCGAGTTTTGGAACTTCCAGCAGAAAAGTAAATGACGCAAAGCTACCACATTCACATAGCACTGATTGTTTTAGGCTTAAACACGTTTCTAACTATACGGGTTCACCTGTCTGGTCTACGTGGCAAGTGAAACCCTAATAAACGATTCATCCAAAGTTTGATTTTATAAAAGAGCCCTAAATCTTATTTTTGTACTACATAAAGGTTCTCCTCATTTCCCCAGGTAAAAAAGATAAAGAAGGGAAGAAATCCCCCGCCGCTCCTGGCAGGAGGTTGTCGCCGTCCTCATCATCATCTCGCCGTCGCCCCTGCACGTGGGGACCAGGACGCCCTCGACCTCCTCTCTGTCCTTTGTCTTCTCTGAGAGCTCGTCTGAAACCCTAGCCACAATCGACGTGAACCGCCGCCGTCCCGACCATCCCCGAGCCCCGATGAGCAAGCTTTCGAGTCTGCCTCACCTCCCCGAGCCTCCTCGCGACAACAACTAAGCAGCCGCATCCCCAATCAACTTCCCTGTCTCCTCCTTCCCCGCCTCCAGCCGCAGTGCGTCGCAGATGACATCGACATCGCCCAACCGCTTTTGACCTCGTTGACCCCTCCGTAACGACCGTGGTGAGATCCTAATGCTCCTGGAACCTTCCACTTTCTCCCTCTTGCTCAGGTTCGTCTCCGCGTCGAGTGCCGCCGTGCGCCACCGCCAGCTGTCGTCGTGGACGTCACTCCGGCGACCCAAAAGGAGCGGCACCACCATCATAAGTTTTGCCTATGGACGATGTGGCTCATCCGCGTCATCTCCATCCTGCACGTGTTCGAATTCGTCAAGTTTCTGCAAGGATTTCTGGAGCGCCCTGTGGTGGCGTCATGATGATGCAAGCATGGCATCATACATCGTTTATTGTTTTTTATGAAATGTTACAGTTGTGACAGAACTAGTTTCGAGGGACACACAATTAGAAGATATAATATGTGAAGGTCCTTTTTGTAAAATTGGGAGTAACTGGTCGTCTATTTTTGTCGCGTACACCCAACAGGTGGACCCGCATAGCCAGAAATGTGTTTAAGTCCAGCAAAATAGAACGATCAATGCTATGTGTCACACACCTGCCTTTATATATATGTGTGTTAATTGACGCAAAGATGGTAATTACTGTATGTGATAAGACTGTCTTAAATGTTATAGCTTTGCCTCATTTACTCGGCAGCGGAGCTCTGCCCAATGGCTGCCTCGGTTGCAGGAGGCAGAGCTGTGGGAAAGTTTACTCATTGCATTATCTGCATTCCGGGCTGTACGGGACGGTTGAATGCTAGAGGGCGACCACTTCGGTCCCGATGCGCCCGCGTCCTAGTCACGGTATAGGGCAACGAGTCAGCACCGAAGCACGGAGAGGAAGTCCAGGGTCGAGAAGCATCGACACAACCTAGGTTCAGCTGTATCCGGAATTCTCAACCAAAACCGGTGATCCCAAGTTTCCAAAAATCATGAAATAAAATAAATCACGCAATGTAGGTATGTGATTTGAAGTCACTCGTGCCAAATTGCGCAACAAGTTATGAAAATTTGCGAACCGTGCAAAAATCACAAGGTTTTTACACACCGTTTGGAACTAAGTATGCAATTGCAACCCTGATATTTTGCGAATCATGTATAGATCACAAATATGGTCATATTTTTTAGTTTCAAACTTCACACTCTGTGTGTGCATGTATGTGGTTTCTACGTGAAAGCTTTTTTGTTAAAAAAATTGCTAGGAAAGAGAACATTTTTAAAAATGAACAATTTCAAATCTGAACATATATGTACCCTCACACCAAATTTTATATTACCACCAAAGCAACTGGTAATTATAAAAACTTTGGAAAATTGCGACTTGTTCTCCTTCTGTGTCGCGGCTAGCCTTCGAAAGCAGCGCTCGTGCTCCCTCACGAAGAGAAAGATGACCACGATCTTAGGTGGGCTTGGTTGTTTGGCCGGTTGGCCGGATGGACTGAGAATAAAAGAATTAGACTGAATGAAAAGAAAAATAAATAAAAAAGATATTTACGGTGCATTACCAGTTTAGTCCCTCCCTGTCTACTTAAACCAAGCATCAGCAGTTTATATTTTTGGAATTTGATGAGTTTTGGACTGCTGTCCCGTTAAATAAATTCTGAAATTCTCTTTGGCCCACTTGTATATGGTAGCATATTGCTCTGCTAGTGGTGCTAAAGTTTAGTCCCACATTGCTAGTTGAAGGGGAGTTGGACCACCTTATATAGTAGAGTGTTGTATCATTCACTAAGGTGTGACAAGAAGAATAGCCCTCGCGCACTCCTCCTCCGATACCGCCCATCTCGCCTCGCCTCGCCTCGTCTGCGCGCCGCGAAATACTAAACTTAATCGAAGAATGAATCAACGCACGCGCCTACCTCCAGAACCTTGCGCCGCCGCTTTCACCTTCCCCATCCCGGCTTGCGGCGTGCACCGCAGATTGGGACAGTAGGCCTCCGAAACCCCGTCTCTCGTGAACCTGTACGGATGAGGGGCGATCAGGTTTTTAGGGAGCGCTCAAGAGCGACTACTGGCAACCACGACGTCGTCCGACGACGAGTTCCCGAGCGACGACTTCTTCCCGGACATCACCAATCTCTTCGACAAACTCAACATGGGCAACGCTACTGCGACCGCTGCAGCTGCTGTTCAGCCTACACTGCATGTGATCTTCAATTGTCTTTTTCGGATTATGCTAGAGTTCTTTGTTCTAACGTTTGGTGTAGATGTAATAGGTTTATCTCCTATAGATATAATTTGTTCATCTACTTTGTTGATCTGCATAATTAGTTTTAGTACCTTTTGTACGATCATGCTTTATCAATTTATTATTCGGATTAAATTATATGAATTATTGCTTATATTTCCAACATATATACGACGTTAATTGCCTGGATATCAGCAAGTTGACTGGGAATCAACAAGCAACCACACCTTATGGTCAAATCGATTGTGGGCTTAAAAGTGAGAGAGCGGATTTGTGAGGGAACAAATTAGGTCTTTCACAATAGGTGTCTCTTAGCTCGTTATCCTAGGTAGTGGTGTATCTTAAGAAACAACTAGTACAATGGATTGTATCTTAAGAGTTGTATCTACATTTAATGATTTTGGGTACATGCATGCATGTGATTAGGCTAACCATGTATTTTGCCTATGATACCGTGCAAGGCTTGTAGCTAAGCTAAGATACAATTTTATCTTCTCTCTTCATTAACTATAGTGCCATCAGGCCTGAGTGCCACATAAGCAATTTGTCTATAATACCGTGCTAAAAAACACCCATTAGAAAAGCTTTATAGTGGGCTGCCTTAGAGCAAGACAATAGAGTATAGTCAACTGACTATAAGGGATAAAATATTATAGTTTTGGTGATGTGGAGGAGAGATAGAGGAGAGGGAATGTAGGCGGGCTGTAAGTTAGCAGCCGACTCTAGCACATGCTCCTAGACAGCTTGTGTGAGTGAAATATGGATTATATATTAATTAAGTAGTAAACTTTTGTAGCTAACTTTTGTACTAGTGAACTATAAGACCGACTATAGATGACATGGCACTTTCTTATAGCCAACGACCGACTATATTATTGAACCTGCTCTTACACAGCCATGGTGCATCATTAAATGAGTTTATCCAGCCTTGTGAGACGTAGCTACATGGAGTCTAGACCCTATAGGAAAGCTACGAGCTAGCCAATTGTTGGACACAATATGCAGACATGGAGCAGTAAAACTACGAGCTAGCCTTATGAGATTGAGCTACCAGAGCCATGACAGGAATAATTGTCGCATCTCTTGGTAAAAAGATAGCCTACGGTAGTTATACTTCCTTAATTATGTGTTAGCATGCTTATTTCTACTGAAGATCTTTTCATGTTTGTGTATAAAGAACAGCATGAAGTTATTTTTTACACATCTCTTAGTACAAAGAGAGCCTACGGTAGTTATACTTCCTTAATCCTGTGTTTACCGAAGATCTTTTCATGTTTGTGTATAAAGAACAGCAAGAAGTTATTTTTATCTCCCGATGCAACGCATGAGCACGCTTTCTAGTAATAGGAAAAAAAGGTAAAGTGAAAAATAACAGAAAATAGAAAAAGGGAAGGACCTTATCGAACTGCGCCGGCACGTGAGGTGGCGCGTGAAGGGTGTGCGGTGTGTATCACGCGCCGACCTGGTCGGCATATAGAAATTGGGAAGCTGCTATTTTCCGTCCGCAAAGTGCGCTTATAGGCATCGTGTGAATGGTTTTCCGGGTAGGCTCGCCCATTTGTCCTTCGCTCGTCTCCTTTCGAGTTTGATATGATATTTTCTTCATGTAGTTGAAATTCAAATCTAAACATAATCTAAAATTGAAAAAAAATTGAAGAAATTTCAAAAAGAAACTGAACAAATTTAGAATCTGAACAAAATTCGAGTTTGAAAAAATTTCAAATCTAAAACAATTTCAAATATGACCAAAATACAAATTTGAACAAATTTTGAATACAAACAAAAATCAAATTGAAAAATGAAAAATGTCCAAATTATTAAATTTGTTCACATATAAAAACTTTCGAATTTATAAAACGTTCATATTCCAAAATTGTTTAAAATTTTATAATGTTCGTATTTAATAATTGTTCAAATAAAGAACATATTTAAGAAAAAAGAAAAAAGAAAAAAGAAAAAAGAAAAAAGGAAGGAAAACCGGACAAAAACCAGAGCGAACCAGGAAAAATCACGTGGAAAAATCGAGCAGAAAAAGAAACCCGTTAACACGATGCCTATTGGGTCCGGCCCAGACCGTTGAGGCGCTCAGGCGTGCGCTGTTAGCGCGCGCGTCAGGCGATAAAATAGCAATTGCCTAGGAAGTTTCGGGTGGCACGCGGTGATGACGGGTCTAAGGCACATATATGCTTTCAGAATTCCGAGGCCTATCCTCGGCCATGTGCCAGCCCAAACACACTTTTTTTTTCTGTCAAACTCTTTCCATGTCTTAAAATTCAGAACATTTGCACAGGAGGACAAATTAGCACCTGGCATGACTGACTGTCATCCATCTAGGAGTAGCCTGGGAGTCATTGTCATCTGATTATGAACGTGATCAGTCTGTGAACATGAACCATTGTATGAATTTGAATATTACATACTAGATAAAGAAAGGAAAATATAATTGTAAGCGCCGTACTTCCCTCTCTCCCATGCGGCGGCATGTATAGTCTGCTAGTTTTCCCGTGTCCTCTCAGTTGGGTGCGGCAAGTTTGCCTTGTTTTGGCATCGTGTTCAGCTGGGTGTAGCCTCATGACTTCTCTTTCTATCTATATAATCACATTCAATCCTCTTGTATTGTTCAAAATAAAAGAAATTCATGTCACTGACTCGTTTTGAAAAGCACTTTGTTGTGGTAGTGATTTCGCATTGTTAGTCAAAGACGGGTTATTGTCGGGACGGAGGGAGTACATCCCGACGTAGACCATGCAAGTAATTTTTTGAAAATAAATTATGCTAAATATTAGTATTAATCCTATGCTTGAAAGTCAAAACAAAACTTGAGGTCGAATCCATGGTGTCAAACTAAAAATTGCAACGCTGAAGAATCAGTGCATGCATGCATATATTTTCTTCAGTCATGCCCGAATACAATTATCAGGGAAAGCTCACGGATGAGGATGCGAAATAGTACTACTCCCTCCATTTAAAAATAAGTGGCTTGGTTTTATCCAAATTTGCATACGGAGTATATCGATATCCTAAAACGTTACATGCAAATTCAGGCCACTTATTTCTAGACATAGTAATTATATTCTTCTTGCATAGTATTTTCGTAGATGGCTATGTGTCTTGCTGATGACAACTCTAGTCGTCTTGGATAGGAGATGCACAATGTAGGTAACACATGAGTAGAGGCACAGTGATCACTGTGATGCCGAGCTGGAGAAGACAGGCGGCAGTGCAGCACTACCTACATACACCCCCACCACTCATCAATGCCTGGCGCTGCCTTTGTAGTCTTGTACTCTTGTGTTTCCTGAACATGGCATTAGGTGCGGTAGCCTTTGTGTAGCAGCAAGCAAGCAAAGCAAAGAACACGTCTCACGCTATCTCACACTAAGAGCATCTTCACTCGGCGACGACCGATTTGGACGCGAAAATAGGTCTGGACGAAGAAAATTGGCCCAGTCGCACACCCAGAAACCTGTTTTCGTCTGAATTCGGACGAATTTTGGTCCAGACTTCTCAGGACGTACCTAGGTTTCCGGAAACGCCCTGAAAACGCCGGACGCGGCGAAAACGGGCGTGGGCTAGCTCTATCGGCGATACAGTCTCATTTCCCCCACTCCACTCGCCCAGACTGCGGCGAAGAGCTCCCAGCGCCTCTGTCGCCATGACTTCGTCGGCGGAGCTCCTCCACGCTGAGACATGCCCACGCCTCTAGATATGCTCGTTGTAGTTGTCGTCCACTCCGCCGCCGCTTTTGCCGTCCGAACTTCAACGTAGCTCGATTTTGCTGCGAGCTCCCACCACCACGCTCGCCAAGTGTTCGGCATTTGGCCGGTTCGGCCATGAACTCCGACGACGAGGAGATACTCGCCGTATTGTTGGAGGAGGAGAACGCCGAGGTCGCCGAAGATGCAGAGCACATGGAGATCCTCGCCTCCCTCGCCTAGTTGTACCTGCAGATGGCGAAGCCGAAGCGCGGTGGTTCGGCGCCGGGTCGCCAGAAGTGCAAAGGATAGAGGGCTACTGCTTGTTGTACGCCGACTACTTCGCCGACGAGCCATTCCATGGAGAGGCCGTGTTTCGGTGCCGTTTCAGGATGAGTTGGAAGCTTTTCCTCAAGATCGTGCATGCCATCCGGCAGTTCGACCCCTAATTCGTTTGCAAGAAGGACTGCACCAGCATGGTTGGGTTTTCCTCACTACAGAAGTGCACAGTGGCAATGAGGTTGTTTGCATATGGAGCGCCCAGTGACAATATCAATGACTATCTCCGCATGGCCGAGTCCACCGCCATCGATTGCTTGTACAGGTTCTACAGGGCAGTGATTGCAGTGTTCGGAAAACAGTACTTGAGATCGCCCACTGCTGAAGACACTGCTCGGATCTGTCAGGAATATGCAACTTGTATTCCTCTGGGGACCAAAGGCCACAATATATAGTACAGGTACAGGGCAAATATGCAGGAAGCCCCCTAACATATGGGGGAAATACAATATACAGACATATACATCTAACACCCCCCCCTCAAACTCATGGTGGATCCACAACATTGAGTTTGGAGAGTAAGAAATCATGCTGCGATCTGGTCTGTGCCTTCGTGAAGAAATCCGCCAACTGTAAATCTGAAGGCACATACTGAAGCGCAACAACCTGAGCCTATACCTGAGCACGTGTATAGAAAGCATCAACACCAATATGCTTGGTAAGCTCATGCTTGACCGGATCACGTGCAACACTAATAGCACCTGTACTGTCAGACAAAACCAGACTGGGTGTGGTAATAGAGACCCCAAAATCCGCAAGTAACCACCGTAACCAGGTCACCTCAGCAGTCAACAAGGCCATATCACGCAACTCAGCCTCGACACTCGACCGAGAAACCGCTGTCTGTTTCTTCGTCTTCCAAGCAATAAGCGAACCACCAAGAAACACACAGTAAGCAGAAAGGGAACGGTGATCCGAAGGATCACTCGCCCACGTAGCATCCGAATAGCACTAGAGCTGGAGGGAGCTAGAACGCGGAAAGAAAAGACGACGAGTGATCGTACCACGAAGATAACGAAGAACACGGAGAAGATGACTATAGTGAACAGTGGTAGGAGCAGAAACAAACTGACTCAGAATATGAACAGGATAAGAGATGTCAGGACGAGTGACAGCAAGATAAACAAGACTCCCAACAAGATGACGATAACGCGTCGGATCAGAAAGAGGATCACCATCAGTAAGTTGAAGCTTAACATTAAGCTCCATAGGGGTCTCAACAGTGCGCTCATCCCCAAGAGCAGCACGAGCAAGAAGATCATGAATGTACTTTTCCTGGGAGATATAAAAGCCATCAGAAGTGGAGGAAACCTCAATCCCAAGAAAGTATCGAAGAGGACCAAGGTCAGTCATAAGAAAGTGATCACGAAGACGAGCCTTAACAAAGGCGATATACTCAGGATCATCACCAGTAATGATCATATCATCAACATAGAGAAGAAGAAGAGTGTGTCCACGAGGAGAAGTGTGAACAAACAGCGCTGGATCATGAGCACTAGGGGAGAAACCAGCAGCAGTCACTACAAAGGCAAAGCGCTCAAACCAGGCATGAGGGGTCTGTTTGAGGCCATAAAGAGAACGTCGAAGACGACAAACCATCCCCTCAGGAACAGAGTACCCAGGAGGAGGCTGCATATAAACCTCCTCACTCAACTCACCATTGAGAAAGGCATTCTGAACATCAAGCTGGGACACAGACCAGTGACGAACAGAAGCAACAGCAAGAAGAGTACGCACAGTGGTCATATGAGCGACGGGAGCAAAGGTCTCATTATAGTCACGACCATGCTCCTGCTGAAAACCACGAGCCACAAGACGCGCTTTATAGCGCTCAAGAGATCCATCAGAGCGAGTCTTAATCTTATAGACCCACTTACACGTGATAGGACGAACACCGGGAGGAGGAGAAACAAGATCCCAGGTGCCAGTGCGCTCAAGCGCAGCAATCTCCTCTGCCATGGCCAGCTGCCATTCAGAATGATGCTCAGCATCCCGATAATAGGTCGGCTCGGAGGCAACAGAAAGACCATACTGACTAGGAGAGTAACGGTTGGGGGCACGACGCTGATGAACAGGACGAGTAGAGGGAAGATCATCAGAGGAAGACGACGCAGGAGACGACGATGAAGAAGAGGGAATAGTAGAGGAAGACTCCGGAGAACGAGGAGAACTAGGAGAACTAGACGGAGCAGAAGAGGCCGGTGTCGAAGAAGAGACATCAGGGGGAGGAGATCCTGAAGAAGACACAATAGGGGTAGAGGGAGGTGTGTCAGGAAAGAGAAGAAAAGAGATATCTTCCACCGGGTAAGTACCAGCGGTGGGACGAGGATAGAAAGGGCGTGTCTCATCAAAAGTAACATCACGAGAGATACGCATCCGACGACCAACAGGGTCCCAACAGCGATAGCCCTTATGCTCATCACTGTATCCAAGGAAAACACACTCAACAGACTGAGCGGTCAGTTTGGTGCGTTCGCGAGGAGCAAGGAGAACATAGCAAACACAACCAAACAAGCGAAGCATGGAGTAATCTGGAGATTGTCCAGAGAGGCGCTCAAGAGGGATACCACCCTGCAAGGCAGCAGAAGGCTGAATATTGATGAGGTAAGCCGACGTAGCGACAGCCTCAGCCCAGAAATGCGGCGGGAGAGAAGAAGCAATCATCATAGCGCGAGTGGTCTCAAGAAGATGGCGATGCTTACGCTCAGCAACGCCATTTTGGGCATGTGCACCCGGACAGGAGAACTGAGCAAGAGTGCCCTGCTCAGCAAGAACACATCGCAACATCTGGGAGATATACTCACCAACAGAATCAGCACGAAACACACGGATGGGGGTAGAATATTGAGTACGAACCATGGCCGCAAAACACTGATATATGGAGAGCACCTCACTACGAGAGCGCATAAAATACAACCAAGTGTACCGAGAAAAATCATCGATGAATAAAATATAGTAGCGATGGCCCCCTTTCGACGCGAAAGGAGCCGGATCCCAAACATCGGAATGAACTAAATCAAAAGGTCGCTGAGATACAGACGCGCTAGTAGGATAGGGAAGCTGAATCTGTTTACCCAACCTACAGCCCTGACAATGGAAAGACCCATCTCCTGAGACAGACCCCAGAAGACCACGATGAACTAATGACGACAGGCGAGAGTCACATAGGTGACCAAGACGATGATGCCACTGCTGAAAGGAGCTGGTAGTAGAGGCGACAACCGGAGAAGAACTGGCGGATGAAGGGGCATCGGAAGGAACGCGAAGCCAGTCTAACTCCCAAAGTCCTGAAGAATCACGGCTGCGAGGGCCAGCTCCAACCAGGGCCTGGGTGCGATGGTCCTGAACAACACAAGAATCAGCATCAAGAATGACGCGATAACCAGAGTCAGTAAGCTGGCTAGCAGAGAACAGATTCATCTTAAGAAGAGGGACATGGGAAATATCAGGAACAAAAAAAGAAGAAGTAGAAAGGGTGCCCCGACTAGAAACATGGAGAGAGGTACCATCAGCCGTAAAAACACGGACATGAGAAGGGAGAGAACGAAGAGCGGACAGAGAAGAAGACTCAAATGTCATATGAAAAGAAGCTCCAGAATCCAGATACCACGGAGACGTACCTGACCGTGTAGAAGGTGGTGGTCGCACAGTGCCTGAAGAGTCAGTCACAGAACCAGCAGGGCCCGTCGAAGAAGAGCCTGTAGCAGCAAGCAGACCGCGAAGACTCCTGATAATGTCCTGATCAGAGAGAGCCACTGCTGAAGACCCGGAAGGAGCCGACTGTCCTCGAGCCTGGTGCTGCTGACGTAAACTGGGGTCCCGTGTATAACAGGTGGCCCAAGTGTGACCATCCCTGTTGCAATAAGAGCAGTGACGAAGAGAACCACGGCGACCCTGACCACGAGCCTGCTGGTGCTGACTCGGACCCTGAGGCTGCTGGTGCTGAAGCTGACCCTGACCCTGACCTGGAGGAGTGGGTAGTATCGGCGGCGGCGGCACAGGAGACCGCAGATGAGTCGAGGGAGCAGACGGCAAAGGAGCACCACGAGTAGCAAGTGCAGATGGAACCGCAAGAATATCAGCACCACGGAGACGGGTCTCCTCAGCCCGAAGCTCACACAACACCTCAGAGAGCGGAACACGACCACGAGCATTCAGCTGAGCACGCCGGGGCTCAAACTCCTGGCGAAGCCGGGACAGAAACTCATAGATGCGGTGAAACTCCAAGTCCGAGCGCACAATCTGGCAGCACGAGCATGTGCCACAAACAGCAGTACGGAGAGAATCAAGCTGACGCCAGATAGCAGCACTCTGAGTGTAAAACTCATCAATAGTAGAATCACCCTGCTGAAGAGCATGCTCCTGGCGAACCACATACAGGTAAAGAGCATCCCCAGACGGCTGATAACGCTGACGAAGATGGGCCCACTGAGCAGCAACAGTAGGGAGACTCATGAACTCAGCAGCATACTGGGGCAGAACACTGGAGGTGAGAACAGCAGCAGCACGAGCATCCTCATCGACCCACTGAGTGTAGGCAGTCAGAGCGTGGCGATAGGACTCGAGATCAGCAGAATATTGCTTGAACTTCAGGTCATAGGCAGCAACAGCAATATCATCAGCGCTCTGAGCAGCATCCTTGGCTTCCTGGGAAGCATCAGCAGCAAGCACAATCGGCGTCGGAGGCAGAGGAGCCACAGGAGCGGGGGGGGGCACGACGGACATGGGACCTCGCCAGAGAGCACACCCCAAAGACGGAGACCGCGCATGTGAACGCGCATAAAGGCAGGAAAATCAGGATAATTCGCGCCATCGAAAATCACCGGACAGCGAGGAATCACAACGTAGCCTGAAGCAGAAGACATCTCTCTCAATTTTTTTTTACACAGATCAGATCTGACGCGTGGACAAAATCAGAGCCAGCCGGCGGAGGAGGCGACAGGCCAGGCAGGAGGCGGAGCTGCAGCGGGGCGAAGCGTCAGGGAGCAAGGACCGACCGGTGTTAGGGAGCAGGACCTGTCCGCGCGTGGGCAGTGTCCTGGCTCGGTGTCAGCGGCGTGGGCGGTCCCGCGTGGGCTGCAGGGGGCAAACGAGACGGGAGACAGGGACCTGGCCGCGGCTCGGTGTCAGGTGGCGTGGGCGGTCCCGCGTGTGCTGCAGGGAGCAAACGGGAGACGGGCGGAGTCCCGCGTGAGCGGTTCCCGTCTGGCGGAGGGCGGTCCCGCGTGGGAGACGGGAGACGAGCGGTTCCCGCGTGGTGGAGGCCCGGGTAGGACCCGCCAGGGAGCAGATCGAGGCAGGCAGTCCTGGAGCAGATCAAGACGGCGAGGTAGCAGATCGATCTCGCGGAACAAGGACACTGCGCGAGAAAACGAATCTGAGCAGATCGAGGCGTCGAGGTAGCAGATCAATCTCGCGCGAGAAACGAATCTGGATCCGAAAACTGGACGTGGACAGGCGGCAACCGGCGGCGGCGACAACGGCAAGGACGTTGGCGACAGGGACGGTGGCGGCTGAAGCGACGAAGTTGCGAATAGAAGGAGGCTAACCTTGCTCCGATACCATGTCAGGAATATGCAACTTGTATTCCTTTGGGGGCCAAAGGCCACAATATATAGTACAGGTACAGGGCAAATATGCAGGAAGCCCCCTAACATATGGGGGAAATACAATATACAGACATATACATCTAACAGGATCCTCGCAGTCAATGAAAGTAGAGGATTTCCTGATATGCTTGAAAGCATAGTTTGCATGCATTGGGAGTGGAAGAACTGTCCATTTGCATGGCAAAGAATGTATAAATGCCACAAAGGAGGTTGAACTGTGATACTTGAGGCAGTTGCTACACATGATCTTTGGATCTGGCACTCCTTTTTTGGCATGGCAGGATCAAACAACGACATCAATGTTCTCAACTCCTCAACTGTCTTTTCCAAGCTTGTTGAGGGTCATGCTCCCCCTGTGGAATTTGAGATCAATGGGCACCACTACAACAAGGGATACTATCTAGCAGATGGCATCTATCCAAGATGGCCAACATTTGTGAAGACTATCTCAAACCCAATGCTCCTCAAGCATTCTCAGTTTGCCAAGGAACATGAAGCTTGTAGGAAGGACGTGGAGAGGAAGGATCCAGTGAGTTTGCTCGAGCAAAACGAGCCATACTACAGACAGGGTCCTCTTGCCGAGCCTGATCATTGACGACTGTCTACACACAGCATGTTAGGACCCCCAAGAGCAAGGTGTGAAGCAGCAATCAACAAGTTTTCCCTCAGTTGAGACCAAGGTTATCGAACCAGAAGGAGCAAGGAAACGTCACACAGGTGTTGCAAGCAACTCGGAGACCTGCACAACACAAACTCAAGACTTTGCACCAACGAATTAGTGAGGTTGTCAAGCTCACCGGTTTGCTGTAACAAAGTATTAAACGTATGGTGTGGAAGGTAATGGTTTGCAACAAGTAAACAAGTAACAGTGGAAGATGTATAAATTGTAAAGATTAGACCGGGGTCCATAGTTCACTAAAGGTGCTCTGCTTAGATAAACAACATGGCATGAAGGGTAAACAAATTACAGCAGGGCAATTGACAGGAACTGAGCAAGGCATAACAATGCAATTACTAGTCAGAAAGATCCTATGAGGTTGATTGGGCAATACAACAAGATACATAGACTGCCATCCAACAACATCTATGACTAGAAGTCCACCTTCAGGTTATTATCCGAACCCCCTTCAGTATTAAGTTGCAAGCAACAGACAACTACTTTAAGCAAAGTGTGTAAGGTAAACAGTCCACATGTTCCATGAACAAGAGACCGTTGTTTTCTCCCTAGTAGCAACAACACATCTACAACCGAAGAGTTTATTGTCACTTCCCTTGGAAACTAGAGGCATGAACCCACTATCAAGCATAAATACCCCCTCTTGGAGTCACTAGCAACTACTTGGCCAAGATAGCTACTAACAACGAAGAGCATGCAAGAACGCAAACAACACAGACATGATAGAATCATAAAGACAAAACCATTAATCAAACCAACATAATAATCTCAGTATCCATCGGATCCCCGCAAACACAACATGCATGGTTACAAATAGATTAGATATTGATCATGAACGGAGATCACAAGATCTATACATAAAAGCACAAAGGAGGAGATACAACCATCTAGCTACTACATAGACCCATAGTCCAAGGTGAAACTACTCACGCATCAAACCGGAGAAAAGGCCTCCGGGACGATCTCCCCTGCGGCAGGGTGCCTGGAAGAACTTTAGACCCCCTCGTTCCAGGGACGATGGTGGCAGCAGCTACAGACGGTTTCGTGGATATTTGATCGGGTACTCAGGGTTTCTACATCGGCGGCTTCTTATAGGCGAAGGAGGAGACCTAGGAGTCGGCCAGGGCGACCAAACCCTAGCCAGATGCGGGGTGGGCCCACCCGCGCCTGGGGTGGGTCTGTCCCCTCTGGCCGGCCCCTCCGTCTCTCCTCTGGACTTCTTGTTCCCCACGGAAAGTTATTGATTTTGTCCTTTGTCCCTTCCAATTCTGAGAAATATTTCTTTACTAACTTTTCTGAAACCAAAAATAGCAGAAAACAGGCATCTGGCACGGTTGCAACTTGTTAGTAGGTTAGTACCAGAAAACATGTAAAAGGCACCTCAAAGTGTAGACAAGCAAAGCAAAGTAGATACTAAACAAGCATGGAGCATCAAAAATTATAGATATGTTTCCAACGTATCAACATCCCCAAGATTAACTCCTGCTCGTCCTCGAGTAGGTAAGTGAAAAACAAAATAATTTTTGAGGTGACATGCACCCTCACAATAAAGATCCAACCATTTGCAAGCATTGAAAGCTGGGATCAAAGAACTCTAAACATGTGCATTAAATATGGAGTTCTAACAATAGGACATAGTAACTATGCATGCAACATGACAAGCTACAAACAAAGATCATGAGTAACATGCATTGAAAAACGTTTGTTTGTTTCACATACAGAAAATATAGCATAGTGGCAATCAGCTTGTCCCTCATAGAGTAGCAATATAGATGCATGGGACACCTGCAAAGTTCACAAGGGTGACTAGAAACAAGTAGCACAAGAACAAGTAATAACACAATATGCATTAATTAATAAGCTTTGAAACACTGCACACATAATGACAACTATGCACTCTTAATGGTGCCTAAAGGTAGAAGGTGGAGACTCAATAGTGGTGGAAGAAAGGCCTTTTTTGTAAAGGAAGCAGGGATTACAAGTTTCGAAAAGAGCTTCCAAAAAATATGGTACTTGTTAGCTTTCAACCCTCATTACCCCTATCATAAGCATCTTGAAGTGGTTAAGGTTAGAGTGACAAAGCTGGAGTATATGCTTAACGAAGTATAAGCTGGAAATCTCAAGTCCCTTGAATACGAGGGCCACACCTCATGCATACTCAACTTTGGGTCCAGGTAAGTTCTTGTCACTGTAAATATTTGCATATCATTGAGAACCGCCAACGGGGTACCCCTTGCACATGGTACAGGAGCTTTCCCATAACCAAAATGATAAGGCTATCAGACAATGAGCATCTCACCAATCTATTTATTTACCATATGCATAGCTTTTTTATTGAGAATGCTTCATAGATAGCTTATTATGGTGATGCTGCAAGTTTCCACCATGATTAGGCATGGCTTAGGCTAGCGGCCCAGGCGTTTCTCTAACACAAAATACAAACTCCATGGACTTACAAGTCCCCTCTTTATTTCACACTGGTGACATCCATAGACAAAAGAACATGATATCAACTGAGTACAACAAGTTACAAGTGCAATGTTGAAAACGTTCCCCGTGACAGCATGGTTCTGCTAATTCCAATTTATAAGTGCAAGTCTATACAACAAAGTTGTCACAATGGTTCAAGTTTATTAGGGGCAAAGAATAAAGTGTGCCATCAAGTTCGTGAGGGCTTTAGTCACTAAGTTTTCACATAACAAAATAGTTTTTAATTGGAAGATAGTTGAAAACAAGAATATACTTGGAATGGTGTAACACACCATGCATAAGAATTTATAGTGGACACTTTGGAATAACTTGGTTTCTTGGGAGTTGGAGGCATGAGTAGAACTTACTCATACAATTGGAGGCTAGCAAAAGACTGGGAGCAACCAACTAAGAGAGCAATAATGGCCATAATCATGTAGTGCAACAAAGCATACTAATCAAAGCAAAGAGTGTTACTACAAGTCAAGGACTAAATGATCATAGAGGCTAATGGCGACTTGACAGTCATAACATGGTGTAAGCATGTGCCAAGTCAACCCAAGGAAAACATCAAAGGAGAATACCACGATACTATGCTTTTGCATGCTAAAACAACGCATAATTTCTTCAAAGCACACTAAGCAATCCCAATTGTTTGGAACAAGACATGCTACAGCAATAATCACTAAGCATAAGGTCAAAACAACACCTAGCTTGTCATGCTAAAGTCTAAGTCACAGTCAATGCAAGCTCCTCTTGCACTTCAAGCAAGAACTTACTACTCCTTTTCAAACACCAAGCAACCTTATTTGTAAAACAGCACAGCGATAACGGGGGTCCAAACTACTTAAGAAAACTAAACAAACTAAGCAAAGCAAACAAAAACTAAGACGCTCCAAGAATAACACAACTGTGCATGAAACAATAAAAACGAAGTGTCTAGACAGATTTGAGCTTTTTATTGATGAAGAAGGGGATGCCTTGGACATCCCCAAGCTTTGACGCTTGTACCTCTTGGATATTTCTTGGGGTGACACCATGGTGGTATCCCAAGCTTGAGCTTTTGTCCATTCTTCATCTCATTGCATCATTCTCTCTCTACACCTGAAATTCTTCCTTCATACAAAACTTCACACAATCTTCATTAGCAACATTAGTGTATTCAAAAGATATTACACCACTGGCAAAGCTTTGGAACAGCAAGGATTTTCACTAAAAACACAATCTAATGTAGTAACTCCTTCAAAAATCTCAATTTACCTAAAGATAACTCAAAAAGGAATCAATAAGAAGCAAATGCAAATAATGGCAGAAATCTGTCAAAACAGACCAGCAGGTAGAAACTGATTTTTTCGAACATCTTATGTTGCTCAAATCAAAAAGTGTTGAACTAACGAAATTTATCTAACATACTGGGGGATTTATTCATAAATTTTTAGCTCAATCAGAATTACAGAGCCTCCTCACGAATTTTTTTTGGTGGAGGACAGAAATCTTGTTCGGGATAGCAACTCCTTAATTCTTACTTCCCTCTCATTAGAGGTCATTCTTGGCACAAAAAGCAAACAAAAAGGATAAGGAGAGGTTATTACTAAAGTGAAAACTTCCAATACTCAAGGAAACTCTTGGATTATCTCCCAACAAGTACTTTTCTTTAACGCCTTTAAGTTAAGCACAAGAAGCAAGAAGAATCAAGTATTTTCAAATGAAGAATTGATATCCATACTTGCAAAGTCTTCAACTATGAAAGGTATCTCATCCAAATGGGTTTTGGAGGATCCCTTCTCATCTCTCTTTGGTCTACTACTTTTATTAAAAAGATTTTCAGGAGCAATCCAATCAAAGTTCTTTTTAAAGGCTTCATGCATTCCAACAAGCTTAAAGGGGATGGGTATCTTAAATTCTTCTCTAGGCTTAGTTTTATCAGAGATAACCACAACATCTACACTTGAGCCTAGTATACTGGAACGCTTAAAAACCTTTTTGGCTTCCCTAGCAACATCATAGAATTCTTTTGATAAAGTTTCAAGGATGAATTCCCTCTTTTCAGCATTCTTCTCTTCTTTTAGTTTCAGGAATAAAAATTGTATGAAGGGATTAAGGCTAACAAACCTAGCCTCCAACATATGAACTAAATAAGCTACAGCAATATCATAATTAGGAGCAAGCTTTGCTATAGATTTATCCTCAATATCCTCATGCTTGCTAACATAATTAAAAAATTCTTCAATACTATCTTTCCCAATTATAGAGCCACTACCCATTGCAAGATCTTTCAGGGCGAACTTGGGAGCAACATGGTGAGCTAGATCAAGGTGGCAACTAGAGTAGAAACTAATTTTTTGTGTTTTTGAATAGAGAAAGCAAACCAAACTAGACTAATTTTTTGGGGGTTTTCAAGAAAGAGGCAAACAAAACCAAGCAAAAGAAACAAAGCAAACTAAAAACAAAGTAAAGAGAAAGGAAGTGTAGGACTCCCCTAATGAAGACGTCCTTGGCCTCCCCGACACCGGCGCCAGAAAAGCTTGACGACTGTCTACGCACAGCATGTTGGGAACCCCAAGAGTAAGGTGTGAAGCAGCAAGCAGCAAGTTTTCCCTCAGTTGAGACCGAGGTTATCGAACCAGAAGGAGGAAGGAAACGTCACACAGGTGTTGCAAGCAATGCGGAGACCTGCACAACACAAACTCAAGACTTTGCCCCAACGAATCAGTGAGGTTGTCAAGCTCACCGGTTTGCTGTAACAAAGGATTGAACGTATGGTGTGAAAGGTAATGGTTTGCAGCAAGTAAACAAGTAACAGTGGAAGATGTATCAATGGTAAAGATTAGACCGGGGTCCATAGTTCATTAGAGGTGCTCTCCTTACATAAACAACATGGCATGAAGGGTAAACAAATTATAGCAGAGCAATTGACAGGAACTGAGCAAGGCATAACAATGCAATTACTAGTCAGAAATATCCTATGAGGTTGATTGGGAAATACAACAAGATACATAGACCGCCATCCAACTGCATCTATGACTAGAAGTCCACCTTCAGGTTATCATCCGAACCCCCTTCAGTATTAAGTTGCAAGCAACAGACAACTGCTTTAAGCAAAGTGTGTAAGGTAAACAGTCTACATGTTACATGAACAAGAGAGCGTTGTTTTCTCCCTAGTAGCAACAACACATCTACAACCGAAGAGATTATTGTCACTTCCCTTGGAAACTAGAGGCATGAACCCACTATCGAGCATAAATACCCCCTCTTGGAGTCACTAGCAACTACTTGGCCAAGATAGCTACTAACAACGGAGAGCATGCAATATTACTGAAAGGGCAAATAGCCCTTATCTAGTATTTTGGTTAACTATGACATCGGAGCTAGAGGATGGACTAATGTTTCTATTAACTCTCTACAGGTGAGAATCCGCAGGTTGTTGATGATAGGTGATGGGTGACCCTCCCATTCATTTCTCTATGAAGAGCCGGTGTCATTATTTATTATTCTCTCTTATTTACTCTTGAGTCAAATAGGAAACACCGCACTATTAAGAGGGGTGATCTCGATGTGCTCTTTGGGGATGTTCTACACCGTATAAGCCTCTCATCATCCACCCACACACACCCGTTCGAAGAAAGAGAGAAATCTGCCTTGAAAATGAGTCTAAAGAAGTTATTGCGAAATCGACAAAAGCTCCGGCGGCGCCGGTGCTGTCGCCGGAATTTTCGGTCGCCACTGGAAATTCCTGGTGCACACCGAAATGGCTTATAGAACAGCGTTTCAGTTGCTCGCCAGGAATTCCGGTCGCCGCCGAGAATTCCGGCGTGGGGTCCGGTCGACCGGAGCTGTCGCCGGAAATTCCGGCGAGTAACTCGGTCCGACCGGACTTATTGTCGGTTCTGTTGCAGTAACCTCCAAATGGCTCTTTTCCCCCTCACACTATATATACCCCTTTCTTCTCCACTGTGAGGTTAGGCATTTGAGCTAACATTTCATTTATTGAAGCTCTCTCTCTCTTCCCCATTTTTGAAACACAAAATCTTGAGGATCTCCCATTCTACCCAACCAAATCCAAATCCCTTTGGTAGAAAGGAAGAGGAGGTCCTGATCTACGTTTCCACCAAGCCAAAGTTCATTCCCCCCTTGAGTTCGTCGAGTTAGCTTGTTACTATTGGGTTTGTGGGAAACCCTAGGCGTCTAGGGTCGCCCGGAGGCATTCGGCTTGTGATTTGCTCCGTGAAAAGTTTGTGAGGGTTTGGAGACTACCTTAAAGTCTACCACGAGTAAGTGAGCTATTCCTTCGTGGGATAGGCTCGGAGAAGAAGGTGAGCCTTCGTGGCGTGTGAGGAATCCTTCGTGGAACCTCACACCTCTCCAACGTGACGTAGCCCCCTTCCCAAAGGTGGTGAACACGGGAATACATCTTCGTATCCGCGTGCTTCGGTTATTCCTTAACCGATCTCTTACTTGTGCTGCTTATCTTGTGATAGCCTTCGAGCTTGAAGTATCTTGTACATCATCTAGGTTGCCTCACCTAGTTTTCATTTAGGCTCACTTATATTCCGTAAAGCCTAAAACTTGCAATAGATTATAAAGAATTTTGTAGAAACCTATTCACCCCCCTCAAGGTTAACCATCTTACACTTTCAATTGGTATCAGAGCCAAGGGCTCTTTTAAGGGCTTCGCCGCCTAAGAGAAAAGATGGTTTTCTCCAATGATGAGGAGGAAAAAACTTATTCGGTCAAGGAGCTTCGTGAAATCTTAGCCAAGGGTGCCCTTGAAAAGGCCAAGGTGGATTCCGATGTCCTTGTTCGAATGAGTTAACTAGAAGGACAACTTAAGGCCATTGGCGATGGGGCTTTTCTTGGTAATCCATTGGTAGTACCTCAAGGGAGACCAATGGACATCGAGAAGGATAAGGATGCCGAGTCCGCTCATGAGGGTGGCTCGTTAAAAACTTCCATGCCCCCTAATCAATTCCCTTATGTTTATCCTAAGCAAAAGAACATCATGCCTCATATTAATGGTTCGAGCCCTGCACCTCATTATGATGGAACTCATTTCTCTCATTGGAAAGCTTCTATGGAATCTCATCTTCGCAGCTGCAGCGTTGAGCTTTGGGAGATTGTATGCACCGGCTTCCACCCTCATGATCCCAACAACCTCACCCCGGGAGAGTACTACGACCGTCAACTAAATGCAACGGCTTGTGACAAGATAAGGAGTGCCATTCACCACACTCTCCATGATCAAGTCAGCGACATCCCCACCGCAAAGGATCTTTGGGATAGGATTGTCATTCTCCAAGAGGGAACCTCTCTTATCCAAAAATCCAAGTATGAAGCTTCCAAGTCTGAGATGAACATGTTCATGAACCATGATGGTGAGATTATCGCTGAAGCATACAAGATACTCGTTGCCTCCACGTGAAGATTGGTGGCCTAGGGTGTGAGAAGTATGATGATGGATTCAATTTGAATGATGAACTTATCAAGTCCAAGATTGTCTCCATGATCACGGTCACCGACAAGAAGCTTGCCTTGAACTTGCAACTCCTTGATAGAGCTAATCAATTCACTCCTGATGATCTAGTCTCTTATCTAGTTGCCACGGATAACTTGGAGGATGAAGGGCAAAAGATCAAGGAGATCAACCGTGCTATCGGGTCTTCCCACTCTCTAGCTTTAAAGGCCAAGCAAGTGTAAGAAGATGCTAGTGATGAAGATAGCGATGTTGATGGAGTTGATGATATGCTCTCTCAACTTGCTCTCTTCACCAAGAACAAGAAGTTCCGAAGAAGGAAAAGCTCAATGGGATCAAGTGAGAAGAAGAGGACGTGCTACAATTGTGATGAGGCAACCCATTTTGCCGACAAGTGTCCTTATGAGAAGAGGCTTGACAAGCCTAAGTATGAAGAAGGTGCCAAACCAAGATTGAAGCCCAACCCCATCAATGAAAGATACAAGAGGAACAATAGGCGTGATGGTAAGGGCTTCCTAGGCCAAGAATACATATCCGACAATGAGGAATAGGATGAAGAGAAGGTGGTTGGAGTGGCCAGTTTGGCCTTTGCCAAACCGGGGTCTCTCTTCACCTATGACTACACCAAGGACTACACCGACGACTCTCCTAACCCCAAGGTCAATGCCACTTGCCTCATGGCAAGGAGCTCCAAGGACGAGTCCGACGTGGAGTGTGGGGATAAGGAGAAAGTGGTGGGTGTGACCGGTTTGGAAAATGTCGAACCCGGTTCACCTCTCACCTACGACTACTCCAAGGACTACATCGAGAGTTCTCCTATTCCCAAGATCACCGGTTCTTGTCTTATGGCAAGAAGCTCCAAGGTAATTCTCTCTCCTCCATCCCTATCTAGTGTCTTGGATGATCTTGAGAGTGACCATGATAGTGATAGTGATAATGATGAATTTGGTAAAGAATATATAAAAGAAATGTATGCTATCATGAAGTCTCTTCCTCCCATTGCTCGTGCTAGAGTCAAGCAATTAATGGAACTTGTTAGCTCACGCGATGAGACCATTGATAGCTTGGAATCTTATATTGATGATGAGAAACGAAGATTCAATCTTCTTGAGAAAGAGCTTTGTGAGGAAAAGAATACCAATTCTTTTCTTAAACTACAAATTGAAATCTTTGAAATTGATAAAGCAAAAGACATGGACACTATTGATAGGGCTAACTCTTTGTCTCAAGATCTTGATGCCTCAAAGAAAGAGCTTGAAGTTGTTCATGCTTCTCTTTCCAAGGACCTTGAGCACCTTGAGAAGGCTAGTTTTCTTGTCAAGCGTGAGCTCATAAAACTTGGAGAGAACCATGATCAACTTCGGGTGTCCTATGAGAAAGCTCTTGGTACATTGAAGGATCCAATTATAGTTGAAAATGATTCTTGTACCTCTAACTCTACCTTTGATCAAGCTCACCTCATTGAGGAAAATAAGAAGTTGAAAGAGAAACTTGAGAAAGAGCGTCGTGCACCTACCTCCAAGGGAAAGATCCTAGATGAGATTTTATCCCGTCAAAAGACGAGAGTTTCCAAGGAAGGTGTCGGTTTTGATCCAAAGAACAACACGAGCAATGCCATTCCACCGAAGAAGATAACCTTTATGAAGGAAGGTGACAAGGTGGTTGACCGGGTCAAAAAGAATGTGGTGAATGGGGGAGCCATGAGGGGCAATCCCAATCACAAGTATGCGGGAAAGTCTAATCCTTCCTATGTGCTATGTAAGGGCACTCAAGGAAATGTATATGCCAAATATGTTGGCCCTCGAAATGGTTATGCTTATAGGTGGTACTCAATTTGGGTACCTAAGGGTCTTGTTGCTAATGCTAGGGGACCCATTACTCAATGGGTTCCTAAATCAAAGAATTGATTTTGTAGGGTTATGCCTCCGGTGGATCAAAATGGGTGTTTGATAGTGGATGCACCAATCACATGACCGGAGGTAGGAGTGGGCTTGATCAATTCATTCACGATGTCAACTCAACGTCAAGCATCACTTTTGGAGATAACTCAAAATGAAAGGTTCTTGGTTATGGTAAGTTGGTAATTTCCAAGGTTTTGAATCTTGAGACCGTCCTACATGTTGAAAACCTTGGTTACAACTTGCTTTCTATTAAACATCTCACGTATGCCGGCTATGACTCCTATTTCTCTAGAACTTTTGTGAAGGTCTTTAGGGGTGATGATCTCAGCTTGGTTCTCATTGGACACGTGGAAGACGACCTTTATGTGGTCAACCTATCGAAAGAGAGCCGATCTCTTCCTAGATGTCTAATGGCCAAGGCTGACAAGGGATGGCTTTGACATCGTCGCCTAGGCCATGTCAACATGAGAAATCTCAATCTCCTCCTAAAGGGTGAACATATTCTTGGAATAACTGGTATCTCCTTTGAGAAAGATTGTGTGTGTAGTGCTTCATTTCAGGGAAGAAAATTGGAAAGCATCATCCTTCCGTTACCAAGGTGGCCACGTCAAGACCCTTGGAACTGCTCCATCTAGATCTCTTCGGGCCTTCGACATATGACTCTCTTGGTGGAAGAAGATATGGTCTTGTCATTGTTGATGATTACTCAAGGTATACTTGGGTCTTTCTACTCAAGACGAAGGATAAGACTTTCAAGGAATTCATGATTTTCGCCAAGCAAGCTCAACGCACAAATGGAGTGGAGATCAAGACTGTTAGAACCGACAATGGCACCGAGTTCAAGAATTACACCATGCAAGAATTTGTTGAAGATGAGGGGATCAAGCATGAATTCTCAGCTCCTTATACCCCTCAACAAAATGGTGTTGTTGAAAGGAAGAACCGGACAATCATTGAGATGGCAAGAACAATGTTGAGTGAATTCAAGTCCCCTCACAATTTTTGGGGAGAAGCTATTACTACCGTGGTCCACTACACGAACCGGCTCTTCCTCCGTGCTCCCTTTGACATGACTCCATATGAGATTCTCACAAGTAAGAAGCCCAATGTCAACTACTTCCGTGTCTTTGGATGCAAGTGTCTCGTCAAGAACAAAAAGGAAAAGCTCGGTAAATTCAAATCTAGAACTATAGAGGGTATTTTTGTTGGTTATGCGGAAAACTCTCATGCCTATAGATACTACAACAAGACTAATGGTTGTGTTGAAGTATCTTGTGACATGGAGTTTTTGGAAAATAATGGTCCCCATGAGGGGCAAGTTTCTTCTCGTGATGTAGGATATGGTGATTCTTCTCAAGTCATAAAGTTGATGGGTATTGGGCACATCTTGCCTACCGAGTCTCACATTCATGTTCAACAAGATGATGGGGGAGAATCAAGATCAACTCAAGAAGAGTCGAGCTCTACCCAAGTTGAGCCATCAAATGCATCACAAGATCAACATCTCTCTCATGATGCCTTGCAAACCGAAGAACAAGAACCAAGCCCTCAAACCTTCGAGCAAGACCAAGTAGAAGATCAACCTCCATCTCAAGGCCAAGCTCAATATGGTGTCAATGATCAAGGCCCCTCAAAAGATGAATTTGTTGATCATGAAGGCACAATTCGGAAGATTAAGGCCGCCTCTGTTGCAAGTGGACTACAAGTCAACAATATCCTTGGAAGCATATCAAGAGGGATCGAGACCCGTGCCAAGAAGAACCTCACAACCTTTTGTGGGCATCATGCCTTTGTGTCCAACTTTGAGCCCCTTAAGGTTCATGAGGCTTTGGAGGATCCGGATTGGGTCACTGCCATGCAAGAAGAACTCGAGTGTTTCACCCGCAATGAAGTATGGTCTCTAGTGGAGAGGCCTAAAGATCATCGCATCAATGTCATTGGGACCAAGTGGGTGTTCAAGAACAAGCAAGATGAGAACGGGGTCGTCACAAGAAACAAAGCAAGGTTAGTGGCGCAAGGGTATGCCCAAATAGAAGGTATTGACTATGAGGACACCTTTGCGCCCGTTTCTCGTCTTGAAGTTATTCGTCTCTTGCTTGCATATGCATCTTTCCATAACTTTAAGCTTTATCAAATGGATGTGAAAAGTGAATTTCTTAATGGTCCCTTGAAAGAGGTTGCATATGTAGCTCAACCCCCGGGTTTCGAAAACACACGCTATCCCAACCATGTGTATCTACTCCATAAGGCTCTCTACGGACTAAAGCAAGCTCCTCGTGCTTGGTATGAGCACCTTAGGGATTTTCTACTCATGGATGGGTTTAGCATGGGTAAGGTCGATTCCACCCTTTTCACCAAACGGGTTAAAGGGGGTGGCTTATTTATTGTTCAAATATATGTTGATGATATTATCTTTGGTGGAACTAACGAATCTCATAACAAAGCTTTTGCCGAGTTGATGACTATGAAATTTAGGATGTCCATGATGGGGGAGTTGAAGTTCTTTCTAGGCTTCATCATAAAGCAACTTCCTCATGGCACTTTCATCTCTCAAGAGAAGTACATTAAGGATATGCTCAATAAGTTCGAGATGGCAGAGGCTAATCCCATGAAGACACCCATGCCACTAAATGGTAAACTTGGCCTTAGAGTTAGTGAGAAGGACGTGGATCAAAAGGTATATCATTCTATGATTGGTTCCTTGATCTACCTTTGTGCTTCTAGGCCGGATATCATGTTAAGTGTTGGAATGTGTGCTCATTTTCAATCCGCTCCCAAGGAGTGCCACTTGATGGCGGTCAAACGGATTTTTAGGTACCTTGTTCTCACTCCTACTTTCGGGCTTTGGTATCCAAAGGGGTCAACCTTTGAGCTTGTTGGCTATTCGGATGCCGATTGGGCAGGTGATAAGGTTGACCGGAAATCAACCTCCGGGGATTGCCAATTCATTGGCAGGTCGTTGGTGAGTTGGTCTTCCAAGAAACAAAACTCCACAGCCCTATCCACCGCCGAAGCCGAATACATATCTGCGGCATCTTGTTGTGCTCAATTGTTATGGATGAGGCAAACCTTGAAAGACTATGGTGTGTCTCTTGGTACGGTGCCTCTTCTATGTGACGATGAAAGCGCAATAAAGATCGCCAACAACCCCATCCAACATTGCCGCACCAAACATATTGACATTCGCCACCACTTCCTACGTGACCATGTCGCAAATGGTGATATCAACCTCACTCATGTGGGTACGATGTTCCAATTGGCCGATATCTTCACGAAGCCTTTGGATGAAGCCCGGTTTGTCATGTTGAGGCGAGAACTCGGTATCCTAGATCCCCAAAACTTGGATTGATTTGCTTCTTGCATTATATTCTTGCTCTTAACATGCTATGTGGCTTAGTTGCGCAGCACATGTAGGGACGGTCATTTTACCATATCTTGGTTTGATGCTTACCTATGTGTGCAACATAAATTGATCTCATGTTATGATATGGGTCCAAGCATCTATCTTTGAGGCGCCATGACATGTGTGCTTAAACATAGGGGGAGAAATCCTCCGCCAAATGGTCGGTTTTGTGTATTGGATACATTGTTGCTTCAAGCTAAATCCTTTGTCCATGGTCGCACTTTGTTTTTGATTTGTTTTTATGACCTTGCCTTATGGACAGTGCTCTCTCTGGTCTTCATTTGAATCTTGTGTATATGCTCATATGATCCCTCACAATTTTTCCTCTCCAAATCTTCAAACACACTCTTTCGCAAGTTTTCTGAATTTTTCGGCAAAATTTCCGGTTCGCCAGCCTATGGACCGAAATTTCCGGTGGCCGCCAAAATTTCTGGCAGCCAACCGAAAACCCTTACAGTACGTGTTTTCGGTTCGCTGCCGAAAATTTCGGTCGCCACCGGTATTCCCGGTCCCCAGGTCGGTTCACCGATTCGCTCGCCGGAATTTTCGGTGTAGGAACCGGTCGGACCGGACTTATTGCCAAAAATAAAATTTGGTGGGTATTTAAAGCCCGCGCGTGGGGAAGTTCCTTCCTCTTCCTTTCTTTCTTCCCCACGCCCCTCCCTCCTCCATGGACGCCGCCTCAAGCTTCCCCACCCCCCATAGGCCCTTCCCTCCACCCAACACCCTCCCCACTCCACCAAGTTGTAGATCGGGCCTCTACAAGTCTTTTCACCGAAGGTTTTTCTCTCTCCTTGCATGCATTGGGAGATCGGGGAGTGCTTCCCCACTTTCTTGTGTGGTGCTTTCTTCGTGCCTATCCTTGGCAAGGAAGGGGGCATGGCTTCGTCTTCGCCATCCCATGGTATCCTTGTTTTTTCCCCTCTCCTTTCCCGTGTGTTTGTTTGTTGTTTATGGTGGAACCCTAGAATTCATGTCTTATGCTCCCTTAGTTCTCTCTACCCCCAGTAAAGTAACTCGGCTCGCATCACTCTAGTTTCACCCACTTTTTCCCCCTCGTAATGTTGTTTGTGCAAGTACTAAGTCATGGCTAGTTTCACGGTCGCTTGCCCAAAATTTTCGGTCCCAAGCCCGGTCACGCCGACCCCGTCGCCGGAATTTCTGGTCACCGTTCCGGTCGACCGACCTGCTCGCCGGAATTTTCGGTCGAGCGTTCGGTCCGCCGGACCCGTCGCCGATAATTCCGGCGACAGGGCCGGTTCCGCCGGACTTGGCACCGAAATTTTCTTTCGCCCGTTTCTCTGTCCATGCGCTTGCTCAACCATCCTTATGTGTTCTTGTGAGCTCCTCTATGTCATATACACTCATTTGTTCTTCTTTGCCTTCCGTTCTTGTGTGCTTCCTGTGCAGAGTCTGAACATAGCGACTTTGAGCCCGACATCAGCAAAAAGAGGAATCTCACTATTCAACGGCCTCCTCCTCCTCGCCTCACCCAGCGTCAGCTAGAGAAAGCTGCTCTCACAGGGGGTTCTGGATCTGCTAGTGGCCAGAAGAAGAAAGCCTCTGCTGGAAGGTCCGCTCTGAAAGGCAAGTCCAATCTTGGTCCTACTAAAGAAGAAAATCCTCCCAAATACAATACTGTCTCGGATATCACTGTGAATCAATGGCGGGACTTGAGGAGGCAGAATCCACACCGCTTCACCAACCGCACTTATCAAGGGGCTGACAAGTTGTTCTGGACTGACACCCAGAAGTGCTTTTGGGATGACTTTTACAATGAGCCATCTTGTATGCGGCGGGGTTTCTTTGTTCCTCCCAGGTATCTCAATGAGGACCACTATGCTCATTACCTCTCCTCCGATTTCGAGCATGTGGATGTGGCCCTGAAGCAGATGGATTTCTTTGCTATTGCTATAATCAAGGTCAAGCTAATGCCTGATATCATTCGCCAGTTCTTCTGCACAGCTTACTTTCACACTGATGATGCTCGCACTGTCACTTGGATGACCGGCACCAAGCCATACTCGTCTTCTTTTGACGCCTTCTGCCATGCCCTGGGTTACCCTCCTGACAGTGTCTCTGGCTTCTGCATTCATTCTGAGAAGGCATTCAGTGACAACCAGCTCCTCTTCTGCTATCCCAGTGATCCCAGCCATCAGCCTCCCATCTTGTCCGGGATGTACTACTACTACATGGTGCTTGCTCGGTTCTTCCGCTACAATCTTGTGAGCAAGGCTGGTGATGCTGTCGATGTCCGTGGTCACCACAAGAATCTGATTTACTACTGTGAGCCTCGTCGTCTCCAGAAGATCAATGTGTGTGATTTCATCTACAACGAGATTCAGCGGTCCATTGAGAAGTGCATGACTCCCAATTTCTGTCAGTATGTTCAGCGCCTGATTGAGGCCACCGTTCCTGCATATGCTCTGCCCAGAGGTCCGCGTGTAGACATGGAGGATTTCTCCTTACCTCGTCGAGGCACTCATGTGGAGCTTCCCCAGATGTTGCCTTCTGAGCGCCAGACCAAGCATGCTCATGATCCCCTGTCTGCTAGTGGCTCGCGCTCTCGTAGGGATCTTCCCCGTGCTCTCCCTCGCAAGAAGGGTCTTGCCCACTTCTTCAACAGCTTATGGGATATGTGTCGCTCCTCCTATGATGTTGCTCACCGCAGTTTGGAGATCAGTTAGGAGAACATGAGGCAGCACAATGCCTTCTTGGCAGAGCGTGGTCGATCAGTGCCAGATTTGGGCAATGCTCTTGCTCCTGTTCCTTATGTCAACTTTGAGAAGCCCCCGCTAGATGAGGACATGTTTAGGGGCTTTGATCCATCCATGTTCCCTGGGTTTGCTACTTCCAGCTCCTCTCAGCGTCGTTCTACAACTACTGATGATGATGATGGTGAGGGCGAGGACGAAGAGGAGGGTGACGAAGAAGAAGAAGAGGAGGAAGAAGCCTATGATGATGACGATGAGGACAACTTCGGTGGCTAGATCGGTCTCTCCGCTCTTTTCTTCCTTTTTGGTCTCGATGCCAAAGGGGGAGAAAGAGTAGAGTCACTTCTTTCATGATTTGCCTCGTGCACAAGCCCCTCTTTGCTCGTTTGTCTCTCATGGGCTTGTGCTTTTATTTGCTCTTTCGAACCATTTGTGTGTGTGTTTGGACTGTAGGGGTTCGTAGCATGGAAAATAAAAATTTTCTATCGCATACAAACAAACAAGCCAAGATCTATCTACTAGATTGTAGCAACGAGTCGATGGTATAACTTACCCTCGAAGATTCCAAAGCGTTTAACGAGAGCGGATTCTCGTGGGTGATGTAGTCGTACTCTTTCCGATCTCAAGATCGTGTAGACGATCCTTCCGGCGCCACGTTCCGGCAGCGCTCCCGCAGTCGGTCACACGTTCGGTACTCGACGAAGACCTTCCTCTCCCTTGTTCCAGCAGGCAGCGGAGGTTGTAGCACTCTCCTCGCGATTCCGGCAGCACAACGGCGTGGTACCGGAAGTAGAGGGGAAATCCCGCAGGGCTTCGCCTTAAGCCGGTGCGAGTATGGTGGAGCTTATGAGAGAGGCTATTAGTGGTCTAGTAATTAGACACACCAATTAGAAGGCTCTAAACCAATTAGAAGGCTCTAAACCGCTGGCTAAAGCAATTAGAATCTCTAAACCAAAACGGCTCTAAACCGGAGATTTAGAGGTAGAAAGTTGTGTGTCTAGGAGGGGAGCCCTGCCCCTCCTTTTATGGGTGGGGAGGCGCGGCCAGGGGAGGGGAGTCCCTCCCCAAGTCGGCCTTGGGTGGCGCGCCAGCTTGGGGAGGAGGACTCCTCCCTCAAGTCAGTTCCCAACTCCTCTTTCTTGTTTCCCACAGTTTCTTGTTTTAGCCGTTTGACTTTCAAACTGGACATTTGACTTTTCTGTTTTAGGATTCAATTTAATCCTTTATTTGGGACAGCAAGAACATTTAGTACATGATGCAATCATTCCAATATGTAATGACACATTCATGTACCCCTCCCCCCCCCGGAGTGCCGGACAATCCGGAACCTTCTAGAACATTCCCGATGAAAACACCGGAATCATTCCGCAACTCCGAAACGGGACTTTCCTTATATGAATCTTATTCTCCGGACCATTCCGGATCACCTCGTGATATCCCGGATCCCATCCGAGACTCCGAACAACATTCGGTCTCTTTCTCATAATACCATAACTACTCAAACAACGTCGAATCCTTAAGTGTGTCTCCCTACGGTTCGTGAGTTATGCGGACATGATCGAGACACTTCTCCGAACAATAACCAATAGAGGAATCTGGAAATTCATATGGCTCCCACATATTTCTACGATTACTTTGCGATCGAATGAACCACTTACATACGATACCAATTTCCCTTTGTCTCACGATATGTTACTTATCCGAGGTTATGATCGTCGGTATCTCTGCATACCTAGTTCAACCTCGTTACTGATAAGTACTCTTTTCTCGTTCCCGTGATATGTGATCCCTTGTGACCAAGTCACATGCTTGCAAGCTAATTGGATGACATTCCACCGAGAGGGCCCAGAGTATATCTATCCGTCATGTGGATGGACAAATCCCACTCTTGATCCATGTGTCTCAACCAATACTTTCCGAACACTCAATGCCACCTTTATAACCACCCAGTTACGGTGTGGTGTTTGATGTCATCAAAGCATCCATCCGGTAAAGGTGATATGCATGATCTCATGGTCGAAGGAATTAGGTTACTATGTATCAGAAAGCATGTAGCAATTGAACTATTGAAATGACTTGATCTTTATGCTACGCTTATCTATAGGAGTATGTCCACCATATCATTCTCTTAACGATATGATCTTGTTGTTGATAACATCTCAATGTTCATGATAGGGAAACCACAATCATTAATCAACCAACAAGCTAGTGAAGTATAGAGGCTATACTAGGGACTTCAAATTAAGTTTACAAATCACACAAGTATCAATGTTTCCTTGTTAATACTATTATAGCATGAATGTAAACATTTATCATAAACACAAAGATATAATAATAACTACATTTATTATTGCCTCTAGGGCATATCTCCAACATGGACAACCTTGCAGTTCACTTATTGTACTTGAATTTCCTATCACTATGTGCTTCTATTATGTGCTATATCTAATCGTATCATAATATCCTTTCTTTGACTCTAGCTCGGTTTGTCATCGTTAACCAAAAAGGGGGAGATTGAAAGGGCAAATAGCCCTTATCTAGTATTTTGGTTAACTATGACATCGGAGCTAGAGGATGGACTAATGTTTCTATTATCTCTCTATAGGTGAGAATCCGCAGGTTGTTGATGATAGGTGATGGGTGACCCTCCCATTCGTTTCTCTATGAAGAGCCGGTGTCATTATTTATTATTCTCTCATATTTACTCTTGAGTCAAATAGGAAACACCGCACTATTAAGAGGGGTGATCTCAATGTGCTCTTTGGGGATGTTCTACACCGTATAAGCCTCTCATCATCCACCCAAACATACCCATTCAAAGAAAGAGAGAAATCTTCCTTGAAAAATGAGTCTAAAGAAGTTATTTCGAAATCGGCAAAAGCTCCGGTGGCGCCGGTGCTGTCGCCGGAATTTCTGGTCACCACCGGAAATTCCCGGTGCACACCGAAATGGCTTACAGAAGAGCGTTTCGGTTGCTCGCCGGGAATTCCGGCCGCCGCCGAGAATTCCGGCGTGGGGTCCGGTCGACCGGAGCTGTCGCCGGAAATTCCGACGAGTAACTCGGTCCGACCGGACTTATTGCCGGTTCTGTCGCAGTAACCTCCAAACGGCTCTTTTCCCCCTCACACTATATATACCCCTTTCTTCTCCACTGTGAGGTTAGGCATTTGAGCTAACATTTCATTTCTTGAAGCTCTCTCTCTCTCTCTCTCTCTTCCCCATTGTTGAAACACAAAAGCTTGAGGATCTCCCATTCTACCCAACCAAATCCAAATCCCTTTGGTAGAAAGGAAGAGGAGGTCCCGATCTACGTTTCCACCAAGCCAAAGTTCATTCCCCCTTGAGTTCATCGAGTTAGCTTGTTACTCTTGGGTTTGTGGGAAACCCTAGGCGGATAGGGTCGCCCGGAAGCATTCGGCTTGTGATTTGCTCCGTGGAAAGTTTGTGAGGGTTTGGAGACTACCTTAAAGTCTACCACGAGTAAGTGAGCTATTCCTTCATGGGATAGGCTCGGAGAAGAAGGTGAGCCTTCGTGGTGCGTGAGGAATCCTTCGTGGAACCTCACACCTCTCCAACGTGACGTAGCCCCCTTCCCAAAGGTGGTGAACACGGGAATACATCTTCTTCTCCGCGTGCTTCGGTTATTCCTTAACCGATCTCTTACTTGTGTTGCTTATCTTGTGATAGCCTTCGAGCTTGAAGTATCTTGTACATCATCTTGGTTGCCTCACCTAGTTTGCATTTAGGCTCACTTATATTCCGCAAAGCCTAAAACTTGCAAAAGATTATAAAGAATTTTGTAGAAACCTATTCACCCCCCCTCTAGGTTAACCATCTTACACTTTCAATTACAAACAACACAGACATGATAGAATCATAAAGACAAAACCATTAATCAAACTAACATAATAATCTCAATATCCATCGGATCCCTGCAAACACAACATGCATGATTACAAATAGATTAGATCTTGATCATGAACGGAGATCACAAGATCTATACATGAAAGCACAAAGGAGGAGATACAACCATCTAGCTACTACATAGACCCATACTCCAAGGTGGAACTACTCACGCATCATACTAGAGAGAAGGCCTCTGGGATGATCTCCCCTCGGGCAGGGTGCCGGGAAGAACTTCAGATCCCCCCTCCTCGATCTAGGGACGATGGTGGCGGTGGCTACAGACGGTTTCGTGGATATTTGATCAGGTACTCAGGGTTTCTGCATCGGGGGCTTCTTATAGACGAAGGGGGAGACCGAGGAGGCGGCCAGGGCGACCAAACCCTAGCCAGGCACGGGGTGGGGCCCACCCGCGCCTGGGGTGGGTCTGGCCCCTCTGACTCTCCTCTAGACTTCTTGTTCCCACAGAAAATAATTGACTTTGTCTTTTGTCCCGTCCAATTTCGAGAATATTTCTTTACTAATTTTTCTGAAACCAAAAACAGCAGAAAACGGGCATCTGACACTGTTGCAACTTGTTAGTAGGTTAGTACCAGAAAACATGTAAAAAGCACCTCAAAGTATAGACAAACAAAACAAAATAGATACTAAACAAGCACGAAGCATAAAAAATTATAGATACGGTTTTCAACGTATCAATCATCATGTGGCATTTATCTGTGGCATTCCACTAGACTGCAGTTCGAGGGAGGCTACTCCTACATGGCATCGTTGGAGTATCTGTGCCGGCGCTCATGTTTTTGCCCGCTGTTGGAAGAGAACAGGGGTTCTGACTTGTGTTAGTAGTACTGTACTACTCCAGAGGAGGGAGTTTCCATAAATAAATAAACTTTCTACAGCTTGCAAAGCTAGTAGCGAAGTCGAGGAAGATTTCGGTCCACCCCTGGATCGACCAGGTCCAGCCCGGATGGACGTGGCGCGGACTACATACTAGTACTAGTTCCGATGGTCCACGTCCCGCCCCACCACGTCGCGGTTCGGTTGGAGGCTGGTCGGGGGCAGTACTCCGCTTTATTTATCATCAGGACGTGGTGGACTCCTCAGCTGGTAGGCGGAAGAGTGAAGACCCCATCCATCCCCCATTATTGCACCCATCATCATCATTCAACTTCAAGCAAGCCCATGTTCTCCAAATATAGCTACATCATGTGCCCAGCGGTTAAATGGAATCCACCCCGCGTACGTATTTCTGCTGGTGTTCAATAGACGTACTTGCTAGTACTACGAACCACTGCCGGTACTGGCGCGTTACAATGCGTGAGAAACGTGGTGGTACGAAATTAACTCTCCTCTGCATTTGCGTGGTGAACGGAAGTGCACGATCGTGTACCGCTCTTTGGATCGCGTCGTGCTTCGCGTGCGGCCGACCAGCTGCCTCGAGTCCAGCGGGTAGACGGGACCGATCGAGCGGAAGCGCGCGGCTCGAGCTCGACATGGTGGAGGGCGTGGCAGGAAGCTGTGCTGTAAAGCCGGCGGTGGCAACTGACCACGGATGCTCTCTCCCTCGCCTGCTGAACTGAAGGCACATGGAAAAGGCTGATCGGAGGGTAGCGGACAGCAGACGTCACAACAAGGTCACGAGCTCGCCACGGTGGCTCGAGTTCGCGAGCGGCAGGCCAGAACCGGGCGATGCGTGTTTGCAGGAACACCCGTCGTTGGTACAACTTTCAGCTACGAGCTTGTAATAATCGATGTATAGCGCCATGCATGTTATTCTTGCCCACGGCAGAAGCAAACCAGGAGCATGACTAACCAATCATTCCAGGATAAACTGAACGAACTTGCCCCTGATCACTACTTGATGATTAGTACCGAGGAACAGCAAGTTGCCACTGCTGTGACGAGGTTTAACGTGGCCTGCCAACGCATGAGAGCACCTTCGCTCGGCATTCTCGGTCCGAAATCCGGACATAAATAGCATAGAAAGAAACTAGTTATCGGTTTAGGAACATCCAGTTTTTCGCTCGCGTTCCTAGATTGAGTTCACTAGTAGGCGCACTCGCGGCGGGCGCTGACCTTACGCTCGGCCTCCTCTTATCGGTCCTCAACTCGACGTTTCTCCGGTTGCTCCCAGTCCATCCTGGACCAGACGAGGATCTTCATCTTCGGCATCGGCGACGACACATCGTCCTGGAGAGAGCGCTCCATCGTCATCTTCATGGCGAATGAGTCCTCATCGTCGGGCACCGCCCAGTCCGACGGCTCCGGCAGGTGCAGGCGAAGCCGTCTGTGGCATCCCGCCAAAACCACTACTAGAAAATCGCGTTGTTTTTGTGCATTGCATCGTCATCATCATGCATTGTTTGTCTGAAACTATTTTCGAAACGCCTAGTTTTGTGTTCTAAATAAACCCCGTCTTTATCTTAAATTAAATATCGGTCTGTTCAGATCTTTTATTTGTCTACAAAGTATTTACAAAATGTTTTACAAATAAAATAAATAATAAAAACTATTTTTGTCGGGAAGGCCGTCCAACCGGTCAGGCCAAAAGCCCAACCGGCCAGACCACCTACTACCCGGCCAAAAGAAAACCTAGTCTAAAAATATCTAGTCCTAATCCTACCTAAACCTAGTCTACCCAGCCCCCTCCACCTCACCCCCACCAACCACCGCTTGCCACCTCACCGTTCCCTCCACTCATCCTAGGCTCAGCCACCTCACCAATCCCCTTCTTTTCTCCACTCCTAGCCTCCTTCCAGCCGCCAGCCTGGGCCCACCCCAACCCCACTCCCCGCTGGCCCCACCCACTTCACACACAACACACACGCGCGCAGCCAGCCACCCCGCAGCGGCCCCACCCGCTCAGACCGGCGGCCTCCTCACCTGGGCGCGTCCCCACCCCGGCCCCACCTGCAGCGACACGCCCTGCTCCCCAGAACCACCCCAAACCCACCCGACGCCCCTGGCCCACCCACTCTCCCCCACGCGACCACACCCACCCCGCGTCAACTCCCCTCCCATCCTCTCTCTCCCCGACGCGCTCGCCCCGCCCCCTTTCTTCCTCACCTCCGGCGGAGCCCTCTCTCCCCTTCCGTTCGCCGCTCCTCCTCTGCCTCGCGCAAGCCACCTCCCCGACCTCGTCTGCCTCCGGCCGCTCCCCCACCACCTCGCCCCGCCTCTCCAGGAGCCCCGCCGCCTCGCTCCCTCCTCGCCGCCGGTCGCCTCCGCCCTCGACGCGCCGGCCTTCCTCCTCGCCCCGCCGTCGTCGTCCTCCCGCTCGCCTCCTCGTGCATGCTGCCTTACTGCCGGCCCCCTCCCTCCGCGGCGCCCCTCCTCTCCCCGTCAGGCTCCACCGCCGCTCAAGGCCCCCCTCCGTCGAGCTCCCTCCGCCACCAGCGCCGCTCGCGTCAGCCTCCTCCGTCGCCCTCGGTTCCCCGATGCAGAGCTCGCCGGACCACCGCCTCCTCCGTTCAGTCCCCGCGGCCGAGCCCACGACCACCCCGGCGCGCTCGTGACCTCCTCCCCGCCTCCATCTTCCTCTCTGCCGCCGCCAGGCGCCGCCGCCCGAGCCTGCGCCAGCAGCCGCAGCCGCGAGCTCCCTCCTCCTCGCCGGCCCGGCGCTTCGTCGCCACTGACGCGTCCTCCACCCCGCAGACAGCGACCTGCCGCCCGCGCGCCCCAACGCCGGCCCCGCCGCCGCGGCCGCGCGCTCGGCCTACCCTCTGCCGACGTCGTCCCGCTGGAGCCGTGCGTCAGCGCCGCCGCCGCCTCCTCTGGTTCGCCGCTGCCCGGCCTCTCCTTGCTGCCGTCAGCCTGCTCTGGCCGCGCCCGGGCGTCCCCCATCCCCGAGCCTCCTTCTGCGTGCCCGGTTGGGGCTAGCTCTATGGCAAGTTGTGGAACACACAACCACTCTGCTGCTGACCGTGTAGGGCCTCGACAATTAAAGCCGAACAAGATCTCCGAGCCCGACACCGACAATCAAACCCCGAAGCCCCAAGTTCCCCATCGATGACCAAGCCGGAACCGCAAGTGTGTCGATAGGGGGCCGAAGATCCCCGGACACTGGACGTCAAAACCACGGACCCGAAGACCGATCCCGCCGAACGCCAAGATCTTCAATCGGATCCGAGGACACCGAGACCCCGGTACGACAAGTACTCCTTCCCGGACGCCGAGCACGCCGAGAACCCGGATGCCAAGATCACCGACACGGAACGGCAAGACCTCCTTCCCGCACCGGTGCCGACGACGTCGCACGCCAAGTTCTTCTTCCCGAACGACAAGACCGATGACATGGCCCGACGACCCGACAAGACCTTTGTGACATCAAGATCGGCACCGACCAGGGCGGATCCAATATGCCCCGACGCCAACCAAGTACTGCTTCCCGGTTGCGACAAGACCTCCTTCCCGTAACGATCCCGATCTCGTCGAGCCGTTCTTCCGTCAAACCCTGAGACCGAACCCCGAACCCTCGAAACCCCCAAGACCTTCGACTCCAGATGTGTGACCCTGATCCGAGCCCCTATTTTTAAATGCCATCTATATATCTTGTTGCATATTAAATTGTTCATGCATGCATATTTGTCTGTGGTTTGGGGGCCTTAGGCCGATTCACCTTATAATTAAATATGGAGTCTATATGCGGGATATCTTTGTCTTATTCCAGACTCCATTTAAATTTGTGTAGCGAACCGGTGATATATTTTGCCATGTTAAGACAACATTTAAATTGTGGGGTAGCTAAATAACTTGAACCGTTTAATTAATTGTCGGGACCCCCCGTTCCGCTTAATATGGCCTAATTGCATCGCATCCTTCGCCATGTCATACATCATACATGCATCATGCCCGATCTTTGGCCGTAGTATTAAGTAGTGCATCCGGTGTTTATTCTAGTGTTTTGCTTCTTCGCGGATAAGGCCGTTGAGTTGATGCGAGTGACGCCCGATCTTCGGATGAACCTTCGACAATGTTTTCAGGCGAGCACCTCCCCCTTTCTACCTATCTTACTTTTATAGTATTTATTCCCTCCTGTTGATCTATTGCTATATGTGTTGCGTTGCTCTAGTTTTCGTACCCGTGATATCCCTTGCAGCCTGATATTGCCTTGGACACATCCTATTACCTGTTGTTTGGTAGATAGTTGGACTTGCGCGTCGTAGTCGCTTGCTCAAGTGATGTTGCGTGTCGCCCAGTACCACAGTTGTTGGAGTGTTGCCGCATGTTTAAGGTTGGAGATGATCATGGCTTTCTTTATCGTTCACTTTAATTACTGTTTAACAACTAAAATTGAAGTAAGCAGAGGCACAGGTGGGCAATAGATGTTATTTGGTTGTTAACCGTCCACTTGTGTCCCGTAGGACCCCGAGTACTTGATACCTGTTCCTTGAATATTCACGCTATCCACATCGGGAGGATTATGGGACCCCCCTGAGCCAGAGCTTGATTCATTCTTATTTCTTGGGGCCACAAACTAGTTTGAGGTTTTATTTATTATTCTGTACTTATGCCATGCTTTACTGCTTTATTTACGATTGTGCGATGGATAGCACCTGTACTGTTTAGGATCGGGACACGTTTTCGCGGTGTCGACAAGCCCAGTTTTGGGTTCCCAGTCGTTCACAGCCGTCCACCCAAACCTTGAGTCCGTCTCGGAGTCAGCTAGCTTCGTTGCAGGTGTACTCAACGGGGTGGCCCCCGGAAATATTTCTGAATCTTGTGATTTCTTTGTCGTGAAGGCCTCGTTGGGTTTTGATTTGGTTTTTCCGAGGTTGATCGAGTGTGTGTTGCTATTTGTGCACCCCTGCAGGGTAAAACTTTCTGAAAGCCGTGTCCGCGGTTATGGACGACTTGGAGCACAGTATCTCGATCATAGACAACTATAACTAAAGTAGTGCTATAAATTTGACTTTATAATGACTAGTAATCAGCTTCACTATAATGGAATGGCTAAATAAAACTGCCAACAATTGCTTGTTTGGGTTGTCGCTTGCGACCATTGTATCTGACTAGTAAGTATTGCAACTATAACGGAATGACTAAATAAAAGTGCCAACAACTGCTGGGTTTTGGGATATCTCATGCTATTTGTATCTGACTAGTAATGTTGCAACTACAACGGAATGGTTAACTAAAACGGCCCACTGCTTATTTTATCAGGATGATTACCTCTACCTGACTAGTAATTGCTGCAACGATAACTGAATAAATAAAACTGCCAACTGTGTGAGTTCCTCGGTTGACTTCCTCGTTTGGTCTCGAGGGGGAAATACCAGGATGGGTTTGTTTGGTGGTAGTATCAGGTTGGTTCCGAATAGGTCTTTCTTACCCCTCTCTGATTGCCGCCAGTTGTATCGAGTCTCTATAGGTTGTTTAGTGCATGCTGCGCTGCCGCTGCAGTCCACCATACCTGTGTAGGCGAGGACCACCGAATTCTAGCCTCGCCGTGTACTGGCCTCAGTACTGACGCTCCTCTTTTTCCTTTGCCCTTTGTCGGCACCCCTTTTGTTTTAGCAGGTTTCGACGTCGTTAGCAGGGTTACCCTTCCGGCTTGGCCTGGGCAGGGTTATGGACGCCATTGGTTATTCTTCAGGGCTCTTAGCCCCATTTGCATCTTGTCCGTAGCTGGACGCTCTATCGTTTTCAAGGTGATTTGGATCTTTGTTCTGTATATCTGTATTCTTGACTCATGGAGTCGTGTTGTATATATATCTGTTCTGTGGGTCCCATCGAGGACTGTTGTGTAATGTTATTACTTCGTTTTCCACCCGCACGAAAGTGCCTGGTGGGCACCTTTGAATCGTTTCTATGCGGGTTTGGCGGGAAGCGCTGAAACTTGCATAGGGTTGATTCTAAGGGTGTTACAGAGTGGTATTAGAGCTCAGCAGTTGCGATACCCCACAAGTCCAGCCTGTAGGATAACCTAGCTAACGGCCGAAGTAGAGTGTCAAAACTATTTTTGCAAAATCAGTTGGATAGTTCTGATTAGGTCTGATTTTACTCCTTCCCCCTCTGCTATTCTCCTCTTACCTCTACGTGTTTTGAATCCACTCTCTTCTCTCTCTTCGAGTCCAGGATTTCTCGTGGTTGGGTTCCGTCGTACCTTCAGGGTTTCACTTCCTCTTTTGGTAACGGTGTGTCTACATCCGGTCTTCGTTCTATCCGAGGAACCCTTCGTCTGGTGGACTTCTCTTTGTTCCTTCTCGTGCCTTCCGGTGTTTTCCGACGCGACGACATCATCCACGCCAGATCCGATGCAGAGTCTGTATCACTCCTTTGTTCCTGAACCTCGATTGTCGAGATCTTCAGTCTGATTCTGAGAATGGTTGCACGCTTTTCTACTGATTGTGCAGAGTAATAGTTGGGTACGTGATGGATTGGCCCCCATGCCGACTACCTTTTTTATTCGCTCTTGTACATTGAAGTGGGATAGGCCGCATCTTTTCTCACCTTCTATCGAAGTTAGAGGTGGCTTTATTTGTGGATACCTCTACCTTCGTCCTTTGTTTCCCCGGAGTGTTCTCTCGACGATCTCGGACAAAGAACCCTTGTTAGTGGTGTCGCGAGGATCTACACGAAGCGAGAAGACGCAGCCCGCCGACCTTCTTCCCGGTACCATGAGGCGGATCTCGAGGGCGAGATCCATTGTTAGTGGTGTCGAATTGTGGCATCCCGCCAAAACCACTACTAGAAAATCGCGTTGTTTTTGTGCATTGCATCGTCATCATCATGCATTGTTTGTCTGAAACTATTTTCGAAACGCCTAGTTTTGTTTTCTAAATAACCCCCGTCTTTATCTCAAATTAAAACATCGGCATGTTCAGATCTTTTATTTGTCTACAAAGAATTTACAAAATGTTTTACAAATAAAATAAATAATAAAAACTATTTTTGTCGGGGAGGCCGTCCAACCGGTTAGGCCAAAAGCCCAACCGGCCAGACCACCTACTACCCGGCCAAAAGAAAACCTAGTCTAAAAATATCTAGTCCTAATCCTACCTAAACCTAGTCTACCCAGCCCCCTCCACCTCACCCCCACCAACCACCGCTTGCCACCTCACCGTTCCCTCCACCTCATCCTAGGCTCAGCCACCTCACCAATCCCCTTCTTTTCTCCACTCCTAGCCTCCTTCCAGCCGCCAGCCTGGGCCCACCCCAACCCCACTCCCCGCTGGCCCCACCCACTTCACACACAACACACACGCGCGCAGCCAGCCACCCCGCAGCGGCCCCACCCGCTCAGACCGGCGGCCTCCTCACCTGGGCGCGTCCCCACCCCGGCCCCACCTGCAGCGACACGCCCTTCTCCCCAGAACCACCCCAAACCCACCCGACGCCCCTGGCCCACCCACTCGCCCCCACGCGACCACACCCACCCCGCGTCAACTCCCCTCCCATACTCTCTCTCCCCGACGCGCTCGCCCCGCCCCCTTTCTTCCTTACCTTCGGCGGAGCCCTCTCTCCCCTTCCGTTCGCCGCTCCTCCTCTGCCTCGCGCAAGCCACCTCCCCGACCTCGTTTGCCTCCGGCCGCTCCCCCGCCACCTCGCCCCGCCTCTCCAGGAGCCCCGCCGCCTAGCTCCCTCCTCGCCGCCGGTCGCCTCCGCCCTCGACGCGTCGGCCTTCCTCCTCGCCTCGCCGCCGCCGTCCTCCCGCTCGCCTCCTCGTGCATGCTGCCTTGCTGCCGGCCCCCTCCCTCCGCGGCGCCCCTCCTCTCCCTGCCAGGCTCCACCGCCGCTCAAGGGCCCCCTCCGTCGAGCTCCCTCCGCCACCAGCGCCGCTCGCGTCAGCCTCCTCCGTCGCCCTCGGTTCCCCGATGCAGAGCTCGCCGGACCTCCGCCTCCTCCGTTCAGTCCCCGCGGTCGAGCCCACGACCACCCCGGCGCGCTCGTGACCTCCTCCCCGCCTCCATCTTCCTCTCTGGCGCCGCCAGGTGCCGCCGCCCGAGCCTGCACCAGCAGCCGCCGCCGCGAGGTCCCTCCTCCTCGCCGGCCCGGCGCTTCGTCGCCACCGACGCGTCCTCCACCCCGCAGACAGCGACCTGCCGCCCGTGCGCCCCAAAGCCGGCCCCGCCGCCGCGGCCGCGCGCTCGGCCTACCCTCTGCCGACGCCATCCCGCTGGAGCCGTGCGTCAGCGCCGCCGCCGCCTCCTCTGGTTCGCCGCTGCCCGGCCTCTCCTTGCTGCCGTCAGCCTGCTCTGGCCGCGCCCGGGCGTCCCCCATCCTCGAGCCTCCTTCTGCGTGCCCGGTTGGGGCTAGCTCTATGGCAAGTTGTGGAACACACAACCACTCTGCTGCTGAACGTGTAGGGCCTCGACAATTAAAGCCGAACAAGATCTTCGAGCCCGACACCGACAATCAAACCCCGAAGCCGCAAGTTCCCCATCGATGACCAAGCCGGAACCGCAAGTGTGTCGATAGGGGGCCGAAGATCCCCGGACACTGGACGTCAAAACCACGGACCCGAAGACCGATCCCGCCGAACGCCAAGATCTTCAATCGCATCTGAGGACACCGAGACCCCGGTACGACAAGTACTCCTTCCCGGACGCCGAGCACGCCGAGAACCCGGATGCCAAGATCACCGACACGGAACGGCAAGACCTCCTTCCCGCACCGGTGCCGACGACGTCGCACGCCAAGTTCTTCTTCCCGAACGAAAAGACCGATGACATGGCCCGACGACCCGACAAGACCTTCGTGACATCAAGATCGGCACCGACCAGGGCGGATCCAATATGCCCCGACGCCAACCAAGTACTGCTTCCCGGTTGCGATAAGACCTCCTTCCCGTAACGATCCCGATCTCGTCGAGCCGTTCTTCTGTCAAACCCTGAGACCGAACCCCGAACCCTCGAAACCCCCAAGACCTTCGACTCCAGATGTGTGACCCTGATCCGAGCCCCTATTTTTAAATGCCATCTATATATCTTGTTGCATATTAAATTGTTCATGCATGCATATTTGTCTGTGGTTTGGGGGCCTTAGGCCGATTCACCTTATAATTAAATATGGAGTCTATATGCGGGATATCTTTGTCTTATTCCAGACTCCATTTAAATTTGTGTAGCGAACCGGTGATATATTTTGCCATGTTAAGACAACATTTAAATTGTGGGGTAGCTAAATAACTTGAACCGTTTAATTAATTGTCGGGACCCCCCGTTCCGCTTAATATGGCCTAATTGCATCGCATCCTTCGCCATGTCATACATCATACATGCATCATGCCCGATCTTTGGCCGTAGTATTAAGTAGTGCATCCGGTGTTTATTCTAGTGTTTTGCTTCTTCGCGGATAAGACCGTTGAGTTGATGCGAGTGACGCCCGATCTTCGGATGAACCTTCGACAATGTTTTCAGGCGAGCACCTCCCCCTTTCTACCTATCTTACTTTTATAGTATTTATTCCCTCCTGTTGATCTATTGCTATCTGTGTTGCGTTGCTCTAGTTTTCGTACCCGTGATATCCCTTGCAGCCTGATATTGCCTTGGACACATCCTATTACCTGTTGTTTGGTAGATAGTTGGACTTGCGCGTCGTAGTCGCTTGCTCAAGTGCTGTTGCGTGTCGCCCAGTACCACAGTTGTTGGAGTGTTGCCGCATGTTTAAGGTTGGAGATGATCATGGCTTTCTTTATCATTTACTTTAATTACTGTTTAACAACTAAAATTGAAGTAAGTAAGCAGAGGCACAGGTGGGCAATAGATGTTATTTGGTTGTTAACCGTCCACTTGTGTCCCGTAGGACCCCGAGTACTTGATACCTGTTCCTTGAATATTCGCGCTATCCACATCCGGGAGGATTATGGGACCCCCCTGAGTCAGAGCTTGATTCATTCTTATTTCTTGGGGCCACAAACTAGTTTGAGGTTTTATTTATTATTCTGTACTTATGCCATGCTTTACTGCTTTATTTACGATTGTGCGATGGATAGCACCTGTACTGTTTAGGATCGGGACACGTTTTCGCGGTGTCGACAAGCCCAGTTTTGGGTTCCCAGTCGTTCACAGCCGTCCACCCAAACCTTGAGTCCGTCTCGGAGTCAGCTAGCTTCGTTGCGGGTGTACTCAACGGGGTGGCCCCCGGAAATATTTCTGAATCTTGTGATTGCTTTGTCGTGAAGGCCTCGTTGGGTTTTGATTTGGTTTTTCCGAGGTTGATCGAGTGTGTGTTGCTATTTGTGCACCCCTGCAGGGTAAAACTTTCTGAAAGCCGTGTCCGCGGTTATGGACGACTTGGAGCACAGTATCTCGATCATAGACAACTATAACTAAAGTAGTGCTATAAATTTGACTTTATAATGACTAGTAATCAGCTTCACTATAATGGAATGGCTAAATAAAACTGCCAACAATTGCTTGTTTGGGTTGTCGCTTGCGACCATTGTATCTGACTAGTAAGTATTGCAACTATAACGGAATGACTAAATAAAAGTGCCAACAACTGCTGGGTTTTGGGATATCTCATGCTATTTGTATCTGACTAGTAATGTTGCAACTACAACGGAATGGTTAACTAAAACGGCCCACTGCTTATTTTATCAGGATGATTACCTCTACCTGACTAGTAATTGCTGCAACGATAACTGAATAAATAAAACTGCCAACTGTGTGAGTTCCTCGGTTGACTTCCTCGTTTGGTCTCGAGGGGGAAATACCAGGATGGGTTTGTTTGGTGGTAGTATCAGGTTGGTTCCGAATAGGTCTTTCTTACCCCTCTCTGATTGCCGCCAGTTGTATCGAGTCTCTATAGGTTGTTTAGTGCATGCTGCGATGCCGCTGCAGTCCACCATACCTGTGTAGGCGAGGACCGCCGAATTCTAGCCTCGCCGTGTACTGGCCTCAGTACTGACGCTCCTCTTTTTCTTTTGCCCTTTGTCGGCACCCCTTTTGTTTTAGCAGGTTTCGACGTCGTTAGCAGGGTTACCCTTCCGGCTTGGCCTGGGCAGGGTTATGGACGCCATTGGTTATTCTTCAGGGCTCTTAGCCCCATTTGCATCTTGTCCGTAGCTGGACGCTCTATCGTTTTCAACGTGATTTGGATCTTTGTTCTGTATATCTGTATTCTTGACTCATGGAGTCGTGTTGTATATATATATCTGTTCTGTGGGTCCCATCGAGGACTGTTGTGTAATGTTATTACTTCGTTTTCCACCCGCACGAAAGTGCCTGGTGGGCACCTTTGAATCGTTTCTATGCGGGTTTGGCGGGAAGCGCTGAAACTTGCATAGGGTTGATTCTGAGGGTGTTACACCGTCCGATCGGCGGCGATGGCGGACGGGGCCCGTTGATGACGATCCCCGCGATCTTGTCCTCGGCGACGAGCGGACCGACGTGTCGGCCTCTCGCTTGACAGGCCGAAGAACCTCGACGCATACGCGCGGCGACTATGCCGGCATGGACCCGGACGAGCGGGAGGCCGAGGCGGCGGAGGAGGAAGAGTTGAAGCTGGCCATCCTCCTGGCTAGCCAGTTTGTAGGAGGATGGTGCCTCGCCTGGCCGCGGGCGCCAGCGAGCGGGGAAGCCCAGCCTAGGGTGGTTGCCGGCGTGGATGTGCTCCAGGACAGTGGCGAGCGTCTGTCTCGGCGCACTCCACCAACGTCGGCGCCTCGCCGCGTTGTTGCGCTTCGGCGGCGAGCCAGGCGGCCCTTCGTGGTCGGCGGCCCTTCGTGAAAATGGCCTGCTGGGAATCCGAGCGAAGATGCTCTAAGAGCATCTCCGCTCACGTTCCCAGGACGCCGAACCCAGGGCGATTTTTTGGCCCGGACACTAAAAATTGACCCGGTCACATTTTCAGTATCCTGGTTTCGTCTGGATTTGGGCCAACTTTGGTCCAGACTTCCCAGGCCATTTCCAGGATCCCGCGAACGCATTGGAAACGCTGGATGAAGCGAATTAGGCGGAAAAAAATCAGCTCGCGAGTGGACCCGTCCAATCACCCTATATTCGCCCATATTCATCCAAAGTTCGTCTATACTCGCCCAAAATCCGTCCATATTTCACCATATTTGTCCATATTCGCCCAAAGTTTATCCATATTCGCCCAAAGCGAATATTTGCCCAAAGTTAGCCCATATTCGACCATACTCGCCCAAGTTCGCCCATATTTGCCCAAAACCGCCTATATCGCTCAAAGTTTGCAAAATTTTAAATTTTAGCCGAACGCGAAAACTCGGCCTGAAACTCTCAGACCGTAAACTAGTTTCGTTCGGCAAAAATACGTCCGGATTTGGGAGAACGTCTGCTCTAAACAGGTCGTCACCACATCCTTGTTAGTTAGGACGTGTGCAGTGTGTGAAAAAAGGTGTGTCTAAGAGCATATTTTCCCCTTAGACCTGACTCTAGTACAGTGGAGAGGATGTTGTAGCTAAGAAATAGACAAAGTACTAGACACAGATAGCTAAAAAAAGAGTAATGAACCCACATGTCAATATAGGACTAGAATATAAAAACAATCTGCAAAGCTATAATTTTAGAGACCCGTGAAATGGCTAAATGCTGAAGTCAATTTTGTTTTCTTAGCCTTGTTTTTTCTTAGCTATAGCTAAACGGTGTACCTGCTCTTATCCATTAAAACAAAACTCCACGTGCAACGCACCTGCTGTTACCATATCCTAGACATATGGTGGGAATACTCGGACAACAGGTACGCGCCAATCGCCGTATGAAAACGTCAGGTAAAAGCTGGCGATGCACGCTACGGTGGCAGCTTTAGCACACATGCGAGACGATCAGGTTGGGGCGTGTAGATCTGAGTGGTTTTACGAAAAGCATCCACAACTCGGCAAAACATCAGAAAAAAATAACGGAAAACACGGCGAATTATCGGGCTGGGGTACGTACCGATCGATGCGGTGCTGGCTCCTCGCGTGGCAATGCGCCGCTCCACCGGGCTCCGCTCTGCCGGGGAATCGGATGTCGGGCAACCCCACGTGCGGGGCCTTTTGGCCGCATCCTCCGGTTACCCCGATCCCGTGTGTTGAAGAATCGAGCGTGGCGTTTGTAATTGTACCCCGGGTTATAGCAAGCACCCAATATAAAACAATTTCTAAAATAAGTTTTCATTTAAAGACGATTTTGTCGGTGAAACTTACGGAGAGGTTTTACATACTCCCTTCGTTTTAAAATATAAGATATTTTAGATTTATGAAAAGAATATATATTTAGACTTTTTTAGTGTAGGTTCTTTTCAAACCTCAGTAAACCTACATACTAAAAGTAGTTTAGATTTATTTTTTTCACAAACCTAAACCATCTTATATTTTAAGACGGAGAACACGGCTTAAAAAACTTGACTTTGTTTCACCCATTTGTTCTTCTTTCTGCAGACCATGTATGAAAACTTATGCGGATGAAAATTACCACGTACATGACATGCATCTGTATGGGTATATTAAAAAACCCACGCTCGATGTATTTCGTAAATAATAAAACTAAAGAGCAATGGTTGACGAAAGTGGGAATCATTCACGGAAATGGTACCACCTCATCAAAGCGAATCTTTTTTGTGGACAACTTGCTATGAGCTGAAACATTTGCGCAAATATTAGAGCTCTACCAAGAGGAGAGTACTTGCAAGAGACATGCCTCAAACATGGAATATATCACTGATAGAAACGCCTTATAGGTCTCGGTTGGTAAGGGGCATTAATCCCATTTGCCCAACCGAGACGGGGCAATCGGGACTAAAGCTCTAACCTTTAGTCCCGGTTGCCCCACCAACCGAGACAAATGGGGGCACAAGTGCGGCATCAGAGCGCGAGGGGGGTGGCTAATAACCTGCTGCCGCGGCAGAGATTTGGCCCATTTCTCTGCCCGCGGCAGAGAATTCATTTTGGCACATTTTGTTGCCGCGGCAGCATTTTCGCCACTTTTTGTGCCGCGGCAGAGAATTCATTTAGGGTTGTTTTATTGTTTATTTAGTGATTTGCACTTATCAATGAAGGAACCTTATATTACATCATGATGACAACATTATATTCAATACACGGATCGAGTTCATGCACTACATACAAAAGTTGTTATTCGATGCTACCGGCCAATTTCTTGAAAGTTGCTATTTTTACAATTCCTATTGTCTATACACAGCCGAGTAGTATTCCCCTTGTGTGTTTAGGACTTCTGTATCCAAGAATCCCGCCAATTCCTCCTGAATTGCTCGTACGTGATCCTTTGGCAGAAGACCGTCCCGTAGACGTTTGAACTGATTTAAAATAGGAGTCAGCCTATATGAATGAAACTAAACACAATTTGATTGTAATTAAAAACTATAGAAATTGTTTACGTACGTGGAGTTGCTCTAAATTTCTGCCCTTCTCATCGCACGTCTGCCGGATGAACTCGTATACATAGTATCTACATAGATTGTTACCTGGTCCCTGCGACAGGCACTTTACGAGAACAGAGTTCAATCAAAATAATAATCAAGCATGATAATAACTGTATCAAAACTAGAATCAAAGAGATGCGCGGATACAGCCAGTGGTGCTTACATCTAGTGGTTGAAATGTAAGCTCCTCTTTCCAAACACCCCTAGCCTTGTTGGTGAACCGTTTCCAAGCGCTGTTCGACGTAGAAAACGAATAAAATAAGTTATTAAGTACTTGATATCATAAAATTCACGAACGTTGCCGATATAGTGTCGTAATGATTAGAATTACCGCTGGAGAAGTATCTGCATGTCCTTCCACGTCTCAAAGGGTTTATGTTTCGAGTCCATGACTAGTACACGCCCTTTGTCAAGTTGAATGATTAACATAATATAGTGGAAGCTGCAAATGCATAACTAATCAATTATATACTTAATATCGAGTAAGAGAAATAGAAAGTGTATACAAGACAATAACACTCACTCGAAGTTATAAGGAAATAGTATTTCCCTTTTGGTTTCTTGAAACCTTAACGCGTGTAGTACATTATCCTCCGTATCCTGAGGGCTTATTTTGAGATTAGCTTCATGAACCCAATATGGGTCAATGAAGCCAATGTCATAGATTTGTCCTCTGCTGCATTCGAGAATCTTCATTCTGCATATTACAATATGATTATATACATGCAATAACAAAATAATATAGCTAGAGACTAAATTAATTACAGAATTAGTACTTACAAACAATAGGCACTGATGATCGATTTGTCCAAGGCGTCTTGATTGAATAATTGAAATAGTTCATAAAATTCAATGGATATCATGTCATCCTTATCTTTCCCATGATGTTTTTTTGTAACCCTCAGCACTATCCAGTTAGCCCCGGCCCTTGTGGCATGCATGTACCAGTTATGCAATCTTCGCATTTTTGTTGGAAGATTGGTTACCTCCTCAGGTTTGACGAGAGGTTTTCCGTACTGGTATTTGTATGCTACTTCACTCACGGGGAAGAACTCTAACTAGGATAAGTACTGGACAATACTCATACCTTGAGCAGCGGCAACTTCTCCGTATTGTGCAACTACCTCTGGATCATACTGCTCTGCGGCCCCATATTTGCTCGACCCCACATTGGTTTGAGAAATCACCTTGAGAGGGGCGCAAGTCTGTTTTGCTTGTTCTCCGAGCTGGGCAACAGATTTCCCGCTTGCATCAGTACTGCTCTTCGAGGCTTTTTATGCCGCATGTGACTTGAGAATAGAACGCTCATAGTCTGATGACAGCTTTGGCTTGGGTTGATGAAGATTCTTTAGCATTTTCAACACTTTGGCTTTTTCTTCTTTGGTGCTGGGGAACTCTGGCTCTTTCGGCCGCCTCAGCTTAGCGAAAAACGCTGTCGTTTCCGCATCAACGATCGCCGCAGTCTCCTCTTCAGTACAGTCTAAGCTCTCTTGGGAGGAACCTTTGGTACTTTTGGAAGAGGCTCTTGTTTACGTTTTGGCGATCGCTTACGACGCACAGTAGTGGTACGCTTACGCTTTTTATCCTGAGGCGCCGGCGATGGCTCCTGCGGCGATGGCTGCACCGGAGATTGGTGAGGCGACGGAGCCGGGTGAGGCGACGAAGACGGCTGCCACGGCGACGACGACCTCGCTGGAGACGGGTGAGGCGGCGGCGAAGATGGCCTTGGCGTGTGATTTCGAAGCACGATACATTCCTTCGGCCATAGAATGGTGACGTTTTTTGCGTCACCCAGCACAGTCACATCCCCTTCACCAGCAGGGTAGTGAAGATCCAAAACCTCAAAGGTGGGCATGATTTTATCCACGCCGACAACAGCGTAGCCCTCTGGAACCGGACGACAGTGGTAAGTTGGTGTAGGTCCAATTGGTAAGGCATAGCCGACCGCCACCTTCATTGATATGTTCACAACTTTGACATGTAGCTCGCAGTGTGTCATCTCTGTGATATCATCCACTGGGTAGCCAACAGGAGCCATCGTCGGTGCATCATCGTCATCGCCATTGTCATAACCCGGGACCTCGGTGGAAGCCACACTGCTTTTTTGATTATTTGATAGGCCGGTAGCATCGAATGCAGTGTGCTGCTGAGATGGGCCGGTAGTACGTTGCTCTTTAAGTGCGTTAATTTCATCTTGTTGTTGCTTTAATCGTTCTTCAATTTAACGCATTCGCTCTTTCTGACTATCTGCTTCAACTGCCGCCCTGTCCTTACTCCTCTGACGGCTTCTATCAGGATATTTCTTCCTCTCTTCGGGAAACCCAGTCCTCCATGGTTGGGAGCCTCTTGTGCCTCGTGTTCGTCCATCATGTTCCTTATTTCCAAGGGCGAGTGTGAGCTCATCATTCTCTCTATCGGGAATGAAGTCCCCATCTTTAACAGCCTTTACTGCTTTTCTGATCCTCTCGATTGGCAAGGGGTCTTCTTTATGTCGTATGTTATATATACACCTCCCTTCCGAGTCCAACGTGCCCCATGCCCGTAAAACCAATTCCTTGCACGTTCTACCCAATCGTCTGTCTCTGGGGTGATCTTTTTATCACGCAGTTCCTGCTCAAGTTTCTCCCACTTAGGAATGCCAGCCCTGTAGCCACCTTGCCCCATAGTATGGTGATACTTCTTGTTAGCAGCATTCAGCTTATTCGTTTCAGAAATTTTCTTAGCTTTTTCTGATGTCTTGTATTCCACAAACTCAGCCCAGAATGGTTTTATCTTCTCAAACTAAATATTCTTGAAATCGGGAGTCTTCTTTTTCACGACATAGTCAAGGTGCAATCTTTTCTTCCAGTTGGTGAAACACTGGGCCATCTTCTTCAAAGCCCACTCCCTGACCTTAGACTCCATGGCTCTCCCATGTTGTAAGGCGTCCTCAACTGGATCCTCCGCATTTGGATCCAGCTCTATCTTCGGTAGTTTGAAATTAACCATGAGCCTCTTCCACAGTAAATCTTTGGCGTGGTTAGGGACAAATAAACATGTTCCCTCTTCATCCGCATTAGCAGGCCTATTCCAATTTCTAATGGTGATCGGGATTAAGTCCCTAACGATTACTCCGCATTGTGCCACAAATTTGGTTGCGACAACTTCGGGAGCCATCGGTTTGCCGTCTTCAGCGACATCTTCGATCCTGAACCTCTCATGGTCTTGCAACTTTTTGGTTGGGCCTCGTCCGCTCTTTTCAGTAGATTCCTTCGATTCGGAGGGCTAAAAGAAGAAAGATCGTCGTTACTATTTCTATATAGATAGCAGATGATTAATTAATGAATTGATTTATATTACATGCACCTCGCCGGAGCGGTCGTCTTCTCGATTACACAAGGCATCGCCTTCTCCCTCGCGTAAGGCAACACCTTCAACCTCAAACAAGTTGTCTACTCCGGTAAAAAGAGGATTACCCTCACCGGAGTTGTTCAGAAACGTTGATACGTCTAAATTATCTTCCCCACGGATCACACCTTGGATCAACTCTTCCTTTTCTTCGTCTCTGACGTGTGGGTCCATATTTTCTGCATAGGTGGAAAAACGAATAAGTCAAAGCGGCTAAAGGAGAAAGTTAAGTACGATGTTGAGAGATATAAACCCTAATTCAGAGAAACCCTAATATATACATACACAATAATAAAAATGAAGAGAAAGGGAAACCGTGTAGTAGATAGGCACATCGTCGAACCCACATGCACCTAAGTTGCTTGACAATGTGAATCGGGTCTGGGGCTACCCACAGTGACTGACCAGTGGGGCCGAAGACCAATAATACCAAAGTAATTAATAAACCTAATAATACCTAACTAATAATAAACCTAATAATCGAAACACCGAAAAGAAAGGGAAACAATCAACACATGGCATCGATGCAATGCTCAAACAAGTATGATGATATGACAAGTTAATTTGCATTGAATGTAACCCTAAGACATGCTCGACGATTTAATCGGGGTTCCGAGGGGTGAAAACCCTAACTCGGGGAAACTCCGGAACATATGAGAGGGGTGCATTTGTTCTTCTAATTATACTTGTCATTTAAGTTGTTGAACAATGCATGATTATAGTTTAGATAGATAGGTTTCATTTTTCTGAACAATTTGATATATTATTTGTATTTTTCTGACTTATAAACAATAAGTTATTGATTTTACAATATTAAATCATTTTCTGGAATTAAAAAAAAGGCAAATAGTTTTTACACTCGGGCGCCCCCTAGCCAGTGAGACTGACAGAAGGGCCCCAGTGCCAACTCAGCCTCCACGCGTACAGATCATTTTCCTACCACAGAGAAGCCTACCCACTGAGGCTGACTGATGGTCCCTAGGCCACATCAGCTGCCACGCGAGCACGAGTGACGTCAGCACGACGTCACGCTGGCGGTGAGCTCCCAGGCAGCGGCAGCGGCGGCGATAGCAGGCACCACTGGACGCGCGGATGGGCGCGTTAGAGAGAGCGCGATGCAGGGAGAAAGGGAGTGGCGGCGCCGCTCCTTGTTGGTCACCGGAGCATCGCCTCCGTCGAGCTCGAGCGGCGGCGTCGTCGGGCACACGCGGGGGGAGTAGTACATGAGGAGAGGGAGAGAAAGAAGAACACCGTGAGGATCAGCAGCTCACCAGGAACACGACGGAGGTGGTGGCGAGGCCGGGCGAGCTCAGGAGACGCCGGAATCGACGGAGGCGACGCGCGGACGGAGCTTCCAATCCAGGCGATTGAGGTCACGCGCGTGGACGGAGGCAGCGGCGGTGGCGGACGAAACGCGCGGGTGGCGGCGAGCTCGGGCAGCCTGCCGGCGTCGGGGGTGCGCGCGTCGGTGAGAAGCAGAGAAGTGAGATGGGGAAGAAGAAGAGGAGACGCGTCAGTTATAAACGAAGGGCCTTTAGTCCCGGTTGGTGGCTCCAACCGGGACTAAAGGGGCATACGTCCCGGTTGGTAGATCCAACCAGGACGTATAGTCCAATATTTTCAGCAGACCAGGGATTGGCGCGCAGGGGGTCTTTAGTCCCGGTTGGTGGCTCCAACCGGGACATATTCCCCTGATTTCAAATTTTTTAAGGTATTTTCTCTCTGTTCCCGCCCTATTTTTTATTTTGGGGTTTAAATTTGTATTGTTTTTTAAATGATAATTAATTTGGAATTTAGAAAAACTTTAAACATAAAAAGTGTTTGGATTTGAATAAATAATTCAAAACCATTTTCTGTTTTAAAAAATAATTAATGTAACCATTTAAAATATGAACCATTTACAATTAAAAATGAATTAACTTATTTTTTTTAATACAATTTGGAATTTAGAAAAACTTTAAACATAAGAAGTGTATGGATTTGAATAAATAATCCAAAACCATTTTCTATTTTTAAAAAATAATTAATGTAACCTTTTAAAATGAATTAACTTATATTTTTGAATATTAATTTGGAATTTAGAAAAACTTTAAACATAAAAAGTGTTTGGATTTGAATAAATAATTCAAAACCATTTTCTGTTTTAAAAAACAATTAATGTAACCATTTAAAATATGAACCATTTACAATTAAAATGAATTAAATTATATTTTTTAATATCAATTTGGAATTTAGAAAAACTTTAAACATAAGAAGTGTATGGATTTGAATAAATAATCCAAAACCATTTTCTATTTCTAAAAAATAATTAATGTAACCTTTTAAAATGAATTAACTTATATTTTTGAATATTAATTTGGAATTTAGAAAAACTTTAAACATAAGAAGTGTATGGATTTGAATAAATAATCCAAAACCATTTTCTATTTTTAAAAAATAATTAATGTAACCTTTTAAAATGTAGATAGGGGACGAGCATCGTTAGAACTTGCATTGGATCTCTGAAGAAACCACATATTGCGAGTCTAAAAATGATTTTTTTCAAAACATCACGGGCGATAGATCATGTACCCGTAGTACAAACCGGACCCACTTCCTACCGATTCGGCAGACATTTGTCCTTTTTACCCGGGATGGACGAAAAGGTTTGAGATTTACCGGTTGGGAGATAGTCCATGTAAGGTGGTCTAGTATTTTAGGAATATGAGACTGTAGCATTCTGAAACGGCATTTTGGTGGTTACTTCACAAAACGACCCGTTTTTTGCGCTCGGAAAATGGAAAAGGGCTTTTCCATGCGACAAAAAGGAAAACTTCCTCCTGCAACATTGTTCTCCATACCAATGTCCACACACATGCATAATATGGGCACAACATCACAAACTATGCCGTGATTCAGCACATAACATCGGTCATTTGGACCGAAAGCCATGAAACCTCGAACATGATAGGTCATTTTGTGAAGGTTTTTTCGAAACATGATTAATATACCAAGTCTGGTATTTTTCCTTTCAACTATGTAACAAAATATGCCACCACGCGAATGATTTTCATTGTTCGGATTTTTTTTGAATTTATTATGCCCGTTTTGAATTATCTGAATTTCTAACTATGGTCGAACCGGTGTGCATGAAGATAGGGGACGAGCATCGTTAGAACTTGCATTGGATCTCTGAAGAAACCACATATTGCGAGTCTAAAAATTATTTTTTCAAAAAATCACGGGCGATATATCATGTACCTGTAGTACAAACCGGACCCACTTCCTGCCGATTCGGCAGACATTTGTCCTTTTTACTCGGGATGGACGAAAAGGTTTGAGATGTACCGGTTGGGAGATAGTCCATGTAAGGTGGTCTAGTATTTTAGGAAAATGGGACGGTAGCATTCTGAAACGGCATTCTGGTGGTTACTTCACAAAACGACCCATTTTTTGCGCTCGGAAAATGGAAAAGGGCTTTTCCGTGCGACAAAAAGGAAAACTTCCTCCTGCAACATTGTTCTCCATACCAATGTCCACACACATTCATAATATGGGTACAACATCACAAACTATGCCGTGATTCAGTACATAACATCGGTCATTTGGACCGAAAAAGCCATGAAACCTCGAACATGATAGGTCATTTTGTGAAGGTTTTTTCGAAACATGATCATTGTTCGGCATACATTTAGTCCCGGATGTAGTCACAAACCGGGACTAAAAATATTTTCCGCCATTTCCCACCTCTTCCCGACAAGTTTTCCCGCCCTTTCCTTTCTACTAGAGCTTTTAGTCCCGGATGTAGTCACTAACCGGGACTAAAGATATTTCCCGCCATTTCCCAAAGCTTCACGCCAAGTTTTCCCGCCCTTTCCCTCTATATTTAGGGTGATCGTGTCATGGCTATCCACACATCCACACCTTCCTCTCTTAGAACAATGGACAACGCCTACTGGGCCATTCTGACCCACGAGGAGACCGAGGCGCTGTGCGCCTCCAACTACCCTTGTCCGCCGGGCTACCGGCCGCCCGCCGGCTGGATGCTGAGCGCTGGAGGGGTTCCTGTCCCTCCTGTCCCTCAAGGTTCCGCACGCCAGGCGGCCATCACAAACCACTTCTACCACGAGCTCACGCCGGAGCAGTGGATGGATCCCCAGTGGGATCCCGACAACTACGACACCTGGAATGCCTTCTTCGCTAATAGGCGGGAAAGGGAGCTCGCCAGGTACGAGGGTGATGGCCCACCACCGGTGAACCACAACGAACCCGTCCGTCGTCTGTGGTGGGCGAACCGTACTATCATCGGAGTGATGCGCTACATCGCCGGGGGAGACCATCCTCGCCTACGGTGCCCACGAGTCCACCCGCCACAGGCCCCACACTGTCCCGGCGGTAGCGGCATCGTCTTCCAGGAGACCCCTCTCCCACCCGTCGTGAATCCGAGGCTGGAATGGCCCCTGGTATATGCCATGGATGGGCTGAGGATCCCCGGAGTGGCAGGTGATGATGACGATGATGATGACGACGACGATGAAGACCCTGAAGCTGCGTACTATAGGACTAGGCATGATTATGACTAAAGGGGGCGGCTTTAGTCCCGAGTGTTAGCTAGTCCCAGTTTGTCCCGGTTTTTAATATTAATAAATGTCTTGAGTGTTACCTAATAAATAGAGGGAAATGCCTATATAAAGAGAGGGTTCATATTTAGTCCCGGTTGGAGAAACCAACCGCGACTGAAGGGATTGCGGCAGAGTGGGCCAGGCAACACTAATAATAGGGGCGAGTGTCGACATTATGTCGTGCGGCTTGTACCTTGTCCCGGATGGTGTCACCAACCGGGTGTAGGGTTTCGTAGCATGGAAAACAAAAAAATTCTATCGCATACAAACAAACAAGCCAAGATCTATCTACTAGATTGTAGCAACGAGTCAGTGGAATAACTTACCCTCGAAGATTCCAAAGTGTTTAACGAGAGCGGATTCTCGTGGGTGATGTAGTCGTACTCTTCCCGATCTCAAGATCGCGTAGACGATCCTTCCGGCGCTGCGTTCCGGCAGCACTCCCGCAGTCGGTCACACGTCCGGTACTCGACGAAGACCTTCCTCTCCCTTGTTCCAGCAGGCAGCAGAGGTTGTAGCACTCTCCTCGAGATTCCGGCAGCACAACGGCGTGGTACCGGAAGTAGAGGTGAGATCCTGCAGGGCTTCGCCTTAAGCCGGAGCAAGTATGGTGGAGTATGAGAGAGCTCCTCGGCGATCTAGGGTTTAGACACACCAAGGAGGAGGGGCTAAAGCCGGCGGCTAGGGTTCCGGGGACCCCAAGTCGGCGGCTAGGGCAAAACCCTAGGGTAGGCGGCGGCTATGGAGGGCTGCAGCTTTCTAGGGTTTGAGGTGAGGGACTTGTGTCTCTAGAGGAGGGAGCCCTGCCCCTCCTTATATAGGTGGAGGGGCCGGCGCGCCAAGGGGAGGGAGGGGAGTCCCTCCCCAACTCGGCTTGGAGGTGGGCCGCCGGTTGGAGGAGGGATTCCCTCCCCAACTCGGTTTCCCTCCTTCCTCCTCTTTTCCACTTTCCAAAACTTGCCGTTTGACTTTCAAACTAGCCGTTTGACTTTTCAATTTAGGATTTGAATAAACCCTTTATTTTGGACAGCGAATACACTTAGTACATGATGCAATCATTCCAACTTGCAATGACACACTCATGTACCCCTTCCCCTCCGGAGTGCCGGACATTCCGGAACCTTCTATAACATTCCCGATGAAAACACCGGAATCATTCCCGAACTCCGAAACGGGACTTTCCTTATATGAATCTTATTCTCCGGACCATTCCGGATCACCTCGTGATATCCCGGATCCCATCCGAGACTCCGAACAACATTCGATCTCTTTCTCATACTACCATAACTACTCAAACAACGTCGAATCCTTAAGTGTGTCTTCCTACGGTTCGTGAATTATGCGGACATGATCGAGACACTTCTCCGAACAATAACCAACAGAGGAATCTGGAAATTCATATGGCTCCCACATATTTCTACGATTACTTTGCGATCGAATGAACCACTTACATACGATACCAATTTCCCTTTGTCTCACGATAGTTTACTTATCCGAGGTTATGATCGTCGGTATCTCTACATACCTAGTTCAACCTCGTTACCGATAAGTACTCTTTTCTCGTTCCCATGATATGTGATCCCTTGTGAGCCAGTCACATGCTTGCAAGCTAATTGGATGACATTCCACCGAGAGGGCCCAGAGTATATCTATCTGTCATATGGATGGACAAATTCCACTCTTGATCCATGTGTCTCAACCAATACTTTCCGAACACTCAATGCCACCTTTATAGCCACCCAGTTACGGTGTGGTGTTTGATGTCATCAAAGCATCCATCCGGTAAAGGTGATATGCATGATCTCATGGTCGAAGGAATTAGGTTACTATGTATCAGAAAGCATATAGCAATTGAAATTTTTAAATGACTTGATCTTTATGCTACGCTTATCTATAGGAGTATGTCCATCATATCATTCTCCTAACGATATGATCTTGTTGTTGATAATCATCTCAATGTTCATGATAGGGAAACCACAATCATTTATCAACCAACAAGCTAGTGATGTATAGAGGCTGTACTAGGGACTTCAAATTAAGTTTACAAATCACACAAGTATCAATGTTTCCTTGTTAATACTATTATAGCATGAATGTAAACATTTATCATAAACACAAAGATATAATAATAACTATATTTATTATTGCCTCTAGGGCATATCTCCAACAGTCTCCCACTTGCACTAGAGTCATCTAATCTAGATTACATGGTAATATACCGAACACCCATGGCAGTTTGGTGCTGGTCATGTTTTGCCCTCGGGAGAGGTTTAGTCAACGGATCCGCCACATTCAGATCTGTGTGTACTTTGCAAATCTTTATATCCCCATCTTGGATATGTTCTCGAATAACGTGAAAACGTAGCTTGATGTGCTTCAGCTTCTTGTGTGACCTTGGTTCTTGCGCATTGGCTATGGCGCCCATGTTATCACAGTAGATAGACATTGGGTCCAGCGCACTAGGAACCACACCCAGCTCTGTAATGAACTCTTTCATCCATATCGCTTCTTGTGAAGCATCCGAAGCAGCCATGTATTCCGATTCAGTTAAAGATCTCGCCACAACGCTTTGCTTTGCACTCCTCCAGCTAACTGCTGCACCATTCAAAATAAATACGTATCCGGATTGTGATTTAGAATCATCCGGATCGGTGTTCCAACTAGCATCGGTGTAACCATTAACAACGAGCTGTTCATCACCTCCATAAGAAAGAACCATATCCTTAGTTCTTCTCAAGTATTGAAGGATGTTTTTGACCGCTGTCCCATGATCCACTCCTGGATCACTTTGATATCTGCTAGTCAAACTAACAGCATATGCAATGTCGGGTCTAGTACATAGCATGGCATACATTAGAGATCCTATGGCTGAGGCATAGGGAGTCTTACTCATCCTTTCTCTATCTTCTGCCGATGTCGGACTTTGAGTTTTACTCAAGGTCGTATTGGGCAACATGGGCAAGAACCCTTTCTTGCTATCTTCCATTCCAAACCTCTTTAGAACTTTGTCCAAATATGTACTCTGTGATAATGATATTAGGCGTTTCGATCTATCTCTGTAAATCTTTATGCCTAATATGTAAGCTGCTTCGCCAAGATCCTTCATTGAAAAACTATTATTCAAATATTCCTGACACTATTAAGAAGGTCTACATCATTCCCAATCAACAATATGTCATCCACATATAGTATTAAGAATGCTACAGAGCTCCCACTCACTTTCTTGTAAATACAAGCTTCTCCATAAGTTTGTATAAAACCAAAACTTTTGATCACCTTATCAAAACGTTGATTCCAACTTCGGGATGCTTGCTTCAATCCATAGATGGACCGTTGAAGTTTGCATACCTTGTTAGCATCTTTAGGATCGACAAAACCTTTGGGTTGCATCATATACAACTCTTCATCAATGTCTCCATTGAGGAATGCTGTTTTGACATCCATCTGCCATATCTCATAATCATAATATGCAGCGATTGCTAACATAATCCTCACAGACTTTAGCTTCGCTACTGGTGAGAAAGTCTCATCGTAGTCAACTCCTTGAATTTGTCAAAACCCTTTTGCGACAAGTCGAGCTTTATAGACAGTAACATTACCATCAGCATATGTTTTCTTCTTGAAAATCCATTTGTTCTCGACAGCCTTCCGGCCATCCGGTAAGTCCACCAAAGTCCATACTTGGTTTTCGTACATGGATCCAATCTCGGATTTCATGGCTTCTTGCCATTTATTGGAATCTGGGCTCATCATCGCTTCCTCATATGTCTCGGGGTCATCGGTGTTGTCCACCAACATGACATTCATAACGGAATCATACCAATCTGGAGTGGTACGAGTTCTCGTTGACCTCCGAGGCTCTGTAGCAACTTCAACCGAAGTTTCATGATCACCATCATTAGCTTCCTCTCTTATTGGTGCAGGCACCACAGGAACTTCTTCCGGTGCTGCGCTACTCGGATTTTCGAGAGAAGGTTCGACAACCTCGTCGAGTTCTACTTTCCTTCCAGTCACTTATTTCGAGAGAAATTCCTTCTCTAGAAAGGATCCAGTCTTGGCAACGAAGATTTTGCCTTCGGATCTGTGATAGAAGGTATACCCAATAGTTTCCTTCGGGTATCCTATGAAGACTCATTTTTCCGCTTTGGGTTCAAGCTTGTCCGGCTGTAACTTCTTTACATAGGCTTCGCATCCCCGAATTTTAAGGAACGACAATTTAGGTTTCTTCCCAAACCATAATTCATACGGTGTCGTTTCAACGGATTTAGACGGTGCCCTATTTAAAGTGAATGCGGCTGTTTCTAATGCATAACCCCAAAATGATAGCGGTAAATCTGTAAGTGACATCATAGAACGAACCATATCCAAGAGAGTTCGATTACGACGTTCGGACACACCATTACGCTGTGGTGTTCCCGGCGGTGTCAATTGTGAAAGTATTCCGCATTTCTTCAAATGCTCGCCAAACTCGTAACTTATATATTCACCTCCACGATCAGAACGTAGAAATTTAATCTTCTTGTTACGTTGATTCTCTACCTCACTTTGAAACTCCTTAAACTTCTCGAAAGTTTCGGATTTATGTTTCATGAAATAGATATACCCATATCTACTCAAGTCATCCGTGAAGGTAAGAACATAACGATAACCACCGCGCGATGCTACACTCATTGGACCACATACATCGGTATGTATGATTTCCAATAAGTCCGTAGCTCGCTCCATCATACCAGAAAATGGAGTCTTAGTCATTTTTCCATCAGACATGCTTCGCATCTTTCAAGTGATTCAAAATCAAGTGATTCAAGAAGTCCATCGGAATGGAGTTTCTTCATACGTTTCACTCCAATGTGACCAAGACGACAGTGCCACATATAGGTCGAATTATCGCTTGATTTCAAACGTTTAGCCTCAATGTTGTTGATATGTGTATTTCCACTATCGAGATTCAATAAGAATAGACCATCTATCAAAGGTGCATGTGCATAAAACATATTACTCATATAAATCGAACAACCATTATTCTCGGATTTAAACAAGTAACCGTCTCGCAATAAACAAGATCCCGATATAATGTTCATGCTCAACGCAGGCACCAAATAACAATTATTTAAGTATAAAACTAATCCCGATGGTAGATGAAGGGGTAGCGTGCCGACCGCGATCACATCAACCTTTGATCCATTTCCCACGCGCATCGTCACCTCGTTCTTCGCTAGCTTCCGTTTATTCTGCAGCACCTGTTTCGAGTTACAAATATGAGCAACCGAACCAGTATCAAATACCCAGGCACTACTACGAGTACTAGTGAGATACACATCAATAACATGTATATCAGATATACCTTTCTTCTTGATGTTGCCGTTCTTCAAATCCGCCAAGTACTTTGGGCAATTCCGCTTCCAGTGACCTTCTCCCTTGCAGTAAAAGCACTCAGTATCAGGCTTAGGTCCAGCCTTGGTCTTCTTCGTCGGCGTGGTAACTTTCTTACCACCCTTCTTGAAGTGTCCCTTCTGCTTAGACTTGCCTTTCTTGAATTTGGTGGTCTTATTGACCAACAACACTTGGTGCTCTTTCTTGATCTCCACTTCTGCAGATTTCAACATGGCAAAGAGTTCTGGCAACGTCTTGTTCATGTTCTGCATGTTGTAGTTCATCACAAAGTTCTTGTAACTTGGTGGTAGTGATTGGAGGACACGGTAAATCCCCAAAGCATTAGGAATCACTATACCCAAGCTTTGAAGTTTGTTTGCGTGCCCAGACATCTTAAGCACATGCTCACTGACGGAGCTGCCCTCTTCCATCTTGCAGTTAAAGAACTTTTCAGAAGCCTCATTGCTTTCAATTGCCGCATGAGTCTCAAAAATCAATTTGAGATCCTCGACAATATCATATGGGTCTGAATCTTCAAACCTTTCTGAAGCTCCGATTCCAAACCATACAAGATAGCACACTGAACTATGGAGTACTGATTCTTCCGAGCGAGGTAAACATTCTTTACTTCATCGGAAGCATCAGCTGCAGGTGGGTCACCCAGCGGTGCATCCAGCACATAGGTCAAATTACCAGCTGTGAGGACAATCCTCAAATTGCGGAACCAATCCGCGAAGTTGCTTCCATTGTTTTTCAACTTTTCTTTCTCTAGGAACGCATTAAAATTGATGGTAGGGGCTGCCATTGATCTACAACATATTTGCAATAGTTTAGACTAAGTTTATGACAAATTGAGTTCAAATTAATTAATAAAGTTAATCTAGGTGAACTCCCACTCAAAACAACATCCCTCACATTGTTTTAGTGATCACACGAACCAAATCCACTACATCAACACCGATCATCACGAGAGTTGATATAGTTTCAATGGCGAACAATCGACATGTTCATCATATCTACTATATGATTCATGCTTTACCTTTCGGTGATCCGTGTTCCGGGACCATGTCTGTACATGCTAGGCTCGTCAAGATCAAACCTTAGTTTCCGCATGAGCAAATCTGGATTGCTCACGTTGTATACACTTGCGGAATCTAACACACCCGATCATCACGTGGTGCTTCGAAACAACAAGCTTTAGCAACGGTGCTAGCTAAGGGTGAACACTTTATGAATTGAAAGTCATGTGCATGAGGGATCATCTTATAATGCTACCGTCGTCTACTAAGCAATACAAGATGCATAAAGGATTAACATCACATGCAATTCAATATATATGTGATATGATATGGCCTTTCTTCTATGTGCTTCCGATCTCCATCTTCAAGCACGAACATGATCTCCATCATCACCGGCATTGCATCAAGGTCAATGACGCTTCTCCATGGTTGTCGTCCACCGGCTTCAACTATTACAACTACTTTGAATAGACACGCGTGTATTAACATAAATTAAAGACAACCATATGGCTCCTGCCGATTGCCAACTTACAATAAGGAACATTGCATACATCAAATATAATCACAATCATGGCCATATCACATCACTGCACACCCCTGCAAAACAAAGTTAGACGCCTCTACTTTCTTTGCATATTTTACGTTTTTTGGGACTTTCAATAAGTGTCGTTCTAACTTACGAACAAGAACCACAACGTTGATACTAGCATTGTTAATCACCCGTTGTAAATTGGATCTTAACTATGCTAGGAGAAACAAGCACCCGCAAAGCCACTTATGCAATACAAGTTGCATGTCAAGCGTGGAGCAAGTCTCATGAACGATGTCATGTAAGGTTAGCCCGGGCCGCTTCATCCCAACATACCGCAAGATGCAAAGTACACAAGAAGCAACCGACAATAAAAGCATCAACGCCCACAATGACCATTGTGTTCTACTCGTGCAACAGATCTACATATAGACACGGCTCTGATACCACTGTAGGGTTTCGTAGCATGGAAAACAAAAAATTTCTATCGCATACAAACAAACAAGCCAAGATCTATCTACTAGATTGTAGCAACGAGTCGATGGAATAACTTACCCTCGAAGATTCCAAAGTGTTTAACGAGAGCGGATTCTCGTGGGTGATGTAGTCGTACTCTTCCCGATCTCAAGATCGCGTAGACGATCCTTCCGGCGCTGCGTTCCGGCAGCGCTCCCGCAGTCGGTCACACGTTCGGTACTCGACGAACACCTTCCTCTCCCTTATTCCAGCAGGCAGCGGAGGTTGTAGCACTCTCCTCGAGATTCCGGCAGCATAACGGCGTGGTACCGGAAGTAGAGGTGAGATCCCGCAGGGCTTCGCCTTAAGCCGGAGCGAGTATGGTGGAGTATGAGAGAGCTCCTCGGCGATCTAGGGTTTAGATACACCAAGGAGGAGGGGCTAGAGCCGGCGGCTAGGGTTCTGTGGACCCCAAGTTGGCGGCTAGGGCAAAACCCTAGGGGTAGGCGGCGGCTATGGAGGGCTGCAGCTTTCTAGGGTTTGAGGTGAGGGACTTGTGTGTCTAGAGGAGGGAGCCCTGCCCCTCCTTATATAGGTGGAGGGGCCGGCGCACCAAGGGGAGGGAGGGGAGTCCCTCCCCAACTCGGCTTGGAGGTGGGCCGCCGGTTGGAGGAGGGATTCCCTCCCCAACTCGGTTTCCCTCCTTCCTCCTCTTTTCCACTTTCCAAAACTTGTCGTTTGACTTTCAAACTAGCCGTTTGACTTTTCAATTTAGGATTTGAATAAACCCTTTATTTTGGACAGCGAATACACTTAGTACATGATGCAATCATTCCAACTTGCAATGACACACTCATGTACCCCTTCCCCTCCGGAGTGCCGGACATTCTGGAACCTTCTAGAACATTCCCGATGAAAACACCGGAATCATCCCCGAACTCCGAAACGGGACTTTCCTTATATGAATCTTATTCTCCGGACCATTCCGGATCACCTCGTGATATCCCGGATCCCATCCGAGACTCCGAACAACATTCGGTCTCTTTCTCATACTACCATAACTACTCAAACAACGTCGAATCCTTAAGTGTGTCTCCCTACGGTTCGTGAATTATGCGGACATGATCGAGACACTTCTCCGAACAATAACCAATAGAGGAATCTGGAAATTCATATGGCTCCCACATATTTCTACGATTACTTTGCGATCGAATGAACCACTTACATAGGATACCAATTTCCCTTTGTCTCACGATAGTTTACTTATCCGAGGTTATGATCGTCGGTATCTCTGCATACCTAGTTCAACCTCGTTACCGATAAGTACTCTTTTCTCGTTCCCGTGATATGTGATCCCTTGTGAGCCAGTCACATGCTTGCAAGCTAATTGGATGACATTCCACCGAGAGGGCCCAGAGTATATCTATCCGTCATATGGATGGACAAATTCCACTCTTGATCCATGTGTCTCAACCAATACTTTCCGAACACTCAATGCCACCTTTATAGCCACCCAGTTACGGTGTGGTGTTTGATGTCATCAAAGCATACATCCGGTAAAGGTGATATGCATGATCTCATGGTCGAAGGAATTAGGTTACTATGTATCAGAAAGCATATAGCAATTGAACTATTTAAATGACTTGATCTTTATGCTACGCTTATCTATAGGAGTATGTCCATCATATCATTCTCCTAACGATATGATCTTGTTGTTGATAATCATCTCAATGTTCATGATAGGGAAACCACAATCATTTATCAACCAACAAGCTAGTGATGTATAGAGGCTATACTAGGGACTTCAAATTAAGTTTACAAATCACACAAGTATCAATGTTTCCTTGTTAATACTATTATAGCATGAATGTAAACATTTATCATAAACACAAAGATATAATAATAACTATATTTATTATTGCCTCTAGGGCATATCTCCAACACCGGGACTAAAGATGAACCTTTAGTCCCGGTTGGAGACACCAACCGGGACTAAAGATGAGTCAGCACTAATAATAGGGGTGAGTGTCGACATTATGTCGTGAGTGTCGACATTATGCCGAGCTGCTTGTACTATAAATATGCATCCTTGTGAGTCCAGTCCTCCAGCCAGTTTGAGGCATCTCCAAGATGGTTTTAGAGAGCAGGGACACCACTACGGCCAGTTTCAGGGAGATGCCGACGGAGCCCAGTCCTCCGGCATCTCCGAGAAACTGGTCATAGAGGCACTCCCTAATATGTGAAATTAGTTAGCTCCGAGGCGTATTGATCTAGTTAGTGAAGTTACAAGCTGCAAGATGGTTTTCGAGAGCAGGGACACCACTGCGGCCAGTTTCAGGGAGATGCCGACGGAGCCCAGTCCTCCGGCATCTCCGAGAAACTGGTCATAGAGGCACTCCCTAATATGTGAAATTAGTTAGCTCTGAGGCGTATTGTTCTACTTAGTGAAGTTACAAGCTGTAAGATGGTTTTCGAGAGCAGGGACACCACTGCGGCCAGTTTCAGGGAGATGCCGACGCAGCCCAGTCCTCCGGCATCTCCGAGAAACTGGTCATAGAGGCACTCCCTAATATGTGAAATTAGTTAGCTCCGAGGCGTATTGATCTACTTAGTGAAGTTACAAGCTGCAAGATGGTTTTCGAGAGCAGGGACACCACTGCGGCCAGTTTCAGGGAGATGCCGACGGAGCCCAGTCCTCCGGCATCTCCGAGAAACTGGTCATAGAGGCACTCCCTAATATGTGAAATTATTTAGCTCCGAGGCGTATTGATCTAGTTAGTGAAGTTACAAGCTGCAAGATGGTTTTCGAGAGCAGGGACACCACTACGACCAGTTTCAGGGAAATGCCGACAGAGCCCAGTCCTCCGGCATCTCCAAGAAACTGGTCATAGAGGTGTAGGGGTTCGTAGCATGGAAAACAAAATTTTTCTATCGCATACAAACAAACAAGCCAAGATCTATCTACTAGATTGTAGCAACGAGTCGATGGTATAACTTACCCTCGAAGATTCCAAAGCGTTTAACGAGAGCGGATTCTCGTGGGTGATGTAGTCGTACTCTTTCCGATCTCAAGATCGTGTAGACGATCCTTCCGGCGCCACGTTCCGGCAGCGCTCCCGCAGTCGGTCACACGTTCGGTACTCGACGAAGACCTTCCTCTCCCTTGTTCCAGCAGGCAGCGGAGGTTGTAGCACTCTCCTCGCGATTCCGGCAGCACAATGGCGTGGTACCGGAAGTAGAGGGGAAATCCCGCAGGGCTTCGCCTTAAGCCGGTGCGAGTATGGTGGAGCTTATGAGAGAGGCTATTAGTGGTCTAGTAATTAGACACACCAATTAGAAGGCTCTAAACCAATTAGAAGGCTCTAAACCGCTGGCTAAAGCAATTAGAAGCTCTAATCCAAAACGGCTCTAAACCGGAGATCTAGAGGTGAAAGTTGTGTATCTAGGAGGGGAGCCCTGCCCCTCCTTATATAGGTGGGAGGGGCTGGCGCGCCATGGGGAGGAGACCTCCCCAACTCGGCTTGGTGGCCGCCGGTTGGAGGAGGTCTCCCTCCCCAACTCGGTTTGGAGCTCCTCCTCTTTCCCACCTTCCAATTTTGGCCGTTTGACTTTTCAAACTTGCCGTTTGACTTTTCAAACTAGGATTTGATTTAATCCCTTATTTGGAACAGCGATAACACTAAGTTACATGATGCAATCATTCCAACATGTAATGACACATTCATGTACCCCTTCCCCCCCGGAGTGCCGGACAATCCGGAACCTTCTAGAATGTTCCCGATGAAAACACCGGAATTATTCCGTTACTCCGAAACGGGACTTTCCTTATATGAATCTTATTCTCCGGACCATTCCGGATCTCCTCGTGATATCCCAGATCCCATCCGAGACTCCGAACAACATTCGGTCTCTTTCTCATAATACCATAACTACTCAAACAACGTCGAATCCTTAAGTGTGTCTCCCTACGGTTCGTGAATTATGCGGACATGATCGAGACACTTCTCCGAACAATAACCAATAGAGGAATCTGGAAATTCATATGGCTCCCACATATTTCTACGATTACTTTGCGATCGAATGAACCACTTACATACGATACCAATTTCCCTTTGTCTCACGATATGTTACTTATCCGAGGTTATGATCGTCGGTATCTCTGCATACCTAGTTCAACCTCGTTACCGATAAGTACTCTTTTCTCGTTCCCGTGATATGTGATCCCTTGTGAGCCAGTCACATGCTTGCAAGCTAATTGGATGACATTCCACCGAGAGGGCCCAGAGTATATCTATCCGTCATATGGATGGACAAATCCCACTCTTGATCCATGTGTCTCAACCAATACTTTCCGAACACTCAATGCCACTTTTATAGCCACCCTGTTACAGTGTGGTGTTTGATGACATCAAAGCATCCATCCGGTAAAGGTGATATGCATGATCTCATGGTCGAAGGAATTAGGTTACTATGTATCAGAAAGCATATAGCAATTGAACTAATGAAATGACTTGATCTTTATGCTATGCTTATCTATAGGAGTATGTCCATCACATCATTCTCCTAATGATATGACCCTGTTGTTAATAACATCTCTATGTTCATGATCAGGAAACCATGATCATATATTAACCAACAAGCTAGTTTAACAAGAGGCTTTACTAGGGACTCTTGTTTTAGTTTACAAATCACACGAGTATTAATGTTTCCGTTTAATACAATTATAGCATGGTATGTAAACATTTATCATAAGTGTGAAGATATGATAATAACCACTTTATTATTGCCTCTTGGGCATATCTCCAACAGTCTCCCACTTGCACTAGAGTCAATAATCTAGTTTCAAACCTTTGTGTATATAACACCTATGGCTTTCCGGTGTTGTAAGTACACGTTCGCTAGTGGTCAACTGATCTCCGGATCTGACACTTCCAGGTCCGTGTGTAATTGCATGTATTTGCGTCTCTACGCATCACTCATTCTCTAATGAGATGGCTTCGTACAAATTTGGTCCTTTGGTGTGACCTTTAGTTCTTTGGGGTTAAAACATGTTGATAATATTGTCGTACAATATATCTTCATAGTATTATCCCGCTATGAACTACACCTAGTTTGATAACAAACTACTTGACCCAAATGCCCTCTTTAGCTGCTATAATAGCAGTCATATACTTAGCCTTTTGTTGTAGTATCTGTCACAATGTCTTACTTTGGAACTCATCCAAATCCATTATGGAACTCACTTTCCATTATATTGTGCCACCCTTAGTTTAGATTGAGATAAACTTAATTTGTACTTTGTGACAAAACTAGTATCAATGTAGTACTTTTACAATGAACTAACCATCTATTTGTCACTTCTACAAATATTATACTCTTAGTTCTTCCAAAAGATCATAAGAATATCCTTACTATTGTCCATGATCATCTTACGAATCATTCTGGTATATGCTCACAACATTTAGAGCATAGGACATATCTGGATTTGTACATATCACAGTATGATTGATATAAATACTCTTTGTGATTTCATACATCAAGTATCAATCTATACTTGATTATTTGTTTCACTTTACCAAATGTCAATACACTTGAATATATCATCAATATTGAACTTATTCAATCCTTTCTGTGTGACAAGAACCTCTCTTGTAGTTTCTATATTGAACTCATTCAATATCTTGTCTATGTACTTCTGGCACAACCATATTAGCATCTATTGATGCCAAATATTTGGGTTTTGCCTAAATCTTTCATCGGGATGAAATTCTTAATATGTGTTAATAAAAGATACATCTTTTCTAATCAACAATATGTCCTCCACATAATGTATTAGAAATATGTCTTAGCGCTCCCACTTAATTTCTTGCAAATGCAAGCATCTTCATTGTCTCTAATGAACTTTTAAAACTCCTTTAACAGATTCATCATAGTGAAGATTCCAACTCCGCTATGCTTACTTCAACCATTGAAGTTTGCATATGCTTTTAGCATCCTTTGAATTAACAAAACCCTATGGACCGTGTTATGCACATGCCCTAGGTAACGATTCTATTAGAAGAACTTGTTTTGTTTATTCAACTACCATATAACTAAATTATATGTAGTGGTTGCTACACTAATCCGTCTAGACTAAATATCACTATGAAAGATCAAATCTTGTCATATACAACCTTTGAACATTGTTGTGAACTCTTTCCCAACATGTCGACTATTTCATAGATGTGCAACATCCATGTCTATTTATTTATAGATCCAAACACAACTGTAAGGTCTTACACCTTTCTCGAGGGTCCTTCAAGTTCAAAACTTGATTTCTCGTGTATGGAACTATCACGGATTTTATGGCTTCAACCCATTTGACGGAGTCAGGGCCCATCATCGCTTCTTTGCATGTAGTCGGTTCATTATTCTCAAATAATGATTCAACCCTCAAATCTTGGTATTTGATTGTTTACCCGACCTACTTGTTTCAATAGGAACTTAGATCTCCGTGATCACAACCTTTGAGGCACGTGAGCCATGAGCATTGTTGCTGCCTCCGGAACACTTTTCGGCGTTGCGCAACTCTGATCATATAGCTAAGGTTCTTTCAACCTTATCAAAGTTCTATTGTCCTCCCACTTAACTTTTCACGAAAAATTCCTTCTTAAAGAAACTTGACGTTCTAAGCGACAAACACTTTTGTCTCCGGTGTTATGGAGAAATACTTAACAAAGACAGATTCATCCGACTTTGGTTGCAAACATCTTTCTTATGTATAGCATACCAATGTTTAAGAAAGGACTACTTGGGTTTTATCCCAAACCATAACCTTATATGGTGTCATTTCAACGGATTATGATGAAGCTCTTTTCAGTGGAAAAACGGTAATCTCTAAAGCTTTTAATCTTTAAAATACAATGGCAATTTTATGAATTACACCTTTGATCTCACCATGTCAAACAAGGTTTAATTACATATCTCGAATGCTCCATACTCTTATGGTGTTTCGGGAAATGCAAATCCACGGAATGATTCCTTAAATCTTAGGTATTATGCTAAACTCTGTAACTCAAATATCTTCCTTTATGATCTTATCATAAACTATTTATATTCTTGTTACAATGATTTTGCACTTCATCTTGAAAGTCTTTGAACTTTTCAAATGTTTCATACTTCATCCTTATTAAGTAAATATTCATATATTCACTCAAATTTTCGGAGAAAGCATATGAAGTTGAAATCCATCGCTCTTGACTACACATAATGGACTTCGTACAACAATATGTACAAATTCCAATAAGCTAGTCTTTCGTTCCCTTTTGGCCTATGAACGAAGTTTCAATTATCTCTAGGAAAGTTTCACAAGCGTCATTTGATCAAAATCAAAAGACTCCAAAATTCCATACATATGGAGTTTCTTCATGTTTTCTTTCCAATATAATTTAAACGGCGATGTCACTTCCTAAGTGATCTTTCAATCAATTTGTCTTTCGACATTTTTAGAACCAGTTTTATGGACGTGATTTCTCCAACGAGATTTGTGAATCATCCATCTTTTATGGATTACGGCAATTATTTGAACAACCCTTTTGTTCTCATAATACCTGATAAAACAAATCTTGAAGGCAAGCTTTGATGTTTAACGAGCAACACAATAACCCTTTATTTGTTCTCGATGAACATCATCACATATTCTTTTGCTAGTTACTTAGGCCATTGTAGTTCATGAATTGTGTTGTTTCGTATGACAATTCATACCAACAAATTCAGTATCAAATACTTAAGAACCACTTTGTTTAACAAGCAAAGAATATAGCCATAACATGTATATCATCTATATACTTAAACTGAACAATTCTAGTCTTTTCTTTTCTGCCATATATTTATGAGATTCTCTTTCAATATTTCCTTTTCTGTTTGAAAGAATCTATCAACATCAATAGTGGAGTCATACATATGACACATAGTCCAAAACATGTATAGTTAAATACCAATGTCTTTGGACTTGCACTTTGAAGTAGATCACCATCATCAAATGTTTGGTGTTCTTTCAAATTCCTTTCTTTAGTAATCTCTTGGTGTAGTAAACATTTTACCTACATCAAATATTCACCCTTATCATGGATTTATCCACGATCAAGTTACTTTTAGCTTGTAACGGTGAATCACGAGTATAATGTTGCTCTCCAAAACCTTTTGGAGGATTAGGACAACTAGTGTCTCCAACCTTTTGCAAATTCTCATCAAAATATGAGAAACATGAACTTTGCCATATTATACTCTATCATGTTGTAACCAAAACTTCGTTTCAGATATCACAATATCTTCCACACATCATGGTTTCTGAAACAACTCTTTCAGATCCTAGATAACCTTGATATTAAGACAATCCTTTGAATATCAAGAATCATGGAGACAAACATGATACTTATATACTAACACTTGGAATTGTTACTCTTGATTTAATACTAATTATTAAACTTCATGGAGTAACCGGAACTTACTGAAAGTTTGCAATAGGACTTTTAAACTTTAGATTAACACTTCAAAACAATACGATACCAGTTCGTAAAGTAACTAACCAGAATTCTATAGTTCTATCATCTCAATTATAACTAAGCGTAAGGTGGTAAACGGATGCCAATGACTACAACAACTATGCAAATTCACTTTGATTTAGTTTATGATAAATTGAGTTCTAATTAATAATTAAATTAATCTAGGTGAACTCCCACTCAAAACAATATCCCTCACATTGTTTTAGTGATCACACGAACCAAATCCACCACATCAAAACCGATCATCACGAGAGTTGATATAGCTTCAATGGCGAACAATCAACATGTTCATCATATCTACTATATGACTCATGCTTTACCTTTCGGTAATCCGTGTTCCTGAGGCCATGTCTGTACATGCTAGGCTCGTCAAGATCAAACCTTAGCTTCTGCATGAGCAAATCTGGCTTGCTCACGTTGTATACACTTGCAGAATCTAACACACCCGATCATCACGTGATGCTTCGAAACAACAAGCTTTAGCAACGGTGCTAACTAAGGGTGAACACTTTATGACTTGAAATTCATGTGCATGAGGGATCATCTTATAATGCTACCGTCGTCTACTAAGCAATACAAGATGCATAAAGGATTAACATCACATGCAATTCATAATATATGTGATATGATATGGCCTTTCTTCTTCGTGCTTACGATCTCTATCTTCAACCACGAACATGATCTCCATCATCACCGGCATAGCATCTGGTCAATGACGCCTCTCCATGGTTGTCGTCCACCGGCTTCAACTATTACAACTACTTTGAATAGACACGCGGGTCTTAACATAAATTAAAGACAACCATATGGCTCCTGCCGGTTGCCAACTTACAATAAGGAACATTGCATACATCAAATATAATCACAATCATGGCCATATCACATCACTGCACACCCCTGCAAAACAAAGTTAGACGCCTCTACTTTCTTTGCATATTTTACGTGGTTTGGGGCTTTCAATAAGTGTCGTTCTAACTTACGAACATGAACCACAACGTTGACACAAGTATTGTTAATCACCTGTTGTGAATTGGATCTATACTATGCTAGGAGAAACAGGCACCCGCAAAGCCACTTATGCAATACAAGTTGCATGTCAAGCGTGGAGCAAGTCTCATGAACGATGTCATGTAAGGTTAGCCCGGGCCGCTTCATCCCAACATACCGCAAGATGCAAAGTACACAAGAAGCAATCAACAATAAAAGCATCAACGCCCACAATGACCATTGTGTTCTACTCGTGCAACAGATCTACATATAGACACGGCTCTGATACCACTGTAGGGGTTCGTAGCATGGAAAACAAAATTTTTCTATCGCATACAAACAAACAAGCCAAGATCTATCTACTAGATTGTAGCAACGAGTCGATGGTATAACTTACCCTCGAAGATTCCAAAGCGTTTAACGAGAGCGGATTCTCGTGGGTGATGTAGTCGTACTCTTTCCGATCTCAAGATCGTGTAGACGATCCTTCCGGCGCCACGTTCCGGCAGCGCTCCCGCAGTCGGTCACACGTTCGGTACTCGACGAAGACCTTCCTCTCCCTTGTTCCAGCAGGCAGCGGAGGTTGTAGCACTCTCCTCGCGATTCCGGCAGCACAACGGCGTGGTACCGGAAGTAGAGGGGAAATCCCGCAGGGCTTCGCCTTAAGCCGGTGCGAGTATGGTGGAGCTTATGAGAGAGGCTATTAGTGGTCTAGTAATTAGACACACCAATTAGAAGGCTCTAAACCAATTAGAAGGCTCTAAACCGCTGGCTAAAGCAATTAGAAGCTCTAATCCAAAACGGCTCTAAACCGGAGATCTAGAGGTGAAAGTTGTGTATCTAGGAGGGGAGCCCTGCCCCTCCTTATATAGGTGGGAGGGGGCTGGCGCGCCATGGGGAGGAGACCCTCCCCAACTCGGCTTGGTGGCCGCCGGTTGGAGGAGGTCTCCCTCCCCAACTCGGTTTGGAGCTCCTCCTCTTTCCCACCTTCCAATTTTGGCCGTTTGACTTTTCAAACTTGCCGTTTGACTTTTCAAACTAGGATTTGATTTAATCCCTTATTTGGAACAGCGATAACACTAAGTACATGATGCAATCATTCCAACATGTAATGACACATTCATGTACCCCTTCCCCCCCGGAGTGCCGGACAATCCGGAACCTTCTAGAATGTTCCCGATGAAAACACCGGAATTATTCCGTTACTCCGAAACGGGACTTTCCTTATATGAATCTTATTCTCCGGACCATTCCGGATCTCCTCGTGATATCCCAGATCCCATCCGAGACTCCGAACAACATTCGGTCTCTTTCTCATAATACCATAACTACTCAAACAACGTCGAATCCTTAAGTGTGTCTCCCTACGGTTCGTGAATTATGCGGACATGATCGAGACACTTCTCCGAACAATAACCAATAGAGGAATCTGGAAATTCATATGGCTCCCACATATTTCTACGATTACTTTGCGATCGAATGAACCACTTACATACGATACCAATTTCCCTTTGTCTCACGATATGTTACTTATCCGAGGTTATGATCGTCGGTATCTCTGCATACCTAGTTCAACCTCGTTACCGATAAGTACTCTTTTCTCGTTCCCGTGATATGTGATCCCTTGTGAACCAGTCACATGCTTGCAAGCTAATTGGATGACATTCCACCGAGAGGGCCCAGAGTATATCTATCCGTCATATGGATGGAAAAATCCCACTCTTGATCCATGTGTCTCAACCAATACTTTCCGAACACTCAATGCCACTTTTATAGCCACCCTGTTACGGTGTGGTGTTTGATGACATCAAAGCATCCATCCGGTAAAGGTGATATGCATGATCTCATGGTCGAAGGAATTAGGTTACTATGTATCAGAAAGCATATAGCAATTGAACTAATGAAATGACTTGATCTTTATGCTACGCTTATCTATAGGAGTATGTCCATCACATCATTCTCCTAATGATATGACCCTGTTGTTAATAACATCTCTATGTTCATGATCAGGAAACCATGATCATATATTAACCAACAAGCTAGTTTAACAAGAGGCTTTACTAGGGACTCTTGTTTTAGTTTACAAATCACACAAGTATTAATGTTTCCGTTTAATACAATTATAGCATGGTATGTAAACATTTATCATAAGTGTGAAGATATGATAATAACCACTTTATTATTGCCTCTTGGGCATATCTCCAACAAGAGGCACTCCCGGTCCATCCAAAAAATGGGACTAACACTCAAGACATTTATTAATATTAAAAACTGAGACTACAAAACCGGGACTAAAGGCCACAAACCGCGAAAGATATCCTTCGGTCAAGCCACAAACCGCGAAAGACATGAACTAGAGTTACATAATATGAGCATGAACTTCTTGGCATATGTCATTCCTTATGACCGCTTCAGACGTAACCATGGAGCATCTTCTTTACTTAACGGAATGCTTGGGTCAGTTTTCATTGTGAAGGGCGGAATTTCATCAAACTTATTATAATCTTCTGACATGTCTGTCTTGTCCTCGATTCCCACGATGTTTCTTTTCCCTGAAAGAACTATGTGACGCTTTGGCTCATCATATGATGTATTCGTTTGCATATTTTTTCTTTTTTTTCGGTCTGGAGGACATGTCCTTCACATAGAAAACCTGAGACACATCATTGGCTAGGACGAATGGTTCATCTCTATAACCAAGATTGTTGAGATCCACTGTTGTCATTCCATACAACTGGTCTATCTTTACCCCTTCCCCATTCAGGTTGACCCATTTGCAGCGAAACAAAGGGACCTTAAAAGATACTCCATAGTCTAGTTCCCATATCTCCTCTATGTAACCATAATATGTGTCCTTTTGTCCATTCTCGTCTATTGCATCAAAGCGGTCACCACTATTTTGGTTGGTGCTCTTTTTATATTGGGCGATCGTGTAGAATGTATTCCCATTTATTTCGTACCCTTGGAAATTCAATACAGTAGAAGATGGTGACGCGGCCAACAAGTATAGCTGATCTCCAACAGTGGTGTCATTCAAGAGATGTGTCCACATCCAACCACCGAAAGACTTCATGTGTTCATCTGTAATCCATGATTCAGGCTTCCCCGGGTTTTTGGAGCGTACAATATTCTTGTGTTCCTCGATATACGGAGCTGCCAAGGTGGAATTATGTAGAACTGTGTAGTGTGCTTTAGTGAAAGAATCCCCGTCCCTACATATCATTGCTTTCTTTCCCAGCGTGCCTTTTCCACTTAGTCTTCCCTCATGCCGCGAGTCAGAAACACCAATCGGCTTAAGGTCAGGAATAAAGTCAACACAAAACTCAATGACCTCCTTTGTTCCATATCCCTTGGAGATGCTTCCTTCTGGTCTAGCACGGTTATGAACATATTTCTTTAAGACTCCCATGAACCTCTCAAAGGGGAACATATTGTGCAGAAATACCGGACCGAAAATGGCAATCTCTTCCACTAGATGAACCAGGAGATGCGTCATAATATTGAAGAAGGATGGTGGGAACACCAATTCAAAACTAACAAGACATTGTACCACATCCTTCTGTAACCTTGGAAAAATATCTGGATTGATTACCTTCTGAGATATTGCATTGAGGAATGCACACAGCTTCACAATGGGTACTCGAACATTTTCCGGTAGAAGCCCCCTCAATGCAATCGGAAGCAACTGCGTCATAATCACGTGACAGTCATGAGACTTCAGGTTTTGGAACTTTTTCTCTGCCATATTTATTATCCCCTTTATATTAGATGAGAAGCCCGACGACACCTTGATACTGTAAAGGACTTCAAAAAAGATTTCCTTCTCTGCTTTGGTAAGAGCATAGCTGGCACGACTTAAGTGACGCCCTTTATCCGTCTTGTTATGTGTATGCATGTTCTTTGGGTCTTTCATAATTTGTTGGTCCTCCAGTGCTTCAGGTGTATCTTTTGTCTTCCCATACATGCCTAGGAATCCTAGCAGGTTCACGCAGAGATTCTTCGTCACGTGCATCACGTCGATTGAAGAGCGGACACGCAGGACTTTCCAATATGGCAGCTCCCAAAATATAGATTTCTTCTTCCACATGGGTGCGTGTCCTGTAGCGACGTCGTTCGGAACTAATTGACCACCGGGACCCTTTCCAAAGATTACTTCTATGTCCTTGACCATACCAAATACATCATCACCAGCAAGGAGTTCAGGCTTATTCCGGTGATCCGCCTCACCTTTGAAATGCTTGCCTTTCTTTCTTACGGGATGATTGGTGGGAAGAAATCGTCGATTCGCCAGGTACACAACCTTCTTGCATTTATGCAAATATGTACCTTCGGTCTTATCTAAACAGTGGGTGCATGCTTTATATCCCTTGTTTGTCTGTCCTGAAAGGTTACTAAGAGCAGGCCAATCATTGATGGTTACGAATAACAACCCTCGTAGATTAAATGGCTCCTGTTTGTTCTCATCCCACGGACGTACACCTGGTTTGCCCCACAACTGTAAGAGTTCTTCAACTAATGGCCTAAGGTACACATCAATGCCGTTGCCCGGTTACTTCGGGCCTTGGATGAGCACTGACATCATAATGAACTTACGCTTCATGCACAACCAAGGAGGCAGGTTGTACATACATAGAGTCATGGGCCAGGTGCTGTGACTGCAGCTCTTCTCCCCAAAAGGATTCATGCCATCCGTACTTAGACCAAACCATAAGTTCCTTGCGTCACCTACAAAGTCTGGGAAGTCTCTCTCGATTTTTCTCCACTATGACCCATCAGCAGGGTGTCTCAACTTCCCGTCTTTCTTACGGTCTTCTTTGTGCCATCGCAACAACCTGGTATGCTCTTTGTTTCTGAACATGCGTTTCAACCTTGGTATTATAGGAGCATACCACATAACCTTAGCAGGAACCCTCTTCCGGAGGGGCTCTTCCTCAACATCACCAGGGTCATCTCGTCTGATCTTATACCGCAGTGCGTTGCATACCGGGCATTTATCTAAATTCTCATACTCCTTACCGCGGTAGAGGATGCAGTCATTAATGCATGCATGTATCTTTTGCACATCTAATCCCAGAGGACAGAGAGTCTTCTTTGCTTCGTAGGTACTCTCGGGAAGTTCGTTATGTTTTGAAAACTTCGGCTTCATTATTTTCAGCATCTTTTCAAATGAGGAGTCAGTTAGACCACACTCTGCCTTCCATCGCAACAATTCCAGTGTGGTACCGAGCTTTGTGCTGCCATCTTCACAATTTGGGTACAACAATTTCTTGTGATCTTCTAACATGCCCTCTAACTTCAACTTCTCATTTTCTGTTTCACAGTCTCGCTTTGCATCAGAAATGACCCTACCAAGTTCATCAGCCGGCTCATCTGATGCCCGTTCTTCACCTCTTTCCTCTCCATTGTCTTCCATTGCAGTATCACTGTATTCAGGAAACATATGATGATAGTTGTTATCATCATCTTCTTCTTCACCATCTTCCATCATAACCCCTCTTTCCCCGTGCTTGGTCCAGCAATTATAGTTGGGCATGAAACCTTTCATAATCAGGTGGCCGCGAATGATTTTGGAGAAAGAGTACTCCTTGTTGTTCCGACATTGAACACATGGACAACGTATAAATCCATTATCTTTGTTTGCCGTAGCCACATCGATAAATTTATCCACGCCTTTGATATACCCGGCTACGCGCCGGTCACCGTACATCCATTCCCGACCGTTCATCTGCATCATATAAGTAAGTTTATCAAAAAACAGGACATCATAAATAGTGAAATAACCAATTCACACCGACACATGAATTGTATCAATGACCTAGAAAAGATAAGATTGCTAACCTCGATCGAGGGAAATAACGAGGAGAAAGCTCAAGTGCGTCTCGGACACCTTCTATATTTTTGTTCTATGAGAAATTCAACGGGATTATTCACTCAAACATTTCAACAAACACCTTCAATACATGCATGAGAAAAAACTAGCACACCCCCTCACACCTTCCACCATTCGAAAAAACAGAGTGGAGGCAGAGGAGGCTGGGGCGTTGCATTTATAGAGGGCAGGGGGTCTTTAGTCCCGGTTGGAGCCAGCAACCGGGACTAAAGGTGCGTGCCACGCCACGTGGCTGTGGACGCAATCTTTAGTCCCGGTTGCTGGCTCCAACCGATACGTATTGCCCTTACCAACCGGGACGCATGCCCCCTGGCCCCGTGCCCGATCCAACCGGGACGCGTGCCAGCATTAGTCCCGGTTGGTGGCGCAACCGGGAAAATTCTCTGAGGGGTCGCGAACGGATAGCCCTTTTTCCACTAGTGTATAGACATGCACATAGTTAATCTACCTCACGAAGAACTAATAAACCACTTAGCTATGATCCCCGAAACATGAGACTTGTGTGGAATGGAGAGATGAAGCTACAACTCAAATGAATTTAGGAAAATATCAACCATGTGAGGCAATTTTCGCAAAATTGGTATTGAAGAACTACAAATGAAAAAAAAAACGATACCGTAGAGACATGGATGAAGAAATTTGGAATAGTTCATGAAAATGGAATCAACTCATCAATACGCATATCAATTTTGAAAAATCAATCTCGATTAACTTCAAACAAAAACAGGAAATGAAAGAGCTATGATCGACAAAAGTTGGAATCCACGAAAATGTATTCACAAACTCCATATACGGGCTCTGATCCAGTACAACCCCCTCATTCCTAAACTCGTATAATGTCAAACACAAGAACAGTTCAGATCACTTGATACCCTTCGTAATTAGTATATACATATATACGTAACCTTGTATAAAACCCCATATAACTTAACTAAATAATATGTTTTCTAGCCATACATGTACTAGTACGAGCCTACGCAAAGGAAAAAAGTATGGTTGTATGCCGGAACATCGCCGGAATGGCCGTGCCCCGCGCGCGGTGGTAACAGTGGTAGTTAGGTCCGGCGAGCCGGTGACTCGGCCTGGGTAGCGCACGCCTCGGCTTGGTCTCATAGGTGTGTGTCGGCGGCGCTGGCACGGAGGCAATGGCGGCGGCGACCAAACTGTCAGGCAGCTTCGCTGGACTGTCCGGCAACTTGTCCGGTGACTTGTCCGGCGGCTCGCTGGACTGTCCGGCAACTTGTCTGGCGGCTCGCTGGACTGTCCAGCAACTTGTTCGGCAACTTGCCGGACTGTCCGGTGACTTGTCCGACGGCTCGTCGGACTGTCCGACGGAGGCGCCGCAGGAGAGATTGGTTGTGGCGGTCGTGACGATGGCTGGCGGAGGCGACGGCGAACGTGACGGCCGGCGGCGGCGGCGTCGGTCGCGACGATGGCCAACGGTGGGACAAGTCGGATCATGTGCCTGTGATAATTTAGAATTGTGTATAACTACATATCCCAATACGTATATCTCTACAGAATAATATTTATATTTAGATACATGTTTAATATATACGTGAATGTATTTGTACGAGTTTAACAGGAAGGGGGTTGTACTGGATCAAAACCCCTCCATGTACTCGTACATCTTTTTGTAGTGCATACCATCATGACCAAAATTATTGACATGAAGAGGAGACAGAGAGGTACATGAAGATGGTGGATATAGAGAGATGGTGAGAGATATGGTTTATCTACTTCATGAAGAAAGACATTATTCTCGAAACATAAAACTCAACGAGAATTGTGTGGAATGGCGAGATAAGGGTACCAATGGACGAATTTTGCAAAATCGACTTTGATAAACTTGAAACAAAAACATGAAACTGAAGAGGTACGGTAGACGACCGTTGGAGTCAATCCTGAAAATGGAATCACCAAGTCCCTGCAAACTTTTTTTTTCTGTAAAGACCATCAAGACCAAAGTATTTATGTGCAAAGAAGAGAATCAAGAGAGGCCAATAAAGAGAGATATACATTTTATCTACTCCATAAAAGAACTTGTGGTCAATTCTTTTATGATCCTCGGAACAAAAAACTCGCAACATGGAAGTTTTGCAGAATGACGAGGTGAAGCTACAAACCAGGACATGGAATTGAAAAAACAAGGGCTAATAAAAGTTAGAATTTATTGTAGAATGGAGTCACCTCATAGTTAAGAATATGAGTAATACCTCGGTTTCTATGAATAAGGCGCACATGTTTCTCATGACGAATCTTTGATAAGAGTTTTGATTATAAAACACTTTCTAATGATACCAATTTATCATCAGATAGTTCTCATGTACTTGCACTAATTATGAGTCAAAATCTTGGATTCCTGTAAGGCTTATTCATTGGAATGGAAGGAGTAGTGTGATGGGGATTAGGAGAGAGGAACCTGAAAAGTGAGAACCACCAGATTACTAAGGTAACCCGAACCAAATCTCTGGGAAAGGCTCCTACTCATGTGGAAATATGTTTTTTTTTAACGAGAAGAGCCCCGAAGGGCCTGGAAGCTTTATATTAATCACCAACAACGGAGGTGTACAATAATACAGAAGACCCCAGAAGAAGAAGAAATAAACACATAGGTCCCCATTTTAAGTGGAAACGGCCCTGCTGAAAAATTTGAGTTACTATCAGAACCCTCCCTATCTCCACTGTCGAGCTGAAGGTCAGCTGCACCGCCGCCGAGCACCTCCGCGGGGACAGAACCACTTGCTTCAGAACCGGCGATGGACGCGGCCGCTGACCCGAAAAAGGGCCTCCGATGGAGGTTAGTAAGATGCCGGAGCTCACCGGCTTTGACAGACGGCATGCGGCCGTCGGGATAAAGCTCGCCGATGTCGCTTCCAAGCTCCGGTAATCCCTGACGGAAGAAACCTCGCCAACTTCGTCGATGTCGAGCAACCCGCACTCCAGCACGACACTCCTGCCACGGGTGGGCGAAGGCGAGCAGAGATGGTCAAAGAAGCAAGGAGAACACCGCCGGAAGGGGAAAGACCGAAACTCCCCAAAGCACCCTGACCACTCCATACGCTCGCTGCTACCTGGATCCTCTTCCTCGCCACCACGACCGGCCAAGAGGAGCAGGAAAGAACAGTGGGCATTCAGACTGGCCTGAGCGCCAAACACGCACTTATGACAAGGATTCGCTTGGAGTAGCTCCGCGGGCGTCTTCCACCTCTGAAGATCGCCGAGAACCACCCACCGCGGCCTCCTGCCGCCGCGCAGATGCGACAAGAGACAGAATCCAACGCCTCTTTCTCCCGCGGCCACAACCCCACTTGAATCCCTCCTCCCCTTGCCGCCACGGCCGGCCGGAAGAGGGGAAACAAGCAGAATGCCACCACAAGGAAGAAGAGCCGCACAGCAGCTCGAGCACAGACGACCACCGGCCGGAATTCCTCTTTCCCCCGCCACCACGGCCGGCCAAAGAGAGGAGATTCCGCCGTCACCCGACCACAAGCTCAAGCAGGCCTTATTGGGGGAGAAGGAGGGCTCTACCACCGTCACCATCACCTGAGGGGCGAACGACGTCGAGGGAAGAAGCCCAACCACCGAATCTGGCCGGGAAACGGCGGGCTCCCAGGCGGCAGAGGCCACCACAACCAGGGACTCACCCCAAGACTACCTACAACCTAAACTAGAATAGCCGCCGCCCCCCCTCAGCCCAGCTCGACCGGCAGCGCCGGCGAGCAAGGCCTTGGGGCGACGCCGGCGGAGGAAGAACTCTCGATTTACTGTAGCATCATGCGGGGAGGAAGAAGATAAGACCGAGGGTGTGTGGTACCAATCTGCCCGTCCCTATGTGGAAATATGTTGAGCGATGGTTAAACGACAAGAGGCGAGGGGAAAACGGCTCAATATCTCACACGCTATACAGGCCGTGAAGTGACCAGAAGAGGGAGCAGGGGTAGTACGGACCATGTCGCGGGAAACAGTGATCCGCCGCGACCGTGCTTTCTCTTCCCTGGCCGTGCGTGCGTGCGCGCGTGCTAATTTAACCCCGTTCGTCCGTTCCTCTCCGTCTCAACTCTCAAGCCCGTAGTACTGTCTGTCTCTCTCTCCTCTTTACTGCGGCGCCGTCCCGCAAAGTGTGCGCCTGGTGACCCGACCACGCGAAGCATCCAGCGCTCTGCTCGCCACTGCCACCTCCATGCCCCAGCCCCACCACCACCACCACCTCGCCACCTCCAGGCCCCAACCCTAGCCGGCCCCGATGCCTCCCCGTCGCCGCCTCCTCCCCCTCCTCCTCCTCCTGGCCCTCGCCTCCTGTTCAGGCGGAGCCGCCGCCGCCGCCCCCGGGAACGCCACATCCCCGCCGCTCGCCTGCTCCGAGCTGTCGCGCGTCTGCACGGCATTCCTCGCCTTCCCGGCCTCCGCCGCCGCCGCCAACGCCAGCGTGCTCGAGTCCATGTTCGACGCCTCTCCCGGCGACCTCACGGCCGACGCCGCCTCCAGCCCGGGCTACGCCTTCGTGCGCAAGAACTGCTCCTGCCTCGCCTCTCGCACCTACCTCGCCAACACCACCTACACCGTCCCCTCCGCGGTGCCCCCCAATGCCACCGCGGCCCAGGTGGCGGTCGCCGCGTACGCCGGCCTCGCCGTTCCGCCGCCCGGCGGAGCGGCCCAGCGGCCGCCGCGCCCCGGCGCCGTCGTGGCGCTCCACCTGATCTGCGGATGCTCGTCGGGCCCCTGGAACTACCTTCTCAGCCACGTTGGTGCCGAAGGTGACACGGTGGAGTCTCTGTCGAGTAGGTTCGGGGCAAGCATGGACGCCATTGAGGCCGCCAACGGCATGGCCGGCCCTGGCCCCATCAGCACGGGGAAGGTGTACTACATCCCACTCAATGCAGGTGACCCAATCTTTATTTACAGTTTGATGAAGCTTATACTACTTTACAAATTCATGGTTCAGTTAACTCCCCTCATCTCTTGTTGTGTTGTTGCGACTTGCAAGCATGTATCTCTAGTTAATTGATCACTAGTATGAAGTTCTGATTCTTTGGACTGTGGGTCTGTGCTTGTGAACAGACGCTGCAAACCAGTCACCTTTCTATTACTCCGGAAGCACCCAATTGCCAACTAAGTTCGATTGTCTGTGCCAAAAAGTATATTCTGATTCTGATGGTGCAGATTGTATACACTTGTGTTCTTTACTGAGGTGGCATAGAGAACAGTTAGAATTGGGCGTGCACAGTTCATTTCCTTTCTCTAGAGTCTAGACGATTATTAGATCCATTCAAATGGGAAGGTGTAGGAACACGATCTGAACCTTGAATACACATCATCCTGTTTGGACAAGTTTGTCAAATTCGCTATTTGCACATAATCTCGTGGTCGAGTTGACTGCTTTCAGACAACATACTAAATGGACCAAATAATCCCTTCGAGGATTAGGTAGCATCTCTACATGTGCAGTTAAGCCTGGTACCAGCGTGGTGCAAACAGAATACTAGCAGATACATTATGGCATTTCTCCAGAACTTTAATGCCGAGCTGCATGATATAATGCATTGTCGACCTTTTCAGTCAGCAAATGCCTCTAATTATTTTTCTTATTTTGCGGGCTCACCTTCTTAACTGTTATATCCATATAAGTGTACTAGTAGTGTCCTCTTGATGTAATTACAATCGTATTTAGTGTCATCAAGTTTCGCACTGTTCCTTTTGTATTTCATTCTAGGAAAAACTAGGAATACAGGATTGGACTACCGTGGAAACATAGAAATCACACTATCACAACAATTATTTTCTACACATGCAGCATGAAAATGTATGATGACAAAAAAAATCTAAGTTGTTTCCATGTCACAAAATCTGTGCGAGCGAAACATTTTTCTCTCGTGATGGATTTTTTTTCAAAGGAAGCAAGTCTTACAAAAAGCTAGTATACCAGATTACAGATGTAAAACAAATATATGTCTTCTAAATTGAAATGAAGTTCTGTTTTGAAAGAACACATTACAATGAAGTTTTACCATGGAACATATCTGATTTGATCTGTTTTTACCTAATTTTTTAATACAATGTGCAGTTCCTGGTCAGCCTTATGCTATGACATCTCCTGTCCCCATTCCTGCGCCAGCACCCACACAGAATACGTTGCCAGGTACATGCTGCAATTCACTCGTTAAATGTTTGAAATATCTTTTATGTTCACTCTTCAGTAATATTGGTATTCACAATAATGGTATTGTTGATCTTTCCATTTTAAGTTTTCAGCGTATTATTCATGTCACATTCTATGGGTGCTGTAGTTCTGTTCAGATATTAGTGTTGGGAATGTCAATTTTCTTAGCCTGTACTAGGTTTAGTCAACATCTTTCTTATTATGATAACCTGACTGAGTATTTTGTGACATACAACCGCAGAGATATCAGATCATCATTCAGCAAAATTCCCGTATGGATGGGTTATTGGCAGCATGGGAGTTGCACTTGCTTTGATCGCTATTGCTCTCCTTGCACTTTTAATTTGCAAATCCTCCCAATACAATCACCAAGCTTCAAGTAACCAGAGAAAGAGTCCAGATCAGCCTTTGTCACATAACTTTCAACTTCTTAAGAGTGGTAGTTTTTGTTATGGTTCTGGAAGATACTTGTGCTGTCAATTTGGTAACACGAAACAGTCAGGAAAGGGTGATGAGGATCACTGTATCAATGTTCCAAAAGGTAAGATCACCTTCTGTTAACCATCCTTGGACTCTACATTGTTATAACACTTGCGAAACATGTTTTTCACAAAGTTCATATCATGTGTATATATTTCGTGACATCAACTGGAAGAGTGGTTAAAAATATATACTACTATTGGGCATGTAGTAGTGTGCAACTTTAGTATATGATGGAGTTTTATTAATCTGAGGGACTTTCTAGCACATCAGTGTCAGCATTTTATTTGCATTATTTTCTACATGCCCTACATTGGTTAAGGAAGTATACAACGTTCACAACATATTCAGCCAACTGGGTTCGAGTAACCAAATACTAATAAGCATATGCACCGACTTTGTCCTAATCGGACCCAAGAAAACCTCTTGAGATAGAAATTCACAATTGTGATCATTTTAATGTGCTGGCATTAAAAGATGTTGCTAGCATAGGCTACTTCAGATTCTGTTATCTTCATTTTGCTACTGTCGCAGGTAAGCTGTTCTGATTTGCAAGTCTTTCTCTGTCACAGGCATGGTAGTAGACGTGTTTGATAGAGAAAAGCCTATTGTGTTTACATATGATGAAATACTCGCATCAACCGATCTATTTTCTGATGCAAATCTGCTGGGTCATGGTACATATGGCACTGTTTACTATGGTGTTCTTCGAGATCAGGTCTGAGATCTAGAACTGCAAGCTGACCATTATTCTGGAATACTTGTTCTTTTACATACCTTGCAAATAACAACTTATGTTTACAGGAGGTCGCAATAAAGAGAATGACGTCAACTAATACTAAAGAGTTTATAGTTGAGCTGAAAGTTCTTTGTAAGGTTCATCATGCCAGTCTGGTATGTCACAAAATGCTCAGCATAGATTATCTTTAATCTCCAGTGTTTTTGAACTTGAATTTGTGACTCATGTTTTGTCAAAGGTAGAGTTGATTGGTTATGCAGCAACTAAGGATGAGCTGTTCCTGGTTTATGAGTACTCCCAAAAAGGTTCACTGAAAAATCATCTTCATGATCCTCAAAGCAAAGGTATACTGTTATCTGGTTCCTGATCTATGGAGGGTTACTTAACCTTAGAAATTGTGACTTTTTGTAGTAATGTATTTATAAATTTTTTAATGGGTAACACTTATCTTTGCTGTTTAGCTCTGGAAACTTTCACATGTACTGGTTCTAACACCTTTAATACTGTATTTTACCATCAAATAACTTCAGGAAAAAATGTATTTGACCATTTGTACAGTAACATGCCAAAAGGTTCGATGTAAAACTTCTGCAAGCTTTCTGCTTGAAGAAAATTCTCAGTGACTGTTAAATTGGTTTTAATACCTCATTACATAAGCTAATTTGTTATTTGGAGCCTTATTTATACACTTTCCGCGAGATTATCATTATTAAGTGATATTTGTTTTCATCTTCCAGGTCACACATCACTTTCTTGGATTTATAGGGTCCAAATTGCTCTTGATGCTGCTAGAGGACTGGAGTACATTCATGAGCACACAAAGGATCACTATGTTCATAGAGACATCAAATCAAGTAACATCTTGCTTGATGCTTCTTTTAGAGCGAAGGTTATATGATATGAAATTGTTGATTTCGCGTTTTTCCTGAATCAATTATAGCAGTTTACAGACTGACACCGAATTTCTGTAGATTTCGGATTTTGGTCTTGCCAAACTGGCAGTAAGGTCCAATGATGCAGAGGCTTCTGTCACCAAAGTTGTGGGTACTTTTGGTTATTTAGCCCCAGAGTAAGTGCAGCTTGCTGGCCGCCTGGTTCTGGTTTAAGAACAGACTTTTGGCTCTAGTTTTGGTATCTAAGCACATTTCTTTGTTCCTGTAGGTACCTACGGGATGGCCTGGCGACTGCGAAATGCGATGTTTATGCCTTTGGCGTCGTACTTTTTGAGTTAATATCTGGGAAGGAAGCGATCACAAAGACCGACGCGATCAGTGCAGGTTCAAACTCTGAAAGGCGTTCCTTGGCATCAGTTGTAAGTTTTCTAAGTTCTATTTGAGCAATTGAATCGACAAATTTGACAACTCGTGCTTTTAGAATTATGGTGCCGTTCAACTTTGTAGGTTTTTCGTCAACTTTATTCGTACTTCGGTATGTTTCACCTTTTTACACTTTGACTTCCAAAGATTTGAGCAACTTCATTCTGACTGGGCAGATGTTGACTGCACTAAGGAACTGTCAGAATCAAACGTGTGTTGGGAGCTTGAAACACTGCATTGACCCCAATCTAATGGATCTGTATCCTCACGACTGCATGTACCAGGTATTACGGCCACTTAACGTCGTATCTTGCTAGAGATAGAAATCAGCACTGCATTCTACATCACCCTTTGCTTCAAAGCTAAACCATCACTCTGAGCGCTCTGAAATTCTCTTGTAAAGATGGCGATACTAGCGAAACACTGCGTCGATGAAGATCCTGTTCTACGGCCGGACATGAAGCAGGCGGTGATCACCCTGTCGCAGATACTGCTTTCGTCCATCGAGTGGGAAGCGACGATCGGTGGGAACAGCCAGGTGTTCAGTGGTCTGGTGGCCGGGAGATGACACTGTAAAACTGGCTTGCTTGGTGCTCTGTGCTATTCGGGTATTCTCCTTTCCTGGGGGTCTGCTAGAGGAATACTCCCCTGTAATCTTGTCCTAAGTTTCACTGGTCCATTGTCCGTCCAGCAAGCTCTCGGTAGCATCATTGCCATCGAGAGTATCGAGCACCGTGCCATATGTTTCTTGGGTGGACGTACAGTATGTAACTATATATGTAGTATAACGGAATGTGCCTTCTAATCCCAGTCTTGTGTTGTGTTGTGTTGTGTTGTGTTGTGCTGTGCTGTGCTGTGCTGAATTGTTGCTGCTGCTTATACAGCTTTTTGCAGTACTTTTTTTTAGGGTTACTTGGTGCTTGGCGTGCTCGTTTAAACAAAGATCCCTCGATCCATTGTTCGGGCCCAAATTAAACCAGATCTGGCCTGCCCATTTTAGCCTGCCAATCTCGGTGGGCCTTTTTGTCGTTGAAGCTTTGGGGTTACATGAGCTAGCGAAATATCCTACTCACTCCGTTTCAAATTAACTAACTCAGCTTTGAAACCGAAGCATAAGCATGAACAGGCGCGAGCCTTCTACCGTTCCATGCCACATGGAGGAACTACGTGGTGGACCGGGGCTCATTTATGTACTTTTCTGTTTTTTCCTTTTTAATATTTTTATTTCTTTCTTTTCCTTTTATGTTTTCTGTTTTATTTCACATGCGCGAGCCTTCCACCATTCCAAGCCACCGAAGGATCTCCATGGTGGTGGATCGGGGCTCATTTATATATTTTTCTTTTTTAATATTATCTTCAACTCATATTAGTTGACTCAAATTATCTAGCACTAAAACTTGACTAGATACGAATGTATCTAGATATATCTAATTCAACTAATATGGGTCGGAGGGAGTATTTTTTTCTATTTTTTCCTTTTATGTTTTATTATTTGTTTTCCTTTTCCTTTTTCTATTTTGTTTATTGCTTTCCTTTTATATGAAAAAATATGATCAAGTATTAGAAAAAATTTCACGTGTTATGTTCAATTTATTTTGAAGGAGTCCTTTTTTCTAAAAAAAATGTCCACGTTTGAAAATGTGTTTGGGGTATGGTTGAAAAGATGTTCATTGTTTTTTAGTTGTTCATGGTCACCAAAAAACTTTCACAAGATATAGAAACATCCATAGGTTCACAAAAAATATCATAGGGTTTCAGACATATTTAAAAAGTTTGAAAATGTTCAGGGGTTCGAAGAAATGTACACAAGGTTAAAAAACATTATGTGATTTAATAAAATGTGCACATGCCTGAAAACATGTTCACGAGGTTTCTAAAAAAAATTCATAGGTTTGAAAAAATAGTTTTTTCATCAATAAACTAACTTATATAATTAAATATAAATGAAATGAAATATTTAAGATTTATGAAAAAGTAGTATTTTTTATTGTGACAACACTTTGTATTAGGAATGCCATTTTTCAACTCAAGAATCGGTAAAAAAATAATGAAACATAGCAGCAACAATCTTTCAACAGAACGGATGACTGTGACGCACAAAACTAAAATTCAGAAGAAATGGTACGGTAGTAGTACTCGAAGTAGGGGTAGTCGCTGTCATCGTCCTACCGGGGATGGGGTTGGGACTGCTCGGGCTCATCCTAGACGTCGCTAGATTTAGGTTTAGTTCTAGTTTAAATTTATATTTAGTTGAATTTCATTCAAAGTTTATTAAATATCCACGAAGTTGAATAAAATTTAAGTTTATACAAAATTTGGTTAAATGTTTGAGTCTCGCAGTTGGGAAGAGGCACGCCACAAAGCCGGTCACTCGTGCCGGCGTGCCCCAAAGGCGTGATCCAGCGTTGTTGCCGGATGCTCTTTAGGGCTCACGGCAAGATGCTTTAAGTAAAGTAAGCATTTAGAAATAACTAATTAGATTTATCTAGATTCGTATATATCTATACGCTAAAATACAGCTAGATACGTTTGAATCTAGACTAGCTCAAGTCAGTTACTTTTTGACAGAGGAGAGTACGTTATATTACGGGAAGTACCATATTTCTGTATTCGCACAACGGCCCTGATTGGCACCGTCCTCTTCGTGTTATTCCTACCTACAACTCTGTTGTTTCTCCTGAAATTTTCCTACTATATCAATTCTATAAAAACAATTTCAATAATGTAGCTGGCTGTTGACTTGTTATATTAACGATGTCGTGGGATGGCGACTGCTCTGCTTCCCCGGCCCACGTGGAGAGCGCTCGTCCTCTTGTTATCATACTCCACCATGTGTACAACGTGCACCTGTCACCGGACGGAGACTGTTGGAACTAGAAAGATTGACAGCGAGAGACGAACGAAATCTATATTCTTTATTGATGATTGACAAAGCTTTTATACAATCAGGCATGAGATTCGTCGGTTTCTTGAAGGATGGTGTTGATTAGGCAGTTCCACGATCGATGGCTCGTAGAACATCTCCAGGAAGAAACCGTCAAGGAGCGGGGATGTCGGTTCCCATGCTGGAACCGCACCTCCTAATTAAGCGGGGATTTTATCTCTTAACACTCCCCCTAATCACCGCTTGACTGTATCATAGCTCATCATCTTGATTAAATCTTCTCCAAAAACCCTGTGGGAAAAATGTGAGGAGTATGATAGGATATGCTGCTAAAACTCTTTCAAAAACCCTGTGGGAAAATAAGGAAAAAATGGCACAGCATATAATGATTATCGCCTCTGTTAACTCAATATGAAATAAATCCATAGAATCTAGAGGTCAATAAATATGTCGTTTATACCATCTTAAAAAACCCGATGGGAAAAACGGATAGTATGACATATGATCTTATGTTGATATTATCTCATTAAAAACCTTAATGAGAACCTGTAAAATAAACTCATTTAAGGAAAAAAGAGTATAATATGATGCTTTGAACCGGAATAGTTCAGGAAGATACACCACCCCCCCCCCCCGATTCTTGCATATCTTGAAGCCGTCGCATACCGATTCCATAAATATATTTCTGAAATGTTGAAGTTGTAGAGACTTTGTAAACAAATCGGCGAGATTATCGCATGATTTGACTTGCAAGATGTTTACTTCCCCACTCTTTTGGAGTTCACGAGGATAAAACAACTTTGGGGCAATATGCTTAGTGATATTACTCTTGATGTATCCTGTTTGCATCTGTGCAACACAAGACGCATTATCCTCATAGATAATGGTAGGTGATTTGATAGAACCAATTCCACATGACTGTTGTATGTGGTTTATCATTCTGTGAAGCCACACACATTCGCTGATGCCTCATATAATGCAATTATTTTAGAATGATTGGTAGATGTTGCAACCAGAGTCTGTTTCGAAGACTTTCATGATATAGTAGTTCCACCATGTAGGAACACAAAGCCGGTCTGCGATCTGGCATTATGGGGATCAGATAAGTAGCCAGCATCAGTGTATCCAATCATACCGGATTCCAGATTTTTCTGAAACTGAAAGTATAGGCCAAGATCCTTTGTGCCTTGGAGATATCGAAAGATATTCTTGACTCCTGATCAATGGCGTTTGGTGGGAGCTGCGCTGTGTCTAGCAAGTAGATTCACTGCAAATGCGAGGTCACGTCTCGTACAATTTGCAAGGTACATGAGCGCTCCAATGGCACTGAGATATGGAACCTCGGGTCCCAACATCTCTTCTCCATTATCCCTTGGCCTGAACGGATCTTTCCCTACGTCTAGAGAACGAACCACCATGGAAGTTTTAGATGGATATGATTTGTCCATATTGAATTTCTCCAATATTTTCTGGATATAGGCAGCTTGGTGTACCATTATTCCTGAGGGAAGATGTTCGAGTTGGAGACCCAAGAAAAATTTGGTTTGACCCAAATCCTTCATCTCAAATTCTGTCTTTAGATGATTGCGTGCTTTATCAATATCTTGTGCGTTGCCAATGATGTTGAGATCATCGACATACACTGAAATGATGCAAAACCCTGAAGAGGACTTCTTAATGAAGACACATGGACAGTCATCATTGTTGGAGTAACCCTTATGAAGAAGGAACTCACTAAGTCGGTTGTACCATATCCGTCCCGACTGTTTCAAGCCGTATAAAGACTTGTTCAGTTTTACACAGTACATGTTGCGTTTAGCGCTTGCATTCGGGACAGAGACTCCATTAGGAACCTTCATGTATATGTCCGAATCTAGTGACCCGTAAAGATATGCTCACTACATCCATCAACTGCATAGATAGACGATTTTGCACTGCCAAAGATATAAGATATCGGAAAGTGATACCACTCATTATTGGAGAATATGTCTCAATGAAATCAATGCCGGGTCTCTGCGTGAAACCCTGTGCTACGAGCCTCGCTTTGTATCTCACCACCTCATTGTTCTCATTCCGTTTTCGGAGGAAAACCCATTTGAATCTCACAGGAAAAATATTGGGAGGTGTTGATATTGCTTCTATGAATACCTTCCTTTTATTGAGCGAAACAAGTTCTGCTTGTATTGCGTCCTTCCATTTAGGCCAGTCGAAGCATTTCTCACACTCAACGATAGTCCTTGGATCATGATCATTGATAAGGGTATCAACAATTGTAGCAGAAAAGTAAGTGTCGACAATCGTAGACTTACGGTTGTATGATTCTCCAGAGTCGATATAGTTGGTGGATATCTCATGCACCCTTGGTGACTCTTCGTGATTTTCCAATACGCGTGAGTCTAGGTGTTCCGATGTCCCAACCAGTGTGTGCAAGCTGGAGCTGGGTTGTGGAGGTTGCCCTTCCACTTGGTGTATACTACCCATAAGGTGTTCGTCAATGTTGAGCTGACTTGCATTTACTGATTTGGAAGATTTTCTCCTCTCTCTCCTTTGTTGCCTGCGAGAAGCAGGTTCCGGGTCAGAGGCCGTACTACTCCCCCTCTTTTCAGGATCAGGGAGTTGAGTGGTTTTTGTTAGTACCTCCACTCTTTCGGACGCATTTCTGGCCGATTTCCAGGATTAAGTAACACCTTTTAGATCAGTAAATGAATCTGGCAGATTATTTGCAAGTTATTGCAAATTGATGATTTTCCGAACTTGGAGTTCGGTCTCTTGGGTACGTGGATCAGAGATTGAAATGGCGATAGCATTCCAATCAATTTCCGGGTATTCTTTCTTGTACTTGAAATCTCCCCCTAATGCCGGAAAATGTTCCTCATCAAAAATGCAATCAGCATGACGGGCTGTGAATAGATCCCTAGTAAGGGGTTCCAGGTACTTAATAATCGACGGCGATTTGTACCCCATATAGATCCCTAGTTTTCTGTGTGGGCCCATGGATGTCTGCTGTGGTGGTGAGATCGGGATGTATGTAGCACATCCGAACTTACGCAGATGGAAAATGCTGCGAGGATTTCCACGTACCAATAGCAGAGGGGAAGTACTGTGCTATGCAGTAGGTCGCAATTGAAACTAGAAAGATTGACAGCGAGAGACGAATGAAATCTATATTCTTTATTGATGATTAATAAAGCTTTTATACAACCAGGCATGAGATTCGTCGGTTTCTTGAAGGATGGTGTTGATTAGGCAGTTTCACAATCGATGGCTCGTAGAACATCTCCAGAAAGAAACCGTCGAGGAGAGAGGATGTTGGTTCCCATGCTGGAACCGCACCTCCTAATTAAGCGGAAATTTTATCTCTTAACAGAGACTATTCGGCGACAAGATCTACCTGCGCTCTTTAATCGCAAATTATGGCCCTCAAGGAGTACTGATATGCATGCTCACTGTACCGTGGTTGGGATAGTGCTAGTTTTGCACACTATCGTTTGAGCTGTCTCGGTCTCAGATAGACAATGATCAGAGCCTGAGCGCCTCAAGTCCTGGTCTGGCGACGAAATTTTAGCGTCTCTGTCGCCGATTTCTGCATTGAGATGTGCACGTCAGCACATTCGACGGTCACCAATTTTGAATGCATTAAGATGTAGACTACATGTACCGTGGCATGACTGTCAGAGGTACATCTTAATATCTTATGGTGATGGCGTAGGTGAATTAACCATCAAGCCTAATAAAAACTGAAAGGGCATTGGTTCCTCCATGTATTTTGATGCACTGTGGGTGTCTTTTACTAATCGTAATCGTGTGCTTGAGCTATAGGTGTGATATACTTTCCCCTTTTTAAAATATAAGATGTTTTAACTTTATAAAACAAATGTATCTAGGTTTTTTTAGTATATAGGTTTATTCAAGTTTGAAGTGAATCTACATACTAAAAAAAGTCTAGATATATTTTCTTCATAATTTTAAAACATCTTATATTTTAAAACAGAGGGAGTACCTTTGCATATGATGATTGCGTGGCTCCTCGGTGAGAAGATTTACTTTCTCTCTAGTTTTGTTGTATCTCTCCGGAAGGTAACTGGGAATCAAGTTTTTATGCACAAACCATATTTGCCCCTCGACATCCTTTCTAGTTTTCGGAGAGAGATAGAAATTTTGAGGCTACTGAGTGTTTTCCAGGTCTGGCCGGATGTACCGTTGAAGTATCAAAAGTACAACTCTCGACAAGGTCAGCAGTACTAGCGCCACCGGAAGTACCCGACCAAGTATCGGGCTAGTACCGGTGAGGGTTGGCCCCGGATCGGACATCGTCTAGAAGGGTGCCCCTATTGTATCGGTACTTGACCGGAAGTTGGCTGGTAGTACATGCCGGAAGGTCCGGACCCTCGGGGACGGAAGTTTCGGCCAGTACTATTGACCATCTTCCACATCTCAAAAGATGTTGGTACTGTGTCAGGCGGGACTTCCGATGTGCCACCGAAAGTTCCGGTCAGGACAATCTCTACCCAGCAGCTCTGCTCTAAGTTCAGGGCTAGTACCGGTGAGGGTTGTCCCCGTCTTAGACATCGTCCATATGGGTGCTCATATTTTACCGGTACTTGACTGGTAGTACCAGTCGAAAGTTCCGACCATGCTTTGGGGGAACTTCTTGCCAGTACTGCCATGTCACTTCCACGACTTTCTAAGCGTTGGAGCTAGGGTTGCCAGAGCTTCCAGTGAATCATCGGTAGTGTCGGTGGGCGTCAGGAAAGCAGGAAACAGCTCGTTTTGAACGCCCCTTTTTAAAGAGGCCTTCTTCCTCCTCTCAACCGAACTCTTCAATATTATCTCTCCTCCATTAATGCAAGAGCTTCATTTACCTAGATCTATCTCCCTAGCCACCCAAACTTTTTGATATTCTAAAGATTGGGAGAGTTGACCTAGATCTACACTTTCACCAAAAGGATTTTGATTCCTCCCACCTATCTGTTATGGATCTTGTTACTCTTGGGTTCTTATAACCCTAGACGGAGTTGGACTTTCTTGAAGCTAGTGGCATGGGTTGTGAAGCTTCGTGAATTCATTGGAATGATCCACTTGAGTAGTGGAGATTGCCCCAACCTTGTTGTAAAGATTTCGGATGCCTCCTTCATGATCACAACATAGTGGAACTTGAGCCCCCCTTTGTGGTGAGCTCTTGGGAAAATAGGGTGAGGCCTTCGTGGCCTAGGTGTCCTTTATGGCGCCACACCACTCTAACGCAGATGTACTTCCCCTTAAAAGAGAGAAACTACGTGAATTACATATCCGTGTCTACTCTTCAATTACTTAGTTTGCTTACCTTTACTACTTGCAATTATCTTGTGTTTTGTATCTTGCTTGTGCTCCATCATATAGGATTGTCATATAGTTGCACATCTAGACAATCTATTTTCTTGTCAAGCCTAAATTTTAAAAAGGAACTAAAAATTGCTAGCTGACCTACACAGTCCTTTCAAAAACCAATGCATAAAGCAAGAAAAAGAAGAAAGTCCTAAAAAACTGGAGTTTTTTTCTTGATGTCATCATGAATAATAAGCAATAAAAGAGGAAAAGTCCTGAATATCTAGAACTATTTTCCTAGAAGTCATGAACAATCATAATTCCATTACGAGTTGGTTCAATTCTACGCCTTTAAAATAAAATCACATTATACATTTGTGACCTATGAGCTATGAGCTTTGTAAGCTCTCGTGTTGTAATGAACTTTTTACTAAGTATTAATAAAAGTCATAGGCATCACGTCGACACTGAGGCTAGGTTTTCTTCCTTTTTGGAAAAAAGAACTTTTCTAGGTCAGGTTGTGTGACATGAAGTAGTAAGACCTCTTTAGTTGACGACACATGAAATGTTTCATGAATTGAAAATATTGTAAGCAAGTAACACAAGTTGTTTGTTAGCACAAAATCCTCATAATTTTTTCTGTTTTCATGGACACATAGTAAATTTTTCAAGAAGTTTAACATCTTGCTAGAAAACCTATGTGGTTAAAGTGTAGGATTGGAATCCTTAAAAATCTCGGAAGATACATCTCTTTGAAGTAAATGTGTTGGGGATATGCTATATGGGTATCTCATAGCATGTCTCCTATCCGGATAACCCGGGTGGCCCACAGTTGGTAGCATGGCCCATGGCCTGCTGGGCGGCCCGGTTAGATGGATCCAGAAGGAAGGCCCATGCTGGATAAAGGAAGGCTACGGTGGAGTCACCGACGTACCCGGAGCCTTGGAGTACAAGACACGCAAGACTAGTAATAGACGGTGTAGGACTTTGTAACCTGTCCGGCTAGGACTTTCCCCTGTAACACTAGGACCTGTCGACTATATAAGTCGGGCCTATGGGAGACTTTAGGGCATAATCTCAGACGACCAAGTAGCGATTAGCATACACCTCGCACAACGAACCTATCTCTCTAACTCGGCGTATTGCCATTATAGTGATTTATAGCAGGAGTAGGATTCCTCCACCGTTGTGGGATCTGAACCTGGGTAAGCTGTGTTACCTCGTACCTGTCAACCGTCCGCCTTCCCCAACGTCTCTAAACACGCACTGTGAGGACCCCTCCATGGTGTACTCGTCGGCAATACCACGACAGTTGGCGCCCACCATGGGGCAAGAGGCGCTTCAGGCTCTTCAGCGAGCGAGGACCAAGATCTTTGCGGGAATCGGCGAAACCGTAGCCATCGGTCGTGTTCTCTTCTTCGACAACATTCCGATCGTCCCTCCCGACAAGTTTTGGATCCCAGCGAAGACGAACCCTACGTGGTGTTCGATCGTTCCTATCGGAGACATCCACCTCTTCATCGGCGAAACAGACTCGGGCACTAGTTCCCTGGGAGTTGGAGGAGTATCAAGGCCCGCACGAACCGCCTACGGGCAGGATACGTTCGCGGAAGGATCGATGTCGGATCTCTCTTCGGAGTTTGTCGGCAAAGATCAGAAAAATTCAAGGCCCACCCAAACCGCCCCTGTGCAGGATATAATGGTGGAAGATCGTTGCAAGTCCCCCGGCTTCGCCCATGCGTCTGGACAACAGAGATCCAAGTTCGTCGGCGTGGTTACCATCTTCGATCTGGCGCGTTGCGTTCAGAGAGAGGGCGAAAAACCCCGTGACTACCTTGCCAGGTGGCTCCGTATACGAGCCGATCTGGCCCACTACCCCAACGATGATGCTATGTATCACTTTGTGGAAGGACTGGACTAGGGAATGCTTCTCCGGCATTCTCTAAGGCGGCAGCAGGCTTCAGGGCGTCTCACCTTCGAAAGCATGGTGAACACCGTCAACAGCTACGCGGAAGCTGAAGTGGCAGCTCAGGCGGATCTCGCGCTCATTGGCGGAGCGCCGCCGCCTCAGCAGCCGCCTCCACCACCTCTAGCCGCCATCGCCGTAGCAGCGTCACCACCTCCAGTCATCGTCGCACATGTCGCACCTCCACCCCCCGTCATCGAGGAAGTCCTGGCACCCTCTGACTCTGTGATTGATGTGCTTTATGCCGACTTCAGTGCAGATTCAGAGGAGATAGATTTCAGTCCAGAGGAACTAGACTCCGCCATGCAGGAGATGGAGGAGTAATACACGCGCGACGAGCAAGCCAACAATGCCGTCACGTCTCGAGAGGTGTTCGTCACCATTGGGACGGCGATGGATGAAGATCAGCCCGGACGAGGTCCGCCTATAGTGCTGGAAAAGGGGAAGGGGCCACTTATCGCTGCTGACGATGATCGTGCAAAGGTCATGCCTCCTCCGCCCAATCCAGTACAGCAGCCGCAGGAACTCGGCACCGGTCCGAGCAACAACAACACCGCGAACTTGCCGCTTCCGGCATCTACGTCGGCTGCTGCCCAAGTTACTCCAGCTGATAGAGTGATGTACGACAATCTTCTCGTTGAGACACTGACCGTCGCTCATATCCGGAACGTGACTCAGCTTGACGAGAAGCGCCAGCAGCTGCTGGAAGAAGCACATGCCATCGCAGAGCAAGGCGCTAAGCTAGATCGAGATCTGGTCAACGCGCAGAAATCCATAGAGAAAGCTAGAGAAATGGAGGCCGAGTACAAGACTCTGCTGCAGCAGCAGAAGGCCAAGAAGGCTCCGGCTCGCGTCATCAACGATCCTGGTGTACAGCGAAACCTAGGATGGGCTCCCCCGAAGCCGGCATAGGCCAAGCGATACATTGACAGTGAAGGCAAACAAGTGATGCCGACTCCACTCCTCAACCTCGCCGTCGCCAAGACCCTTCTGGAGCAGGATAGATCGCCCGAGGCAGTGGAACAGGTCTATGACCTAGTGGCCAATGCGGTGAAACAGCAGGAAAAGACCACCTCTCAGAGGTTGGAGTCTGACCCAGCGTTTTGTCGATCTAGCCAGCACAAGCCGCCGAGGGACAGATCTCCTCTTGATGTCGGGTCACAGACGGGTTCATCAGAACAAAGACGAAGGGATGCACGCAACAGGAAGGATGCTATCCCCATATCCTCCGACCACGAAGAAAAGGCCCGACCTCGTCGCCCATCGCCACCACCCCAATCCCCCGACATCACGAATACCCCAAGGCTCACCATCATGCGGATATGCCCCCGCCAAGGCAGGGCAGCATCGTCATCCGCGACAACGCGGAGCAGACCCGTCATGACGGAGATCGCAACCAAGGACACAAGATTAGGTCACGCCATGACCCTCCGCGTCCGGCAAGCAATCGCGACAAGCGTGAGGCGTCGCAAGAGGGCAATAGCAAGAAGGCTAACCCACCACCACCTCCGCCTCCGTCGCCACCTAGCAGTCACCATGGCGGAGGAGGCCCGCGTCGTTCACGCAGCCCATCCCTGTTGACAAGAAGAATAAAAACCCGGAACCATACGACACACGTTCGCGGATCGATAAGATCCACGAGGTCCGGGAAGGACCATACCTGGGACCACGTTGCTTTGGACCTGCGATACGGTCCGCAACTTACCCCGAAGGTTTCCGGATTGACAATACCATCAAGCCCTATGACGGCACCGCCAAGCCAGCTAAATGGTTGCAGGATTACGGCAACGCGGTGGAGATCGCCGGGGGTAACCCCAACGTTCCGTCAAGTACCTCCCACTGATGTTGGTGGGCACAGCCCGTCAATGGATTGATGACTTGCCAGAGAAATCCATCTGCAATTGGTTGGACATGCAAGAAGCGTTCACCAAGAACTTGAGGGTACGTACAAACGTCCCTGCACTGTTGGCGATCTACATCGGTGCGTGCAAGAGAAAGACGAGACATCTCGCGCCTACCTCTCCCGCTGGCTGGACATAAAGAATTCATGCGCAGGAGTGCATGCTCAGACCGCCATGGCCGCCTTCATCGATGGGTTGGAAAGGGGCACGTTGCTCCAACATAAGCTGAAGGGCTTGCAAGACAATCACCAGCTTGACTTGAACCAGATGATTCAGTTGGCTAGTGAGTTCGCAGCTGCCGACAAGGATGCTCGTGGCTCTCTGCCGGCAACGGTCGTTCCAACTCAGGCTCGGAGGAACACCAACACAAAGCGGAAAACCGCTCCAGAAGAAAAACAATCTCCCGACATGGTCGCCATGACCTTTGCAGGACGAGGTGATGGTGGACAACGTGGCCGAGGACGGGAAGCTGGTCGTGGGCAGCAAAGAGGAAGAGAAACCACGTCGGCACCGCTCCGCGTTCCCCAAACATACGAAGAGTTTCGCGATATGTCGTGCCTCGTACACCTCGATGTCAACGGCAAGGCCACCCATACCAATTGACACTGCAAATTCATCAACGACCTCAAGGAATACCCGGAGTCTAGCTACAAGCAAAGTCGGAAGAACAGACCGCGAGGCAAGGGCAAGGGGAAGAAGAAGGAGGAGGAGTCCAAGGATTCAAGTGACAGGGACGAGGATGTTGACCCCAAGCACGCCGCCAAGAGAGACGACAAGGGCAAGAACCCCTTCGTAAAGAAGGCGCCAGTCTACCACACTTTCCTTGGCACCCCCACCGTCCGAAAACAGAAGACCTCTTTGAGGATACTGATGGTTACTCTTCCCCTAGCTAGTTCCCTAGTTCCTACGTTGGTCGGAGGTTCCAATTACTTGGGACAGGATGAATCACCCAGACCTTATTCCTACGGAGAACCAATACGCCATGGTCATCAACCCCTTGATTGACGGCGTGGAGTTCACCAAGTGTATGGTGGATAGTGGAAGCAGCATCAACATCATGTACCTGGATACACCGCAGAAGATGAACTTGACGGAGGCAAACCTAAGGCGGACCAACACCATCTTCCACGGCGTAGTTCCTGGTCGGGAGGCTCGGTCCCTTGGGTGCATCACACTTCAGGTTTCCTTTGGCGATGTTAATAATTACCGTCAAGAGCACATGACCTTTGAGGTGGTCCCCTTCAAGAGCGTGTACCACGTCATATTCGGCCGCGACATATTCCACACCTTCATGGCCAAGCCATGCTTCGTCTACAACAAACTCAAGATACCCGGACCAAACGGTGTCATCACCGTATCCAGAAGCTTTACCAAAGCAAGGGACTGCGAGATTAATGAAGCAGCCTTCGTGGAAGCTGTCCTCTACAACGAAGAATTCAAAGAGATCCAGAGCAAGGTCGATGACTCAGACATGCCCGCGTCGAAGAAGCAGATCTCCGACTCCGCTCCTGCATTCAAGGCCGCCATCAAGACCAAGCCGGTGGAACTTGTGGTAGGCGATTCCTCCAAGATCACCGCCATTGGGACGAACCTGGATCCCAAATAGGAAAGCGCGTTCGTCGAGTTCCTCCGTGAGAATAGGCACATCTTTGCCTGGCAACCTGCCGACATGAAAGGTGTACCTAGGGAACTTTCCGAGGACAACTTAAACATTGATCCAAAATATAAACCAGTGAAACAACCTCTACGATGCTTCGGAGATGAGAAGAGACGTGCTATTGGAAAAGAGATATCTAGGTTACTTAAGGCTAGATTTATCCGAGAAGTCCTTCACACCCGATGGGTGGCCAATCCTTCACACCCGATGACTCGATGGCTGGCTTGGAACTTTTGTGTTTTCTTGATGCATACTCAGGTGTAACACCCTCAGAATCGGACCTATGCAAGTTTTAGCGAAACCCGCCAAACCCGCATAGAAACGATTCAAAGGTGCCCACCAGGCAGTTTCGTGCGGGTGGAAAACGAAGTAATAACATTACACAACAGTCCTCGATGGGACCCACAGAACAGATATATATATAACAGCGACTCCACGAGTCAAGAATACAGATATAATATACAAAGATCCAAATCACCTTGAGAACGATATAGCGTCCAGCTACGGACAAGATGCAAATGGGGCTAAGAGCCCTGAAGAATAACCAATGGCGTCCATAACCCTGCCCAGGCCAAGCCGGAAGGGTAACCCTGCTAACGACGTCGATCTCAAACCTGCTTAAACAAAAGGGGTGCCGACAAAGGGCAAAGGAAAAAGAGGAGCGTCAGTACTGAGGCCAGTACACGGCGAGACTAGAATTCGGCGGTCCTCGCCTACATAGGTATGGTGGACTGAAGCGGCAGCGGCAGCATGCACTAAACACCCTATAGAGACTCGATACAACTAGCGGATATCAGAGAGGGGTAAGAAAGACCTATCCGGATCCAACCTGATTCTACCATCAAACAAACCCATCCTGGTGTTTCCCCCTCGAAACCGATCGAGGAAGTCAACCGAGGAACTCACACCGTTGGCAGTTTTACTTATTCGGTTATCGTTGCAGCAATTACTAGTCAGGTTTAGATAATCATCCTGATAAAGAAAACAGTGGGCACTTTTAGTTAACCATTCCGTTATAGTTACAACACTTACTAATCAGATAAAGATAGCATGAGATAACCCAAAACCCAGCAGTGGTTGGTACTTTTATTCAGCCATTCCGTTGTAGTTGCAATACTTACTAGTCAGGTACAATTGTCGCAAGCGACACTCCAAACAAGCAATGGTGGGCAGTATTATTTAGCCATTCCATTATAGTGAAGCTGATTACTAGTCATTATAAAGTCAAATTTATAGCAATAAACTTTAGTTATGCTTGTCTATGGTCGAGATACTGTGCTCCAAGTCGTCCATAACCGCGGACACGGCTTTCAGAAAGTTTTACCCGGCCGGGGTGCACCAATAGCAACACACACTCGATCAACCTCGGAAAAACCAAATCAAAACCCAACGAGGCTTTCACGACAAAGCAATCACAGGATTCAGAAATATTTCAGGGGGCCACCCCATTGAGTAGACCCGCAACGAAGTAAGCAAGCTCCGAGACGGACTCAAGGTTTGGGTAGACGGCTGTGAACGACTGGGAACCCAAAACTGGGCTTGTCGACACCGCGGAATCGTGTCCCGATCCTAAACAGTACAGGTGCTATCTGTCACACAATTTAAATAAAACAGTAAGCATGGCATAAGTACAGGATCGTAAATAAAACCCCAAACTAGTTTGTGGCCCCAAGAAATAAGACTGAATCAAGCTCTGGCTCAGGGGGGTCCCATATACCTCCCGGATGTGGATAGCGCGATAAAACAAGGAACGGGTATCAAGTACTCGGGGTCCTACGGGACACAAGTGGTCGTTCGGAAACCAAATATTATCTATCACCCACCGATGCCTCTGCTTATTTCAATTTTAGTTGTTAAACAGGAATTAAAGTGGACGGTAAGTAAAACTATGATCATCTCCAACATCAACATGCGGCAATACTACAACAACTGTGGTTCATGACGACACGCAACAGCGCTTGAGCAGGCGACTACGACGCGCAGGTCCAACTATCTACCAAACAACAGGTAATAGGATGTGTCCAAGGAAATATAGGACTGCACGGTATATCACAGGTACGGAAACTAAAGCATCGCAACACCGATAGCAATGGATCAACAGGAGGAAATAAAGACTATAAAAGTAAGATAGGTAGAAAGGGGGAGATGCTCGCCTGAAAACATTGCCGAAGGTTCATCCGAAGATCGGGGCGAAGCTCACATCAACTCAACGGCCTTATCCGCGAAGAAGCAAAACACTAGAAGAAACACCGGATGCAATATTTAATACTACGGCAAAAGATCGAGCATGATGCATGTATGATGTATGACATGGCAAAAGTGCGATGCAATTAGGTCATATTAAGCGGAATCGGGGTCCCGACAATTAATTAAAAGGTTCAAGTTATTTAGAACCCCCGCAATTTAAATGTTGTAAAAACATGGCAGAAGATAGTACCGGGTTCGCTACACCAATTTAAATGAGGCCAATATGAGACTAGATTTTCCCGCATATGGGCCCCATATTTAATTAGAGGTGAATCGGCATAAGGCCCCCAAACCACAGAAATATGTATGCGAGTTGAATTATTAATATGCAACAAGTTGTATTATGTTATAAAATAGGGTTTCAGGAAGGGGTCCACACATTTAGGGTTCGGCAGATCTTGGTGTTCCGGGGTTCGGGGTTGGTCTCAGGGTTCAGGGTTCGACGGAACGGTCTCGCGGGAACGTTCTCGGTAACGGGGTAGATCTTGGCGCATCCGTGTCTTCGGGTCATGTCGACGGTCATGGCGTTCGGGATGAGGTACTTGTCGCAACCGGGAAGCCGGACTTGGTTGGCGTTGGGGCGCATCGGATCCGCCCTAGTCGGTGCCGATCTTGTCGTCGATGGCGAACTTGAGTGGTTCGGGCATCGGGGTCTTCGGCTCCGTGAAGTAGATCTTGGAGTTCCGCGATGATCTTGTCCATTCCCTGTCGAAGGCCTTGGCGCTTCGGGTCGGTCTTCGGTTCGGGGTCTCAGGGTCTTGGGATTCGCGTCCGTGTGGCGATCTTGCCATCCCGTGTAAGCGTCCGAAGGGTTCAGTCTTCGAATTCCAGGAGGAAGATCTCGGCGTCCATGAAGGAGAGCGCCGGGTCCGTGATGAAGATCTTGGTGGTTCCTGGAAGGAGCCCTGGAGGTTTCCGGCTTGCTCGTAGATGGCGATCTTGAGGTTTAGTTGGGGTTCGTTGATATGTTCGGCCTTCGAAGGAAAGTTGGCGATGTGTCGGTGTTGTTCCGAGGCGATATCGAGAGGCCCGGGTACCAAGAGTGAGGGGTGAGCACACTGCCTTGATACAACAACACAAAAACACGAGCTAGCACACGCACGGACGCGGGCATGGCGCTCACAGGCTACGGCTGCGACGCGCGGGAGGAAGGCCGGAGACCGACGGGGTATGTCGGACGGGCGCCTGCGGAAAGGGCCTGCGGTGGCGGAGACGATGGCGACGGCGGTGACCGGCGTCGGGGGCGGGGCTGGCCCGGCCAGAGGCAGCGCTTGGGGAGGTCGAGGGCGAGCGGGGCGGGCGTCGAGGGAGGCGGGGCCTGGCCGGACCATGGCGCGCGGACGGCGGAGAACGAGGCCGGGCCGACGCTGGGGAGGTCGAGGGCCAGCGCTCTGGTGGGCCGGCAAGGCGGCGCAGCCGGCGCGGAGGCGGAGGGGAGGAGCCCGGCCGGACGGGGGCGAGCTCGCGGGGCAGGAGGAGGGAGCGCGTGAGCGGGGAGGGGCGCGGAGCAGCGGCGAGGTGAGCGGGGAGGGCGAGCCGGGGCTGACGAGGGGCGAGCGGAGATGCGGGGCGCGGCCGGCGGCTTGCAGAGAGGGGGGAAGGACCGGCGGGGAGGAGGCCTGGGGCGGCGCTGGAGAGGAAGCGGGGAGGAGCGGCGGGGAGGTGCTCGCGTGTGGGGGGAGCCAGAGGAGGGAGAAGGGAACGCGGGGGAGAGAGAGACGTGCGGGAGGAGGGGCCGAGTCGGGTGGGGCCCGCGTGGGGTCGCGTCAGGGTGGGTGTGGCGTGTGTGGCCCTGTGTGCGTGTGTGCGTCGTGTGTTGGGTGGGTGGTGGCGTGTAGTGTGTGTGGCTGTGTGGGGGAGGGTTGAGAGGGAGTGGGAGAGAGGCCAATTGGCAAAAGGGGATTGGAGGGGATGAGGGGAGAGGTGACGTGGCGAGAGCTGATTGGAGGGAGGGAGGTGGAGGGGGTGTGTGGGTAGATAGGTTGGTAGCTGTAGGATTAATGGGGTGGGCCGTTTGTATTTTTCTGGGGTGGTCGTTCGGGTCATACGGCCCGTTCGACTGCCCCGCTAAAAATAATGCAATATTTTATTTATTTAAATGGACCGTTTGCAAAACATGTTTAGTCCAAACAAAATATTCCGGCGACCCGGGTTTGCGTGTTGAACAAAGACGGGGCGTTTAGAAAACTAATTAGGTTTTTCCGAAATAGTTTGATGCAAGCAAATGCAAGACGATGACTATGCTCAAATGCAATGTGGCATGATGACATGAGCATGCGGTCATGATGATGCAATGCACAAAAACAACGCGATTTTCTAGTAGTGGTTTTTGCGGGATGGCACAATTCGACACCACTAACAATGGATCTCGCCCTCGAGATCCGCCTCATGGTACCGGAAGGAAGGTCGGCGATCTGCGTCTTCTCACTTCGTGTAGAGCTTCGCGACACCACTAACAAGAGGTCGTTGTCCGTGATCGTCGAGAGAACTCTCCGGTATCAAAAGGTCGAAGGCAGAGGTATCAACAAATAAAGCCACCCCTAACTCCGGTAGAAAGAGGGAACCGATGCATTCTCATCCACTTCAATGTACAAAAGCGAATAGAAGGGGTAGTCGGCATGGGGGCCAATCCATCACGCACCCAAACTATTACTCCGCACAATCAGTGGAAAAGCGTGCAACCATTCTCGGAATCAGACTGAAGATCTCGACAAGCGAGGTTCGGAACAAAGGAGTGATGCAGACTCTGCATCGGATCTGGCGTAGATGATGTCGTCGCGTCAGAAAACACCGGAAGGCACGAGAAGGAAGAAGGAGAAGTCCACCAGATGAAGGATTCCTCGGATAGCATGAAGACCAGATGTAGCAACACCGTTATCAAAGAAGGAAGCGAAACCCTGAAGGTACGACGGAACCCAACCACGAGAAATCCTGGACTCGAAGAGAAAGAAGAGAGCGGATTCAAAACACGTAGAGGTAAGAGGAGAATAGCAGAGGGGTAAGGAGTAAAATCAGACCTAACCAGAACTATCCAACCGATTTTGCAAAATAGTTTTGACACTCTACTTCGGCCGTTAGCTAGGTTATCCTACAGGCTGGACTTGTGGGGTATCGCAACTGCTGAGCTCTGATACCACTCTGTAACACCCTCAGAATCGGACCTATGCAAGTTTTAGCGAAACCCGCCAAACCCGCATAGAAACGATTCAAAGGTGCCCACCAGGCACTTTCGTGCGGGTGGAAAACGAAGTAATAACATTACACAACAGTCCTCGATGGGACCCACAGAACAGATATATATAACAGCGACTCCACGAGTCAAGAATACAGATATAATATACAAAGATCCAAATCACCTTGAGAACGATATAGCGTCCAGCTACGGACAAGATGCAAATGGGGCTAAGAGCCCTGAAGAATAACCAATGGCGTCCATAACCCTGCCCAGGCCAAGCCGGAAGGGTAACCCTGCTAACGACGTCGATCTCAAACCTGCTTAAACAAAAGGGGTGCCGACAAAGGGCAAATGAAAAAGAGGAGCGTCAGTACTGAGGCCAGTACACGGCGAGACTAGAATTCGGCGGTCCTCGCCTACATAGGTATGGTGGACTGAAGCGGCAGCGACAGCATGCACTAAACACCCTATAGAGACTCGATACAACTAGCGGATATCAGAGAGGGGTAAGAAAGACCTATCCGGATCCAACCTGATTCTACCATCAAACAAACCCATCCTGGTGTTTCCCCCTCGAAACCGATCGAGGAAGTCAACCGAGGAACTCACACCGTTGGCAGTTTTACTTATTCGGTTATCGTTGCAGCAATTACTAGTCAGGTTTAGATAATCATCCTGATAAAGAAAACAGTGGGCACTTTTAGTTAACCATTCCGTTATAGTTACAACACTTACTAATCAGATAAAGATAGCATGAGATAACCCAAAACCCAGCAGTGGTTGGTACTTTTATTCAGCCATTCCGTTGTAGTTGCAATACTTACTAGTCAGGTACAATTGTCGCAAGCGACACTCCAAACAAGCAATGGTGGGCAGTATTATTTAGCCATTCCATTATAGTGAAGCTGATTACTAGTCATTATAAAGTTAAATTTATAGCAATAAACTTTAGTTATGCTTGTCTATGGTCGAGATACTGTGCTCCAAGTCGTCCATAACCGCGGACACGGCTTTCAGAAAGTTTTACCCGGCCGGGGTGCACCAATAGCAACACACACTCGATCAACCTCGGAAAAACCAAATCAAAACCCAACGAGGCTTTCACGACAAAGCAATCACAGGATTCAGAAATATTTCAGGGGGCCACCCCATTGAGTAGACCCGCAACGAAGTAAGCAAGCTCCGAGACGGACTCAAGGTTTGGGTAGACGGCTGTGAACGACTGGGAACCCAAAACTGGGCTTGTCGACACCGCGGAATCGTGTCCCGATCCTAAACAGTACAGGTGCTATCTGTCGCACAATTTAAATAAAACAGTAAGCATGGCATAAGTACAGGATCGTAAATAAAACCTCAAACTAGTTTGTGGCCCCAAGAAATAAGACTGAATCAAGCTCTGGCTCAGGGGGGTCCCATATACCTCCCGGATGTGGATAGCGCGATAAAACAAGGAACAGGTATCAAGTACTCGGGGTCCTACGGGACACAAGTGGGCGTTCGGAAACCAAATATTATCTATCACCCACCGATGCCTCTGCTTATTTCAATTTTAGTTGTTAAACAGGAATTAAAGTGGACGGTAAGTAAAACTATGATCATCTCCAACATCAACATGCGGCAATACTACAACAACTGTGGTTCATGACGACACGCAACAGCGCTTGAGCAGGCGACTACGACGCGCAGGTCCAACTATCTACCAAACAACAGGTAATAGGATGTGTCCAAGGCAATATAGGACTACACGGTATATCACAGGTACGGAAACTAAAGCATCGCAACACCGATAGCAATGGATCAACAGGAGGAAATAAAGACTATAAAAGTAAGATAGGTAGAAAGGGGGAGATGCTCGCCTGAAAACATTGCCGAAGGTTCATATGAAGATCGGGGCGAAGCTCACATCAACTCAACGACCTTATCCGCGAAGAAGCAAAACACTAGAAGAAACACCGGATGCAATATTTAATACTACGGCAAAAGATCGAGCATGATGCATGTATGATGTATGACATGGCAAAAGTGCGATGCAATTAGGTCATATTAAGCGGAATCGGGGTCCCGACAATTAATTAAAAGATTCAAGTTATTTAGAACCCCCGCAATTTAAATGTTGTAAAAACATGGCAGAAGATAGTACCGGGTTCGCTACACCAATTTAAATGAGGCCAATATGAGACTAGATTTGCCCGCATATGGGCCCCATATTTAATTAGAGGTGAATCGGCATAAGGCCCCCAAACCACAGAAATATGTATGCGAGTTGAATGATTAATATGCAACAAGTTGTATTATGTTATAAAATAGGGTTTCGGGAAGGGGTCCACACATTTAGGGTTCGGCAGATCTTGGTGTTCCGGGGTTCGGGGTTGGTCTCAGGGTTCAGGGTTCGACGGAACGGTCTCGCGGGAACGTTCTCGGTAACGGGGTAGATCTTGGCGCATCCGTGTCTTCGGGTCATGTCGACGGTCATGGCGTTCGGGATGAGGTACTTGTCGCAACCGGGAAGCCGGACTTGGTTGGCGTCAGGGCGCATCGGATCCGCCCTAGTCGGTGCCGATCTTGTCGTCGATGGCGAACTTGAGTAGTTCGGGCATCGGGGTCTTCGGCTCCGTGAAGTAGATCTTGGAGTTCCGCGATGATCTTGTCCATTCCCTGTCGAAGGCCTTGGCGCTTCGGGTCGGTCTTCGGTTCGGGGTCTCAGGGTCTTGGGATTCGCGTCCGTGTGGCGATCTTGCCATCCCGTGTAAGCGTCCGAAGGGTTCAATCTTCGAATTCCAGGAGGAAGATCTCGGCGTCCATGAAGGAGAGCGCTGGGTCCGTGATGAAGATCTTGGTGGTTCCTGGAAGGAGCCCTGGAGGTTTCCGGCTTGCTCGTAGATGGCGATCTTGAGGTTTAGTTGGGGTTCGTTGATATGTTCGGCCTTCGAAGGAAAGTTGGCGATGTGTCGGTGTTGTTCCGAGGCGATCTCGAGAGGCCCGGGTACCAAGAGTGAGGGGTGAGCACACTGCCTTGATACAACAACACAAAAACACGAGCTAGCACACGCACGGACACGGGCATGGCGCTCACAGGCTACGTCTGCGACGCGCGGGAGGAAGGCCGGAGACCGACGAGGTATGGCGGACGGGCGCCTGCGGAAAGGGCCTGCGGTGGCGGAGACGATGGCGACGGCGGCGACCGGCGTCGGGGGCGGGGCTGGCCCGGCCAGAGGCAGCGCTTGTGGAGGTCGAGGGCGAGCGGGGTGGGCGTCGAGGGAGGCGGGGCCTGGCCGGACCATGGCGCACGGACGGCGGAGAAAGAGGCCGGGCCGGCGCTGGGGAGGTCGAGGGCGAGCGCTCTGGCGGGCCGGCGAGGCGGCGCAGCCGGCCCGGAGGCGGAGGGGAGGAGCCCGGCCAGACGGGGGCGAGCTCGCGGGGCAGGAGGAGGGAGCGCGTGAGCGGGGAGGGGCGTGGAGCGGCGGCGAGGTGAGCGGGGAGGGCGAACCGGGGCTGACGAGGGGCGAGCGGAGATGCGGGGCGCGGCCGGCGGCTTGCAGAGAGGGGGGAAGGACCGGCGGGGAGGAGGCCTGGGGCGGCGCTGGAGAGGAAGCAGGGAGGAGCGGCGGGGAGGTGCTCGCGTGTGGGGGGAGCCAGAGGAGGGAGAAGGGAACGCGGGGGAGAGAGAGACGTGCGGGAGGAGGGGCCGAGTCGGGTGGGGCCCGCGTGGGGTCGCGTCAGGGTGGGTGTGGCGTGTGTGGCCCTGTGTGCGTGTGTGCGTCGTGTGTTGGGTGGGTGGTGGCGTGTAGTGTGTGTGGCTGTGTGGGGGCAGGGTTGAGAGGGAGTGGGAGAGAGGCCAAGTGGCAAAAGGGGATTGGAGGGGATGAGGGGAGAGGTGACGTGGCGAGAGCTGATTGGAGGGAGGGAGGTGGAGGGGGTGTGTGGGTAGATAGGTTGGTAGCTGTAGGATTAATGGGGTGGGCCGTTTGTATTTTTCTGGGGTGGTCGTTCAGGTCATACGGCCCGTTCGACTGCCCCGCTAAAAATAATGCAATATTTTATTTATTTAAACAGACCGTTTGCAAAACATGTTTAGTCCAAACAAAATATTCCGGCGACCCGGGTTTGCGTGTTGAACAAAGACGGGGCGTTTAGAAAACTAATTAGGTTTTTCCGAAATAGTTTGATGCAAGCAAATGCAAGACGATGACTATGCTCAAATGCAATGTGGCATGATGACATGAGCATGCGGTCATGATGATGCAATGCACAAAAACAACACGATTTTCTAGTAGTGGTTTTTGCGGGATGCCACATCAGGATACCACCAGATCAAGATGAGGAAGACGGACCAATTGGCCACTTCGTTCACTACCCCGTACGACACGTTTTGCTATGCCACGATGCCCTTTGGGCTGAAGAACGCATGTGCTATGTACCAGCGGACAATGCAACATTGCCTTCATGACCAAATTGGTCGGAACGTTCATGCTTACGTGGACGATATAGCGGTGATGTCTAAAAATTCAAATGACTTAATCTCTGACTTAAAAGAAACCTTTGATAATCTCCGGAAATACAACATGATGCTTAACCCTAAGAAGTGCGTCTTCGGTGTTCCAGCCGGCAAATTGTTAGGCTTCATCGTTTTCCAGCGCGAAATCAAGGTCAACCCGGAGAAAATCAAAGCCATCTTAAACATAAACTGTCCGACATGCCTAAAGGACATTCAACGACTAACAGGTTGTGTTGCAGCAGTTAGTTGGTTCGTCAACCGACTTGGAGAGAAGGCCTTGCCGCTATACAAGTTGCTGAAAAAGGCGGAAAAATTCACGTGGACAGACAAAGCAGATGCAGCATTGAAGCAACTCAAGGAGATTCTTTCCTCAACGCCCATCCTTGCAGCACCCGAGCCTGGAGAACCCCTGTTAATTTACATGACGGCAACCAACCGGTAATCAGCATCGTCGTCGTGGTAGAGCGGAAGGAACAAGGCTATGAGAACGGAGTTCAACGACCAGTTTACTACGTAAGCGAGGTCTTGACGGAGTCCAAGCAGCGTTATCCGCACTACCAGAAGATAGCTTATGGAGTATTCCTTGCTTCTCGAAAGCTAAGGCACTACTTTCAGGAGCACCCAATCACAGTGGTGAGCAAAACTCCACTGTCCGACATTATCAACAACAGCGACGCTACGGGAAGGGTCGCGAAGTGGGGCATCGACTTGCCGCCTTCGAGATCACCTACAAGAGACGCGACACTATCAACTCACAAGCCTTGGCGGATTTTATCGCGGATTGGACGGAGATGCCAGATGCTACTCGTTGCCGGAACCAGAGTACTGGGTGATGCACTTTGACGGATCAAAGCTGCTCAACGGCTCAGGGGATGGTGTATTGCTATAGTCACCAACTGGCGACAAGCTACACTATGTTCTGCAAATCCACTTCGAGGCTACGAATAACATGGCGGAGTATGAAGCACTCATTCACGGACTATGTGTAGCCAAGGATATTGGCATCAAGCGCATAGTTTGCTGTGGAGATTCTGACTTGGTTGCCCAGCAGGTGGTTGGCACCTGGAATGCGCGGAACCCTATGATGGCGGCATATCGAGACGAAGTGGACGAGATAGCCAAGTGCTTCTTGGGCTACAAAGTCAAGAATGTACCTAGGGAGCAAAACGAGACGACTGATTTGCTATCTAAGCTTGGATCAGGGCGCAAACAAATTCCGCCAGGAGTTTTCCTAGAGCATCTGCGGACACCATCCGTGAAGGGGGCCGACATCGAAAACCCGGATAGAGATGACTCTTTCGTCCACATGGTGGCAAAGGTCCCTCCGGCTTGGACAAAACCGTTCATGGAATATATAGAACACGGAACTTTGCCCAACGACGAGATCGAAAGACGGCAAATAGTACGACGAGAAAAGGGTTATACCATAATCAATGGAAAACTCTACAAAAGTAGCACTACTGGTGTATACCTAAAGTGTGTTTCCCAGCTAGAAGGTATGGAAATCCTATGCGAAATCCATCTCGGAGATTGCGGGCATCACGCCGCTCCTCGATCATTGGTCGCGAAAGCCTTCCGGCAAGGATTCTACTGGCTGACCGCGAAGGCGAACACCGATAAGCTGGTTGAGACATGCATGAGATGCCAGTATTATGCCCGACAACCACATGTTCCTGCTGAAGAATTGCGAACAATACCAATAACTTTGCCATTTGCAGTCTGGGGGCTAGACATGGTGGGACCGTTACAAACGGCACCATGTGGATTTACGCATCTGCTAGTAGTAGTTGATAAATTCACTAAATGTATAGAAGGTAAACCCATTAGAAAGCTTGATGGGGCAACTGCCCTCAGGTTTGTCCGGGATCTAGTGGTGAGATTTGGTCTCCCACATAGCATTATCACCGACAACGGTAGCAACTTGTCACTCGAAGAAGTGGAGGCTTATTGTTGGGCGAAGGGCATCCGACTTGATCTTGCATCTGTGGCACATCCACAATCCAATGGTCAGGTTGAGAGAGCCAATGGATTAATTCTGCAGGAGATCAAGCCACGTCTTGAGGCACCGCTACATAGAGCAGCTGGAGCCTGGGCGGAAGAATTGCCATCTATGCTGTGGAGTTTACGAACTACACGTAACAGGTCCACCGGTTACACCCCTTACTTCATGGTATATGGAGCAGAAGCTATCCTACCTTCCGACATACTTCACGATGCACCAAGGGTTGCCGCCTACGACGAAGATGACGCTGAAAAATCCAGGCGCCTAGATGTGGACCTTCTCGATGAGGAGCGTGTTTTGGCATGCCAAAGATCCGCCATCTACCAGCAGAAGATACGCATCTATCATAGTCACCACATTCGGCATCGCTCGTTTAAAGAGGGGGATTTGGTGCTCCGACTTAAGCAGAAGAAGTCACACAAATTATCCCCGCCATGGGAAGGACCTTCATCATAAGCAAGGCGCTACTCAATGGGTCTTACTACCTCGTTGACAATCGTGAACTGAAGGATAGGCCCAACGAGGATCATAGCGACGTGACTCGGGTAATGACTACCCGGAGCTTGATCGACCATGGAACATATCACAGCTACGTCCTTTTTACACTTAGCATTTTTTATCTAATTGTGTACCTCTTATATGATCAATGAAATAAAGCTCTTTGGTTCACTCATATTTCTGAGTCTTTTACCTCTTTTAGTGTTCATTTTTGGATCATATAAAACCTTTATGCACAAGCTTTGCGATTGCACTTGTGAAAATTCCGCTTACGGGCGTTAGCTTAAGTTTTCTGGTCTACACGTTCTTTGTCGTTTTTATGTGGATTCTGGAGTAGTGACTTTTGACACTTATTGTCAGCGATTTTGTGCTTAGGTTATTGACGGTGCCATTGGGCATCATCACCTGAGCGCATGGTTCCGACAACGAGTCTTCTGACTCACGAAAAGTCAAGCATAAGAACCAAAGTAATAGATAAGCCAGCACTTGGTTAAAAAATATATACATGCTGGAACTAGTTCTTAAGTAGCAGGACATACATCATTGTTTTTCCGCCTTAAGTTAATACATAGTTTTTGTTGGAGATATGCCCTAGAGGCAATAATAATGTAGTTATTATTATATCTTTGTGTTTATGATAAATGTTTACATTCATGCTATAATAGTATTAACAAGGAAACATTGATACTTGTGTGATTTGTAAACTTAATTTGAAGTCCCTAGTATAGCCTCTATACATCACTAGCTTGTTGGTTGATAAATGATTGTGGTTTCCCTATCATGAACATTGAGATGTTATCAACAACAAGATCATATCGTTAGGAGAATGATATGATGGACATACTCCTATAGATAAGCGTAGCATAAAGATCAAGTCATTTAAATAGTTCAATTGCTATATGCTTTCTGATACATAGTAACCTAATTCCTTCGACCATGAGATCATGCATATCACCTTTACCGGATGGATGCTTTGATGACATCAAACACCACACCGTAACTGGGTGGCTATAAAGGTGGCATTGAGTGTTCGGAAAGTATTGGTTGAGACACATGGATTAAGAGTGGGATTTGTCCATCCATCTGATGGATAGATATACTCTGGGCCCTCTCGGTGGAATGTCATCCAATTAGCTTGCAAGCATGTGACTGGCTCACAAGGGATCACATATCACGGGAACGAGAAAAGAGTACTTATTGGTAACGAGGTTGAACTAGGTACGCAGAGATACCGACGATCATAACCTCGGACAAGTAAACTATCATGAGACAAAGGGATATTGGTTTCGTATGTAAGTGGTTCATTCGATCGCGAAGTAATCGTAGAAATATGTGGGAGCCATATGAATTTCCAGATTCCTCTATTGGTTATTGTTCGGAGAAGTGTCTCGATCATGTCCGTATAATTCACGAACCGTAGGGAGACACACTTAAGGATTCGACGTTGTTTGAGTAGTTATGGTATTATGAGAAAGAGACCGAATGTTGTTCGGAGTCTCGGATGGGATCCGGGATATCACGAGGTGATCCGGAATGGTCCGGAGAATAAGATTCATATAAGGAAAGTTCCGTTTCGGAGTTCGGGAATGATTCCGGTGTTTTCATCGGGAATGTTCTAAAAGGTTCCGGAATGTCCAGCACTCCGGAGGGGAAGGGGTACATGAGTGTGTCATTGCAAGTTGGAATGATTGCATCATGTACTAAGTGTATTCGCTGTCCAAAATGAAGGGTTTAATCAAATCCTAAATTGAAAAGTCAAACGGCAAGTTTTGGAAAGTGGAAGAGGAGGAAGGAGGGAAACCGAGTTGGGGAGGGAATCCCTCCTCCAACCGGCGGCCCACCTCCAAGCCGAGTTGGGGAGGGACTACCCTCCCTCCCCTTGGCGCGCCGGCCCCTCCACCTATATAAGGAGGGGCAGGGCTCCCTCCTCTAGACACACAAGTCCCTCACCTCAAACCCTAGAAAGCTGCAGCCCTCCATAGCCGCCACCACCACCTAGGGTTTTGCCCTAGCCGCCGATTTGGGTGTCCCCGGAACCCTAGACGCCGGCTCTAGCCCCTCCTCCTTGGTGTGTCTAAACCCTATATCACCGAGGAGCTCTCTCATACTCCACCATACTCGCTCCGGCTTAAGGCGAAGCCCTGCAGGATCTCACCTCTACTTCCGGTACCACGCCGTTGTGCTGCCAGAATCTCGAGGAGAGTGCTACAACCTCCGCTGCCTGCTGGAACAAGGGAGAGGAAGGTCTTCGTCGAGTACCGAACGTGTGACCGACTGCGGGAGCGCTGCCGGAACGCAGCGCCGGAAGGATCGTCTACGCGATCTTGAGATCGGGAAGAGTACGACTACATCACCCACGAGAATCCGCTCTCGTTAAACACTTTGGAATCTTCGAGGGTAAGTTATTCCATCGACTCGTTGCTACAATCTAGTAGATAGATCTTGGCTTGTTTGTTTGTATGCGATAGAAATTTTTTGTTTTCCATGCTACGAAACCCTACAGTGGTATCAGAGCCGTGTCTATATGTAGATCTGTTGCACGAGTAGAACACAATGATCATTGTGGGCGTTGATGCTTTTATTGTCGATTGCTTCTTGTGTACTTTGCATCTTGCGGTATGTTGGGATGAAGCGGCCCGGGCTAACCTTACATGACATCGTTCATGAGACTTGCTCCACGCTTGACATGCAACTTGTATTGCATAAGTGGCTTTGCAGGTGCCTGTTTCTCCTAGCATAGTTAAGATCCAATTCACAACGGGTGATTAACAATACTAGTATCAATGTTGTGGTTCTTGTTCGTAAGTTAGAACGACACTTATTGAAAGCCCCAAAACACGTAAAATATGCAAAGAAAGTAGAGGCGTCTAACTTTGTTTTGCAGGGGTGTGCAGTGATGTGATATGGCCATGATTGTGATTATATTTGATGTATGCAATGTTCCTTATTGTAAGTTGGCAACCGGCAGGAGCCATATGGTTGTCTTTAATTTATGTTAAGACCCGCGTTTCTATTCAAAGTAGTTGTAATAGTTGAAGCCGGTGGACGACAACCATGGAGAGGCGTCATTGACCTTGATGCAATGCCGGTGATGATGGAGATCATGTTCGTGCTTGAAGATGGAGATCGGAAGCACAAAGAAGAAAGGCCATATCATATAACATATATATTGAATTGCATGTGATGTTAATCCTTTATGCATCTTGTATTGCTTAGTAGACGACGGTAGCATTATAAGATGATCCCTCATGCACATGAATTTCAAGTCATAAAGTGTTCATCCTTAGTTAGCACCGTTGCTAAAGCTTGTTGTTTCGAAGCACTACGTGATGATCGGGTGTGTTAGATTCCGCAAGTGTATACAACGTGAGCAAGCCAGATTTGCTCATGCGGAAACTAAGGTTTGATCTTGACGAGCCTAGCATGTACAGACATGGTCTCGGAACACGGATCACCGAAAGGTAAAGCATGAATCATATAGTAGATATGATGAACATGTAAATTGTTCGCCACTGAAACTATATCAACTCTCGTGTTGATCGGTGTTGATGTAGTGGATTTGGTTCGTGTGATCACTAAAACAATGTGAGGGATATTGTTTTGAGTGGGAGTTCACCTAGATTAACATTATTAATTAATTTGAACTCAATTTGTCATAAACTTAGTCTAAACTATTGCAAATATGTTGTAGATCAATGGCAGCCCCTACCATCAATTTTAATGCGTTCCTAGAGAAAGAAAAGTTGAAAAACAATGGAAGCAACTTCGCGGATTGGTTCCGCAATTTGAGGACTGTCCTCACAGCTGGTAATTTGACCTATGTGCTGGATGCACCGCTGGGTGACCCACCTGCAGCTGATGCTTCCGTTGAAGTAAAGAATGTTTACCTCGCTCGGAAGAATCAGTACTCCACAGTTCAGTGTGCTATCTTGTATGGTTTGGAATCGGAGCTTCAGAAAAGGTTTGAAGATTCGGACCCATATGATATTGTCGAGGCTCAAATTGATTTTTGAGACTCATGCGGCAATTGAAAGCTATGAGGCTTCTGAAAAGTTCTTTAACTGCAAGATGGAAGAGGGCAGCTCCGTCAGTGAGCATGTGCTTAATATGTCTGGGCACGCAAACAAACTTCAAAGCTTGGGTATAGTGATTCCTAATGCTTTGGGGATTTACCGTGTCCTCCAATCACTACCACCAAGTTACAAGAACTTTGTGATGAACTACAACATGCAGAACATGAACAAGACGTTGCCAGAACTCTTTGCCATGTTGAAATCTGCAGAAGTGGAGATCAAGAAAGAGCACCAAGTGTTGTTGGTCAATAAGACCACCAAATTAAAGAAAGGCAAGTCTAAGCAGAAGGGACACTTCAAGAAGGGTGGTAAGAAAGTTACCACGCCGACGAAGAAGACCAAGGCTGGACCTAAGCCTGATACTGAGTGCTTTTACTGCAAGGGAGAAGGTCACTGGAAGCGGAATTGCCCAAAGTACTTGGCGGATTTGAAGAACGGCAACATCAAGAAGAAAGGTATATCTGATATACATGTTATTGATGTGTATCTCACTAGTACTCGTAGTAGTGCCTGGGTATTTGATACTGGTTCGGTTGCTCATATTTGTAACTCGAAACAGGTGCTGCAGAATAAACGGAAGCTAGCGAAGAACGAGGTGACGATGCGCGTGGGAAATGGATCAAAGGTTGATGTGATCGCGGTCGGCACGCTACCCCTTCATCTACCATCGGGATTAGTTTTATACTTAAATAATTGTTATTTGGTGCCTGCGTTGAGCATGAACATTATATCGGGATCTTGTTTATTGTGAGACGGTTATTTGTTTAAATACAAGAATAATGGTTGTTCGATTTATATGAGTAATATGTTTTATGCACATGCACCTTTGATAGATGGTCTATTCTTATTGAATCTCGATAGTGGAAATACACATATCAACAACATTGAGGCTAAACGTTTGAAATCAAGCGATAATTCGACCTATATGTGGCACTGTCGTCTTGGTCACATTGGAGTGAAACGTATGAAGAAACTCCATTCCGATGGACTTCTTGAATCACTTGAAAGATGCGAAGCATGTCTGATGGGAAAAATGACTAAGACTCCATTTTCTGGTATGATGGAGCGAGCTACGGACTTATTGGAAATCATACATACCGATGTATGTGGTCCAATGAGTGTAGCATCGCGCGGTGGTTATCGTTATGTTCTTACCTTCACGGATGACTTGAGTAGATATGGGTATATCTATTTCATGAAACATAAGTCTGAAACTTTCGAGAAGTTTAAGGAGTTTCAAAATGAGGTAGAGAATCAACATAACAAGAAGATTAAATTTCTACGTTCTGATCATGGAGGTGAATATCTAAGTTACGAGTTTGGCGAGCATTTGAAGAAATGCGGAATACTTTCACAATTGACACCGCCCGGAACACCACAGCGTAATGGTGTGTCCAAACGTCGTAATCGAACTCTCTTAGATATGGTTCGTTCTATGATGTCACTTACAGATTTACCGCTATCATTTTGGGGTTATGCATTAGAAACAGCCGCATTCACTTTAAATAGGGCACCGTCTAAATTCGTTGAAACGACACCGTATGAATTATGGTTTGGGAAGAAACCTAAATTGTCGTTCCTTAAAGTTTGGGGATGCGAAGCCTATGTAAAGAAGTTACAGCCGGACAAGCTTGAACCCAAAGCGGAAAAATGCGTCTTCATAGGATACCCGAAGGAAACTATTGGGTATACCTTCTATCATAGATCCGAAGGCAAAATCTTCGTTGCCAAGAATGGATCCTTTCTAGAGAAGGAATTTCTCTCAAAAGAAGTGACTGGAAGGAAAGTAGAACTCGACGAGGTTGTCGAACCTTCTCTCGAACTTGCGAGTAGCGCAGCACCGAAAGAAGTTCCTGTGGTGCCTGCACCAATAAGAGAGGAAGCTAATGATGGTGATCATGAAACTTCGGTTGAAGTTGCTACAGAGCCTCGCAGGTCAACGAGAACTCGTACCACTCCAGATTGGTATGATCCCGTTATGAATGTCATGTTGGTGGACAACACCGATGACCCCGAGACATATGAGGAAGCGATGATGAGCCCAGATTCCAATAAATGGCAAGAAGCCATGAAATCCGAGATTGGATCCATGTACGAAAACCAAGTATGGACTTTGGTGGTCTTACCGGATGGCCGGAAGGCTGTCGAGAACAAATGGATTTTCAAGAAGAAAACAGATGCTGATGGTAATGTTACTGTCTATAAAGCTCGACTTGTCGCAAAAGGGTTTCGACAAATTCAAGGAGTTGACTACGATGAGACTTTCTCACCGGTAGCGAATCTAAAGTCTGTGAGGATTATGTTAGCAATCGCTGCATATTATGATTATGAGATATGGCAGATGGATGTCAAAACAGCATTCCTCAATGGAGACATTGATGAAGAGTTGTATATGATGCAACCCAAAGGTTTTGTCGACCCTAAAGATGCTAACAAGGTATGCAAACTTCAACGATCCATCTATGGATTGAAGCAAGCATCCCGAAGTTGGAATCAACGTTTTGATAAGGTAATCAAAAGTTTTGGTTTTATACAAACTTATGGAGAAGCTTGTATTTACAAGAAAGTGAGTGGGAGCTCTGTAGCATTCTTAATACTATATGTGGATGACATATTGTTGATTGGGAATGATGTAGACCTTCTTAATAGTTTCAAGGAATATTTGAATAATAGTTTTTCAATGAAGGATCTTGGCGAAGCAGCTTACATATTAGGCATAAAGATTTACAGAGATAGATCAAAACGTCTAATATCATTGTCACAGAGTACATATTTGGAAAAAGTTCTAAAGAGGTTTGGAATGGAAGATAGCAAGAAAGGGTTCTTGCCCATGTTGCCCAATACGACCTTGAGTAAAACTCAAAAGTCCGACATCGGCAGAAGATAGAGAAAGGATGAGTAAGACTCCCTATGTCTCAGCCATAGGATCTCTAATGTATGCCATGCTATGTACTAGACCTGACATTGCATATGCTGTTAGTTTAACTAGCAGATATCAAAGTGATCCAGGAGTGGATCATTGGACAGCGGTCAAAAACATCCTTAAGTACTTGAGAAGAACTAAGGATATGGTTCTTTCTTATGGAGGTGATGAACAACTCGTTGTTAATGGTTACACCGATGCTAGTTGGAACACCGATCCGGATGATTCTAAATCACAATCCAGATACGTATTTATTTTGAATGGTGCAGCAGTTAGCTGGAGGAGTGCAAAGCAAAGCGTTGTGGCGAGATCTTCAACTGAATCGGAATACATGGCTGCTTCGGAGGCTTCACAAGAAGCGATATGGATGAAAGAGTTCATTACAGAGCTGGGTGTGGTTCCTAGTGCGCTGGATCCAATGTCTATCTACTGTGATAACATGGGCGCCATAGCCAATGCGCAAGAACCAAGGTCACACAAGAAGCTGAAGCACATCAAGCTACGTTTTCACGCTATTCGAGAACATATCCAAGATGGGGATATAAAGATTTGCAAAGTACACACAAATCTGAATGTGGCGGATCCGTTGACTAAACCTCTCCCGAGGGCAAAACATGACCAACACCAAACTGCCATGGGTGTTCGGTATATTACCATGTAATCTAGATTAGATGACTCTAGTGCAAGTGGGAGACTGTTGGAGATATGACCTAGAGGCAATAATAAATGTAGTTATTATTATATCTTTGTGTTTATGATAAATGTTTACATTCATGTTATAATAGTATTAACAAGGAAACATTGATACTTGTGTGATTTGTAAACTTAATTTGAAGTCCCTAGTATAGCCTCTATACATCACTAGCTTGTTGGTTGATAAATGATTGTGGTTTCCCTATCATGAACATTGAGATGTTATCAACAACAAGATCATATCGTTAGGAGAATGATATGATGGACATACTCCTATAGATAAGCGTAGCATAAAGATCAAGTCATTTAAATAGTTCAATTGCTATATGCTTTCTGATACATAGTAACCTAATTCCTTCGACCATGAGATCATGCATATCACCTTTACCGGATGGATGCTTTGATGACATCAAACACCACACCGTAACTGGGTGGCTATAAAGGTGGCATTGAGTGTTCGGAAAGTATTGGTTGAGACACATGGATCAAGAGTGGGATTTGTCCATCCATATGACGGATGGATATACTCTGGGCCCTCTTGGTGGAATGTCATCCAATTAGCTTGCAAGCATGTGACTGGATCACAAGGGATCACATATCACGGGAACGAGAAAAGAGTACTTATCAGTAACGAGGTAGAACTAGGTATGCAGAGATACCGACGATCATAACCTCGGATAAGTAAACTATCGTGAGACAAAGGGAAATTGGTTTCGTATGTAAGTGGTTCATTCGATCGCGAAGTAATCGTAGAAATATGTGGGAGCCATATGAATTTCCAGAACCTCTATTGGTTATTATTCGGAGAAGTGTCTCGATCATGTCCGCATAATTCACGAACCGTAGGGAGACACACTTAAGGATTCGACGTTGTTTGAGTAGTTATGGTATTATGAGAAAGAGACCGAATGTTGTTCGGAGTCTCGGATGGGATCCGGGATATCACGAGGTGATCCGGAATGGTCCGGAGAATAAGATTCATATAAGGAAAGTTCCGCTTCGGAGTTCGGGAATGATTCCGGTGTTTTCATCGGGAATGTTCTAGAAGGTTCCGGAATGTCCGGCACTCCGGAGGGGAAGGGGTACATGAGTGTGTCATTGCAAGTTGGAATGATTGCATCATGTACTAAGTGTATTCGCTGTCCAAAATGAAGGGTTTAATCAAATCCTAAATTGAAAAGTCAAACGGCTAGTTTGAAAGTCAAACGGCAAGTTTTGGAAAGTGGAAGAGGAGGAAGGAGGGAAACCGAGTTGGGGAGGGAATCCCTCCTCCAACCGGCGGCCCACCTCCAAGCCGAGTTGGGGAGGGACTCCCCTCCTTCCCCTTGGCGCGTCGGCCCCTCCACCTATATAAGGAGGGGCAGGGCTCCCTCCTCTAGACACACAAGTCCCTCACCTCAAACCCTAGAAAGCTGCAGCCCTCCATAGCCGCCGCCACCACCTAGGGTTTTGCCCTAGCCGCCGATTTGGGTGTCCCCGGAACCCTAGCCGCCGGCTCTAGCCCCTCCTCCTTGGTGTGTCTAAACCCTAGATCGCCGAGGAGCTCTCTCATACTCCACCATACTCGCTCCGGCTTAAGGCGAAGCCCTGCGGGATCTCACCTCTACTTCCGGTACCACGCCGTTGTGCTGCCGGAATCTCGAGGAGAGTGCTACAACCTCCGCTGCCTGCTGGAACAAGGGAGAGGAAGGTCTTCGTCGAGTACCGAACGTGTGACCGACTGCGGGAGCGCTGCCGGAACGCAGCGCCGGAAGGATCGTCTACGCGATCTTGAGATCGGGAAGAGTACGACTACATCACCCACGAGAATCCGCTCTCGTTAAACACTTTGGAATCTTCGAGGGTAAGTTATTCCATCGACTCGTTGCTACAATCTAGTAGATAGATCTTGGCTTGTTTGTTTGTATGCGATAGAAATTTTTTGTTTTCCATCCTACGAAACCCTACAGTTTTTTCCGCATATGCATCACAAAGGAAACAAATATTACACATTGTTTTTTATTCCTTTGGTGCAGGCGACTTGGAAGCAGCGTCATCGGCAGCAGGAGAATCGCCCTCAAAGTCGGCAGTGTGAAGAGACTCGGAGGAGCTTTGGTTGCCGCCATCGATGGTATTCATCGGCACGAAGACATTGGCATCGACTAACTCGGCAACTCTGGTGTCATAACCCGCGAGTGACGACAAGATAGATTCGTGATTAATCTCTTTGTCATCGTCATCCACGTCGGGAATGCCAGAGGTTACCGTGTCGATGTCGGCATCTTCGTAGTGTGCCTTTACCATGGACAGCGCCATCCTTGCACCGGACCGTGCACATGAAGCTTTCCAGCTTGTGATACGCTCGGGGGCTCGGCGCAGGATCTCCGAGAACTTTGCCACAGAGTCCGATGCCTTGATATTGATCTGGAGGGGCTTAGCAATCTCTTTGGCTTGCGCAATGGCGGTGTTGATGAAGTTGCCGGCAAGAACCATGCATTCCTTTGCTGGAGGGGGCGACCGGGTCAAACCCATAGGACCTGCAAATTCCGACAAAGGAGCACATGAGTTCAAAAATTCAAAGTATCCAGCTTATAGAAATCCAAGACGGAGAATCACTTACTGAAGATGCTGGCCTCGGCTTGCCAGAGGGTATCCGCCAAGGAGTCACGTTCTTGTTGGAGGAGCTTGTACACTTCATGATGCCGTTGGTTTTTCTCATCAGGAGCTCTCTTTTGCTCTTTCAAGATAGCGATCTCCTCCTTCAAGCGGTTCATCTCCTCGGTGGCGGAGTCCTGCAAGGCTTTCATTGATTCCTCATGCATTTTCAGCATGTCCTTCCTCTCCTGCTTAATGATTTTGTTCTCGCTATCCAGCTCTTGAATGTGCTTGGATTGCTCGACAATGTCCTTGGCCTTGGCAATGGTTTCTGCAAGTCGGAGAAAGCAAAGTACACAGTGAGTACTCGGAGAATACACAAGTTCAAGTCGGAATACGAAAAAGAAAGGAAAAACAGACGCTTGCTCTTGATGATCTGTTCCTTCAAGAAGGCAGTTTTACCCTTTTTGGCTTCCAGGTCCGCGCGCATCTTTTGGTACTTGTCGTTGGCCATGCCCCTCCGAGCATTCTCGTTCTATGGAAAAAAAAGAATTAATCGTTGTTTGGTCTACTTGGAGCATCTAGCCGGAAATTTTCCACCTAGAAGCTCGGGGGCTACAGCGAGAGTTTTTAACTTAGCAATATGCTTAGTCTTTCTTTAAGCATCTAGTCAGAACTAATTCAGTTTTCGATTAGAAGCCTAGGGGATACAATATAAAGTTTTTAACTCAGATGTATGCTTAGCTTTTCTTTAAGCATCTAGTCGGAACTAATTCAGTTACAACTAGAGGCTTGGGGGCTACAGTATTGAAATTAATAAACACTACGTATGCTACTCTTAAAGCATCTAGTCGGAATATTTCATTCCACCTATATGCTTGGGGGCTACAGTGAGAAGTTTTTTTTAGCTTAGTCACTCTTAGAGCATCTAGACGCAAAGACCTATGATTTTCCGTCTAAATCCTCGGGGGCTACAGTGGGATACTCATATGAAATGCAAAAGGCAAATAAAAATTACAAGTACAATGATCTTGAGGTTTGTAGCACTCTCAGCCAACAGCTTGCCGGAGGATACACTGTTTCCTTGCAAGATCTCTGCTTGCCGGAGAAGCTCCTCTAGACCGCACGTCGGAGATGTCGGCGCCACACCAGGAACCAGAGCAGTGCTACCCTGTGTAAGTGCTGTATAGGCTATCTTTGGATACTCTATGGTTTTCTTGGGCGCGGGGGCGCCGCCTTCGGCAAAAGTACAAGCTTCCACCACCTCCTTACCGCTACCGATGGCATCCTTAGCCAGAGCTTCAACCATTTGGTGTGCGGAACTTTCCTGCATCGCCTGCTCGCCGACAACAGCGAGCTCGGTAGAGGCACCTGAGTCCACTTCCATGGCGGAAGGGCCAGATGCTTCCTTAGCTTGTGAGCTTGTCGGAGCGGAGGAAGGCTTGATGATGGGAGTGACAGGGGCGATGGCGGGAGATGCGTCGCGATGCAGCATGTCCTTGATGGTTCTAGAAGCCCCGAATGTTTTGGAGGTCTTCTTCAAGCTGGTCGTGGCTTTCTTCCTGAAACGTGCAAAATGCATAAGTACAGGAATAAGACAGATAAATAGACAATGTCGGAGAGAAATAAGCTTACACAAGTGGGGGTGCTTTGGCAAAAGGGATCCCAATGACTTTTCTCTTCTCCGCCTCCAGGGCGGTAGTATTTTTGGAGGCTCCACCCTCCGTCTTCTTCTTCTTACCTCCGTCGGCAGCGTCAGAGGTGGAGCTCTTCCGCTTTCGCTCCAATGGAGCATCGTCGTCGGACACGACCGTGACTTCCTTCATCTTTGGATCATAGATTTGAGGAGCCATGTTGTACTCATCTATGTCGCTAAGTTGTTAAGTGAGAAGTTACCATGTTATACAAGATGGTAATGGCTAGACAGAAGAACTGGAGTATATGTCATACACGGAAGATATACAGTTACCTTTGGGCACTTGCTCTCTACGAACATGTCGTAGGTGATCGTGAAGCCGCGCTTCTTGTCCTTCACCTTGACAATGTTCTTGAGGCGAAGCTTGACGGAGTCGCTCGAGAAGTTATCCATAAAGATGTGGAGGCTATCCCTTCTATCATTGGTATAGTCATGCATCAGCTTCGCGCGGTGCTGCAGAGGCTGGATTCGCCTGATGAACCAGCACATGGCTAGGTCCAAGCCTGTCAAACCCGTCTCTACGAACCATTCTATCCACCTTATGGCGTGGGAAGCTTTGATGTCGGAGGGAAGGGAGGCATGGGATCTCCATGTCGAGGCTTCGGCGACGGCTCCATCGACGAAGTCCGGGTACGTTACTTCTCGGTTGGCCAGAGGGATATCTGGGCCGTAGAAGTAAGTACGCTGACAGTTCTTGCAGGACTCGTGGCCGACGATGTCGGGGAACCACCGGCCAGGACGGATCTTGAAACTAATGGTGCCGCAATTTCTGACTTCATCCTTGCTGGCTCCGGCTTCACGCTTGAACGGTAAAGAAATACACAAAGAGATCTAGCCTAGGCCTAATCCCTAGGTAACCCTCGCAAAGCGCCGCGTAATTGCTAAGCGCTAGGATACTGTCGGGAGAAAGGTTTTGGGGATGTACTCGATAGTGGTTCAAGACGGCAAGGAAGAAGTTAGAAATGGGCAGGGAGACGCCGCGTACCAATTGTGCTTTGAGGTACACCTTTTCTCCGGCTTGGGGAGAAGGTGTGACCTCGCCGGCCGGCGCCGGCCGCCAGGCGAGCCCCTCCGTCGCGGGAAGATAGCCCTAGACGATCAACTCCTTAATGTCGCGGTCCGAGATGTCCGAACCGCGTCAATCGCCTTTGTGGGAGTCATTGTCCTCCTCCAGCGCCGCTGGATTGTGGTCGCCGCCGGTGGTCTCGACCACCGCGGAGACATGGATGATCAGGCCCTCTGGGGGCACGACGACGGAGCTCGCCGGCTTCGCCACGGCTTCGCCCGACGCCGCCATCGAGGGAGAAGAGCTGCTGCTGGCCATTGCGTGTGTTTGGAGGTCATTGGCGAGATTGGGAGTTAGGATTTTTCGCAAGGTTGCACGGAGAGCTCGAAGAGGCGCTCGCTGGAGGAAGAAGATGATGCGCGGAGAGAATGAGGTGAAAAGTAAATATCTTCACCGCGGTTACTATTTATAATCTCCAGCATAGAGATTCGTGCAGCTTGATCGGACGGTTGCCACGTAGACAACGTGTGCGCGGAAATTTCTCCACGCCTCAACCGTTGCCGCCAACGGTTCGTATCGCTCGCGCGAGAAAAGTGGACATGATTGCGTTCTCTGCATGTGTGAGTTACGAGGCATCGGTCTACGTTGCTCTAGCTAACATAGGCAGATGAACCATCACATAAGAAGATTTCGGCATGGACGGATCCAGTCCGGCTACGGAAGAGTATGATGGAAGATTCAGCAATTCTCCGACTTACGAATTGAAGACGGAGAAAACCTTGCAGGGTTCTTTGGGAGGACTACAAGATATTGCTTGACGATTTTCCGACATCCATCTAGACGGAGCATTCCACATGAAAAGGCAAGACGGCGCAAGATCTCGGAGTTCTCCGGGGGCTACTGTTGGGGATATGCTATATGGGTATCCTTATAGCATGTCTCCTATCCGGATAGCCCGGGTGGCCCATAGTTGGTAGCATGGCCCATGGCCTGGCGACTATATAAGTCGGGCCTATGGGAGCCTTTAGGGCACAATCTCAGACGACCAAGTAGCGATTCGCATATACCTCGCACAGCGAACCTATCTCTGTAACTCAGCGTATTGCCATTATAGTGATTTATAGCAGGAGTAGAATTTCGCCACCGTTGTGGGATCTGAACCTGGGTAAGCTGTGTTACCTCGTACCCGTCAACCGTCCACCTTCCCCCACGTCTCTAAACACGCACTGTGAGGACCCCTCCATGGCGTACTCGTCGGCAATACCACGACAAAATGGGCTCTACAGAAAGAAAAAAAGATCTTATGAATAGTAATATTGTAGAACTCTTTTTAAAATATATTAAACCAAAAAATGCCTAAACATGACGAACCGAACAAACCGAACTACGATTGTTGGGTATCGACTCTGCCACGTGAGTGAATAAATCTAGTGAAGTGATGGGAGATCATTAGTAAGAGTGGCTAATTGGAGGCCCCCAGCACGATAGAAAACTTAGTTGGTTCCTATAATTTACCACATCCAAATTTTCGTGTGGTCATTGTAGTGGAAACCGTCTAACGTCAAGGAACAAAGTTAGAGAAAACAAAGAAGGGAAGTCAGGGAAATATAGGTTAATTTACCACATCCAAATTTTGGTGTGGTCATTGTAGTGGGAACCGACTCCTCTAACGACTCCTCTAACATCAAGGAACAAAGTCAGAGAAAACAAAGAAGGGAAGTCAGGGAAATATAGGTTAATCATCCTATTTTGTCATTACTGTAGATAATTACTGTAGCCTCAAAAAAGTAAACTGGATTTTCTTACATTATAATTGTGCCCATATGTAGTTATCTAAATACATAACATAAACTTATATTATGCAAATTAATTTAAATTATTTTAGACTAAATAATACAATTTAAAAGAAGTAAAGTTAGACAACTGTAGCTTCTCTAACTTTATTACTCCAATTGCTATTATTAAAATGATTGTGATGGTCCGTATATGTTGTTATTCTGTTCTAAATATTTAGTGTCATGATTGAGCCCAGAGTATTGCTTAACATAAAGAATGTACAGTGTTGAGCAATAGAATAAGAGGTATGCTTCGGTGTTCTCCTTTTCTCCCAAACTTAAGAAACTGAAAATAGAAGGACAGGATTTATCAACACTCATTCGATTGGGAGGACATGTATCGGCTAATCCTGGTTATTGTTATGTTTTCAGTTTTAAGTTTGGGAAGAGGAAGAAGGCATAAGTGCGGCAAATTTCATGGCAAGAAGTTATCCGTGCACCAAAAGCATACGGTGGAGTACTAATTTTTCGAATAACATCAAAATAACTGCTATATCATTGTATTAGGGAAAAAAGTTACACGAAAAAGAATTGACGAAAGATGCCAATTCTACAAAAAATTACAAGGATCCTTCAATTAGGATCAAATGGTGCTCCACCATCCTCGAGAGCTAGAGGTAGAGGTGCCCCTGCCATCCTCCAAGCAATCGCCCCTTCTTATTCTACCTAAAAGGCCAGATTTATTCATCTCTTCTCTTTGGAAAATTCTTCTATTCCTCTCATTCCAGAGCTCCCAACAAATTAGGTTTGCTACAGAAAATGTTGATTTCCTTGTATTCTTCAACTGTCCATTGAAGAGAGATTTCTGTACCAATTTTGTATGAACTGCTCGCTTGATTTCCACGCTTGTGGATTTAATTGATGTAGCCCAAAGTAATTGTCATTTGTTCCCATATTTGACGGGAGTAGTGGCATTCAGAAAAAAGTTGATATGGTGGAGTACTAATACCGTTGATCGCTGTCTCTGGACTGCCGTCCGAGCACGACGCCGGGATGGCTGCTAGTGCGATGCTGTGATGGAGTCACCAAGACGATGATATATAGGTTCATAGTAAATGATTCCTAGATCAACTTTGTGGTAATATGTCACTGAAGCGACAGTAAGCATGTCTGGCCGTGGCAAGCAGCAGCAGCCGCTCCTCCTCTCCCCGGCGCACGCCGCCGCCGGCAGCGGCATGGGGAGACGCAGGTACCTCACCTTCCTAGTCGTCGCCATGACCTTGGTCGCCTCGTACCACCTCCTCCACGCGCCCATCCCGTCGTCGCGCTACCACGCGCTCTTCCTCACCCTCGGCTCCAACACCAGCGCCTCCGCGCACCTCCGCGCGCTCACCCTCCGCCCGCACGTCGCAGGCACCGAGGCCAACGCCGTCGCCGCAGAGTACGTCCGCGCCGCGCTCTCCTCCCTCTCCTTCCCCACCCGCGTCACCCCCTACTCCGTCCTCCTCTCCTACCCCGCCCACCGCTCCCTCTCCATCTCTGCGGGGCCCGGCCTCCCCAACAACTTCTTCTCCCTGGTCCAGGAGACCTACCCCGGCGACCCCTACGCCGCGGCGGCGGCGGAGGTCATCCCCACCTACTTCGCCTACTCCGGCTCCGGCTCCGTCGCCGCCGAGGTCGTGTACGCCAACTACGGCGACAAGAGAGACTACGCCTACCTCGCCTCCCGCGGCGTGGACGTTGCCGGGAAGGTCGTGCTCGCGCGCTACGGCGACATCCACTGCGAGGACATGGTGCGGAACGCCCGCGCCGCCGGCGCCGCCGCGGCGGTTATCTACACCGACGCCAAGGACTTCGGCGGCCCCGGGGCGAAGGGGAAGCGCAAGTGGTTCCCCGACACGCGGTGGCTGCCGCCGAGCGGCGTCCAGGTGGGGACTCTCTACTACGGGAACGGCGACCCGACCACGCCGATGTGGCCGTCGTGCGCGGCAGGGGAGGACTGCGAGCGTCTGAGCATGGAGGAGCTGGACGGGAGCGAGGCAATGCCCGGCATCCCCGCGCTTCCGGTGTCAGGAAGGGACGGCGAGACAATCCAGAAGGCGATGGGCGGCGGCGTGGCTCCGCCGGAGTGGCAGGGCGGCGAGGGTGCGCCCGTGTACCGGATCGGGCCCGGCCCAGCCGTGCTGAACCTGACTTACATCGTGAGTGGAGCCTACCGCCTACAAAGTCATAGGGACCGCCTACATTGCGAGTCGAGCGTACATTATTTGAGCACTACTCATTTCTACTCTTGTGACCTGCAGGGGAATGAAACCTTGGCGACCATCGAGAATGTCTTTGCTGTAATCGAAGGAAGAGAAGAGCCCGACAGGTAAAAATTAACTCATCTCCCGTAGATCCCGAGGTCGACTTTGGTTAACCAACTTTGGTAGTCAACTGAAAACGATCTAAAGGGCAGTGGTTAGTACATTTTACAGGGTGATGTTCAAATGCTGTGATTTCTTCTAGAATAACCTTGTGGCATTCCCAAGCCAGAGCTAACAATGTGAAATCTGCCTGTTTTGTTACAGATATGTGATCATTGGCAACCATCGTGATGCGTGGACATTTGGGGCAGTTGATCCAAATAGTGGAACTGCTGCTATGCTCGAGGTAATCTACCCCTACTTTGCTTAGGTATTCTGAAAGGAAGACATCTTTGATAAATGAGAATAATGTCATTACCCTACTTTTGTTTATAGATTGCGGAGAGGCTGTCCAAGCTAGAAAAGAAAGGATGGAGGCCAAGGCGAACAATCATCGTGTGCAGCTGGGATGCAGAGGAGTTTGCGCTGGTATGTTCTTGCCGGCATACTCTTCAATTCCTGCTCATTCACAGGAGCAAGTGCTAAAATGTAGGAACTTCCAATGTCACAGATAGGGTCTACGGAATGGGCCGAGGAGAACATGGATATCCTTGGTTCAAGAGCTATTGCTTATCTGAATGTGGACATATCAGTGTTCGGGCCTGGAGGTCTTATGCCCCGTGCCACCCCTCAGCTAGATGAATTGATCAAAGAAGCTAGCAGAATGGTATTAAGCTCTGCACCTCTTTCTTCCTATAAACCAGGATACACTTAGCTCCATGCAATTGCATAAGCACAATGCCATTTTGAAATTCATAAGCAGCACCATTATGAAAGTATATATTGGAGACTTGTCTGCATATATTCCAAATTTGTTGATGTATGTGCTTTTGTCCTTTTTTGAAGGTACCAGATCCTGACGATCCATCTCATACCTTGTATGACGCTATGATTCGTAATAATCCCCCGGTGTGTACAATGATGGAATGGTCTTATAATTATAATTCTGTTGTGAACTTCACTTCCCTATGACTTTGAAACAATTCATTATATTCTTTTCATGCACTCAATTGATAAGCTCCTGCTTCAGATTACAAGAGTGGCCGGTGCGGGAACGGATTTTGCAGCTTTTGTCCAGTATATTGGAGTCCCTTCACTTGACATGTCTTATGGACTATGTAAGAGAAACAATTCTTGATGGCACATAAATCTCTAAACCTTCCCTCCATTTTTATGTCTACAATGGCTACAAAACCATAGCTTTACAGTTTTGTGTTATTATTACTCTTCTAGGATCTGCTCTAAATCATGTTGCTCTTGCAGTTTCTGAGTATCCTGCTTATCACTCGCTATACGATGATTATGTTTGGATGGAGCGGTTTGGAGATCCATTGTTCCACAGACATGTAGCATGTACTGAATCAGCCATCCCTTAAAAAAAAATCATGTTTCATCCAAGCACTGACTAACCCATTTTACTGTGTAACCATGCAGTGGCAAGCGTTTGGGGTCTGATTGCTTTGAGACTTGCAGATGATGAGATCATACCCTTCAACTATGTCTCTTATGCGTGTGAACTAGTGGTATGGTATCTTCTCTTCTGGCAATTGATAAATATGCAACCTCTGGAAACACAGGATAAAACCCTGATTCGGTTTTACTAAGGAAACTGAAACAGAATCATCATGACATTAAATTCCTTTCTTATTGATTGGTAAACGTTATGATGAAATTATCAGCACGCTGATTGGAGTAGATCCAAAAACTACTTGACATATGGACTATCTTTTTTTAGATATAAAGGGCGCTTTATTACTCAAATATGGCATCACAAAGATACCATTCATGAGAACTTACACCCAACACCTGGACTATCTGTGTTCTTGTTTATTGCAGGAGAGCTCAAAAGTTGTGGAAGACGGATGCCCTGGATGCCCCGTCAGTTTCACTCCTCTACACAAGTCAATCAAGCAGCTTGAGGAGGCAGCGACGAAAATTCAGATAGAAAAGAAGGTAAAACGCCAATCAGTTCCACTGAAAACACTTGGCAGGAATTCCACTGAAAGCGTGATTGCATGACGTTTAGCTTCCAACTTTCCATCTAAAACATCATATCTTTCTTCGTGATAGATGCTGCAAGCAGAAAAGTGGGGCCTAAACACTAAGGAACGCACACTAAAAGTCAGGGATATCAACGATCGGCTGATGATGGCAGAGCGAGCCTTCACCGACCGAGAAGGGCTGGCGGGGAGGCCGTGGTACAAACATATGGTGAGTAAAGAACTATCAGAGCTTTAGGTTTGCGCACTTGTCTGAAGTGTACTCTGAAGCCGACCATAGTGAAACCATGTGATACAAATATTCTGTCTTGACAGATCTATGCGTCGTCGGACCAGGACGACTGGGGCACCAAAGCGTTCCCTGGCATCGTCTCGGCCATCGCCAACGCGAACAAGCTCAACACGTCCGAATCTTGGCGGCTCTTGCAGCACGAGATCTACAGGGGCGCAAGGGCCGTGTCCAAGGCCTCGGCAGTCCTGGATGGTAGGCTTACATGATACACAGGTTAAACATCACCACGTGAAATCTCCTTTTTTGCCACTCTATATTAGTAGTTCAGACTCATGAGGTTTACTCCGGTAGCATGTGCACCGTAGTGGTTGATGAAATCACAGCCCCTAGCTTTGTCGATTCTCTTGGGAGTATTATAATAAAACCAATGAGTTGTTTATGAGCTGTGCAGTTATCCTTTCCCTTTCTCCGTCATCAGAGTGTAGTAGGAGTACATCAGGACGGTCATATCTGCTTAAATAGTTAAGGATAAATCTTGATGAGGCCATGGATCTGGCACTTTACTGGCGCCATGGATACCCTGCGTCGCTAGCACCAGCCTCTACGCAAGAACATCTTCTGATCGCGTTTGCTCTATTTTTCTAGTGAAATCTCGCAGCTGGTTCGTCAGTTGCTAAGATGTCACTGTCCATGTAGAAGTAGAATATGTATGTGATCCCCGTGGAAATGATAATAAAACATGAAGAAATATAGGGTGCACTCGAAAGATTCCTGAGGCGATGCCTGCAATTTGATCCAATAACTTTTTTTTTTGAGATCCAATTTGATCCAATAACTGACCGTGGATCGTGGCCCTTTATTAGTTTTTTGTACAACATACGTAGCCGGTAGCCTGAATGGCTACTACGCACCAAGATATACTGTATGTGCTATCAAAGGTTCCAAGGAGGCTGATCGACACAATTTAGGATGGATTTACACCAGTCTCGCAGAATCAGTTACAACTGCTGAACTCTTATGTCAGGCCAACTTCCGGTAAATGCGCGGTCCTCGCCGTCACAGATTACTGCCCAACTGAGCGGCTTTGGTTTTTTCAAGCATCGATTCATGTGGAGCCTGTGGTTAGTGTGTTCTTTCGCGTGGCTATGTGGATATTCTCTTAGATTTGGTTGTTGGTGTGTGTGGGCGTTTGTCCCTATGTTCTTGGTGTTTGGGTGGCTTGGTCCTCCTGTTATAGGTTTTTTACTGGTTTTTTTCTTAAAAAAACTAGGCACTTCTTAAATAGTAATGGATAGAACAAAGCATTTGGCTCCGTTTAAAAAATAAATCATGTGGAGCCAAGCTTCAGTAGCTCACAGTGCAACTTAAACACCCCTAGACAGATTAACAATTCTCTCGTGATCAAATTGAGATGTAAACGCTGGCACACAAGACTAGACGAGCTGGAAGTGACAAGATCCCAGCTAGGTGACGAGTGTGCAATTAAGGTAGCATCCGTGGGTATGGGCTGAAGGCCAAATGGTCAATGGATCCTTCGGTGCGTTGTTGCCAAAACCGCCGCAGTTAGCTGTCCTTTTGGTCGCGTTAGCCGCAATATTCGAAGAAACAAAAGAGTATGGCAGCATTCGCCTGCGGGTGACGACCTGCCCTGCGTACATTCATGCTAAAATACTGTGGTTCTATACGAGATACGTGTTCTAGGAATGTAGTACTCCCTTCGTTCCATAATTCGTCCGTGTCACGGATTTACGTATCATATCTGCTGTCTTTGTAATTAATTAACCAAGTGAGTGGGCGTATCCTCCTTAAGAAGAGTATGCAAGGGCACTTAACGGTGGGCATTGTTAGAGTTGTTTTTAACGGTGGGCATTGTTAGAGTTGTTTTTAGTATACATATGGTATGAGTAGTACTCCATCCGTATACGTACATGTCTCTATATATGTAGAAGGCTTTTTTTACCCTATTTAATATGCAACCGATGCATAGGGATACGCATCATTCTCCCAACACAATACGATCACCAACGTGGTATCAAGAGCTGCCCTCTTCCCATCTAGCCGCCGTCGTCGGTGCCGCTGACTTCTTGATGACTGGTTTCTTGCGTTCAACAACACGGTTATTGCAGTACTCGTAGCGGTAACTATTTATTAGAAAGATCGATCTCAAAGTAGCTTTGCAAGATGGAAACCACATAACCCGCAACTGCGTTGTCAATAGCCACGTTCGCACCTAAAACGGTGTTTGGGAATAGTCTACACTATAGGTTGCTAGAGTAATAATAAATAAGAGAGATTTAAAATAACTAGTAATAAAGTAAATAAAGTACTGAAAGTAAACTAGAACGAGAACTAAACTAAAGGGGTTGTAGCTATAGGGTTAAATGGAATGAGAGAGGGTTTCTATACCGAGCTGTCGCACTGTATGTACTATGCATGATTCTCACATGTCACTCGCGAGGCAAACATACACTTCCGGACCAAGGGATCCCGTGAACTCATCTTCATGACTCATGTAATTGAATACTTGGATTACAAACACATTCTAACTCAGCGCACTAGATCAAACCTCAACCTAGAACCCAATCAATCACTCACACATGGATGAACAACAAAACATAGATGAATATATAAATGAAGTCACAACCATGTTGAATCTTACAATTACAAGATCTAAGACTAGGGAGAGAAAGATGGAGACGCCATTGGAGATGATGATGAACGGTGCACGCGGTAAAGGTGGGGGTGCCTCCTTCTCTTCCTCTTGCTTGATGGTGTGGAGATGTGGATCTTGTGTGCGGCGGCTATGGAGGCGGCGGAGCGGCAGGGCTCCACCCCTTAGGCGTGGATGGATTATCTCCTCTTCCTCTAGGGTTTTCCCTCTTTAAATAGGCATTCTGAAGGTCAGTTTCGCAAACCGACGGAGCTGGGGGCCGAATATGCCCATTGGGCCTTCACAAATGTTGTTGCGTTTGACAAAACGAATCCGTCGAAGGGTGGTAGGGCCGTACGGTACGAGCGGGCTCCGCCTGTGCTGCTGGTCGTTATGCCTACTGGACCCTGCGGTGTTTTGGTCACCATTTCTGCATACGAACTCCGAGGTGTTCTTTGGCTTGTTGGATTCACATGGACAAGGGCTACAACACCATGGCCTCGAATCTTAATTTGGAGTTGATGGAAAAAATTCACTTCTTCCTCTCCTCAAATGGCTAAGTCTGGTGCCTGTAGCTCCTCCATATTGCATCCTCTTGGTTCCTTTTATCCATGATTCTTCATAGCATCTACACACAAGTCAAAGACAATAAAAAGGTAATAAAATCCTAATAAAACTACAAATGTGCAAATCCCATGTGTAAATGAAGGAGAACTAGTATTCATACATAATAGGCATAGTTGTAGATAGATGTAGCATTGTAATGAGTGAAAATATGAATAATTTATATACTTAAATATGCATAAATTTTGGACTCGTCACTTCTCCACCACCGTCTGCCCTCTTTATCCTCTCCAAAACAACCAGGATTATCCTATCCTCATAGATCAAGGCCAAACCTTCCAATTCCCCTACTTTTTTCTTCAAACACATGAAAATCCCCTTCATCCCACCCTATATCCGATAATGTCTACCTCGAAAAACCCCACGTCGGTAACCATTGGTTCCCCTCCATCCACAAGCTCACCCGTGACAATTTTCTTTCATGGCAGACGCATGTTATGTTGACTCTTCGTGGAGCTCGTGTTCTCGGTTTCCTGGAGGGAACCGATCTGGCGCTGCCTGAGGTCCTAGAAGCCGAAGATGAAAACAAGAAAAAATATCACCATATCGAATCTTCAGTATGATGCATGGGTTACAAAGGATCAAGCTGTGGTGAGCTTCCTTGTCAATTCTCTTGGTGATGACATGCTCTCTCATGTGTATGGCCTTGTCCATGCCAAGGATGTGTGGAGTGCAATTCTTGAGATCTTCTCCACCCAATCCAAATCCTGAGTTTCCACCCTACATGGTGCTCTCACAAACACAAAAAACTTGATATGACTACCTCTCAATTTCTCACCAATATGAAGGGTTTTGCTGCTGAAATCGCAACTGCAGGAAAAAAGGTTGATGATGATGTGCTCAAAGACTACATACTCAATGGTCTTGATGGTACTTACACACCTCTTGTTGCTTCCATTAATGCCAATCCATCTACAACCTTAGGTGATATGTGCTTGCAACTTTTGTCTTATGAAAACCGTGAAAACATGCTTGTGGCTATGATCCAAAACACCGACTCTTTTACATCATCCATTAATGATGCTCCTCGTCACCCTGTTTTTCCATATGGCTATGATCCAAAACACCCAAACCACCAATACCTTATCAACAACCACCATCATCATATCCATCCTAGCAGCCCCGTGGTGGTCTGAACCCAAAGGGGGGTGCGGCAAGGGCCGTGGTCGCCCTGACCATGTTGCAAGTCCTTGGAAGTCTGGTGTCTACTGTCAAATTTGCAAGGAGGGTCACCTCGCCAATGAATGTTGGTGGCTCTATGGCGATGATGATGATGACACCCCTCATTATCACAAATGTTCCTATGGTGTTGATACCAATTGGATCATGGACATAGGAGCAACCAACCATGTTGCAGGTCAGCTGAACAAGCTTCAAGTTCATGATCAAATCCACAATGCTAGTGGACATGGTATGGAAATTGCTAATATTGTTCATTAAGTTTTGCATACCCCACATAGTTCTCTTCAACTCCGCAACATATTACATGACCCTAGTTCGTCCATAAATTTAGTTTCTGCTCATAAACTTAGACAGTAATGCCTTCATTTAAATTCACCCATTCTTTTTCTTGATTAAGGACAAGGACACGCATGAAATCATGTTTAGAGGGTCGTGTCATGATGGCCTCTGCCCTCTTGTTCCAGTGTCAACGGGTTCCTCCAAGCATGCATTGGTCACCGTCAAGCCTTCATCCTCCAAATGGCATTGTTGTCTAGGGCATCCCTCTACTTTTATTGTTTAGCAAGTTCTTAGGAAAAACAATCTCCCATATACTCTAGAAATAAATTCTTACATATGTGATCCATGCCAACAAGCTAAGAGTCATCGGTTAGCCTATCATGTAAGTGTTTTCTGATGTTTGGGGTCTTGCTCCTTTGTCTCTAGGCAAACATGCATATTATGTAAGGTTCATTGATGATTTTAGTAAATTTACTGGGATATATCTCCTCAAAAAGCGTTTTGATGTGTATCAAGTGTTTCTTAATTTCCAACAATTTTTTGAGCGCAAATTTTACAGAAAAATTATAACCATGCAAACTGATTGGGGTAGTGAATATGAAAAACTCAACAGTTTCTTTCAAAAGGTGGGCATCACTCATCATGTGTCATGTCATCATGCCCATCCACAAAATGGTTCTACTGAACACAAACACCAACACATTGTTGAAGTTGGTCTTGTTTTACTTGCAAATGCTTCTACGCCTTTGAAATATTGGGATGATGCCTTTCTTACAACTACCATTCTTGTTAATATTATTCCTTCCAAAGTTCTCAATTTTGAGACTCCTACAGAAAAACTTCTTCACATCAAACCCCAACTATGATTCTCTTCGTGTTTTTGGATGTGCTTGCTGGCCCAATTTACGCCTCTACAATAAACACAAACTTTATTTTCGCTCAAAAAGATTTGTGTTTTTTGGTTATAGTCCTCTTCATAAAGGGGTCAAATGTCTAGATATTTTCACTGGTCGCGTTTATGTCTCAAGAGATGTAGTTTTTGATGAAAATGTCTTTCCCTTTGCTGCCCTTCATCCAAACGCCGGTCGTCGTCTCAGAGAAGAACTCCTTTTGCTACCTCCAGAAACATCCTCCTCGGTTGACACAAATAGGGGTGTGCATGCTAATGATCACTATGTATAAATTATTCCTGTTGTTGATCCTCCACGGGCCATAGCTTCTCGCCCCTCTGCAAGTTCCCCTGAAGAAACCGCATCGAGTTCTACAGAAAACAACATGCAACACACATCAAATAATGAAGATGCAGGGAGCACCGCTACAGGACAAGAAGGTCTGGCCTCCGAGTGTTGATCCTGGAACAGGATCCGCATCGGATCGCCCCACCCTGACGCTGACACGTTGTTGCCGTATGAGCACACGGAACCGCGCCCCTCAGGGATCTCCACGTCGCCACCTGGGACCCCATCTGCGTCACTATCGCCTTCTGCGTCGGTGCGCATGCGCTAGGGGGAGCCCACGCTGTCACCGCACACGCGCCAGGAGTATCCTGGCATGGAGCCTGGCATGTATCACTACTAGGAAAACGGCTATAGGTAATCAGCACATCCGTGGCTCACATGGTTGAAGTGCCCCACGACTAAAACAGGCGTGGCTCACCTATGGGCAGTGCCCTACTAGTAACTAGAACAACCGTGGCGCACATGACTATAGTGCGCCACAGATGTGTGTGGGCCAGGGGCCTGTTGGCCGCACGCCAAACATCTGTAGCGCACTACAGCCATGTGCGCCACGGTTGTTAGTGCCATCTGTGGCGCACATGGGGGGGGGGGGGGGTGCGCTACGCCTAAGCGCACGCCCCCTCTGTGAAACGGCCACAAACTTCTGTGGCGCACTCGGCCTAGTGCGCCACAGGGAGTAGGAACATCTGTGGCGCACATGGCCTAGTGCGCCACGGTTGTTTCTACTCCCTGTGGCGCACTAGGGCCGTGTGCGCCACGGATGTGTCGTTTTTTTAGGACAACACTTTATGTGCACATGTGTGACCACACATCCACCATCCCACACTTCACTTTCCCCTTCTTCTTCCTCCTTAGATCTAGTCGGGATCTTCTCCTTCCCACCTCAATTTCTCCACCCATTCACCATTTTTAGCATGTAAAACTTGCTTTGGATGTTACATAAGTAATAGAGGAGGTCTCCGGTCTCTCATCTCCTTCTCCGGTCGACGCACGCACCTCTCCTTTCCATCTTTCTCGCGATCGGTCTCTCATCTCGGTAAGTTGTCCATGTAAGGATGTGTTCATGTGTATATGGATGATGTGCTCATATGTATGTAGATGATCGATGCTCATGATGTGTGTATGTGGAGAGGATGGTCATATGTGTGTGTGTATATGGAGAGTATCGATGATGCTCATGCATGTGCGTATGGAGAGGATAATGATATGTTCATGTGTGTATGGATCGGTCTCTCTCTCTCTTGTGTTTGTATGTGAACAAGTTTCCATTTGTTTTGCCAAAATGTTGATTCATTTCCATTTTGGCAAGACTTTGGCATTTCGCAAAGGTCCTAATTTTAGGATAGGTCATGCCGAAATTTTCTATCGACCATTGCATGCATGCATTCATTATGTGGTTCTAATAGACTTCAAAATTGTACCGTGTACACCGTGCAGGCAAAAATGGTCCGCATAATGAGCGAAGGCATTGTGGCTAGATTTTTGAAATGTGCGACGGCCGACATGATACGAAATAACAAGACAGATATAATATGTCCGTGCAGAAGATGCAAACTCAACTGGGTGATCGACCCAGATTCCGGGAATCTGCAGGCGCACCTGCTCCGCCATGGTTTCATGGATGGATACACTCGTTGGATAAGCGATGACGTAGATGATGGAGACGGTGAAGGTGGCCAACATGACGATGATCATCATCACGGCGAGAACGGGCGAGATGATGAAGAGTCTCCTGGAGATGGTGAAGGTGCGGAAGCAGACCGGGGGGATGATGATCTAGATGCCGGAGGAGCAGACGACGATGGAACAACGTCAGGCTGGGTGCGGGACCCTTATGTGCAAGAGCTGCTTCTCAAGCAGACGAGTAACACCAGGGCTGCCGCTAGAGAGAAAGCCAAGCTTGCGCAACTTGAGAAAGACGCGGTTACTCCATTGTATGAAGGATGCAGGCCCGATGATACCCGGTTGAATGTAACACTCAAGGCTATGGAGATGAAGGCAAAGCACAAATTGAGCGATGCAAGCTTCGACGATATGATGGCATTCTGGCATGGTCGTCTCCCGGAGGGGAACACATGTCCAACTAGTATCGAGGATGCCAAGAAAATCGTCTGTCCTCTCGATCTACCGCACGTTAGATATCACGTATGCATCAACGATTGCATCATTTATCGGGGCGAGGACGCGGAGAAAACCACATGTCCGGTGTGCGGCGTGAGTCGATACAAGAAAGGGAAGAAAGCAGCTCGAAAAGTGGTATGGTACTTTCCTATCACTCCTCGTCTGCAGCGCTAGTTCGCGGACCCTAAGGAAGCGAAGCTCATGCGATGGCATGCGGAAAGGAAGAAGCCAGGAGATGATGATGACCCCGAAAAGGATGAGCTGCTGACGCACCCTTCAGATGCTAGCCAGTGGAAAGCATTGGACCTCGAATTCCCAGAATTCGGTGGAGATTCGAGGAACATCAGGCTTGGTGCGAGCACCGATGGACTCAATCCGTTCGGTAGCCAGATCAGCACGCACAGCACTTGGCCCGTGTTTGTATGGATGTACAACCTCCCTCCATGGTTGTGCATGAAGAAGAAGTACATACAAATGAGTATGCTAATTCAAGGGCCGAAACAACCTGGTACCGACATCAATCTGTATCTCGGGCTGTTGAAAGAGGATCTAGCCACGTTATGGGAATCTGAAGCCAATACTTACGATGCCGTCGCACAAGATTATTTCACTATGAGAGCCGCGTTGGTCACTACGGTGCAAGACTATCCAGGTTGCGGGTATATCTCGGGGCAGGTTATCCAAGGATTCTGCGCATGCGTTAGGTGCATGGATAACACAAGCTATCTCCAACTAGATAAAGATCCAGGGTCATCGAAAACCGTGTTCATGGCGCACCGGAGGTGGCTCGGCAAGAATGATCCATGGAGAAAATGTGGAGACCTGTTCGATGGCAAATCAGAGACCCGAGGAATCCCAGAGCGTAGGAGCAGCGAAGAAGTGGAAGAGTTGCTGAAAAACTAGAAAGATTGTCCTAAGCCTGGAAAGAAGCGAAAGAGGCAGCAACAAGACAAGCCGCTGATGAAGGTATGGAAAACAAGGTCTGTTTTCTGGGAGTTGCCATACTGGAAGTTTCTCCGCATGCCTCATAGCCTCGACATCATGCATATCACGAAAAACGTGTGCGAGAGTCTGGTCGCCACCATAATCAACATGCCAGATAGGACGAAAGATGGTCCGAAAGCAAGACACGACCTGATATGCTTGGGTATCCGGAAGGAGCTTCACGGAGGACGCACTACTCCTGATGATCAGGAAGATGACGATGATCATGAGTCGGAGACGACACAAGGTCGTCGAAAGGGTAAAAAGTTCAAGAAGAACGAATATTACTGCCCTCCTTCTTGCTTCACTCTAAGCCAGGATGAGATTAAATAGTTTTTCAAGTGCCTTCTAGGAGTCAAATTTTCTTACGGCTACGCGGGCAAGATAAGCAGATACCTAGACGAGGCGAAGCAGAGGTTCAGTGGCATGAAGTCTCACGACTGTGCCGTGCTAATGACGCAGGTACTTCCGGTCGCACTAAGAGGGATAATGGACGAGCACGTCCGTGAAACGTTATTTGGCCTATGCAAGTTTTTCGACGTCATCTCTAGGAAGTCGATTGGCTTGAATCAGCTCGGAAGGCTACAGGAGGAGATCGTGGTGATACTATGTGAGCTTGAGGTCTACTTCCCACCCGCATTCTTCGACATTATGGTGCATCTGCTGGTCCATGTCGTGGAGGACATCGTACAACTCGGGCCGATGTTCCTCCGCAGCATGATGGCGTTCAAAAGGATGAACGGACACATCAAAGGATACGTTCGCAACAGGTCCCGTCCAGATGGAAGCATAGCCAAGGGCTTTCTGGCCGAAGAGTGCATCTCTTTCTGCATGAATTATCTAGACATCGAGAACCCTGTCGGTCTTCCCGTCAACAGACACCTTGGCAAGCTCGACGGATCTGGTCACCGAGAGGGTCGTCGCATACTGTATGCAGACTTCGATTTTCGACGCGCAGACTTTGATCGAGCAAACCTCGTCGCGCTACAACATTTATAACTAGTCGATCCTTGGGTACAGAAGCACAAAAGGTTAATCGAGAAGAAGTACAGTGACCGGGGCATACAGAGGACGCAGGGAGAAATAATCAAAGAGCACAACTCAGATTTCACGCGTTGGTTTAGGCAGACGCTCCTTGATAATCCCCCACGCTCGCATTCTTCTGACACGGAAAAGATCATATTCATGTTGTCGCAGGGACCGATGCAAAACCTGGTGACCTATCAGGCGTATGATATCAAGGGCTACACATTCTACATGGAGGAAAAGGACAACAAGTGTGATTATCAGAACTCAGGCATAACGTCGGAATTCTACACCGATGACAACGTGAAGGAAAGATTCTACGGAAGAATCGAGGAGATCTGGGAGCTCGACTACTGTGGAGAAAAGGTGCCGATGTTCCGTGTCAGATGGGCAAAGAGCGTCGAAAGAGAAGACCAGTATTTCACAACCATGGTTATACCCGAAGCAGCCAAATCCAAGGCCGCCGGTGCAAACGTGGCCGTGAAAAATGAACCGTGGGTACTGGCTACCAAAGTGGACCAATGTTTTTTCATTACCGACCCGACAAAGCCTAGCCGTGTTGTCGTGAGGAGAGGAAAAAGAAACATCATCGGAATGGATGGAGTCGCCAACGAGCAAGACTTCAACCAGTACGGCGATCCAAAGATTGAAGATGAAGACGACTACGATGCAGCAACATACATCACAAGAAGAAAAAGGACAACCCTACCCAAAAAGGTAGCCCGTTCGAAAGAAGAAACATTAAAGTGCCGGGGCTAAATTATTCAACCGCGACAAAGAAGGGAAAAAAGATTGTAAAACGCTAGCTCAAAAAATATTGTAAAACGCGTGGTCGAAAAAGATTATAATATTCATGGACAAAGTATTATGAAATTTAGTTATACTTTGAATCATATTTGTAACACTTTTATGACATATATCACTACTTTTGGGCATTTTTGGAATATTTAAAAGTATTTTAAAAACAAAACAAAACTTGTATGGCATAAATCACCACTTTTGGACATTTTTTGGAACATTTAAAAGTATTTTTAAAATAAAAATAAAAAAGTGGAGCACCAGGATTCGAACCTGGGTGCTCATAGTTTAGAATAGAGCTAAGGGGCAGAAACAGTGGGCTATGACAGTACTAGTGCTAACAGAAGGGGTGGCTGCCCTCTTATCTAGTAGTCCAACACACATAGGCGTAGCGCACCCTGGCCAAGTGCGCTACGGCGTCGCTCCATCTCACAGACACCACACGCACACCGCGCCGCTGCATCTCACAATCTGCTCTCGAGGCCGCACCGCCACCGCCGCCACCGCCGCGCTGCGCTGCGCTCTCGAGGAGGAGGAGGAGGCCCGCCACCGCGCTGCGCTCTCGAGGAGGAGGAGGCCCGCGCTTGTGGAGGAGGAGGCCCCGTGGAGGAGGAGGAGGCCCGCCGCTTGTGGAGGAGGAGGATCGCACCGCCGCCCGTCGTCGTCCGCCCGTCAGAGGTAGCCCCTCCCCTGTCTCTCCCTCTCTCCCTCTCTCCCCCTCTCTCTCCCCGATGGGGGTCTGCCTCTGAACCAAGCCAGATTGCTAGGTTGAAAGGGGAAAAATAAAAATTCTGGTCTCTGCAAAGCATGAATCCTCTAAAGATTCTGCCTAGCTCATACTACATTTTGGGCATTATTTTCTGATCAATCCGCAAACCATATGTTCCTTGCCGCATTCGTCGGGTTTCACACTTGCTAAATGGACCAATCTGGGTAGGCTACTGGTAGGTTTATGGACTGGTCATACTGGCAATCTCACAGTGGACGGTAATAGCAGGAAACTAGTCTACATCTCTGAGATCATGCTTTTTTTTACCTTTTGGTACAAACACCAGAAACAATGTCTTCCAGGTGCAGTATCTCTTAGACTGCAATACTGGTTGTCCAGGAGTGCAAATATCCAAGTAAATGGTGCACATATCAACCCAGGAGTGCACTAATTTAGTGGTTGTCCAGAAGAGATCAAAGAATTTCTGCCTCTGCGTAACAATATGTAGTCATGTAAGCACAGCAGTCATGTGAGCGTAGGAATGACATGTAGACTGAAACAGGTTCAGTCATAGAACGATAGGGCAAACTCACTAGGGGAAAATCATGAATAAAAGCATTTGTCGTGTCTATTTCATATATGAGTATAGAGTATCAGTCTGAATGTCTTCTAGACAAATCATGAATCAAATCATGCGTTACAAGTAACCTGAGTGAGCTGGTGCCTATAAAGCCAAACAATGAAAAATGACAACAGCAAAAACCATCCGTTTTTTCAGAACAAGCAATGCTGAACAGCAAAAATGACAAATCACCCATCTGTTTGTTCAGAACAAGCAATGCTGAACAAGAAGACAGTTCTCCAAATGCCACAATCAACAAACATGCTAGCAGGGTAATTAAGAGCTAAGTAGCTCATATGGTGCAAGTTCCAGGTCTTTGCATCACAGTAGTACTTGGATTATGGCAGGATCATTGTGTAGGGGAGCTAGTGCTAGTAAAACTTTGCTAGTGCTAGTGCTGACTAGTGCTAGTGCTAGTAGCTCATATGGTGCAAATTCAGACACAGAAGTACCAGTACCTAAAGTTGTAAAACTTTGCTAGTGCTAGTGCTGACTAGTGCTAGTGCTAGTACCAGTACCTAGTGCTAGTGCTAGTGCTAGTACCAGTACCTAGGGCTAGTGCTAGTGCTAGTACCAGTACCTAGTGCTAGTGCTAGTGCTAGTACCAGTACCAGTACCTACATAAGTTAAATTCAGACACAAACTTTGCTAGTGCTAGTGCTAGTACCAGTACCTACAGAAGTTAAATTCAGACACAAATGTGCTAGTGCTGACTAATTGTAAAACTTTGCCAAATGACAAGCTTGGCTCTAGTAAATCAATGGCTCTAGTAAAATGACAAGAATGTGCAAGTGCTGACTAATTGTAAACTTTGCCAAACTCAGTTATAAAGGCATTTATAAATCTAGAACCAAAGTGAATTTACGGTACCTTGTCCAGCATTTGCAGAAGTATTTCTTGATTGATGTGATATACAGTTTGTGCTGGGTTGTTTCTTAACCAGCATCCTAACATTAGATCTCAACTAGCATCAATAGCTATTACAATGTTTGTGCTTGTGCTTGTATGAAGCACTTTATTATGTCGTGTATGCAGGTTCTTGTATGAAACGAGTCACGATTTTTGCCGGAATGTTGATTAACTTCCATTTCGGCAGAAATCGGGCACTCCTAGTTTAAGAAAATTAGCAAAGGTCATGCTGTATTTTTCCGTTCATTTAACCAATTATTTGTTTTTTATTAGTGCAAAGATGTGTGACAACGACGAGGCTGGATGTTCTAAGCGCATCATCGCTGAAGGAGAACTCAGACCTCCGAATAAACAATTAACATTCTGGGAGGCGGCCCAGCGGCTAGAAGACGATGAAGAATACCATCCCCAGGAGAGCGAGGATGATGAGATGGAAGACGCGGAGGAAGAAGCCGAAGGAACGACGGACGATGAAACCACTGATGGCGGCGAGGGCACAGGGAGTGGTAGCAACCCTCCTAAGAAGAAGAAGAAGCCGAAGGACCGGCGCCCGAACACGGTCGGCACGGTCAGGGAGGAAATTACCGAAGTGAGCCCATCAGGGGTTCCTTTGGAGCCCGCCCTTGTCATCAAAGGGTACGGTGGGCAAGTGGCGGCGATCACCCGGACAACCATCTCGATCAACACCGAGAATCTCCGGCATAAAGATAATGGCCACTTGCGCACACTCCTCTTCGAGAAGCTGCACGCAAGATACAAGTTCCCCGCTGTAACACCCTCAGAATCGGACCTATGCAAGTTTTAGCAAAACTCGCCAAACCCGCATAGAAACGATTCAAAGGTGCCCACCAGGCACTTTCGTGCGGGTGGAAAACGAAGTAATAACATTACACAACAGTCCTCGATGGGACCCACAGAACAGATATATATAACAGCGACTCCATGAGTCAAGAATACAGATATAATATACAAAGATCCAAATCACCTTGAAAACGATAGAGCGTCCCGCTACGGACAAGATGCAAATGGGGCTAAGAGCCCTGAAGAATAACCAATGGCGTCCATAACCCTGCCCAGGCCAAGCCGGAAGGGCAACCCTGCTAACGGCGTCGATCTCAAACCTGCTTAAACAAAAGGGGTGCCGACAAAGGGCAAAGGAAAAAGAAGGAGCGTCAGTACTGAGGCTAGTACACGGCGAGGCTAGAATTCGGCGGTCCTCGCCTACATAGGTATGGTGGACTGAAGCGGCAGCGGCAGCATGCACTAAACAACCTATAGAGACTCGATACAACTGGCGAATATCAGAGAGGGGTAAGAATGACCTATCCGGATCCAACCTGAAGCTAACACCAAACAAACCCATCCTGGTATTTCCCCCTCGAGACCAAACGAGGAAGTCAACCGAGGAACTCACACAGTTGGCAGTTTTATTTATTCAGTTATAGTTGCGGCACTTTACTAGTCAGGTTTAGATAATCGTTGAAATGGATCGTATGGGCACCTAGAGGGGGGGGGGGGTGAATAGGTGCTAACCAATTTTTAATACTTTTTCAATTTTAGGCTTTACACAAAGTAAATTCTCTAGATATGCAACTACGAGAATTTCCCTATATGAAACCCTAACTACTAAGCACGTAAAGGAGGAGCGAGGAAACCGTAGTGGAGCACGCGGAGACACAGGGATTTGTTTTACCGCAGTTCCTTCCTTGTTAAGGGAAGTACATCTGCGTTGGAGGGGTGGGCGGTTCTAAGACCACCACGCCACAATAGGCCTCACCCTATTCTCCGATGGATCTCGCCACGAGAGGCCTGATCCACCTTCTCCACTATTGGATCCCTTCGAGGCGGGAACCGGTGCCTTTTACAATACTATCGGGGCACACACCCACAACCGAATTGGGGGCTCCCGGGATGACAACAAGCTGTCAGAAAAACAAGGTTTATCAATATAAACGAAAACAAGGATCTAGATCTTTGCAAGAAATACTAGATCGAAGGTTCTCCAAATGAATGGAGAGGAGATGTAGCGCTTGATTGCTGATGATGAAGGTCGAGTACTCCTCCTTCGATTCCCAAAGGGATGGGGCCTTTGGATGGATCTAGGTGGAGCACTCTCGTATGAACTTTGGAGATCTGATCTGTTCTTTTTCGAGATGAATCAAGCCATCTGACAGGAGGGGGAAGGCTGGCTTAAATACCCCCTCCCCAGATCTGGCCGTTGCTCAAATTTGGGGGCGGATTATCCGCCCCCCACTTGGGGCGGATTATCCGCCCCCTGGGAAAATTCCGGCCCAAGGACGGACTCTCCGGGGGAAACTCCGCCCCCCTCTCTGGGGCTTGCGCCTTGGAGAAGCTTGGAGAAAAACTTGGGGGGCGGATTATCCGGCCCCCTCCTGGGGCGGATTATCCGGCGTAGCCGGAAAGTCCGGCCAAAACTCCGCCCCCCTCTCTGGGGCTTGCGCCTTGGCGAAGAGCAGGAGGGGCGGATTATCCGCCCCCCTGGGGGGCGGATTATCCGGCCTGGCCGGATTATCCGGCCAATGTTCCGCCCCCCCTTCTGGGGCTTGCGCAGGCTTGAGCAGAGGGAGGGGCGGATTATCCGCCCCTGGTGGGGCCGGATTATCCGCCCCCAAAGGTAGATTTCTGAGCTGCAACACTTCAACACACATTAAATGATCCTTGGTATTGTTATCTAACACACAAAACACTAGGGATTAAGAAATGTTCTTTCAATCTCCCCCTTTTTGGTGTTAGATGACAATACTAGGATTTGCAGTGAAAACGGCAAGTGCCACTTTAGATAATGAAAGACGCTCCCCCTAGATGTGTGCATACTTAAGATTTGCATTTGAATACAAATACACACACTAGGTAGAGCACTACTTTAAGGTTTGGTGAAAGAAAGTCATACCACCGGAATATATATCCATGACATACATAGAAAATTCCATGAATCCATATGTCATCAAATATGCTCCATAATTCCAGAATTCCATGGGGTCCATGATAGATAAATCCAGAAATCCATGAATACCAAACATAGTACCAAACTGTGGAGTACGACATAGTCTTACACAAACAACCACAAATAGCAAACAAGTTCACGCTAGAAAAGGCACAAGCAAGCAAATAAAAACGACTAAAAACGAAGAGCTTGTGCCCGACCCTTGCAAATCCACGTGGCCTACTAGAACTACTTCTCCCCCTTTGGCATCGAAACGCCAAAAAGGAAGAAGAGCGATGCTAACGCCCCTAGAGATCACTCCACCTCATCCTCGTCGTAGTCATCCTCGTCCCCTTCCTCTTCACCATACTCATCATCATCGTCATCAGCGGGAGGAGTGGGTGCCCTTGGTGGAGGGGGAAAGAGACAACTCTCGAGCTCGCCATAGTTGATCCCTGAAGTGTTCCACTGAGCGTACGGATCCGGAGCAGTGGGAGGAGGTGGATGGCCAGTGGCACCTGAGACATGGTGGAGGATAAGCTGCTGCGTGTGATCCCTCTCATGAGCCCTGCGGTACTCCTCATATTGGCCCTTGTGAATGTCAATACCCATGCAAAGAATGTGCCGCTGGAACCAATTAAGCTGCTTGACCTCACGTGCCATTGGGGACACCGTGGAGCGACGGCCACTAGCCCGAGCATCACGCATGAAGGACTCCGGGGCAGTGGAGGGGTGATGAGTCTTCTGAGCCTTGTTGTATATTTTCTTGGGCTTATGAACACCATCCAAAGCAGTGCCAAAGTCTTCAAGGGGTAGCATATGCTTGATCAGCATCATAATGAACGGAGCATAAGGAATGGAGAGCCGGTTGATCATAGCATCCGTCATCTCATGAAAAATATAGTCCATGACATCCAGTTTGTAACCAGTGGCTGATCCAGAGTTAGTGGCACACTCGTGAGCGAACGCAAGGAGAGGAACAAGGTGACCACGGATCCTGTCATTGTTTCCACCACTCGGTGCGATGCAGTCCCGAAACATGCCAACAAGAGCGGCATACAAGGGAGAGAGACCAGCGAAAGTACCAGCAACACCATCAGGAGAAAGACAGGGAGCCAGAGCAGTGTCCTTGGATGGCTTCAAGGGAGTAATGATGCGGTGACCAGCAGGAGTGTCACGGCCATGGAATGCATACCCAAGAACCTGCCCAAAAGTGCGAAAGTCTGACTGAAGCATGGTAGTCCCGGTCATCCACTTCATAGTGCGGCGCTCATCACCGCAGATCACAAGAGTAGAAAAAAACTGTCGCACCACAGAAGAGTCATAATCGCACTGAATGGTCATGAGGTGGTGAAGCCCCATCTTATTGGTCACATCCAATGCCTCAATGAGCCTAGCCTTGGATTGAGCCGCAGTCAAGTTGATGGGACGCATGGGGCGAATCTTGAGAGAAGCATAAACATCATCATGGATAGCCCGAAAGTGAGCATTCCAAAACATACTGTCCTCGGGTTGTCCATCACTGTCAATATCATCATAGTAGTCTGTCTGGCGAATGGTGGCATACTGAATGCTGTCCATAGACTTGTAATTGGGCCGAGACTGTTTGCCCTTGCGAGAAGCGATTCGCTTAGATTTCTTACTTGCCTCAGCCATCCTTGCAGCCTCTCGAGCTGCCCTGTGAACCTCAGTTTCGTCAATAAACGTCCCTTCTGCAGTGGGTTTGAGGTAACGGGGACGGGGACGACGGACGAAGGTCTTGGTCGGCTTGGAACCACCTGTGAAAAGCATTGAGAGAGGTAGCAAGGAGATGAGCACACACACAAGTCCAGGATAAAGAAAACATGGAGAAGGAGTAACAATGCAACCCCATAACCAATGATGAGCATGAGCAGAATCTGAACCAAAACATACCAGAGAGTAATTCTCCAGGCCGGATTATCCGGCCCTGGCAGGGGCGGATAATCCGCCCCCCGCAAAAAAAATTCTGGGTTGGCTCAGATCTTATCATGGCAAAGCAGATCGAGTACGAGGGTTGCAAGGCTACTGATTCTAGCATGTAGGAAACAACACCAAGAACCTTCTACAACGAGATTTCCACCAAACAAAACATCCCATACAAAAGGATAGAGATGAGGGAGTTACCCTCACTCATTGGAGGAAAATCGCGGAGGAGAAGATACCCGGAGGCGAGGTGAAGAAGATCCGGGGAGAGCCCGGAGAATCCGGTGGTCAAATCGACTCCGGGAGAGGCGGATACTCCGGCGGCGGCTGGGGGCAGAGGTAGGGTTGGGGGAGGACTGGCTGCTCTGTTTGAGTCTGCCCTCCCCGACCAGCCTATAAGGGGCTGATTTCGCCCGGGGCGGATAATCCGCCCCCCACTTAGGGCGGATAATCCGCCCCCCCCCCAGACATTCTGGAAAACAGAATCAGGCCAGAGCACCCTATCAAATCTCTCGATGGTGTTTTAGAGGGCTTGTGTGCAAGAATAGATGGTTCAAGGAGGGAGGGAAAGGCTTGGGATGAGAGAATCAAACTGAGATGGTACTACACACCCAAATTTGCAAGAATCAAATCAATCAAAAGCCAAATTTGAGTGTGTTTTCCATAAGAACAAGAGGTATGCAAGAAAATCCAACGAGACCCATGAAAACCAACTCTTCTCGAGGAAGAGGGCGGTGGCCGAAGCCACCATGTTGGAGCGCATGGCATGACACCGCGAAGATGTATCTTGAGTTCAAAACCAATGCTCATCGATGACCCACATATCACAAAATGATATTAAGGGAAATGATTTTACTTGCTTTCGGCATGATGGGGGGAGGGTTGGCCCAATCAATTAGGACCACACTCCCCCTATGTCGATGCCCACATCTAAACCAAATACATGAATAAGAGCAAGTGAGTGTGCAATAATAGTCAAGCCAAGCTCCTTGAATCTACGATATTTAGCTCATTCCGCAAATAACAAAATCTTGCTTCATCGAGGGGCTTCGTGAAAATATCAGCAAGTTGGTTCTTCGTGCTTACAAATGACAGAGCAATATCTCCACGAGCAACATGATCCCGAATAAAGTGGTTGCGAATCTCTATATGTTTTGTTCTTGTATGCTGCACAGGATTGTAAGCAATTTTGATAGCACTTTCATTGTCGCATAAAAGAGGCACTTTGTCACAATTGACACCATATTCCTTTAAAGTTTGCCTCATCCATAGCAATTGAGTACAAGCACTTGCAGCAGCAACATATTCAGCTTCGGCGGTTGAGAGTGAAATACAATTCTGTTTCTTTGATGACCAACACACTAGAGACCTGCCCAAGAATTGGCATGCACCAGAGGTTGATTTCCTATCATCTTTGTCACCAGCCCAATCTGAATCGGTGTAACCACATAGAGAGAAACTTGAACCCTTGGGATACCATAACCCAAAATTTGGGGAATGAACCAAATATCGGAAGATTCGCTTGACCGCCACTAAGTGGCTGTCTTTAGGAGCGGCTTGGTACCTTGCACACACTCCTACACTTAACACGATATCGGGCCTAGATGCGCAGAGGTAAAGGAGAGAGCCGATCATGGATCGGTATACCTTTTGATCCACGTCTTTACCCTTGGGATCGAGCTCAAGATGACACTTTGTTTGCATTGGGGTAGCAACGCCATTGAGATCCGTCATCTTGAACCTTTTGAGCATGTCTTGGATGTATTTAGCTTGATTAATAAAGGTTCCCTCTCTAAGTTGTTTGATTTCAAAGCCAAGAAAGAACCTGAGCTCACCCATCATGGACATCTCAAACCTGTCAGTCATAAGCTTTGAAAATTCATCGTTAAAAGCTTGGTTAGTAGAGCCAAAAATAATGTCATCTACATAGAGTTGGCATACAAAAAGCTCCCCATTGACCTTCTTAGTAAAAAGAGTGGGATCGATTTGCCCAACTTCGAATCCACGGTCTATCAAAAGCTCTTTAAGGTGCTCATACCACGCACGTGGGGCTTGTTTAAGGCCATAGAGCGCCTTATCGAGTTTGTAGACATGGTTCGGAAATTTGGGGTCCTCAAACCCCGGGGGCTGCTTGACATATACTAACTCATGTAGAGGACCATTAAGGAAAGCGCTCTTAACATCCATTTGTTGTAACTTAAAATTATGATGAGCTGCATATGCAAGAAGGATACGGATGGACTCAAGGCGAGCCACTGGGGCATATGTCTCGCCAAAATCAATTCCTTCTACTTGAGAGAATCCTTGAGCCACGAGTCGTGCTTTATTCCTCACAACAATGCCATTTTCATCCTGTTTGTTCTTGAAGATCCACTTGGTGCCGATAACATTGCGGCAATCCTTTGGCTTTTCTACGAGCTTCCACACTTTGTTGCGTTCGAAGTTGTTTAATTCTTCATGCATTGCAACAACCCAATCGGGGTCTTCAAGAGCATCAAAAACCTTCTTTGGTTCAACCATGGAAATGTGAGCTTGATGATCACAGAAGCTAGCAAGCTCTCTTCGAGTGGATACCCTTCGTCGTAGATCACCAACTACCTTGTCAAGAGTGTGACCTCTTAGTTCAAGGTTGCGATCCGCCCGAGCCTTGCGACGAGCCTCAATATCTTTATTATTTCTTGAAGTAGTGGATTCAGTTGTTGTATCCTTGTCTTGATTACTGCAGTGCCCTTGATCTTGGTCACCAGTACTGCCAGAGGATTGTTGCTGAGCATTTTCTTCAGGGCCGGATAATCCGCCCCTTGGATGGGCCGGACTATCCGGCCTGGGAGGTGAAGTACCAGAACCATCTTCCTGAGAAAGCCTGACTAGAGTTGGAGAGCCATGGCCGGATAATCCGCCCCTGGGGGCCGGAGAATCCGGCCTGGGAGCATCAGAGGTGTTGATTTCTCCTTCGGATCCCCTGGTGCAAGTTGGAGTGCCAGGGGCGGATTGTCCGCCCCTTGGAGGGGGCGGATAATCCGGCCTGGGACTACCATCTTGTCCAGGAGACTGATGATCTTCAGCAGGTGGCGGTGTTGGTGCAGAGTTTTCTCCAACAGTAGGAGCTTGTTGATCTTGTGAAGATGAGGGCTCCACTTGAGTGGAGCATTGTCCTTCCCGATCCGCCACAAGGGGTTCCTCAATGGGGCGGAAAAATCCCACGCCCATTCTTCTTATGGCATCTTGGGGTATTTCAACATCTGCATCACAAACATCAACTTGCCCTACAAAGGAGCCGTTATTTTCATCGAACTCCACACTACAAGATTCTACAACAATCCCAGTGAGCTTGTTGTAGACTCTATAAGTGTGGGATTCGGCACCGTAACCAACAAAAATGCCTTCTAAAGCCTTGGATTCAAATTTGGACAAACGGACACCTTTAATAAGAAAGAAACACTTACACCCGAATACCCTGAAGTATGAGATGTTGGGTTTATTGCCGGTAAGTATTTCATATGGGGTCTTGTCCAAGATCTTCCGAAGGTAAAGCCGGTTTGATGAGTGACAAGCGGTGGATATGGCTTCAGCCCAAAAATTATAAGGAGACTTAAATTCAGCTAGCATAGATCTTGCCATATCCATCAAAGTCCGGTTCTTCCTCTCGGCTACACCATTTTGTTGAGGGGTGTACGCAGCGGAATATTGGTGTCTAATCCCCTCTTCGCTAAGAAACTCGTTTAAAGTGTAGTTCTTGAATTCTGTGCCATTGTCACTTCTAATTGCCAATATGGGAACATTGTGTTGTCGTTGAACCTCATTGGCAAAGTCGATGACAGTTTGTTGAGTCTCACTTTTCAGCTTGAAGAAATATACCCATGTATATCTTGAGTAATCATCGACAATGACCAAGCAATATTTCTTCCCACCAAGACTTGCATGAGAAGGAGGTCCAAATAAGTCCACATGGAGTAATTCCAAGATCCTCTTTGATGACACAATAGTCTTCCTCTTGTGGGGAGAATCATGCATTTTTCCTTCAACACAAGCCCTGCAAACACGATCTTTGGCAAAGGAGACATTGTCTTTTAGTCCAAGAATGTGGCCACCCTTTTGGAGACTTTGCAAAGTTCTCATGTTGACATGGGCTAAACGGCGATGCCATAGCCAGCCCACGTCGGCCTTTCCGAATAGACACATCGGACCCGAAGTGGTTTTCCCCGAGAAGTCCACCACATACAGGTCATTTTCGACGTATCCAACGAAAGCGACCTTTAGAGACTTGCTCCATAAGAGTACCACTAAATCATCATCGATAAAAACAGCAAAACCCATCTTGCCAAGGGCACGAACAGAAAGAAGATTATAGCCAAGGGTCTCAACAAGCATGACGTCCACGAGAGAGATATCGTGAGCAACCACAACCTTGCCAAGACCCAATACCTGAGATTTAGACTTATCACCATAGGAGACTGTGATATTATCAAGATTTGGACGCATCTCCGTGATGATCTCCTTGCTACCGGTCATATGACTAGTGCAGCCACTATCCAGCACCCATTTCGACCCACCGGAAGCATAGCCCTGCAAGAAAATTACTTCTTGGTTTTAGGTACCCATTTTTCAATGGGTCCTTTCATGTTAGTAACAAGGGTCTTTGGGACCCAAATAGACCAAGCAATAAATTCATCAAAGGGACCAACATAATAAGCATAAACATCGCCATAATCATCACAAAAGAGTTCATAATTCGGATTGTGAGACCCTGCAAAACCAATATTATTAGTCTTGTCTTTTGTGACAACCTTCTCAGCCGTGCTTGTCTTTAATTGTACATTCTTGGTCTTGTTCTTCTTGGTTTTCTTCTTCTTGGACTTGGTGACATACCCAAGTCCCTCTCTACCATGATTTGACCTTTGCTTGTCAAGGACTTCATCAAGCACACCTTTGTCCTTTGTAGTGGTGTCCTTGATCACTCCTTTCTCCACATTAGCATTTTCCTTGTTACTATATGTTGAGTTGAACGAGCTAGGAGTATCATATATGGCCAATCGACTTTGAAGCTGATCATGTGACTCATTGAGGATAGAGAACTCGTTTTTCAATGCCTTGTGGGCATTGTCAAGTTTCTCCAATTCCTCGGAGAGTCTATCATGAGAAGCCCCAAGGTCAATTCTTTCCTTCTTTAACTTCTTTGCCTTGGTGACCGCATTGTCACGTTCCTTAACGAGTTTAGTCACAATTTCTTCATGTGACTCTTCCATAGACTCAAGCCTCTCTTCAAGAGAGACCCGAGCTTCTTCTTCTTCTTCAAGAGCATTTTTTAGGGATGCAATTTCCATTGCATCCTCCCTTTCAATTCTGCCCTTTTCTTCGAGAAGTGCTTCGTTTTGGGCCAACTGATCCATAAGAGCCTCAAAACGAACTTTGTGCTCACCTTGCAAGTTAGTATAGAAATAATCCAAGGCAATAATCTCTTCTTTAACCTTAAGACTAGTAGGATCATCCATGTCTATCATAGCCTTGGGAAAAGAAGAGTTAGAAGTTACCTCGGAGCTTCTTGCCATGAGACAAGTAGGATTCTTGTTGATGATGTTTTCGTTTGGAGAGTCGAAGAGTGATGTTGATGTAGATGTGGTGGCTATAGCAGCCACCTCTTGAGAGCTATCGTCCTCGTCCTCATCTTCACTCCCCGATGAATATTCTTCTTGAGCTACTAGAACAATCTTTGGTTGCTTCTTGAAAGGAGCATTCTTCTTTACAAACTGTTTCTTACGTGGAGCTTTTGATTTGTCCTTGAAAATGAGTCTTCCTCCATTATCCTCTCTACTTTGATATGGACACTCAGCTACGAAGTGCAACCGGTCACCACAATTAAAGCAAGTTCTCAGCTTGGGACCATTTTCTTTTCTTCCATAGGCTCCACTTTTGCGATCTAGTTCAGCTTTAGCCTTGGCTGGATCTTTCCAAAAGTTTCTTGCATAAAGAGCCAAGTATTGTCCGTGAATCCTTTTTATATCTTCGGGACAGTCCAGGCCTTCTACCGCATATTCATCATGATCAACCACACTAGTCTTCAAAGCCATGTTTACCCCCTTTTGCATCCCCATAGCTCGAGCACGAGCATCTTCGGCATTCTTGGCAGCCACTTTGAATGCGGCCATTTCTTGCATTACCTCGTTGGATGACATGAGGTGATAATTATGCCTACCTTGGAGACTTTTCAAATCCGTGGGCTCAAATGGCATAAGAGCACTGACATACTTGCGCTTGATCCAAGCATCATCAACATAAGCCGCGCCGTGGTTTCTGAAGGTAGTAGCTATTGCCTTTAGCCTCCTATACATGTCCTCGTGGTCTTCTCCATCCAGCATATAGAATCCTTCAGCTTCATTGCTCAAGGCATCATATCTATTCCTTCTCATACTTTCATTTCCGATGAAAAGCTCGGTGAGAGCATCCCACGCTTCTTTAGCTGTGCTAAGATGCTGAATGTGTGGCATGTCTTTATCTCCCACACCAAGCTGTATCATGTGTAGGGCCGTAGCATTGAGTTGACTATCGACCACTTCTCTCCTTGTGAGATTGTTAGGATTTCCCACGTGAAGACCATTTTCGATGATCTTCCACAACTCTATGGAGGAACTGCACACATGAGATTTCATCAAAAATTGCCATTGAGAGAAAGTAGAAGCTGACAATTTGGGTGGATCACCCCTATTATGTATATGAGGGTGAGGAATAGGCGGGTCAGGAGAATACACATGAGAAACCTCATTGTATCCATCCTTACCGCTATCCTTTTTCGAGGAGGAGCTCTTACTTGTATCATCACCTACCACTTCGTTCTCTTTGGAAACGGTTTTACCCGTTTCCTTGGATTGCGGAGTGGTATCCTCAGAGTGAGATGGAGGTGATGCTGCGGATGTGGAGAGACGCATTATCAATTGACGCATCTCTTCCATCTTAGCCTCCATAGAACTCACCAAGGTTGTTTCCAACGTCTTGAGATCGTTCATGGTGACTACCTCCGGAGCATCACTCCCATCTCCCTTGGAACCCATACTTCTCTTAGGCTGTTAAGCCCGAAATAAGAGCCGAGGCTCTGATACCAATTGAAATGGATCGTATGGGCACCTAGAGGGGGGGGGGGTGAATAGGTGCTAACCAATTTTTAATACTTTTTCAATTTTAGGCTTTACACAAAGTAAATTCTCTAGATATGCAACTACGAGAATTTCCCTATATGAAACCCTAACTACTAAGCACGTAAAGGAGGAGCGAGGAAACCGTAGTGGAGCACGCGGAGACACAGGGATTTGTTTTACCGCAGTTCCTTCCTTGTTAAGGGAAGTACATCTGCGTTGGAGGGGTGGGCGGTTCTAAGACCACCACGCCACAATAGGCCTCACCCTATTCTCCGATGGATCTCGCCACGAGAGGCCTGATCCACCTTCTCCACTATTGGATCCCTTCGAGGCGGGAACCGGTGCCTTTTACAATACTATCGGGGCACACACCCACAACCGAATTGGGGGCTCCCGGGATGACAACAAGCTGTCAGAAAAACAAGGTTTATCAATATAAACGAAAACAAGGATCTAGATCTTTGCAAGAAATACTAGATCGAAGGTTCTCCAAATGAATGGAGAGGAGATGTAGCGCTTGATTGCTGATGATGAAGGTCGAGTACTCCTCCTTCGATTCCCAAAGGGATGGGGCCTTTGGATGGATCTAGGTGGAGCACTCTCGTATGAACTTTGGAGATCTGATCTGTTCTTTTTCGAGATGAATCAAGCCATCTGACAGGAGGGGGAAGGCTGGCTTAAATACCCCCTCCCCAGATCTGGCCGTTGCTCAAATTTGGGGGCGGATTATCCGCCCCCCACTTGGGGCGGATTATCCGCCCCCTGGGAAAATTCCGGCCCAAGGACGGACTCTCCGGGGGAAACTCCGCCCCCCTCTCTAGGGCTTGCGCCTTGGAGAAGCTTGGAGAAAAACTTGGGGGGGCGGATTATCCGGCCCCCTCCTGGGGCGGATTATCCGGCGTAGCCGGAAAGTCCGGCCAAAACTCCGCCCCCCTCTCTGGGGCTTGCGCCTTGGCGAAGAGCAGGAGGGGCGGATTATCCGCCCCCCTGGGGGGCGGATTATCCGGCCTGGCCGGATTATCCGGCCAATGTTCCGCCCCCCCTTCTGGGGCTTGCGCAGGCTTGAGCAGAGGGAGGGGCGGATTATCCGCCCCTGGTGGGGCCGGATTATCCGCCCCCAAAGGTAGATTTCTGAGCTGCAACACTTCAACACACATTAAATGATCCTTGGTATTGTTATCTAACACACAAAACACTAGGGATTAAGAAATGTTCTTTCAATCGTCCTGATAAAGTAAGCAGTGGGCACTTTTAGTTAACCATTCCGTGACAGTGGCAACACTTACTAGTCAGATACAATTAGCATGAGGTAACCCTTAAACCCAGCAGTTGTTGGTACTTTTATTCCGCCATTCCGTTGTAGTTGCAATACTTACTAGTCAGGTACAACGGTCGCAAGCGACACTCCAAACAAGCAATTGTGGGCAGTATTAATTAGCCATTCCATTATAGTGAAGCTGATTACTAGTCATTATAAGTCAAATTTATAGCAATAAACTTTAGTTATGCTTGTCTATGATCGAGATACTGTGCTCCAAGTCGTCCATAACCGCGGACACGGCTTTCAGAAAGTTTTAACCCGGCCGGGGTGCACAAATAGCAACACACACACGATCAACCTCGGAAAAACCAAATCAAAACCCAACGAGGTCTTCACGACAGAGCAATCACAAGATTCAGAAATATTTCAGGGGGCCACCCCATTAAGCTACCCGTAACGAAGTAAGCTAGCTCCGAGACGGACTCAAGGTCTGGGTATACGGCTGTGAACGACTGGGAACCCCAAACGGGGCTTGTCGACACCGCGGAATCGTGTCCCGATCCTAAACAGTATAGGTGCTATCTGTCGCACAATTTTAATTAAAGCAGTAAAGCATGACATAAGTACAGGATAGTAATTAAAACCTCAAACTAGTTTGTGGCCCCAAGAAATAAGACGGAATCAAGCTCTGGCTAAGGGGGGCCCATACTCCCCATATGTGGATAGCGCGATAAATCAAGGAACAGGTATCAAGTACTCGGGGTCCTACGGGACACAAGTGGGCGTTCGGAAACCAAATATTTTCTATCACCCACCGATGCCTCTGCTTACTTCAATTTTAGTTGTTAAACAGGAATTAAAGTGAACGATAAGTAAAGCCAGGATCATCTCCAACATCAACATGTGGCAATACATCAACAACTGTGGCACTGGACGACACGCAACAGCACTTGAGCAAGCGACTACGACGCGCAAGTCCAACTATCTACCAAACAACAGGTAATAGGGTGTGTCCAAGGCAATATAGGGCTGCAAGGGATATCACAGGTACGGAAACTAAAGCATCGCAACATAGATAGCAATAGATCAACAGGAGGGAATAAAGACTATAAAAGTAAGATAGGTAGAAAGGGGGAGATGCTCGCCTGAAAACATTGTCGAAGGTTCAAACGAAGATCGGGTCGACACTCGCATCAACTCAACGGCCTTATCCGCGAAGAAGCAAAACATTAGAAGGAACACCGGATGCAATATTTAATACACGGCAGAAGATCGGCATGATGCATGTATGATGTATGGCATGGCAAAGATGCGATGCAATTAGGTCATATTAAGCGGAACCGGGGTCCCGATAATTATTTGGTGGTTCATGTTATTTAGACACCCCGCAATTTAAATGTTGTTTAACATGGTAGAAGATAGCACCGGGTTCGCTACACAATTTAAATGAGGCCAATATAAGGCTAGATTTGCCCGCATATGGGCCCCATATTTAATTATTAGGTGAATCGGCATAAGGCCCCCAAACACAGATATGCATGCGAGATGACAAATAAATATGCAACCCGTTGTTATTATGTTATAAATTAGGGTTTCGGGAAGGGGTTCACACATTGAGGGGTCTCGACGGTCTTGGGAATCCGGGGTTCGGGGTCGGTCTCAGGGTCCAGGGTTCGGCGAGGTCGTTTTCGGACTCAGGGGTAGGTCTTGGCGCATCCGGGGTCTTCGGGTCATGTTGTCGGTCGTGGCGTTCGGGACGAAGCACTTGTCGCATCGGGGTTCTCGGCGGACTCGGTGTCCGGGGTGAAACAGTCGGCGTCCTCGAGGAGTACTTGTCGTGCCGGGCTCTCGTCGAATCTTGGCGTCCGAGAAGAAGATCATGTCGGTCCGCAGGGTCCGGTCTTCGTGGTTCGACGGGTGTCTTGGCGCCCATGCCGGCATCCTCGGTGCTCCGTGTCGAAGGCTTCGGGGTACTCAAGTCCGCGTGGCGATCTCGTCGTTCCGGGGGTTCGGGGTCTCGGATGTCCATGAAGGAGGGCTTGGCATTCCATGAAGGAGACCTTGGGGCATCGCGGTTACGTTGTTGGTGCCGAAAACCGCTTGGTGAAGATCTTGTATGACGGCGACGCACTACGGCTCCGGGGATCCTTGGCGGAACAAGACCAACAAAGCCGTGAACTAGGTTTTCTGGACCTTCCGTTAACGCTTGGACTTGTCGTGGAGGCACAAAGAGATAACGGCAAGGTTGTTTTCAGCTGTGTGGGCCCGCACAACGGCCACGGTGACGCGCACAGAGACCGGCACGAGTGTGCACGGAGGGTGGAGCCGGCGGGACAGCCCTCGCGAGGAGGCCGCGGCGAGGCGTCGTCGGCTCGGGATGGCGCGGCAGCGGCGGCCAGAGGGGAGGCCCGCTGCCGGCGGAGGAGGACGGGTAGCGGCGCCACTGGAGGCGGAGGCTCGCCGGGGCGGCGGCGTCAGAGGCCTCGCGGGCGGTCTGCGGGGCGAGGGAGGACGACGACGGCGAGCCCGGGGTCGCGGGGTGGCGCGCGGAACGAGGAGAGGGTGGAGGCGAGCGAGCGCTGGCGGCGGGGCTGACCGGGGTGAGGGAGGGGCGGCGGTGGTTGGGGGTGGTTTGAGGGGCGAAGGGGGGAGGGTGACCGGGCACTGCCGGCGGCGAGGGGGGAACCGAGCAGGCGGGGCTGAGGCGGGTAGAGGCGAGGACCGGGGCGGGGACGGTGGCGAACGGGGATGGCGGGGTGATGGTGGACGGCGACGGGCGGAGCTCGGTGGTGGCTTAGCGAGGACGGAGGGCCGGCGGCGGCTTGAGGCCAGGCGGCGGCGGAGGGGAGAGCTGCAGGGGCGGCGGGGAGCAGCGAGCCAGAGGAGGGGAGGGGAGCACGCGGCGCGGGGTGGAGGAAGACGAAGAACAGGGGGCGCGGCGTGGCTTGGAACGTGGGGCCCAGGGTGGGTCCCGCGGTGGAAGGGCGGTGTGGGACGGAGAGGCTGGCGGTGGGCCAGGTGCAGGGAGAGGGAGGGCTGGGCGCGTGTAGAGCGCGTGTAGGGCGCGTGTAGGGCGCGTGCAGGGGGGGAGTGGCCGGCTGGGGCCAGGGTGGTTGTGTTGGTGGGTCCCGGCTGGCAGCGAGAGAGGGTAGAGAGGGTCAGGGTGAGAAAAAGGGGAAGGGAAAGGGGCTGGATGGATGAGGTGGCAGGGGGGTAGGTTTTGGGTGAGAGGGGGAGGTGGCAGCCAGGGATTGGTGGGTAGGAATAGATTGGGTGAGACTAGGATTTAGGTGGGACTGTTTTAGTTTTGTGTTTGTTTGGTTCTCTCTAATTTAAAACAGAACCACTTTGCAAATAGTTTTTAGGGGAAACAAAATATCCGATACACCCGGGGTTTTGCCTTTTAAAATAAAGAGGGGTATTTGTATAAATCAAAACTAGGCTTTTCAAATAATGCAGACAAACAATGCATGATGATGACGATGCAATGCACAAATTCAACGCGATTTTCTAGTAGTGGTTTTGCGGGATGCCACAATTCGACACCACTAACAATGGATCTCGCCCTCGAGATCCACCTCATGGTACCGGAAGGAAGGTCGGCGAACTGCGTCTTCTCGCTTCGTGTAGATCCTCGCGACACCACTAACAAGATGTCGCTGTCCGTGATCGTCGAGAGAACACTCCGGAAACAAAAGGACGAAGGTAGAGGTATCAACAAATAAAGCCACCCTAACTTCCGTAGACGGAGCAAAATTGCTGGATCCACTGATTCGACGTACAAGAGCGAATGATAAGAGCAGTGGTAGGGTAGCTACTCCATCCCGCACTCAAACCATTACTCTGCACACGAATAGGCGGATTAAGCAACCAACTCTCGGAATCAGACTGAAGATCTCGACAAACGAAGCTCGGAACAAAGGAGGGATGCAGACTCTGCATCGGATCTGGCGTAGAGGATGTCGTCGCGTCGGAAAACACCGGGAGATACCACAGGAATCGTATGAAAGACACAATGGTTAGGTTTCGCGATGGTTCCATTGGCATGAACAACACATGCTCAAGGTATACTCCAACTTCACCAACGCTCGTCCTTCTCATATGTTTTTCAACGATACGGATATCCAGCAAGGAACACATGTGGATAAAGATCTCAAGAACAAAAGATCGGATGAAGGACACAACAGACCAGTTGCAGATTGATGATCGTAGCACCTCCGTTAAAAAGGGAGAAAGCGAAACCCTGAAGGTACGACGGAATCCCAACCACGAGAAATCCTGGACTCGAAGAGAGAGAAAAGAGCGGATTCAAAACACGTCGAGGTAAGAGGAGAATAGCAGAGGGTAAGGAGTAAAATCAGACCTAACCAGAACTATCCAACCGATTTTCAAAAATAGTTTTGGCACTCTACTTCGGCCGTTAGCTAGGTTATCCTACAGGCTGGACTTGTGGGGTATCGCAACTGCTGAGCTCTGATACCACTCTGTAACACCCTCAGAATCGGACCTATGCAAGTTTTAGCAAAACTCGCCAAACCCGCATAGAAACGATTCAAAGGTGCCCACCAGGCACTTTCGTGCGGGTGGAAAACGAAGTAATAACATTACACAACAGTCCTCGATGGGACCCACAGAACAGATATATATAACAGCGACTCCATGAGTCAAGAATACAGATATAATATACAAAGATCCAAATCACCTTGAAAACGATAGAGCGTCCCGCTACGGACAAGATGCAAATGGGGCTAAGAGCCCTGAAGAATAACCAATGGCGTCCATAACCCTGCCCAGGCCAAGCCGGAAGGGTAACCCTGCTAACGGCGTCGATCTCAAACCTGCTTAAACAAAAGGGGTGCCGACAAAGGGCAAAGGAAAAAGAAGGAGCGTCAGTACTGAGGCCAGTACACGGCGAGGCTAGAATTCGGCGGTCCTCGCCTACATAGGTATGGTGGACTGAAGCGGCAGCGGCAGCATGCACTAAACAACCTATAGAGACTCGATACAACTGGCGAATATCAGAGAGGGGTAAGAATGACCTATCCGGATCCAACCTGAAGCTAACACCAAACAAACCCATCCTGGTATTTCCCCCTCGAGACCAAACGAGGAAGTCAACCGAGGAACTCACACAGTTGGCAGTTTTATTTATTCAGTTATAGTTGCGGCACTTTACTAGTCAGGTTTAGATAATCGTCCTGATAAAGTAAGCAGTGGGCACTTTTAGTTAACCATTCCGTGACAGTGGCAACACTTACTAGTCAGATACAATTAGCATGAGGTAACCCTTAAACCCAGCAGTTGTTGGTACTTTTATTCCGCCATTCCGTTGTAGTTGCAATACTTACTAGTCAGGTACAACGGTCGCAAGCGACACTCCAAACAAGCAATTGTGGGCAGTATTAATTAGCCATTCCATTATAGTGAAGCTGATTACTAGTCATTATAAGTCAAATTTATAGCAATAAACTTTAGTTATGCTTGTCTATGATCGAGATACTGTGCTCCAAGTCGTCCATAACCGCGGACACGGCTTTCAGAAAGTTTTAACCCGGCCGGGGTGCACAAATAGCAACACACACACGATCAACCTCGGAAAAACCAAATCAAAACCCAACGAGGTCTTCACGACAGAGCAATCACAAGATTCAGAAATATTTCAGGGGGCCACCCCATTAAGCTACCCGTAACGAAGTAAGCTAGCTCCGAGACGGACTCAAGGTCTGGGTATACGGCTGTGAACGACTGGGAACCCCAAACGGGGCTTGTCGACACCGCGGAATCGTGTCCCGATCCTAAACAGTATAGGTGCTATCTGTCGCACAATTTTAATTAAAGCAGTAAAGCATGGCATAAGTACAGGATAGTAATTAAAACCTCAAACTAGTTTGTGGCCCCAAGAAATAAGACGGAATCAAGCTCTGGCTAAGGGGGGCCCATACTCCCCATATGTGGATAGCGCGATAAATCAAGGAACAGGTACCAAGTACTCGGGGTCCTACGGGACACAAGTGGGCGTTCAGAAACCAAATATTTTCTATCACCCACCGATGCCTCTGCTTACTTCAATTTTAGTTGTTAAACAGGAATTAAAGTGAACGATAAGTAAAGCCAGGATCATCTCCAACATCAACATGTGGCAATACATCAACAACTGTGGCACTGGACGACACGCAACAGCACTTGAGCAAGCGACTACGACGCCCAAGTCCAACTATCTACCAAACAACAGGTAATAGGGTGTGTCCAAGGCAATATAGGGCTGCAAGGGATATCACAGGTACGGAAACTAAAGCATCGCAACACAGATAGCAATAGATCAACAGGAGGGAATAAAGACTATAAAAGTAAGATAGGTAGAAAGGGGGAGATGCTCGCCTGAAAACATTGTCGAAGGTTCAAACGAAGATCGGGTCGACACTCGCATCAACTCAATGGCCTTATCCGCGAAGAAGCAAAACACTAGAAGGAACACCGGATGCAATATTTAATACACGGCAGAAGATCGGCATGATGCATGTATGATGTATGGCATGGCAAAGATGCGATGCAATTAGGTCATATTAAGCGGAACCGGGGTCCCGATAATTATTTGGTGGTTCATGTTATTTAGACACCCCGCAATTTAAATGTTGTTTAACATGGTAGAAGATAGCACCGGGTTCTCTACACAATTTAAATGAGGCCAATATAAGGCTAGATTTGCCCGCATATGGGCCCCATATTTAATTATTAGGTGAATCGGCATAAGGCCCCCAAACACAGATATGCATGCGAGATGACAAATAAATATGCAACCCGTTGTTATTATGTTATAAATTAGGGTTTCGGGAAGGGGTTCACACATTGAGGGGTCTCGACGGTCTTGGGGATCCGGGGTTCGGGGTCGGTCTCAGGGTCCAGGGTTCGGCAAGGTCGTTTTCGGACTCAGGGGTAGGTCTTGGCGCATCCGGGGTCTTCGGGTCATGTTGTCGGTCGTGGCGTTCGGGACGAAGCACTTGTCGCATCGGGGTTCTCGGCGGACTCGGTGTCCGGGGTGAAACAGTCGGCGTCCTCGAGGAGTACTTGTCGTGCCGGGCTCTCGTCGAATCTTGGCGTCCGAGAAGAAGATCATGTCGGTCCGCAGGGTCCGGTCTTCGTGGTTCGACGGGTGTCTTGGCGCCCATGCCGGCATCCTCGGTGCTCCGTGTCGAAGGCTTCGGGGTACTCAAGTCCGCGTGGCGATCTCGTCGTTCCGGGGGTTCGGGGTCTCGGATGTCCATGAAGGAGGGCTTGGCGTTCCATGAAGGAGACCTTGGGGCATCGCGGTTACGTTGTTGGTGTCGAAAACCGCTTGGTGAAGATCTTGTATGACGGCGACGCACTACGGCTCCGGGGATCCTTGGCGGAACAAGACCAACAAAGCCGTGAACTAGGTTTTCTGGACCTTCCGTTAACGCTTGGACTTGTCGTGGAGGCACAAAGAGATAACGGCAAGGTTGTTTTCAGCTGTGTGGGCCCGCACAACGGCCACGGTGACGCGCACAGAGACCGGCACGAGCGTGCACGGAGGGTGGAGCCGGTGGGACAGCCCTCGTGAGGAGGCCGCGGCGAGGCGTCGTCGGCTCGGGATGGCGCGGCAGCGGCGGCCAGAGGGGAGGCCCGCTGCCGGCGGAGGAGGACGGGTGGCGGCGCCACTGGAGGCGGAGGCTCGCCGGGGCGGCAGCGTCGGAGGCCTCGCGGGCGGTCTGCGGGGCGAGGGAGGCCGACGACGGCGAGCCCGGGGTCGCGGGGTGGCGCGCGGAACGGGGAGAGGGTGGAGGCGAGCGAGCGCCGGCGGCGGGGCTGACCGGGGTGAGGGAGGGGCGGCGGTGGTTGGGGGTGGTTTGAGGGGCGAAGGGGGGAGGGTGACCGGGCACTGCCGGCGGCGAGGGGGGAACCGAGCAGGCAGGGCTGAGGCGGGTAGAGGCGAGGACCGGGGCGGGGACGGTGGCGAACGGGGATGGCGGGGTGATGGTGGACGGCGACGGGCGGAGCTCGGTGGTGGCTTAGCGAGGACGGAGGGCCGGCGGCGGCGGCGGAGGGGAGAGCTGCAGGGTCGGCGGGGAGCAGCGAGCCAGAGGAGGGGAGGGGAGCACGCGACGCGGGGTGGAGGAAGACGAAGAACAGGGGGCGCGACGTGGCTTGGAACGTGGGGCCCAGGGTGGGTCCCGCGGTGGAAGGGCGGTGTGGGACGGTGAGGCTGGCGGTGGGCCAGGTGCAGGGAGAGGGAGGGCTGGGCGCGTGTAGAGCGCGTGTAGGGCGCGTGTAGGGCGCGTGTAGAGCGCGTGTAGGGCGCTTGCAGGGGGGGAGTGGCCGGCTGGGGCCAGGGTGGTTGTGTTGGTGGGTCCCGGCTGGCAGCGAGAGAGGGTAGAGAGGGTCAGGGTGAGAAAAAGGGGAAGGGAAAGGGGCTGGATGGATGAGGTGGCAGGGGGTAGGTTTTGGGTGAGAGGGGGAGGTGGCAGCCAGGGATTGGTGGGTAGGAATAGATTGGGTGAGACTAGGATTTAGGTGGGACTGTTTTAGTTTTGTGTTTGTTTGGTTCTCTCTAATTTAAAACAGAACCACTTTGCAAATAGTTTTTAGGGGAAACAAAATATCCGATACACCCGGGGTTTTGCCTTTTAAAATAAAGAGGGGTATTTGTATAAATCAAAACTAGGCTTTTCAAATAATGCAGACAAACAATGCATGATGATGACGATGCAATGCACAAATTCAACGCGATTTTCTAGTAGTGGTTTTGCGGGATGCCACACCCGCTAAGTATCAGAACACAAATTATCATGGGAACGAAGTAAACAAATCCGCCCTCACAAAGATGAGCACCGCCCTGGCCAGCTGGAGAACCCGGATAAAGAAGAAGATCTATAAAGAAGGCAAAAGTCTCGAGGAGATCCAGAAGATTGACCCGCAGATCACCAAAGATCAGTTTCGGGAGTTCAAGGAGAGGTGTGAATCCGAAAGAGCCCTGGCCAATAGTAATCGGGGAAAGGTGCTGCAGGCGATGAATATAGGTCATCACCATCTCGGATCTGGTGGATACAGAACCGCGGAGGCCAAATGGAATAAGGCGGACGAAGAGTATAGATCCAAGGGGATAGAAAACCCCTTTGCTAAATTCGAACCCGGGTAGGTTCGAAACTTCATCAGGGCCCGTTACCATGTGGACCCAAAAACCAAACAACTCACCGCGGATCCTGCGGTGAAGGAATTCGAGGAAATTGTGGTAAGTATAATCTAATTACCGCGGATCAACACGATTGCAATCTAATCGATGATCTAAATGATTCACTGTTACTTCTTCTGCAGGAGGAGCAAATTGTTGCTAGTCATGGATCCCAGGGTTCCTCATCCCAGGGGTCGACGGCGGCCACCCGGTGGGATAACCCTTTAACAGGGCAATGGACCGGGCCAAGAAAATAGAGCCGGTTACGAAGAAGCCGTCGTCGGCTGGCCGTCTGGCCGGCCTCGGGGGTAAGAATTGGGTGGATCATTTTGGTCCACCGCCGAGGACGCATGTGGCGCCGTCGGGAAGGAGCGAGGAGGAAAACCGAGAGGTTCAAGAACTTAAGGCACAAGTGGCGCGGATCCCGCAGATCGTCCAAGACAACCTGGCAATCACCCTCACGTCCTTCCTGCCTACCTTGGTGGAGTCAATAGCGAACTGGAGTGCGGGTGGTCGAGTAGGGCCGTGCCCAATTCCAAGCATGGTCAGCAGCCACTCGAACAACGCGGCGCCGACGAATCAGGCGAACTACGTGTTCGTGACTCCGCCCGCTAGCACCGCGGCGCCGCAAGTGTTGGTGACTCCCCCTGCCATCACCGCGGCACCGGAGTACATGTTGGTGCCCCCCTGCCATCGTCGCGGCGGCACCGGAGCTCCAAGCACCCGTCGGTAGGGAGAATACACCGGCGGCCAGCACCGCGCCATCAAGCAGCCCTTCCGTCTCTTGCACGCCCGTCGCCGTATGCGGTGCGTCGACATTAGCCGATCTCGACGCCATCACGGTAAACAAATTGCTTTAATTACCGCCTTTCATGCCATCTATTACTCTTATGGCATCTCTCTCTGACGACGCCGTACATGTTTTCCGCAGACGGATGTTCCTTGCACTCTCTTATGCTACGTGAACAACGAGCTGAGGAATGTTGCCAAGGGTACCATCGTTCAACCCTTGCAGCGCACGATCCACTCAAAGCCGATGCCAGATAGCGTGCACAGGGTTAAAATTAGTCGGGTGCTAAGGGGCTGCGACAACCTGGAACCTCCCATTCAACCCCCAGGAGCGGATGAAGAAGAGCCGTATGTCCTCAGAAGTTGCTTCGTCTTATTCTTGCTATGGCCAAAGAGCATGATCCGTTTGGGGACGGCGGGGGCCATCACGCCACAGACAACAGCACCGCCTGTCGTGCCAGCGACAAGCGGTGGCAAGGCCCCCTTACCGCCCTCGCCGTCACCTCCACGCGGTGGGTCGGATGATCATGTTGATGATATGCACATGGCGCAGGATCCGGCCGAGGACGACGAAGACTGGAATGATCACTTCTTCAGCACTCAGTTTGGCAACGAAGAAGACCTAGCTGGTGGCCCCATAGAGAAAGCCACTATCACCAAGCGTCTGTTTGGTTCTCAGGAGACGCCTCTAGCTTGCGCCTTTACGGAGCCAGCTGATACAACCAACCGACCCTTTATTCTAATCCCTAACACACTACATAGGGCGGCCGGTGCTCAGATTGCGGTGCCTGCCCGCTCTCCAAAAGGAAAAAAGGGCAGGAAAAGAAAATCTAGCAGCTCGAGCCAGCCGGTGGCGTCAAAAACTGCAAATCCGATCAGGTTTCGGGACGGGCCACCAAGACCCGAGGGAATTATGTGGAGGATTCATGTGGCGGGTGAGCCCATGCTACCTAAGAATTTGCGGAAGCTCGCCAGTTCAGAACTGCATAGTGTGCATGACGGCGTGCTGACGATAGAGAGACGCCTTCTATCGGAGAAAGATCCCTCGCACCCGGTATTCGTGGTTAAGGTGCCACCAGGCTTGGGCTTCGTCGACAATGCCCCTGCGGATCTGTTCTTCCTGCGGTTCGACGACATCTTCTATGTTCCACCTATACCCGCTGCACTATACCATGGTCCGTCTGTTTTCTTTCAGCCTGGCCATGCAGATCATTAGAGAGAACACACCGGGCATCGCTATAGTGGACCCCTACTACATGCGTGACGGCTGCTTGGGTTCCCCCGCCGAACGACGTATCGTGGCCTCGTACCTAAAAAGAATCCTCGTGGCGAACAAGACAAAGGAATACATTCTCGTGCCTTACTTTCCCGAGTAAGTCGTTATTCACTCGCCACCGTCGATTGGCTTTATTAGATCATCATCATTCTTTTTCCAACACATTCCATTTGAATTTTTTGCGCAGAGATGAACACTGCACGCTCAAATCCTTATCGCTGAAGCATTCCCACGCCATGTATTTCAACTCGGGGAGTCTAGAAAAGAAGAAAAACTACGACAAGATCAAGGAAGTTCTGGATGATGCTCTCACTGGCTTTGCCTCGACGGAAGGCACTACCTTCGTGCGTACGAAGGTCAAGTTCGGCAGGAAAGTCTTCAACCACGTAATGGAGTTCCCCTGCGTGAAGCAGACGGAAAACAGTAAGAAGGAAGCCTACTACGCACTCCATCACATGAGGGCGTTCCTACTTGACCAGCAAAATTCTACGCTGCCAGATCATCTCAAACAGTGGGCCGAAGCAAAGGCCAAGATCAGTGATTCGGATATTAGACAAGATATGTATCGCATCCAGCAGCAGTTTGGGGCAATCATCTTTCGTGATGTCATGACTTCGGGGGGGATCTTCTACGGAGGAAATATCCCGAATAACCGTGACATAGAAGATCGCCTAGAGATGCAGGGTGACTATAGGAAGTTCATGACGAGACAGGGCGTCCTCCCGTTCCCTAAGCCGAGCCAGAAGGCTTGATGTTGGCCTAGTTGTAGTTACAAACTATAGATGACCTTTGTGTGTGTGTGTGGACAAGTGTACTTATCTTATTAGGTTTATGAATCATCGCTTACTTATTTTTCTTATTATTATATATCAATCAATGCTTGGTTTTTTTGCTTACTCTTTGGTCCTTTGCTCAATTTGGTCCTTTTTTTCCTTACTCTTTTTTCGAGAATAATGCCGATGATTTAAATATCGTGGCACACTATATATGTGAATGTGCTACGATGGGACTGTGAGCCTTCTGATATGCACAAGTCCAGGTCTTGTGCATCCTACTTGGCTCACCGTTCCATCGTAGCATATTCCTATGTCCAACGACCTATGTATATATATGAGGCATTCTTTTCGAGTTATTTTTGTCTTTTTCGAGAATAATGCCAATGATTGAAATGTCGTGGCACAATGTATATGTGAATGTGCTATGATGGGATTGTGAGCCTTGTGATATGCACAAGTCCAGGTGTTATGCATCCTACTTGGCTCACAGTTCCATCATAGCATATTCCTGTGTCCAACAACCTAGCTAGTTATATATGAGGCATTCTTTTCGAGCTACTTTGGTCTTTTTCGAGAATAATGCCAATGATTGAAATGTCGTGGCACACTATATATGTGAATATGCTACGATGGGATTGTACGACTTGTGCTATGCACAAGTCCAGGTGTTGTGCATCCTACTTGGCGTACAGTTGCATCGTAGCATATTCCTGTGTCCAACGACCTAGCTAGTTATATATGAGGAATTCTTTTCGAGCTACTTTGGTCTTCTTTGGGAATAGTGTCGATGATTGAAATGTCGTGGCACACTATATATGTGAATGTGCTACAATGGGATTGTTCGCCTTGTGCTATGCACAGGTCCAGGTGTTGTGCATCCTACTTGGCGAACGGTTCCATCGTAGCATATTCCTGTTTCCAACAACCTATGTATATATATGAGGCATGCTTTTTGAGTTACTTTGGTCTTTTTCGAGAATAATGCCGATGATTGAAATGTCGTGGCACACTATATGTGAATGTGCTGCGATGGGATTGTTCGCCTTGTGCTATGCACAGGTCCAGGTGTTGTGCATCCTACTTGGCGAACAGTTCCATCATAGCATATTCCTGTGTCGAACAACCTAGTTATATATGAGGCATGCTTTCTGAGTTTGGTCTTTTTGATTTAGGAGTACTTTCTATAAGTGTATCTTCATATGCGACTTTAATTATATATGTTTTTTTTCAATAATCGGTTAATTATTATTGTCAACTTATAGATGACGTGGTACGTCGTGTACAAGGGACGGGTTCCTGGAGTCTACGATGATTGGGAAGACTGCCGGAGACAGGTGCACCGTTTCAGCGGCAGTAGCTACAAAGGGTACAACACTATGGCGGAGGCGGAAGCTAGATACACGCGCTATCTAGCGGGAGTTAGGACAAGGAACTGGATGAAGACCTACACCTTCGTCGCGGCGGTGATCATGCTTATCTTCTTTGGTTATTTATCCCGCGTTTGTGTCTAGCTAGCTAGTTTAGATGTCTAGGCGAGCTTGCAAGCTCTAACTTGTTCGATCGACACATGTATTCGCATGTCACCAACTACTACTTTGTAACATGATCGAAACAATGTAACTTAGACTATGTATTCATGTATGAGACTTATCTATATGTATTTGTTTCAATCTTGTTTTTCATATTGAGTATTTATATATACAATTGTATATCTTGTATCTGTGTGTGTATATCTGCTGTAATATTGTATATAATCTGTATTGCATATAATCTGGCTCGGAAATTAAAAAAAAACAAAAAATACATCTATGGCGCACATGGTCTACCTTCTGTGGCGCACTACACCTAAAGCGCACTATGGAAGCTTAGTGGCGCACTAGGTAGTGCGCCACAGAAGATCCCAGGGGTAGCGCACCAGCCCAAACTTCTGTGGCGCACTGGCAGGTGCGCTACGCCTGTCTCTACACAACCGTGACGCACTAGGCAGTGCGCCATGGCTGAGAGATAGCCGTAACGCAAGGCCCGTGGCGCACTGCTAGTGCGCCACAGATGGGCATTTCGGGTGCGCCACTAACAGCCTGTTTCCTAGTAGTGTATCTGTCCCGGTCACGTCACACTGGGTCTCCTCCTATCCCCCCACACGTGACAATTATTGTCTGGGTCCCCACCTCAATCTTCGTCCTTCACAACTGACAACAGCAACAACAACAACAACACATCTCCCTCATCTCCTAGCTCCCCTGCTCGTGCCAGGATCGATGCCTCACCAGGAGAAAGCGCTAGCTCCCTTTCGAAGGGCACTGGCAGGGATTCTCATGTGCACATTGATGGCGTGCTTGACGTGGAGCACTTGTTCGAAACCCCAAGAACAAGGTGTGATGAGCACAACAAGTCTTCCCTCAGTAGAGACCGAGGTTATCGAACCAGAAGAAAGAAGGAAACGTCACACAGGTGTTGCAAGCAACTCGGAGACCTGCACAACACAAACTCAAGACTTTGCCCCAACGAACAGTGAGGTTGTCAAGCTCACCGGTTTGTTGTAACAAAGGATTAAACGTATTGTGTAGAAGATAATGGTGGTTTGTAGCAAGTAAACAAGTAACAGTAGAAGATGTATCAATGCTAAAGGTTAGACCGGGGTCCATAGTTCACTAGAGGTGCTCTCCTTAGAAAACAACATGGCATGAAGGGTAAACAAATTACAGTAGGGCAATTGATAGGAACTAAGCAAGGCATATGAATGCAATACTAGTCAGAAAGACCCTATGAGATTCGATTGGGCAATACAACAAGATGCATAGACCGCCATCCAACTACATCTATGACCAGAAGTCCACCTTCAGGTTATCATTCGACCCCCCTCCAGTATTAAGTTGCAAGCAACAGACAACTACTTTAAGCAAAGTGTGTAAGGTAAACACTCCACATGTTCCATGAACAAGAGACCGTTGTTTTCTCCCTAGTAGCAACAACACATCTACAACCAAAGATATTTCTGTCACTTCCCTTGGAAACTAGAGGCGTGAACCCACTATCGAGCATAAATACCCCCTCTTGGAGTCACTAGCAACTACTTGGCCAAGATAGCTACTAATAACGGAGAGCATGCAAGATCGCAAACAACACAGACATGATAGAATCATAAAGACAAAACCATTAATCAAACCAACATAATAATATCAATATCCAACGGATCCCCACAAACACAACATGCATGATTACAAATAGATTAGATCTTGATCATGAACAGAGCTCACAAGATCTATACATGACAGCACAAGGAGGAGATACAACCATCTAGCTACTATATGGACCCATAGTCCAAGGTGGAACTACTCACGCATCATACCAGAGAGAAGGCCTTCGGGATGATCTCCCCTCCGGCAGGGTGCCGGGAAGAACTTCAGATCCCCCCGATCTAGGGACGATGGTGGCGGCGGCTACAGAAGGTTTCGTGGAATATTGATCGGGTACTTAGGGTTTCTGCATCGGGGGAGGCTGAGGCGGTGGCCAGGGGCCCTACACCCCTGCCTAGGCGCGGGGCAGGGCCCACCCACGCCTAGGGGGGTCTGGCCGCCCTGGAACGCCTCTCCGTCTCCCCTCTGGACTTCTTGTTCCCCACGGAAAGTTACTGACTTTGACGTTTGTCCCGTCCAATTTTGAGAATATTTCGTTACTAGCTTTTCTGGAACCAAAAACAACAGAAAACAGGCAACTGACATTGTGGCAACTTGTTAATAGGTTAGTAACAGAAAACATGTAAAAAGCACCTCAAAGTGTAGACAAAGCAAAGCAAAGTAGATACTAAACAAGCATGGAGCATAAAAAATTATAGATACGTTTTTGACGTATCAAGCATCCCCAAGCTTAACTCCTGCTCGTCCTCGAGTAGGTAAGTGATAAAAAGAATAATTTTTGAGATGACATGCACCCTCACAATAAAAATCTAACCATTTGCAAGCATTGAAAGCTGGAATCAAAGAACTCTAAACATGTGCATGAAATATGGAGTTCTAACAATAGGATATAGTAACTATGCATGCAACATGAAAGACTACAAACAAAGATCATGAATTACATGCATTGAAAAATGTTTGTTTGTTTCACATACAGAAAACATAGTATAGTGGCATTCAGCTTGTCCCTCATAGAGTAGCAAACAGATGCATAGGATACCTTCAAAGTTCACAAGGGTGACTAGAAATAAATAGCACAAGAACAAGTAATATCACAATATGCATCAATCAATAAGCTTTGGAACACTGCACACAGAATGACAACTACGCTCTCTTAATGGTGCCTAAAGGTAGAAGGTGGAGACTCAATAGTGGTGGAAGAAAAGCCTTTTATAAAGGAAGCAGGGATTTCAAGTTTCAAAAAGAGCTTCCAAAAATTATGGTACTTGTTAGCTTTCCGCCCTCATTGCCCCTATCATAAGCATCTTAAAGTGATTAAGGTTAAAGTGAACAAAGATGGAGTATATGCTTGACGAAGTATAAGTTGGAAATCTCAAGTCCCTTGAATACGAGGGCCACACCTCATGCTACTCAACTTCAGTCACCTGTAAGTTCTTGTCATTGTAAGTATTTACATATCATAGAGAACCGCCAACAGGGTACCCCTTGCACATGGTACATGAGCTTTCCCATAACCAAAATGACAAGGCAAGCATACAATGAGCATCTCAGCAATCTTTTTATTTACCATATGCATAGCTTCTTATTGAGGATGCTTCATAGATAGCTCACTATGGTGATGCTGCAGTTTTCCACCATGATTAGGCATGGCTTAGGCTAGCGGCCTAGGCGTTTCTCTAACACAGAATACAAACTCCATGGACTTACACGTTCCCTCTTTATTTCACACCGGTGACATCCATAGACAAAAGAGCATGATATCAACTGAGTACAACATACAAGTGCAATGTTGAAAACGTTCCCCGTGACAACACAATTCTGCTAATTCCAACGTATAAGTGAAAACATATACAACATAGATGACACAATGGTTCAAGTTTATTAGGGGCAAAGAATATAAAGTGTTCCATCAAGTTTGTGAGGGCTTTAATCACTAAGTTTTCACATAACAAAATAGTTTTTAATTGGAAGATAGCTAAAAACAAGAATATACTTGGAATGGTGTAACACACCATGCATAGGAGTTTATAGTGGACACTTTGGAATAACTTGGTTTCTTGGGAGTTGGAAGCATGAGTAGAACTTACTCATACAAGTGGAGGCTAGCAAAAGACTGGGAGCAACCAACTAAGAGAGCATAATGGCCATAATCATTCAGTGCAACAAAGCATTACTAATCAAAGCATAGAGTGGTAATACAAGTCAAGGACTAAATGATCATAGAGGCTATGGTGACTTGTCATAGTCATAACATGATGTGAGCATGTGCCAAGTCAATCCAAGCAAAGCATCAAAGGAAAAAACAACAATACTATGCTTTTGCATGCTAAAACAACGCATAATTTTTTCAAGGCACGCTAAGAAATCCCAATTGTTTGGAACAAGACATGCTACAGCAATAATCACTAAGCATAAGGTCAAAACAAAACCTAGCATGTCATGCTAGAGGTCTAAGTCACAGTCAATGCAAGCTCCACTTGCACTTTCAAGCAAGAACTTACTACTCCTTTCCAACACCAAGCAACTTATTTGCAAAACAACACAACGAGAACAGGGGTCCAAACTAATTTATTCAAGCAAACTAAACAACCTAAGCAAATCAAACGAAAACTAAGACGCTCCAAGAACAACACAACTTGTGCATGAAATAATAAAAACGAAGTGTCTAGACAGACCTGAGCTTTTTATTGATGAAGAAAGGGATGCCTTGGGCATCCCCAAGCTTTGACGCTTGTACCTCTGGGATATTTCTTGGGGTGACACCAGGGTGGCATCCCAAAGCTTGAGCTTTTGTCCATTCTTCATCTCATTACATCTGTAACATCCCTAAATTCATATTCCAAAACTCATTCATATCATCTAAGCATTCATCATCATTTAGGGTTCTTCTCAAAAAACAGAAGCTTGTGCTATGATTTCATGTGAGTAAATTTCACTCATTAGGCTATCACCTTTTGAAACTTAAATGTTAAGGAACTTGTTTGATTGCCCCACTATTGGAAAGATTAGGTGTAAAAGTTTAAACCAAAAAAATTTCAAATTAGAAATAATTTCAAAACCTCTATTTTCAAACACTTGCAAAATAGTGCAAAGTCTCTGGTTGTTTGAAATCCAAGTCTGATCAAGCCTTTGCAAAGCAACCCCATGAGCCTTGACTTATTTCTGAGACCAATTTACCCCTGCAAAACCTCAGAAAGATTTGAATTAAAATTGATTTTGAAACTATTTAAAAAAAAACTTAATCAGAAAATCGAATTAGAAAAGAAAAAGAACTGAACAAAGGAAAAGGGCCGAGCGCCAGGTATCTGGCCCAGCAGAGGATCGAGCCCAACTAGCCCACCCGGGGATTTCTTTTTCTTCTCTCACGCGCAAGCGCACGCGTTCAGCCGCTGACAGACGGACCCCACCCTCATTTCGCACACATCGCTGACGAGTGGACCCAATCCACGCTGTCATCGTCTTCCCCAAACCCCGCCCGCGACCACGTCGCAGCTGCAGTGACTGCCGGTGATGGCGCGGCTTAATTGGGCAATTAAACGCAGGCGTTTCCTGTCGAGGCACCGGCTATAAGATCCCCACCTCCTCGCAGTCACTTTCCCCCAGTCAATTCCACACTCACGCCCCCAGGCTGCCCACGACTCGCTCAAAACCACCGCAGGCAGAGCAACTCCGGCGACCGATTCAGGTGAGCTCCGTGCGCCCCTTCCCCTCTGGATCGTTCGAGACGCTTAGTAATCCTCTTGCGCACCTTCTAACCACAACAGAGCATCCTGTACTGCCCCAGGTCGACGTGTTCGCTTGACGCCGTAAGCACCCGACGACCACCCCAACTCCGGCGAGAAATCTCAGTAAGTTCCGAGTGCCCCTTGCTTTCTTATTCACCCGAGCGTGTTCGCAATTGTCCTGCGCATCTCCTAAACCCATTGGTTCGTGTTAGGGCGACGCAGAACTTCGGCAACGACTCCGACAACACCCACCCGACGCCAGACGCAACTCCGACGAGATCTAGAGCCCATCTCCGAGCGCCCCTCCGCAAGCCAGTACCACGACGAGCTTCAGCAGCCTCCGGCGAACCTGGTAATACTCCTCTCCCTCTCGCGGACGATGTAGAACGCCGGCGCCGCCGTAGTCAGACGCGCCGCCGCTAGTCAACGCCGCCAGCGCCGCCCGTTTATGGTATGAGGGTTTGGACCGTTGGATCTGCATCGTATAGCTAGGATAGATCTAGGCCGAAGGGGTACGCGTGTGTCTGAGCCGCCAGATCTCATTTAGATCGTGCGGTCCGCAGCGCTCGATCCGCGCGAAGCGGTACGCGCCAGTGAGGATGCGACGCGTGGCAAGGTTTAAATCAAAAACAGAATTTAAAACCTGATTTAGATTCAAACTTCAAACTGCTATAACTTTTGAATGCCATGTTAGAATTTTACAAATTTTATACCGTTGGATTCAGTGAAACCAGACCTTTCTGAATATTCAATTAGTTTAACAAATAGTAACCATTAAAATGACTTTATTTGTGGAATCATATTTAAAGCTATCTTGAGTATAGATTTGTTTTGATAATTGGTTTTAATGTTAAATAAGTTTGTTATGGTAAATTTGGTGTCCTGTTATGTTTCAGTAGCATGCTCATGCTTAGTAAAATTTCCAAAATCACCACTTAGTAAAATTCTTGCATGCATGCATTCATATTATTTTTGATTGAATAAATTCCCGTGATATGTGATATGTGATCCCTTGTGACCAAGTCACATGCTTGCAAGCTAATTGGATGACATTCCACCGAGTGGGCCCAGAGTATATCTATCCGTCATATGGATGGACAAATCCCACTCTTGATCCATGTGTCTCAACCAAAAACTTTCCGAACACTCAATGCCACCTTTATAACCACCTAGTTACGGTGTGGTGTTTGATGTCATCAAAGCATCCATCCGGTAAAGGTGATATGCATGATCTCATGGTCGAAGGAATTAGGTTACTATGTATCAGAAAGCATATAGCAATTGAACTATTGAAATGACTTGATCTTTATGCTACGCTTATCTATAGGAGTATGTCCACCATATCATTCTCCTAACGATATGATCTTGTTGTTGATAACATCTCAATGTTCATGATAGGGAAACCACAATCATTAATCAACCAACAAGCTAGTGAAGTATAGAGGCTATACTAGGGACTTCAAATTAAGTTTACAAATCACACAAGTATCAATGTTTCCTTGTTAATACTATTATAGCATGAATGTAAACATTTATCATAAACACAAAGATATAATAATAACTACATTTATTATTGCCTCTAGGGCATATCTCCAACAGTCTCCCACTTGCACTAGAGTCATCTAATCTAGATTACATGGTAATATACCGAACACCCATGGCAGTTTGGTGTTGGTCATGTTTTTCCCTCGGGAGAGGTTTAGTCAACGGATCCGCCACATTCAGATCTGTGTGTACTTTGCAAATCTTTATATCCCCATACTAGATATGTTCTCGAATAGCATGAAAACGTAGCTTGATGTGCTTCAGCTTCTTGTGTGGCCTTGGTTCTTGCGCATTGGCTATGGCGCCCATGTTATCACAGTAGATAGACATTGGGTCCAGCGCACTAGGAACCACACCCAGCTCTGTAATGAACTCTTTCATCCATATCGCTTCTTGCGAAGCCTCCGAAGCAGCCATGTATTCCGATTCAGTTGAAGATCTCGCCACAACGCTTTGCTTTGCACTCCTCCAGCTAACTGCTGCACCAATCAAAATAAATACGTATCCGGATTGTGATTTAGAATCATCCGGATCAGTGTTCCAACTAGCATCGGTGTAACCGTTAACAACGATGTGTTCATCACCTCCATAAGAAAGAACCATATCCTTAGTTCTTCTCAAGTACTTAAGGATGTTTTTGACCGCTGTCCAATGATCCACTCCTGGATCACTTTGATATCTGCTAGTTAAACTAACAGCATATGCAATGTCGGGTCTAGTACATAGCATGGCATACATTAGAGATCCTATGGCTGAGGCATAGGGAGTCTTACTCATCCTTTCTCTATCTTCTGCCGATGTCGGACTTTGAGTTTTACTCAAGGTCGTATTGGGCAACATGGGCAAGAACCCTTTCTTGCTTTCTTCCATTCCAAACCTCTTTAGAACTTTGTCCAAATATGTACTCTGTGACAATGATATTTGGCGTTTTGATCTATCTCTATAAATCTTTATGCCTAATATGTAAGCTGCTTCGCCAAGATCCTTCATTGAAAAACTATTATTCAAATATTCCTTGACACTATTAAGAAGGTCTACATCATTCCCAATCAACAATATGTCATCCACATATAGTATTAGGAATGCTACAGAGCTCCCACTCACTTTCTTGTAAATACAAGCTTCTCCATAAGTTTGTATAAAACCAAAACTTTTGATTACCTTATCAAAACGTTGATTCCAACTTCGGGATGCTTGCTTCAATCCATAGATGGACCGTTGAAGTTTGCATACCTTGTTAGCATCTTTAGGATCGACAAAACCTTTAGGTTGCATCATATACAACTCTTCATTAATGTCTCCATTGAGGAATGCTGTTTTGACATCCATCTGCCATATCTCATAATCATAATATGCAGCGATCGCTAACATAATCCTCACAGACTTTAGCTTCGCTACTGGTGAGAAAGTCTCATCGTAGTCAACTCCTTGAATTTGTCGAAACCCTTTTGCGACAAGTCGAGCTTTATAGACAGTAACATTACCATCAGCATCTGTTTTCTTCTTGAAAATCCATTTGTTCTCAACAGCCTTCCGGCCATCCGGTAAGTCCACCAAAGTCCATACTTGGTTTTCGTACATGGATCCAATCTCGGATTTCATGGCTTCTTGCCATTTATTGGAATCTGGGCTCATCATCGCTTCCTCATATGTCTCAGGGTCATCGGTGTTGTCCACCAACATGACATTCATAACGGGATCATACCAATCTGGAGTGGTACGAGTTCTCGTTGACCTGCGAGGCTCTGTAGAAACTACGACCGAAGTTTCATGATCATCATCATTAGCTTCCTCTCTTATTGGTGCAGGCACCACAGGAACTTCTTCCGGTGTTGCGCTACTCGCAATTTCGAGAGAAGGTTCGACAACCTCGTCGAGCTCTACTTTCCTTCCAGTCACTTCTTTAAGAAAGGATCCATTCTTGGCAACGAAGATTTTGCCTTCGGATCTATGATAGAAGGTATACCCAATAGTTTCCTTTGGGTATCCTATGAAGACGCATTTTTCCGCTTTGGGTTCAAGCTTGTCCGGCTGTAACTTCTTTAGATAGGCTTCGCAACCCCAAACTTTAAGGAACGACAATCTAGGTTTCTTCCCAAACCATAATTCATACGGTGTCGTTTCAACGGATTTAGATGGTGCCCTATTTAAAGTGAATGCGGTTGTTTCTAATGCATAACCCCAAAATGATAGAGGTAAATCTGTAAGTGACATCATAGAACGAACCATATCTAAGAGAGTTCGATTACGACGTTCGGCACACCATTACGCTGCGGTGTTCCCGGCGGTGTCAATTGTGAAAGTATTCCGCATTTCTTCAAATGCTCGCCAAACTCGTAACTTAGATATTCACCTCCACGATCAGAACGTAAAAATTTAATCTTCTTGTTACGTTGATTCTCTACCTCACTTTGAAATTCCTTAAACTTCTCGAAAGTTTCGGACTTATGTTTCATGAAATAGATATACCCATATCTACTCAAGTCATCCGTGAAGGTAAGAACATAACGATAACCACCGCGCGATGCTACACTCATTGGACCACACACATCGGTATGTATGATTTCCAATAAGTACGTAGCTCGCTCCATCATACCAGAAAATGGAGTCTTAGTCATTTTACCCATCAGACATGCTTCGCATCTTTCAAGTGATTCGAAATCAAGTGATTCAAGAAGTCCATCGGAATGGAGTTTCTTCATACGCTTCACTCCAATGTGACCAAGATGACAGTGCCACATATAGGTCGAGTTATTGCTCGATTTCAAACGTTTAGCCTCAATGTTATTAATATGTGTATTTCCACTATCGAGATTCAACAAGAATAGACCATCTATCAAAGGTGCATGTGCATAAAACATATTACTCATATAAATCGAACAACCATTATTCTCGGACTTAAACAAGTAACCGTCTCGCAATAAACAAGATCCCGATATAATGTTCATGCTCAACGCAGACACCAAATAACAATTATTTAAGTATAAAACTAATCCCGATGGTAGATGAAGGGGTAGCGTGCCGACCGCGATCACATCAACCTTTGATCCGTTTCCCACGCGCATCGTCACCTCGTTCTTCGCTAGCTTCCGTTTATTCTGCAGCACCTGTTTCGAGTTACAAATATGAGCAACCGAACCAGTATCAAATACCCAGGCACTACTACGAGTACTAGTGAGATACACATCAATAACATGTATATCAGATATACCTTTCTTCTTGATGTTGCCGTTCTTCAAATCCGCCAAGTACTTTGGGCAATTCCGCTTCCAGTGACCTTCTCCCTTGCAGTAAAAACACTCAGTATCAGGCTTAGGTCCAGCCTTGGTCTTCTTCGTCGGCGTGGTAACTTTCTTACCACCCTTCTTGAAGTGTCCCTTTTGCTTAGACTTGCCTTTCTTGAATTTGGTGGTCTTATTGACCAACAACACTTGGTGCTCTTTCTTGATCTCCACTTCTGCAGATTTCAACATGGCAAAGAGTTCTGGCAACGTCTTGTTCATGTTCTGCATGTTGTAGTTCATCACAAAGTTCTTGTAACTTGGTGGTAGTGATTGGAGGACACGATAAATCCCCAAAGCATTAGGAATCACTATACCCAAGCTTTGAAGTTTGTTCGCGTGCCCAGACATCTTAAGCACATGCTCACTGACGGAGCTGCCCTCTTCCATTTTGCAGTTAAAGAACTTTTCAGAAGCTTCATAGCTTTCAATTGCCGCATGAGTCTCAAAAATCAATTTGAGATCCTCGACAATATCATATGGGTCTGAATCCTCAAACCTTTTCTGAAGCTCCGATTCCAAACCATACAAGATAGCACACTGAACTATGGAGTACTGATTCTTCCGAGCGAGGTAAACATTCTTTACTTCATCGGGAGAATCATCTGCAGGTGGGTCACCCAGCGTTGCATCCAGCACATAGGTCAAATTACCAGCGGTGAGGACAATCCTCAAATTGCGGAAACAATCCGCGAAGTTGCTTCCATTGTTTTTCAACTTTTCTTTCTCTAGGAACGCATTAAAATTGATGGTAGGGGCTGCCATTGATCTACAACATATTTGCAATAGTTTAGACTAAGTTTATGACAATTGAGTTCAAATTAATTAATAAGTTAATCTAGGTGAACTCCCACTCAAAACAATATCCCTCACATTGTTTTAGTGATCACACGAACCAAATCCACTACATCAACACCGATCATCACGAGAGTTGATATAGTTTCAATGGCGAACAATCGTCATGTTCATCATATCTACTATATGATTCATGCTTTACCTTTCGGTGATCCGTGTTCCGAGACCATGTCTGTACATGCTAGGCTCGTCAAGATCAAACCTTAGTTTCCGCATGAGCAAATCTGGCTTGCTCACGTTGTATACACTTGCGGAATCTAACACACCCGATCATCACGTGGTGCTTCGAAACAACAAGCTTTAGCAACGGTGCTAACTAAGGGTGAACACTTTATGACTTGAAATTCATGTGCATGAGGGATCATCTTATAATGCTACCGTCGTCTACTAAGCAATACAAGATGCATAAAGGATTAACATCACATGCAATTCAATATATATGTGATATGATATGGCCTTTCTTCTTTGTGCTTCCGATCTCCATCTTCAAGCACGAACATGATCTCCATCATCACCGGCATTGCATCAAGGTCAATGATGCCTCTCCATGGTTGTCGTCCACCGGCTTCAACTATTACAACTACTTTGAATAGACACGCGGGTCTTAACATAAATTAAAAACAACCATATGGCTCCTGCCGGTTGCCGACTTACAATAAGGAACATTGCATACATCAAATATAATCACAATCATGGCCATATCACATCACTGCACACCCCTGCAAAACAAAGTTAGACGCCTCTACTTTCTTTGCATATTTTACGTGGTTTGGGGCTTTCAATAAGTGTCGTTCTAACTTACGAACAAGAACCACAACATTGATACCAGTATTGTTAATCACCCGTTGTAAATTGGATCTTAACTATGCTAGGAGAAATAGGCACCCGCAAAGCCACTTATGCAATACAAGTTGCATGTCAAGCGTGGAGCAAGTCTCATGAACGATGTCATGTAAGGTTAGCCCGGGCCGCTTCATCCCAACATACCGCAAGATGCAAAGTACACAAGAAGCAATCGACAATAAAAGCATCAACGCCCACAATGACCATTGTGTTCTACTCGTGCAACAGATCTACATATAGACACGGCTCTGATACCACTGTAGGGGTTCGTAGCATGGAAAACAAAAATTTTCTATCGCATACAAACAAACAAGCCAAGATCTATCTACTAGATTGTAGCAACGAGTCGATGGAATAACTTACCCTCGAAGATTCCAAAGTGTTTAACGAGAGCGGATTCTCGTGGGTGATGTAGTCGTACTCTTCCCGATCTCAAGATCGCGTAGACGATCCTTCCGGCGCTGCGTTCCGGCAGCGCTCCCGCAGTCGGTCACACGTTCGGTACTCGACGAAGACCTTCCTCTCCCTTGTTCCAGCAGGCAGCGGAGGTTGTAGCACTCTCCTCGCGATTCCGGCAGCACAACGGCGTGGTACCGGAAGTAGAGGGGAGATCCCGCAGGGCTTCGCCTTAAGCCGGAGCGAGTATGGTGGAGTATGAGAGAGTACTATTAGTGGTCTAGGGATTAGACACACCAATTATAAGGCTCTAAACCGAAGGCTAGGGCAATTAGAAGCTCTAAACCAAAACGGCTCTAAACCGGAGATTAGAGGATAGGAACTTATGTGTCTAGAGGAGGAGGCCCTGCCCCTCCTTTTATGGGTGGAGGGTGCGGCCAAGGGGAGGGGAGTCCCTCCCCAAGTCGGCCTTGGTTGGCGCGCCGGCTTGGGGAGGAGACTCCTCCCCCAAGTCGGTTCCCAACTCCTCTTGCTTGTTTCCCACAGTTTCTTATTTTAGCCGTTTGACATTCAAACTGGACATTTGACTTTTCTGTTTTAGGATTCAATTTAATCCTTTATTTGGAACAGAAAGAACACTTAGTACATGATGCAATCATTCCAATATGTAATGACACATTCATGTACCCCTCCCCCTCCCGGAGTGCCGGACATTCCGGAACCTTCTAGAACATTCCCGATGAAATCACCGGAATTATTCCCGAACTCCGAAACGGGACTTTCCTTATATGAATCTTATTCTCCGGACCATTTCGGATCACCTCGTGATATCCCGGATCCCATCCGAGACTCCGAACAACATTCGGTCTCTTTCTCAAAATACCATAACTACCCAAACGACGTCGAATCCTTAAGTGTGTCTCCCTACGGTTCGTGAATTATGCGGACATGATCGAGACACTTCTCCGAACAATAACCAATAGAGGAATCTGGAAATTCATATGGATCCCACATATTTCTACGATTACTTTGCGATCGAATGAACCACTTACATACGATACCAATTTCCCTTTGTCTCACGATAGTTTACTTATCCGACGTTATGATCGTCGGTATCTCTGCATACCTAGTTCAACCTCGTTACCGATAAGTACTCTTTTCTCGTTCCCGTGATATGTGATCCGCTGTGAGCCAATCACATGCTTGCAAGCTAATTGGATGACATTCCACCGAGAGGGCCCAGAGTATATCTATCCGTCATATGGATGGACAAATCCCACTCTTGATCCATGTGTCTCAACCAATACTTTCCGAACACTCAATGCCACCTTTATAACCACCCAGTTACGGTGTGGTGTTTGATGTCATCAAAGCATCCATCCGGTAAAGGTGATATGCATGATCTCATGGTCGAAGGAATTAGGTTACTATGTATCAGAAAGCATATAGCAATTGAACTATTGAAATGACTTGATCTTTATGCTACGCTTATCTATAGGAGTATGTCCACCATATCATTCTCCTAACGATATGATCTTGTTGTTGATAACATCTCAATGTTCATGATAGGGAAACCACAATCATTAATCAACCAACAAGCTAGTGAAGTATAGAGGCTATACTAGGGACTTCAAATTAAGTTTACAAATCACACAAGTATCAATGTTTCCTTGTTAATACTATTATAGCATGAATGTAAATATTTATCATAAACACAAAGATATAATAATAACTACATTTATTATTGCCTCTAGGGCATATCTCCAACACTGTTATGTTTCAGTAGCATGCTCATGCTTAGTAAAATTTCCAAAATCACCACTTAGTAAAATTCTTGCATGCATGCATTCATATTATTTTTGATTGAATAAATTGTGTGAAATTGAATGTGATAATTTGTCTTGTAGATTTTGCTAGTGATTGTGATTGTGAAGAGTGCTACTCTCCCCACTACCAAGGCAAGTGATATTTTCATGAATATATCTATCCTATGTTTTGTACTAGCATTAGATATTTTGCTAAGTCTTGCATGCTATCCTTGCCTAATGTCAAGATGGGAAATCCTAAGTAGTGTAGAATGGTAGATTTGCTAGGGAATTTTCCTAAGATAAGATACCATAACATGCTTAGCCTAGCTACTTAGCAAACAAGGGTGGTGAACATTTATACTTATTATGATGAAAATATTTCTAAGTCAAGAGACTTATGCTTTCCTAATAAAACAACTAAGTCAAATGAACCTCCTGGGTGGAATGGAAAGATTGGGTTATGTTGAGTGGTTACACAAGGCCATGGACTTGGGTTGTGTATCTCACTTGTGGTATGCCACCCAGGCACAAAGGGATTTGGAGGCCAAGTGTTGAGAAAGCTTACAGTGCAACCACTTGGCAATATGGGCTCTGCCTTGATCATATAGGTAGCTAGAACTTAGTCACTTGGACAGTTGGTGGTAGTTGGGATGATAGGTTGGAGCGCGTCCATTTTGACTAAGGAAAGGCTTCTGAAAGGTCCTGTCTTGGGAAACCAAGTCTGGTGGGGAAAGTGCACAACCTCTGCAGATGGAAAACCTAAGTACTTAGCCTAGTCCAAGGCAATGGACAATTTGAGCATCAAGACATGGAAGCTACAAGAATCTCATCACTCCAACTTCTAAGTAAAATTTTTTGGGTGAACAAGGGTGAAGGACCCCAATGTCTATTGGTGGTTTCTTTGGGAATGTTTTGACAAAGAAAAATTTAGTGGTTTTCAACTAATAGGTAAAACTTATTTTCAAGCAAAGCAAGCCAAGCTACACTTAGCCAAAATGCATATAGTAATATAGTCCACCTAAAATATACTAAGGTATCACTTGCCAATACTATTCCATAGTATTGACCCTCTATGGTTGTAACTTGTGATGTTGCAGGTTACTCCGATGATGAGTAGGAGTCATGACTCTACACTCAACATGCTTGCCTGTGGCACATGAAGATGAAGACTTATGTTTATTTACTTATTCCATAGACTCTTGTATTAGGCCTTTGGCCCTGAGTTGTAAAAGACTATGTTTTATCTCTGGAATGAATGTAATAAACGACCTTTGTATCTGTGTACTTCATCTTAAACTGTGGATGCTAGCATTGATCCAGGGACTAGCATTGCAATCACAGGGATCCTTTCCTTTATAAAGGAGGGGTCTAACAACATCACTCTCTCTACACCTGAAATTTTTCCTTCATACAAAACTTCACACAATCTTCATTAGCAACATTAGTGTATCCAAAAGATATCAGACCTCTGGCAAAGCTTTGGAATAGCAAGGATTTTCATTCAAAATACAAGCTACTATAGCAACTCATTAAAAAAGATCAATTCTCCTAAAGATAACTCAAAAAGGAATCAATAAGAAGCAAATACAAATAATGGCAGAAATTTGTCAAAACAGACCAACAGGTAGAAACCAATTTTTTTGAACATCTTCTGTTGCTCAAATAAAAAAGTGTTGAACTAACAAAATTTAGATAACATACTGAGGGATTTATTCGTAAATTTGGAGCTCAATCCGAGTTATAGAGACTCCTCACGATTTTTTTGGTGGAGGACAGAAATCTGTTTCGGGACGACAACTCCCCAAATCTTACTTCCCTCTCATTAGAGGTCATTCTTGGCACAAAAAGCAAAACAAAAAGGATAAGGAGAGGTCATTACTGAAGTAATAACTTCCAAGACTCAAGGAAACTCTTGGGTTATCTCCCAACAAGTACTTTTCTTTAATACCTTTAAATTAGGCACAAGAAGCAAGACGAATCAAGTATTTTTAAATGAAGCATTACCTCTCTTGTTCTTTCCTTTCTTACCTTTCTTCTTCTCTTTAGGGAAGATATGATTGCTTACCGGAGGAGAAAAGTGCATAATGCCCTTTCCCACATCTATTATTGCTCCAAGGTGTTTCAATAGGGATCTTCCAAGTGTGATCTGTCCTTTGCCTACATATTCAATAACAAGATAGTCAGTAGACACCATTTTCCCTGAGATTTTTGTAAACACACCTTCAACTATTCCAATGGGCAATAAAGTGGCATTATTAGTAATAGAGATTTCCTTTCCTCCTTCAGAAAGTCCCCAATACTCAAAAAATCATAAATATCTTTAGGCATGAGACAAAATCCAGACATGATATCATAGAGAGCATCAAAAAGTGTAGTATTTATAGACTTTGATTGTGGAAAACCACTTTGAAGGCTCGGAGTGTGTGATGGCAACTATTCATAGCAGCAATACTAGTCTCAAGAGTGTTCAACCTAGCAAAAATATTTGTGAAAGAGGAATCAGACTTGCCAGGTGTATCATAAATTGCAATCAACTTCTTTATGGCATCAAAAGCTTTATCCTCAGTACATTGAAAAATATCTTTTTCAGCCACAACATCCAAAGCATATCTATAACGAAGAGCAGTACCGTGGTAGAAACTATTGATAACCATGCTAAGACTCATCTTAGGCTCATTTTCCCTTTGTAAAGCAGTGATTCTAGACCAAGCCTCTTTAAAACTCTCTTCACTTTTTTGCTTAAAAGTAAATATCTCTTCCAAAGGTGTAATAGAGATTGGCCCCAAACCAGACATGGTAGCAACTAGGGCAGGAACTAATTTTTTTGGGTTTTCTGAAAAGAGGCAAAAAAACCAAGCAAAAGAAACAAAGCAAACTAAAAACAAAGTAAAGAGAAAGGAAGTAAAGGACTCCCCTAGTGAAGACGTCCTTAGCTTCCCTCGCAACGGCGCCAGAAAACTTGATCGCATGCTTGACGTGGAGCACTTCGTTGGAAACCCCAAGAGCGAGGTGTGATGAGCACAGCAACAAGTCTTCCCTCAGTAGAGACCGAGGTTATCGAACCAGAAGGAGGAAGGAAACGTCACACAGGTGTTGCAAGAAATGTGGAGACCTGCACAACACAAACTCAAGACTTTAACCAAAAAACAGACAGGTTGTCAAGTTCACCGGTTTGCTATAACAAAGGATTAAATGTATTGTGTGGAAGGTAATGGTGGTTTGCAGCAAGTAAACAAGTAATAGTGGAAGATGTATCAATGGTAAAGATTGGACCGGGGTCCATAGTTCACTAGAGGTGCTCTCCTTAGAAAACAACATGGCATGAAGGGTAAACAAATTACAGCAAGGCAATTGACAGGAACTGAGCAAGGCATAACAATGTAATACTAGTTAGAAAGATCATGTGAGATTCGATTGGGCAATACAACAAGATACATAGACCGCCATCCAATTGCATCTATGACTAGAAGTCCACCTTCAGGTTATCATCCGACCCCCTCCAGTATCAAGTTGCAAGCAACAGACAACTACTTTAAGCAAAGTGTGTAAGGTAAACAGTCCACATGTTCCATGAACAAGAGACCGTTGTTTTCTCCCTAGTAGCAAAAACACATCTGCAATCGAAGAGATTTCTGTCACTTCCCTTGGAAACTAGAGTCATGAACCAACTATCAAGCATAAATACCCCCTCTTGGAGTCACTAGCAACTACTTGGCCAAGATAGCTACTAACAACGGAGGGCATGCAAGATCACAAACAACATAGACATGATAGAATCATAAAGACAAAACCATTAATCAAACCAACATAATAATCTTAATATCCATCGGATCCCCGTAAACACAACATGCATGATTACAAATAGATTAGATATTGATCATGAACGGAGCTCACAAGATCTATACATGAAAGAACAAGGAGGAGATACAACCATCTAGCTACTACATGGACCCATAGTCCAAGGTGGAACTACTCATGCATCATACCGAAGAGAAGGCCTCCGGGATGATCTCCCCTCCGGCAGGGTGTCGATAAGAACTTCAGATCCCCCCGATCTAGGGACGACGGTGGCGGCGGCTACAGAAGGTTTCGTGGAATATTGATCAGGTACTTAGGGTTTCTACATCGGGGGCTTCTTATATGCGAAGGGGTAGGCTGAGGCGGTGGCCAGGGGCCCCACACCCTGCCTATGCGTGGGGCAGGTCCCACCCGCGCCTAGGGGGGTCTGGGCGCCCTGGCACGCCTCTTCGTCTCCCCTCTGGACTTCTTGTTCCCCACGAAAAGTTTTTGACTTTGACGTTTGTCCCGTCCAATTCTGAGAATATTTCCTTACTAGCTTTTCTGGAACCAAAAACAGCAGAAAATAGGCAACTGGCACTGTGGCAACTTGTTAATAGGTTAGTACCAGAAAACATGTAAAAATCACCTCAAAGTATAGACAAAGCAAAGCAAAGCAAAGTAGATACTAAACAATCATGGAGCATAAAAAATTATAGATACGGAAAATTTCCGACGTATCACACATGCACTCTAAGGAACCAGGCTCTTCTACAACGGTTGTTGATGAAAGCCCTCCTGCTGCTAAACCACGTGCGCGCTTGCAAAAAGGTATATAAAATCCAAAGGTTCGTACTGATGGTATAATTCGCTGGGCATTGTTAATATCTACAGGAGAACTAGAAAACTTTCAAGAGGCACTGACTGATAAAAATTGGAGGGATTCTATGCAAGATGGATATGATGCTCTTATGACTAACAATACATGGAAATTGGTTGCAAGTGGGTTTATCACATCAAGAAAAATGTTGATGGTACAATTGACAGGTATAAAGCTCGTCTTGTTGCAAAATGTTTTAAACAAAGATATGTAATAGATTATGAGGATACCTTTAGTCATGTTGAAGGTTGCTACAATTAGGCTTGTTCTATCCATATCCGTTTCAAAAGGTTGGAGTTTAAGGTAGTTAGATGTCAAGAACGCATTCTTACATGGTGTTCTAGAAGAGGAGGTTTACCTAAAATATCCACCTGGTTTTGAGTCTTCTGCTACTCCAAATTATATTTGCAAACTTGATAAATCTCTTTATGGATTTAAATAGGCACCGAGAGCATGGTACTCTCATCTCAGTGCTAAACTTCACATTCTTGGCTTTATACCTTCTAAAGCAGACACATCTCTATTTATGTTTGATCAGTCAGGTATTCAGATGTTCCTGCTCCTTTATGTTGATGATATCATTGTCATAAGTTTCTCTAATGCTTTAATTACAGATCTTCTCAAGGGTTTGAGTCATGAGTTTGCATTGAAAGATCTTGGAGATCTTCATTATTTTGGGGTCTTGAAGTTCACAACCAGCAAAATGGTCTACTTCTGAGTCGGGAAAAATTTGCTACAGATCTTCTAAAACGTGTTATTATGCCAGATTGTACGATCTATCCTACAACCTTGTCCACTAATGACACATTATCATTGCATGATGGCACACCTCTTGGTCCTGAAAACAACACTCGCTATATGAATGTTGTAAGTTCTCTTCGGTACTTGACATTGACACAACCTGACTTATGTTTCTCAGTTAATAAGGTTTGCCAGTTTCTCCATGCTCCTACCACTACTCATTTGACAATGGTTAAACGGATATTGAGGTATATCCATGGTACACGTATAGTAGGACTTACTTTTTGTCAGTCTTCTTCTACACTCCTTAGTGCTTACTTAGATGCTGACCAGGCTAGATATTTAGATGACTAACATTCTACAATAGGTTTTGCTATTTCTTTGGTTCTAATCTTATATCATGGAGTGATAGGAAACAACCTACGGTGTCTTGTTCCAGTACTGAGGCTGAGTATAAGGCCTTAGCTAATGCTACTGCAGAGTTAATTTGGGTTGAGGCTCTTGTCAGAGAATTGGGTATTACACTTCGAGAAAAATCATGTCTATGGTGTGATAATCTTGATGCCACTTTTCTCTTAGCCAATCTAGTTTTTTATGCTCGCACAAAACACATTGAGATTGATTTTTTCTTTGTTCGGGAACGAGTTGCAAGTAAACAACTTGATGTCAGGTTTATCTCCAGTAAGTATCAGATTGCTGATGGTTTTACCAAAACTTTATGCTCTAATAAGTTAGATGAGTTTAAGCGTAATCTAAATCTTTTTAAGGTTTAAATTAAGGGGGCGTGTTAGAGTTGTTTTTCGGTATGGAGTAATGATACGTCCAAAACGTATCTACTTTCATGAACACTTTTGCTATTGTTTCTCCTCTAAACTTGTGTGATTTGGATACAACTAACACGGACTGATGCTATTTTTAGCAGAATTACCTTGGTGTCTAGTTTTTTGTGCAGAAAATCAACTATCAGGAAAAATCCCGGAAAATATGCCAAAAATTATATTTTGCCAGAAGATCCACGGATCCAGGAGACAAAACAGAGTGGAGGCCTGGGGGGCCCGCACCCCTGCTAGGCGCGGCTGGGCCCTGCCCGCGCCTAGGGGGTGGGGCCACCCCAGACACCCCCTCGGGCTCCCTCTACGCCTATAAGTTACCCCTTGACCTAAAAACCGAGGGGGGTTGGAACGTTTTTCCAAAAAGAGTTCCGCTCCGCCGCCACCATCAGAAACCAAGATTCGGATCCGAAAACTCTGTTCTCGCACCCTACCGGGAGGGGGAATTTGGAGAGGATCATCGCCATCGTCATCACCAACGCCTCTCCATCAACCATCGATGTTTCCCTCATCCATGAGTAGTAATCCCCCGCTGTAGGCTATGGGGATGGTAGGGATTGGATGAGTTCTATCTTGTAATTGAATAAGATTGTTAGGGCATAGTACCTAGTATCTCTATTAGTAATATTTGACTTTGTTGCAACTTGTTGTGCTTAATGCTTGTCACTAGGGCCCGAGTGCCATGATCTCAGATCTGAACTTATTATTGAATCATTATGATCGTATTGTTTGTGATCTTATCTGCAAGTTGTGTACACATATCATTGTCCGGATCCAAAGGCCCCAAAGTGACAGAAATTGGGACAACCGCAGGGGATGGCTGTGGTGTGAGGATCACATGTGTTCACGGAGTGTTAATGCTTTGCTCCGGTGCTCTATTAAGAGGAGCACCTTAATTGCCAGTAGTTCCCTAGAGGCCCCGCTGCCACGGGCTGGCTGGACAGAAGATGTTGTGCAAGTTCTCATTGCGAGAACGTATGACTATATATGGAGAACATGCCTAGGATTGTTTAGTACTTGGATGCTTATTCTTATTTATCTGCAATGCCCTAGATATTGAAGTTACATGTTTAGACTCGTCCATGCAACGCCCGTCCATCCATCCCTATGCCTATCGCGCTCGTATCCTACCGTTTATTGTTACTGTTACTATTGCTCTTGTTTCGCTACTGCTGTTGCTTTGTTGTTGCTACTATCAAACTATTGCTACTGATAAACTTCTGTGAGCAAGCACTATTTTTAGGTGCATCTGAATTGACAAATCAGTTGTTAAGGCTTGCAAGTATTCTTTGGCTCCCCTTGTATCGAATCAATAAATTGGGTAATACTACCCTCGAAGACTGTTGCGATCCCCTATACTTGTGGGTCATCAAGACTATTTTCTGGTTCCATTGCCGGGGAGATTAGCTTTATTTGTAAGTTCACTTGGATCTACTATTGTTCACTGCTGCTTCGTTCATCATGGTTAAGCCTCGTGATGGAAAGTTTCCTATTTTACCATCCACTACAAGAAGAGGTATAGTCCTAAACACCTCTATTGCTCTTGATTCACCGTCTGTTATAAGTAAGCTTGTCACACCACCTCCACATACTCATGCTACACACTGTTACTACTGCTGAATATGAAACTGCTTTTGATGCTCATGATGTTACTTCTATTGTGCTTGATGCGAGTGGTTCATTAGGTCCTTTCCTAGATGCTACTATGGCTAGTCTAGGAAATATTGAAACTCTTAGTGAAGACACTGTTACACCTGTTAGCTCACCTGAGTCTAGAGAGAGTTATGATATTAATGATGGTTACATTGATTTCACTGATAAATTTGTTGAAGAGTGCTGAAACACACATGGTACTAGTTCTATTAAGAGTCTCCTTGCTAGACGTACCATTGTAGAGGCCCCAACCTGATAAGGTAGAGATCCCTGTGTTTACAATGCTAGTCCCTGGATCAATAGCTAGCATCCATAGTTTAAGATGTAATATCAAGAAACAAAGGTCATAATACAACTTTATAACCAGGAATAAAATAATTCATTACATCTTACATAGATCATATGGCTATCTCATTACAATGCAGTAGAAATATCTATATAGCATGGAGTCCTTCATCTTCAAAGTGCCACAGACAATCATGTTAGTTGTAGACTTGTAATCCTATTCAACATACTTCACTAACATCAAATAAAACCTACAACATAATAAGTTACAGCCACAATGGTCAATACATTTGAATTGTATTGGCAAGTGATACTATGGTAGATTAGTGGTATCTATCATATATATGCATTTGGCTAAGTGGAGCTTAGGCTTGCTTTGATCAAAATAGATTTTTCTCATCATTTGAAAACACTAAGTTTTTGTTTGTCAAAATCACCCAAGGAATCTACCAATAAAAATTGGTGATCCTTTACCCTTGTTCAACCACAAGCTTTTAACTTAGAAATTGGGATGAGGAGATCCTTGATAGCTTCAATGTCTTGATGCTCAAATTTCCATTGCCGGGGACACGACTAAGTACTTAGATTTTTCCTTCTCGAGAGGTGGTGCACTTTCCCCACAAGACTCGATATGCATCGAGACTAGATCTTTTAGAAGCCTTCCCTTAGACGAAATGGACGCGTTCCAACCTATCACCCCTACCACCTTCTGTCCATCTGGCTAAGTTATTACAACCTATATGATCTAGGTAGATCCCATATGCCATGTGGCTGCACTAGAAGCTTCTCAACACTTGACATCTCAAATCTCTTTGTTCCTGGGTGGCTTTTCACAAGTGAGATACACTAGGGAGGCCATTAATATGGGCCCTGTGTAACCACTCAACATAATCCATTCACACCATTCCACCCAGGTGATTCATTCACATAGTTGTTTTATTAAACAAAACACAAGTCATAGACTTAGAAATATTTCATAGCATGAATATAATACACCCTTGTTTTCTACTAGCTAGACTAAGCATACTAGTAGCAAGAATATTAACTTAGGGAAAATTCTAATAAGGCATCATCTACTAGGATTCCCCAAGGCATAGTATACTTAGTTAAAATTCCATGCTAGTCCTACTCAAAATATCACTAATGCATAGTGAAAATAATAGGACAAAATGTATGAAGCACCACTTGCCTTTTTGGTAGAGAAACTAGATTCACTGCTTGATCTTACAAATGTCACACTCTTCAAAGTTCACTACAATTCAATCAAGCAAGCACATATTCAAACTACCATTCAAACAATTCACCACATAATATAATGAAAACAAAACAATGCATGCAGAAGATTATTTTATTGGAAAAAGTGGTTTCTAATAAGGCTATAAACATTTTAGAACACCTATTGGTCATTTATACAAGTGGCAAAACCATTTAAAATCAAGTTAGTGAAAAAGGGCATTTAAAATCATTTTTGTTTTGCTAGAAATGCTCTTAATCAAAGGAATAATTTCTAGTGTTTGACAAATATATTTTTAAACACAAATGTTAGTGTTTATGGTCAAAGTGTTTAAAACAAACCCATTTGCAAAAGTTTTCACTCAAAAATCATTTTTAAAACATAGCAACATTTTGTTTTACTAGAAATGCTTTTAAATCAAATTAATAATTTTCTAGTGTTAATCAAATATGTTTTTAAATCTATAAGTTAGCGTTTAGGGTCATAGAGTTCAAATCAAACCATTTGTAAAAGATTTTACTCAAAAACCATTTTTAGAATAATTTTTATACTCAAAATAGGCCTAGAAATGTTTCTGCAAAACACCTAATTTTTCCAGAAGAAAAATACTAAACTAAGGGAGTGGTTGCAAAGGTTTCATTTTACCGATTCCAATGATATAAAATTTGTAAATTTTGTACGTGTAGAATAAAAGTTATGAATTTTACAAAATCAAATCTCTAATAGATCTAATTCTGTCTTTGAAACAAAATCTGGGCCACGTGGTGAGTTCCTATTGCTGCATACCGGTTCGGTTGGATCGACCAATATTGGCCGTTAGATCTAACTAACAACGCATGGCACAGATCAACGCGTACCTCTTCGATTAGTCATCTATTCCTAGTCACTCGATCAAGATCTAATGGTCCACGACACCTTGACCATGGACTGGCGGTGCTGAGCAACGGTGAGCGGCGGTGGCGCTCAGGCGAGGGTGTTTTGGTGACTACAGGAAGCAAGGAAGGAAGGGGAGATTCTCATCGGGTTCGCCGTGGCGTGGGGATGCTCGACGTGTTCGCTGTAGACAAAGGGGCGCACAGAGTTGCCGGCGATTGCTCACCGGAGTCGCTCCTGGCGTCGGGCACGTCCTGTTGTCAACGGGGGCGAAGCTATAAGGCATGTGAAGGCAAGCCGAGGGTGTCGTTAGACGCGCGAGACAAATACGAGTGTGTGAGCGTCATCGAGAGAGAAGGGGGCGGTCAGAGGTTACCGGTAGAGATTGCCGGAGTGGACACAGACGACAGTGAGCTCAGATGATAGACCAAGGTGAGATTCTGGGGCATGCACGTCCAAGTAGAGGGTACGGGCAGGTGCACGATGCGATGGTGATCAATCTTGTGTGGTCTAGGGGGAAGGGGGAGGTACTGGTTTGCCAGAATTGGCCGGGGTAGCTCGTCGGAGCAGTGTGGTTTCGAGCAAGATTGTGGGCAGCGTGGGGGCGGAGAGGGGCTGGAGAGTGAGGGCAAAGAGAGAGGGGGAGGAGGCACTTATGAGGGCGGGGTCGCAGGGAGAGATTAATGCGGCATTGACGCGAATTGACGACGCGACATCAATGTTGGAAACGGCCGGGGATGGGGGAACAACAGGTCACGGTGAGGACGATGACGAGCTGGCGATGTGGGGTCGCGCGGTCAGTGGCAAGTGGGTGGGTTCGCGGGTGGAAAAGATCAGCAGGGAGAGGGAATGTCGGGTGGGCTAGCTGGGCCTAAGTTGGGCTAGCTCTTGGGCTAGGCTAGTGGGGCTGCTTCCTTTCTATTTTTCCTTATGTTTTCTTTTTTCCTTTTTCATTTCTGAATTCTATTTCGATTTTATTCAAATGTTTCAAACACTTATTTTATTTCAAAAGTTTTTCCAAACTTTTAGTAAGTTTTTAATGTATTTTAAAGTCCATTTTATAATAATTTCTTTTATTCTCTTATGGTTAAATATTTATTTAAATTTGACATTTTGTCTTTATTTACATAAGATTTTAAATATGTTTCCAATCCATATTATTTTATTCAAATGATTTAATCATCTGTTTGAATTCAAATGTTTCTCAAACCTTTTCAGTAAGTTTTAAATCATTTAGGAGTTGATTAGTTTGCCCACTTTGGAAAATATTTAAATATTTTCTCATGATTTATTATTTATTTTAATCAATGGTAAGGCAATCGATAATCGTTAACTGCTCGGTCAGCTTGGGAGTAGCGAGTAATCGGAATTCGGACGATTAACTGATTTAATTGGTCGGCTATTAATCAGTGCAACCTACACAAATTAACACGTAAAACACATTTATATAAGAAATAAATAGTATATGGGCATCTATATTCCCAGCGGCCCTACTTCTCTAGTTCCCAAATCCCATTAAAACATGCATGTTTCTTCTCCCTGACCTAATCTTCAAGGTCATGAGCGACTCAGGATATTCTGTAGGGGTTCGTAGCATGGAAAACAAAAAATTTCTATCGCATACAAACAAACAAGCCAAGATCTATCTACTAGATTGTAGCAACGAGTCGATGGAATAACTTACCCTCGAAGATTCCAAAGCGGTTAACGAGAGCAGATTCTCGTGGGTGATGTAGTCGTACTCTTTCCGATCTCAAGATCGCGTAGACGATCCTTCCGGCGCCACGTTCTGGCAGCGCTCCCGCAGTCGGTCACACGTTCGGTACTCGACGAAGACCTTCCTCTCCCTTGTTCCAGCAGGCAGCGGAGGTTGTAGTACTCTCCTCGCGATTCCGGCAGCACAACGGCGTGGTACCGGAAGTAGAGGGGAAATCCCGTAGGGCTTCGCCTTAAGCCGGTGCGAGTATGGTGGAGCTTTATGAGAGAGGCTATTAGTGGTCTAGTAATTAGACACACCAATTAGAAGGCTCTAAACCAATTAGAAGGCTCTAAACCGCTGGCTAAAGCAATTAGAAGCTCTAAACCAAAACGGCTCTAAACCGGAGATTTAGAGGTAGAAAGTTGTGTCTCTAGGAGGAGAGCCCTGCCCCTCCTTTTATGGGTGGAGGGGCCTTGGCGCGCCAGGGGAGGGAGGGAGTCCCTCCCCAACTCGGCCTAGGGCTGGGCGCCGGCCTGGAGGAGTCCAACTCCTCCTCCAGGTTGGTTCCAACTCCTCTTGCTTGTTTCCCACAGTTTCCTGTTTCCCACAGTTTCCTGTTTTAGCCGTTTGACTTTCAAACTGGCAATTTGACTTTCATGTTTTTGGAACAGCAAGAACACTTAGTACATGATGCAATCATTCCAATATGTAATGACACATTCATGTACCCCTTCCCCCCCGGAGTGCCGGACAATCCGGAACCTTCTAGAACATTCCCGATGAAAACACCGGAATCATTCCCGAACTCCGAAACGGGACTTTCCTTATATGAATCTTATTCTCCGGACCATTCCGGATCACCTCGTGATATCCCGGATCCCATCCGAGACTCCGAACAACATTCGGTCTCTTTCTCATAATACCATAACTACTCAAACAACGTCGAATCCTTAAGTGTGTCTCCCTACGGTTCGTGAATTATGCGGACATGATCGAGACACTTCTCCAAACAATAACCAATAGAGGAATCTGGAAATTCATATGGCTCCCACATATTTCTACGATTACTTTGCGATCGAATGAACCACTTACATACGATACCAATTTCCCTTTGTCTCACGATACTTTACTTATCCGAGGTTATGATCGTCGGTATCTCTGCATACCTAGTTCAACCTCGTTACCGATAAGTACTCTTTTCTCGTTCCCGTGATATGTGATCCCTTGTGAGACAGTCACATGCTTGCAAGCTAATTGGATGACATTACACCGAGAGGGCCCAGAGTATATCTATCCGTCATGTGGATGGACAAATCCCACTCTTGATCCATGTGTTTCAACCAATACTTTCCGAACACTTAATGCCACCTTTATAGCCACCCAGTTACGGTGTGGTGTTTGATGTCATCAAAGCATCCATCCGGTAAAGGTGATATGCATGATCTCATGGTCGAAGGAATTAGGTTACTATGTATCAGAAAGCATATAGCAATTGAACTATTGAAATGACTTGATCTTTATGCTACGCTTATCTATAGGAGTATGTCCATCACATCATTCTCCTAATGATATGACCCTGTTGTTAATAACATCTCTATGTTCATGATCAGGAAACCATGATCATATATTAACCAACAAGCTAGTTTAACAAGAGGCTTTACTAGGGACTCTTATTTTAGTTTACAAATCACACAAGTATTAATGTTTCCGGTTAATACAATTATAGCATGGTATGTAAACAATTATCATAAGTGTGAAGATATGATAATAACCACTTTATTATTGCCTCTTGGGCATATCTCCAACAGTCTCCCACTTGCTCAAGAGTCAATAATCTAGTTTCAAACCTTTGTGTATTCAACACCTATGGCTTTCCGGTGTTGTATGTACATGATTGCTAGTGGTCAACTGATCTCCGGATCTGACACTTCCAGGTCCGTGTGTAATTGCATGTGTTTGCGTCTCTACGCATCACTCATTCTCTAATGAGATGGCCTTGTATAAGTTTGGTCTTTCGGTGTGACCTTTAGCTCTTTGGGGTTAAAACATGTTGATAATATTGTCGTACAATATATCTTCATAGTATTATCCCATTGTGAACTACACCTAGTTTGATAACAAACTACTTAACACAAATGCTCTCTTTAGCTGCTATTATAGCAGTCATATACTTAGCCTTTTGTTGTAGTATCTGTCACAATGTCTTAACTTTGGAACTCATCCAAATCCATTATGGAACTTACTTTCCATTATATTGTGCCACCCTTAATTTAGATTGAGATAAACTTAATTTGCAATTTGTGACAAAACTAGTATCAATGTAGTACTTCTACAATGAACTAACCATCTATTTGTCACTTCTACAAACAATATATTCTTAGTTCTTCCAAAAGATCATAAGAATATCCTTACTATTGTCCAATGATCATCTTATGAATCATTCTGGTATATGCTCATAACATTTAGAGCATAGGACATATCTGGATTTGTACACATCACAGCATGATTGATATAAATACTCTTTGTGATCAAGTATCAATCTATACTTGAATTTTGTTTCACTTGCCAAATGTCAATACACTTGAATATATCATCAACATTGAACTTGTTCAATCCTTTCTGTGCGACAAGAACCTCTCTTATAGTTTCTATATTGAACTCATTCAATATCTTGTCTATGTACTTCTGGCACATCCATATTAGCGTCTATTGATGCCAAATATTTGGGTTTTGCCTAAGTCTTTCATCAGGATGAAATTCTTAATATGTGTTAATAAAAGATACATTATTTCCAATCAACAATATGTCTTCCACATAATGTATTAGAAACATGTCTTAGCGCTCCCACTTAATTTCTTGCAAATGCAAGCATCTTCATTGTCTCTGATGAAATTAAACTCTTTTAACAGTTTCATCATAGTGAAGATTCCAACTCCGCTATGCTTACTTTAACCATTGAAGTTCGCATATGCTTTTAGCATCCTTTGAATTAACAAAACCCTATGGACCGTGTTATGCACATGTCCTAGGTAACGATTCTATTAGAAGAACTTGTTTTGTTTATTCTACTACCATATAACGAAATTATATGTAGTGGTTGCTACATTAATCCGTCTAGACTAAATATCACTATGAAAGATCAAATCTTATCATAGTCAACATTTGAACATTGTTGTGAACTCTTTCCCAACATGTCGACTATTTCATAGATGTAAAACATCCATGTCTATTTCTTTATAGATCCAAACACAACTGTAAGGTCTTACACCTTTCTTGAGGGTCCTTCAAGTTCAAAACTTGATTTTTCGTGTATGGAACTATCACGGATTTTATGGCTTTCAAGCCATTAGACGGAGTCAGGGCCCATCATCGCTTCTTTGCATGTAGTCGGTTCATTATTCTCAAATAATGATTCAACCCTCAAATCTTGGTATTTGATTGTTTACCCGACCTACTTGTTTCAATAGGAACTTAGATCTCCGTGATCACAACCTTTGAGGCACGTGAGCCATGAGCATTGTTGCTGCCTCCGGAACACTTTTCGGCGTTGCGCAACTCTGCACATATAGCTAAGGTTCTTTCAACCTTATCAAAGTTCTATTGTCCTCCCACTTAACTTTTCACGAAAAATTCCTTCTTAAAGAAACTTGACGTTCTAAGCGACAAACACTTTTGTCTCCGGTGTTATGGAGAAATACTTAACAAAGACAGATTCATCCGACTTTGGTTGCAAACATCTTTCTTATGTATAGCATACCAATGTTTAAGAAAGGACTACTTGGGTTTAATCCCAAACCATAACCTTATATGGTGTCATTTCAACGGATTATGATGAAGCTCTTTTCAGTGGAAAAACGGTAATCTCTAAAGCTTTTAATCTTTAAAATACAATGGCAATTTTATGAATTACACCTTTGATCTCACCATGTCAAACAAGGTTTAATTACATATCTCGAATGCTCCATACTCTTATGGTATTTCGGGAAATGCAAATCCACGGAACGATTCCTTAAATCTTAGGTATTATGCTAAACTCTGTAACTCAAATATCTTCCTTTATGATCTTTATCATAAACTGTTTATATTCTTGTTACAATGATTTTGCACTTCATCTTGAAAGTCTTTGAACTTTTCAAATGTTTCATACTTCATCCTTATTAAGTAAATATTCATATATTCACTCAAATTTTCGGAGAAAGCATATGAAGTTGAAATCCATCGCTCTTGACTACACATAATGGACTTCGTACAACAATATGTACAAATTCCAATAAGCTAGTCTTTCGTTCCCTTTTGGCCTATGAACGAAGTTTTAATTATCTCTAGGAAAGTTTCACAAGCGTCATTTGATCAAAATCAAAAGACTCCAAAATTCCATACATATGGAGTTTCTTCATGCTTTCTTTCCAATATAATTTAAACGGCGATGTCACTTCCTAAGTGATCTTTTCAATCAATTTGTCTTTCGACATCTTTAGCATTAGTTTTATGGATGTGATTTTTCCAACGAGATTTGTGAATCATCCATCTTTTATGGATTACGGCAATTATTTGAACAACCCTTTTGTTCTCATAACACCTGATAAAACAAATCTTGAAGGCAAGCTTTGATGTTTAACGAGCAACACAATAACCCTTTATTTGTTCTCGATGAACATCATCACATATTCTTTTGCTAATTACTTAGGCCACTGTAGTTCATGAATTCTGTTGTTTTGTATGACGATTCATACCAACAAATTCAGTATCAAATACTTAAGAACCACATTGTTTAATAAGCAAAGAATATAGCCATAACATGTATATCATCTATATACTTAAATTGAACAATTCTAATCTTTCCTTTTCTGCCATATATTTATGAGATTCTCTTTCAGTATTTCCTTTTCTGTTTGAAAGAATCTATCAATATCAATAGTGGAGTCATACATATGACACATAGTCCAAAGCGTGTATAGTTAAATACCAATGTCTTTGGACTTGCACCTTGAAGTAGATCACCATCATCAAATGTTTGGTGTTCTTTCAAATTCCTTTATTTAGTAATCTCTTGGTGTAGTAAACATTTTACCTACATCAAATATTCATCCTTATCATGGAATCGTCCATGATCAAACTACCTTTAGCATATAACGATGAATTACGAGTATAATGTTGCTATCCAAAACCTTTTGGAGGATTAGGACAACAAGTGTCTACAACCTTTCGCAAATTCTCATCAAATATGAGAACATGACTTTAGCCATATTATACTCTATCATGTTGCAACCAAAACTTCGTTTCAGATATCACAATATCTTCCACACATCATGGTTTCTGAAACAACTCTTTCAGATCCTAGATAACCTTGATATTAAGACAATCCTTTGAATATCAAGAATCATGGAGACAAACATGATACTTATATACTAACATTGGAATTGTTACTTTTGTTTTAATACAAATTATTAAACTTCATCGAGTAATTGGAACTTACTGAAAGTTTGCAATAGGATTTTTAAACTTTTAGATTAACACTTCAAAACAATACGATACCAGTTCGTAAAGTAACTAACCAGAATTCTATAGTTCTATCATCTCAATTATAACTAAGCGCAAGGTGGTAAACGGATGCCAATGACTACAACAACTATGCAAATTCACTTTGATTTAGTTTATGATAAATTGAGTTCTAATTAATAATTAAATTAATCTAGGTGAACTCCCACTCAAAACAATATCCCTCACATTGTTTTAGTGATCACACGAACCAAATCCACCACATCAAAACCGATCATCACGAGAGTTGATATAGCTTCAATGGCGAACAATCAACATGTTCATCATATCTACTATATGACTCATGCTCTACCTTTCGGTAATCCGTGTTCCTGAGGCCATGTCTGTACATGCTAGGCTCATCAAGATCAAACCTTAGCTTCCGCATGAGCAAATCTGGCTTGCCCACGTTGTATACACTTGCGGAATCTAACACACCCGATCATCACGTGGTGCTTCGAAACAACAAGCTTTAGCAACGGTGCCAACTAAGGGTGAACACTTTATGACTTGAAATTCATGTGCATGAGGGATCATCTTATAATGCTACCGTCGTCTACTAAGCAATACAAGATGCATAAAGGATTAACATCACATGCAATTCAATATATATGTGATATGATATGGCCTTTCTTCTTTGTGCTTCCGATCTCCATCTTAAAGCACGAACATGATCTCCATCATCACCGGCATTGCATCAAGGTCAATGACGCCTCTCCATGGTTGTCGTCCACCGGCTTCAATTATTACAACTACTTTGAATAGACACGCGGGTCTTAACATAAATTAAAGACAACCATATGGCTCCTGCCGGTTGCCGACTTACAATAAGGAACATTGCATACATCAAATATAATCACAATCATGGCCATATCACATCACTGCACACCCCTGCAAAACAAAGTTAGACGCCTCTACTTTCTTTGCATTTTTTACGTGGTTTGGGGCTTTCAATAAGTGTCGTTCTAACTTACGAACATGAACCACAACGTTGACACAAGTATTGTTAATCACCCGTTGTGTATTGGATCTATACTATGCTAGGAGAAACAGGCACCCGCAAAGCCACTTATGCAATACAAGTTGCATGTCAAGCGTGGAGCAAGTCTCATGAACGATGTCATGTAAGGTTAGCCCGGGCCGCTTCATCCCAACATACCGCAAGATGCAAAGTACACAAGAAGCAATCGACAATAAAAGTATCAACGCCCACAATGACCATTGTGTTCTACTCGTGCAACAGATCTACATATAGACACGGCTCTGATACCACTGTAGGGGTTCGTAGCATGGAAAACAAAAATTTTCTATCGCATACAAACAAACAAGCCAAGATCTATCTACTAGATTGTAGCAACGAGTCGATGGAATAACTTACCCTCGAAGATTCCAAAGCGGTTAACGAGAGCAGATTCTCGTGGGTGATGTAGTCGTACTCTTTCCGATCTCAAGATCGCGTAGACGATCCTTCCGGCGCCACGTTCTGGCAGCGCTCCCGCAGTCGGTCACACGTTCGGTACTCGACGAAGACCTTCCTCTCCCTTGTTCCAGCAGGCAGCGGAGGTTGTAGTACTCTCCTCGCGATTCCGGCAGCACAACGGCGTGGTATCGGAAGTAGAGGGGAAATCCCGCAGGGCTTCGCCTTAAGCCGGTGCGAGTATGGTGGAGCTTTATGAGAGAGGCTATTAGTGGTCTAGTAATTAGACACACCAATTAGAAGGCTCTAAACCAATTAGAAGGCTCTAAACCGCTGGCTAAAGCAATTAGAAGCTCTAAACCAAAACGGCTCTAAACCGGAGATTTAGAGGTAGAAAGTTGTGTCTCTAGGAGGAGAGCCCTGCCCCTCCTTTTATGGGTGGAGGGGCCTTGGCGCGCCAGGGGAGGGAGGGAGTCCCTCCCCAACTCGGCCTAGGGCTGGGCGCCGGCCTGGAGGAGTCCAACTCCTCCTCCAGGTTGGTTCCAACTCCTCTTGCTTGTTTCCCACAGTTTCCTGTTTCCCACAGTTTCCTGTTTTAGCCGTTTGACTTTCAAACTGGCAATTTGACTTTCATGTTTTTGGAACAGCAAGAACACTTAGTACATGATGCAATCATTCCAATATGTAATGACACATTCATGTACCCCTTCCCCCCCGGAGTGCCGGACAATCCGGAACCTTCTAGAACATTCCCGATGAAAACACCGGAATCATTCCCGAACTCCGAAACGGGACTTTCCTTATATGAATCTTATTCTCCGGACCATTCCGGATCACCTCGTGATATCCCGGATCCCATCCGAGACTCCGAACAACATTCGGTCTCTTTCTCATAATACCATAACTACTCAAACAACGTCGAATCCTTAAGTGTGTCTCCCTACGGTTCGTGAATTATGCGGACATGATCGAGACACTTCTCCAAACAATAACCAATAGAGGAATCTGGAAATTCATATGGCTCCCACATATTTCTACGATTACTTTGCGATCGAATGAACCACTTACATACGATACCAATTTCCCTTTGTCTCATGATACTTTACTTATCCGAGGTTATGATCGTCGGTATCTCTGCATACCTAGTTCAACCTCGTTACCGATAAGTACTCTTTTCTCTTTCCCGTGATATGTGATCCCTTGTGAGACAGTCACATGCTTGCAAGCTAATTGGATGACATTACACCGAGAGGGCCCAGAGTATATCTATCCGTCATGTGGATGGACAAATCCCACTCTTGATCCATGTGTTTCAACCAATACTTTCCGAACACTTAATGCCACCTTTATAGCCACCCAGTTACGGTGTGGTGTTTGATGTCATCAAAGCATCCATCCGGTAAAGGTGATATGCATGATCTCATGGTCGAAGGAATTAGGTTACTATGTATCAGAAAGCATATAGCAATTGAACTATTGAAATGACTTGATCTTTATGCTACGCTTATCTATAGGAGTATGTCCATCACATCATTCTCCTAATGATATGACCCTGTTGTTAATAACATCTCTATGTTCATGATCAGGAAACCATGATCATATATTAACCAACAAGCTAGTTTAACAAGAGGCTTTACTAGGGACTCTTATTTTAGTTTACAAATCACACAAGTATTAATGTTTCCGGTTAATACAATTATAGCATGGTATGTAAACATTTATCATAAGTGTGAAGATATGATAATAACCACTTTATTATTGCCTCTTGGGCATATCTCCAACATATTCCAGCAGGCACCATGTTCCCTACTGCTCCTTCCGCTCATTCTTCCTCTTTCATTTGAAGTTGCTCTTCTCCCACCACCTACCCTGGGTATGACTCCTCTTGCATCTCAACTACCTACCCTATTAAAGTCAGCCTCGAGCTCCCAGAGGAGCTCCTCAAGGCGCTTCACTCGAGCTCTTATATCTTAGGTATGGTCGGCAACTGCGAGGAACTGGTCAACGATTACAAGGAAATGGTTGGTGATTGTAAGATCCCACCTTTATAAAGGTAAAGATCCCTGTGATTGCAATGCTAGTCCCTGGATCAATGCTAGCATCCATAGTTTAAGATGAAGTACACAGAAACAAAGGTCATTATTAGAAGTCATTCCAGAGACAACATAGTCTTTTACAACTCCATGGCCAAATGCCTAATATAAGAGTTCAAATATAACAATATAAATAAGTCTTCATCTTCATGTGCCATAGGCAAGCATGTTGAGTGTAGACTCATAACCCCTAATCATCATCAGAGTAACCTGCAACATCACAAGTTACAGCCACAGTGGGTCAATACATTTGGAATAGTATTGGCAAGTGATACCTTAGTAGAATATTAACATCTAGTTACTACATGAATTTGGCTAAGTGTAGCTTAGGCTTGCTTTTCTCAAAATAGGTTTTACCTATTAGTTGAAAACACTAAGTTTCATTTGACAAAACTTTTCCAAGGAACCACCAATAGAAATTGGTGAACCTTCACCCTTGTTCAATCACAAGTTTTAACTTAGAAAGATTGGGATGAGGAGATTCTTGATAGCTTCCATGTATTGATGCTCAATTTTTCTAATACCAGGGACATGGCTAAGTACTTAGATTCTTCCATCTGCAGAGGTTGTGCACTTTCCCCACAAGACTTGATTTTCACCAAGACAGGACCTTTCAGAAGCCTTCCCTTAGACCGAATGGACGCGCTCCAAACCTATCACCCCACTACCACCAACTGTCCAAATGGCTAAGTTATTATAACCTATGTGATCCAGGCAGAGCCCATAATGCCATGTGGCTGCACTAGAAGCTTCTTAACATTTGGCATCTCAAATCCCTTTGTTCCTGGGTGGCTTTCCACAAGTGTGATACACAAGGTAAACCATAGAAATGGGCCTTGTGTAACCACTCAACACAAACCAATCCTTCCATTCCACCCAGGTGTTTCATTCACTTAGTTGTTTTATTAAGAAAAACACAAGTCAGAGACTTGGAATATTTATCATAGCATGATTATATAATCCACCCTTGGTTGCTACTAGCTAGGCTAATCATGGCAATAGCAAGTATCTTAACTTAGAGGAAATTCCAACATTGCTACAACTATTAGGATTTCCCAAGCATAGCATATAGATACTTAGCAAAATAATCATGCAAATCCTATATAAAATATTTCTAATGCATAGGTAAAAAAAATATAGGGATAAAAACATGAAGCACCACTTGTCTTGGTAGTTTGGGTAGTAGCAACAATCTTCACAACCACAATCACTATTAGAACCAAAATATACACATAAAATAATGGCACCAAAATCACATAACAAAATATACAAACAAAAATACATGAATGCATGCAAAAATGCCATGTGATGATTTTCTACACCAAACAAGGCAAGCATATAGTACTGAATCACAAACAAGATCAAGACACACTAAATAAACTTTATTTGATCTTTAAATCATTTTTCAAATAATTTCTATACTCAAAATAAGCCTACAAATGTCTTTGCAAAAAAAATCAATTTTACAGTAGAAAAACATTTAACACATTGCATAGACGGATAGCGTTCTTTCTCCTGATTCCAATGATAAAGAATTTGTAAAATTTGAACGTGTGGATCAAAAGTTATGAATCTTACAAGTTTGAATCACCAATAGATCTAATTCAGATTTTTAAAACAAAGAACAGGCCACGCGGCAGCGTCTGATTGGCCGATACCGTTTCGCACCGGATCACACTCACGGGCCGTTAGATCTAACTTACTATGCACGGCTCAGATCAACACATACCGCTTCGCTACAGATCTAATCCTAACCGCAGGATCTAGATCCTACGGTTGCCAAGCGTGCGACCATGGATGGGCGGCGCTAGCGACGGTGGCGCGGCGGCAATGTTCTGTCAATGATGCTCCGGCGGCTACGGAGGGGGCTGGGGTCAGCAGAGGGTCTTACCGAACTCGCAAGGTCGCGCTGATGCTCAACTACTTGCTGGCGTGGACGGGGGCACACTGTGGAGGTCACTAGGGCTCGTCGGAGTTGCGGGCGGCGTCGGGTTCCTGCAGACGACGATGTTGCCGGTGATGTGGACCGCCCTAACACAAACCGAAGGCTTCAGGGTGTGCACAACAAACTGGCGATCAAGATAGGGTCAGAGAGAAAGCAAGGGGTGATCTGGTATTACCTAAATCGTTCGCCGGAGTTAGGCGGCGGTTCTGTCGTTTGCTGAGGTGGTCGGGGACGGCGACCTGGTTCATGCGCGGGCATACCAAAGGCATTAGGAGAAGCACAAAGACATGGCGAACTCGACAGGGTCAAGCAGAAGGCGTGGGGCGCTCGGAACTCACCGGAATCAGTCGCCGGAGCTCGTCGGGACAACGGAGGTGCAAGCGGGAATTTGCGGAGCCTGGCGGCGCTTCTGGTTAGTTATGTTGGGGGAAATGGCCGCGAGGGGAGGGGATTAAGTAGCCGGAGTGGGGGCGAGGATCACACACGCAATCAACGACAATTAACCGGATTTAAACGCGACAGTGAAGGAGAGGGAGGAAACGGCGAGGCCAGGTTGTGGGCGGGGTTTGGAGACGACGATGATGGGGCATGTGGGGTCGGGTTGTCAGCGAGTGGGTGCGCGCTCCTGCGGTGAGAAACAGAGGGAGAAGGGAAAACCCCGGGTGGGCTGTTTTGTCTACTGGGCCGAATGCGTGGCGCCTGGCCCAGTTCTGATTCTTTAACCTTTTCTTTTTCTAATTTGATTTTCAGGAATCACTTTCAAATGAATTCAAATATGTTTGATTTCAAATTCTTTCTGGATTTTTTTATAAAGTGAAACCTGCACATTTTTTAGTATAAAACCATGCTGTTTCACTAAACTTGCTTGGTTCCTTTGGAGTTTTAAAATAAACAGTGCCTTTACACAAGATTTAATAAAGATATGAAAATGGTTTTTAAAACCATATTTTGTTTTGAAATTTTTGTCCAAGCCTTGGAACACAACCAAACCAACTCAGGAATAAAAAATCTTGGTTTAAAACAAATAATCTCTCATCAGAGAGTAGCATTGGATCAATGCTTTGCTTACATAAAATAATAAGCATCCAAATTCTTCTATTTTTGTAATGACTTTGAAAATGATCCCTAAATGATTATGAATGCATGGATGTTATGCAAACTTTGAAAACATGATTTTAGCGATGTTACAAATCTAACCCCCTTAAGATGAATCTCGCCCTCGAGATTCGGATTGGCTAGCAAATAGGTGAGGGTGGTCTTTCCGAAGATCATCTTCTATTTCCCATGTTGCGTCTTCCTCGGAATGATGGTTCCATTGAACTTTGCATAATTTGATAGTCTTAGTCCGAGTAACTCTTTCTGTAGTCTCAAGAATCTTGATAGGTTTTTCCTCATAAGTGAGATCACTTTCCAATTGAACCTCCTCCAAAGGTATAGTATCCTTCAAAGAAGTCTCTTCCATCTCTGGATGGCATTTCTTTAGCTGACTCACATGAAACACATTGTGAACTGCAGACAATGATTCTGGCAATTCAATTTCATAAGCTACTTCTCCTTTACGACTCAAAATCTTTAATGGTCCAACATATCTTGGGGCCAATTTTCCATTGACTCCAAATCTCTTCACTCCACAAAGTGGTGACACTCTAAGATAAGCTCTATCACCCACTTCATAGGTGACTTCTCTACGCTTACGATCTGCGTAGCTTTACTATCGGGACTGTGCTATCTTCAATCCGTCCTTTACAAGCTTGACTTTCTCTTCAGCCTCTTTGATTAGTTCTGGTCCGAACAAATTTCTTTCTCCTACACCATTCCATAGTAATGGGGTAGTACACTTTATCCCATAGAGAAACTCAAACGGTGCCATCTCAATACTGGCTTGATAGCTGTTATTGTAAGAGAATTCTGCGTAATGCAAACTTTCATCCCAACTAGCTCCATAGTCTAGAGCACATGCTCTCAACATATCTTCGAGAATCTGGTTGGTCCTTTCTGTCTGTCCATCAGTCTGAGGATGAAAAGCAGTGCTGAATTCCAATCTCGTTCCCAATGACTCGTGTAGTTGCCTCCAAAAATGAGAAGTGAATTGAGTTCCCCTATCAGACATAATACTTTTGGGTACTCCATGCAGACACACAATCCTATTCATATAGATCTTGGCCAATTTAGCACTTGTGTAAGTTATCTTCACTGGTATGAAATGAGCCACTTTAGTGAGGCGATCCACTACTACCCAAATAGAATCATATCCTGACCTGGTCCTTGGCAATCCAGTGATGAAATCCATGCCAATCTTGTCCCACTTCCAATCAGGAATAGGTAGTGGTTGTAGCAATCCTGCTGGTTTCTGATGTTCCGCTTTCACTCTACTACATACATCACACAAAGAAATATGTTCAGCGATGTCCTTCTTGAGATTATTCCACCAAAATCTTTCCTTCATATCCATGTACATTTTGGTGTTACCCGGATGAATGGAATATGGTGAGTTGTGTGCTTCCTGTAAAATCAGTTTCCGAAGCTTCGGATCTTGCGGAACGCAGATACGTTTTCCATACCATAAAGTACCTTGTTCGTCTACATGGAATCCTTTGGCTTTTCCTTTGCCAATCTTTTCCTTAATCTCTTCAATTTCCTTGTATGTCTTTTGGACTTTTTTGATTTTGTCCAACAAAGTGGGTTGAACATCCAATGACATGAGATGTCCTTCACGCACAATCTCCAATCTGTGGTCTCCAAATTGGGCACACGGATCATCTGGCAATTCTCCCTTAGTAAGGCCATTCACAAATACTTTACGGCTTAGAGCATCTGCTACAACATTTGCTTTATCGGGGTGGTATTGCAAACTCAAGTCATAGTCCTTAATGAGTTCTAGCCATCTTCTTTGTCTCATGTTGATTTCTTTCTGAGTGAATATATACTTCAAACTTTTGTGATTTGTGAACACTTCACATCGTTTTCCCAAAAGATAATGTCTCCATGTTTTGAGTGCATGGATAACAGAGGCCAACTCCAAATCATGAGTAGGGTCATTTACCTCATGAGTTTTGAGTTGTCTCGAGGCATAAGCCACAACTTTCCCTTCTTCCATTAGAACTGCACCTAATCCATGATGAGATGCATCACAATACACTTGGAAATCTTTTTCAAAATCTAGCAGACATAAGACTGGTGTTGTCACTAGTCTCTTCTTCAATTCTTGGAAACTAAGTTCACATCCCTCAGACCAAGCAAATTTCTTGTCTTTCTTTAGTAACTCAGTCATTGGCTTAGCTACTTTGGAGAAATTCTCAATGAATCTTCTATAATATCCTGCCAAGCCAAGGAAACTACGAACCTCTTTCACTGACTTAGGAGATTCCCACTCAGTTACAGCTGACACTTTTGCGGGATCAACTGCTACACCATCTCCTGACACAACATGTCCAAGAAATATAACTTCATTTAACCAAAATTCACACTTGCTGAATTTGGCATACAACTTATGCTCTCTATGATTCTCAAGTATCAAATGTAAATGTCCTTCATGCTCTTCTTTGCTCTTGGAGTAGATCAAATTGTCATCGATGAAAACGACCACAAACTTGTCAAGGAACTCCATGAACACCTTGTTCATCATATTCATGAAGTAAGCTGGTGCATTGGTCAAACCAAATGGCATCACGGTGTACTCGTACAATCCATACCTAGTGGTGAAAGATGTCTTAGGTATGTCTTGTTCTCTTATCTTAAGTTGAAAATAACCTGACCGGAGATCAATCTTTGAGAACACACAGGCTCCTTCTAGCTGATCAAACAAGTCATTGATTCTAGGCAAAGGATATTTATTTTTGATAGTCACCTCATTGAGTGAACGATAATCTATGCATAACCTTTGACTTCTATCTTTCTTTTCTACAAACAAGACTGGTGCTCCCCAGGATGAAGAACTTGGTTGAAGAAACCCTTTCTGCAACTGTTCTCCTAGTTGTTTCTTGAGTTCTTTCAACTCATCAACTGACATCTTGTAAGGTCTCTTTTCTATTGGTCCTGATCCTGGCAGCAAGTCAATCAGAAATTCCACATCTCTATCTGGTGGCATTCCCGACAATTCTTCCAGAAACACATCCGAATATTCTCTCACAATTGGCACACTGTCAATGCTAACCCCCTTAAGGGAATTTAACTTACTCCCTTTAGATTCAAAGTTAGACTTGAATCTTATACGTTTCTTTTCCGGGGTTGTGAGTGCGACAGTACGATTGGCACAATCTAGTACTCCTTCATACTTGGTCATCCAATCCATTCCCAAAATTACATCCAATCCTTGGGAGTCAAGGATTATCAAATTTACCGGAAACTTATGCTTTCCAAATTCTATCACTAGATCACGACATCCAAGACTCACTATCATATCTCCACCGGGAGAACTTACTTTTATTTGACACCCAATGTTTTCAGTTGGAAACCCATTTCTATCAACAAATGCTTTTGATATGAATGAATGTGATGCACCGGTATAAAAAAGAACAAGTGCTGGAATAGAATTGAGTTTGAACTTACCAGCCACAGCATCTGACTCCTCATAAATCTCTTCCACATTGATGTGGTTTACTTGTCCCTTCTGAAAAGTGTTGGGCTTGTTGGGTCCTTCGAATTTCTTATCTAGGCACTCATTTGAATAATGCCCCATCTTCTTACATTTGAAGCATTCAACCTGACTAAGATCCTTCTTGATAGGATGGCTTCCACTACCACTTCCACTTCCATTGTGGTGGCTCTTGTATCCACCCTTGTGGTTCTTGTACTTGTCATTGTCATGACTACGGTGATGCTTGTTGTCATGATGACGGTTGTGGTTGTTGTACTTTCCATGCTTGTGGGATCCAGAACTCCCACTATCATCATAATGGGAACGCTTGTGAGACGATCCCGAGTTGTGCTTGCCAGAGCTGTGTTTCCTCTTTCTGCTTTCAACCTGTTTCATCTTGCTCTCCAAGATGGCAGCCTTGTCACAAAGGGATTGGTAGGTGGGGACATAGGCCACAGATAACTGCAGATTCAGTTCATCGTTCAGTCCTTTGAGGAACTTCTCTTTCCTTTTGGCATCAGTATCAACTTTATCTGGTGCATAACGCGCCAGATTGTTGAACTCCTCAATATATTCAGCCACGCTGCGGTGGCGCTGCTTCAGGTTATGAAATTCCTTCTTCTTGAAACTCATCACTCCGGATGAGATGTGAGCTATACGGAAACCATCTTCAAAGATATCCCATGTCACATCCTCAATGGGAGTGGTGATCTGGAAGTTATCCCACCAAGTAGCTGCTGGTCCTTCCAACAAGTGTCTGCAAACCTGACTTTCTCCTCATCAGTACAACCGACAGTTACCAAATCCTTGTTCACTGAACGTAGCCAATCATTGGCCACCATGGGATCAGTAGTTCCTGAGAACTTTGCAGGCCTCAGTCTTAGGAATCTGGTGAGCATGTCAAAACCTGGTGGATTGTTCTGATTGTTGTTGTTGTTGTTGTTGTTAGTGTTGTTGTTGTTGTTGTTATTCTGATTCTGCATGAAAGTGGTCATCATCTGCATCAGTTGTGCCTGTGCTGTCATCAGCTGCTGCATCTCGGGGGTGACATTGTTGTTGTTCGGGTTGGGGTTGGCACGTCGAGGAGGCATCTGTGGTTTTCAATAAGGATAAGAATGAGATACCCATAGATGCTTAACATGCACAATACATCACATAGACAATCACCAAACGAGCATCAAAGTAATAAAAAGTTCAACAACATATACAACAAGTTTGAAAAGCAAACACACCAATAGCAAGCTATCCACATGTTGGATGGTCATTGCGACTCAATAATCAAAAGCATGGTAAATAAAAGATAAATGAGTAGTCATCACTACTCCTCTGCATCAACCTCCTCTTTAACAAGTGTAAGACCTGCATTCTCCATAGCGGTCTTTTATTCCTCGACATTGGTAGTCAAGGCCTCTATCTTGGCTTTGAGAGCCCTCTTATGCGAATGAAGTCTCTCAATCACACCCTACTGATGCTCGAGCTCGAAGTCCTTGGCCTCTAATTCTGCATTCATCTCACGAATCCTCTTGTTCCTATCTTGAACTCTCTTCTCTTGGCTCTTGAACTTCCTATCCTGGCTCTCAAACTTAGCCTCCATTTCCTTGACTATCTCTTCTTGCTCCGCGAAGAGCTTGTCCTTCTCATGAAGCTGCACCTGGAGCTCGTTATTGCTAAGCATGATGTTGGTCCTATCAGTATCTAGGTGCCTAAGAAGAACCTCTAAGTCCTGAAGGTACAGACGAATCGGCTCTGCCGTCTCTCTAGCAGCATCCTCGAACTCAATAGCCTCACCATCCTCGTTGCGTTTACCGAAAGCGTGGAAGTGAGTACCTCTAAGCTCCCTGGAGTGCCTCCCTAACAGACGCCCAAGCAAATCCTGCATGACTACCTCTAAGCCTCTCTCTTTGTCGTCATGCATTAGCTTGAAGGTGATAGCCTCCGTGGCTGGCTCAGTCTGGCGTCCTGGCTGAGTAACCTTGAAGCCCCAAAGGTCCTTCCTCTCAAACTTGGTGAGGGGAAGCATCATGATGCTAGGAAGCGGAAGATTGAGCACACTAGTGAGCTCAATAAGACGAGTGCCAAAACGAGTTCCCTTGAACTCTTCAGCCGTGCTGATAGTAACATTAGGCATCTATTTTATAAGATAGAGAAAAGTTAGATTCAAATTCAATAGAGATAAATCACAAGGCAAGGCATCACATGCATAACTTTAGCAAACAAACACACAAGTCATGGCATACATAAATTCATTACAAGCATCCAAGGTTCAACATGACTTAGACAAAAAAATTGGAAATAAAATGATAAGTGTGGTGGTCCAACTAACGAAGTACGTTACAACTCTCACTCACTAGACAAAATGGCTATCAAAGCATCCTTAGTATCCATCTGTCTATCTTGTTCACAAGATTCCCAAATCAAGTCTATGATGTCTCCCCTTAGTTGTTGGTTGGTAGTCTCCAACTCTTGGGTATGCTTCTTTTCTTACCTAAGGTCATTTTGGGTGTTAAGCATTCTGCACTTGAGTCTATCACCAAACTCCTTGATGGCCTTCCAAGCTGCATCTCTTGCAGAGTCAAAGAATGTGGTGTGCATCACTGAGTTGGTCACCATGCAGAATCCTGATTCCTTGTGGTTGTCTTCCTTGTTTTTATACAAGTGAAGTTGCACTCACCAATACTCTTCTCCTTCATCCATCACAGGGAAACCTTTGTACACAGCTGCACCATGTATCCCCATGGTGACCATAAGGTTCTTGAGGGCTTTTGGAAATTCAGACTCACATTCCAAGGTCATGGTCATGAGTGGTCCCTTCCTTACGGCTTAGTTGATGGAGTTCATCTACAAATAGAGGTGAGAAAGAAGATTAGAAAAGTTTACGAGAAGAAAAGACAAGTGTGGAAATTGTTGAAAAATATTCCTTAGTGGTTTCTAATCCAATCCTAGGGTCATAATCCTACAGGCAACATAGTGCTCCGATACCATCTGTAAGATCCCACCTTTATAAAGGTAAAGATCCCTATGATTGTAATGCTAGTCCCTGGATCAATGCTAGCATCCACAGTTTAAGATGAAGTACACAGAAACAAAGGTCATTATTACAAGTCATTCTAGAGACAACATAGTCTTTTACAACTCCATGGCCACATGCATAATACAAGAGTTCAAATATAACAATATAAATAAGTCTCCATCTTCATGTGCCATAGGAAAGCATGTTGAGTGTAGACTCATAACCCCTAATCATCATCAGAGTAACCTGCAACATCACAAGTTACAGCCACAGTGGGTCAATACATTTGGAATAGTATTGGCAAGTGATACCTTAGTAGAATATTAACATCTAGTTACTACATGAATTTGGCTAAGTGTAGCTTAGGCTTGCTTTGCTCAAAATAGGTTTTACCTATTAGTTGAAAACACTAAGTTTTCTTTGACAAAACTTTCCCAAGGAACCACCAATAGAAATTGGTGAACCTTCTCCCTTGTTCAATAACAAGTTTTAACTTAGAAAAATTGGGATGAGGAGATTCTTGATAGCTTCCATGTATTGATGCTCAACAATACCAGGGGGCTAAGTACTTAGATTCTTCCATCTGCAGAGGTTGTGCACTTTCCCCCACAAGACTTGATTTTCACCAAGACAGGACCTTTCAGAAGCCTTCTGAAAGAACATGTTGGGCCCCCATGTGTGATTTTGGTAATTAATGACAATCTTCATGGACTAATGTGTGTATTGAGTTTTACTTGTAGGAATGGTCCATCGGCATCGCTTGGAGCATGTGTTGGCTTCAAGGTCGATGAAATGAGAAGAATATGTGTTGTGCAAGCTCAAAATGCGCCATCTATAGAAGATCTCATGTTTAATGTTGCCATCCTCGGTGATCATGGACCGATGATGAGAAATCAAGAAAGGCGTTCCATCTTGAGAAGGTCAAGTTCATCTACATCGAGCTCAAGTGGAATGCTCAAGGCAAAGGTATAGTCTTGATAGGTTTTCCCTTTTGCCGCTCTCATATTGTGTGTGGGAGACCGGGTTTAGGATAGATAACCGTACTATCAAGAGGGGCTCTCGAATGAGTAACTCAGTCACATCGTTCTAAGAGAGCTCAATCCTTTGCATATTTGCATCATCATATTTGGTTGTTATTTGGTCTTATCCATGTGAGGATATAGAGCTTGTGGTAATCTCCATAACAAGCTCTTGTTCATCAAAATCGGATCTTCCGTTTGTATCTTGTTGCGATTTTGATCTTGGCGGCTTTTCGGTTTCTCACCAAGTGAGGTATCTCACATTATTATATATGATACATTCTCACTTGGTGATAACCAATATTTTCACCTTTCATAGGGTAGCGCATGTCGTCCTTTTTCCAACGCAATTGGAATCGGGTCGATCGGAGTTACCAATCAAAAGTTATAGAGGTTCGAATTTTCCTAGGTACCAAAATGCGGCAGTACCACATTTTAGTACCTAGCACGACAGTAGGTTTTGGCAAGTTTCCAAAAGCCACTGCCGGGCTAGGTACCAAAAAGCGGTAGTACCGCATTTTAGCACCTAGCGCGACAGAAGGTTTTTTACTTCGTCATTTGGATCTATCCTCCCTTGCTGGAATATGATTTTTCTTTGCATGATATTTTAGAGGTTGTTTTCCTCTTCGAAACGAGCCCAAGATCATTGAAATCGGAGTCCGGATGCAAAAGTTATGGCTGTTTCGTTCTGTGATGACCGGTAGTACCGGACCAGGATCCGGTAGTACCACATTTTGGTACCAGGGAGCGCAAAGAAAAATGCGTTTGGAGCCCCAGGAACCCCAGGAAATGTCCGGTAGTGCCGGGAAAGTCCGGTAGTACCGGGAAAAAGTCCGGTAGTACCGGGAATCGCGTTTTTGGGCTGCAACAGTTGGATTTTGGAGGAACTATATAAGGGGCCTTCTTCCCCAATGGTTCCTCAACCATTCTTGCAAGTTTTCCCCTCCATTGTTGACCTTCTTGAGCTTGCTTTCTCTCAATCCCTCCAGTTATTCTTGCATATTCTTGAGGGATTTGAAAGAGGAGATCTAGATCTACAATCCCACCAATCAATCTCTCCTCTAAGTGAGGGGAACATATTGGGATCTAGATCTTGGAGTCTTTTGTGGATTTCCTCCATTGTTCTTCCTCTCTTATTCCCCATAAGCTTTTATATCTTTGGTGGAATTTGGGAGAGAAGGATTTGAACACATTTGTGGTGTTCTTTCCATTTGCATTTGGTGCATCGGTTTGTGTTCTCCTCGGAGGATTTGGTTTGAGTTACTCATTGGAGCTTGTCCCTCTTGGGTTCTTGGAACCCTAGACGGTTTTGTGGCCTTGGTGGCATTGTGGCCTTTTGTGGCGTTTGTTGGGATCCTCCAATTAAGTTGTGGAGAAGTGCCCCAACCTTGTGAGAGGTTCCGGCTGCCACCGACAAGTGCATTGATAGTGGAAGCATGGATCGATCCCGTTGGGGTGAGATTCACCGGAGAATAAGGGAGGCCTTTTGTGGCGTTGGTGGTTTGATACCACCCCCTCTCCAAACGAGACGTACTCCATGTTGGGAGGAACTCGGTAAAATATCGGTGTCCCCGCGTGCCTTGGTTATCTCTATACCCGAGCTCTTTACTTATGCACTTTACATTGTGATAGCCTTCGTGCTTGAAGTAATATATATCTTGCTATCACTTTGTTGCTTCTATTTCTTAGCATAAGTTGTTGGTGCACATAGGTGAACCTTAGTTGTTCTAGGTTGTGCTTAACAAAGTAAACACTAGTTTTATTCCGCCCTTGTTGAGCCACTCTAGGAAAAGTTTTAATCGCCTATTCACCCCCTCTAGGCGACATCCGTATCCTTTCAATTGGTATCAGAGCCCGGTCTCTCATTTTAGGCTTCACCGCCTTGAGAGTAAAGATGTCGGCTAGGGGATTAGTGCACAAGGACACACTCATATTCAATGGCACAAATTATGATTGGAAAATTCGCATGCTTAAGTTATTTCGGGAAATTCACCCAATTATCGAGGGATATCTATATGTGGGTTTCTCTTCTCCTATGGATACCCAAAACGAATCTTTAGAGGAGAAGTTGAACTCTCATATAGATGCTCTAGCTACTAAAATTCTTTTGCATGTTGTGAGCAATGTAGTTCTTTCTTCTATCATGCCTTATTCAAGCGCTCGTGAGATATGGACCATGCTTCAAGATAAATATAGCAAGTCCAACATTTTTGAGGATGATTGTGTTGCTTCCACTTCCGGTCGAGATGAGTTCTCATCCTCTACCACTTCACCAACATGTGACTTTTCACAAGGTAATGATATGGTGAGTGGTGATAGAGATTGCAATTTGGATAGTGTGCTTACTATTTGTAATCCTTCATCTCTATCTAGTTGCAATGATCTATCTTTGGACCCTAACACTTCTAGCACTATAAACTTCTTACATGCTTGTGTTAATAGTCCTTGCATATCATGTAGAAATGACTTGAATAAATCTCATGATGATATGTGTAAGGTTCCCAACCTTTAATAAGGTAGAGTCCCCTGTGTTTACAATGCTAGTCCCTGGATCAATAGCTAGCATCCACAGTTAAGATGTAATATCAAGAAACAAAGGTCATAATACAACTTTATAACCAGGAATAATATAATTTTATTACATCTTTCATAGCTCATTTGGCTATTACATTACATTGCAGCAGAAAATCTATAAGCATGGGGTCCTTCATCTTCAAAGTGCCACAGGCAAACATGTTGGTTGTAGACTTTGTAATCCTAATCATCAAACTTTTCTAACATCAATCAAACCTGCAACATACAAGTTACAGCCACAAGGGTCAATACATTTGAATTGTATTGGCAAGTGATACTATGGTAGTATAGTGGAGTCTATCATCTATATGCATTTGGCTAAGTGGAGTTGAGGCTTGCATTGCTCAAAAATAGATTTTTCCTTATCATTTGAAAACACTAAGTTTTTGCTTGACAAAAACATTTTTCTCAATCAAAGATTGAAGATCCTTTAACCCTTGTTCAACCACAAGATTTTAACTTAGAAATTTGAATGATGAGATTCTTGATTGCTTCCATGTCTTGATGCTCAAATTGTCCTTTACCAGGGACATGGCTAAGTACTTAGATTTTACACTCTGCAGAGGTGGTGCACTTTCCCCACAAGACTTGGTTTCCCAAGACAAGATCTTTCAGAAGCCTTCCCTTAGACCAAAATGGACGCGCTCCAACCTATCAAACTCTACCACCAACTGTCCATATGGCTAAGTTCTTGCAACCTATATGATCCAGGCAGAGCCCATAATGCCAAGTGGCTGCACTTGAAGCTTCTCAACATTTGACATCTCAAATCTCTTTGTTCCTGGGTGTCCATCCACAAGTGAGATACACAAGGTCAACCATAAACATGGGCCTTGTGAACCACTCAACCAAAAACCACCAATCAAGTCCCATTCCACCCAGGTGATTCATTGACTTAGTTGTTTTATTAAGAAAACATAAGTCCAAAGACTTAGAAATTTTTCCATAGTGTGAATATATATTCCACCCTTGTTTTCTATTAGCTAAGCTAACCTTGATAGTAGTAGGAATCTTAACTTAGGAAATTTTCTCTAAGGTTTCATCTACTAGGTATTCCTATAGCAAGGTTTATACTTAGCAAAAGTTCCATGCAAGTTTTACTTAGAAAAATCACTAATGCATAGTGAAAGTAATGGGACAAAAGTATGAAGCATCACTTGCCTTTTTGGTAGAGTATAGGTTCACTCCTTGTCCTTGCAACAATCACACTCTTCAAGTCACTACAATTCAATCAAGCAAGGCACAATCTCAATCTAGCAATCAAGCAAAACATCACATAAAATGATAAAGTCTAGAAAATGCATGCAAGCATGCCAAGCTTTGTTTTGTTTGAAAAGTGGTTCCTAATGGGTCTTAAACATTGGAAAACACCTAATGGTCATTTTATAAAGTGACAAAGTCATTTGCAAAAGGTTTCACTTTATAAACCATTTTCAAAACAAAGTATCATTTTATGTGGTGTAGAAATATTTTTACTAAGGCATTAATCTATAGGGTTCACCAAATATGTTTTCAAACCATAAAACTTTGTGTTTGGGGTCAGAGAGTTTAAAACAAAACATTTCCCAAAGGTTTTCCTTCAAAACCATTTTTAATAAATAAACCATATTTTTATTTGACTAGAATTGGTTTTAAATCAAAGAATCATTCTTTTTCTTCACCAAATACATTTTTGAATGCACAAAGTGTTCCCTATGGTAAGTAGGTTCAAATCAAACCATTTGCCAAAGATTTTATCCCCAAAATCATTTTTGAATAATTTTTATAATCTAAACAAGCATACAAATGTTTCTGCAAAAACAAACCATTTAACAGAAACTTTTTACTAAAAAAATGGCATGGTTGGATAGGGATTGTTCCACTGATTCCATTGATATAAAGTTTGTAATTTTTGGACGTGTGGATCAAAAGTTACAAGGGTTTCAAAATTGCATCTAAATCTGATTTCAAATTCTATTTTAAATCGTCTGGTGCAACGCGTCTTAATTCTATTCGCCCATACCGTTTCGGTTGGATCGAGCACTCTGGTGCGTTGGATATTAAACAGATCGTGCGGTGCAGAGCTATTCGTACCCCTTCGATCAGTGGATCTATCGTAGCGCTTGGATCTACATCCTACGGCTATTGTCGCATTGACCAAGCTCTGGCGGCGCTCGACGGCTGCGCGCGGCGGCGATGGTTAGACGACGGCGAAACTGGCGATGCAGGAAGCGAGGAAGGAAGGGAGTATGCTCACCGTGTTCGCAGTAGCGTGGGGAAGCTCAACGTGTTGTTAGTTTGACGAGGGGCGCACAGGGTAGTCCTGAATCGCTCGCCGGAGTTGTACTTCTCCTCGGGTGCGGTCAGATGTTGTCGGAGGTGAGCGTCTGGGGTGCAAGCGAGAGAAACAACGCATCAGGAAGATGCACACGAGTTCAAGGTTCACGAAAACACTCACCAGTGAGCAAGGGGCGCACGAGGTCGTCGGCTATGGCTCACCGGAGTTGGGCTTATCGTCGGTGGCGCTCAGACATGGACAGACTCGAGGCTGCAAGGCATGTGCGGGCAAGCTGGCGCTATGGGGAGGTTCGCCTGGAGGTGGGAAGAAAGCTCGGGTGCGCCAGGGAGCAAGGGGGGCGTGGACTGGCCGGAATTGCCGCGGTTGTTCGTCGGAGGCGGGGAGGTTGTCGCAAGCAATGCGGGCAGCCTGAGGGCAGAGAGGGGGTGGTGTCTGGGGGAAACGGAAGAGGGGAGGCAGGCGCTTTTATCTTGCGTGATGGCTGGGAGAATTAACGCGGCAGTTAACGGGGATTGAAGGAGCTTTCAACGGCAGAAACGGCGACGTGGTTTGGGGAAACAAGAAGTCGCAGCGGGTGAGGAAGAAGGCTCGGGTGTGGGGCCGTTTCGTCAGCGGAGTGGGAGAGGGGAGTTGGGGTCCACAAGTCAGTGACTTAGTGGGTTGGTTTCGCGGTAAGGAAAACGTTTCGGCATAGGGGGATAGGTGGGCTGGACTGGGCTGTTGGGCTGGCCGGCTGGGCTGGCTTGTTTCTCCTCTTTTTTTTATTCAGTAATCTTTTTCTTTTTCCTATTTGATTTTCTGTTTTGAATTTCAAACAACAATTCAAACATTCAAACAATTCAAACATTCACCACACTTGTATTGAGTTTTTGGTTCTGTTTAACAACAATAAACCAATTCCCAAAATAAAATAATATTTTTATTTTAGAGTCCATTTATAATTAAATAAAATGGACACTAATAAATCAAATGGGTTTTAATTTATTTAAAAACTCCATTTGAAATCTAAATATTTTTCAAAACCAATCAGTAGGTTTTATTTGAAACTAAAAGATACTTTGGAAAACTTGTTTAAAACAAAATAACATTTTATTTTAGGGTCCATTAATAATTAAATAAAATGGTCCTTAGTTATTAAATCAAATAGGATTTGTTTTATTTAAAAACTTTATTTTGAAATCTAAAAAATAAAACCAAAATACTTCAGTAGGTTTTATTTGGGAATATAAAATACTTGGAAAACTTATTTAAAATAAATAAATTAGTTTTAGTGTTTATTTAAGATAGTAAAGCCTTTTTATTTTTAACAAACTTGGATAATAAATCCTTATTATTTTATTTAAATAAACCTTTACTATTTTTATCAAAACAAAATGTTTTTTATTTAAAAAGCTTGGCCAAGGTTTATTTTGGCTCCATAAAATAATCCTTATTTATAAATCTACCTTTTCTTTCGAAAACCCCTTATTTATAAATCTACCTTTTCTTTTGAAAACCAAATCCTTTTATTAAAAGATCCAAAATAGTAATTTCAAATATTTTTTTCAAGTTTATTGTTTATTTAACTTTTTAAATCCCTTTAGGATTTTATTTGATCCAAATAGGTTTTGAAAGTTTCAAAATGGATTCAAAAAGTTTCTTCTCACCCTGAAAATCAATAAAGTTTTATTTTATTCATTTATTTTTCACATTACAAGATTTGGAAAATATTGGGATGTGACAGGATACCACCCTTAAAATAAATCTCGTCCCGAGATTTGGGAAGGCTAGGGTTACAAGTAGGCTCAAAACATCTAGGGTACTACCACCCTTAAAATTTTTCCATCTAAATTACATATTGGCCTTCTTGGGATCTTGGTGTAACTTTCCTGGACAGAAGTTTGCATAGTGGCCTAGCTCCTTGCATTTGAAACATGTGACAAGGCTGAGATCCCTCATAGGCTTATTTATCTTGTGTTTCATCTTTTCTGGACAGTTGCTTGCATAATGTCCTAGCTCTTTGCAGTTGTTGCACCACACTTGGCTAATATCTTTCTTTTCCTTGGGTAGCAATTCTTCTTGTTTATTTCCTTGGTTCTTCTTCTTTTCTGGGCAATCACTGGCATAGTGTCCCTTCTCTTTGCAATTGTAACATTGCAACTGGCTTATATCCTTCTTCTTCTTTTTGGGTCTCTCCAAAGCTAGGAGTTCTTTTAGTTCATTTTCTTCATAGGTGGGAAATCTTTCTCTCTTCTTGGGGCAGTTAGTAGAGATATGACTTTCTTCTTTACCATTAGGGCATTGATCTTCATGCTCCTTGGATGCATGATCCTTGTATCCACAAATATTGCAAACTTGGGTTTCTTCCAGAATAACATCTTTGTCATCCTTGTTGTCATTAGCTCTTTGGGAAAAGTTTTCTCCCATGTTGATCATTTGAGTAACCAATCCTTGCAACAATTGGGATTGAAGTTTCAAAATCCTTTGTATGGCTGGGTCTATTCCATTGTTGTTGGCTAAAAGCTGAGTTGTCTCTTGGCTCAACTAGCTTTGGGTTGCTATAAGTTCTCTCATATTGTCCTCTTGGTTGTTGTTGTTGTCATCATCCTTGATGTTGGAGTCTCTTGGAGAAGTCATCTGTTTGGGTTGGGTTAGAATTAGAATAGGCAAAGTATCTCTAAGGGAATAATTCTAATTACACACATCACAATTCACACAAGAAATGTGCAAGCAATCACAAACAAACAATCCACTCAACAACAAGTTTCAAGCATATTTTTAGGCAACCAAAAATATTTTTGTTACACCACATAAGTTGGTGTGTTTGACTTAACTAAAATATGGTGGTCCATCTATATAGTTCACTTGTGATCTTTCCATCCTTCTTGGTTGATTCTTCTTGCATGAAATCATGGTTTCCTTAAGAAAACTCTTGGTCACAAATACTTCAAAGGTTAGGATGGCTCCTTCTAAGTTGTGTTTCCTTAGTCTCCAAATCTTGAGCAAGATTTCTTGTCTCATTTGTCCTTAGTGATAATCATGGTTGAAGTCCTTGGTGAATATGCTGAAGATGTTGAAGTCATTAGAGTTGAAGATGTTGAAGTCATTAGAGTTGATGAAGTCCTTTGCACATGGTGTAGTCTTTGGTCATGGGGTAGGTTTTTCCATCAAGTTGAAGTAGAAGGGATGTAGAGTTGAAACCAAAATGGTTGAGGAAAGAGTTTATAAGATTGTTTGTAAATAAGTTTTGGAACAAATACAACTCCTATCTTTCTAAGGGTTTTTGTCCAATCCTAGGGTTACAAATCCTACAGGCAACACAATGCTCTGATACCATCTGTAAGGTTCCCAACCTTTAATAAGGTAGAGTCCCCTGTGTTTACAATGCTAGTCCCTGGATCAATAGCTAGCATCCACAGTTAAGATGTAATATCAAGAAACAAAGGTCATAATACAACTTTATAACCAGGAATAATATAATTTTATTACATCTTTCATAGCTCATTTGGCTATTACATTACATTGCCGCAGGAAATCTATAAGCATGGGGTCCTTCATCTTCAAAGTGCCACAGGCAAACATGTTGGTTGTAGACTTTGTAATCGTAATCATCAAACTTTTCTAACATCAATCAAACCTGCAACATACAAGTTACAGCCACAAGGGTCAATACATTTGAATTGTATTGGCAAGTGATACTATGGTAGTATAGTGGAGTCTATCATCTATATGCATTTGGCTAAGTGGAGTTGAGGCTTGCATTGCTCAAAAATAGATTTTTCCTTATCATTTGAAAACACTAAGTTTTTGCTTGACAAAAACATTTTTCTCAATCAAAGATTGAAGATCCTTTAACCCTTGTTTAACCACAAGATTTTAACTTAGAAATTTGAATGATGAGATTCTTGATTGCTTCCATGTCTTGATGCTCAAATTGTCCTTTACCAGGGACATGGCTAAGTACTTAGATTTTACACTCTGCAGAGGTGGTGCACTTTCCCCACAAGACTTGGTTTCCCAAGACAAGATCTTTCAGAAGCCTTCCCTTAGACCAAAATGGACGCGCTCCAACCTATCAAACTCTACCACCAACTGTCCATATGGCTAAGTTCTTGCAACCTATATGATCCAGGCAGAGCCCATAATGCCAAGTGGCTGCACTTGAAGCTTCTCAACATTTGACATCTCAAATCTCTTTGTTCCTGGGTGTCCATCCACAAGTGAGATACACAAGGTCAAACATAAACATGGGCCTTGTGAACCACTCAACCAAAAACCACCAATCAAGTCCCATTCCACCCAGGTGATTCATTGACTTAGTTGTTTTATTAAGAAAACATAAGTCCAAAGACTTAGAAATTTTTCCATAGTGTGAATATATATTCCACCCTTGTTTTCTATTAGCTAAGCTAAGCTTGATAGTAGTAGGAATCTTAACTTAGGAAATTTTCTCTAAGGTTTCATCTACTAGGTATTCCTATAGCAAGGTTTATACTTAGCAAAAGTTCCATGCAAGTTTTACTTAGAAAAATCACTAATGCATAGTGAAAGTAATGGGACAAAAGTATGAAGCATCACTTGCCTTTTTGGTAGAGTATAGGTTCACTCCTTGTCCTTGCAACAATCACACTCTTCAAGTCACTACAATTCAATCAAGCAAGGCACAATCTCAATCTAGCAATCAAGCAAAACATCACATAAAATGATAAAGTCTAGAAAATGCATGCAAGCATGCCAAGCTTTGTTTTGTTTGAAAAGTGGTTCCTAATGGGTCTTAAACATTGGAAAACACCTAATGGTCATTTTATAAAGTGACAAAGTCATTTGCAAAAGGTTTCACTTTATAAACCATTTTCAAAACAAAGTATCATTTTATGTGGTGTAGAAATATTTTTACTAAGGCATTAATCTATAGGGTTCACCAAATATGTTTTCAAACCATAAAACTTTGTGTTTGGGGTCAGAGAGTTTAAAACAAAACATTTCCCAAAGGTTTTCCTTCAAAACCATTTTTAATAAATAAACCATATTTTTCCTTGACTAGAATTGGTTTTAAATCAAAGAATCATTCTTTTTCTTCACCAAATACATTTTTGAATGCACAAAGTGTTTCCTATGGTAAGTAGGTTCAAATCAAACCATTTTCCAAAGATTTTATCCCCAAAATCATTTTTGAATAATTTTTATAATCTAAACAAGCATACAAATGTTTCTGCAAAAACAAACCATTTAACAGAAACTTTTTACTAAACAAATGGCATGGTTTGCTAGGGATTGTTCCACTGATTCCATTGATATAAAGTTTGTAATTTTTGGACGTGTGGATCAAAAGTTACAAGGGTTTCAAAATTGCATCTAAATCTGATTTCAAATTCTATTTTAAATCGTCTGGTTCCACGCTTCTTAATTCTATTCGTCCATACTGTTTCGGTTGGATCGAGCACTCTGGTGTGTTGGATATTAAACAGATCGTGTGGTGCAGAGCTGTTCGTACCCCTTCGATCAGTGGATCTATCGTAGCGCTTGGATCTACATCCTACGACTATGACCAAGCTCTGGCGGCGCTCGACGGCTGCGCGCGGCGGCGACGGTCAGACGACGGCGAAACTAGCGATGCAGGAAGCGAGGAAGGAAGGGAGTATGCTCACCATGTTCGCAGTAGCGTGGGGAAGCTCAAGGTGTCGTTGGTTCGACGAGGGGCGCACAGGGTAGTCCTGAATCGCTCGCCGGAGTTGTACTTCTCCTCGGGTGCAGTCAGATGTTGTCGGAGGTGAGCGTCTGGGGCGCAAGCGAGAGAAACAACGCATCAGGAAGATGCACACGAGTTCAAGGTTCACGGAAACACTCACCAGTGAGCAAGGGGCGCACGATGTCGTCGGCTATGGCTCACCGGAGTTGGGCTTATCGTCGGTGGCGCTAGACATGGACAGAGTCGAGGCTGCAAGGCATGTGCGGGCAAGCTGGCGCTATGGGGAGGTTCGCCTGGAGGTGGGAAGAAAGCTCGGGTGCGCCAGGGAGCAAGGGGAGCGTGGACTGGCCGGAATTGCCGCGGTTATTCGTCGGAGGCGGGGAGGTTGTCACAAGCAATGCGGGCAGCCTGAGGGCAGAGAGGGGGCGGTGTCTGGGGGAAACGGAAGAGGGGAGGCAGGCGCTTTTATCTTGCGTGATGGCTGGGCGAATTAACGCGGCAGTTAACGGGGATTGAAGGAGCTTTCAACGGCAGAAACGGCGACGTGGTTTGGGGAAAGAAGAAGTCGCGGCGGGTGAGGAAGAAGGCTCGGGTGTGGGGCCGTTTCGTCAGCGGAGTGGGAGAGGGGAGTTGGGGTCCACAAGTCAGTGACTTAGTGGGTTGCTTTCACGGTAAGGAAAACGTTTCAGCAGAGGGGGATAGGTGGGCTGGACTGGGCTATTGGGCTGGCCGGCTGGGCTGGCTTGTTTCTCCTCTTTTTTTTATTCAGTAATCTTTTTCTTTTTCCTATTTGATTTTCTGTTTTGAATTTCAAACAACAATTCAAACATTCACCACACTTGTATTGAGTTTTTGGTTATGTTTAACAACAATAAACCAATTCCCAAAATAAAATAATATTTTTATTTTAGAGTCCATTTATAATTAAATAAAATGGACACTAATAAATCAAATGGGTTTTAATTTATTTAAAAACTCCATTTGAAATCTAAATATTTTTCAAAACCAATTAGTAGGTTTTATTTGAAACTAAAAGATACTTTGGAAAACTTGTCTAAAACAAAGTAACAGTTTATTTTAGGGTCCATTAATAATTAAATAAAATGGTCCTTAGTTATTAAATCAAATAGGATTTGTTTTATTTAAAAACTTTATTTTGAAATCTAAAAAATAAAACCAAAATACTTCAGTAGGTTTTATTTGGGAATATAAAATACTTGGAAAACTTATTTAAAATAAATAAATAAGTTTTAGTGTTTATTTAAGATAGTAAAGCCTTTTTATTTTTAACAAACTTGGATAATAAATCCTTATTATTTTATTTAAATAAACCATTACTATTTTTATCAAAACAAAATGTTTTTTATTTAAAAAGCTTGGCCAAGGTTTATTTTGGCTCCATAAAATAATCCTTATTTATAAATCTACCTTTTCTTTTGAAAACCCCTTATTTATAAATCTACCTTTTCTTTTGAAAACCAAATCCTTTTATTAAAAGATCCAAAATAGTAATTTCAAATATTTTTTTCAAGTTTATTGTTTATTTAACTTTTTAAATCCCTTTAGGATTTTATTTGATCCAAATAGGTTTTGAAAGTTTCAAAATGGATTCAAAAAGTTTCTTCTCACCCTGAAATCAATAAAGTTTTATTTTATTCATTTATTTTTCACATTACAAGATTTGGAAAATCTTGGGATGTGACAATATGCTTGTGTTGTCTTGTTGTCATGATAAAAATGCTTCTATTTCCTCTAGTGCTTGTGTTGCTAACCATGTAGAGGAAACCGAAGATTCTATGGACCAAGACAAGGTATTGAATAGAGCTACAAGTGCAATCTCATCATCACCTTCCCCCGGTTCTCACAAATGCCTTATGGCTAAGGGAACAAAGGTAACCTTTTTGGATCCAATTGTATCTCATGATGATGAGGTTGAAAATGATAATGTTGATTATAGAGGTAAGTATGATATTACCTATATTAAGAAAATGGGAGAGGTTGTCTATGGCGCTCTTTTCAAAAATAAAATTGCTTCCTCCAACTTTCTTGAAATCTTGAATTATGCTATAGAAGGCAATGATCTTATTGAGGAGCAAGAAAACTTAATTGATGAACAATTTGCGCGTGAGCGTAATTATGCTAATGAAATTGCTCAACTGAATGACTCCCTTGAAGAAGAACAAACCACCAAAGAATCTCTTGAGGAGACTTTCACTCTATAATTATCGAGAGTAAAAGAATACCATGATAGAGAACTTGTGGTGGCAAACTCCTTCAAGTTTAAAAATGATGAACTTGAAGTTGCTTATGCTAAACTTGTTGAGGATTTTAAGCATCTTGATAATGGCTCTCGGGTTGTTAAGAGGGAGCTCATCAAACTCACCGAGTTGCATGAGCAACTTAAAGCTTCACATTCAAAAGAGCTTGCCAAGTTGCCCTCACCTCTCGCTAATAATGATGATGCTTGTGCTACTAACTCTATTTCTTGTGAAGCATCTATTTTGGAGGAGAATGTTGAGCTAAAGGCTCAACTTGCGTTGCTAACTAGCAACTATCGGAAATTAGAAGAAAGTCATGTTAAGCTCTCAAGCTCGCATGAGGATCTTCTAGTCTCCAATGGTAGGCTAAAGTTAGCTCATGAGGCCATCGTGTCAAAGGTAACATCTAGTGGGCCTCATGTGGACATTAGCACTACATCTACTCCAAATGTTATATTGCCATGTGCTAGTACTTGTAATTCAATCTCTCACAACCATGCTATATCTCGTGATGAATTACATTCCGTGCCTTGTTGCTCTAACAATGTAGCACCTACTTCCTCTAGTACTTTTGTTGAAACTAACCATGTTGAGGAAATCAAAGAGCTCAAGGCTCAGGTCACTTCTTTGAAGAATGACTTGAAAAAGGGTCATCAAGGGAAGGTCACACTCGACAAAATCTTGAGTGTGCAAAAATCCCCCAATGACAAGAGTGGGCTTGGATTCAACTCCAATGTCAAGAACAAGTCCACTATCAAGTTGAAACACAAGGACAATAAGAAGAATGGCCAAGATCAAGTCAAGAATCCTGCCAACATTGTTTGCTTCAAGTGCAAGGAAGAAGGGCACCATGTTAGATCTTGCCCATTGAAGAAAAAGCCTACTAGTGTGAAGCAACAAGGGAAGCGACCTCAAGCTCCACCTCAAGTCATTAATGGGCCTCTTACTAAGAGGACTACTCGAGCTCTTCCTCGAGTTGTGGCTTCACCTAAGAAGAAAGATGGCAAGAGTAGAACTTGCTACATATGCCGTGAGAAGGGGCATATTTCTTCCTCATGCACTATCGGTATATCCTCATCCAACCCTATCATTATTTATGATGCTTATTCTCTTTGTAAGGATGAGGTTGGAAATGTGTTTGCCAAATTTGTTGGTGCCCAATGTGGTGTCAAGAAAAGATCCATTTGGGTTGCCAAGCCTATTGTGACTAACTTCTTAGGACCCAACTTGGTTGGGGACCAACAAGCCAAAACTTGATCAATAGGTGTGTTTTGGAGGGCATTGGAGCCTTGGCTACATTATGAAGAATTGAGGGATCTTCATCAATTCTTATTGTCAAGCCAAGACATTTGGATTATCATGATTATATTATATTATACTTCCAATGTTCCTCCTTGCGGTAACATATGCTAAACTCTTTACATTGAAAGTTACTCGCCCCCTTGTGCATGTGTTGGTTTTGTATCTTCCATGCTTTTGTACATGTTGTGCTATCCACTTAATTATCTTGAGGTATCAAGCATATTTGTGTATGATTAGGTGGCACACCATGTATGTGTGTTTCTTATGTTTGAGCCTTGCTTGGTTATATTTGGTATCTTATTTGGCTCTTGTTAGAAATTAATGGATTATCCCTTTTTTGGGGGGAGTGTTATTCTTGGGCATTCCACAATCCTAAAATTGTGTGTACATGAGGAATACCACCTAGTATTTATATTGGATTATTGTCTAGTCTCTATGTGGTATAATTCCATGAGAAATTTAAGTTTTATAATGTCCATTAATTATCTCTATTTGTGTTATTTTGCCTCGCGTTGGTTGTATGGTAGTATCACATTATGGGGGAGTCATATGCTTAGTGCATATTACAATCCTAGAAAATGTGAATATTCGAGGTTGTGTCACTTAGAATTGATATTGATAATTATCTAGCGCCTATGTGACACATTTGCTCATACAAGTTCCAATTTTCTTGAATGCCTTTTTTGATCATATTTTGGATCTTGTATATGAGAGTGGTTCTTGGTATGTGTTTCCTCATATTTAGATCTCTATATCATCATGGAAACCATTTGCTCAAGTTACTCTAATCACTAGCGATTGTGTGACTATTGGAAGCTACCAAGAATCTTGTTCGAAGTATCATGCTTAATTCTTATATTTTGTTATATGCTTCTTGTTGTGACTATGATCTTGGATATCCATGCAAGCTACCTTGGGAAAATTATCCCCAATATTTCTTGTCCTTGGACAATGAGTACTCAATTTATGGTAGAATTTATTGATCATATTCACTTTGGCCCTTGCTTAATATTGTCCTAGCTTTGGCCAAGTAAAATGTTTTGTGTGCTCCCATGTATTCCTTGCTACTTTTGGATCTTCTTATTTTATTGATATCCTCTTGTGTTTTATTTAATATAGGTAGTAGTGATGATCTCATTTGTGTGCATTTTGCATTCAAAAGAAAAATTCTATATAATGTACTACTTATGGGTGAGCTCTTTTATATTATTTAGAACACTCATATTTATGATTCTTTGTTTGATCCATCTCGGGTTTTATGTGCTTGGAACCTCAATCTTTTCGTTTTGGTACTTTGTGCCATCATGAGAAGTTTGGGGAGTTTGGTTTCTTATTGGAACCTTGCTCTTTTCGGGAGTTGGTTTTGTCTCATTCCTTGTTCATGATTTGACCATTTTAGAATGAGATAAATCCTTAAGAATTTTTATTTCTATCTATCTTTTGCTCTTTTGGCTTTAGCCTGGTTCATTTGTTGAACTTGTGATCTTTCATGTGTTGAATTGGTTCTTTGATACAATTTGGACATAATTTGTCATGTCACACTCTTGTGTGTGCAATATCGATTTACTTGGTGTTTTCGTTCAAATTGTATCTCCTTATTGGTTCTTGAAAGCTTTGTGCATGCATATTTACTACATATCTATATTATGGCATGCTTGCTTTCTTTGAGCCAATATATAAGGGAAACTCCACCAATTTCCATCGGCTAAGTTGTGCATGACATTCAAGTTCATATCAATATGAACATCATTGTGTGGAGTCTCACCTATGTATTGTAGTTGCACTAACTACTTTGGACCCAATAAGTTTGGGGACCATTTTGTACCTAAATGTGTTTTAGGTACATTGGAGATAGATTGGATGCTTGTCTCTCAATTTTGAAGAAATGATGCTTACATGAAAATTGGAGGCAAGCTATAGGATGATCAACGAATTCATATCCTCTACATCCTACCAATTATATCTCGGTAACAAGTATCTCTTTCTCATGCTCATATATCTTGATTCCAATCGTTTGTCGGTTGCCTTCTAGCATGAATTCATGTAGTTTTAATTGTTGTAGTTCTAGGCATGGTTTTAAGAGAACTCTCTATTGTAAATGTGTATAAGTTGAGATGAGTAAATATAACTGGGACTATACAAAATCATGCATATGATCTACCAATCCCAAACATGTCAATCTAGAAATTTATTGCCTACCTTGTCCTCAACTTCTCTCATGTGCAATAGTGAGATTTTGCTAGTTGTTTATTCTTTGTGATACTTGTTGCCTTTCTCCATATATTCCAACTTTCTCTTTTTCCCTTGGTGATAGTTGTAATATATGTAGTGTGTTGGTGTTTGAAGTCCATTAATGTACAATAAGACATATGTGAGCCTTTGGTCATGCTTTGAAGCAAAAATCTTATTGATATATGTTATGACTTCATTTTTTCCTTTCATGTGCTTTCTTGTATAATCTTCTTCATGTGTGCATTTTTTTTGGCATATGTCTTTGTGATGTTTTCCATTTAGAGACATATAGACATATGAGGAGATAATGTTAGTTGATTTTTAATCCTTGGGGACCACCTTTCTATTTCTTTTGATTCTTCGGTGGCTTCCAAATTTAATTGCCTATGAGTGCTTGTTCCTATTGTTTGCATATTTGGGCACTCATATTTGTTCTCTCATGCCTTGTATTGTTAAATGAACTTGGATGAGTGAGGATTCCATGATTATGCACCTTGTTCCCAAATGCAATGATCATAATTGGTGCATTATCTTTGGGGAGCTCATCTAATTCATTTAATAATGCTCATTTATCTTTTTTCTCATTTGTTGCGTCTTAAATGTTTATGGGGAAGTGAGGATTCCATATTTGTGCATTTTTGTATTTAAATACAACGATTCTAAAGTGCACACAAATCTTGGGGAGCTTCTCTATTTTATTTAAGCATTTATTTGATCTCTCATTTGTTGTGCTTGAAATGCTTATGGGGGAGCAAGGATTCCATATTTGTGAAATATGTATTCTAATGCATTTATTTTGAATAGTGCACAAATCTTGGGGAGCTTCTCTATTTATTATTTAAAGCACTCTTTTGCTCATATCATAATATCTTGTAGTTTCCATTTGAACTAATTTGTTGTTTTCAATTTGTTCGTCGGACCTTGTAATTGCTTGCATCATTTCACTTTATTTATTTTGGAAATCTTCGGGTCCTTGATATAGTTCTACTCCCTCCCAAGTATTCATCATTGGATATGTGCGAAGGCACACCTTTGGAGGAATTATTATTATATTTGCCTTCTAGAACTTGTCACCCATTTAGGAAATCGATGCCAATGGGGGAGAAGTTTTAGAGGGTTTAAGGAAAGTTGGTTTATGCATTGAGTTGGTTCTTAAGCATTTGCCTCCCATGCTCTTGCATCTTTGTTATTGCTTAGCATGTGGTATATATAGAGGAAACTCCACCAATGATAATGACTGGCAATATATGCAATGAAATTCAAGTTCATCACACATGCATATATTGTGGGGGAGTTTGCTCTATATATGGTGGTGGTACCAATATCACATACTTATGTAGTATTTGATGTTGGTGCTACCATTTTATTCATTAAAATTCCTTATATAAACCCTCTTAAAGGGATTGTCATCAATTACCAAAATGGGGGAGATTGAAAGAACATGTTGGGCCCCATGTGTGATTTTGGTAATTAATGACAATCTTCATGGACTAATGTGTGTATTAAGTTGTACTTGTAGGAATGGTCCATCGGCATCGCTTGGAGCATGTATTGGCTTCAAGGTCGATGAAATGAGAAGAATATGTGTTGTGCAAGCTCAAAATGCGCCATATGTAGAAGATCTCATGTTTAATGCTTGCCATCCTCGGTGATCATGGATCGATGATGAGAAATCAAGAAAGGCGTTCCATCTTGAGAAGGTCAAGTTCGTCTACATCGAGCTCAAGTGGAATGCTCAAGGCAAAGGTATAGTCTTGATAGGTTTTCCCTTTTGCCGGTCTCATATTGTGTGTGGGAGACCGGGTTTAGGATAGATAACCGTACTATCAAGAGGGGCTCTCGAATGAGTAACTCAGTCACATCGTTCTGACAGAGCTCAATCCTTTGCATATTTGCATCATCATATTTGGTTGTTATTTTATCTTATCCATGTGAGGATATAGAGCTTGTGGTAATCTCCATAACGAGCTCTTGTTCATCAAAATCGGATCTTCCGTTTGTATCTTGTTGCGATTTTGATCTTGGCGGCTTTTCGGTTTCTCACCAAGTGAGGTATCTCACATTATTATACACGATACATTCTCACTTGGTGATAACCAATATTTTCACCTTTCATAGGGTAGCTCATGTTGTCCTTTTTCCAACGCAATTGGAATCGGGTCGATCGGAGTTACCAATCAAAAGTTATAGAGGTTTGAATTTTCCTAGGTACCAAAATGCGGTAGTACCGCATTTTAGTACCTAGCGCAGCAGTAGGTTTTGGCAAGTTTCCAAATGCCACTTTCCTCCTAGGTACTAAAATGCGGTAGTACCTAGCACGACAGAAGGTTTTTGACAAGTTTCCAAAAGCCACTGTCGGGCTAGGTACCAAAAAGCGGTAGTACCGCATTTTAGTACCTAGCACGACAGAAGGTTTTTTACTTCGTAATTTGGATCTATCCTCCCTTGCTGGACTATGATGTTTCTTTGCATGATCTTGTAGAGGTTGTTGTCCTCTTCGAAACGAGCCCAAGATCCTCGAAATCGGAGTCCGGATGCAAAAGTTATGGTTGTTTTCGTTCTGTGATGGCCGGTAGTACCGGACCAGGATCCGGTAGTACCGGGGTCCGGTAGTACCGCATTTTGGTACCGAGGAGCGCAGACAAAATGCGTTTGGAGCCCCAGGAACCCCAGGAAATGTCCGGTAGTGCCGATAAAGTCCGGTAGTAACGGGAAAAAGTCCGGTAGTACCTATATAAGGGGCCTTCTTCCCCAATGGTTCCTCAACCATTATTGCAAGTTTCCTCTCCATTGTTGACCTTCTTGAGCTTGCTTTCTCTCAATCCCTCCGATGATTCTTTCATATTCTTGAGGGATTTGAAAGAGGAGATCTAGATCTACAATCCCACCAATCAACCTCTCCTCTAAGTGAGGGGAACATATTGGGATCTAGATCTTGGAGTATTTTGTGGATTTCCTCCATTGTTCTTCCTCTCTTATTCCCCCATAAGCTTTTGTAGCTTTGGTGGAATTTGGGAGAGAATGATTTTAACACATTTGTGGTGTTCTTTCCATTTGCATTTGGTGCATCGGTTTGTGTTCTCCTCGGAGGATTTGGTTTGAGTTACTCAATGGAGCTTGTCCCTCTTGGGTTCTTGGAACCCTAGACGGTTTTGTGGCCTTGGTGGCATTGTGGCCTTTTGTGGCGTTTGTTGGGAGCCTCCAATTAAGTTGTGGAGAAGTGCCCCAACCTTGTGAGAGGTTCCGGTTGCCACCGACAAGTGCACCGATAGTGGAAGCATGGATCGATCTCGTTGGGGTGAGATTCTCCGGAGAATAAGGGAGGCCTTTTGTGTTGTTGGTGGTTTGATACCACCCCCTCTCCAAACGAGACGTACTCCATGTTGGGAGGAACTCGGTAAAATATCGGTGTCCCCGCGTGCCTCGGTTATCTCTATACCCGAGCTCTTTACTTATGCACTTTACATTGTGATAGCCTTCGTGCTTGAAGTAATATATATCTTGCTATCACTTTGTTGCTTGTATTGCTTAGCATAAGTTGTTGGTGCACATAGGTGAACCTTAGTTGTTCTAGGTTGTGCTTAACAAAGTAAACACTAGTTTTATTCCGCCCTTGTTGAGCCACTCTAGGAAAAGTTTTAATCACCTATTCACCCCCCTCTAGGCGACATCCGTATCCTTTCACCTTCCCATAGACAAATGGACACGCTCCAAACCTATCATCCCACTACCACCAACTGTCCAAATGGCTAAGTTATTGCAACCTATGTGATCCAGGCAGATCCCATAATGCCATGTGGCTGCACTAGAAGCTTCTTAACATTTGGCATCTCAAATCCCTTTGTTCCTGGGTGGCTTTCCACAAGTGTGATACACAAGGTAAACCATAGAAATGGGCCTTGTGTAACCACTCAACACAAACCAATCCTTCCATTTCACCCAGGTGTTTCATTCACTTAGTTGTTTTATTAAGAAAAACACAAGTCAAAGACTCAGAATATTTCTCATAGCATGATTATATAATCCACCCTTGGTTGCTACTAGCTAGGCTAAGCATGGCAATAGCAAGTATCTTAACTTAGAGGAAATTCCAACATTGCTACAACTCCTAGGATTTCCCAAGCATAGCATATAGATACTTAGCAAAATAATCATGCAAATCCTATATAAAATATTTCTAATGCATAGGTAAAAAAATATAGGGATAAAAACATGAAGCACCACTTGCCTTGGTAGTTTGGGGATTAGCAACAATCTTCACAACCACAATCACTATTAGCACCAAAATCTACACATAAAATAATGGCACCAAAATCTCATAACAAAATATACAAACAAAAATACATGAATGCATGCAAAAATGCCATGTGATGATTTTCTACACCAAACAAGACAAGCATACAGTACCGAATCACAAACAAGATCAAGACACACTAAATAAACTTTATTTGATCTTTAAATCATTTTTCAAATAATTTCTATACTCAAAATAAGCCTACAAATGTCTCTGCAAAAATAATCAATTTTACAGAAGAAAAACATTAAACACATTGCATAAAGAGATAGCATTATTTCTCCTGATTCCAATGATATAAAATTTGTAAAATTTGAACGTGTGGATCAAAAGTTATGAATTTTACAAGTTTGAATCACTAATAGATCTAATTCAGATTTTTAAAACAAAGAACAGGCCACGCGGCAGCGTCTGATTGGCCGATACCGTTTCGCACCGGATCACACTCGCGGGCCGTTAGATCTAACTTACTATGCACGGCTCAGATCAACACATACCGCTTCGCTACAGATCTAATCCTAAGCGCAGGATCTAGATCCTACGGTTGCCAAGCGTGCGACCATGGATGGGCGGTGCTAGCGACGGTGGCGCGGCGGCGGTGCTCTGTCAGTGATGCTCCTGCGGCTACGGAAGGGGATGGGGTCAGAAGAGGGGCTTACCAAACTCGCAAGGTCGCACTGATGCTCAACTACTTGCTGGCGTGGACGGGGGCGCACTGTGGAGGTCACTGGGCTCGTCGGAGTTGCGGGCGGCGTCGGGTTCCTGCAGACGACGATGTTGCCGGCGATGTGGACCGCCCTAACACAAACCGAAGGCGTCAAGGTGTGCACAACAAACTGGCGATCAAGATAGGGTTAGAGAGAAAGCAAGGGGCGATCTGGTATTACCTAAATTGTTCGCCGGAGTTAGGCTGCCGTTCTGTCGTTTGCTGAGGTGGTCAGGGACGGCGACCTGGTGAAGGGAATATGCCCTGAGAAGCAATAATAAAGTGTTTATTATGTGTATTCCAAGTATATGATAGATGTTTATTTTGCATGCTATAATTGTATTAATACGGAAACGTTAATACATGTGTGTTTAATAAACAAACAGAAAGTTCCTAGTTATGCCTCTCTCATAAACTAGCTCGTTGATTAACAAGATGATCAAGGTTTCCTGATCATGGACATTGGATGTTGTTAATAACGGGATCACAACATTAGTGTAATGGTGTGATGAAAATTCATCCGAAGTATAGCATTACGATCAAAGTCATTGAGTTTATATTGCTATAACAACTTATGAAGTGATCCTAATCCTTAGACCATGAGATCATGTCAATCACTAACACCGGAAGAGTTTCTTGATAACATCAAACGTCACACCGTAACAGGGTGATTATAAAGATGGATTCAGAACTAATAAAGTGTTATGTTGAGGCTCATGGATCGAGAGTGGAATTTGTTCATCCCGATGACGGATAGATATACTCTGGGCCCTCTCGGTGATATCACATTGATTAGCTTGCAAGCAAGTGATTTGATCACTAGAATGTTATATCACAGGAACGAGAAAAGAGTGCATGTCGGTAACGAGATCAAACTAGGTATGGAGATACCGATGATCGAATCTCGGGCATGTAATATATCGTGAAACAAAGGGATTAAGATACTAGCGTAAAAGGTTCCGACGATCACAAGAAAGTCATCGTTGAATGTGTGGGAGTCAGTATGGGTCTCCAGATCCCGCTTTTGATTATTGATCCGAGAGGGGTCTCGATCATGTCCGCATTATTCACGAACCGTAGGGTGACACACTTAAGAGACACCGACATCCAATTGGAGCAAATGTTTCATGCCAAAAGAATGAACAAGCGCAGGAATTTATTTCACTAGATACCGAAACAGGTTTTCGGGTGAAATTGCATAAAGTGGTTATGCATGTGAAATAGAATTCTAGCAAGGGGTTATTTGTGAATGTTTGTCATTAAAGTAATTGACAAAATTCTGAATAAAATAAAAGAGTTTTATTTAATGAGAGTTTGCATTAAATTTGGTAGAAATTTAATGGGAATTTGAGTGGACTTTTGAGTGGAGGGATTTTAAAGGGAATTTTGTGAGTGGAGTGTCCACCCACATGAATGAAGGAGGGGAGGGGGCAGCCCCCATGGCCGGCGGCCACCCCCTTGGGTGCCCCCTCCTCCTATAAAAGGAGCCCCCCTCCTCACTTGTCTCTCACACCTCCTCGTGAAGGATCTCTCTCCCCCTCTAGAATTTATCCCCCATGGTCTCGGACTAGCGAGATACATGTTCCCGGTGGCTATTCGGCAAGAAAGAGTTGTGCTTCCGCTGCATCGCTGGAGCGAGGAGGCGGAGGTTGCTCGGTGCCTCGAACGTGTGTGCGAGCACGGATGCGCTGCTGATTTGCGGCGCTAGGACTTCCTCTCGATCTTGAGATCGGCAAGAGATCGTCTACATCAACCACGAGTTGAACTCGTTAAGCTTTGTCGGCCTTCAAGGGTATGTTCTCTACGGATATACATCCGCCCGTTGTTTGTATCTAGTAGATAGATCTTGGTAGATAGTTCACATCGTAGGAATTTTTTTGTTTTCTATGCTGCGAACCCTACAGTGGTATCAGAGCCGGATCTATGCGTAGATACTTTACACGGGTAGTACACATATGAGTATGTGGGCGATGATGATCATGTTGTTGCTCCTTTGTTGTAATTTTGGATATTGGTGGCATAGTGGGATGAAGCGGCCCGGACAAACTTTACATGTCCTCGCACATGAGACCTGTTCCACGCTTGACATGCAACTAGTTTGCATAAGTGGCTAGCGGGTGTCTGTCTCTCCTACTATAGTAAATATCTATTTTGCAAGCGAGTTGTCAACAATTTGATTATCCTCGTTGTGGTTCATGTTCGTAGGTAAGAACGGTTCTATCTCGAAAGCCCTAAGCCACGTAAAACTTGCAATGGATAAATTAGAGGCGTCTAGTTTAGATTGTTGCTGGGCTAGTGTTATGATATGGTAGTGTTGTAAGTAGAAGTATGAGATGATACTCTTACAACACACATAGCGTGTAAAATCCATAGACCTTGGATTTACACATATAGGTATGATAGTGATCATACCACGATGCACATGATAGAGATCATCTGCGGGAACCATATAATTTCACTAATAAACATATGATGTTTGATAGCATATTATATTGCTTGTTTAGCGCTTTGTTAGCATAATAAGATGATCCCTGTCACATCCCAAGATTTTCCAAATCTTGTAATGTGAAAATAAATGAATAGAATAAAACTTTGTTTGATTTTCAGAGCCAGAAGAAACTTTTTGAGTTCAATTGGAACTTCAAACCCATTTGAATTAAATAAAACCTAAAGGGATTTAAAAAGATAAACATTTAATAAAAGGAAAAATAAAAACATTTGGAAATACTATTTTGAAACAATTAAATGAAAAGATTTGTTTTCAAATGAAATAGAAGTTTATAAATAAAGAATATTTTATAAAGCCAAATTAAACCTTGGCCAAGATTTTGAATTAAACATTTTGTTTTGAATAAAAATAGCAAAGGTTTATTCAAATAAATTAATAATGATTTAATATCCAAATTTATTTAAATAAAAGGTTTTACCAATTTAATTGAAACATCAAAACTTATTAAATTATTTAAAATAAGTTTTCCAAATATTTGATATTCACAAATAAAATCCTACTAAAGTGTTTTGGCTTTATTTTAGGTTTCAAAATAAATATCTCAATAAAACAAATCCTATTTGATTTAATAATGAAAGTCTATTCTATTTAATTATTAATGGACCCTAAAATAAAATGTTATTTTATTTTAAACAAGTATTTCAAGTATCTTATGTTTTTAAATAAAACCTAATGAATTGGTTTTGAAAATGTTTGGATTTCAAATGAAGATTTTATTAAATAAATCAAACCCTATTTTAAATAACTAAAGGACTATTTTATTTAATTATTAAATAGATCTTAAAAATGAATAAAAATATAATTTTATTTTGAGATTTGGTTTATGTTGATAAACAGAACCAAAAACTCATTACAATTGTTTGAATTGTATGAATTGTTTGAATGCTTGAATAGTTGGATGAAATTCAAATCAGAAAATAGAAAATTAAAAAAAAAAGATAAATCAAAGCAGACAGAAAAAAATAAGAGTAAACGACCAGCCCAGCTAAAGCCCACCCCAGCCCAGTCCAGCCCATCTGCCCTCTCCCCCGAACCGTTTTTCCTCACCACAGAAGCAACCCGTTAAGTCACTGACCAGTGGACCTCCCCCTTGTTTCTTTTCCCACTGACCAACCGACCCCACCTGAGCGAACCGTTTTTCTTTACCGCGGAAAGAACCCACTCAGTCACAGACAGCCTGGACCCACTTCTCCTTCCCCTCTTTCGCCGACGAGATGACCCCACGCAGCGAGCTCATCGTCTTCAACCCCGCGATGACCACGCCCTCTCCTCGCTGCCATTGCTGTCTTCAATCCCCGCGATCAATTCGCAGTAATTCCGTGCCTTAAACCTCGCAGCGATCACGCCCATTTAAGCGCCTGCGTCTTCTCTTCCATTTCCCCCAGACACCGCCTTCCCTCTGCCTCCAGGCCGCCCCAATTCTTCTCTGCACCACCCTCTGCTCCGGCGAACTCCACCAGCAATTCCGGCCAGCCGACGTTACCCTGAGCCTCCTCGACCATGCTCACATGATCCCCAGCCTCTGGCGCACCTCACTGTGCCTCCCGTTCATCCGCGCGAGTATCACAGCGTCGGCAAGGACAAGCTCGACTCAAGCCGCCGTCTGCAATTTCTCCGGCGACTCCCTTGGTAATGTTCTGACCGCCCCTCTTCTTTTCGATGATGCGCCTAAGACCAATGACTTCTTCCGCAACTAATTCCATCATTCTCGTGTCCTAGCTCACACCGTATCGTCACCTCCGTCGTCGACAGTGAGCAACTGTCGTCTGTCTTCAACTCCGGCGAGCCCCACAGGTAGATTCGGACCGCCCCGCGCCCTCTCGTTCACGCACACAGTTCTGCCTTGATCTTACGCTTCTAACCGTGCCCTCGTTTTTCTTCGGGGTGAACCACAGAGTCGACTTCGATCACGACCACGCGCAACCGACGCCAGCAGGAACTCCGGCGAGCAATTAGTTCCACCCCAGTGAGCCCCTCGCCTCCTCGCAACCACGTCGAGCTTTCCCATGACCCTGCGATCACGGTGAGCCTTTTCCTTCTCTTCCTTGCGTCCAGTATCACCGGCGACCACCTCGCCTGAGCGCTGCCGCCAGAGCGTCGCCGCTAGCGCCGCCGATTAATAGTCAGAGTAGTTAGGACCGTTAGATTTGGATCTGACGTTTAGGAAAGAAAGTGAGCGAAGGGGTATCGAGCAACCAGTGCCGTGCGATCCCACTTAGATCCAACGATCCAGAGAGATCAATCCGACCGAACCGGTATTGTCCAGTAAGAACTTGACGCGTGGCACTAGATCTGTTTAAAAGAAATTTGAAAACAGACTTATTTGCAAACTTCAAACCCTTGTATCTTTGGATCCACACGTCCAAAAATTACAAATTTTATGTCGTTGGATTCAGGAGAACAAGACCTAACCAACCCCGCCCTTAGTTTAGAAAATAGTATATGTTAGTTTGCTTGATTTTGCAGATTCTTTTGTGAGCTTGTTTAGAGTATAAAAATTGTTTAAAATTGATTTTAGGGTTAAAACTTTTACAAAATGGTTTGTTGTGACCTTACTGACCCTAGGAACCAACCCTTGGTGTTAAAAATGATTTTGGTAAAATTTAGGCTGGATTACTTGACTTAGTCATTTTCTAGCCAAATAAAAAGAATGGTTTTTGTTATGAAAATGTTTATGGAAAGGAAACTGTGAGAAAATGGTTTGATCAAACCCACTGAACCACAACACCAAGTTTTGCAAATTAACAACTCTTTTGGTGAACAACTTAAGAGTTTTGCCATGATAAAAACATTTTTCGCCACATAAAATGATGAATGGATTTTAAATAGTTTTGAGATGAAACCCATTTCCAAATGACTTTGCCATTTTGGTAAATGACCAATTTTGAACTTACAAAGTTTAGGAGCCTAGTGGAGACCATCCTTGCAATAGAACCATCCTTTGCATGCTATTGCATGACTTAGATTCCATTACTTTGTGTGTGAAAAATTGTTTGTTTGAGTTTGGTTGGAATGTGAATTGAATTTGTGTTTGCTTGATTGACTTGTAGTGAAGTGTGGGACTAGCAAGATCAAGGAGTGAACCACCATTCTCTACCAAATGGCAAGTGATGCTTCATACCTTTTGTCCCATTACTTTCTCTATGCATTAGTGATTTTGCTAAGTAAAACTTGCATGGAAATTTTGCTAAGTGTAATCCTTACTATAGGAAAACCTAGTAGATGAATCTTTAGTAGGATTTTCCTAAGTTAAAGATTCCTACTACTATCAAGCTTAGCCTAGCTAATAGAAAACATGGGTGGAATATATATTCACACTATGGAAAAATATTCTAAGTCTGAGGACTTGTGATTTTGTCTAATAAAACAACTAAGTTAATGAATCACCTGGGTGGAATGGGATGGCTTGGTGGAGTTTGGTTGAGTGGTTCACAAGGCCATGGACTTGGCTTGTGTATCTCACTTGTGGTATGCCACCCAGGAACAAAGAGATTTGAGATGTCAAATGTTGAGAAGCTTCAAGTGCAACCACTTGGCAATATGGGCTCTGCCATGATCATATAGGTTGCAAGAACTTAGCCATATGGATAGTGGGTGGTAGTGTTTGATAGGTTGGAACGCGTCCATTTTGGTCTAAGGGAAAGCTTCTGAAAGATCTTGTCTTGGGAAACCAAGTCTTGTGGGGAAAGTGCACCACCTCTGCAGAGTGTAAAACCTAAGTACTTAGCCATGTCCCTGGTAAAGGACAATTTGAGAATCAAGACATGGAAGCAATCAAGAATCTCATCATTCAAATTTCTAAGTTAAAATCTGGTGGATTGAACAAGGGTTGTTTGAAATCTTCAATCTTTGATGGAGAGATGCCTTGAGAGGATCTTCAAATATTTGATTGAGAAGAATGATTTTGTCAAAGCAAAAACTTAGTATTTTCAAAATGGTAAGGAAAATCTATTTTGAGCAATGCAAAGCCTCAACTCCACTTAGCCAAATGCATATAGAAGATAGATTCCACTATACTACCATAGTATCACTTGCCAATACAATTCAAATGTATTGACCCTTGTGGCTGTAACTTGTATGTTGCAGGTTTGGTTGATTTTAGTGAAGATTGATTGTTTAGGATTACAAAGTCTACACCCAACATGTGCCTGTGGCACTTTGAAGAAGAAGGACCCATGACTATAGTTATTCCGCTGCAATGTAATGTAATAGCCATATGAGCTATGTAAGATGTAATAAAACTATGTTATTCCTGGATATGAAGTTATATTATGACCTTTGTTTCTTGATATTACATCTTAACTGTGGATGCTAGCTATTGATCCAGGGACTAGCATTGTAAACACAGGAGGAATCTACCTTATTAGGTTGAGACCTCTACAGATGGTATCAGAGCATTGTGTTGCCTGTAGGATTTGTAAACCTAGGATTGGACAAAAACCCTTAGAAAAATAGGAGTTTTATTTGTTCAAAAACTTATTTACAAAAACACTTGTAAACTCTTTCCTCAACCATTTTGGTTTCAACTCTACTTCTCTTCTACTTCAACTTGATGGAAAAACCTACCCCATGGCCAAAGACTACACTATGTGCAAAGGACTTCTTCAAATTCTTCAACTCTAATGACTTCAACATCTTCAACTCTAATGACTTCAACATCTTCAGCATGATCACCAAGGACTTCCAACTTGGAAACCACTAAGGACTACAAGTGAAACAAGGAAATCCTACTCAAGATTTAGAGACTGAGGGAATGCAAAATAAGAAGGAGCCATCAACAACTTTGAAGTATTGTGACCAAGAGTTTTTCTCAAGGAAACCATGATCCCATACAAGAAGAATCATGTATGAAGGAAAGATCACAAGTGAACCATATAGATGGACCACCTTATTGTAGTTAAGACAAAACCACCAACTTATGTGGTGTAACAAAAATATTTTGTTGCCTAAGTATGTGCTTGAACCTTGTTTGAGTGAAATGTTTGTTTGTGATTGCTTGCACATTTCTTGTGTGAATTATGGTGTGTGTGATTAGAATTGATTCCTTAGAAATATCTCGCCCATTCTAATCCTCATTCAACCTAAACAGATGACTACTCCAAAGGACTCCAACATCAAAGTGGAAGACACCAACACCAACCAAGCTGACAGCATGAAAGAGCTCATAGCAACCCAACACCAGTTGAACCAACTGACAGCTCAGTTCATAGCCAACAATAGTGATAAAGATCCAGCACTACAAAGGTTTTTGGAGGAACAATCCCAACTGATGATTAAGGTGACTAATCAAATGATCAGCCTGGAAGAAAGCTATCCCAAAGGAGTTTATGATAACAAAGATGACAGAAATATTGTTCTAGATGGAGCACCAGCTTGCATTATTTGTGGAGAGAAGGATCATACTTCCAAGGAGCATGAAGGTCAATGCCCTAACTGTGGAGAAAATCATCCTGTTGGACAATGTCCCATCTCCCAAGCTACTTGTTACCTTTGTGAAGGAAATGACCATGTCCCTATCCAATGCCCCATCTACTCCATGGTGGAACAAAGGAAACAAGAAGGATCCAAGTATGCCAAGAATGTTGATGGCAAAGGAAAAGGACCACTTATACCTCCAAACAAGACAACCCAGTTCAAAGGATCAAAGAAACCCAAAAAACCAAGACCAGACATGAACCTTGTACAATGTCGTAAATGTAAAGAAATGGGACACTATTCCAGTGAGTGCCCAGAGAACAAGAAGAATAAAGAGATTGGCCAAGTAGTGTGCAACAACTGCAGAGAGCTAGGCCACTATGTAGCAACTTGTCCACAAGAGCTACGTGAAGAACTCAAGGACATTCATTGTTTCAACTGCAAGAATCCAGGACATTATGCAAGCAACTGTCCAGAAAAGATGAAGAACAAGTTGAACAAACCCATGGAGAAACTCAACCTTGGCCCATGAGTCAAGAATGGAAACCAAGGACAATACAAAAGTTGCTTAGAGAAGTTTTCCCAGGATCCCAAGAAGGACAATATGTAATTTTTGTTTGAGAAATTTTAAAGGGTGGTAGTACCCTAGCTGTTTTGAACTTGCTTGTAACCCCCAGCCTTCCCAAATCTCGGGACGAGATTTATTTTAAGGGTGGTAGCCTGTCACATCCCAAGATTTTCCAAATCTTGTAATGTGAAAATAAATGAATAGAATAAAACTTTGTTTGATTTTCAGAGCCAGAAGAAACTTTTTGAGTTCAATTGGAACTTCAAACCCATTTGAATTAAATAAAACCTAAAGGGATTTAAAAAGATAAACATTTAATAAAAGGAAAAATAAAAACATTTGGAAATACTATTTTGAAACAATTAAATGAAAAGATTTGTTTTCAAATGAAATAGAAGTTTATAAATAAAGAATATTTTATAAAGCCAAATTAAACCTTGGCCAAGCTTTTGAATTAAACATTTTGTTTTGAATAAAAATAGCAAAGGTTTATTCAAATAAATTAATAATGATTTAATATCCAACTTTATTTAAATAAAAGGTTTTACCAATTTAATTGAAACATCAAAACTTATTAAATTATTTAAAATAAGTTTTCCAAATATTTGATATTCACAAATAAAATCCTACTAAAGTGTTTTGGCTTTATTTTAGGTTTCAAAATAAATATCTCAATAAAACAAATCCTATTTGATTTAATAATGAAAGTCTATTCTATTTAATTATTAATGGACCCTAAAATAAAATGTTATTTTATTTTAAACAAGTATTTCAAGTATCTTATGTTTTTAAATAAAACCTATTGAATTGGTTTTGAAAATGTTTGGATTTCAAATGAAGATTTTATTAAATAAATCAAACTCTAGTTTAAATAACTAAAGGACTATTTTATTTAATTATTAAATAGATCTTAAAAATGAATAAAAATATAATTTTATTTTGAGATTTGGTTTATGTTGATAAACAGAACGAAAAACTCATTACAATTGTTTGAATTGTATGAATTATTTGAATGCTTGAATAGTTGGATGAAATTCAAATCAGAAAATAGAAAAAAAAAGATAAATCAAAGCAGACAGAGAAAAATAAGAGTAAACGACCAGCCCAGTCCAGTCCAGCCCATCTGCCCTCTCCCCCGAACCGTTTTTCCTCACCACAGAAGCAACCCGTTAAGTCACTGACCAGTGGACCTCCCCCTTGTTTCTTTTCCCACTGACCAACCGACCCCACCTGAGCGAACCGTTTTTCTTTACTGCGGAAAGAACCCACTCAGTCACAGACAGCCTGGACCCACTTCTCCTTCCCCTCTTTCGCTGACGAGACGACCCCACGCAGCCAGCTCATCGTCTTCAACCCCGCGATGACCACGCCCTCTCCTCGCTGCCATTGCTGTCTTCAATCCCCGCGATCAATTCGCAGTAATTCTGTGCCTTAAACCTCGCAGCGATCACGCCCATTTAAGCGCCTGCGTCTTCTCTTCCATTTCCCCCAGACACCGCCTTCCCTCTGCCTCCAGGCCGCCCCAATTCTTCTCTGCACCACCCTCTACTCCGGCGAACTCCACCAGCAATTTCGGCCAGCCGACGTTACCCTGATCCTCCTCGACCATGCTCACATGATCCCCAGCCTTTGGCGCACCTCACTGTGCCTCCCGTTCATCCGCGCGAGTATCACAACGTCGGCAAGGACAAGCTCGACTCACGCCGCCGTCTGCAATTTCTCCGGTGACTCCCTTGGTAATGTTCTGACCGCCCCTCTTCTTTTCGATGATGCGCCTAAGACCAATGACTTCTTCCGCAACTAATGCCATCATTCTCATGTCCTAGCTCACACTGTAGCGTCACCTCCGTCATCGACAGTAAGCAACCGTTGTCTGTCTTCAACTCCGGCGAGCCCCACAGGTAGATTCTGACCGCCCCGCGCCCTCTCGTTCACGCACACAACTCTTCCTTGATCTTACGCTTCTAACCGTGCCCTCGTTTTGCTTCGTGGTGAACCACAGAGTCGACTTCGATCACGACCACGCGCAACCGACGCTAGCAGGAACTCCGGCGAGCAATTAGTTCCACCCCAGTGCGCCCCTCGCCTCCTCGCAACCACGTCGAGCTTTCCCACGACCCTGCGATCACGGTGAGCCTTCTCCTTCTCTTCCTTGCGTCCAGTATCACCGGCGACCACCTCGCCTGAGCGCTGCCGCCAGAGCGCCGCCGCCAGGGCCGCCGATTAATAGTCAGAGTAGTTAGGACCGTTAGATTTGGATCTGACGTTTAGGAAAGAAAGTGAGCGAAGGGGTATCGAGCAACCAGTGTCGTGCGATCCCACTTAGATCCAACGATCCAGAGAGATCAATCCTACCGAACCGGTATTGTCCAGTAAGAACTTGACGCGTGGCACTAGATCTGTTTAAAAGAAATTTGAAAACAGACTTATTTGCAAACTTCAAACCCTTGTATCTTTGGATCCACACGTCCAAAAATTACAAATTTTATGTCGTTGGATTCAGGAGAACAAGACCTAACCAACCCCGCCCTTAGTTTAGAAAATAGTATATGTTAGTTTGCTTGATTTTGCAGATTCTTTTGTGAGCTTGTTTAGAGTATAAAAATTGTTTAAAATTGATTTTAGGGTTAAAACTTTTGCAAAATGGTTTGTTGTGACCTTACTGACCCTAGGAACCAACCCTTGGTGTTAAAAATGTTTTTGGTAAAATTTAGGCTGGATTACTTGACTTAGTCATTTTCTAGCCAAATAAAAAGAATGGTTTTTGTTATGAAAATGTTTATGGAAAGGAAACTGTGAGAAAATGGTTTGATCAAACCCACTGAACCACAACACCAAGTTTTGCAAATTAACAACTCTTTTGGTGAACAACTTAAGAGTTTTGCCATGATAAAAACATTTTTCGCCACATAAAATGATGAATGGATTTTAAATAGTTTTGAGATGAAACCCATTTGCAAATGACTTTGCCATTTTGGTAAATGACCAATTTTGAACTTACAAAGTTTAGGAGCCTAGTGGAGACCATCCTTGCAATAGAAGCATCCTTTGCATGCTATTGCATGACTTAGATTCCATTACTTTGTGTGTGAAAAATTGTTTGTTTGAGTTTGGTTGGAATGTGAATTGAATTTGTGTTTGCTTGATTGACTTGTAGTGAAGTGTGAGACTAGCAAGATCAAGGAGTGGACCACCATTCTCTACCAAAAGGCAAGTGATGCTTCATACCTTTTTTCCCATTACTTTCTCTATGCATTAGTGATTTTGCTAAGTAAAACTTGCATGGAAATTTTGCTAAGTGTAATCCTTACTATAGGAAAACCTAGTAGATGAATCCTTAGTAGGATTTTCCTAAGTTAAAGATTCCTACTACTATCAAGCTTAGCCTAGCTAATAGAAAACATGGGTGGAATATATATTCACACTATGGAAAAATATTCTAAGTCTGAGGACTTGTGATTTTGTCTAATAAAACAACTAAGTTAATGAATCACCTGGGTGGAATGGGATGGCTTGGTGGAGTTTGGTTGAGTGGTTCACAAGGCCATGGACTTGGCTTGTGTATCTCACTTGTGGTATGCCACCCAGGAACAAAGAGATTTGAGATGTCAAATGTTGAGAAGCTTCAAGTGCAACCACTTGGCAATATGGGCTCTGCCATGATCATATAGGTTGCAAGAACTTAGCCATATGGACAGTGGGTGGTAGTATTTGATAGGTTGGAACGCGTCCATTTTGGTCTAAGGGAAAGCTTCTGAAAGATCTTGTCTTGGGAAACCAAGTCTTGTGGGGAAAGTGCACCACCTCTGCAGAGTGTAAAACCTAAGTACTTAGCCATGTCCCTGGTAAAGGACAATTTGCGCATCAAGACATGGAAGCAATCAAGAATCTCATCATTCAAATTTCTAAGTTAAAATCTGGTGGATTGAACAAGGGTTGTTTGAAATCTTCAATCTTTGATGGAGAGATGCCTTGAGAGGATCTTCAAATATTTGATTGAGAAGAATGATTTTGTCAAAGCAAAAACTTAGTATTTTCAAAATGGTAAGGAAAATATATTTTGAGCAATGCAAAGCCTCAACTCCACTTAGCCAAATGCATATAGAAGATAGATTCCACTATACTACCATAGTATCACTTGCCAATACAATTCAAATGTATTGACCCTTGTGGCTGTAACTTGTATGTTGCAGGTTTGATTGATTTTAGTGAAGATTGATTGTTTAGGATTACAAAGTCTACACCCAACATCTGCCTGTGGCACTTTGAAGAAGAAGGACCCATGACTATAGTTATTCCGCTGCAATGTAATGTAATAGCCATATGAGCTATGTAAGATGTAATAAAACTATGTTATTCCTGGATATAAAGTTATATTATGACCTTTGTTTCTTGATATTACATCTTAACTGTGGATGCTAGCTATTGATCCAGGGACTAGCATTGTAAACACAGGAGGAATCTACCTTATTAGGTTGAGACCTCTACAATCCCTCATTTAAATATCAAGATAAGAATGTGTTCTTCCTTTAGTATGCACCGATTATGTTTTCGTCGCTCCTAGACATCACGTGATGATCGGGTGTTCTTGGATCCACGACCATATTTCGGGTGTAAAACATTTACACACGCGAATACTAAGGTTCTAACTTGGCGAGCCTAGCATGTACAGACATGGCCTCGGAACACGGATCGAAAGGTTAAGCATGAGTCATATAGTTGATATGATGCCCATTTGATGCTCGCCTTTGAAGCTATACCGACTCACGTGATGATCGGACTTGGTGTAGTGGATTTGGTTCATGTAATCACCAAAAAGGCACGAGGGATGTCGTTTTTGAGTGGGAGTTCATTCATAATATAGATTATTTGAACTCAATCTATCATACACTTAGTATAAAGTTTACAAATTCTGTTGTAGATGGCACCACCTGCTTTTAATTTCAATGTGTTCATGGAGAAAGAGAAACTAGCAACGAACGGTAGCAACTTTACCGAATGGGCCATGAATTTGAGGATTCTCCTCTCTGCTGCACAAAAGCAATATGTGCTAGAAGCGCCGTTAGGCCCCCCACCTTTTGATGATGCCCCTGACGAGGATAAGAATGTCTATCAGACTCGTCAGGAGGACCACAACTTAGTTCATTGTGGCATATTGTATGGGCTAGAGCCGGAACTTCGAAAGCGTTTCGAAAACGGCAATGCATTTGATACAATGGGTGAGTTGAAAATGATTTTCGAAACACATGCTGCTATAGAGAGCTACAACGCTTCAGAAAAGTTCTTTAGCTGCATGATGGAAGAGCACAGCTCCGTTAGTGAGCATGTAATCAAGATGTCGGGTTACGCCGATAAGCTTGTGTCCTTGGGAATATTGATTCCCATTGACTTAGGCATCCATCGTGTTCTGCAGTCTCTGCCACCTAGCTATAAGAGCTTCGTGATGAACTATAATATGCAAGGCATGAAGAAGTCTCTCCCCGAGCTTCTGTTAATGCTTAAAACTGCAGAAGTGGAGATCAAAAAGGAACATCAAGTGTTGATGATCAATAGGAACACTGGTTTCAAGAAAGACAAGAAGGGAAAACGGAAGGGAAGTAAGGGCGGCAAGCCTGTTGCCGCGCCTGAAAAGAAACCCCGAGTTGGACCTAAGTCTGATTCCGAGTGCTACTATTGTAAGGGGACTGGCCACTGGAAGCGCAACTGCCCCAAGTATCTGGCAGACAAGAAGGCCGGCAAGGCAAACAAAGGTATATATGATATACATGTTATTCATGTGTACTTGACTAGTGCTCGCAGTAGCACCTGGGTATTTGACACCGGTTCAGTTGCTAATATTTGTAACTCGAATCAGGGGCTGCGGAACAAGCGACCGCTAGCAAGGGGTGAGGTCAAGATGCGTGTCGGCAATGGATCAAGCGTTGATGTGATCGCCGTCGGAACGCTGCCTCTCCACTTGCCATCGGGATTAGTTATAAACTTGTATAAATGTTATCTGGTGCCTGCACTAAGCATGAACATTGTTTCTGGATCGTGTTTGATGCGAAGTGGTTATTCATTTAAATCCGAGAACAATGGTTGTTCCATTTATATGAATAAAATCTTTTATGGTCATGCACCGATGATGAATGGTTTATTTCTATTAGGTCTCGATGATAATGTTACACATATTCATAATGTTGATGCTAAAAGGATTAAACTTAATGATGATATATCCGCATATATGTGGCACTGCCGTCTAGGTCATATTGGAGTTAAACGCATGAAGAAGCTCCATTCGGATGGACTTTTGGAATCACTTGATTATGAATCATTTGATACATGTGAGCCATGCCTTATGGGCAAGATGACTAGAACGCCGTTTTCCGGTTCAATGGAACGAGCGACAGATTTATTGGAAATCATACATTCTGATGTATGTGGTCCAATGAGTGTGTCGGCGCGAGGTGGATATCGTTATTTTGTTACTTTCACGGATGATTTGAGTAGATACGGTTATATCTACTTGATGAAACACAAGTCTGAAACCTTTGAAAAGTTCAAGGAATTTTAGAATGAAGTGGAAAATCATCGTAATAGAAAGATCAAATTTCTACGGTCCGACCGTGGAGGTGAGTATCTAAGTTACGAGTTTAGCACTCACATGAAAGAGTGTGGAATTGTTTCACAACTCACACCTGCCGGAACACCACAGCGAAATGGTGTGTCGGAACGTCGTAATCGTACTTTATTAGATATGGTTCGATCTATGATGTCTCTCACGGACTTGCCGTTGTCATTTTGGGGTTATGCACTAGAAACTGCTGCATTCACTTTAAATCGGGCACCATCTAAATCCGTTGAAAAGACACCGTATGAATTGTGGTTTGGAAACAAACCTAAGCTGTCATTTCTTAAAGTTTGGGGATGCGATGTTTATGTGAAGAAAGTTCAACCGGATAAACTTGAACCCAAAGCGGAAAAATGCGTCTTCATAGGATACCCTAAAGAAACTATTGGGTATTCCTTCTATTACAGATCCAAGGGCAAGGTTTTTGTTGCCAAGAATGGATCCTTTCTAGAGAAAGAGTTTCTCGCGAAAGGTGTGAGTAGTCGGAAGGTAGAACTCGAAGAGGTTGTGGAACCTTCTCTTCAAAGTATGGCGAGTAGCGCAGCGCCGGAAGTTGTTCCGGAGTTGGCTCCACCTGTTGAAGAGGGAACTAATGATAATGATCATGAAATTCCGAAAGAGAGTACTACCAAACCTCGCAGGTCAAACAGGACGCGTGCAGCTCCCGAGCTGTACGGAAATCCTGTCATGAATTTCATGGTTGATGAAAATGATGACCCTGCAACGTATGAAGAAGCGATGATGAGCCCGGATTCCAACAAATGGTTAGAAGCCATGAAATCCGAGATGGAATCCATGTATGAAAATCAAGTTTGGAACTTGGTGGAATTACCTCACGACCGAAAGGCCGTGGAGAACAAATGGATTTTCAAAAGGAAAACTGATGCTGATGGTAATGTGACCGTCTATAAAGCTTGACTTGTCGCAAAGGGGTTTCGACAAATTCAAGGAGTTGACTGCGATGAGACTTTCTCTCCCGTAGCGATGCTAAAGTCAGTTAGGATTATGTTAGCAATTGCTGCATATTTCGATTATGAGATATGGCAGATGGATGTCAAAACCGCGTTTCTCAATGGTAATATTGAAGAAGAGTTGTATATGATACAACCAAAGGGTTTTGTCGATCCTAAGGATGCTAACAAGGTGTGCAAGCTTCAGCGATCCATCTATGGATTGAAGCAAGCATCACGAAGTTGGAATCTCCGCTTTGATGAGGTGATCAAAGATTTTGGATTTGTCCAAACTTATGGAGAAGCTTGTATTTACAAGAAAGTGAGTGGGAGCAATGTGGCATTTCTGATATTATATGTGGATGACATATTATTGATCGGAAATGATATAGATCTTTTAAACAGTGTTAAAAGTTATCTAAACAGCAAATTTTCAGTGAAGGACCTAGGTGAAGCGTCATACATATTAGGCATAAAGATCTATAGAGATAGATCTAGGCGCCTAATAGGGATATCACAAAGTACATACCTTGATAAGATTTTAAAGAAGTTTAAAATGGACGGAAGTAAGAAGGGGTTCTTACCTATGTTGCAAGGCAAGACATTGAGTAAGACTCAAAGTCCGGCTTCGGCGGAAGAAAGAGAGATAATGGACAAAGTCCCCTATGCTTCAGCCATAGGCTCTATAATGTACGCCATGCTATGTACAAGACCGGATGTGGCACATGCTATTAGTTTGACTAGTAGGTACCAATCGGATCCAGGTTCGGAACACTGGATAGAGGTCAAGAATATCCTTAAGTACTTACGAAGAACTAAGGATATGTTTCTTGTATACGGAGGTGAAGAAGATCTCGTCGCTAAGTGTTATGTCGACGCTAGCTTTGACACCGATCCGGATGACTCTAATTCTCAATCCGGATACGTATTTCTCATGAATGGCGGAGCGGTTAGTTGGAGGAGCTCCAAACAACCTGTGGTAGCGGGATCAACAACGGAGGCCGAATATGTTGCTGCTTCAGAAGCGGCTCAGGAAGCAGTTTGGATGAAGGAGTTCATATCCGAACTAGGAGTGGTGGCAAACGCGTTGGACCCAATGGTGATCTATTGTGACAACAATGGTGCCATTGCCAATGCCAAAGAGCCAAGGTCTCACAAGTATTCCAAGCATATTAAGCGCCGGTTTCACTCCATCCGCGAGCATGTCAAGGATTTGTAAAGTACATACGGATCTCAATGTAGCAGATCCGTTGACTAAAACTCTCCCTAGAGCAAAACATGATCAACACCAGAACTCAATGGGTGTTAGATTTATCACTATGTAACTAGATTATTGTCTCTAGTGCAAGTGGGAGACTGAAGGGAATATGCCCTGAGAGGCAATAATAAAGTGTTTATTATGTGTATTCCAAGTATATGATAGATGTTTTATTTGCATGCTATAATTGTATTAATACGGAAACGTTAATACATGTGTGTTTAATAAACAAACAGAAAGTTCCTAGTTATGCCTCTCTCATAAACTAGCTCGTTGATTAACAAGATGATCAAGGTTTCCTGATCATGGACATTGGATGTTGTTAATAACGGGATCACAACATTAGTGTAATGGTGTGATGAAAATTCATCCGAAGTATAGCATTACGATCAAAGTCATTGAGTTTATATTGCTATAACAACTTATGAAGTGATCCTAATCCTTAGACCATGAGATCATGTCAATCACTAACACCGGAAGAGTTTCTTGATAACATCAAACGTCACACCGTAACAGGGTGATTATAAAGATGGATTCAGAACTAATAAAGTGTTATGTTGAGGCTCATGGATCGAGAGTGGAATTTGTTCATCCCGATGACGGATAGATATACTCTGGGCCCTCTCGGTGATATCACATTGATTAGCTTGCAAGCAAGTGATTTGATCACTAGAATGTTATATCACAGGAACGAGAAAAGAGTGCATGTCGGTAACGAGATCAAACTAGGTATGGAGATACCAATGATCGAATCTCGGGCATGTAATATATCGTGAAACAAAGGGATTAAGATACTAGCGTAAAAGGTTCCGACGATCACAAGAAAGTCATCGTTGAATGTGTGGGAGTCAGTATGGGTCTCCAGATCCCGCTTTTGATTATTGATCCGAGAGGGGTCTCGATCATGTCCGCATTATTCACGAACCGTAGGGTGACACACTTAAGAGACACCGACATCCAATTGGAGCAAATGTTTCATGCCGAAAGAATGAACAAGCGCAGGAATTTATTTCACTAGATACCGAAACAGGTTTTCGGGTGAAATTGCATAAAGTGGTTATGCATGTGAAATAGAATTCTAGCAAGGGGTTATTTGTGAATGTTTGTCATTAAAGTAATTGACAAAATTCTGAATAAAATAAAAGAGTTTTATTTAATGAGAGTTTCCATTAAATTTGGTGGAAATTTAATGGGAATTTGAGTGGACTTTTGAGTGGAGGGATTTTAAAGGGCATTTTGTGAGTGGAGTGTCCACCCACATGAATGAAGGAGGGGAGGGGGCAGCCCCCATGGCCGGCGGCCACCCCCTTGGGTGCCCCCCTCCTCCTATAAAAGGAGCCCCCCTCCTCACTTGTCTCTCACACCTCCTCGTGAAGGATCTCTCTCCCCCTCTAGAATTTATCCCCCATGGTCTCGGACTAGCGAGATACATGTTCCCGGTGGCTATTCAGCAAGAAAGAGTTGTGCTTCCGCTGCATCGCTGGAGCGAGGAGGCGGAGGTTGCTCGGTGCCTCGAACGTGTGTGCGAGCACGGATGCGCTGCTGATTTGCGGCGCTAGGACTTCCTATCGATCTTGAGATCGACAATAGATCGTCTACATCAACCACGAGTTGAACTCGTTAAGCTTTGTCGGTCTTCAAGGGTATGTTCTCTACGGATATACATCCGCCCGTTGTTTGTATCTCGTAGATAGATCTTGGTATATAGTTCACATTGTAGGAAATTTTTTGTTTTCTATGCTGCGAACCCTACACCTGGGTCATGCGTGGGCAAACCAAAGGCATTAGGAGAATCACAGAGACATGGAGAACTCGACAGGGTCAAGCAGAAGGCGAGGGGCGCTCGGAACTCACCGAAATCAGTCGCCGGAGCTCGTCGGGACAACGGCGGTGCAAGCGGGAATTTGCGGAGCCTAGCGGCGCTTCTGGTTAGCTATGTTGGGGGAAATGGCTGTGATGGGATTAAGTAGCCGGAGTGGGGGCGAGGATCACGCACGCAATCAACGGCAATTAACCGGATTTAAACACGGCAGTGAAGGAGAGGGAGGAAACGGCGAGGCCAGGCCGTGGGCGGGGTTTGGAGACGACGATGACGGGGCATGTGGGGTCGGATTGTCAGCGAGTGGGTGCGCGCTGCTGCCGTGAGAAACAGAGAGAGAAGGGAAAACCCCGGGTGGGCTCTTTTTTCTACTGGGCCGAATGGGTGACGCCTGGCCCAGTTCTGATTCTTTAACCTTTTCCTTTTCTAATTTCATTTTCAGGAATCACTTTCAAATGAATTCAAATGTGTTTGATTCCAAATTCTTTCTGTATTTTTTATAAAGTGAAACCTGCACATTTTTTAGTATAAAACCATGCTGTTTCACTAAACTTGCTTGGTTCCTTTGGAGTTTTAAAATAAAATAATGCCTTTTCTCAAGATTTAATAAAGATATGAAAATGGTTTTTAAAACCATATTTTGTTTTGAAATTTTTGTCCAAGCCTTGGAACACAACCAAACCAACTTAGGAATAAACAATCTTGGTTTAAAACAAATAATCTCTCGTTAGAGAGTAGCATTGGATCAATGCTTTGCTTACATAAAAGAATAAGCATCCAAATGCTTCTATTTTTGTAATGACTTTGAAAATGATCCCTAAATGATTATGAATGCATGGATGTTATGCAAACTTTGAAAATATGATTTTAGGGATGTTATAGTGATGGCGGGAATCAAGCTCTTGGAGGCGGGAATCATGGCGGGAGTTTCAAAACCTGCTTCATTGGGGCAGGCTAGCTGTTGGACGGGCGATATGCGTTGAATTATTTTTAACCTTTTTGACCAAGCGTAGTAGTTAATCGGAAACATACCTAGTAATTGGATTGTCAGAGCTATTAGTCCGTCTAAACGATTAACACAAGTGATTAGTGGTAATCGACACGGTCAGATCCCTGGTAGCGATTAATAGGCTTATTAATCGTCGATTCAGACGATTTTTTGAACAGTGATTTTAATTAGGCCTTTTGTCTTTATTTGCATAATTTGAATATGGTTCCAAACCATATAATTCTATCTAATTAATCCTTTATTCTTTTTAAGTTAATTGGATAACTTCTAATCCACTTTGGCAATTTCAATTATTATTTTCTCATGATTTGATTAATCATTTACATTAGGAATTTTGTATTTATTCAAATTGAATATGGTTCAAGTCCATATAAATCTTATTCAAATAATCTTTATTCCTTTGTTTTATTTGGATTATCTTTATTCCATTTGCTTATGGATTTAATTCAAGTTTTTAAATTGTCTTCTAAATAATTTTCTTGGGATTTATTATTTAGTTTAGGCAATTTGTCTTTATTTAAATAAAATTGAATATAGTTTAATCCATATGATTAAATAATCTTTTACCCCTTTTTATTATTCAGTAAACTTTCATTTTATTTGTTTATGGATTTGACCAATATTTAATTTGTCTTTTAAATATTCCTTATTTCTTTCTTTCTTTATTTCTTTCTTTGTCTTACAAAATCCATATCTTTTTATTTATGGATCCAAAATTGGTGATTCCAATTTGTATAATTTTATTTAATATTTGTTTATCTTTTTAAATCCTTTTAGGATTATTTTGCTCACAATTTGGTATTTGATCTTTGGTTAGGAGCTTTATTAGCCTTGGAAATTAATTCCTTTTATCTTATTAAATTCATAAGTTTTTTTATCCATGGTTCCAAATTTAGTGAACCCAATTTCCATGGTTTTATAATATTTTTGTTTATCATTTTTGATCATTTATAAATGTTTGTTGCCAAATTTTTATATGGAACAAATCCATAGTCTTAGAGAGATCTTGGAAATGATTACTTTTGTTAGGGTTTAGGGTTTTGGTTTAACTTCTCCAAGTGTTTAAATTCAAGATACATTCATTGATGAATGCATTTCACTTGATGGAAATTTTGTTGGACTCCCTTTTCATTCAAATTTGTTCAAGAAGGGTTTTGATGTTTCCATTTAGAAGCAAAAAGTTTCTTTTCACCCTAAATTTCAACAATTATTTATTTTGTTTATTTATTTTTCATATTTCAAAATTTGGAAAATTTTGGGATGTGACAACCATTATGCCTAAACTGTCCTCTGATCCTAAGTTTACCACCTCTCCCATAGATATTAAAGATAAAGATTATGATTTCTCTCTTTATTTATCCTATTTGGACATTGTTGAGAAAGAACCTTTTTGTGGGACTGAAAATGAGAGTGTTGTGGCTCATATGAATGAGCTTTCTAGTATGAGTGATTTATTCTCTAATGATTTTAAGATGTGTAAGTACTTTGTTACTATGATCTTCCCTTTTTCACTAAAAAGGATAAGCTAGGGCTTGGTTTAATAGATTACCTACTGGTTCCATTGATAGCCCTGATTGTTTGATTGCTTCTTTCTTCCAGAAATATTTTCCTCCCAATGCTAGACATGCTGCTTTGCAGAGACTTTTTGATTTTAAACAAGGAGAAGAAGAAAAATTTCATGAGTCATGGACAAGGTTCTGTGCATTGATTCATGCACATCCTGGATGTTCATTGCCTAAGAATGAGCTTCTTGATATTTATTATAATGGACTAAGTGATGATTCTAGGACCTACCTAGATAGCTTTGCTGATTGTGTTTTCAGGAAAAGAACTCCTACAGATGCTGAAGAATTAATGGCTAAGATAAGCAAGAATTATGATGATTGGACTTCAACTGAGCTAAATACACCTGAGCATATAACTCCTGAACCAGTTGTGCATGAACTAGATCCAATACCAACACCAAAAAAGAGGGGAGTTATTTCATTAAATGATGAAGTGATGAAGGAAGCTAAGAAATGTCTAAAGGAGAAAGGTATTAGTGCTGATGTAGAGGTCCCAATCTTTAATAAGATAGAGCCCCCTGTGTTTACAATGCTAGTCCCTGGATCAATAGCTAGCATCCACAGTTTAGATGTAATATCAAGAAACAAAGGTCATATTATAACTTTATAACCAGGAATAACATAATTTTATTACATCATACATAGCTCATTTGGCTATTACATTACATTGCAGCGGAATAACTATAAGCATGGGTCCTTTATCTTCAAAGTGCCACAGGCAGATGTTGGTTGTAGACTTTGTAATCCTAATCGATCAATCTTCACTAAAAACAATCAAACCTGCAACATACAAGTTACAGCCACAAAGGGTCAATACATTTGAATTGTATTGGCAAGTGATACTATGGTAGTATAGTGGAGTCTATCAACTATATGCATTTTGCTAAGTGGAGTTGAGGCTTGCATTGCTCAAAATAGATTTTTCCTTAACATTTGAAAATACTAAGTTTTGCTTGGCAAAATCATTTTTCTCAATCAAAGATTTGAAGATCCTTTCAAGGCATCTCTCCATCAAAGATTTAAGATTTCAAACAACCCTTGTTCAATCCACAAGATTTTAACTTAGAAATTTGAATGATGAGATTCTTGATTGCTTCCATGTCTTGATGCTCAAATTGTCCTTTACCAGGGACATGGCTAAGTACTTAGATTTTTCACTCTGCAGAGGTGGTGCACTTTCCCCACAAGACTTGGTTTCCCAAGACAAGATCTTTCAGGAGCCTTCCCTTAGACCAAAATGGACGCGCTCCAACCTATCAAACACTACCACGCACTGTCCATATGGCTAAGTTCTTGCAACCTATATGATCATGGCAGAGCCCATATTGCCAAGTGGTTGCACTTGAAGCTTCTCAACATTTGACATGTCAAATATCTTTGTGCATGGGTGGCATACCACAAGTGAGATACACAAGCCAAGTACATGGCCTTGTGAACCACTCAACCAAAAACCACCAAGCAAGCCCATTCCACCCAGGTGATTCATTAACTTAGTTGTTTTATTACACAAAAACATAAGTCCTCAGACTTAGAAATTTTCCATAGTGTGAATATATTTTCCACCCATGTTTTCTATTAGCTAGGCTAAGCTTGATAGTAATAGGAATCTTTATCTTAGGAAAATCCTACTAAGGATTCATCTACTAGGTTTTCTTATAGAAAGGTCTATACTTAGCAAAATCCATGCAAGTTTTACTTAGCAAAATCACTAATGCATAGAGAAAGTAATGGGACAAAAGTATGAAGCATCACTTGCCTTTTTGGTAGAGTATGGGTTCACTCCTTGTCCTTGCAACAATTACACTCTTCAAGTCACTACAAATCAACCAAGTAAGGCACAAACTTAATCTACCAATCAAGAAAAAACAACACATAAAATCACATAGTCAAAGTAATGCATGCAAGCATGCAAAAGATGGTTCTAATTGCAAAGGTGGTTTCCGCTAGGCTTCTAAACTTTGTAGGTTCCAAATTGGTCATTCACCAAAATGGCAAAGTCAATTTCAAAAGGGTTTTATCTCAAAACCATTTTAATACAAAACTTGGTGTTTTTCATCATTTTAAAACAAAAGGATTCATCATTTTATGTGGTGAAAAATGTTTTTATCCAAACAAAACTTTTAAGTTTTTCACCAAATGAGTTGCTATTGCAAAACTTGGTGTTTTTGGGTCAGTAGGTTTGGTCCAAAACATTTCCTCCAAAGTTTTTACTCAAAACCATTTTCATAACAAAATAATAGTTTTATTTGGCTAGAAATGGTCTAAACTAATTAATCCATTCTAAACTTTTCCAAATTCATTTTCCAAACCATGGGTTGGTTCCTAGGGTCAGTAAGGTCACAAAAAATCATTTTGCAAAAGTTTTAACCCTAAAATCTTTTTTAAACAATTTTTATAATCTTAACAAGCATACAATTTTTTCTGCAAAAACAAACATTTTTCCAGAAGCTTTTTACTAAACAAAAGGCATGGTTGTCTAGGGCTTGTTCCACTGAATCCATTGATATAAAATTTGTAATTTTTGGACGTGTGGTTTGAAAGTTATAGATTTTACAAGATTGAACTTCTAATAGGAAAGTTTCTGTTTTTAAAACGAGGTTTGAGCCACGTGTCATGTTTTAATTCGCCGGTACCGGTTCACTGGGATCGAGCTACGTGCTGCGTTAGATCTAAGTTTAATCGTGCGGCTCAGGTTCATCCTTACCCCTTAGGTTAGTCATTTTATCCAAGCCATCAGATGCAGATCTAACGATTCCTATTGCCCTGGCCAAATAGCAGCGGCGCTGGCGGCGGCGTCTGGTGGCGGAGCGGCCAGACGGCGGCGGAGTTGACGTTTCAGGAATCGAGGAAGGAGGAGAGGTGGCTCACTGTGATCGCCATGGCATGGGGATGCTCAACCTGCCCTTGGTTGGTGAAGGGGCGCACGAGGACGGGCGGGATTCCTCACTGGAGTTAGGGCTGGTGCCAGGAGCTTCTGTTTGTTGACGGGGACGGGGCTGTAGTCCACCAGAAAGCAAGAGAATGGTAGGGTTAGATGCGGGCGAGTGCACTGGACACAGGCATATCATCGGAAGGACAAGGGGTGGCTAGTTACTACATGGAGGCTTCGTCGGAGAAAGAGGCAGACGACGGTGCTGCAGGTCGTCGTCGAAGCCGAGGTTACATGGCACCCGCGGATGAATGAATGGCACGGGAGGATGCGCCAGGATGCGGTGAGCGTGCTCGTGTGTTCGGGGAGGCAGGAAGTGGTGTGGCTCGGCCGGATTCGACGGTGGAAGCTCGTCGGAGACAGAGCTGCTCGGGGAGAAATTGGGGCGGCCTGGGGGCGTGCTTGGGGGAGGAGACAGAGGGGAAACGGAGAGGAGTCACTGGCGTTTAAATGTGCCTGGTCGCTGCGAGTTAAGGTGGCCGTGTTAAGGCGAATTCAAGCCGCGAATCAAAGCCTGCAACGGCCGGCGAGGGAGGAAGAACAGGTCGTGGGGGTGGGGAAGAAGAGGGACGTGGCGGTGGGGTCCTCTGGTAAGTGAGAAAGGGAAAGGGAACGGGGTCTAGTCGTTAGTGTCCTCGCGGGTGTGAGTTTGAGTGCGAAAACGTTTTGTCAGAGGGGTGGAGAAAGTGGGCTGCTGGGATGCTGGGTTAGTTGGGCCAGATGGTGGGCTACTCATTTTTTTTTCTGTCTGAAACTTTTTTTCCTTTTCTATTTCTTTTTACTGATTTGAAATTCAATTCACACTTCAAACAACAAAACAAATCAAACATTCATCCAACTATTCATTTGAACTTGCTCCTGTTTATCACATAACCAAATTCCAATATGAAATAATATTTCATAACTTTTTAGGTTCCATTCATTAATTAAATAAAATGGACCATGGTTTATTAATCAAATAAGATTTGATTTTATTAATAAAATCTTTATTTGAAATCTAATATATTTTCAAAACAAATCAGTAGGTTTTATTTTAAAATAAAGAATACTTGGAAACTTGTTTAAAACAAAATAACCTTTTATTTTAGGGTCCATTAATAATTAAATAGAATGGACCTTAGTTATTAAATCAAATAGGGTTTGATTTATTTAATAAAATCTCCATCCAAATATTTTCAAAACTAAATCAGTAGGTTTTATTTGGAAATAATAAACATTTGGAAAACTTATTTTAAACAAGTAAACAAGTTTTTATGGTTTAGAAATAATAAAACCTTTATTAATAAAACTTGGATATTAAATCCTTATTACTTTATTTAAATAAACTTTTATTGTTTTTATCAAAACAAAATGTTTTATTTTCAAAAGCTTGGCCAAGGTTTAATTTGGCTCTATAAGATAATCTTTATTTATAAACCTTCCTTTTCATTTTGAGAACCAAATCCTTTTATAAAAAGATTTCAAAGTAGTAATAAAATATTTTTATTCTTCCTTTGTTAAATATTTATCTTTTTAATACCTTTAGGATTTATTTGACCCAAATTGGTTTGAAGGTTTCCAATTGGGTTCAAAAGTTTCTTCTGGCTCTAAAAATCACCAAAGTTTTATTTTATTCATTTATTTTTCACATTACAAGATTTGGAAAATCTTGGGATGTGACAGGCTACCACCCTTAAAATAAATCTCGTCCCGAGATTTGGGAAGGTTAGGGTTACAAGTAGGCTCAAAACAACTAGGGTACTACCACCCTTAAAAATTTTCAAACAAAAATTAAACATTGTCCTTCTTGGGATCCTGGGAAAACTTCTCTGAGCAAACATTTGCATTGAGTCCTTTGTTTCCATGCTTGACTCATGGGCCAAGGTTGAGATCCTTCATAGACTTGTTTAACTTGTCCTTCATCTTTTCTGGACAATTGTTTGCATAGTGGCCTAGTTCCTTGCATTTGAAACATGTTATAAGTTTGAGGTCTTGAGGTGGCTTCTCTGGACAGTATGATGCATAATGTCCTAACTCCTTGAATTTTTGCACATCACTTGGTTAATATCCTTCCTCATCTTGGGTTTCACTAGCCTTTGTTTGTCTTCTTGGCTCTTCTCCTTTTCTGGGCATTCATTGGCATAGTGTCCCATCTCTTTGCATTTGAAACATTGCACTTGTGTAATATCCTTCTTGCTAGTGTTGGGCATTTCTTCTTCTTCTTTTTGGGTCTCTCCAAAGCTAGGAGTTCTTCTAGTTCATGTTCTTCATGAGTGGGAGATCTTTCTCTCTTCTTGGGGTATTGATCTTCAAGTTCCTTGGATACATGATCCTTGACTTTATAGATAATGCAAGCTTGGGTTCCTTATAGAATAATATCCTTGTCATCCTTGTTGTCATTAGCTCCTTGGGAAAAGTTTTCTCTCATGTTGATCATTTGAGTAAATAATCCTTGCAACAATTGGGATTGAAGTTTCAAAATCCTTTGTATGGCTGGGTCTAGTCCATTGTTGTTGGCTAAAAGCTGAGTTGTCTCTTGGCTCAACTGGTTTTGAGTTGCTATAATTTCTTTCATGTTGTCCTCTTGTTTGGTGTTGATGTCATCAACCTTGATGTTGGAGTTTCTTGGAGTAGTCATGTGTTTGGGTTTGAAGGGAGATTAGAATAGGCAAGATATTTCTAAGGAAAAATTTCTAATCACACATCACAATCCACACAAACAATGTGCATGCAATCACAAGTCAAACATTTCACTCAAACAAAGTTCAAGCACATACTTAGGCAACAAAATACTTTTGTTACACCTCATAAGTTGGTGTGTTTGGCTTAACTAAAATATGGTGGTCCATCTATATGGTTCACTTGTGATCTTTCCTTCCTTCTTGATTCTTCTTGTATGAGATCATGGTTTCCTTGAGATAAACTCTTGGTTGCAATACTTCAAAGTTGTTGATGGCTCCTTCTTATTTTGCATTCCCTCAGTCTCTAATTCTTGAGTAAGATTTCCTTGTTTCACTTGTAGTCCTTGGTGGTATCCAAGTTGGAATTCCTTGGTGAATATGCTAAAGATGTTTAAGTCATTAGAGTTGAATAAGTTGAAGAAGTCCTTTGCACATGGTGAAGTCTTTGGTCTTGGGGTAGGTTTTTCCATCAAGTTGAAATAGAAGAGAAGTAGAGTTGAAACCAAAATGGTCGAGGAAAGAGTTTACAAGATTTGTTTGTAAATAAGTTTTTGAACAAAACAACTCCTATTTTTCTAAGGGTTTTTGTCCAATCCTAGGGTTTACAAATCCTACAGGCAACACAATGCTCTGATACCATCTGTAGAGGTCCCAATCTTTAATAAGATAGAGCCCCCTGTGTTTACAATGCTAGTCCCTGGATCAATAGCTAGCATCCACAGTTTAGATGTAATATCAAGAAACAAAGGTCATATTATAACTTTATAACCAGGAATAACATAATTTTATTACATCATACATAGCTCATTTGGCTATTACATTACATTGCAGTGGAATAACTATAAGCATGGGTCCTTCATTTTCAAAGTGCCACAGGCAGATGTTGGTTGTAGACTTTGTAATCCTAATCGATCAATCTTCACTAAAAACAATCAAACCTGCAACATACAAGTTACAGCCACAAAGGGTCAATACATTTGAATTGTATTGGCAAGTGATACTATGGTAGTATAGTGGAGTCTATCAACTATATGCATTTGGCTAAGTGGAGTTGAGGCTTGCATTGCTCAAAATAGATTTTTCCTTAACATTTGAAAATACTAAGTTTTGCTTGGCAAAATCATTTTTCTCAATCAAAGATTTGAAGATCCTTTCAAGGCATCTCTCCATCAAAGATTGAAGATTTCAAACAACCCTTGTTCAATCCACAAGATTTTAACTTAGAAATTTGAATGATGAGATTCTTGATTGCTTCCATGTCTTGATGCTCAAATTGTCCTTTACCAGGGACATGGCTAAGTACTTAGCTTTTTCACTCTACAGAGGTGGTGCACTTTCCCCACAAGACTTGGTTTCCCAAGACAAGATCTTTCAAAAGCCTTCCCTTAGACCAAAATGGACGCTCTCCAACCTATCAAACACTACCACCCACTGTCCATATGGCTAAGTTCTTGCAACCTATATGATCATGGCAGAGCCCATATTGCCAAGTGGTTGCACTTGAAGCTTCTCAACATTTGACATCTCAAATCTCTTTGTGCCTGGGTGGCATACCACAAGTGAGATACACAAGCCAAGTCCATGGCCTTGTGAACCACTCAACCAAAAACCACCAAGCAAGCCCGTTCCACCCAGGTGATTCATTAACTTAGTTGTTTTATTACACAAAAACATAAGTCCTCAGACTTAGAGATTTTTCCATAGTGTGAATATATTTTCCACCCATGTTTTCTATTAGCTAGGATAAGCTTGATAGTAGTAGGAATCTTTATCTTAGGAAAATCCTACTAAGGATTCATCTACTAGTTTTTCTTATAGCAAGGTCTATACTTAGCAAAATCCATGCAAGTTTTACTTAGCAAAATCACTAATGCATAGAGAAAGTAATGGGACAAAAGTATGAAGCATCACTTGCCTTTTTGGTAGAGTATGGGTTCACTCCTTGTCCTTGCAACAATTACACTCTTCAAGTCACTACAAATCAACCAAGTAAGGCACAAACTTAATCTACCAATCAAGCAAAAACAACACATAAAATCACATAGTCAAAGTAATGCATGCAAGCATGCAAAAGATGGTTCTAATTGCAAAGGTGGTTTCCCCTAGGCTTCTAAACTTTGTAGGTTCCAAATTGGTCATTCACCAAAATGGCAAAGTCAATTGCAAAAGGGTTTTATCTCAAAACCATTTTAAAATCCATTCATCATTTTATGTGGTGAAAAATGTTTTTATCAAAACAAAACTTTTAAGTTTTTCACCAAATGAGTTGCTATTGCAAAACTTGGTGTTTTTGGGTCAGTAGGTTTGGTCCAAAACATTTCCTCCAAAGTTTTTACTCAAAACCATTTTCATAACAAAACAATAGTTTTATTTGGCTAGAAATGGTCTAAACTAATTAATCCATTCTAAACTTTTCCAAATTCATTTTCCAAACCATGGGTTGGTTCCTAGGGTCAGTAAGGTCACAACAAATCATTTTGCAAAAGTTTTAACCCTAAAATCTTTTTTTAAACAATTTTTATAATCTTAACAAGCATACAATTGTTTCTGCAAAAACAAACATTTTTCCAGAAGCTTTTTACTAAACAAAAGGCATGGTTGGCTAGGGCTTGTTCCACTGAATCCATTGATATAAAATTTGTAATTTTTGGACGTGTGGTTTGAAAGTTATAGATTTTACAAGATTGAACTTCTAATAGGAAAGTTTCTGTTTTTAAAACGAGGTCTGAGCCACGTGTCATGTTTTAATTCGTCGGTACCGGTTCACTGGGATCGAGCTACGTGGTGCGTTAGATCTAAGTTTAATCGTGCGGATCAGGTTCATCCTTACCCCTTCGGTTAGTCATTCTATCCAAGCCATCAGATGCAGATCTAACGATTCCTATTGCCCTGGCCAAATAGCAGCGGCGCTGGCGGCGGCGTCTGGTGGCGGAGCGGCCAGACGGCGGCGGAGTTGACGTTTCAGGAAGCGAGGAAGGAGGAGAGGTGGCTCACTGTGATCGCCATGGCATGGGGATGCTCAACCTGCCCTTGGTTGGTGAAGGGGCGCACGAGGACGTGCGGGATTCCTCACCGGAGTTAGGGCTGGCGCCAGGAGCTTCTGTTTGTTGACGGGGACGGGGCTGTAGTCCACCAGAAAGCAAGAGAATGGTAGGGTTAGATGCGGGCGAGTGCACTGGACACAGGCATATCATCGGAAGGACAAGGGGTGGCTAGTTACTACCTGGAGGCTTCGTCGGAGAAAGAGGCAGACGGCGGTGCTGCAGGTCGTCGTCGAAGCCGAGGTTACATGGCACCCGCGGATGAATGAATGGCACGGGAGGATGCGCCAGGATGCGGTGAGCGTGCTCGTGTGTTCGGGGAGGCAGGAGGTGGTGTGGCTCGGCCGGATTCGATGGTGGAAGCTTGTCGGAGACAGAGCTGCTCGGGGAGAAATTGGGGCGGCCTGGGGGCGTGCTTGGGGGAGGAGACGGAGGGGAAACAGAGAGGAGTCACTGGCGTTTAAATGTGCCTGGTCGCTGCGAGTTAAGGTGGCCCTGTTAAGGCGAATTCAAACCGCGAATCAAAGCCTGCAACAGCCGGCGAGGGAGGAAGAACAGGTCGTGGGGTGGGGAAGAAGAGGGACGTGGCGGTGGGGTCCTCTGGTCAGTGAGAAAGGGAAAGGGAACGGGGTCCAGTCGTCAGTGTCCTCGCGGGTGTGAGTTTGAGTGCGAAAACGTTTCGTCAGAGGGGTGGAGAAAGTGGGCTGCTGGGCTGCTGGGTTAGTTGGGCCAGATGGTGGGCTGCTCATTTTTTTTCTGTCTGAAACTTTTTTTCCTTTTCTATTTCTTTTTACTGATTTGAAATTCAATTCACACTTCAAACAACAAAACAAATCAAACATTCATCCAACTATTCATTTGAACTTGCTCCTGTTTATCACATAACCAAATTCCAATATGAAATAATATTTCATAACTTTTTAGGTTCCATTCATTAATTAAATAAAATGGACCATGGTTTATTAATCAAATAGGATTTGATTTTATTAATAAAATCTTTATTTGAAATCTAATATATTTTCAAAACAAATCAGTAGGTTTTATTTGAAAATAAAGAATACTTGGAAACTTGTTTAAAACAAAATAACCTTTTATTTTAGGGTCCATTAATAATTAAATAGAATGGACCTTAGTTATTAAATCAAATAGGGTTTGATTTATTTAATAAAATCTCCATCCAAATATTTTCAAAACTAAATCATTAGGTTTTATTTGGAAATAATAAACATTTGGAAAACTTATTTTAAACAAGTAAACAAGTTTTTATGGTTTAGAAATAATAAAACCTTTATTAATAAAACTTGGATATTAAATCCTTGTTACTTTATTTAAATAAACTTTTATTGTTTTTATCAAAACAAAATGTTTTATTTTCAAAAGCTTGGCCAAGGTTTAATTTGGCTCTGTAAGATAATCTTTATTTATAAACCTTCCTTTTCATTTTGAGAACCAAATCCTTTTATAAAAAGATTTCAAAGTAGTAATAAAATATTTTTATTCTTCCTTTGTTAAATATTTATCTTTTTAATCCCTTTAGGATTTATTTGACCCAAATTGGTTTGAAGGTTTCCAATTGGGTTCAAAAGTTTCTTCTGACTCTGAAAATCACCAAAGTTTTATTTTATTCATTTATTTTTCACATTACAAGATTTGGAAAATCTTGGGATGTGACAGGCTACCACCCTTAAAATAAATCTCGTCCCGAGATTTGGGAAGGTTAGGGTTACAAGTAGGCTCAAAACAACTAGGGTACTACCACCCTTAAAAAATTTCAAACAAAAATTACACATTGTCCTTCTTGGGATCCTGGGAAAACTTCTCTGAGCAAACATTTGCATTGAGTCCTTTGTTTCCATGCTTGACTCATGGGCCAAGGTTGAGATCCTTCATAGACTTGTTTAACTTGTCCTTCATCTTTTCTGGACAATTGTTTGCATAGTGGCCTAGTTCCTTGCATTTGAAACATGTTATAAGTTTGAGGTCTTGAGGTGGCTTCTCTGGACAGTATGATGCATAATGTCCTAACTCCTTGAAGTGTTTGCACATCACTTGGTTAATATCCTTCCTCATCTTGGGTTTCACTAGCCTTTGTTTGTCTTCTTGGCTCTTCTCCTTTTCTGGGCATTCATTGGCATAGTGTCCCATCTCTTTGCATTTGAAACATTGCACTTGTGTAATATCCTTCTTGCTAGTGTTGGGGCATTTCTTCTTCTTCTTTTTGGGTCTCTCCAAAGCTAGGAGTTCTTCTAGTTCATGTTCTTCATGAGTGGGAGATCTTTCTCTCTTCTTGGGGTATTGATCTTCAAGTTCCTTGGATACATGATCCTTGACTTTATAGATAATGCAAGCTTGGGTTCCTTATAGAATAATATCCTTGTCATCCTTGTTGTCATTAGCTCCTTGGGAAAAGTTTTCTCTCATGTTGATCATTTGAGTAACTAATCCTTGCAATTATTGGGATTGAAGTTTCAAAATCCTTTGTATGGCTGGGTCTAGTCCATTGTTGTTGGCTAAAAGCTGAGTTGTCTCTTGGCTCAACTGGTTTTGAGTTGCTATAATTTCTTTCATGTTGTCCTCTTGTTTGGTGTTGATGTCATCAAACCTTGATGTTGGAGTTTCTTGGAGTAGTCATCTGTTTGGGTTTGAAGGGAGATTAGAATAGGCAAGATATTTCTAAGGAAAAATTTCTAATCACACATCACAATTCACACAAACAATGTGCATGCAATCACAAGTCAAACATTTCACTCAAACAAAGTTCAAGCACATACTTAGGCAACAAAATACTTTTGTTACACCTCATAAGTTGGTGTGTTTGGCTTAACTAAAATATGGTGGTCCATCTATATGGTTCACTTGTGATCTTTCCTTCCTTCTTGATTCTTCTTGTATGAGATCATGGTTTCCTTGAGATAAACTCTTGGTTGCAATACTTCAAAGTTGTTGATGGCTCCTTCTTATTTTGCATTCCCTCAGTCTCTAATTCTTGAGTAAGATTTCCTTGTTTCACTTGTAGTCCTTGGTGGTATCCAAGTTGGAATTCCTTGGTGAATATGCTAAAGATGTTTAAGTCATTAGAGTTGAATAAGTTGAAGAAGTCCTTTGCACATGGTGAAGTCTTTGGTCTTGGGGTAGGTTTTTCCATCAAGTTGAAATAGAAGAGAAGTAGAGTTGAAACCAAAATGGTCGAGGAAAGAGTTTACAAGATTTGTTTGTAAATAAGTTTTTGAACAAAACAACTCCTATTTTTCTATGGGTTTTTGTCCAATCCTAGGGTTTACAAATCCTACAGGCAACACAATGCTCTGATACCATCTGTAGAGGTCCCAATCTTTAATAAGATAGAGCCCCCTGTGTTTACAATGCTAGTCCCTGGATCAATAGCTAGCATCCACAGTTTAGATGTAATATCAAGAAACAAAGGTCATATTATAACTTTATAACCAGGAATAACATAATTTTATTACATCATACATAGCTCATTTGGCTATTACATTACATTGCAGTGGAATAACTATAAGCATGGGTCCTTCATCTTCAAAGTGCCACAGGCAGATGTTGGTTGTAGACTTTGTAATCCTAATCGATCAATCTTCACTAAAAAGAATCAAACCTGCAACATACAAGTTACAGCCACAAAGGGTCAATACATTTGAATTGTATTGGCAAGTGATACTATGGTAGTATAGTGGAGTCTATCAACTATATGCATTTGGCTAAGTGGAGTTGAGGCTTGCATTGCTCAAAATAGATTTTTCCTTAACATTTGAAAATATTAAGTTTTGCTTGGCAAAATCATTTTTCTCAATCAAAGATTTGAAGATCCTTTCAAGGCATCTCTCCATCAAAGATTGAAGATTTCAAACAACCCTTGTTCAATCCACAAGATTTTAACTTAGAAATTTGAATGATGAGATTCTTGATTGCTTCCATGTCTTGATGCTCAAATTGTCCTTTACCAGGGACATGGCTAAGTACTTAGATTTTTCACTCTGCAGAGGTGGTGCACTTTCCCCACAAGACTTGGTTTCCCAAGACAAGATCTTTCAAAAGCCTTCCCTTAGACCAAAATGGACGCTCTCCAACCTATCAAACACTACCACCCACTGTCCATATGGCTAAGTTCTTGCAACCTATATGATCATGGCAGAGCCCATATTGCCAAGTGGTTGCACTTGAAGCTTCTCAACATTTGACATCTCAAATCTCTTTGTGCCTGGGTGGCATACAGCAAGTGAGATACACAAGCCAAGTCCATGGCCTTGTGAACCACTCAACCAAAAACCACCAAGCAAGCCCATTCCACCCAGGTGATTCATTAACTTAGTTGTTTTATTACACAAAAACATAAGTCCTCGGACTTAGAGATTTTTCCATAGTGTGAATATATTTTACACCCATGTTTTCTATTAGCTAGGCTAAGCTTGATAGTAGTAGGAATCTTTATCTTAGGAAAATCCTACTAAGGATTCATCTACTAGGTTTGCTTATAGCAAGGTCTATACTTAGCAAAATCCATGCAAGTTTTACTTAGCAAAATCACTAATGCATAGAGAAAGTAATGGGACAAAAGTATGAAGCATCACTTGCCTTTTTGGTAGAGTATGGGTTCACTCCTTGTCCTTGCAACAATTACACTCTTCAAGTCACTACAAATCAACCAAGTAAGGCACAAACTTAATCTACCAATCAAGCAAAAACAACACATAAAATCACATAGTCAAAGTAATGCATGCAAGCATGCAAAAGATGGTTCTAATTGCAAAGGTGGTTTCCCCTAGGCTTCTAAACTTTGTAGGTTCCAAATTGGTCATTCACCAAAATGGCAAAGTCAATTGCAAAAGGGTTTTATCTCAAAACCATTTTAAAATCCATTCATCATTTTATGTGGTGAAAAATGTTTTTATCAAAACAAACTTTTAAGTTTTTCACCAAATGAGTTGCTATTGCAAAACTTGGTGTTTTTGGGTCAGTAGGTTTGGTCCAAAACATTTCCTCCAAAGTTTTTACTCAAAACCATTTTCATAACAAAACAATAGTTTTATTTGGCTAGAAATGGTCTAAACTAATTAATCCATTCTAAACTTTTCCAAATTCATTTTCCAAACCATGGGTTGGTTCCTAGGGTCAGTAAGGTCACAACAAATCATTTTGCAAAAGTTTTAACCCTAAAATCTTTTTTTAAACAATTTTTATAATCTTAACAAGCATACAATTGTTTCTGCAAAAACAAACATTTTTCCAGAAGCTTTTTACTAAACAAAAGGCATGGTTGGCTAGGGCTTGTTCCACTGAATCCATTGATATAAAATTTGTAATTTTTGGACGTGTGGTTTGAAAGTTATAGATTTTACAAGATTGAACTTCTAATAGGAAAGTTTCTGTTTTTAAAACGAGGTCTGAGCCACGTGTCATGTTTTAATTCGTCGGTACCGGTTCACTGGGATCGAGCTACGTGGTGCGTTAGATCTAAGTTTAATCGTGCGGCTCAGGTTCATCCTTACCCCTTCGGTTAGTCATTCTATCCAAGCCATCAGATGCAGATCTAACGATTCCTATTGCCCTGGCCAAATAGCAGCGGCGCTGGCGGCGGCGTCTGGTGGCGGAGCGGCCAGACGGCGGCGGAGTTGACGTTTCAGGAAGCGAGGAAGGAGGAGAGGTGGCTCACTGTGATCGCCATGGCATGGGGATGCTCAACCTGCTCTTGGTTGGTGAAGGGGCGCACGAGGACGTGCGGGATTCCTCACCGGAGTTAGGGCTGGCGCCAGGAGCTTCTGTTTGTTGACGGGGACGGGGCTGTAGTCCACCAGAAAGCAAGAGAATGGTAGGGTTAGATGCGGGCGAGTGCACTGGACACAGGCATATCATCGGAAGGACAAGGGGTGGCTAGTTACTACCTGGAGGCTTCGTCGGAGAAAGAGGCAGACGGCGGTGCTGCAGGTCGTCGTCGAAGCCGAGGTTACATGGCACCCGCGGATGAATGAATGGCACGGGAGGATGCGCAAGGATGCGGGGAGCATGCTCGTGTGTTCGGGGAGGCAGGAGGTGGTGTGGCTCGGCCGGATTCGACGGTGGAAGCTCGTCGGAGACAGAGCTGCTCGGGGAGAAATTGGGGCGGCCTGGGGGCGTGCTTGGGGGAGGAGACAGAGGGGAAACGGAGAGGAGTCACTGGCGTTTAAATGTGCTTGGTCGCTGCGAGTTAAGGTGGCCGTGTTAAGGTGAATTCAAACCGCGAATCAAAGCCTGCAACGGCCGGCGAGGGAGGAAGAACAGGTCGTGGGGTGGGGAAGAAGAGGGACGTGGCGGTAGGGTCCTCTGGTCAGTGAGAAAGGGAAAGGGAACGGGGTCCAGTCGTCAGTGTCCTCGCGGGTGTGAGTTTGAGTGCGAAAACGTTTCGTCAGAGGGGTGGAGAAAGTGGGCTGCTGGGTTAGTTGGGCCAGATGGTGGGCTGCTCATTTTTTTTCTGTATGAAATTTTTTTCCTTTTCTATTTCTTTTTACTGATTTGAAATTCAATTCACACTTCAAACAACAAAACAAATCAAACATTCATCCAACTATTCATTTGAACTTGCTCCTGTTAATCACATAACCAAATTCCAATATGAAATAATATTTCATAACTTTTTAGGTTCCATTCATTAATTAAATAAAATGGACCATGGTTTATTAATCAAATAGGATTTGATTTTATTAATAAAATCTTTATTTGAAATCTAATATATTTTCAAAACAAATCAGTAGGTTTTATTTGAAAATAAATAATACTTGGAAACTTGTTTAAAAAAATAACCTTTTATTTTAGGGTCCATTAATAATTAAATAGAATGGACCTTAGTTATTAAATCAAATAGGGTTTGATTTATTTAATAAAATCTCCATCCAAATATTTTCAAAACTAAATCAGTAGGTTTTATTTGGAAATAATAAACATTTGGAAAACTTATTTTAAACAAGTAAACAAGTTTTTATGGTTTAGAAATAATAAAACCTTTATTAATAAAACTTGGATATTAAATCCTTATTACTTTATTTAAATACACTTTTATTGTTTTTATCAAAACAAAATGTTTTATTTTCAAAAGCTTGGCCAAGGTTTAATTTGGCTCTATAAGATAATCTTTATTTATAAACCTTCCTTTTTCATTTTGAGAACCAAATCCTTTTATAAAAAGATTTCAAAGTAGTAATAAAATATTTTTATTCTTCCTTTGTTAAATATTTATCTTTTTAATCCCTTTAGGATTTATTTGACCCAAATTGGTTTGAAGGTTTCCAATTGGGTTCAAAAGTTTCTTCTGACTCTGAAAATCACCAAAGTTTTATTTTATTCATTTATTTTTCACATTACAAGATTTGGAAAATCTTGGGATGTGACAGCTGAAGATGTGAAGAATCTACCTCCTATAGAAGAATTATGTAAGCCAATTCCCCACTCATCTACTATTGCGGTACACTCTCTCCAACAATTTGATGAAGGTGATATTCCTTATGGTAAGCCTCCTTATCAATGTTTAGAGGAACTTGACATTTTTATTGTTAAACAAGGCAATTTTAATAAACAAGTTCAGAATAATTTATTGGAAAACTCTAGAGCTATCAATGAGTTGAAAGATATTGCGGAAAAAACTTCTAATGATATTAAAATGCTTTGTAAACACTTTCAAATGGTTCAAACCCAACTTGATCAACTTTCTAAGGTACAAAAGCATATGCTAGTTAATGCCTTAGGAGATAAACATGCTTATGGAATTAGAACTAGGAGTGTGATATGCCCAATTTGCATCACCTTTCTATATCATAATTTACCTCTATTCATTGATATTTGTCTTATTATGAGGTATTACTTATGGCTTTTCATCTGTTTATGCATGTTGGATGATTCCTAGAGGATGGACTGCCCGAGTCTGGATTCTGATGGAAAAGAAGGCGTTTCGGTGCAATTTCACGAAGATCAGAAAAATACTATAAAAATATGGAAACATATTATTTTACCAGAAGATGAAGGAAGCCATAAGGAGGAGCGAAGAGGGTCCACAGGGGGCCCACACCTCCTAGGAGAGGGCCCACCTGACCCCGCGCCTAGGGCAGGTGTGGCCCACCTGCTCGGCCTCCGACTCCGCCCCTTCGCCTATATCTTCCCTACAGAAACCTGAGCCTCGGGGAGTGACCACAGATAGATTTCCGCCACCTCTGGGGGGCGGAAAACACCGAGAGAGAAAGATCTCTCCGGCAGACAGATTTCTGCCGGGGGAATTCCTTCCCGGAGAGGGGAGACCGTCGCCATCAACACCATCATCAAGATAGGATTCATCGGAATCATCATCATCATCCACACCATCATCTCCACCAGCACCATCATCACCACTTCGTCTCGCTGTAACAATTGTGTTGGATATTGCTTTAGTTCCTTAGGGGAAACCTTCCCAGTGTTGATTACTATTGTAATTGATGCTTGTGAGTGGAACCATTGGATTATTGTTTATGTTCAGATTGTTATCCATTACCATATCATCTTTGATCTTGATCCATATGATGTCTTGTGAGTAGTTTGTTTAGTTCTTGAGGACAGGGGAGAAGTCATGTTGTTAGTAGTGAATTTGTGATGAGTTATTATTCAATGGTTTAGTATTTAAGTTGTGGTGCTATTCTGCTCGTGGTGTCATGTGAACGTCGACTACATGATACTTCACCATTTATGGGCCTAGGGGAATGCATTGTGTATTTGGATACTAATTGTGGGGTTGCCGGAGTGACAGAAACCTGAACCCCCGTTAGGACTCCTTTGCACAAGGGAGTGTAGGATCTTAGAGTTTAAGGTTGTGGTTAGATTTATATCTTAATTACTTTCCTGTAGTTACGGATGTTTTCAGGGGGTTTAATCACAAGTATGTATTAGTCCAAGCAAGGTCGGTTCATTAGCACAGGTTCACCCACACAACACTTACAACACCATAGAAGAGTACTCAGCTATTGAAAGCGAAAGCACTTGACAGAATTCCCATGTGTCCTCGAGAACGTTTGGTCCTTATAAGTATTTCCACCGGCTTGTCCTTTGCTAAGAAAGGATTGGGCCACTTGCTTCGTTTTTTTACCTTTATTACTTGCTCTTTGTTTTGTTGCCTTATCAGAAAACCACTAAAAATCCGTTTGCTAAGTATTCACAGGGATTTCCTGCTCCATACCACTGTTCAGCACATTCTGCTCCTCGTTGGGATGGATACTCCTATTTATCAAAAGTACTATGATACACCCCTATACATGTGGGTCATCAAGACTATTTTCTGGCACCGTTCCCGGGGAGTGAAGATCTATTGAAGAGTGGAACTGTTAAGGGAAACTTTTACTGTGAGTATTGCTTTTGTTACTGCTTGTTACTTTGTTTCCAATATGGACAACCCACTTGGTTTTCTATTTGGGAAAACTACTACCACTGCTAGGGTAGTAGATGAACCACCACCTGTTGAGATAGATCCTTTTAAGATACCTATAAGTATTGTTAATCATGTTATGGATAATTATTGTTTTGGGGATGGAACTGTCCATCCTGGTGATCACTTGCTTTTTATCCATGAATTATACGGGTTGTTTAAGTGTGCAGGTATCACAACTGAACATGTGAAGAAGTTTCTCTCCATATCCTTGAAAGGGAGAGCTGAAGAATGGTATAAGCTGCTGAAGAATGGAGAATCTATGGAATGGGAGGAGATGGCATATCTCTTTTACTCTAAATTTTATCCTGCCAGTGAGATTCATAAGGATAGAAATCTTATATATAACTTTTGGCCTCTTGATGGAGAGAGTATAACTCAATCTTGGGGGAGATTGAAGTTACTAATGCTTAAATGTCCTATTCATGAACTCCCTAACAATATTATTCTCAGTAAATTTTATGCTAGGCTTTCTCTTCATGATAAAGATTTACTAGATGCTTCTTGTGCTGGATCATTCACGTATGAAGGAAGAAGCTAAATGGGATCTCCTAGACCGTATTCAAGAGAACACTGAAGCTTGGGAGAATGACAAAGGAAGAAAGTCAGGTATAAACTATGATTATGGATGCATTAAATCTTTTATGGGAACTGATCACTTCCATGATATTAGCAATGAGTTTGGTCTTGATCCCCAAGTTCTTGCTAAATGTGTTAAGGCATTTGCCTCTTATATTGAAATTCCCAAGAAAGAGTGGGACAAGTACCATGATCCTTATAAAGACATTGTTACCCATGTTCCTGCCAGCGTAGAGGTTTGTACTGTTGATCCTATTTTGCCTGAACCTTATGTTGAGGAAGTTCCTTTTCCTTCCAAGGTAAGGGAGCATTCTATTATGGCTAATGTGGTTAGCAAAAGCTCAAAGAAAACTATAGGGTCCGATGAGCTTATTGATATTGAGCCCGTGGTAGCTATTGTGAAAGATCTTGTCACTAGAAATATAGAGGATGAGCATATTGTCTTCTATGAAGACGCTACCAATATTGTTTCTTATCCTAAGAAAGTTAGAAAAGCTAGTGTCCCTGTGATTTCTGTTAAAATTGGTAATCATAGCTATTATGGTTTATGTGATATTGGTGCTAGTTCTAGTGCTATTCCTTATGAGCTTTATAGGGAAATTATGCATGAGATTGATCCTTGTGAGCTTGAGGACATTGATGTGGTTATTCACCTTGCTAATAGAGAGAAATTTTGCCCCATTGGCATTGTAAGAGATGTGGAGGTCCTTTGTGGTAAGATTAAATATCCTGTTGATTTTCTAGTACTTGGTAAAGAAGCTAGTAAAACCTATCCTATTATCTTTGGTAGACTCTTTCTGAATACTTGTTGGGCTAGCATAGATTGTAGGAAGGAAAAAAGTTTTGACTAAGTTTGCTGGGGAGTCTTATGAGTTTAATTTTTTCAAATATTCCAAAACTCCTTATGAAAATGAACTGCCTGATGAGGATTTCAGGGTAGAACAACTTTCCGCTATTTCTCTTGCTCCTAACAATGCCTTGCAGCAATTTATAGAAGATCATGAAAGTGATGTCTTCCTAAAGGAAATAAATGAGATTGACGAGGCTTTCCTTCATCGGCCTGAGTTACTTAAGCATAATCTACATATGGAAGATTTGGGTACCACACTACCACCTAAAGGGGATCCTATTTTCGAATTAAAACCTTTACATGATGATCTTAAATATGCTTATCTTGATGATAAGAAAATATATCATGTTATTATTAGTTCTAAACTTTCAGGAAAGGAAGAAGAAAGGTTATTGGAGATATTGAAGAAACACCGAGGAGCTATGGGCTATACTCTTGATGATTTAAAGGGGATTTCTCCTACTAAATGTTAGCATGCTATTAATATAGAACTGTAACATCCTAGATTTTATATTAAGTTGTTACTAGAAGCATGCATCATCCTTGCATCATTGCATCCTACAAAGTTAAAATTTACATTAAGAACCCTATCACCAAACCCTAATAAAAAAATCCCTCAATATGAGAGGAAGGAGGTACTCTTGCTTGGCCTTCCTAAAACCTTGTAAAAATAATATTCTATAGTGCTATTATGACCACCTCCTTTTTACAAAAATTTAGAAAATGGTTTCATTGCTTTTGGACTTGGTATGCAAAAGATATTAAAGTTTTAGTAAAACAGAAAAATGGAAAAAGATAATGAATAAAAAAACTGCCTAACCTAGCCGGGCCGCAGCGTGCAGCCGCTAGCGCGCGTCACCTAGCTAGCTGGGCCGCAGCACAGCCCGCGAGCCCTCAGCGCCAGCCCACAGCCGCCTGCTCACGCTGACACCCGGCCCCACCTGTCATCCCCCTCCCCTGACAAATCGGAACAAAATCACCGCCAGCCATGGGACAATCTCGCCTCCCCGTATCTGTATCCAACTGGACTCCCCTAGCCAGCTAATAAGTACCACCGCCACGACCCCTCCTCTGTTTCCAAGCCTGCGAAAATAACCCTAGCTCTCGTCTCCGATCTCGCAAGCTCGAGCCGCCGCCGACCTCAGTGAGTTCGTAATCGACGACAGAAGCTTCCCCCTCTCCTATTTCTCGCCCCTACGATGATCCTCACGCTCGACAGCTTCGGATCACCCTTTTTGTTCGATGTCTACCGCAGCGTGTCGCCCCCGATTTCTCGTCGGAGCCGCGGAAGGGAAGTCGTCGCCACCACCACTCGAGGAGGAGAGGGCCCTATCCGACGCCACGGTCGAGACCACGAGGAGGAGGCGATCATCCGTGCCTACCTCACCTCCCCCAAGGACACCGAAACGCTGTCGCCATCCACTGCTGCACCACCCGCCGCCAGTCGCCGCCGTCAGGGAGGAAGGTGAGCCCGTCTTTCTTTCTCAGCCCTTAGATCTAGGATGGACGACGTAGATTAGGTCCTTTAAAGCGAAGGGGTACCGTCGAATCACGCTACACCGCGTGGCAGTCCGCGTCAGCGCGCCGCGTCAGCGCTGCATCATCTATCTAGGGCCAATCAGGAAGAGACACTTGTCACTAACCTGTTAGGGTTAGGATTAATTTGGCAGATTGTATTTAAATCTTGCGAAATTCATAGAAATTCAACCACTTGGTCAAAAATTGCGTATGATATACCGTTGGATTCACAAAATTGTGTAGAACACAGATCTGTAACAATTTTGAGAGTTTGCAGTAGTATTTTCTGTGTAGGATTTAATCTCTATATTGGAGTATTTAATTCATAGAAAAATAATTAGAACTCCGTTTTAGTTGATTCTTGTTGTGTTGGCTTTGTTTTTACAATACCTACTGACTAAAATTATAAAACTTTGCTTAAGATGGTTGTATCTCCTTATGATCCCTTAGATCTGATTCGGGGCTGATTAGATGGTTGGATCTCCTTATGAGCCTATAAATTAAAGTAATGATCCAAATTAATTAAAATCTATGGGATATTAATACTAATAACATCCCCAACACATTAGCAATCCAATGACATTACCTTGGTCGATTTAGAACACAATCTTGCATACTTACTATGTTGCATGCATGCATATCATCTTTATGGCATTATTTTGTGCAAGTTGTGATTAGATCTATGTTGTGTTTTCGTTAGATTGTTCGGAGTGCACTGAGGAGTACTATTGTCTAGAGTGCTGCTCGGATCAAGGCAAGTTACACCACTTGTTCATAATTTTTCTCCCAGTTTTGATACTATGCATGTGATCTTCAAATTCTGTAGTATGCATGTGTAGGATGTTCTGGTAGATTTTTCCTTAGTATTATTTTGCAAGTGCGATGATTTTGTAGTATGCGATGAGTAGATATATACTTAGAATTTTTCCCTCCTAATAGGTTACCCCTGTTTTTGCTAAGTATTATATTGCTTGCTATGCTATATATATAAAGTACCGTTGGGGGGGTCAAAAGACAATGGATTTTTCCTAAGTATAAAGGCTCTCTTGAGCAAACTTTTATTCTCAAATCCACTTCAAAATAAAACTAAATTTTCTTCTGGGCGGAATGGTTGTCGAGACAACGAGTGAGATTTTGGTGGAGGATGGCCATCCAGGAATCAAAGAAGTCTGCCATGTTTCAGAATTCAGAAGCTTCCAGTGCAGCCACAATACATATGGGCTCTGTCTTGGCCTAGTACTTAGTGGGAAACCTCACTTGGGTACCAACATTTGGAGGTTATTGGCACGCTTGGATCCAGAAGGTAGAGGGGCTACTAAGGGAAAGCCTCGCCATGGTCTTGTCTGTAAAAGGACTTGATCGTGGATTGTGGGTAAAGTGCACAAACTCTCGAGAGTATTGCAATCTGATCGATCAGCCGTGTTCACGGAAACAAACACTTGAGCATCTAAAGGATGAAGCCTCTGAAGGATCATCCTCTCTCTTTCAAAACTTAAAGTTTTTCTAAAAACCCAAGGCGTGAGTCATATCGCTATTGGGTGGGTTTTCGGAACTTGGTGAGTAATATCCAAGTGTTAGGTTGTTTGGACACTTGGTGAGTAATATCCTCGTGTGCCGTTCGACCATATACTACTTAAACAAATGTTTACAAAGCAGGGAAATCTTCTCTTCTTCTCCATACTTAAGAAAACTAGCTTTGAGCAAATGAACTCCACAGCCTAAACTAGCTTTGAGCATGAACATTATTTCTGGATCGTGTTTATTGCAAGACGGTTATTCATTTAAATCGGAGAATAATGGTTGTTCTATTTATATGAGTAACATCTTTTATGGTCATGCACCTCTTATGAATGGTTTATTTCTTCTAAATCTCGAAAGGGATGAAACACACATCCATAACATTGAGGCTAAGAGATGCAAAGTAGATAGTGATAATACTACTTATTTGTGGCACTGTCGTCTAGGTCATATTGGTGTAAAGCGCATGAAGAAACTCCATTATGATGGATTTTTGGAGTCTCTTGATTTTGAATCATTTGACACATGCGAACCATGCCTCATGGGCAAGATGATCAAAACACCGTTCTCGGTATGATGGAGCGAGCAACGAACTTGTTGGAAATCATACATACCGATGTATGCGGACCGATGAGTGTTTCGACGCGCGATGGATATCGCTATTTTCTCACTTTTACCGATGACTTAAGTAGATATGGGTATATCTATTTAATGAAACATAAATCTGAAACGTTTCAAAAGTTCAAAGAATTTCAGAATGAAGTGGAGAACCATCGTAACAGAAAGATTAAGTTTCTACGATCCGATCGTGGGGGCGAATATTTGAGTTATGATTTTCTCACGCATCTTAAAGCAAGCGGAATTGTTTCACAACTCACGCCACCCGGAACACCACAGCGCAATGGTGTGTCTGAACGCCGGAATCGAACCTTATTAGATATGGTCCGATCAATGATGTCTCTTACTGATTTGCCGTTATCATTTTGGGGTTATGCATTAGAAACCGCTGCATTCACTTTAAATAGGGCTCCATCTAAATCCATTGAGACGACACCGTATGAACTGTGGTTTGGTGCTAAACCTAAGTTGTCATTTCTTAAAGTTTGGGGATGCGAAGCTTACGTCAAGAAGTTGATGCCGGACAAGCTCGAACCCAAAGCGGAGAAATGAGTCTTCATAGGATACCCTAAGGAAACTATTGGGTATACCTTCTATCACAGAACCGAAGGCAAAGTGTTTGTCGCTAAGAACGGTTCCTTTCTTGAGAAGGAGTTTCTCTCGAAAGAAGTGAGTGGGAGGAAAGTAGAGCTAGATGAGGTTGTTGAACCTTCTCTTGAATTGGAGAGTAGCGCAGCACCTGAAATTGTTCCAGTGCCGCCTGCACCAACAATGGAGGAAGCTAATGACAAGGATCATGAAGCTTCGGACGATGCTGCTACTGAACGTCGCAGGTCGACAAGGTCGCGTGCCCCTCCTGAGTGGTACGGCAACCCTGTCTTGACTGTCTTGCTAGTAGAAGACAGTGAACCTACAAACTATGAGGAAGCGATAATGAGCCCAGACTCTGAGAAATGGCTAGAAGCCATGAAATCCGAATTGGGATCCATGAGCGAAAACCAAGTATGGACTTTGGTGGACCCTCCTAGCGACCGAAAGGCCGTTGAGTGCAAATGGATCTTCAAGAAGAAAACGGACACGGATGGTAATGTTACAGTCTATAAAGCACGGCTTGTTGCGAAAGGTTTTCGACAAGTTCAAGGTGTTGACTACGATGAGACTTCCTCTCCCGTAGCGATGTTTAAGTCCATTCGGATTTTATTAGCAATTGTTGTGTTTCATGATTATGAAATATGGCAGATGGATGTCAAGACTGCTTTCCTCAATGGCAACATTGATGAAGAGTTGTATATGATGCAACCCGAAGGTTTTGTCGATCCTAAGGATGCTGATAAAGTATGCAAACTTCAGCGTTCCATTTATGGACTGAAGCAAGAATCTCGGAGTTGGAACCTTCGTTTTGATCAAGTGATCAAGAGCTTTGGATTTGTTCCAAATTTCTACGAAGCTTGTATCTACAAGAAAGTGAGTGGGAGCTCGGTGACATTTCTGGTACTCTATGTGGATGACATATTGATTATTGGAAATGACATTAACATGCTTAACGATGTGAAGAGTTATTTGAACAAGTGTTTTTCAATGAAAGACCTAGGTGAAGCTGCTTATATATTGGGCATAAAAATCTATAGAGATAGACAAAGACGCCTGATAGCTTTAAGCCAGAGTACATACCTAGACAAAGTTCTGAAAAGGTTTAGAATGGATAAGGCAAAGAAAGGTTCAGTGCCTATGTTGTCAGGTAAGATATTGAGCAAGGCTCAGTGTCCAGCTACGGTAAATGATAGGGAAGCTATGAGCAAAGTGCCTTATGCCTCGGCCATAGGTTCTATCATGTATGTCATGATGTGTACTAGATCGGATGTGTCCAATGCTCTTAGTTTGACGAGCAGGTATCAAAGTGATCCAGGAGTGGAACACTGGACAGCCGTGAAGAACATCCTAAAGTACCTAAATAGGACTAAAGAAATGTTCTTAGTCTTTGGGGGTGATGAACAGCTCGTCGTAAAAGGTTACGTCGACGCTAGTTTTGACACCGACAAGGATGATTCTAAATCTCAGACAGGATACATTTATATTTTGAATGGAGGAGCTGTGAGCTGGAGAAGATGCAAGCAAAGCGTGATCGCGGGATCTACAGTAGAAGCGGAATACATGGCTGCTGCAGAAGCGTCAAGTGAAGGAGTTTGGATCAGAAACTTCATCACTGAGCTTGGCGTGGTTCCAAGTGCATTGGACCCACTGGAGATATTGTGTGACAACACTGGCGCCATAGCACTCGCTAAGGAACCAAGATATCATCCAAAGACCAAGCATATCAACCGCAAGTTTCATATAATCCGAGATTATATAGCAGATGGAGATCTGAAGATTAGCAAAGTACATACAGATCTGAATGTCGCAGATCCATTGACTAAACCTCTTCCACGTGTAAAACATGATCAACACCTCAGTGCCATGGGTGTGAGATTGTTACCAAATGTAAACTAGATTATTGACTCTAGTGCAAGTGGGAGACTGTTGGAATTATGCCCTAGAGGCAATAATAAAGATGTTATTATTATAATTCTTGTTCATGATAATGTTTATATTCCATGCTAGAATTGTATTAAGCGGAAACTTTAATACTTGTGTGGTTTGTGAACAACACCGTGTCCCTAGTACGCCTCTATGGACTAGCTCATTGATTAATGATGGTTAAGGTTTCCAACCATGGACATGAGTTGTCGATTAATAATGAGATCATATCATTGGGAGAATGATATGATGGACAGACCCAAACTGAGCGAAGCAATTAGATCGTGTCATCGTGTTCATCTTTGCGAAGCTTTTCTTATGTAAAATATTGTATTCCTTAGACCATGAGATAATACAAATCCCTGGTATCGGAAGAAAGCTTTGAGGTCATCAAACGTCATCCTATGAGAGGGTGATCATAAAGGTGTCTCTCAGGTGATCGGAAAGTATCTGTTGGGTTATATGTATCGAGATGGGATTTGTCCCTCCCAAGTTGGAGAGATATACTTCGGGCCCACTCAGTAATCGATATCAACACCGCTTGCAAGCATGTGGTTAAGGAGTTAATCACAAAGTGATATCGGATTACGGAACGAGTAAAGTACTTGCTGTGAACGAGATTGAACTAGGTATGACGGTACCGACGATCAAATCTCGGGCAAGTAAAATATCGCGAGACGAAGGGAATATATATATGGGATTTATTGAATCCTGGCATCGTGGTTCATCCGATATGATCATCGATGAATGTGTGGGAGTCAATATGGGTGCCCAGACCCCGCTGTTGATTATTGATAGAAGATCATGTCTGCATATTCTCGAACCCGCAGGGTCACACACTTAACGTGTCTCGACGCTAGGATAGATTGGATAATTGGTTTATGAGTTTTTGTTCGGAGTCTCGTATGGGATCCGGGACATCACGAGAGGTTCCGGAGTGGTCCGGAGAATAAGATTCATATAAGGCAGTGCAGTTTTTGGAGTTCGGAATTGTTCCGGATTAATCGGTATTGTACCGGAAGCTTCTAGAACCTTCCGGAAGGGGACCAACGTGGCACCACCTTCCGGGAGGGGGCATGGGCCTATGAGGGAGTGCCCTGGCCGCATTGGGCCAGGGGCACAAGGCCCCATAGGGCCCAGCCGGCCAAGAGAGGTTTAAACTCGAGATAGACCTTCTAGAAGGGGGGGTTTCCTTGCCCCCCACTCCTTATCCTTTGGGGCCGCCAGTTTGGGCTTGGGGGAGGGGCTATGGCTGCGCCCCCCTCTATATAAAGAGGGGTGGGGGCGCACCAACCCCCCACACCTTCCCCTCCAACCCTAGCCTCCATGCTGCCCTCCTCTCTCCCTCCCGACTGCTTGTAGGCGAAGCCCTGCTGCAGAAATTCTCCACCAATTGCACCGCGTCGTCGCGTTGTAGATCCAACCCATCTCTCCACCATACTTGCTGGACCAAGGAAGGAGGAGACATCGAGGTGCTGCACGTGTGCATCTCACGGAGGCACCGCCACTTGTGGTGCTAGATCGGATCAGATCGCGAGGAGGAGAAGCGAGTACGACTACATCACCCACGTTCCGACGAACGTTTTGCTGTGTGAATATTCAAGGGTATGAAGATCTAATCCAATATCTCTCGTTGTTTGCATCTCCTAGATTAGATCTTGGCTTTCCCTCTGTTCGCATCCGTAGAAAATTTTGATTTACTATGCCGCGAAACCCTTCACAAAATCCGAAGATTGAAAGGTGCATAGGGATCGCGAGTCTACACTCGACAAGCCTGGGGCGTTGATGGACTCAAGCTGCTTTATGTTTCCGCTGTTATTTGAGCTAGCTTATTGCTAAGAAAATTTGTAATAATTTCATACTCCGGAATCTCCGTGTAATAATGACTTTGTGTTTTACATGATATTCATCGACTGTGAGTGCTAGCTATTGATCTAGGGACTAGCATATAAATCACAGGGACTTAGGATCTTTATTGATCCAAGTCACAACAGATGGTATCAGAGCACATCGTTGCATGTAGGACGTGACCCTAGGATTGGAACCACCTTTAAATTATGTGCCTTACTGCTTTTCCTCTACTTGTTTAAGTATCTAATTCTCTTTCTTCTAACTTAAATATGACAAGATTCCTCTATGACACCGTCGCGGACATCGAACCCCTTTGCTTTGGTGGATGTCTTATGGATGTCCTCACATGTTTGGACCTTCCCCTGCCAACAATCCAGGGAAGCACAATGAAGGAACTCCACAAGGACGACTGCTGGGGAGTCAAAGTCATCCAGCCAGGAAAAGAGCGAGGCAAGCACCCGATGGAGGACATAGCAATCCACATTGTTAGTGACTCCAAGGATAAGGCCCTTAGCATCATCTTGCAGCAGCTCATTGGTCGCCTATGTGGACGCCATCACGAGATTCTCCATGGACACTGCGGCGGCCTTTTTGGAAGGCGAGATGATGAAGGAATTCCCATGGAGTTAACCTTTGAGGAAAGGACTTCTACCAAGCGCCGAAGGACCCAATATCAAGACTTGGAGTGCCACATCCATGACCTTGAAAAAGGTAGCTTCCTCGAGATGCTAAGGAACGATGAGCTATGCGCTCTCATCAAGGAGAAGGAGGAAATAATCAAGCAGCAGGAGGAGGCAATGAAGGTCCAAGAGATGAAGTTCCAGGACCAAGAGAAGAAGTTCACTAACCAAGAGAAGAGGGTGATAAATAAAAACAAGAGGATTAGGGAACTCAAGCAGGAAATCGAGGGAACTAAAGTGCAGACCGAGGGCCTTTGCAAGATAATCAATGATGTGCATGCTTCCAAGAGGGACTTGGCAAAGCAACTTGAAGCCGCGAAGAAGTCAAGCCTAGTGGAGGAACTGCAAGGCGAGAAGGAGGGACTTCAGGAGTAGCTAGAAGCCACTACCAAGAAGCTGCATGATGAGATAAAGGACCTCCAAGAGAATCTTGAAGCCACCACAAAGGAGATGGAGCTGTACAAGACAACCCTAGAGCAGGAGAGCTACTCGTTCGAGGACGAAGAAGGGGAAGGCTTGGAAGATGTGTAGTAGTTGGACCACCTTTAAATTCTATAGTTGAACGTTATTCGCGATTGTAATAAATACCAAGACATGTTTGGTTTAGTTAAACTTGGTTGAGTTATGTGTTATACCTGCTGCTTATGCCTTGTGTGCTTGATGTGTTTTCATAAGGGTAGGAGTTTACTACTTAGTCTTCTGTCTATTTCTTAACTTTTGCTCAAACCCCACAGATGCCGCCAAGACGTGCGAACACCGAAATTCCTCCAGAGATTGCACAACTTCTGTCCACTCAGAACCAGCTGATCCAACTGCTCACCCAGAACATGCAAAACAACAACAACAACGCGCCACCTCCGCCACCTCCACCTCCACCACCACCTCAACAGGATCGCTTGACTCGGTTTTTGAGGTTGAACCCACCTACCTTCACTAGCAGCGCTGAACCAATCATTGCGGATGACTGGCTCCGCAAAATTAACAAGAAGTTAGACACCGTGCAAGCTGTTGGAGCCGACAGAGTGTGTTATGCCGCGCACCAACTTGAAGGACCTGCTGCAGAATGGTGGGATAACTACCAAGTCACCCACCCGGATATTGATGCTATCACTTGGAATCAGTTCGAGATAGCTTTCCGCACTCATCACGTGGTTGCTGGTGTCATGACTCTGAAAAGGCGCGAGTTTCACGACTTACACCAGTTGCACCGTTCTGTCACCGAGTATGGTGAGCTTTTCAACAAGCTAGCCCGTTATGCTCCCGATGATGTTTCCACTGATGCCAAGAGGCAGCAGGAATTCTTAAGAGGACTCAATGATGATATATCAATTCAGGCTGTGGCTCAGAAGTTTGACAATTTTCTGGAGCTCTTGGATAGGGCCATTGTGGTTGAATCCAAAAGAAAGAGCATAGAGAACTGCAAGAGGAAGTCTAACCCTCACAAGCACTTTGTTCCGTACTAGAAGCACCGCACTTCATCACCACCACCTTATAACAATAATGGCCACAACCATAACGGTCATCATCATGGCGGTCACAAACACAATGGGCATAAGCACTGCAATGGGAATGGCAGCAATGGAAAGGATCTCACTGAGGTGACATGCTTTAAGTTCAACAAGACAGGGCACTATGCAACCACTTGCCCTGAGAAGAAGAATGGCAATGTCAATGGCAATGGGAATGGCAATGAACACAACCATGGTAATGGAAATGGGAAGAAGCCAAATCCGTTTGTCAAAGCCACATTGAATCATGTCTCTATGGAGGATGCTTGTGACGCATCGGACTCCGTGATTGGTAATTTCAAGCTCAATTCCATTCCCACAGTTGTTCTTTTTGATACTGGTGCATCGCATTCATTCATATCAAGGTTATTTGTGGATAGAGGCAATATACCTACGGAGACTATAAATTCTCCTCTAAGGGTAAGTTCTCCTGGAGGAGAAATAGTGGCAAACTCCGGTTTCCAGGGGTTAGAACTAAGGATTGGGACACACATCTTCCCCACAAGTCTAGTAGTTCTAGAGTCACAAGGATTAGACATAATCTTGGGCATGCATTGGATGACCGAATATGAAGGAGTCATAGATTGTGCCAAAAGGACTGTCACGCTCACAACACCGGAAGGGAAGAGGATTTGTATCAAGTCAAATTTTGCACTTAAGGAAGTTATGGTGAAACCTCTTAAGGAGGTTAGCTTGGAGGATGTACCCATTGTGAAGGAATACCCAGATGTCTTTCCGGAAGAGTTACCCGGGATGCCTCCCGACCGTGATATTGAGTTTCTCATTGACTTGATGCCAGGCACAGGGCCGATAGCCAAGAGACCATACAAGATGGATGTGGACGAGTTGAAGGAACTCAAGAAACATCTTAGGGAACAATTGGACAAGGGATTCATTCAACCCAGCGCGTCATCTTGGGGAGCACCTGTCCTATTTGTGGAAAAGAAGGATAAAACCAAGAGGCTAGTTGTGGACTACCGTTCGTTGAATGAAGTGACGATCAAGAACAAGTACCCTCTGCCCAACATCAATGACCTGTTTGATCAGTTAAAGGGAGCTAGTGTGTTCTCAAAGATCGATCTGCGATCAGGCTACTTTCAGCTAAAGATTCGAGAACAGGATGTGCCCAAAACAACCTTCACCACAAGATATGGATTGTATGTGTACACCGTGATGTCGTTTGGACTAACCAATGCCCTGGCATACTTCATGACCATGATGAACAAGGTGTTCATGGAATATTTGGACAAGTTTATCGTGGTATTCATATATGATATACTTATATACTCCAAGGATGAGAAGGAACATGAGGAGCATCTGCGCCTAATTATGGAGAAGCTAAGGGAACACTAGTTGTATGCCAAGTTCAGCAAATGCGAGTTCTGGTTAAAGGAAGTAGGTTTCCTTGGTCATGTTGTGTCGGCAAAAGGAGTTGCCGTAGACCCTAGTAGGGTAGCTTCCGTGACTGAATGGGAGTCACCCAATAATGTGGGAGATATTAGGAGTTTCTTGGGCCTCGCAGGATATTACCGGAGCTTCATTGAAAACTTTTCCAAAATAGCAAAACCCAAGACAGAACTGTTGAAGAAGGAAAATAAATTCCTATGGACCGAGGCATGTGAAGCAAGCTTTCAAGAGTTGAAGAAACGCCTCGTAACGGCACCAGTTCTGTGTCTGCCTGATATCCAAAAGGATTTTCAAGTCTATTGTGACGCTTCTCGGCAATGACTTGGAAGTGTAATGATGCAAGATGGGAAGGTGGTATTCTATGCCTCTCGACAACTTAAGAACCACGAACACAACTACCCCACGCATGATTTGGAACTTGCGTCTGTGGTACATGCACTCAAGGTATGGAGACACTACCTCATGGGCAAACATTGTGATGTGTTCACGGATCATAAGAGTTTGAAGTACATCTTCGCCCGAAAGGAGTTGAATATGAGGCAAAGAAGATGGCTTGAACTGATTAAGGATTATGACTTGGATTTATAGTACCACCCCGGAAAGGCAAATGTAGTAGCTGATGCCTTAAGTCGTAAAGTTTATGTGAAAGGACTTACCACAGGGGAACTCCCATAGGATTTATGCAAGCAGTTTAAAGATCTCAGGCTAGAAATAGTTCTGAAAGGACACGTAGCGACTATGGAAATAGTGCCTACTCTTCAAGAGAGAATCAAGGAGGCACACAAGGGAGATAAGGAGTTGGATGAAATAAGAGTCAAAATAGGTGAAGGGAAGGCAAAAGATTTCCGTCTGGACGGACAAGGAACCCTTTGGTATGGAAAGCATTTGTGCGTTCCCAATGACTCCGATATCAGAAAGTTGATTTTACAAGAGGCTCACGATTCACCATACTCAATTCATCCGGGTAACACGAAGATGTACATGGATGTGAAGGATAGATTCTGGTGGAATAATTTGAAAAGAGAAATTGCCGAGTATATTTCCATGTGTGACGTATGCAATAGAGTTAAGGCCGAGCATCAGAAACCGGCCGAATTGCTGCAACCGCTACCTATACCCGACTGGAAGTGGGACAAGGTAGGCATGGATTTTATCACGGGATTGCCCCAGACTCGTTCAGGATTTGATTCTATCTGGGTAGTGGTGGACCACTTTACCAAAGTGGCTCACTTCATCCCCGTTAAGACCACTTACACACGTGCTAAGCTTGCCAAGATATATATGTCAAGGATTGTAAGTCTGCATGGTGTTCCTAAGGGAATTGTATCAGATAGAGGCACCCAGTTCACTTCAAAGTTTTGGCGACAGTTACATGAGTCACTTGGAACCAGACTAGAATTCAGTACTGCTTTCCACCCTCAAACAGATGGCCTAATAGAAAGGGTGAACCAGATTCTGGAGGATATGTTGAGAGCTTGCGCACTAGACTATGGGTCTAGTTGGGATGGTAACTTGTCGTATGCTGAGTTCTCGTACAACAACAGCTACCAGACAAGTATCAAGATGGATCCGTTTGAAGTTATATATGGCAGGAAGTGTAGGACTCCACTGTTATGGAGTGGAGTTAGAGAACGTAGTCTGTTTGGACCTGAATTGATCAAGGATGCCGAGGAAAAGGTACGTCAGTTTCAAGATAGGCTAAAGGTAGCCCAATCCCGACAAAAGAGTTATGCTGATTCCAAGCGCAGAGATGTGACTTATAAAATAGGGGACCGTGCGTACCTCCGAGTTTCACCACTATGAGGAGTTAATAGGTTCGGAATCAAGGGTAAGTTAGCCCCACGATTCATAGGACCATATAAGGTTCTGTCCCGTAGAGGAGAAGTTGCTTATCAGTTGGAGCTACCAGAAGGACTGACTGTTCATGATTTGTTTCATGTGTCACAACTAAAGAAGCGCCACCCGGAAATGGCCGAAACACCGCTAACAGATACAGTTCTATTGGATGAGGTTGAGTTGGAGAATGACCTTACCTATGAGGAGAAACCCATCAAAATATTGGAAACAGCCGAAAGGATTACCCGTACCTAGGGAAGGTGTGGCCCACCTGCCCGACCTCCGACTCCGCCCCTTCGCCTATATCTTCCCTACGGAACCCTAAACCTCGGGGAGCGACCATAGATAGATTTCCCCGCCTCTGGGGGCGGAAAACACCGAGAGAGAAAGATCTCTCCGGCAGACAGATTTCTGCCAGGGGAATTCCTTCCCGGAGAGGGGAGACCATCGCCATCAACACCATCATCAAGCTAGGATTCATCGAGATCATCATCATCATCCACACCATCATCTCCACCAGCACCATCATCACCACTCTGTCTCGCTGTAACAATTGTGTTGGATGTTGCCTTAGTTCATTAGGGGAAACCTTCCCAGTGTTGATTACTATTGTTGTTGATGCTTGTGAGTGGAACCATTGGATTATTGTTTATGTTCAGATTGTTATCCATTACCATATCATCTTTGATCTTGATCCATATGATGTCTTGTGAGTAGTTCGTTTAGTTCTTGAGGACATGGGAGAAGTCATGTTGTTAGTAGTGAATCTGTGATGAGTTATTATTCAATGGTTTAGTATTTAAGTTGTGGTGCTATTCTGCTAGTGGTGTCATGTGAACGTTGACTACATGATACTTCACCACTTATGAGCCTAGGGGAATGCATTGTGTATTTGGCTACTAATTGTGGGGTTGCCAGAGTGACAGAAACCTGAACCCCCGTTAGGACACCTTTGCACAAGGGAGTGTAGGATCTCAGAGTTTAAGGTTGTGGTTAGATTTATATCTTAATTACTTTCCTGTAGTTACGGATGTTTGCAGGGGGTTTAATCACAAGTATGTATTAGTACAAGAAAGGTCGGTTCATTAGCACAGGTTCACCCACACAACACTTACAACACCAGAGAAGAGTACTCAGCTATTTGTAGCGAAAGCACTTGACAGAATTCCCATGTGTCCTCGAGAACGTTTGGTCCTTATAAGTATTTCAACCGGCTTGTCCTTTGCTAAGAAAGGATTGGGCCACTTGCTTCGTTTGTTCGTTACCTTTATTACTTGCTCTTTGTTTTGTTGCCTTATCATAAAACCACTAAAAATCCATTTGCTAAGTATTCACAGGGATTTCCTGCTCCATACCACTGTTCAGCACCTTCTGCTCCTTGTTGGGATCGACACTCCTATTTATCAAAAGTACTACGATACACCCCCTATACTTGTGGGTCATCAGAGTGGTATAGCTACTCAAGATCCTTTATATCCTGAAGGACACCCTAAAAGAATTGAGCAGGATTCTCAACAAGGTGAAAGTAGTGGTAGTCCTTCTAAGAGAAAGAAAAAGAAACATAAGATAGTTGAGGAACCACTTGAACCTGCTGAAGATCCTAATAGTATATCTGTCTCTGATGCTGAAACCGAGAGTGGTAATGGTAATAATGATGCTCCTGATAAGGAGGAAGGCAAGGAAGAACCTGAGAAGCACACTAAGAATACTAGGTACACTAAGGAAGATTTTATTGCTAAGAAATATGGTAGTGAGAGAGAACCTTGGGTACAGAAACCTATGCCTTTTCGAGGTAAGAAACACAAGTCAAAGGAGGAAGAACACTACAACAAGTTTTGTGAGTGGATGAAACCTTTATATTTGCAAATTCTTTTGACTGATGCTATTAAGTTGCCTCCTTATTCAAAGTATATGAAGGATATTGTCTCTAATAAAAGGAAGATTCCTAATGAGGAGATTTCTACTTTGCTTGATAATTATTCCTTCAATGCTAAGGTTCCAAAGAAACTTGGTGATACAGGTATACCAACTATTCCTTGCTCTATTAAGAATAATTATGTAGAACTGCCTTATGTGATTTGGGAGTTGGAGTTAGCGTTATGCCTTTTTATCTCTACAAAAGACTCCAGCTAGAAAAGTTGATACCAACTGATATATATTTGCAAATGGCTGATAAGTCAACTACTATTCCTGTTGGTATATGTGAGGATGTTCATGTTCAAGTGGCTCATAATTGCTTGGTTTTAACTGATTTTGTTGTGCTTGAAATGCCTAAAGATGATAATATGTCTATTATTCTTGGGAGACCTTTTCTTAATATTGCAGGTGCTGTTATTAATTGCAATCGAGGAAAAATAACATTCAATATTAATGACAAAGAGCATACTGTTTATTTCCCCAAGAAGGTTGCTAGAAGCTATTGCCTGAATTCCATTGAAAATATTGAGAGCATCAAGGTTGGAGAAATATATTGTCCCATTCCACAAGAAAATTTTGAAACTATTATGATTAGGACCATTACTATCAAGTATGAGATAACATAATCACCTTGTGGAATGCAAAGTTTTGTTTCATATAAGATTGTTTTGGTAACAAGACTTGATCAACCTTGTTAACAAAAGGATTTTAATGAACAAAATAATGTTTTCACTCTGGTTATTCTTGCTTTCTTTTACACTCTTCTCCTTCCTAGTTTGTGCCTTTTCTTTTTCTAGCTTTGGTTTTGTTAGTTGTGTGTTTGTTAGAGTGTCTTAGAGATTCTGTAGTTTGGCTTTTGGTTTGCTTTTGCTTCTTCTAAAAAAAATTGTTTCTGCGAGAAAATCAATTTTTGATACCCTGAAAATTGGCCAAAAATAAAGTTTCCCGAAAATTCCAGAAAAATCAAAATAATTTTTTCCTCGAAAAAAGGGGCAGAGGGATACCTGGAGTGAACCAGGGGGCCACCCCAGGCACTCACACCCCTAGTGGGCGCTCCCAGCCATCTTCTTTCTCTCTCCCGAAAAACACTAGAAAACTTGCTCAAGCTTGAGTTCTTGTTGTTCTTGCTCGTGATTTTCGATCTCCTTGCTCAGCCCCTCTTTGATGTTGATTTTTGGAGGGATTGCTCCTTGGTATGTGCCTCCTCCACTTGTCCAATTAGATTTGTGATTGGTAGATTGTATCTTGAGAATTTTGCTGCTATAGGTGACATGTTGTATGAGCTTGCATGCTTGTTCTATGCTTAGAGATTTCATTTTGATGCATGTGTAGCCCTTTAGCAAGTTTCTATAGTAGTTTCTCATCATTTATCAACTTGGAAATCACTTGGTTTGATGTTTGTCTAAAAATTTCAGAAAAGAGTGGTCATGGACAACCACACATTTGGAGAGATATTTGAGGGTGATGCACCTAGGAGGGAAAGGCCTTCAAGATCATCCTCCCGAGCCAGGCCCTCATACAATGAGGATCTCCTCACTCCGCGATTCGGCGACGAGGGAGATGAGGGGGATGCTCACCCTTCCACCTTTCCTTGCCCAACCTTTTTGCAGGTTGCTGGGATTCTTGATGATTTTAAAACCTTGGTTCGGAGGGCTGGACTAACAAGCCTTATGCAGGATGAGAGCGTGCAATATGCTACACTCACTAAAACATTTGTGGAGAGCTTCTCCTTTACTATCAGCATGTTCAGTCCAGATGTTTCTTTCAAAATTTATGGCAGGTCTTACAATATGACATTGAAGAAATTTTGTGAGGCCCTGGGACTTGGTATAGCTGGGTTATCAAAGAATATTCCAGCTCAACCCGCTGATTTGTTGGAGCTGTACCGCGGGATAACCAATGATGATGACCGTAGAGCTCAACGGGGAAAGATAAGAAATATTCAACTCCCAGCTATCAGGTACTTTGCTTACTATCTTGCAACTAGTGTTCTTGGTAGGGAGAACACTAGTAATATTTCCAACTATCATTTGGCATTCTTAGCTGTTGCGCTCAACAATGATACTAAGTACAATCTTGGTTCTCTCACTGCTCGTCGCTTAACTACTAATAGACCCATTTATGGGGGAATTATTGCTACGCGTGTTGCTACTGCCTTGGACCTTTATGTTGATCCAAATGATACAGTTTTGGCCCCTCAGAGGCTTGATCTTGCTTCCATGAAGGTACATCACTTTGTCACCACTAGCTATACCCTTGAGAACTTGGTTTATAGAATGTTGTTTATTAACGGGGAAGAGAGAGAGATCCCTCTCTCCTAAACCACTTTGTTTAGTATTTCTCAGGGACCTTAGTCACGCTCCAAGGAGGAGATGGATGACAAGCTGTGTGTTCTTGGTTTCCATGGACACTATCAGGGGGAAGTGCCCTCATACGACCCCTCTGTATACTACACAGGGGAGTCCTTGAGCTCGTACCAGGACGAGGGAGCCTTCTCGTCGTACTACGGAGGTGCACCTACTTGGGCGCCATGGGATTGAGCCCCACTTAGGCCAAAATTCTAAGCTTGGGGGGAGGTATACCGACATCACACTCATCTATTCATCATGTTCGGTCGGTTCTTTGTATATCCATTGTTCGCTTTCTTTTTGGTTCTTGTTTCTGCTTTCTCAAAACACAAAAATACCAAAAATATTTTTGTTGTTTCTCTTGGTTTGTTTCTTTGCTTTGGTTTGCCTTTAAAGAAAAAAATCCAAAAAGATTTTGCTTTGTTTTTCTTTATTTGTTGGCTTGTTTGAAAAAATCAAAAACACCAAAAATATTTGCTGTTCTTTTTTTTGGTTTTGTGAGTTCTTTACAGGGTTCAGCCATCCTCATTGGATTTTGGTTTCATGTATTATTCAAGTCACACAAGTGAAGGGCAATAATGAAGATTAAGACAACTTGAGGTGTGGTAAGAGGCTGGTAACAAACTCTATTTATTTTCATTTTTGTACATATACTCATCATTGTGAGCATGCTTAGTTTGTTCATTGTAAGGAGTATGTTACTGATGGACGCTTAGTAGTTCTTGCTTGTATGTGATTAGCTCCAGCTTGCTAATAGTTTGTAGCATGTCATATGAATGTTTGCTTGCATTGTTTTATTCATATTTTGGTATGAAATGGTGGTATCCTCCTTTGAAAGTTTCATGTGAATCGACTTGGCACATGCTCGCACATGCATATGACTAAACAATAGTCAGTAAGCCTCGATGATTTATTTTGCCTCAGAGTTCTTGTATCACTTTCATGCTATAATTAGTCTTGTTTTGTTGCAATCATGATTATGACAATTATTGCTCTCTCGTTTGTCGCTCCCTCTCTATTGTTAGCCTTCACTTGCACTGAGTATGAGCTCTACTTGTGTTTCCAACTCCCCAAAACCATTATTGCCAACTGTGTCCACCATACCTACCTATTAGCATCACTTGCTATTTCAGTGCATATTCAGTATGCCTTGTTTTCTTCCAAATAAAATGTTTGTCTGTTTTGAGAAAGTTAGTTAGTAAAGCTCTCACGAACTTGATGGCACACTTTATTCCTTGCACTTAATAATCCTGAACCATTGTGATCTTTCCAGGAAATTTATATGCTTGCAAATTATATGCTGGGAGTTAGCAGAACCGTGTTGTCACAGGGAACGCTTTCAACACTTATGGATACCTATCTAGTTGATACTTTGCTCTTTTGTGTATGGATGTCGACGGTGTGAAATAAAAGGGGAGCTTGTGAGTTCATGGAGTATATATATGTGTTAGAGAAACTCCTGGGCCGCTATCCTAAGCCATGCCTAATCATGGTGGAAACTTGCAGCATTACCATAGTGAGCATCTGTGAAGCATCCTCAATAAGAAGCTATGCACATAGTAAATAAAAAGATCGCTGAGATGCTCATTGTCTGCTTGCCTTGTCATTTTGATCACGGGATAGCTCCTGTATCATGTGTGAAAGGATCGTATGGGCACCTAGAGGGGGGGGTGAATAGGTGCTACTTCAAATTTTCTTCTTTTTCAAATTAAGGTTTGACAATAAGGTAAATTCTCTAGATAATGCAACTAAGGTGAATTTAACTATATGACAAATATGCACGAGCTAACACAATACTAAATAAGAACTAGTAAGTAAAGTGCGGTAAAGGATATAAGTAACCAAAGTGGTGGACGCGGAGACACAGGGATTTGTTTCCCGTAGTTCCTTCCTTTTGAGGGGAAGTACGTCTACGTTTGGAGAGGGGGTGGTTCAAACCACCAACGCCACGAGAGGCCTCCCTTGTTCTCTGATGAATCTCACCCCAACGGGATCGATTCACCTTCCACTATATCGACAACCTTCAAGGTAGAAGCCGACATCTTTACAAGTTTGGGACACACATCCACAACTTAATCGGAGGCTCCCAAATACAAGCAAGCTATCAAAACAATCAAAGGCAAGCTTGTAAGAACCAAAACTAGAACTAGGGTTTCCAAGAAAACACTAGAGCAAAGGGTCCCTCAATTGAATGAGGGGGAAGTGAAGATCTTTTTTGGTGAAGTAGTAGATCAAGGCCTCCTCCTTCGATTCCCCAAAGATCAAGGACTTTGGGTGGTGGATTGAAGAGATCTTGTGGATTTGGTGTCTCAATGGTGGTATTGACTTTAATGCAAATGAGCACCTTGTCTCAAGGTAGGTGAGGTGATATTTATAGTCCCAACTCCAATCTGACCGTTGCAGCATTTAATGCAGCGGTAGTACCGGGTTTTCCAAGCAGTAGTACCGGATGCAACCGGTACTACCGGACTGGTACCGGAGATGCAATGTCGAGTTGCATAGCCCATAATTTCCACCGGTATCAAAGTGTGGGCTACCGCATGGCGGTAGTACCGCCCCTACAGAGCGGTACTACCGGACTCATGCGGTAGTGCCGCATTTTGATGCAGGAGGGAACAACAGTGTGAGTCAAGTGGCCAATCTCCTCAGAAGTGATCGGTACTAAATACTACCGCATTTTGGTACCGGTCAGTTCTGAGAAGATTGGCAAGCTTGCCAATCGCTTCAGTCTTGACCGGTATAAAAATGCGATACTACCGCTTTTTGATACCGCTCAGTTTTGAGGAGTTTGGCGAGCTTGCCAAGCGCTTCAGTCATGAGCGGTACCAAAATGCGGTACTACCGCTTTTTGATACAGCTCAGGACTGAGGCCTTTGGTCAGTGTACTCATCGCACTGCCAGGCCCAGAAGTGAAACCCGGTGCTACCGGACTTGAGCGGTAGTACCATATGAATTATCCGGTACTACCGGACATCACTGAGGCAGAATATGGAGCAGCAGGCAACTCCTTTTGTGTGCAATTAGACAGGGAATTCTATGCATGCAACCTGTAGAATACTTGGCAGATAATTAGTCTGTTATGTGTGTTGTAATAAACACCAAAATCTCTAGGGATAAGAAATGTTCTTTCAATCTCCCCCTTTTTGGTGTTAGATGACAACACACATTTTGCATGATAGAATTGATAACAAGTAAGATGCCCCCTAGATAAGTAGAGACAAGCCCCATACTATTTTACAAGGTACATGGGAGTGCATAGTCACACATAGTGCACATACCTTCGCACACAAGTGTGAGATGAGAACCACAATGATAAGGAATAGATAATGTCATCACACACCACATAAGATGGATCCAAAATGATAATAACCATACCATACAAATGATGGATCCATACGATAACCACATAGTCTTCGCATACATAGCACAAATAGTTAGTTCATAAGTTTCACGCATAATAAGAGGCAAGTAGCAAATAAAGTTCACAAGCGATTAAAAATCAAAGGCAAGAGCGAGCTTGTGACTTTCCCATGCAAATCCCACATGCCTAATGTGACTCTTCTTCCCCTTTGGCATCAAGACACCAAAAAGGGACATGAGAAACTCTAACGTCCAGGAGATCACTGGTAGTCATCATCAGAGTCATCCCCATACGGAGGCAGAGCAAGGAAAGTGGAAGAGGCATCATCGTCCCAGTGGCTGTGCTTGGAGATCCATTGCTCTTCCGGAGTGATGTTGTCCTCGGATCCCTCGGAGGTGATCAACCCTTGAGCTTGCATTACTTCTTTCTGACGTGCACTGGCTTTCTTGGCATAGACATGGGCCTCATACATACGCTTCTGATTGTCAACCTGGAAGCAAAAGACCTTCTTAAGCTTAGCCTCAATCCTCTTGGCCCATGATGGTTGGGCAGTCTTGCGGCGTGAGGCCACAAAATCAGCGTCTTGGGCATCATCATCATCATCGGACCCATCCTCAAGTGGGTTCCCATCCTCATCAACAAGTTGACCATCCGCATTGCATGGTTTAAGATGGGTCTTGATCAATAGATTCTTGTGCCAGTGAGTAACAAGACATTGGGAGGAAATGTTTCGAGCAAGAGATGGGCACTTGTGAAGAATAAGTGCCATGATGTACGGGGCAAAAGGAGGAACCCCGACGAGTGTAAGTAGCATTAACCATCTCGTTCCAAATCACGTCCATCACATCAATTGGTTGTCCTAAATCACGTTGGCGGTTAGTTGTGATCATGAGGTCCACCATGAAACCATGCATCTCATCAACATTGCCAGAACGGGGAGCGATGGTCTCACAAAAAATACGATGCAAGATATCATATGTTGGGAGAAGCCCCTTGATCTTTCCAGCAATACCACGCCCACGAATGTAAAGTGGAATAAGAACATCCTTCTTCATGGGATGCTCGTTGTTGTGACAGAGAAAGCCAACAGGAGTATCTCTCCCACGGTCCTCATATCCAAGGATAGCCCCAAACTCAGCCAATGTTGCGGTCTTGACAACCCCCTCTGTCATCCAGGTGATAGTCCGAGTCTGGTTCTTGGCAAAGTGAACGGTGGCATAGAACTACGCAATGAGAAATGGGTCATAGTCACACTTGAATTGCATAATGGGAAGCAAGCCAATGTTTGTGCAAATCTCAAGTGCTTCACCAAAGTAGTTCAAGTTCTTGTTCACATAGTTCATCTCAATCCACTTCTGAGGAACCACAATCTTCTCACCCATCATGAGTACCTCAAAGTAGACCATCTCTTGGAAGTCGGTGAAAAATAGACTATTTTCCCTAGACTCATGGCGAGCAGTAACATAGGGATTGTCAGACCGTAGGGCAAGAAACTCAGCATCAGGAATGTCAGACAACTTATTTAGCCCAGATGGCCCAGAACTCTGACTCTTGCGGTGACCCGTGTGAGGAGGAGAAGGAGAAGCACTACCTCGACCAGCACTTATCTTAACTCCCCCTCCACGTCGGCCCCGAGTGGTTTTTAGCTTCAGACGGCTGCTAGGTTGCGGCATGATCTCTTCTTCTGATTGTGTCTCTGACTAACTCAAAGTCCTCTATCTCATGACGAGCTTTGGACCTTTTGCGTGATCCCTGGGAGCCCCCTGCACCTCTGAAAGAATAAGGGAGGTAGCAGAGGGATAAGGCCACAAGAACCCGAAACAAGTACAAGAAGAATTTCAAGTTTTAGAAAAACAATTGTTGTCAGTACTGAGCGGTAGTACCGGTCCCTCTGCGGTAGTGCCGAAGAATCATCCGGTACTACCGGTCATGCGACTACAGCACAGATCTGGTGATATCGATCTAGGACTGGCAGCAAAACTTATTGTAAAACGAGAATCCATCAGAGAAATGTAAGTGCACACAATACAACCTCAAAATCACAAGTTTTGACCAAGAATCAAAGTTTCCCTAGATTCAATGGGGAAAACAAGTGAGGAGAAAGGAAGGACGGTAGTACCAGTGTCCATGGCGGTGGAAAACGAGGAGGAGCCCGCGAGGAAGCCGGGTCCGGTGTGGATCCATGGAAAGGAGGGAGGGGCAAAGCTCCGGCGGCGGTCTTGGCTCTGGCGGCGGTCTTGGCTCCGGCGGCGGCGGTGGCTAGGAGTGGAGATGGGATAAAATGAGGCACTGAGGGGTGCCCCTCCCAGCGTCTCCATCCTTAACCGAGACGCGCAGCGGTAGTATCGGTACGAGAAGCGGTAGTACCGCAAGGCGGTAGTACCGTAGGAAACGGCCGGTAGTACCGCACTTGGGGAGTTTCCAGAAAAGCAGCCTGGAAATAGGTCCCTGTGCGGTAGTACCGCTCGTTTCTTGCGGTAGTACCGTCTCACGGTAGTACCGCTTTTTGAAGTGATGGCGAATCTCAATATGCTTTGTCCTTGTGTGATCCACCGGGTTGTAGGCAATCTTGATGGCACTTTCATTATCACATAGAAGAGGCACTTTGTCACAATGGACACCATATTCCTTTAAAGTTTGCCTCGTCCATAGCAATTGAGTGCAAGCACTAGCGGCTGCCACATACTCGGCTTCGGCGGTGGAGAGAGATATACAAGTTTGCTTCTTAGAAGACCAACATACCAAGGACCTACCAAGGATTTGGCAAGCCCCGGATGTTGATTTTCTATCATCCTTATCACCCGCCCAATCTGAATCCGTGTATCCACAAAGAGCAAATGTTGAGCCTCGAGGATACCAAAGACCATAAAATGGGGTATGAACTAAATATCGGAAGATTCTCTTGACCGCCATCAAATGGCTTTCTTTAGGAGGCGCTTGATACCTTGCACACACACCTACACTCAACACAATATCGGGTCTATATGCACAAAGGTAAAGCAAATAACCAATCATGGACCGGTATACCTTTTGATCCACATCTTTACCATTTGGATTTTGTTCTAGATGAGTCTTTGTAGCCATGGGAGTAGGAGATCCATTTAAATCTTGCATTTTGAATATCTTGAGTATACTTGGCTTGATTGAAGAATGTTCCTCCTCTAACTTGCTTGATCTCAAAACCAAGAAATACTCTCAACTCCCCCATCAAGGACATCCGGAACCTACTAGTCATAAGCTTTGAGAATTCATCATTAAAAGCTTTGTTAGATGAGCCAAAGATAATATCATCAACATATATTTGGCACACAAAAAGCTCCCCATTGACTCTCTTAGTAAAAAGAGTGGGATCGATTTTTCCAACCTCAAATCCACGGTCAAACAATAACTCTCTAAGGTGCTCATACCACGTGCGTGGGGCTTGCTTGAGCCCATAGAGTGCCTTATCAAGTTTGTAGACATGGTTTGGGAAGTTGGGGTCCTCAAATCCTGGGGGTTGCTTAACATATACCAACTCATTTAATGGACCATAAAGAAATGCACTCTCTACATCCATTTGTTGCAACTTGAAATTATGATGTGCCGCATAAGCAAGGAGGATACAGATGGACTCAAGGCGAGCCACGGGTGCATAAGTTTCTCCATAGTCAATGCCTTCAATTTGAGAATACCCTTGTGCAACCAATCTAGCCTTGTTCCTTACTATAATTCCATGCTCATCTTGATTGTTCTTGAATATTCACTTTGTTCCAATAACATTGCGACAATCCTTTGGCTTCTCAACTAACTTCCATACTTTGTTTCTCTCAAAGTTGTTGAGCTCTTTGTGCATAGCATCTAACCAATCCGAATCTTCAAGAGCTTCCCACACTTTCTTAGGTTAAATCATGGAGATGTGAGCTTGATGTTCACTGAACCTCTTCAATTGTGCTCTTTTGGAAATGCCTTTCCTTAGGTCACCAACTACATTTTGTAGAGAGTGGTCTCTTAATTACAACATTCTTTCCTTTCTAGCTTCGCGACGAGCGTGGATCTCCGTGTTGTTTCTTAGGGGACCCTCTTCATCATTTTGATCCTCGTCTTGACCATCAACTTGACCTTGATCATCATTGGAATCATTCTCTTCATCTAGAGGCAAAGATTGACCTTGGTATTGATCAAGTGCTATTCTAGCATCAATCTGAGCTTGTTACAAAGCAGTTTGTACGGATCTTCCTTGAGCAATTTCCTTGGCACCACTTGACACCCTGGCGAATGAATCAAGCTCCCCTTGAATAGAGTTGTCACTATGATCATCATGTTGAGGGTCCACATATTGTATTTGGCTTGAGTCATTGTCCTCCTCGATGGATGGAGCTTGTTGATGTTGTGAAGATGAGGGCTCCACTTGAGTGGAGCATAGTTCTTCTCGATCCGCCATAAGGGGTTCCTTAATGGGGTGGATATATCCCACACCCATTCTTCCTATGGCTTACTGAGGCATTTCATCATCTGCATCACAAGCATCAACACGCCCCCTTGGTGACCATCATATTCTTTGAAGGTCACACTACAAGATTCTATGACGGCTCCGGAGAGCTTATCATAGATATAAGTGTGAGATTCGAGACCATAGCCAACAAAAATACCCTCTAATGCTTTAGACTCGAATTTGGACAAACGAACACCTTTTATGAGATAGAAACACTTACAACCGAACACCCGGAAGTAAGATATGTTGGGCTTGTTACCAGTAAGTATTTCATATGGAGTCTTGTTGATTTCTTTGTGGAGGTAGAGCTGGTTTGAAGCATGGCAAGCGGTGGAGATGGCTTCGGCCCAAAATTTGTATGGAGATTTAAACTCCGCCAACATGGTCCTAGCCATCTCAATAAGAGTTCGGTTCTTCCTTTTGGCCACACCATTTTGTTGAGGGGTGTATGCAGCGGAATATTGATGTTTAATCCCCTCATCACTAAGAAAATCATTCAAGGTGTAGTTCTTGAACTCGGTGTCGTTGTAACTTCTTATGATCAACACGGGAAGATTGTATTGACGTTGGACCATGTTGATGAAGTCGATGAAGGTCTTTTGGGTCTCACTCTTTAACTTGAAGAAATATACCCACGATTATCTTGAAAAGTCATCAACGATCACCAAACAATATTTCTTCCCACCAAGACTTGCATGAGATGGAGGACCAAAAAGGTCCACATGGAGGAGCTCCAAGATCTTAGTAGACTTGATGCGGTTCTTAGGCTTGTGAGGAGCATCATGCATCTTCCCTAGAACACATGCCCTGCAAACACGATCTTTGGCAAAGGAAACATTTTCTTTTAGTCCAACAATATGGCCCTCCTTGTGGAGACTTTGCAAAGTTCTCATATTGGCATGGGCTAGTCGGCGATGCCATAACCAACCCACATCGGCCTTTCCGAATAAGCACATCGCACTTGTAGTGGCTTGCCCCAAAAAGTCCACCACATACAAGTCATGTTCGACGTACCCCAACGAAAGCGACCTTGAGAGACTTGCTCCACATGAGGACCACAATATCATCATCAACAAAGACGACAAAACCCATCTTTCCAAGAGCACGAACTAAAAGTAAATTGTATCCAAGGGTCTCAACAAGCATGACGTTCATGAGTGTAATGTCGTGAGCAACCACTACCTTGCCGAAACCCATTACCTTAGACTTTTACTTGTGTCACATCCCAAGATTTTCCAAATCTTGTAATGTGAAAAATAAATAAACAAAATAAATTATTGATGAAAATTAGGGTGAAAAGAAACTTTTGTTTCTAAGTGGAAACTTAAAAAAATCCCATCTTGGACAAACTTTAGTTAAAGTTTGAATCCAACACAATCCAAATCAAGAGAAATGCATTCCTCTTAAAATGCATCTGGAAATTTAAACACTTGGAAAATAAATCCAAACCCTAAACCCTAATGGAATACAAATCATTTCCAAGTTATCTCCAAGCCTATGGATTTGATCCATATAAAAATTTGTCAACAAACATTTACAAATGATCAAGAAAGACAAATAGAAATATTATAAAACCATATAATTTGGTTTCACTTAATTTGGAGCCATAGATAAAATCTTATGAATTTAATAAGATAAAGAAATTAAATTTCCAAAGTTAATAAAGCATCTATCAATAAATCCATACCAAATGGTGAGAAAATAATCCTAAAGATATTTAAAGGGATAAATAAATATTAAATAAGATTTTACAAATTGGAGTCACCAAGTTTGGGATCTATAAATAAAAAGATATGGATTTTATAAGGTGAAGAAAGAAATATTAAATAAGGATTATTTAAAGACCAAATTAAACCTTGGCCTAATCCATTAAGCAAATGGAATGAATAGAATCCAAATCCAAATTTAAAAAAAGATAAAGAATTTCCAAATAAAATAAAATGGCATTAACCATTCTATCCCTATTTTAATAAAGACAAATCACTAATAAGAATAAATATATAATTCATGAGAAAATAGTATTTTTGATTTTACCCAAGTGAAATAAAAGTTGTTTAATTCAACTTAATTAAAGATTAAAGAAATCTTCCAAATAAACTTTAGGGAATTAAAACTATATTTAATTCCATTAGAAATAATACAAATATCCAATTCAAATGATTTATGAATCACATTAAATACTTTCCAAATAATTCAAGATGAATTATTTGACACCCTATTAAACAAATAAAAACCTACTGAAAAGATTTGGAAGGTTTTGGATATTCAAATGGTGTTTGAAAATATTATTAAATCTTAATTTATTTAAAACAAGGGCTTATTTGAATAATTAAAAGACCCCAAAAATAATATTCCAAAATTGACTTCAGAAAATATTACTAATCAGTATTTAAACCTACACAAATTTTGGTTGAGGTTTGAATTCAAATGAGTGTTTGAATTGTTTATTCAAAATCAAACAGAATTAAAGAAATGGAAAAAGGAAAAAGAATCAGAACAGGAAAAATAGAGCAAAGTCGACCCAGCCCAGCTAGCCCACTAAGCCCATCAGCATCCCACCTGCCCTCCCCCCCGCAGCGATTCGTTTCTCACTCAGAAGCAGACCCGCGCAGTCGCTGACTATTGGACCCCACCTCCCCTGTCTCTCTTCACTGACGAAACGGCCCCACTTACCAGTTCGTCGTTCCCACCCGCGAGACTATTTCTCCCCCCAAACCTCGTCGTTCCTGCCGTTTAATTCCTCGCTTGAATTCGTCTTAATGATGCAGAGATTACACCCTGCAATTACTCCCATTAACTCGCCACGGTCCCCTCTACCTTTCTCCCCAGACACCATCTCCTCTCCTCCCCCAGACCACCTTGAATTTGTCTCGAAACTCACGCTCCGGCGAGCCATTTTCTCTGATTCCGGCGAACCCAAGTCGCCCCTTGACTCCTCGACCACGCTCACAAGATCCCCACCTCCTGGCGAACCTCCCCGTAGCCTCATCTCGCTCGCGTGTGCCCCCCAGCGATGGCAACGACGACGACCACCGCCGCCACCGTCTGCTTTCTCTCCGGCGAAGCCTCTGGTAAGAATCTGGCCACTCCTTGTTCTTTCGACGACACGCCTGTGACCAGTGTACTCGCCCGCATCTAACGCCGCTTGTTCCATGTCCTAGCGCGCTACGTAGCCTCGCCCCCATCGACATTTGAGCGAGCCCGAGACGCAGCTCAACTCCTGTGAGCGATTAAGGTCATCCTCGTGCGCCCCTTCGCCAGCAAGGACTGCCTTGAGCTTCCCCACGCCACGGCGAACTCGGTGAGCATCTCCCCTTCCTCCCTCGCTTCCTGTAGCGTCGACTCCGCCGCCGTCTGACCGCTCTGCCACCACCTGCCGCCGCCAGCGCCGCCCATCTTTGACTAGCTCATGTGAACCGTTTGATCTGGATCCGACATGTGTGATAGAAACTTAACTGAAAGGGTACGCTTGCTTCTGAGCCGTGTGATCCCATTTAAATGCAGTGGCTTCCATCGCACGATCCAACCGAAGCGGTACAGACGAATAAAATCACGCCACGTGGCCCAGAGTCTGTTTTAAAAACCAGAAATGATCTATGTGTTGTTTCAATTTGAAAAAATCATAACTTTCAAACCACATGTCCAAATTTTGAAAATTTTATATCAATGTAATCAGCAAGACAAGTACTTTCTGACTATGCACTTTGTTTAGTAAAATGCTTCTGTTAAATTGAGTGTTTTTGCAGAAACTTGTGTATGCATGTTTAGAATATAAAAATTGTTCTAAAATGATTTTGGGGATAAAATCTTTGGCAAATGGTTTGTTTTGAACCTACTGACCTTAGGAATCAATTGATGGTTTCAAAAATGTATTTAGTGAAGCAAAAGAATAAATCTTTGATTTAAACCATTTCTAGTCAAATAAAAATATGGTTTAGTTGTTAAAAATGATTCTGGAGGAAAACCTTTGGGAAATGTTTTGGAATAAACCCTCTGACCCCAAACACCAAGTTTTATGGTTTGAAAACATATTTTGTGAAACCTATAGAATGTTGCCTTATTAAAAGCATTTCTTCACCACATAAAATAATGATTTGGTTTAAAAATGGTTTATGAAGTGAAATCTTTTGCAAATGAATTTACCACTTTATAAAATGACCATTAGATGTTTTCAAATGTTTATGACCCAATAGAAACCACTTTTACAAGTAAAACAATCTTTTGCATGTTTACATGCATTGTTTTGTTTCTATCATTTTATGTGATGAATTGCTTGAACGGTAGATTGAAATATTGTTTGCTTGATTGAATTGTAGTGATTTGAAGTGAGTGAACATTGCAAAGATCAAGGAGTGAACTTATACTCTCTACCAAAAAGGCAAGTGATGCTTCATAATTTTTGTCCCATTATTTTCACTATGCATTAGTGATATTTCTAAGTAGGACTTGCATGGAATTTTGCTAAGTGTAAACTATGCCATGGGAAATCCTAGTAGATGAAACCTTAGTAGAAATTTCCTAAGTTAAGATTCCTATTACTATCATGCTTATCTTAGCAAATAGAAAACAAGGGTGGAATATATATTCATACTATGGAAAATTTCTAAGTCTGAGGACTTGTGTTTTAATTAATAAAACAACTAAGTGAATGAATCACCTGGGTGGAATGGAAGGAATGCTTTGTATTGAGTGGTTATGCAAGTACAGTATGCTGGGGAAAACTTGGGCATCACCAAGTCCAGTATACTGGGGAAAACTTGGTATCTCACTTGTGGATGGCCACCCAGGAACAAAGAGATTTGAGATGTCAAATGTTGAGAAGCTTCAAGTGCAGCCACTTGGCATTATGGGCTCTTCCTGGATCATATAGGTTGCAAGAACTTAGCCAAATGGACAGTTGGTGGTAGGGGATGATAGGTTGGAACGCGTCCATTCTGGTCTAAGTGAAGGCTTCTGAAAGATCTTGTCTTGGTGAAACCAAGTCTTATGGGGAAAGTGCACAACCTCTGCAGAGTGAAAAACCTAAGTACTTAGCCATGTCCCTGGCAAAGGACAATTTGAGCATCAAGACATGGAAGCTATCAAGAATCTCATCATCCCAATTTCTAAGTTAAAAACTTGTGGTTGAACAAGGGTTGAAGGATCACCAATTTCTATTGGGAGATGCCTTGGGTGTTTTTGCAAACAAAAACTTAGTGTTTTCAAATGATAAGGAAAATCTATTTTGAGCAAAGCAAGCCTAAGCTCCACTTAGCCAAATGCATATAGATGATAGACTCCACTATACTACCATAGTATCACTTGCCAATACAATTCAAATGTATTGACCCTTGTGGCTGTAACTTGTTATGTTGCAGGTTTGTTTGATATTAGTGAAGTTTAATGATTAGGATTACAAGTCTACAACCAACATGTCTGCCTGTGGCACTTTGAAAATGAAGGACCCCATGTTATTGTTATATTCTGTTGCATTGTAATGAGATAGCCAAATGAGCTATGTAAGATGTAATAAATTATTTTATTCCTGGTTATAAAGTTGTATTATGACCTATGTTTCTTGATATTACATCTTAACTATGGATGCTAGCTATTGATCCAGGGACTAGCATTGTAAACACAGGGATCTCTACCTTATTAAAGGTTGGGAACCTTACAACTTTTCGGCATATGTCACGGTGATTTGATCATCATTTGGCTTTAAGTCCTTGACAATAGACGAGCTTCCGGTCATATGACTTGTGCAACCACTATCAAGCACCCACTTTGACCCTCCAGAAGCTAATTTTTAGGTACCCATTTTCAATGGGTCCTCTTTTGTTAGCAACAAGGGTCTTGGGAACCCAAATAGACCAAGCAATATAACCATCATATGGGCCAACATATTGTGCATACACATCACCATAATAATCACGCATTAGAACATAGTGAGGGTTAGCACTTCCCGCAAAGTCATCATGGGACATAGTTTTACCACTTGTGGTCTTACTATCCACAATGGCCTTGTTAGTATCTCGTGTGGGCCTGGCCTTCTTCTTCTTGTTGTTGTTGTTCTTCTTCTTCTTAGTTTTGGAGACAAAACCAATGCCCCCATTATCACCACTAGGCTTTTGCTTACTCAAAAGATCATCAATGGACTTGTTTCCTTGTGGAAATGTGGCCTTAGCAAGCTCCCCCTTCAACCTAGCATTCTCTTCAAGAATAGTTGTACTACTAGATGGAATGAAGTTACTAGGTGATGAAATATTGGCCAATTGAGTTTGAAGCGTTTCATGGGACTTTGTGAGTGACAAGAGTTCACTTTCCAAAGCCTTGTGGGCCTTGTTAAGCAAACTAAAGTCCTCGGCAAGTTTTTCATGAACCACACCAAACTCAATCTTGTCCTTTTTAGCCCTTTTGTATTTAGCAATAGCATGATCACGCTCTTTGATGGGTTTATTCACAATAATGTCATTGGCCTCATCAAGCCCTACAAGTTTTAATTAAAGTGACATCCTAGTTTCTTGTTCTTCTTCTAGAGCATTGTTTAAAGCCTCTAGCTCAATCATGTGTTCATGTCCAAGTTTACATCTTACATCTAGGAGCTTTTGTGTGTGGGAAAGTTGATCTAGGATGTTACCAAAATGTATCTTAGCATCCCCTTGTAGTTTAGTCATAAACTCATCAAAATCAATTAATTCCTTTTTAACATCTAGAGACATCTCATCATCAGTATCATCATTAGCTAAGGGAATGGAGTGAGATGATGAGGATACGTCTGTTTCTCTTGCCATAAGGCAAGTGACGTTCTTGATGGGAGAATTCTCATTTGGAGAATCGAAGAGATAGAATGTCGGAGTAGAAGTAGTGGCTAGATCCGCCACACCATTAGAAGTTTCCTCTTCCTCATCTTCATCATATTCATTGTCAGAGGAGTATTCTTCATGAGTGATCAAGACAATTTTTCCCGACTTCTTGTTGATGGGATTCTTCTTGATGAAGGGTTTCTTGTAAGGTGCTTTGAGAGTCTTCTTCAACACAAGCTTACCCCCATGATCTTCTCTCTTCTCATAGGGGCAACTTGCCACAAAGTGATAACGGTCACCACAATTTAAGCAAGTTCTCAATCTAGTAGTATTTTCTATTTTCCCATTTGGGTTGCTTCTTCGTTGCATTTCCATCTTGGCCTTGGCGGGGTTCTTCCAAAAGTTCTTTGCATAGAAGGCCATATATTGACTATGGGCAACCTTGACTTCATCTGGGTGGTCCATGGAGAGGCCTTCATCACTATCATCTTCATCCCCATGGTCCACAACTTTGGCCTTCAACGCAACATTGACAACATTGCTCATACCAAGGGCACGGGCACGAGCATCTTTGGCATTCTTGGCGGCAACTTTGAAGGCAGACATCTCTTGCATAACTTCATTTGAGGTCATGAGATGGTAGTTGTGTCTTCCTTGTAGGCTCTTCAAGTCGGTGGGCTCAAAGGGCATGAGTGCACTCACATATTTCCTTTTTATCCACGCATCATCCACATGTGAGGCACCCACGTTTCTAAAAGCGGTGGCGGTGGTCTTGAGCCTTTGGTACATGTCTTCGTGATCTTCACCTTCCTTCATGTACAAGACTTCGGCTTCATTGCTTAGAGCATCATACCGATTCCTCCTCATACTCTCATTTCCAACAAACAGTACAGTGAGGGCATCCCAAGCTTCCTTGGCAATGCTAAAGTGCTCAATGTGTGGATAATCCTTTGTACCTAAACCTTGTTGAATCATATGCAAGGCAGTGGCATTGAGTTGACTATTGACAACCTCTCTTCTTGTCAAGTTGTTTGGATCCCCAATAAAGAGTCCATGATCGATGATGTTCCATCGTTCAATGCAAGAGCTGCGCATATGAGTTCTCATTAGTGATTGCCATTGGGCAAAAGTAGCAGAATCTTCAAGCTTAGGTGGGTCACCTCTATTGTATACATGAGGGTGAGGGATTGGAGGGTCGGGAGGGTACCATGAGTCACGGTGCTCACCCTTCCCTCCAGCATTTTGTGTGGAGGAATTAGTGTTGTCTTGTTTACCCCTTACCATCATATCCTCGGGGAATACCGGAGTACTCCCTTTAGGTAAAACGGATGGAGGATCCTCTTGAGGAGAGGGGGATGATGAGCCATCTTTGTCTTTAAGAAGTTGCTCAAGCATCTTCTTGAATTCTTTGACCAAGGAAGAGCTCAATCTTGTTTCCAAGTTTTTGAGATCTTCCATGGTCACCGTGGTGGACTCACCATCACCATCCCTTCGTGGCTACCCATATTCTCTTAGGTGGTAAAGCCCAAATAAAGAGCCGAGGCTCCGATACCAATTGAAAGGATCGTATGGGCACCTAGAGGGGGGGTGAATAGGTGCTACTTCAAATTTTCTTCTTTTTCAAATTAAGGTTTGACAATAAGGTAAATTCTCTAGATAATGCAACTAAGATGAATTTACCTATATGACAAATATGCACGAGCTAACACAATACTAAGTAATAACTAGTAAGTAAAGTGCGGTAAAGGATAGAAGTAACCAAAGTGGTGGACGCCGAGACACAAGGATTTGTTTCTCGTAGTTCCTCCTTTAGAGGGGAAGTACGTCTACGTTTGGAGAGGGGGTGGTTTCAAACCACCAACGCCACGAGAGGCCTCCCTTGTTCCCCGATGAATCTCACCCCAACGGGATCGATTCACCTTCCACTATATCGGCAACCTTCAAGGTGGAAGCCGACACCTTTACAAGTTTGGGGCACACATTTACAACTTAATCGGAGGCTCCAAAATATAAGCAAGCTGTCAAAACAATCAAAGACAAGCTTGTAAGAACCAAAACTAGAACTAGGGTTTCCAAGAAAACACTAGAGCAAAGGGGCCATCAATTGAATGAGGGGGAAGTGAAGATCTCTTTTGGTGAAGTAGTAGATCAAGGCCTCCTCCTTCGATTCCCCAAAGATCAAGGACTTTGGATGGTGGATTGAAGAGATCTTGTGGATTTGGTGGCTCCAATGGTGGTCTTGACTTTAATGCAAATGAGCACCTTGTCTCAAAGTAGGTGAGGTGATATTTATAGTCCCAGCTCCAATCTAACCGTTGCAGCATTTAATGCAGCGGTAGTACCGGGTTTTCCAAGCGGTGGTACCGGACGCAACCGGTACTACTGGACCGGTACTAGAGATGCAATGTCGAGTTGCATAGCCCACAGTTTCCACCGGTATCAAAGTGTGGAGCTACCGCATGGCGGTAGTACCGCCCCTACAGAGCCGTACTACCGGACACATGCGATAGTGTCACATTTTGATACAGGGGGGAACAACAGTGTGAGTCAAGTGGCCAATCTCCTCAGAAGTGATCGGTACTAAAATGCGGTACTACCGCATTTTGGTACCGGTCAGTTCTGAGAAGATTGGCAAGCTTGTCAATCGCTTCAGTCTTGACCGGTATAAAAATGTGGTACTACCGCTTTTTGATACCGCTCAGTTCTGAGGAGTTTGGCGAACTTGCCAAGCGCTTCAGTCATGAGCGGTACCAAAATGCGGTACTACCGATTTTTGATACCGCTCAGTACTAAGGCCTTTGGCCAGTGTACTCATCACACTGCCAGGCCCGGAAGTGAAACCCGGTGCTACCAGACTTGAGCAGTAGTACCAGATGAATTATCCGGTACTACTGGACATCACTGAGGCAAGATATGGAGCAGTAGGCAAGTCCTTTTTGTGTGCAATTAGACAGGGAATTCTATGCATGCAACCTGTATAATACTTGGCAGATAATTAGTCCGTTATGTGTGTTGTAATAAACACCAAAATCTCTAGGGATAAGAAATGTTCTTTCAATGTGCAAGGGGTACCCCGTTGGCGGTTCTCTATGATATGCATGTATTTACGATGACAAGAACTTACAGGTAACCAAAGTTGAGTAGCATGCAGAGCGGCCCTCATACTCAAGGGACATGGGATTTCCAGTTTATGTTCTATCAAGCATATAACTCATATTGGACCTCACTTTCACATTAACCATATGAAGATGCCTATGATAGGGGCAATGAGAGCTCAAAGCTAATGAGTACCTTCCTTTCAGCATTAGGAAGCCTTTCAAACTTTTAAAAACCTTTTCACTTCCATGTTGAGTCACCACTTATTCTATGAGCACCTTCTTGAGAGCATAGTTGTCATTCTTGTGTTTGTTTCAAAACTTGGTTAATTATGTCATGATTTTGATGCTTGTATCTATGATTTCTTTACTTCTAGTCTTCATGTGAACTTCAGAGGTGCCTTGGCATTTATATTTTTCTCTACAAACAAAGGAAGCGAGATACCACTCTATCATACCTTACTATGAGTATTGCAATGTTGCTTATGTTTATGCTCCATGCTACTTATTATTATTGAGTTGGTTTATCTTCATAGATTGCAATGACTATTGAGTAGACTTGGATGCATACTTCTTATTATGAATGGTTTAAGTATCTACTCCTGTGCTGAGAATATATATACATCTTATGAAGCAAATGTGTTCGTGAAAGCTCTTTTATCGCATTCAGTTTTCAACTGAATTGCTCGAGGACAAGCAATAAGCTAAGCTTGGGGGGAGTTGATACGTCCAAAACGTATCTACTTTTCCCGAACACTTTTGCTACTGTTTATCCTCTCAACTTGTGTGATTTGGATACAACTAACACGGATTGATGTTCTTTTCAGCAGAATTACCTTGGTGTCTAGTTTTTGTGCAGAAAATCAACTATCAGGAAAAATCCCAGAAAATATGCCAAAAATTATATTCCGCCAGAAGATCCACGGAGCCAGAAGACGAAACGGAGTGGAGGCCTGGGGGGCACACCCCTGCCAGACGTGGGTGGGCCCTGCCCGCGCCTAGGGGTGCGGCCACACCAGGCACCCCCTCGGGCTCCCTCTGCGCATATAAGTTACCCATTGATCTAAAAACTGAGGGGGTTCGATGTTTTTCCATAAAGAGTTCCGCTCTGCCGCCACCATCAGAAACCAAAATTCAGATCCAGAAACTCCGTTCTGGCACCCTGCCGGGACGGAGAATCTGGAGAGGATCATCGCTATCATCATCACCAATGCCTCTCCATCAACCATCGATGTTTCCCTCATCCATGAGTGAGTAATCCCCCATTGTAGGCTATGAGGATGGTAGAGATTGGATGAGTTCTATCTTGTAATCGAATAAGATTGTTAGGGCATAGTACCTAGTATCTCTATTAGTGCTATTTGACTTTGTTGCAACTTGTTGTGCTTAATGCTTGTCACTAGGGCCCGAGTGCCATGATCTCAGATCTGAACTAATTATTGAATCATTATGATAGTATTGTTTGTGATTTTATCTGCAAGTTGTGTACACATATCATTGTCCGGATCCAAAGGCCCTGAAGTGTTAGAAATTGGGACAACCGGAGGGAATGGCTGTGGTGTGAGGATCACATGTGTTCACGGAGTGTTAATGTTTTGCTCCGGTGCTCTATTAAAAGGAGCACCTTAATTGCCAGTAGTTCCCTAGAGGCCCCGCTGCCACGGGCTGGCTGGACAGAAGATGTTGTGCAAGTTCTCATTGCGAGCACGTATGACTATATATGGAGCACATGCCAAGGATTGTTTAGTACTTGGATGCTTATTCTTATTATCTGCAATGCCCTAGATCTTAAAGTTACATGTTTAGACTCGTCCATGCAATGCCCGTCCATCCATCACTATGCCTACCGCACTCGTATCCTACTGTTTACTGTTACTGTTACTGTTACTATTGCTCTTGTTTCACTGCTGCTATTGCTACTATCAAATTGCTGCTACTGATAAACTTCTATGAGCAAGAACTATTTTCAGGTACAGCTGAATTGACAACTCAATTTTTAAGGCTTGCAAGTATTCTTTGGCTCCCCTTGTATTGAATCAATAAGTTGGATAATACTACCCTCGAAGACTGTTGCGATCTCCTATACTTGTGGGTCATCAAGTAGTACTCCACCCGTATACGTATACGGCTCTATATTGCCATATAGGGTTTTTTTCCCTACCCTATTTAATAATGTGCAACTATACCATCGAAAGGATACGCAGCATCGTTCTCCCAACACAATACTATCACCAACAGGTGTATCCTCGTTAAGAAAGAGTATGCAGGTGCACTTAACCGACTCATCTTGATGCTTAGAAAATTTCAAACAATGAGATACAATAAATAAATAAGTGGGATGTGTTCAGTGGACACGAGGAGTTGTTCGGCTGGGCTGCAAACTCGTTGGATCTAAAATTTTAATCATATATTCCTTCCGTTTTGAAATATAAGGTGTTTTAGATTTTATGAAACAAATGTATCTAGTCATTTTTTAGTGTGTAGGTTAAAAAGAAAATATTTTATATTTTAAAACGAAGGAAGTAGTATTTTTTGACGTGTAAATATGAGTTATCTACATAAGACGTGGGTTCTTATTCTTTATTCCATAAACTCCTCTTTATGTCATTGTGCAAAAAAAAACCTATTTATGTCACCTAGTCACTAGTCCAGCAGTTTAAGTTGCTCATCAGCTAGAAGCCTAGAAAGTCTAATCAAACACGCATACTTTTAGTGAGCACGTTCCCTCCCTATAAAAGATGGATATGGTTTCGTTGCCTCCCTTTGGAGTTGCCGCCAATCTGCCTCGTTTTTGTGGCCTTCGGACCATGGAGGCGGGTGGATAGGCTCCCGCTGGCAGGAGGGCTCTATTTTTCTAATTTTAGGGTTTAAGTTTGGTGGAACGACGCTTAGATAGTGGTGGTGGCGCTTCTTTCAATAAGGTCTCTCCGGCTTCAGTACCATCTTTATGATGACATCGAGAAGCTTGTGAGACTGGTGTGGTTCTCGAGAACATCTTCTGGTTGTGCGGACCTTTGGATTGTCAAGGATCTTAATCAGCAGTTCATCCTTCTTCGTTTCAGGGACGGATGTGGTCTTTTTGAGGTTCAAGGAGGAGCAGCGACGGCGGGCCGTCGTCTATATGGTCTGGAGGTTGAAGATGAAGGACTTCTCAAGGAATTCGATGTAATTTTCGTTTTCGTTGAGCTGCTTTGTACTGTTCATTGTTTCTTTTAATAAAAGAGTCATATCCACGAAAAAAATCAAACACGCATAAAACATTTATGAAGGAGATAATCACATAGTGTCGACACCCCTAACGTTGGACCTGCATCATGTCGAAGCGGACCGTCGGGCTTGCAAAATTTTGTTGCCTTCATACATCCAGTCGCTATCACATGATATTATGGATTAAAACATAGATGACTATTAGTCACCTGAATGAAACTTTATAATGTCTCAAAGTCGATGTTTTAAGTCATTTGATGTTTCTCTGTTAACATGTTTTTAGATAAAATTACAGCTACCACATCACCATTTATGGTGTTTGTTGCACAAAACACGGAAACACACTATTTTTTTGCAACTAGCACAGTGTGTTGCTTAATTTTTTGCACCCAACCCAAATTTACAACTTAGCTTTGTTAACATCTTATATGACAAAGAAAATTGCAGCTAACATCAGTCCATGTGGCATTTGTTGCATAAAACATAGAAATAAGTATATTTTTGTAGCTAGCATAATTTGTGACTTAATTATTTGCACCTCACCCAAATGAACGGCTTAACTTACTAACATGTTGATGAAATAAATTTAGGAAGGGGATGCAATTTTTTACCAAAACTATACCGATTTTGCTATATTTATTGTCATTGAGATTACAACTGTATTTTTTAAAAAATTAGAAAATGGTATTTAAAAGAATATCAACTACATATCCATGAAGTTTTGGTACATAATACATTGCATTATAGGCTACATAAAAATCAAAAAACCGTGTATCTTTTTTATGTCCCATGTGAAAATATATTTTGATACAAATTTAGCCGTATATACTACGCATGTATATGTGTTTGTATGTTTTTAAGAGACATATAAATACTGGTAAATTTATTTTGGTAATATATTTATTTTTTGGTAATATATTTTTTGGTGTGTGTCAAAAAAGATTTTGTGATAACATATTTATTATGAAATATTTATGTTTCGAATGTTATGCGGGGAGGGTCAGCTAGATAACATGTTAAGAAGGCTAAGTTGTTAATTTGGGTCAGATGCAAAAAAAGTTAAGCCACAAACTATGCTAGATGCAAAAACAATTTTGTTTCTGTGTTTTGTGCAACAAATTCCACAAAGGAAAACAATTTTATTTCTGTGCTTTGTACAACAAATGCAATAAAAGCTGCGTTAGCTGCAATTTTCTCATTTTTTTTAAGATCCGTGCAAGGCAAATTCTCTCTCAACTGTTGATCCGTGGGCTCCTTCCAGGTAGATGGAGCCCGTTTGGGACGAAACAGACCAGTCTAGCCCAGTAATAATTGTAGGATGAAAGGTTTTTAAGCCCATTAATGTTATGTCCATGTCTGAATAAATCTACGTAAATAATGAGTATCATCCATGAACGACAAGCTACAATAAGTTGTTAGACGCACTACACATAGCCACAAATACAACCCTAACAAGTCATGTTTGTCTGTAAGATTAGTACATGCATACTATCAAACTATCCTACAGAATAGGAAGCGTAGCAGCACACGAACCATTCCCCTCCTTGCCAAGTCGGCTAGGTTTCGTCGCCTTCTATTGGCGTCGTTGCCAATATTTCTCGTTTCTATGGTCATCGGGCCATGTAGGTGGGGTGGATCTAGGCCCCCGTTGGCAGGCTTCTTTTTTATTGTTTTTAGGGTTCAAGTTTGGTGGGCGACACTCATGTGGTGGCGGCGGTGTTTCTTTCAGTAAGGTCTTCCCGGCATTAACCCCATCTTGACGGCGATGTCAAGGAGCTTGTGGAAGTGGTGTGGTCCTCAAGGACTTATTTGGGATGTGGGGATCTTCAGGAGTTCATCCTTCTTCGCCAACAGGATGAATGCGGTCTTTTTTGACATGTTTGGCGACTTCCCGACCGCAACCAACAACGTCAGGCCGGCTCAGGGAGGAGCAGCAGTGGAGACGCACCGATGACACAGTCTGGAGGTTGAAGATGACGGGATTCTCAATAATTATGACATAATTGTCCTTTTTGTTTAGTTACTTTTTATTGTTCGTTGTTTCTTTTAATTCTAGATTCCTCTTAACAGAAAAATATCCTACGGAGTATGTATTTTCGAAAGAACCAATCAGAGAAATTGAGATGGGGTCAGAGAAGGAGTCAAGGAACTCGTGGAGGCGCCTGTTAGTTCCTAGCGGCGATACGGACATCACCGGTCACGCGAGTTCTTGGATTCGGGTGGAATCAAATTGTTTGTGGACGTATTTCTCTGGAGGTGTGGGCGCATTTGAGCCATGATGTTCAGGGGAGAGAGATGATAGATTGTAGACGAGCGATCGGAAGAAACAATATGTACCTTGTTTGACCACTTATCGGTGGCAGTGGGATGTAATTCTAGGCCGCTTCATACTTCTCCGTTTCGTGGATCAATGAAACAGTCGCTCCATAGTTTACTAAAGCGCAGAGCGCTCCTTCCTTTCAGATCCTTTGAGCCCATCCGTTCTAGTCAGCTCCGCTCGCTCTAGCCGGGGATCTAGGAGTTGCCAGAAGGCAACTGAGCAAGAAGCTAGGAGTCTCGTCCATTCGGCTCTCGGTGACAGTCAGGATGCTCACACGCATTGCAAAAAGATGCGTTGGGTAGTTAGAAGTATATACAGAATTTCAAAATAAATAAAATAAGAAGCTAGCTCTTCGATCTCTACTAATAAAGGAGCCACAATAGAACGAGAATTGTGGCGAATGTTTCAGAGGTTAACTACCTCCAGACAATCCATCTCCATGATCTCGCGCGTGAAGCCACGAATCTTGGCAAAGAGATCCCGTAACGCAGCGCCAGGCTCTCAGCAATGAGAGGGTTCGTGATCCCAAGAAGAGGCTTGCTCTAAGACCTAAGAAGGCGGTTTGAAGAACGTGCAATACCTCCTGCAGCTCCATTGCCATCCGCGAAATTGATCGTTCCATCCATGTTGATTTTGATACAATACGATTATGGAGGCTGGCCAGTCATTCCCAGCATAGTCATCTTTTTAGGAATATCCGGGAGGGTCAGCACCTCCCTTGTTTCCCTCACCACATACACCGGATTAGATAACTCTTGGTCATGTTTCCACCAATTGTGAGAATGCCATATATACCACATCACCGTGATATTTTTGCCTGGTCATGATCCGTGAACTGCTGATCGCAAAGGATATCCTTCGCCTATGTGCTACAATGAAGTCTAGGAAGATCTACATCTAGCCACCTCTGAGCTTCATCCCAAAATGTTCTCGCATAAGAACATGTGATCATATCATGCATCAAGCCTTCATCTTCCGCGAGACAAACCATGCATCTGCTAATCTCCGCTATGTGTCGCTGTTTGAGTGTGCATTCATCTGGCAACATTCCACGAAGCACCTTCCACCAGAAGACTCTCACTTTCGGCACCACTTTGAGTTTTCATAATGAAGTCCACATATATTTTTCTGTCATTGAGGATTTAGTAGTTGTTCCTTACTCTAGATCTAATTGATCTTTTTGAGTCACAAGAGCCAGGTACGCAGATTTGATAGTGTAGAATCTAACGATTAAAAGTTCCAAGCATAAAAATCTCCGCCACCACCTGACCTGAGTGGAATATTGAGGATAGCATCTGCATCTGGTAGTGCAAACATAGCGCGGACTAGATCCCTCCGCCATGTCCTGTTGCCAGAATCAATCAAGTCACTAACTTTCACCTACTCGCTGGCCTTTACTGATTATGTATCGTTAGGTTTAAAAATTGGCATCATTGAGTGTGAATCAGGGAATCAACTATCATCCCACTCTCAACTCGCTTGATCAAGCCTGCTTGCAAAGCTTCCCGTCCAGCAACAATAGCTCCCGCGTAGCCGATGCCGCTCGAGGGACTGTAGCATGCATGAAATCCCAGTCCGAGAAACAACGACCCTTCAAAATCCTCGCACAAAGAGAATTTGTGCCTAACTGCCATCCGTGTGTACCCAATAGTGCAAGGTTTAAGAGATGTAGGTCACGGAAACCCATACCGTATTTTACCTTAGGTATATCAAGATTTCTCCAAGAAACCCAATATAACGATTTCTTCTCCAAAGAGCTGCTCCAGCAATACTTTGTCATTGCCAGTGTCGGACTTCTACAAACTTTCTTAGTCAGCAGGAAAACCATCATGCAGAATGTTGGGATTGATTGAATTACTTATTCGAGAAGCACCTCTCTTGCGGCACACAAAAGATATTTTTCAGATTAACCCTGCATCTTGCCTCTCGACCTTTCACCAATGTGGTCAAAAGTACCACTTGGGATTTCTCCAAAGAATTTCAGCAAAGACGTAAACCCTCCAGCACATAAAAGAAAGAGGTATGGGGATATCGTACCCCCCTGGCAGAGACCTCGAGATGGTGTAAAAAACGACAACAACTTCCCATTGAATCTAATAGAAAACCTAACTGATGAGACACACTTCATAATCAGTGGGATAAATCGATGCCAAAACCCAATTTCTAAAGAATTGCTTTTAAACAATGCCATTCAATCCAGTCGTATGCTTTCATCATATCTAGTTTCACAACACAAGAAAAGTTCTTTCTTTTCTTCCTTCTCTTCATGGCGTGCACATTTTCATATGCAACCAAGACATTGTCCGTGGTCAAACAACCTGAAACAAATGCACTTTGTTATTCACTTACAATCTCATTTAAGCATCCTCTTAGGCAATTAGTTACTGCCTTTGAATCAATTTTGTAAAGAACATGACATAGATAAATAGGCTGGTACTTTGAGATCACAAGTGGGTTATCGTACTTTCGGAATCAAGGTAATATACGTAATATTGAAACCCACTTAAACCTTATGGCCATTTAAGAAATCCAAAACAGCTGGAACAATTGTGTGTTGCTAAATATCTACCACTGGAAAAAACCCGTAGTAAACCCATCAACACCTGGAGCCTTCGATGGCGCCATTTGGAACAATGTAGCTCTAACTTCTCCTGATTCAAAGGGTTTATCCAATAAACTATTCATCTCTGATGACACACGCATTGGCACAAGGTTTGCTCATATCATTAAATGTTGGAGATATGCCCTAGAGGCAATAATAAATGTAGTTATTATTATATCTTTGTGTTTATGATAAATGTTTACATTCATGCTATAATAGTATTAACAACGAAACATTGATACTTGTGTGATTTGTAAACTTAATTTGAAGTCCCTAGTATAGCCTCTATACTTCACTAGCTTATTGGTTGATTAATGATTGTGGTTTCCCTATCATGAACATTGAGATGTTATCAACAACAAGATCATATCGTTAGGAGAATGATATGGTGGACATACTCCTATAGATAAGCGTAGCATAAAGATCAAGTCATTTCAATAGTTCAATTGCTATATGCTTTCTGATACATAGTAACCTAATTCCTTCGACCATGAGATCATGTATATCACCTTTACCGGATGGATGCTTTGATGACATCAAACACCACACCGTAACTGGGTGGTTATAAAGGTGGCATTGAGTGTTTGGAAAGTATTGGTTGAGACACATGGATCAAGAGTGGGATTTGTCCATCCATATGACGGATAGATATACTCTGGGCCCTCTCGGTGGAATGTCATCCAATTAGCTTGCAAGCATGTGACTGGGTCACAAGGGATCACATATCACGGGAACGAGAAAAGAGTACTTATCGGTAACGAGGTTGAACTAGGTATGCAGAGATACCGACGATCATGACCTCGGATAAGTAAACTATCGTGAGACAAAGGGAAATTGGTATCGTATGTAAGTGGTTCATTCGATCACAATGTAATCGTAAAATATGTGGGAGCCATATGAATTTCCAGAATCCTCTATTGGTTATTGTTCGGAGAAGTGTCTCGATCATGTCCGCATAATTCACGAACCGTAGGGAGACACACTTAAGGATTCGACGTTGTTTGAGTAGTTATGGTATTATGAGAAAGAGACCGAATGTTGTTCGGAGTCTCGGATGGGATCCGGGATATCACGAGGTGATCCGGAATGGTCCAGAGAATAAGATTCATATAAGGAAAGTCCCGTTTCGGAGTTCGGAAATGATTCCGGTGATTTCATCGGGAATGTTCTAGAAGGTTCCGGAATGTCCGGCACTCCGGGAGGGGGAGGGGTACATGAATGTGTCATTACATATTGGAATGATTGCATCATGTACTAAGTGTTCTTGCTGTTCCAAATAAAGGATTAAATTGAATCCTAAAACAGAAAAGTCAAATGTCCAGTTTGAAAGTCAAACGGCTAAAACAAGAAACTGTGGGAAACAAGCAAGAGGAGTTGGGAACCGACTTGGGGGAGGAGTCTCCTCCCCAAGCCGGCGCGCCAACCAAGGCCGACTTGGGGAGGGACTCCCCTCCCCTTGGCCGCACCCTCCACCCATAAAAGGAGGGGCAGGGCCTCCTCCTCTAGACACATAAGTTCCTATCCTCTAATCTCCGGTTTAGAGCCGTTTTGGTTTAGAGCTTCTAATTGCCCTAGCCTTCGGTTTAGAACCTTCTAATTGGTGTGTCTAATCCCTAGACCACTAATAGTACTCTTTCATACTCCACCATACTCGCTCCGGCTTATGGCGAAGCCCTGCGGGATCTCCCCTCTACTTCCGGTACCACGTTGTTGTGCTGCCGGAATCGCGAGGAGAGTGCTACAACCTCCGCTGCCTGCTGGAACAAGGGAGAGGAAGGTCTTCGTCGAGTACCGAACGTGTGACCGACTGCGGGAGCGCTGCCGGAACGCAGCGCCGGAAGGATCGTCTACGCGATCTTGAGATCGGGAAGAGTACGACTACATCACCCACGAGAATCCGCTCTCGTTAAACACTTTGGAATCTTCGAGGGTAAGTTATTCCATCGACTCGTTGCTACAATCTAGTAGATAGATCTTGGCTTGTTTGTTTGTATGCGATAGAAAATTTTTGTTTTCCATGCTATGAACCCCTACAGTGGTATCAGAGCCGTGTCTATATGTAGATCTGTTGCACGAGTAGAACACAATGGTCATTGTGGGCGTTGATGCTTTTATTGTCGATTGCTTCTTGTGTACTTTGCATCTTGCGGTATGTTGGGATGAAGCGGCCCGGGCTAACCTTACATGACATCGTTCATGAGACTTGCTCCACGCTTGACATGCAACTTGTATTGCATAAGTGGCTTTGCGGGTGCATGTTTCTCCTAGCATAGTTAAGATCCAATTTACAACGGGTGATTAACAATACTAGTATCAATGTTGTGGTTCTTGTTCGTAAGTTAGAACGACACTTATTGAAAGCCCCAAACCACGTAAAATATGCAAAGAAAGTAGAGGCGTCTAACTTTGTTTTGCAGTGGTGTGCAGTGATGTGATATGGCCATGATTGTGATTATATTTGATGTATGCAATGTTCCTTATTGTAAGTCGGCAACCGGCAGGAGCCATATGGTTGTCTTTAATTTATGTTAAGACCCGCGTGTCTATTCAAAGTAGTTGTAATAGTTGAAGCCGGTGGACGACAACCATGGAGAGGCATCATTGACCTTGATGCAATGCCGGTGATGATGGAGATCATGTTCGTGCTTGAAGATGGAGATCGGAAGCACAAAGAAGAAAGGCCATATCATATCACATATATATTGAATTGCATGTGATGTTAATCCTTTATGCATCTTGTATTGCTTAGTAGACGACGGTAGCATTATAAGATGATCCCTCATGCACATGAATTTCAAGTCATAAAGTGTTCACCCTTAGTTAGCACCGTTGCTAAAGCTTGTTGTTTCGAAGCACTACGTGATGATCGGGTGTGTTAGATTCCGCAAGTGTATACAATGTGAGCAAGCCAGATTTGCTCATGCGGAAACTAAGGTTTGATCTTGACGAGCCTAGCATGTACAGACATGGTCTCGGAACACGGATCACCGAAAGGTAAAGCATGAATCATATAGTAGATATGATGAACATGACGATTGTTCGCCATTGAAACTATATCAACTGTCGTGATGATCGGTGTTGATGTAGTGGATTTAGTTCGTGTGATCACAAAAACAATGTGAGGGATATTGTTTTGAGTGGGAGTTCACCTAGATTAACTTTATTAATTAATTTGAACTCAATTTATCATAAACTTAGTCTAAACTATTGCAAATATGTTGTAGATCAATGGCAGCCCCTACCATCAATTTTAATGCGTTCCTAGAGAAAGAAAAGTTGAAAAACAATGGAAGCAACTTCGCGGATTGGTTCCGCAATTTGAGGATTGTCCTCACAGCTGGTAATTTGACCTATGTGCTGGATGCACCACTGGGTGACCCACCTGCAGATGATTCTCCCGATGAAGTAAAGAATGTTTACCTCGCTCGGAAGAATCAGTACTCCATAGTTTAGTGTGCTATCTTGTATGGTTTGGAATCGGAGCTTCAGAAAAGGTTTGAGGATTCAGACCCATATGATATTGTCAAGGATCTCAAATTGATTTTTGAGACTCATGCGGCAATTGAAAGCTATGAAGCTTCTGAAAAGTTCTTTAACTGCAAAATGGAAGAGGGCAGCTCCGTCAGTGAGCATGTGCTTAAGATGTCTGGGCACGCGAACAAACATCAAAGCTTGGGTATAGTGATTCCTAATGCTTTGGGGATTTATCGTGTCCTCCAATCACTACCACCAAGTTACAAGAACTTTGTGATGAACTACAACATGTAGAACATGAACAAGACGTTGCCAGAACTCTTTGCCATGTTGAAATCTGCAGAAGTGGAGATCAAGAAAGAGCACCAAGTGTTGTTGGTCAATAAGACCACCAAATTCAAGAAAGGCAAGTCTAAGCAAAAGGGACACTTCAAGAAGGGTGGTAAGAAAGTTACCACGCCGATGAAGAAGACCAAGGCTGGACCTAAGCCTGATACTGAGTGTTTTTACTGCAAGGGAGAAGGTCACTGGAAGCGGAATTGCCCAAAGTACTTGGCGGATTTGAAGAACGGCAACATCAAGAAGAAAGGTATATCTGATATACATGTTATTGATGTGTATCTCACTAGTACTCGTAGTAGTGCCTGGGTATTTGATACTGGTTCGGTTGCTCATATTTGTAACTCGAAACAGGTGCTGCAGAATAAACGGAAGCTAGCGAAGAACGAGGTGACGATGCGCGTGGGAAACGGATCAAAGGTTTATGTGATCGTGGTCGGCACGCTACCCCTTCATCTACCATCGAGATTAGTTTTATACTTAAATAATTGTTATTTGGTGCCTGCGTTGAGCATGAACATTATATCGGGATCTTGTTTATTGCGAGACGGTTACTTGTTTAAGTCCGAGAATAATGGTTGTTCGATTTATATGATTAATATGTTTTATGCACATGCACCTTTGATAGATGGTCTATTCTTATTGAATCTCGATAGTGGAAATACACATGTCAACAACATTGAGGCTAAACGTTTGAAATCAAACGATAATTCGACCTATATGTGGCACTGTCGTCTTGGTCACATTGGAGTGAAACGTATGAAGAAACTCCATTCCGATGGACTTCTTGAATCACTTGATTTTGAATCACTTGAAAGATGCGAAGCATGTCTGATGGGTAAAATGACTAAGACTCCATTTTCTGGTATGATGGAGCGAGCTACGGACTTATTGGAAATCATACATACCGATGTGTGTGGTCCAATGAGTGTAGCATCGCGCGGTGGTTATCGTTATGTTCTTACCTTCACGGATGACTTGAGTAGATATGGGTATATCTATTTCATGAAACATAAGTCCGAAACTTTCGAGAAGTTTAAGGAGTTTCAAAGTGAGGTAGAGAATCAACGTAACAAGAAGATTAAATTTCTATGTTCTGATCGTGGAGGTGAATATCTAAGTTACGAGTTTGGCGAGCATTTGAAGAAATGCGGAATACTTTCACAATTTACACCGCCGGGAACACCACAGCGTAATGGTGTGTCCGAACGTCGTAATCGAACTCTCTTAGATATGGTTCGTTCTATGATGTCACTTACAGATTTACCGCTATCATTTTGGGGTTATGCATTAGAAACAGCCGCATTCACTTTAAATAGGGCACCATAAATCCGTTGAAACGATACCGTATGAATTATGGTTTGGGAAGAAACCTAGATTGTCGTTCCTTAAAGTTTGGGGTTGCGAAGCCTATGTAAAGAAGTTACAGCCGGACAAGCTAGAACCCAAAGCGGAAAAATGCGTCTTCATAGGATACCCGAAGGAAACTATTGGGTATACCTTGTATCATAGATCCGAAGGAAAAATCTTCGTTGCCAAGAATGGATCCTTTCTAGAGAAGGAATTTCTCTCGAAAGAAGTGACTGGAAGGAAAGTAGAACTCGACGAGGTTGTCGAACCTTCTCTCGAAATTGCGAATAGCGCAGCACCGGAAGAAGTTCCTGTGGTGCCTGCACCAATAAGAGAGGAAGCTAATGATGGTGATCATGAAACTTCGGTTGAAGTTGCTACAGAGCCTCGGAGGTCAACGAGAACTCGTACCACTCCAGATTGGTATGATTCCGTTATGAATGTCATGTTGGTGGACAACACCGATGACCCCGAGACATATGAGGAAGCGATGATGAGCCCAGATTCCAATAAATGGCAAGAGGCCATGAAATCCGAGATTGGATCCATGTACGAAAGCCAAGTATGGACTTTGGTGGACTTACCGGATGGCCGGAAGGCTGTCGAGAACAAATGGATTTTCAAGAAGAAAACAGATGCTGATGGTAATGTTACTGTCTATAAAGCTCGACTTGTCGCAAAAGGGTTTCGACAAATTCAAGGAGTTGACTACGATGAGACTTTCTCACCAGTAGCGAAGCTAAAGTCTGCGAGGATTATGTTAGCGATCGCTGCATATTATGATTATGAGATATGGCAGATGGATGTCAAAACAGCATTCCTCAATGGAGACATTGATGAAGAGTTGTATATGATGCAACCTAAAGGTTTTGTCGATCCTAAAGATGTAACAAGGTATGCAAACTTCAACGGTCCATCTATGGATTGAAGCAAGCATCCCGAAGTTGGAATCAACGTTTTGATAAGGTAATCAAAAGTTTTGGTTTTATACAAACTTATGGAGAAGCTTGTATTTACAAGAAAGTGAGTGGGAGCTCTGTAGCATTCCTAATACTATATGTGGATGACATATTGTTGATTGGGAATGATGTAGACCTTCTTAATAGTGTCAAGGAATATTTGAATAATAGTTTTTCAATGAAGGATCTTGGCGAAGCAGCTTACATATTAGGCATAAAGATTTATAGAGATAGATCGAAACACCAAATATCATTGTCACAGAGTACATATTTGGACAAAGTTCTAAAGAGGTTTGGAATGGAAGAAAGCAAGAAAGGGTTCTTGCCCATGTTGCCCAATACGGCCTTGAGTAAAACTCAAAGTCCGACATCGGCAGAAGATAGAGAAAGGATGAGTAAGACTCCCTATGCCTCAGCCATAGGATCTCTAATGTATGCCATGCTATGTACCAGACCCGACATTGCATATGCTGTTAGTTTAACTAGCAGATATCAAAGTGATCCAGGAGTGGATCATTGGACAGCGGTCAAAAACATCCTTAAGTACTTGAGAAGAACTAAGGATATGGTTCTTTCTTATGGAGGTGATAAACAGCTCGTTGTTAATGGTTACACCGATGCTAGTTGGAACACTGATCCGGATGATTCTAAATCACAATCCGGATACGTATTTATTTTGAATGGTGCGGCAGTTAGCTGGAGGAGTGCAAAGCAAAGCGTTGTGGCGAGATCTTCAACTGAATCGGAATACATGGCTGCTTCGGAGGCTTCGCAAGAAGCGATATGGATGAAAGAGTTCATTACAGAGCTGGGTGTGGTTCCTAGTGCGCTGGACCCAATGTCTATTTACTGTGATAACATGGGCGCCATAGCCAATGCGCAAGAACCAAGGTCACACAAGAAGCTGAAGCACATCAAGCTACGTTTTCATGCTATTCGAGAACATATCCAGGATGGGGATATAAAGATTTGCAAAGTACACACAGATCTGAATGTGGCGGATCCGTTGACTAAACCTCTCCCGAGGGCAAAACATGACCAACACCAAACTGCCATGGGTGTTCGGTATATTACCATCTAATCTAGATTAGATGACTCTAGTGCAAGTGGGAGACTGTTGGAGATATGCCCTAGAGGCAATAATAAATGTAGTTATTATTATATCTTTGTGTTTATGATAAATGTTTACATTCATGCTATAATAGTATTAACAAGGAAACATTGATACTTGTGTGATTTGTAAACTTAATTTGAAGTCCCTAGTATAGCCTCTATACTTCACTAGCTTGTTGGTTGATTAATGATTGTGGTTTCCCTATCATGAACATTGAGATGATATCAACAACAAGATCATATCGTTAGGAGAATGATATGGTGGACATACTCCTATAGATAAGCGTAGCATAAAGATCAAGTCATTTCAATAGTTCAATTGCTATATGCTTTCTGATACATAGTAAACTAATTCCTTCGACCATGAGATCATGTATATCACCTTTACCGGATGGATGCTTTGATGACATCAAACACCACACCGTAATTGGGTGGTTATAAAGGTGGCATTGAGTGTTTGGAAAGTATTGGTTGAGACACATGGATCAAGAGTGGGATTTGTCCATCCATATGACGGATAGATATACTCTGGGCCCTCTCGGTGGAATGTCATCCAATTAGCTTGCAAGCATGTGACTGGGTCACAAGGGATCACATATCACGGGAACGAGAAAAGAGTACTTATCGGTAACGAGGTTGAACTAGGTATGTAGAGATACCGACGATCATGACCTCGGATAAGTAAACTATCGTGAGACAAAGGGAAATTGGTATCGTATGTAAGTGGTTCATTCGATCGCAATGTAATCGTAGAAATATGTGGGAGCCATATGAATTTCCAGATTCCTCTATTGGTTATTGTTTGGAGAAGTGTCTCGATCATGTCCGCATAATTCACGAACCGTAGGGAGACACACTTAAGGATTCGACGTTGTTTGAGTAGTTATGGTATTATGAGAAAGAGACCGAATGTTGTTCGGAGTCTCGGATGGGATCCGGGATATCACGAGGTGATCCGGAATGGTCCAGAGAATAAGATTCATATAAGGAAAGTCCCGTTTCGGAGTTCGGAAATGATTCCGGTGATTTCATCGGGAATGTTCTAGAAGGTTCCAGAATGTCCGGCACTCCGGGAGGGGGAGGGGTACATGAATGTGTCATTACATATTGGAATGATTGCATCATGTACTAAGTGTTCTTGCTGTTCCAAATAAAGGATTAAATTGAATCCTAAAACAGAAAAGTCAAATGTCCAGTTTGAAAGTCAAACGGCTAAAACAAGAAACTGTGGGAAACAAGCAAGAGGAGTTGGGAACCGACTTGGGGGAGGAGTCTCCTCCCCAAGCCGGTGCGCCAACCAAGGCCGACTTGGGGAGGGACTCCCCTCCCCTTGGCCGCACCCTCCACCCATAAAAGGAGGGGCAGGGCCTCCTCCTCTAGACACATAAGTTCCTATCCTCTAATCTCCGGTTTAGAGCCGTTTTGGTTTAGAGCTTCTAATTGCCCTAGCCTTCGGTTTAGAACCTTCTAATTGGTGTGTCTAATCCCTAGACCACTAATAGTACTCTTTCATACTCCACCATACTCGCTCCGGCTTATGGCGAAGCCCTGCGGGATCTCCCCTCTACTTCCGGTACCACGCTGTTGTGCTGCCGGAATCGCGAGGAGAGTGCTACAACCTCCGCTGCCTGCTGGAACAAGGGAGAGGAAGGTCTTCGTCGAGTACCGAACGTGTGACCGACTGCGGGAGCGCTGCCGGAACGCAGCGCCGGAAGGATCGTCTACGCGATCTTGAGATCGGGAAGAGTACGACTACATCACCCACGAGAATCCGCTCTCGTTAAACACTTTGGAATCTTTGAGGGTAAGTTATTCCATCGACTCGTTGCTACAATCTAGTAGATAGATCTTGGCTTGTTTGTTTGTATGCGATAGAAAATTTTTGTTTTCCATGCTACGAACCCCTACATTAAATACATGTGATGTATAAATCGCTTGATAAAATGCCTACAACTCCGCCTCAGAGTCACACACCGACCCATCATGCCATCTAAGCCCGACAATTCTATTAATTCTCTTTTGATGTGAGGCTTGCGTGTGGAAGTATGCGATATTATGGTCTCCTTCGTGAAGCCATTGGACACGCGAACGCTGGCGCATCCACGTATCCTCCTGGTGCAGGACTTCACGTAATTAATTGTTTCATCACACTCTTTTCTTCATATGATGGACCACGACAAGATCGATGCCTCAGCTTAAGGAGCTGTCACTGTAACTTTTAGACCTTCTTCGCTAAGCATCCAAATTCTCGGGCACCCCATGGCTCCAACTCTTTATGTAAAGAATTTATGCAATCCACCACTCCCTGCAGCCCATGGGGGTTTTGATTTCTCTACCAAGACTATGTAACCAACTTATCATAATCAACATGAGTCTGACACACATTTTAATAGCAAAACTGTTTATACCCACGTGACCAAGAATGCCCCAGGTTCTCACGTAATTTTGCTAACACCATGCAATGATCTGACTCTGCAATGGAAATGTGCCGCACTCGAACATGTTCAAACCGCTATAAGAATTCAGGATTGGCAAGGCCACGATCAAGCATTGCTTTGACGTTGGCATGACCTGCTTTTTTATTATCCCGTGTGTAAGCAACCCCTGTCTAACCCAAATCCTAGAGAGATCAGTCGTCGACCATCTCACGAAAAACACGCATCTGCCATATAGGCCTTGGGGGTAATACTAAATTGTTCTTCTCCATAGAATGTTTCACTAGAATCACCCATACAAAACCAGAACCCCTGATTGATAGCATGTAGGGTTCAAATAAACCACCAGCTGTGATTGAAGATTCTCCACCCAAGGTTCCCCATAGAACCCTGTAAATCTCCACTTTGGCAAAGACAAATATGCTTTCTGCACCATGGCATCAATATGATTTGCACTATGATTCTTAACCTCCACCAAAATGTCACTATACCAAAACAACCCAATGCCACCACTTAGGCCATCACTTTCCATAAATAAACAACCTGCGAATCCCAAAGAACATCGCAGATTCTCAACTCTCTTACCTTTGATCTTTTTTTTTTATAGGCTTACCTTTGATCTTTGTTTCCATGACAAGGAGCAGAGCGGGACCTTCTTGCCTCACAATACCGCGAAGCTCACGAACTGCATCGTCACAAGCCCCTGCAGTTCAAAGATGCACACCTCATTGCGACTAGCATGGCTTTCGCATAGCCGTTGTCGATTCAAAATTTGATGGTGTATGTCTCTTTTTCGGTGGTTCCTAAGCCCTTAGATGATCTTCACCACCCTCTGCATGTAGAGTCACATCAGAAACTGTAGTGGTTGTAGGCTCAGTACCACTACCTCTTCCATCGGTAATGGATAACACTAGCGTCACTCTCATGTACACATGTTGACTCACACATTTGCGTTTATTCATCGTTTTCCTCTTGTCATGTGAGTTCACCTCCACTCCCCCATCAGCAGCCGTACTAGAATAATTAGCTGTATGCCTGCTACCATGTGAGTAAACTTTCTCCTTCGACGAACTATCTGCCGAGCCCGCCTTCTTCTTGTCATCAGCTCACAGGTCTGGGCCAAAAGGTAAATTTCCCTCCACATCTCGAGTACCCAGAGTTGGACAAAAGAGATCAGAGTGAGCAACCCCCTCCTCAAAGGCTTGTTAACATCAACAGTGATCCTATCCCTTGGGTAACCACCCCCTGGGTTGATCTACATAGAAGTAGAATTCTTATCTATTTGTCTTGCGATCACTTTTCCTCATGTCTCATTCCTCAAATTAAAAGGAAGATTAATAACTCTAGCCCACATTTGGAGAAGGAACATTTTAGTTCTGATGGACTCGCGTATAATCCACAAACTCTTCAATGATCACCGCATTGTGAGTCACATGCCATGGTGACCCAGCCTTGACACGATCACGATCGCGGTGGGAATCAAAATCAACCACAAACATGTTTTCTCCCATAGATTGGAACAAGGGGCCTTTAGGGTTACCCTATGCAGGCCTTAAAGCACTTTCAATCGTCTGGATATGGAAAATCGTGCGGTATAAAACTTTACCTGCCAACGACCATTTCTGCTTCGCCCCTTCAACCTCGCAATCATCGAGAACCAAAAGATTTGTTTCCTCTTTCGTGATATCCAGCTTACCCAGGGGCGGATACCTGGTGTGCTCCTGTTGCCGCGTCCGGTCGGCTACTTCCACGACGGTGGAGGTAGTTTCCTCCCACGCGACTATGATGCTACTACCCATGTTACCACTGTCCCCTTGCTCATGCCTCGAGGCCTCGCGTCGATGTCCATAGTGAGATGACAAAGTTGGCGCCTTTTTCGTGGTGGTGCGTGCTGGTTGGCGGTAGGTTGGGTGGAGCGCTTCAGACCGTCCGGGGTGGTGGTTTTTTTTGGGGTAGGCAAAAGCCCTGTCGGCCCCGTCCGACATTGACGCAGTGACGTCTACGGGTGTCGCCATTCTTTCCTAAAGGGCGTCGGGTGCCTCTTCCCCACCCCATCCGTGTACTAAGGGAAACCTTATGACCAGTCGAGACAGCAGCGGCATCGCCGTCGCATTTCTTGCTGAAGGTGTTGCTTGGTACGTAGCGGGTTGGAATGCCACGAGCGCTATGGGACCTTTCCGGAGGGTGAAACCGTTGGAGGCCGTCTTCGCTTTATGAAACTACTATTTCTCTTTTGTTATCTTTCTTTTTTTGGGTTTGGTTTGTTTCGTCGAACCGTCGATATTGGCATTTGTTTTCTTTTTTTTCTTTTGGATTTGGTCGTGGCCTTAACATATTGGTTGTTGTACGGTGTGTTTGATAGTATATATTAATATAACGGGAAATAGCTTGTTCGAGAAGGTGCTATGGTCGTCTCATGTTCTGTCCGCGCGAACAGCGGCAAGCACTGTACGTCAGGCGTGAAACCCAACAGGTTCAGTACTTGCCGGTCTGCTGGTCAGTCTGCGCTGCCGCGAAACGGCCCTCTGCTGGGAACAGAGCAAAGCAGAGCAGAGCAGACCACTTCAAATTCGAAACCACTACGTTTCGTTGCACGCCGAGCGTCTCGTCACTCTCCTTGTCATTGCATCCGCTCCCCGCAGCCACCGCCCCGAATTCCCGCCATGTCGCGCCTCGACGCCGCCTCCCTCCTCCACCCCTCGCCTCCGCCGACCAAACCACATCGCCGCAGTCGCCTCCTCCCCTTCATAAGCGCCGTCCTCGGCGGCGCCGTTGTTCTGTTCCTCTTCCTCCTCCTTCGCTCCCCGCCGAACCAATCCCCCAACTACGGCTCCCTCCTCCTCTCCCTCGGCTCCAACGACACAGCCGCCTCCCACCTCCGCGCCCTCACCCTCCACCCGCACGTCGCGGGCACCAAGGCAAACTCCCTCACCGCCGCCTACGTCCTCAACGCGCTCTCATCCCTCTCCTTCCCCGCGCACATCACCCCCTACTCCGTGCTCCTCTCCTACCCCGTCCACCGCTCCCTCTCCCTCTCCGCGCCTGGCCGACCCACCAAGTCATTCTCCCTCTCCCAGGACACCTACCCCAACGACCCCTACGCGGCCGCCGCGGCGGAGGTCATACCCACCTTCTTCGCCTACTCCGCCTCCGGGTCCGTGTCCGCGGAGACCGTGTACGCCAACTACGGCCGCGAGGAGGACTTCGCCTACCTCGCCTCCGCTGGCATCGACGTCGCGGGCAAGGTGGCGCTCGCGCGGTACGGCAGGATCCACTGCGAGGACATCGTGCACAACGCGCGCGCGGCGGGCGCCGCGGCCGCGGTGGTGTACCCCGACCCACTCGAGTACAGCGGCCCACCCGGGGAGGGCACGTTCCCGAGCACGCGGTGGCTTCCGCCCACCGGCGTGCAGGTGGGGAGCCTGTTCCGGGGCGTGGGCGACCCGACGACGCCGATGTGGGCATCCTCGGAGGGGTGCGAGCGCGTCAGCGTGGAGGACGCCATGGCCACCGACGACATGCCAGGCATCCCGGCACTCCCGGTGTCGGCGCGGGACGCTGCGGAGATCCACCGGGTTCTGGGCGGAGACGTGGCGCCGGCGGACTGGCAGGGCCGGGACGGCAGCCCCGTGTACCGCCTTGGCCCAGGGCCGGCCGTTCTGAACCTGACCTACATGGTGCGGAGGATTCTAGGCGCTTTTGTTTCGTTTACTGAAATTTGTATGTTCAATTGTTTTCTATGAGATGCTAATGTGTCTGTGCTTTTGTGTGGAATTTTCAGGGGAATGATACGATGGCGACAATTGAAAATGTCTTCGCGGTGATCGAAGGCGCAGAAGAGCCGGACAGGTAACCGATTCTCTCTGATTCTGCATCATCAATCATCAAGTAGTACTATAACTTTTCTGTTTTAAAATGACTCTTTTGCATTGTTACGGAAGCTTCTTTACTGCAAGTTGTAGTAGTATGCATCGTTGCGCATTCCCAAATTCTTAGTGCACCATCCGTAGACATTTATGGGCCAGTTTTGTTTCGGTGTCCCCCTCCTTTTCGATCTTTGACAAACAAAAACTCCCGGACGGCCAGGATCGCACGATACTGATTCATTTTGAAGACCGTATAAACCCACTTGAAGTCCGTATGATCCACTTAGACATATATATTTACTGTACACGTATACTCGTATGTGTCTGCGGGAGTGGAAATCAGGAGGTATATAGCAGCAATAATAAAATTTCAAAACGTGGCATGTAAAGACGTAGATCGCGATAAGGAGAGGTGGGATCGGCTGGTGGGGACGTGGAGTATACCCAGCTCGACCGAGTACACATATACGGAGGTACACATAGCCTGGATACGGATTCGGGTTAAAAAAATCACCCGATGCAAACTTAAGTTTGAGGGAGGGAGGGGGGCACCAAAGCACACCTCCTGGGATAGCTACTACCTACTAGCTAATTTTTGTTTGTTTGCAATTTCATCTGCTTTCTCGAGTAAGATATAGGATGGGTCCCTTTATGTGTTAGAGTAATGTTCGGTTATGGAAAAATTAGGTGACAAAACTAACAACTATATTTTCATTTGCAATCTTATCTAAAATATTTCCTTCAAATATTACCATTTACAATTCAAAAGTATGTGTCCGATTATCAATCTTGTTGGCAAATTCTATTGCATCAAAATCACAAACTTGTTTTCTACATGCCCAATTGTAAAAAAAGCATTCAACCCTTGCACTTCCACAAATAGCATCGTAATCAAATATATCGTTGTATGCCAATTCTCACTAACCAAACTCATTCTACACCAGATAGCTTTAAAAAATTCAAAATAACCAATTTTTTTCAAAAATAAATAAATCAATTGAAAGCTAGAATTTCAAATTTACCTTTTTATCACCATCAGACTGGAGTTATGATAACCTGAAAAGATGATTTATGCCCATTACATGGCTCGTTAATTAATTACTTCGGAATTGTGAAGAGAGAACTCACCGGAAGAGGAGTGAAGACTAGAGCAGTTCTCTGTTTGGTTGTATTATTTTATCTACTCCAACATATTCCATTGAGTAATTTTCCTGGTATTAAATTTTGTTTGAAGATTTCCTGTTTTAAGAGGAGTTTGTAGAATTTCTAGGACTAGTGAAACTTGATTGGGTAAAATTAGGGGTCCTGGCCCCTGGGTATGGCCCTGGGTCTGAAATATTCCTGCACTCCTAAAAGTGGCAGGATATGACCGACGGAACAACTTTTAACCTTTCGTGACACAGATATGTTATCCTAGGTAACCATCAAGATGCCTGGACGTTTGGAGCCGCGGACCCCAACAGCGGAACAGCAGCTATGATCGAGGTAATTCTTGTGTATAAGTCATAACATTTGTTCTCAGCAATCCAGTAGGCTGTTCCTTTCACTAATTCTGCACTGTCCATAATACAGTAATATTGACCGTTACTTTTGAATACTGGAATTGACTTATAAGCACAAATCTTAAACAATATGATCATGCCTACTTTTTGACATGTGCGAATTTCTTCTGTTGTCAATCTAGTTAGCTCAAAGGTTTTCCATGCTGCAAAAGCAAGGATGGAGACCTCGAAGGACCATCATTTTCTGTAGCTGGGATGCGGAAGAGTATGGATTGGTGCGTCTCGTTCTCTCTTTTGGCACCCCATTCGTTTGTTCTGTATACATACATAGACACCTTAAGAGCAACTGCAATGGCGATCGCAATTTACCTTTATGCAGACCGGATCAACTGAATGGGTTGAAGAAAACAGGGAGATGCTTTCTTCGAGAGCTGTTGCATATCTAAATGTTGACTGTTCGGTAGTCGGTCCAGTGTTACTCCCAACTACAACTCCCCAACTTGATGAGATACTCTTGGAAACAATTAAATTGGTATGTTTACTCTTCCTGAACGAAAGGTAGTCTATCCACATAGAAAAGAATAACAGATAGTCATCGATATTTTGTAGGGTAATTTTCTTCTGGGTTTGGTCACAGTGTGGTACTAGTGGTGAACTGTAGGTGTGTAAACTTTGAACCACTTCATGCATATGCCATTTTTCTTATTAATATGCTCAAAACATTCTTTTATTATTCATTTATGAAGGTTCAAGATCCTGACAATTCATCTCAGACGGTGTATGATTCATGGGTCAAATCTAATGTTTCCCCCAAGGTGAGTTGTAACATGACTTCCTTATACAGCTAACAACGCTATCACTTGCAGTATATACAACTAACTTTGTGAAGCTCCGGGTTCCTTCACGGTGGGGAGTAATGTCCCCCATCATTCTCGAAAAAGTAGCTCTGGGTTCCTTTGTGTGAGCTGTATCTTATGGGACATTTTGTTCTGAACCTTCACCTGCAAATTTCAATTCCAACTCTGAAAACGTACTACATAGCTCCTAGCTGTAATTAAGCATACGATGCACCTGATTTCCTGCATGAAGATTGGGCGACTAGGCGACGGAGGATCAGATTATGCAGCATTCGTTCAACATGTTGGTATTCCGTCAACCAGCATGGTATTTGGAGAAGGTAGGGCACTTCTTATTAACTCTGACGATTTTTCGCATATCTAATAGAGAGACTTGTCCCTTGACAGGGCCAGGATATCCGGTTTACCACTCTCTGTACGATGACTTTGTATGGATGGAGAAGTTCGCAGATCCTGGGTTCCGCAGACATGTTGCAGGTGCTACTCTCTATTCTTCTTGTGTGATTTATCCGTAGCAGAAATTTGCTGCACCGCGCTACATGATAACCGATATTGTCATCTCACAGCTGCTAGCATATGGGGAATTATGGCTTTGAAGCTTGCTGATGAAGAGGTCATACCCTTCAATTACATGTCCTACGCAGCCGAGCTTGAGGTAACACATCTGCAGGCAGGGGCACACAAAGAAAAGGAAGATCACTCAAGCCTTATGAACTTGACATTTCCTGTTTTCTTCAGGCTTACACTAAAGTAGTAGAGAAGGCGGTCAAGGGGATGCCTGTCAGTTGCTCCCCATTGTACAACTCAATCAAAGCTCTGAAAAGGGCAGCTACAAAAGTAAACAGTGAGCGAAAGGTGACTTGATTGCTTCAGAATTGCTGCTTATACATACAATCTTGCATGCTAGGTTCTCCACATTTCCTGATGACAAAGGAATCCAATTGTCGTTTCCTCAGGAGATTCAGAGGGAACTGTCAAGCAAGCAGCTGAGCAAGGATTCGATGAAGATCCGGGGACTCAACGACCGGCTTATGCAGGCAGAGCGAGCCTTCACCAACAGGGAAGGTCTTTTCAAGCAAGAATGGTACAAACATCTGGTCAGTGAATAAACTCATCCACGCTCTTTCTTCTCTGGGATTCAACACGGCGTTTCTCGTGATCTTTAGTTCGCAGCTGTAGTTCTAATTTGTGAGTGTCACCTACTGCAGATTTATGGGCCTTCAGAACAGAACGACTGGGACACCGCGTCGTATCCTGGTATAGCCGATGCCATAGCCACCTCGAGGAGCACCAACACTCCAGCATCCTGGAAGCTCGTGCAGCACGAGATTCACAGAGTCGCCAGGGCCGTTACTCAGGCATCTGCCGTGCTCAGTGGAAGCCTCACATGACTGGAGCATGGAAGGAGCACATTGTCTCGGTAGCTAAAAGATACAGGCCGAGGTCGTGCATAATCGTGCCTTGCCGATATTAATCCTCTGGGCAATATGATTCCAGACGTATGAGGGGTGTAGAAAAGGGATATACCGGTGTAGTAAAATATGATTGATGCCAATCTATTTGCGCATGATGAGATCAGTGTGTTACCCATCTACATATGCTTGGGATAGATGTATTATGCTTGTATATGCATTCTGTTAATGATCTTGAAATCATATACGAAACACCGGAGGGGCCTACCTCCCTCTCCCCCGCTTCGCCGCCGCCGGAGGGGTCGCCGGCAAAGCCTTCGCGCACCCCTGGGAAGGTGGCGGCGGGGCGCTGACCCTGTTTCGCGGCACTGCTCGGCTGTTGGCGAGATGCGGCGGCGGGGCGCTGACCCTGTTTCGCGGCACTGCTCGGCTGTTGGCGAGATGCGGCGGCGGCTCGCTGGCTCCGGGGTGCGGCGTGGGGGTGCAGGCTCGCTGAGGCTAGACGGTGAGGCGGCAAGGGTGATGGCGGAGCTGGCGCGGCGGCGCGCCGTGGTCTGGCGGATGCTCGGGATCTGGGCTTGCAGGGCCGGGGCTCGGCTCGCGTTCGCTGAGGTGCATGGTTGTGCTGGTCGTGTCGGCTTCCTGGAGGTGCGATGGTGATGACAGAGCGGGAAGGGAAGGGGCAGCGATGGTGGTGGTGATGGTTTGCTATCCGGTTACGGCTGGGTAGCATGGTGAGGTCTCTGGTGCCGCACTTCTGGCTGCGGCTCAGTGCTCTGGCTGCGGCTTGGTGTTGTGGTGGTGCCCTCGGCCTGGTTGTGCAGAGTTGGTTTCGGCGGGGGTGTTGGTCGGCGGGCTTCGGCCATGGTGGTGGCTCATGGGTGGCCGGCCTGGTTGTGCAGAGTTGGTTTCGGCGGGGGTGTTGGTCGGCGGGCTTCGGCCATGGTGGTGGCTCATGGGTGGCCGTTTTAGGACGAGGTTGTGGTGCATCCCGGGCCGGTTTTGGCCAGGGCGATGGCGACGCCCGAGGGTGTCGCAGACTTTCTTGGAAGCATCGCCAGGTGTGGTGCTCACTCCTCTCTCTGCGGCCTTGACTCCGGAGGGAAACCTCAGATCCGGGATCGGGTGATGGAGGCGCTACTGGGTCTCGTTCGTTCTTGGGGGCATCGTCTCGGAGTCGCCTTCGGCCAGGGGTTTGGTGAAAGGGTTGTTGTCGGGCAGCTGTGCAAGGTCCAAGGGTGAAGTTTAGCAAAGAGGAAGCCTCGAGCTGAGGTCGGGTCGCGGCTGATCTTCGGTAGTCGGTTTTCCCGGCGTGTCCGATGGATTCTCCTGCTTCACTATGGTGATGTGGAGTCGGAGATGTGGTGGGGTGTCTCCAGGCGGTGACGATGACCAGCCGCCGGTGGTCCCTACAGGTTCTCGGTCAGCGCAAGATCAACATAATTCCCGAGCGAAGCTCGTCGGCTGAGTCGGAGCTGTCTCTCCTTGGCGCGTGTGGCCAATTGATGGCATAGGCCGACATGGTTTCCGGCGCCGTCTGTGAGACCTTGTTTTGGATGTCGCTGGTGAAGTCGGACTCGGGCTCGTGGAGGTTTGATGATGATGACGCTATGTGGCAACCTTGGTGGGGGTCTCCTTGTGTGTTCGTGTCTCGTGTGGGTAGCCAGGTTGGCTGTGGTGGTATGTTCTATGACGACATTGGTGCATTTGTACGGGTTTTTGGCCGGTTCCCTGCAAATGAACCGGTCAATTCTCTTCTGCTTTTTTAAATAAAATGAGGCAAAACTGCCCATTTTGTTCAAAAAAAATATACGAAGTAATATAATTAGGGTATTATGGTTTTTTTTTGGATAAAGGGCGTTTTTATTACCTAAAGAGTTTTAAGTATTATACTCGGTCTCTACATAGCTAAGATTTACATATAAACTAAATAAGAAAATATGAATTACATATCATAATGCGAAATTGTAAAACGTTTAAGGTGGTGGTGGAGGGCCGATCCGGACATTATGCTGCCATCCATGCCGGGTAAAAAAATCTCATGTTGTATCCTCCAGACGTGTCACCTTCGTAAATAGGTCATGAAACTCCGTACTGTGTAGGGACGACCATAAGCATAGGTGAAGGGTTTCGTATCATAATAAATCAAAAAAATTCTACGGATGCGAACAAGAAAGCCAAGATCTAATCTAGGAGATGCAATCAACGAGAGAGATAGATGAGATCTTCATACCCTTGAAGAAATCGCACATCGGAAACGTTCAACAGAACGTGGTTGGTGTAGTCGTACTCGCCGTCTCCTTCTCGCGATCCGATCCTACGCCGCAAGTGGCGGCGCCTCCGAGAGATGCACACGTACGGTGCCGCGACGTCTCCTCCTTCCTCGGTCCAGCAAGTGGGGTGGAGATATAGATTGAATCTGCAGCACGACGGCGTGGTGCTATGGTGGAGAGTTTCTACGGCAGGGCTTCGCCTACGCGTAGTCGGGAGAGAGAGAGAGAGAGAGAGAGAGAGAGAGAGAGAGAGAGAGAGAGAGAGAGAGAGAGAGAGAGAGAGAGAGAGAGAGATATGTTGGAGATATGCCCTAGAGGCAATAATAAATGTAGTTATTATTATATCTTTGTGTTTATGATAAATGTTTACATTCATGCTATAATAGTATTAACAAGGAAACATTGATACTTGTGTGATTTGTAAACTTAATTTGAAGTCCCTAGTATAGCCTCTATACTTCACTAGCTTGTTGGTTGATAAATGATTGTGGTTTCCTATCATGAACATTGAGATGTTATCAACAACAAGATCATATCGTTAGGAGAATGATATGGTGGACATACTCCTATAGATAAGCGTAGCATAAAGATCAAGTCATTTCAATAGTTCAATTGCTATACGCTTTCTGATACATAGTAACCTAATTCCTTCGACCATGAGATCATGCATATCACCTTTACCGGATGGATGCTTTGATGACATCAAACACCACACCGTAACTGGGTGGTTATAAAGGTGGCATTGAGTGTTCGGAAAGTTTTTGGTTGAGACACATGGATCAAGAGTGGGATTTGTCCATCCATATGACGGATAGATATACTCTGGGCCCTCTCGGTGGAATGTCATCCAATTAGCTTGCAAGCATGTGACTTGGTCACAAGGGATCACATATCACGGGAACGAGAAAATAGTACTTATCAGTAACGAGGTTGAACTAGGTATGCAGAGATACCGACGATCATAACCTCGGATAAGTAACATATCGTGAGACAAAGGGAAATTGGTATCGTATGTAAGTGGTTCATTCGATCGCAAAGTAATCGTAGAAATATGTGGGAGCCATATGAATTTCCAGATTCCTCTATTGGTTATTGTTCGGAGAAGTGTCTCGATCATGTCTGCATAATTCACGAACCGTAGGGAGACACACTTAAGGATTCAACGTTGTTTTGAGTAGTTATGGTATTATGAGAAAGAGACCGAATGTTGTTCGGAGTCTCGGATGGGATCCGGGATATCACGAGGTGATCCGGAATGGTCCGGAGAATAAGATTCATATAAGGAAAGACCCGTTTCGGAGTTCGGGAATGATTCCGGTGTTTTCATCGGGAATGTTCTAGAAGGTTCCGGATTGTCCGGCACTCCGGGGGGGAAGGGTACATGAATGTGTCATTACATATTGGAATGATTGCATCATGTACTAAGTGTTCTTGCTGTCCCAAATAAAGGATTAAATTGAATCCTAAAACAGAAAAGTCAAATGTCCAGTTTGAAAGTCAAACGGCTAAAAAAAGAAACTGTGGGAAACAAGCAAGAGGAGTTGGAAACCAACTTGGAGGAGGAGTTCCTCTCCTCCAAGCCGGCTGCCAGCCCTAGGCCGAGTTGGGGAGGGACTCCCTCCCTCCCTGGCGCGCCAAGCCCCCTCCCACCTATAAAAGGAGGGGCAGGGCCTCCTCCTCTAGACACACAAGTTTCTACCTCTAATCTCCGGTTTAGAGCTGTTCTGGTTTAGAGCTTCTAATTGCTTTAGCCTGCGGTTTAGAGCCTTCTAATTGGTGTGTCTAATCTCTAGACCACTAATAGCCCTCTCTCATACTCCACCATACTCGCTCCGGCTTAAGGCGAAGCCCTGCGGGATTTCCCCTCTACTTCCGGTACCACGCCGTTGTGCTGCCGGAATCACGAGGAGAGTACTACAACCTCCGCTGCCTGCTGGAACAAGGGAGAGGAAGGTCTTCGTCGAGTACCGAACATGTGACCGACTGCGGGAGCGCTGCCGGAACGCAGCGCCGAAAGGATCGTCTACGCGATCTTGAGATCGGAAAGAGTACGACTACATCACCCACGAGAATCCGCTCTCGTTAAACACTTTGGAATCTTCGAGGGTAAGTTATTCCATCGACTCATTGCTACAATCTAGTAGATAGATCTTGGCTTGTTTGTTTGTATGCGATAGAAAATTTTTGTTTTCCATGCTACGAAACCCTACAGTGGTATCAGAGCCGTGTCTATATGTAGATATGTTGCACGAGTAGAACACAATGGTCATTGTGGGCGTTGATGCTTTTATTGTCGATTGCTTCTTGTGTACTTTGCATCTTGCGGTATGTTGGGATGAAGCGGCCCGGGCTAACCTTACATGACATCGTTCATGAGACTTGCTCCACGCTTGACATGCAACTTGTATTGCATAAGTGGCTTTGCGGGTGCCTGTTTCTCCTAGCATAGTTAAGATCCAATTTACAACGGGTGATTAACAATACTAGTATCAATGTTGTGGTTCTTGTTCGTAAGTTAGAACGACACTTATTGAAAGCCCCAAACCACGTAAAATATGCAAAGAAAGTAGAGGCGTCTAACTTCGTTTTGCAGGGGTGTGCAGTGATGTGATATGGCCATGATTGTGATTATATTTAATGTATGCAATGTTCCCTATTGTAAGTCGGCAACCGGCAGGAGCCATATGGTTGTCTTTAATTTATGTTAAGACCCGCGTTTCTATTCAAGGTAGTTGTAATAGTTGAAGCCGGTGGACGACAACCATGGAGTAGCGTCATTGACCTTGATGCAATGCCGGTGATGATGGAGATCATGTTCGTGCTTGAAGATGGAGATCGGAAGCACAAAGAAGCAAGGCCATATCATATCACATATATATTGAATTGCATGTGATGTTAATCCTTTATGCATCTTGTATTGCTTAGTAGACGACGGTAGCATTATAAGATGATCCCTCATGCACATGAATTTCAAGTCATAAAGTGTTCACCCTTAGTTAGCACCGTTGCTAAAGCTTGTTGTTTCGAAGCACCACGTGATGATCGGGTGTGTTAGATTCCGCAAGTGTATACAACATGAGCAAGCCAGATTTGCTCATGCGGAAACTAAGGTTTGATCTTGACGAGCCTAGCATGTACAGACATGGTCTCGGAACACGGATCACCGAAAGGTAAAGCATGAATCATATAGTAGATATGATGAACATGACGATTGTTCGCCATTGAAACTATATCAACTCTCGTGATGATCGGCGTTGATGTAGTGGATTTGGTTCGTGTGATCACTAAAACAATGTGAGGGATATTGTTTTGAGTGGGAGTTCACCTAGTTTAATTACATTAATTAATTTGAACTCAATTTGTCATAAACTTAGTCTAAACTATTGCAAATATGTTGTAGATCAATGGAAGCCCCTACCATCAATTTTAATGCGTTCCTAGAGAAATAAAAGTTGAAAAACAATGGAAGCAACTTCGCGGATTGGTTCCGCAATTTGAGGATTGTCCTCACAGCTGGTAATTTGACCTATGTGCTGGATGCACCGCTGGGTGACCCACCTGCAGCTGATGCTCCCGATGAAGTAAAGAATGTTTACCTCGCTCGGAAGAATCAGTACTCCATAGTTCAGTGTGCTATCTTGTATGGTTTGGAATCGGAGCTTCAGAAAAGGTTTGAGGATTCAGACCCATATGATATTGTCGAGGATCTCAAATTGATTTTTGAGACTCATGCGGCAATTGAAAGCTATGAGGCTTCTGAAAAGTTCTTTAACTGCAAGATGGAAGAGGGTAGCTCCGTCAGTGAGCATGTGCTTAAGATGTCTGGGCACGCAAACAAACTTCAAAGCTTGGGTATAGTGATTCCTAATGCTTTGGGGATTTATCGTGTCCTCCAATCACTACCACCAAGTTACAAGAACTTTGTGATGAACTACAACATGCAGAACATGAACAAGACGTTGCCAGAACTCTTTGCCATGTTGAAATCTGCAGAAGTGGAGATCAAGAAAGAGCACCAAGTGTTGTTGGTCAATAAGACCACCAAATTCAAGAAAGGCAAGTCTAAGCCAAAGGGACACTTTAAGAAGGGTGGTAAGAAAGTTACCACGCCGACGAAGAAGACCAAGGCTGGACCTAAGCCTGATACTGAGTGCTTTTACTGCAAGGGAGAAGGTCACTGGAAGCGGAATTGCCCAAAGTACTTGGCGGATTTGAAGAACGGCAACATCAAGAAGAAAGGTATATCTGATATACATGTTATTGATGTGTATCTCACTAGTACTTGTAGTAGTGCCTGGGTATTTGATACTGGTTCGGTTGCTCATATTTGTAACTCGAAACAGGTGCTGCAGAATAAACGGAAGCTAGCGAAGAATGAGGTGACGATGCGCGTGGGAAACGGATCAAAGGTTGACGTGATCGCGGTCGGCACGCTACCCCTTCATCTACCATCGGGATTAGTTTTATACTTAAATAATTGTTATTTGGTGCCTGCGTTGAGCATGAACATTATATCGGGATCTTGTTTATTGCGAGACGGTTACTTGTTTAAGTCCGAGAATAATGGTTGTTCGATTTATATGAGTAATATGTTTTATGCACATGCACCTTTGATAGATGGTCTATTCTTATTGAATCTCGATAGTGGAAATACACATATCAACAACATTGAGGCTAAACGTTTGAAATCAAGCGATAATTCGACCTATATGTGGCACTGTCGTCTTGGTCACATTGGAGTGAAACGTATGAAGAAACTCCATTCCGATGGACTTCTTGAATCACTTGATTTTGAATCACTTGAAAGATGCGAAGCATGTCTGATGGGAAAAATGACTAAGACTCCATTTTCTGGCATGATGGAGCGAGCTATGGACTTATTGGAAATCATACATACCGATGTGTGTGGTCCAATGAGTGTAGCATCGCGCGGTGGTTATCGTTATGTTCTTACCTTCACGGATGACTTGAGTAGATATGGGTATATCTATTTCATGAAACATAAGTCCGAAACTTTCGAGAAGTTTAAGGAGTTTCAAAGTGAGGTAGAGAATCAACGTAACAAGAAGATTAAATTTCTACGTTCTGATCGTGGAGGTGAATATCTGAGTTACGAGTTTGGCGAGCATTTGAAGAAATGCGGAATACTTTCACAATTGACACCGCCGGGAACACCACAGCGTAATGGTGTGTCCGAACGTCGTAATCGAACTCTCTTAGATATGGTTCGTTCTATGATGTCACTTACAGATTTACCGCTATCATTTTGGGGTTATGCATTAGAAACAGCCGCATTCACTTTAAATAGGGCACCATCTAAATCCGTTGAAACGACACCGTATGAATTATGGTTTGGGAAGAAACCTAAATTGTCGTTCCTTAAAGTTTGGGGATGCGAAGCCTATGTAAATAAGTTACAGCCGGACAAGCTTGAACCCAAAGCGGAAAAATGCGTCTTCATAGGATACCCGAAGGAAACTATTGGGTATACCTTCTATCATAGATCCGAAGGCAAAATCTTTGTTGCCAAGAATGGATCCTTTCTAGAGAAAGAATTTCTCTCGAAAGAAGTGACTGGAAGGAAAGTAGAACTCGACGAGGTTGTCGAACCTTCTCTCGAAATTGCGAGTAGCGCAGCACCGGAAGAAGTTCCTGTGGTGCCTGCACCAATAAGAGAGGAAGCTAGTGATGGTGATCATGAAACTTCGGTTGAAGTTGCTACAGAGCCGCGGAGGTCAACGAGAACTCGTACTACTCCAGATTGGTATGATTCCGTTATGAATGTCATGTTGGTGGACAACACCGATGACCCCGAGACATATGAGGAAGCGATGATGAGCCCAGATTCCAATAAATGGCAAGAAGCCATGAAATCCGAGATTGGATCCATGTACGAAAACCAAGTATGGTCTTTGGTGGACTAACCGGATGGCCGGAAGGCTGTCGAGAACAAATGGATTTTCAAGAAGAAAACAGATGCTGATGGTAATGTTACTGTCTATAAAGCTCGACTTGTCGCAAAAGGGTTTCGACAAATTTAAGGAGTTGACTACGATGAGACTTTCTCACCAGTAGCGAAGCTAAAGTCTGTGAGGATTATGTTAGCAATCGCTGCATATTATGATTATGAGATATGGCAGATGGATGTCAAAACAGCATTCCTCAATGGAGACATTGATGAAGAGTTGTATATGATGCAACCTAAAGGTTTTGTCGATCCTAAAGATGCTAACAAGGTATGCAAACTTCAACGGTCCATCTATGGATTGAAGCAAGCATCCCGAAGTTGGAATCAACGTTTTGATAAGGTAATCAAAAGTTTTGGTTTTATACAAACTTATGGAGAAGCTTGTATTTACAAGAAAGTGAGTGGGAGCTCTGTAGCATTCCTAATACTATATGTGGATGACATATTGTTGATTGGGAATGATGTAGACCTTCTTAATAGTGTCAAGGAATATTTGAATAATAGTTTTTCAATGAAGGATCTTGGCGAAGCAGCTTACATATTAGGCATAAAGATTTATAGAGATAGATCGAAACACCAAATATCATTGTCACAGAGTACATATTTGGACAAAGTTCTAAAGAGGTTTGGAATGGAAGAAAGCAAGAAAGGGTTCTTGCCCATGTTGCCCAATACGGCCTTGAGTAAAACTCAAAGTCCGACATCGGCAGAAGATAGAGAAAGGATGAGTAAGACTCCCTATGCCTCAGCCATAGGATCTCTAATGTATGCCATGCTATGTACCAGACCCGACATTGCATATGCTGTTAGTTTAACTAGCAGATATCAAAGTGATCCAGGAGTGGATCATTGGACAGCGGTCAAAAACATCCTTAAGTACTTGAGAAGAACTAAGGATATGGTTCTTTCTTATGGAGGTGATGAACAGCTCGTTGTTAATGGTTACACCGATGCTAGTTGGAACACCGATCCGGATGATTCTAAATCGCAATCCGGATACGTTTTTATTTTGAATGGTGCAGCAGTTAGCTGGAGGAGTGCAAAGCAAAGCGTTGTGGCGAGATCTTCAACTGAATCGGAATACATGGCTGCTTCTGAGGCTTCACAAGAAGCGATATGGATGAAAGAGTTCATTACAGAGCTGGGTGTGGTTCCTAGTGCGCTGGACCCAATGTCTATCTACTGTGATAACATGGGCGCCATAGCCAATGCGCAAGAACCAAGGTCACACAAGAAGCTGAAGCACATCAAGCTACGTTTTCACGCTATTCGAGAACATATCCAGGATGGGGATATAAAGATTTGCAAAGTACACACAGATCTGAAGGGGGCGGATCCGTTGACTAAACCTCTCCCGAGGGCAAAACATGACCAACACCAAACTGCCATGGGTGTTCGGTATATTACCATGTAATCTAGATAAGATGACTCTAGTGCAAGTAGGAGACTGTTGGAGATATGCCCTAGAGGCAATAATAAATGTAGTTATTATTATATCTTTGTGTTTATGATAAATGTTTACATTCATGCTATAATAGTATTAACAAGGAAATATTGATACTTGTGTGATTTGTAAACTTAATTTGAAGTCCCTAGTATAGCCTCTATACTTCACTAGCTTGTTGGTTGATAAATGATTGTGGTTTCCTATCATGAACATTGAGATGTTATCAACAACAAGATCATATCGTTAGGAGAATGATATGGTGGACATACTCCTATAGATAAGCGTAGCATAAAGATCAAGTCATTTCAATAGTTCAATTGCTATATGCTTTCTGATACATAGTAACCTAATTCCTTCGACCATGAGATCATGCATATCACCTTTACCGGATGGATGCTTTGATGACATCAAACACCACACCGTAACTGGGTGGTTATAAAGGTGGCATTGAGTGTTAGGAAAGTTTTTGGTTGAGACACATGGATCAAGAGTGGGATTTGTCCATCCATATGACGGATAGATATACTCTGGGCCCTCTCGGTGGAATGTCATCCAATTAGCTTGCAAGCATGTGACTTGGTCACAAGGGATCACATATCACGGGAACGAGAAAATAGTACTTATCAGTAACGAGGTTGAACTAGGTATGCAGAGATACCGACGATCATAACCTCGGATAAGTAACATATCGTGAGACAAAGGGAAATTGGTATCGTATGTAAGTGGTTCATTCGATCGCAAAGTAATCGTAGAAATATGTGGGAGCCATATGAATTTCCAGATTCCTCTATTGGTTATTGTTCGGAGAAGTGTCTCGATCATGTCTGCATAATTCACGAACCGTAGGGAGACACACTTAAGGATTCAACGTTGTTTTGAGTAGTTATGGTATTATGAGAAAGAGACCGAATGTTGTTCGGAGTCTCGGATGGGATCCGGGATATCACGAGGTGATCCGGAATGGTCCGGAGAATAAGATTCATATAAGGAAAGACCCGTTTCGGAGTTCGGGAATGATTCCGGTGTTTTCATCGGGAATGTTCTAGAAGGTTCCGGATTGTCCGTCACTCCGGGGGGGGAGGGTACATGAATGTGTCATTACATATTGGAATGATTGCATCATGTACTAAGTGTTCTTGCTGTCCCAAATAAAGGATTAAATTGAATCCTAAAACAGAAAAGTCAAATGTCCAGTTTGAAAGTCAAACGGCTAAAACAAGAAACTGTGGGAAACAAGCAAGAGGAGTTGGAAACCAACTTGGAGGAGGAGTTCCTCTCCTCCAAGCCGGCGGCCAGCCCTAGGCCGAGTTGGGGAGGGACTCCCTCCCTCCCTGGCGCGCCAAGCCCCCTCCCACCTATAAAAGGAGGGGCAGGGCCTCCTCCTCTAGACACACAAGTTTCTACCTCTAATCTCCGGTTTAGAGCCGTTCTGGTTTAGAGCTTCTAATTGCTTTAGCCTGCGGTTTAGAGCCTTCTAATTGGTGTGTCTAATCTCTAGACCACTAATAGCCCTCTCTCATACTCCACCATACTCGCTCCGGCTTAAGGCGAAGCCCTGCGGGATTTCCCCTCTACTTCCGGTACCACGTCGTTGTGCTGCCGGAATCACGAGGAGAGTACTACAACCTCCGCTGCCTGCTGGAACAAGGGAGAGGAAGGTCTTCGTCGAGTACCGAACGTGTGACCGACTGCGGGAGCGCTGCCGGAACGCAGCGCCGGAAGGATCGTCTACGCGATCTTGAGATCGGGAAGAGTACGACTACATCACCCACGAGAATCCGCTCTCGTTAAACACTTTGGAATCTTCGAGGGTAAGTTATTCCATCGACTCGTTGCTACAATCTAGTAGATAGATCTTGGCTTGTTTGTTTGTATGCGATAGAAAATTTTTGTTTTCCATGCTACGAAACCCTACAAGAGAGAGAGAGAGAGAGAGAGAGAGAGAGGAAGGGCAGCAGCTGGCGGCTAGGGTTTGGGGTGAGGGGAGGGTGCGCCCCCTGCCCACCTTATATAGGGGGCTGGCCGGCCTCCTTGGCCCCTCCTCCAAGCCCTAGGGCGGCGGCCCCAAGGGTGGAGTGGGGGGCAAGTCTTCCCCCCCTTCTAGAAGGTTTCCCTAGGGTTTCCCCTAGGGTTTGGCCGGCTGGGCCTATGGGGCCTTGTACCCCTGGCCCAAAGCGGCCAGGGCATTCCCTCGTAGGCCCACACACCCCTCCGACAAGTGGGGCCACGTTGGTCCCACTCCGGAAGCTTCTAGAACCTTTCGGCACAATACCAAATACTCCGAAACGATTCCGAAATCCAAAAACTGCTTTCCTTTATATGAATCTTATTCTCCGGACCATTCCGGAACCTCTCGTGATGTCCTGGATCTCATCAGAGACTCCGAACAAAAACTCATAAACCAATTATCCATTCTATCCTAGCGTCGAGGCACGTTAAGTGTGTGACCCTACGGGTTCGAGAATATGTAGACATGATCTTCTATCAATAATCAACAGCGGGATCTGGAAACCCATATTAACTCCCACATATTCATCGATGATCATATCGGATGAACCACGATGCCAGGATTCATTTAATCCCATATATATATTCCCTTCGTCACGCGATATTTTACTTGCCTGAGATTCGATCGTTGGTATCGGCATACCTAGTTCAATCTCGTTCATAACAAGTACTTTACTCGTTCCGTAATCCGATATCACTTTGTGATTAACTCCTTAACCACGTGCTTGCAAGCAGTGTTGATATCGATTACCGAGTGGGCCCGAAGTATATCTCTCCGACTTGGGAGGGACAAATTCCATCTCGATACATACAACCAAACAATTACTTTCCGATCACCTAAGAGACACCTTTATGATCACCCGCACATAGGATGACGTTTGATGACCTCAAAGCTTTATTCCGATAGCAGGGAGTTGCATTATCTCATGGTCTAAGGAATACAATATTTGACATAGGAAAAAGCTTCGCAAAGATGAACACGATGACACGATCTAATTGCTCTGCTTTATTTGGGTTTGTCCATCATATCATTCTCCTAATGACATGATCTCATTATTAATCGACGACTCATGTCTATGGTTAGGAAACCTTAACCATCATTAATCAATGAGCTAGTCCATAGAGGCGTACTAGGGACACGGTGTTTGTTCATAAACCACACAAGTATCAAAGTTTCCGCTTAATACAATTCTAGCATGGAATATAAACTTTATCATGAACAAGAATTATAACAATAACATCTTTATTATTGCCTCTAGGGCATAATTCCAACAATAGGGTACTGGTATATCGGTAGATATAACATGTACTAAGAGAGAGATATTTTTATTGTTAAACATTTCATTATTTCTACATAGCCCTAGCAACCATATAATGGCAATCACTCCCATCCTAGGAAGTATTTCATACTTATGATCTATCACATGTTACCAATTCCTAAATATATTGGAAACACTATACGATGGATACAAGCCTCAAACTAGTTGCATAACTGACCATATAGAACGTGAAAAGTTATATTGAAAGAACAACTGCTTAACTGTTTCACCGTGATGGTAAAAACACACTTTGTATTCCCATACCAATTTTTCTTAACTAGATTGTCTTTCGTAAGAATAATCTCCTGACGAAATACTAAACACTTTTTTTAGAGACATCTTTATCTTCTAGATTTTCATATTATTATCAACTGGTATATCTAACTATATCAGCGTGTTATACAAAGAACTAACTGAGAATTGACTATTATCATTTAAGTTTCAGCGAAATTCATCAGACCTAGTTGTCAGTTGGACAAATGCTAAGCATTGTAGCAGTGCATCCCAAGAGGTAGGTATAGGTCCAGACAAATCTCTTCTGAAAGTCATATTTGGAGGAGAAGACTCCATCACTATGGCGATTGTATCACCCTTGTGACGAACAATATTATGCAACACATGGTATTGTTCCCGGAGGGTAGCATTACCTAGCCACTTATCCTCCCAGAAACGTATCTCAGATTTGTCCTTAATTGAAAAATATTCAAAACGAAAGAAATATTTCTTGGTCTCTATCAGACCAGTCCAAAAATGTGAGTTACCAGGTTTCAAAACCATCTGGAACAAAGCTTTCGATCCAACATTTTTTCCTTAAGCAGAGTTTGCCACACCCCATATTTAGTTAGTAACTTGAAGAGCCATTTACTAAGTAGGAATGTATTCTTGATCTCAAGATCATGAATACCAAGTCCACCCTAGTTTTTGAGACAACATATCACACTCAATTTAGCCAGCGGTATTTCGTTTTCTCAATGTTACCCTACCAAAATAATCTTGATCGGAAGTAATCCAATCATTTTAAGACTCTTTTTGGTAGTTGAAAGAAGGATATCATGTACAATACCATGTTACTGAGTACCAAGTTTATAAGAATCGATCTTCCCCTTAGAGATAATAGTTTATCTTTCCAACTGCTTAATCTTAATTGTAGTTGTTCCTCAACCAGCTTCCATTCAGCATTTGTATAAGTCTCCAATAAATGTATTGGGATACCCAAATACCTAATAAGAAACTGGTCTTGATTGCAACCAAATAATTCAGCATGCAGGCTAGCCTTGTCATGAGACTCACCGAAGCAAAAAAAAACTTACTTAAATGTCGAAAGAATCAATTTCAGATTTCTCGCTTTTTGATATCGTGTTCCATAAAAAGAACACAGTTTTTCTACCCATAGGTGGGTGTTCCTGGCTTATCCTATGGTCAGCGTAGCTTCAAGATTCGAGTTTGTAATTTCACATTTACATCCTGATCATTTACATTGTTCACCTTGTCACCCTCATAGAAACAAAAGTGGACATGTCCACTTCCTTTTCTCCACCTCATGAGAATCTCTCTCACCCCAAGTCCTCCTCCACCTCCCGCGCCTCAACTACGCCGCCGCCTCTTTCCTCATCAACCTCCTACTCCGACAGCACTCCACCGAAAGCCTACCACGAGCCGTGTACACTGAAAACCATGATGCGGGGAGCGAGGCTGAGCGGTACATGGCGGCAAAATAGGTGACCATGGGCATGGTGATCCCCCGGTGGCAAGGTTGTTGGAGGTGGAAATGGCTAGGTACTAGCCGAGGGCCCAAATCGATGGATTTTTCCTCTTCCATGTTTTTTCTTCAGATCTGTTTTGTATATTTGCCTCACGTGATTTGCTTCTTTTTGTAACAACCCCAAACGTCTCCAGGATTTGATGTGCTACAGTTTGAGACTTCCTAGATGGATTTGGTTCCAAAATGGTTTGCTTCCACTTGCTGGTTCTTGATATTTCCATGGTCGGTTCCTTCTCCATTCCCCTGATCTAATTCCAAATCCAATCAATGTTACTAATCGTGCCTGATGTAGTGTCCAGTTTTAGAAATCTAGTTGTTCTGAACCAAAACTATCAGGTTCCTAAAGTGCACACTTTGAGACTACCAATCTTGTAATATGAAAAGAATGGGGCATACTATGTAAAACGAAGAGGGACTTGCGGACAAGAAATATAAATAGCTCAAGGTGGCTGCCACAAAAAATTGCATGAATCTCAAAGCAAACTGAGGGAATTGCATGAATCTCAAAGCTCAAGATGGTTGTGATAAGCCCGGGACACCCACGTGTATGTAGACTTGTATTTTCGATAAAAAGAATTGTACCGTCGGCATACTAAAGGATAGATAACCCTCCATCCACATAATGAGGAATCACACCTTTAGTTTGACCATCAGGCTTGGCGCGCTCAATCATGATAGCTAACGTATCAGCCACTATTTTAAATAGCATTGTGATAATGGGTCTTCCTGTCTTATCCCTTTTTGTCTTAAAGTATTTTCCATCGTCGTCATTGAATTTGATGGCCACACGACCTCCTGACACAAAACTATGAATTAAAGCACACCACTCTACATAAACACATTTCATTCTGAGAGTGTGCTGAAAGAAAGACCACTTGACCTTGTTATAGGCTTTCTCAAAATCAATTTTTAAAATAATCCCATTCAACTTTTTCCTATGTAGTTCATGAACTGTTTCACGAAGGATAACCAATCCATCGAGGATGTTAAGACCTTACATGAAAGAAGTCTAAGAGGGATAAACCACATGACCAGCAAAAGAGTTCGGTCTGATTTGTTGCAAATTTGGTGAATATTTGAAAACTAACAGTAAGAAGGCAGATTGGCATGTATTGTTGGATCCTTTCTGCCTCATTAATCTTAAGTACTAAAATTATGTCATTGTAATTTAGACGAGACAATTCTAGTTGTCCAGTGTGCTGAAAGCTAAACAGTTCTAGAAGGTCTTGCTTAATAATATCCCCAAAAATTTGATAAAACTCTCCATAAAACCATCATGACCAAGGGCCTTGTTGTGTTCTATTTGTAAAACATCCTTTTTTACCTCCTCGTCAGAATAGGGAACAGTAAGTAGGTTGTTCTCCTCATCGGATTTCTTGGGGTATATCATCCATATGAGACTCATCCAAGGATAGGTTACCTTCTTCTGGAGCTCTGAACAAACCTTTATAATAATTAGTAATATATGACTTTAGTTGCTCATTACCCTCAATGGTTCCCTCATCTTGGATTAGATAACAAATAAGTTTCTTTCTATGCCTGCCATTAGCGATGCTATGGGAGTATCTTGTAATTGAATCACCTTCCAAAATGAATTGGGCTTTGGATTGCTGATACCATTTGAGGACCTCCTCATGTAGAAGTATTGCTATCTCTGCATTATTCGATTGGCTTTTGAACTCAATTTCATGCACACACACAGTGGACTAACTTTTGCTGAGGCTTTTGAAGGTCATCAATAATAGACAAAAGTCGTTTTTTTAACAATACCTATTGTGTGCCGTGTCCATCCACCAAGGTGTTTGCGTGTCACACACATTTTATTATTCCACTTTGAATTGAAGTACAACCAACTACATGCCTTTCTCATACATCTTTGACCATGTAATGGAAGCCCTCACAGTGTAGCCATCCAAGTTCAAACTTGAACCGACGAGATTATAGATTGAAGTTTTTGTTGAATGTGTTAGAACATATAATTTAATCCAGAAATATTACAAAATATCAGACATGGTAATCATAATGGTCATGATCTTAGGACTAAACAAAGTACTCATGAAACTATAGGTGGACTGGTAAATAAGTTAGAAACAACATATCTAAATCAATCTATAGTACTAGTAAACAAAATCTAATCACTAACAGAAGGGGCAGAACCAAACCGTGCATCAAAAGAATATGTACTCACACTAACATTCTTCCTCGTAGCCATGTTTCACGAAAAGCTGTTGTAGTCGAGTAGTTGTCATTGGGGAAGTAGTCATCTCCAATGGTGTCAGAGAAAAATCCAATAGGTGTGTGAGAGCACTACCTCAAAAACCTGATCGTCTTGTTCTCTATAGGATCACAATGGGACAGGGTTCTCGAGACCCACTATCCCATCTAGTGGTGCACGTCAGAAGGCGGGATGTGGAATTCGTTGGTAGGGGTGCAAAGTTGGAACCGAGAGGGTATCTCATGTGAATCTGATCAAAGTCTTGTGTCTAAGGGGAGGAGTGACCTCTTTATACCCCGGTAAGAAGCTAAAATGCCTGAGACCATCTCAAATTCATCTTTCAAATGGAAAATTGGACTCTTGTTCGTGTGTGGAAAAAAAGAAAGACAGTGTGTAATCCTTGCTCAGCTCATTCAAGAAACTCGACGTGCCCACGAGACGAGGTGTGGCATGGTGAAGCAGGTGGCAGAGGAGAGGAAACCATATGTGTGTGTCCTCTTTTCGTGATCTTAATACTAGTAGAAGAAGTCAGAACAAAAGACGTGCTTAGCTCCATCAATAATTTTGCTTGCACAGCCTCCACCACCAAAGTATGGCTGAAAATAGGGCGGAAATATTCTAACTTTTCCGCAGACAAACGGAATGAAAATATGGAAAATAAAATAAAAAATTGTGGAATAAAAGCGAAACGGAAACAAAAATGGATTTTTTTTGGCAGAAGCGGAAATCAAAATGAAACAACATTTTCCGTTGGACCGGACGCGAATACAGAATTTCTGATTTAGGGCACTTCTGCATGACCAATCTAGCAGGACCGATATGTAACTTTATCAAACTAAACTACATACTAAACCCATCCTCTAAACCCTGCCACACCAAGGAATCATATTAAGGTTAGAGAACAATTTTATCAGTTTGGTTGATTTTTTACGCATGATTTAAGGGGTCTATTGGTTCAGGCAATCATCCTATTTTTGATATAGGTATTGAAGGGAATATGCCCTGAGAGGCAATAATAAAGTGTTTATTATGTGTATTCCAAGTATATTATAGATGTTTATTTTGCATGCTATAATTGTATTAATACGGAAACGTTAATACATGTGTGTTTAACAAACAAACAGAAAGTTTATAATTATGCCTCTCTCATAAACTAGCTCGTTGATTAACAAGATGATCAAGGTTTCCTGATCATAGACATTGGATGTTGTTAATAACGAGGTCACAACATTAGTGTAATGGTGTGATGAACATTCATCCGAAGTATAGCATTACGATCAAAGACATTGAGTTTATATTGCTATAACAACTTATGAAGTGATCCTAATCCTTAGACCATGAGATTATGTCAATCACTAACACTGGAAGAGTTTCTTGATAACATCAAATGTCACATCGTAACTGGGTGATTATAAATATGGGTTCAGAACTACTAAAGTGTTATGTTGAGGCCCATGGATCGAGAGTGGAATTTGTTCATCCCAATGACAGATAGATATGCTCTGGGCCCTCTCAGTGATATCACATTGGTTAGGATGCAAGCAAGTGATTTGATCACTAGAATGTTATATCACGGGAACGAGAAAAGAATGCATGCCAGTAACAAGATCAAACTAGGTATGGATATACCTATGATCGAATCTCGTACATGTAATATATCGCGAAACAAAAGGATTAAGATACTAGCGTAAAAGGTTCCGATGATCACAAGAAAGTCATCGTTGAATGTGTGGGAGTTAGTATGGGTCTCCAGATCCCGGTTCTGATTTTTATCGGAGAAGGGTCTCGATCATGTCTGCATTATTCACGAACCGTAGTGTGGCATACTTAAGAGACACCGACATCCATTTGGAGCAAAAGTTTCATACCAGAAAGAATAACAAGCGCAGGAATTTATTTCACTAGATACCGAAACAGGTTTTCGGGTGAAATTGCAGAAAGTGTTTTTGCATGTAAAATGGAATACTAGCAAGGGGTTACATGTGAATGTTTGTCATTAAAGTAATTGACAAAATTCTGAATAAATAAAAGGAGTTTTATTTAATGAGAGTTTGCATTAAATTTGGTGGAAATTTAATGGGATTTTGAGTGTGATTTTTAGTGGAGCGAATTGAAATGATTTTTGCGAGTGGAGTGTCCACCCACATGAATGAGGGGTGGGCAAGGGGCATCCCCATGCGCCGGCCACCCCCTTGGGGTTCCCCCTCTCCTATAAAAGGCACCCCCTCCTCACTTCTCACTCACACCTCCTCGTGAAGGATCTCTCTCCCCTCTTGTATTTATCCCCCATGGTCTCAGACTAGCGAGATGCATGTTACCGGTGGCTATTCGGCAAGAAATAGTTGTGCTTCCGCTACATCGCTGGAGCGAGGAGGCGGAGGTTGCTCGGTGCCTCGAACGTGTGTGCGAGCACGGATGCACTGCTAAGTTGCGGTGCTAAGGACTTCCTCTCGATCTTGAGATCGGCAAGAGATCGTCTATATCAACCACGAGTTTGACTCATTAAACTTTGTCGGTCTTCAAGGGTATGTTCTCTACGGATTTATATCTGCCCGTTGTTTGTATCTAGTAGATAGATCTTGGTACATAGTTGTTCCCATCATAGGATTTTTTTTGTTTTCTATTCTGCAAACCCTACAGTGGTATCAGAGCCGGATCTATGTGTAGATGCTTTACATGGGTAGTACACATATGAGTATGTGGGCGATGATTATCATGTTATTGCTTCTTGTTTGTACTTTGGATATTGGTGGCATAATGGGATGAAGCGGCTCAAACAAATTTATATGTCCTCGCACATGTGACCTGTTCCACGCTTGACATGCAACTAGTTTATATAAGTGGCTAGCGAGTGTCTGTCTCTCCTACTATAGTCAATATCTAATTTGCAACGAGTTGTCAACAATTTGGTTATCCTCGTTGTGGTCCATGTTCGTCGGTAAGAATGGTTCTATCTTCGAAAGACCTAAGCCACATAAAACTTGCAATGGATAAATTAGAGGCGTCTAGTTTAGATTGTTGCTGGGCTAGTGTTATGATATGGTGATGTTGTAAGTAGAAGTATGAGATGATACTCTTACAACACACATAACCTGTAAGTTCCATAGACCTTATCCTTACACATAGAGGTATGATAGTGATCATACACGGTGCACATGATGGAGATCATATGCGAGAACCATATCATTTCACTTATAAACATGTGATGTTTGATTGCATCTTATATTGCTTGTTTGGTGTTTTATTAGCATAATAAGATAATCCCTCATTTAAATATCAATAGAAGAATGTGTTCTGCCTTAAGTATGCACCGATTATGTTTCGTTGCTCCAAGACATCACGTGATGATCGGGTGTTCTTGGATCCACGAACATATTTCGGGTGTAAGACAGTTACACACGCGAATACTAAGGTTCTTACTTGACGATCCTAGCATGTACAGACATGGCCTCGTAACATGGAACGAAAGGTTAAGCATGAGTCATATGGTAGATATGATGCCCATTTGATGCTCGCCGTTGAAGCTACACCGACTCACGTGATGATCAGACTTGGTGTAGTGGATTTGGTTCATGTAATCACCAAAAAGGCATAAGGGATGTCGTTTTTGAGTGGGAGTTCATTCGTAATGTGGATTAGTTGAACTCAATATATCATAAACTTAGTCTAAACTTTACAAATTCTGTTGTAGATGGCACCACCTGCTTTTAATTTCAATGTGTTCATGGAGAAACAGAAACTTGCAACGAACGGTAGCAACTTTACTGAATGGGCCATGAATTTGAGGATTCTCCTCTCTGCTGCACAAAATCAATATGTGCTAGAAGCACCGCTAGGCCCCCCACCGTTCTATGATGCCACTGACGAGGAGAAGAATGTCTATCAGACTCATCAGGAGGACCACAACTTAGTTCATTGCGGCATATTATATGGGCTAGAGCCAGAACTTCGAAAGCATTTCGAAAACGGCAATGCATTTGATACAATGGGTGAGTTGAAAATGATTTTCGACACACATGCTGCTGTAGAGAGCTACAATGCTTCAGAAAATTTCTTTAGCTGCATGATGGAAGAGCACAACTCCATAAGTGAGCATGTACTCAAGATGTCGGGTTACGCCAATAAGCCTGTGTCCTTGGGAATATCGATTCCCATTGACTTAGGCATCCATCGTGTTCTGTAGTCTCTACCACCTAGCTATAAGAGCTTCGTGATGAACTATAATATGCAAGGCATGAAGAAGTCTCTCCCCGAGCTTCTGTCAATGCTTAAAACTACAGAAGTGGAGATCAAGAAAGAACATCAAGTGTTGATGATCAATAAGAACACTGGTTTCAAGAAAGACAAGAAGGGAAAACGGAAGGGAAGTAAGGTCGGCAAGCCGGTTGCCATGCCTGAAAAGAAACCCTAAGTTGACCTAAGTCTAATATCGAGTGCTATTATTGTAAGGGGACTGGCCACTGGAAGCGCAACTGCCCCAAGTATTTGGCAGACAAGAAGGCCGGCAAGGCAAACAAAGGTTATTGATGTGTACTTGACTAGTACTCGTAGTAGCACTTGGGTATTTGATACCGGTTCAGTTGCTAATATTTGTAACTCGAATCAGGGGCTGCGGAACAAGCGACCACTAGCAAGGGGTGAGGTCAAGATGCGTGTCGGCAATGGATCTAGTGTTGATGTGATCGCCGTCGGAACGCTACCTCTCCACTTACCATCGGGATTAGTAACAAACTTGAATAATCGTTATCTGGTGCCTGCAATGATCATGAACATTGTATCTGGATCATGTTTGATGTGAAGTGGTTATTCATTTAAATCCGAGAACAATGGTTGTTCTATTTATATGAATAAAATCTTTTATGGTCATGCACCGATGATGAATGGTTTATTTCTATTGGATCTCGATAATAGTGTTACACATATTCATAATGTTGATGCTAAAAGGATTAAACTTAATGATGATATATCCGCATATATGTGGCACTGCCGTCTAGGTCATATTGACGTTAAACGCATGAAGAAGCTCCATTCGGATGGACTTTTGGAATCACTTGATTTTGAATCATTTGATACATGTGAGCCATGCCTTATGGGCAAGATGACTAGAACGCCGTTTTCCGGTTCAATGGAACGGGCGATAGATTTATTGGAATCATACATTCTGATGTATGTGGTCCAATAAGTGTGTCGGCACAAGGTGGATATCATTATTTTGTTACTTTCACGGATGATTTGAGTAAATATGGTTATATCTACTTGATGAAACACAAGTCTGAAACCTTTGAAAAGTTCAAGGAATTACAGAATGAAGTGGAAAATCATCGTAATAGAAAGATCAATGTCCTGGTGGTATCACGGCATATGCCATGGGTAGGCTAAAGTTGGGGCCGATGGACGTGGAGGAATCCGGGGAGGGATGATGCAGTGAAGATCGCACTCGTATGAACAAAGAGAAATACAATGTATCTATGATTGAGGCTCTCATGTGGAGATAACACCCCTTCATCTACATCTAATCTCTTATAATCTTGCCATACTTGTGGCTACAATCCTGCTCCTCGAGCTGTATCTCCTATGCCTCTATCTAGATCTCTCTATGAGAGTGGAAGAAGAAGAAGGAGAGCTCCTATTGAGCAGAGAGGGGAGGAGCCCTTCGGGGCCTCTCTTGTAACGATCCCCCTGGTGCTCCTTATAAAGGGGAGCCCAGGGGACAAGACTTGTTCTACACGCTTGGCATCTAGATGGCATATTTTGGGCATCTTCTAGAGACGCTCAGCATATGCCTTGGCATCTTTGGAGATGCCAGGCATATTCCCTAGCATATTATTTGATGCCAAGAGAATATCCCTAGCATCTTTCTAGATGTCATGGGCATATTCCATACGCCATGTGCCAGTCTGAGCTGGTGGGATGCCAAGACTGGCATGATACTGGTGGAGATTGTCTTGGTTCGATGGCGTGCTCCTGCGGAGGTCAAGGATGCTTTTGGAGATAAATGAAAAGGCGTTCGGGATGAAATACCTCGGCCCAAACATCCCAGACGAAGTGCTGATTCGGCCTGTCTACCAGCTAATTCAGCCTGGTTCTGATAATTGAAGGACAAGGCTCATTCGGGTTATCTGGCTGCCCTGCCGGGTCACACTGAATTCGGCCTGGAGGAGGAGCTAGCCTAAGCCTGCGTATGGCCCAGCCGGAGTGATGGCGGCCCAGCCGGGCTCTCCTTCTCTCGGCCCATGCGGGGTAGTGAGGACAGAGACCCAGCCGGGTGGTTCCTGGCGATCTGGGTGAGTGGTGGTGACATAGGCCCGTGGTGGGCCAGCTGCGTTGGGATGTCGACGGCCCATTAGGGTGACATCGATGGTTCCTGGTGGCGCGTTGGTGTTGAGGTAGTGCTAGCGCGGGAAGGTGGCGACGTTGGCGGGGGCGACGTGGTCCGGTTGACGAGGCGTTTGGCGGGAGCTCGATGTTGACCCGTGGGATCCGGCAGGGCGTCGAGGTTCTGGCGGTGTGGAGGCATAGGCGTTGTCGTGAAGAGGTGGTGCACTCCCGTGGCGGGCTGGGCTGAGTCCGAGCTGGCCCATCCGGGCGAGGACGGAGGCGAGGTGGCGTGGTAGGCCGGCTGGGCTGATTCGGCCCAGCCAGGTCAGTCCCTTTATTCGGCCATTTATCAGGTAGTTTGGATCATAGAGGCCTAATTCGTCCTGTGACAATGAAGCTTGGGCCGAGATATGCCTATGTCGGCTTGTATCAGCTTTTTAACTTTCTTATATTTGTTTAATACTCTCTATTTCATTTATCTTCATTTCTATCTGCCCCTTTTGCATACTTATCTTCCATTAAGCTGTTCATTCCTTCGCATAGGTCTCTTTATACCCGAACTCTGGGGTACCTGGGGTTATATCCCGACATTAGTCCCCGAGGCTATGTGGGACTCACAGAGTCGTGCATAGGCTTTACAAATTTTCCCAGAGTTACTTTTCGAGTTATTATATATTGGTTGTATACTTCTATGTCCCATAACCCTTTTGGGTAAGTTCATGATACCTAGCCTTTATAGGCACTGGTCTTTTAACCCTTTTGGGTAAGATATGACTTCTGGCCTTCATGGGCACTGGTCTTAACCGTTTTGGGCAAGTTTTTGACTTCTGGCCTTCTTGGGCTCTGGTCATAACCTTTTTTGGGTAAGTTTTTGACTTCTTGCCTTCTTGGGCACTGGTCATAACCTTTTTGGGTAAGTTTTTGACTTCTGGACTTCTTGGGCACTAGTCATAACCCTTTTGGGTAAGTTATGACTTCGGGCCATTTTTGGCACTGGTCATAACCCTTTTGGGTAAGTTATGACTTCGGGCCATTTTTGGCACTGGTCTTTTAATTCATTTGGGAAAGTCATAATCCAAGTTATCTGTTTCCAAATCCGAGTTATTTTACTCAAAGTTGACTTATGTCTTAAGTCTGAGTCATCTGACTCAAATCCGAGGTATCTGACTCAAATCCGAGGTATATGACTAAAATCCGAGTTACTTTACTCAAAATTGACTTATGTCTTTAGTTTGAGTCATCTGACTACGAGGTATATGACTCAAATCCGAGTTACTTTACTCAAAATTAACTTATGTCTTTAGTCTGAGTCATCTGACTCAAATCCGAGGTATATGACTCAAATCCGAGTTACTTTACTCAAAATTGACTTATGTCTTTAGTCTGAGTCATCTGACTCAAATCCGAGGTATATGACTCAAATCCGAGTTACTTTACTCAAAATTGACTTATGTCTTTAGTCTGAGTCATCTGAATCAAATCCGAGGAATATGACTCAAATCCAAGTTACTTTACTCAAAATTGACTTATGTATTTAGTCTGAGTCATCTGGCTCAAATCCGAGGTATATGACTCAAATTCGAGTTACTTTACTCAAAATTGACTTATGTCTTTAGTCTGAGTCATCTGACTCAAATCCGAGGTATATGACTCAAATACGAGTTACTTTACTCAAAATTGACTTATGTATTTAGTCTGAGTCATCTGACTCAAATCCAAGGTATATGACTCAAATCTGAGTTACTTTACTCAAAATTGACTTATGTCTTTAGTCTGAATCATCTGACTCAAATCCGAGATATATGACTCAAATCCGAGTTACTTTACTCAAAATTGACTTATGTCTTTAGTCTGAGTCATCTGACTTAAATCCAAGGTATATGACTCAAATCCGAGTTACTTTACTCAAAATTGACTTATGTCTCGAATCTGAGTTATTTGGCTCAAAATCTGAGTTATATGACTCAAATCCGATTTACTTTACTCATATTTGACTTATGTCTCGAATCTGAGTTATCTGGCTCAAAATCCGAGTTATATGACTCAAATCTAACTTATTTTACTCATATTTGACTTATGTCTCGAATCTGAGTTATCTGGCTCAAAATCCGAGTTATATGACTCAAATCCAAGTTATTTGATTTGCCAAGATATAAATTGATCTGATGAGACGATGTCAAGTTGCCTTTGATATGGATCCGAGATATAGGTCCGAGATTAAGTTTTGGGATATGATAATAGGGCTAATCGCTGAGAGATCTGATTCGAGATGTTGATATGAGACAGATTCGAGATATGATAAGCTGGCAAATAGTCATCTGAGATACGAGATAATCTAGCAAGATAACGAAATATCAATCCGAGTCATAACATAACCTGGCAATCTGGCGAGCTGAATCAAACTTTAGTCCGAATCAGAGATAAGCTAGTACGCTGAGTCCGAATACAAATCCGAATTATAATATACCATGGCAAGCTGAATCAAATGTTAGCCCGAATCATAGATAAGCTACTGAGCTGAGTTAAAGGTTAATCCGAAGTATAAATAAACTGACTCAAATTATATTCGAATCATCAATAAGCTGGTTGGTGAGCTGAGTTAAAGGTTAATCCAAAGCATAAATAAACTGACTCTAATTCTATCTGAATCATCAATAAGCTGGTTTGTGAGATGAGTTAAAGGTCAGTCCAAAACGTAAATAAACTGACTCAAATTCTATCCGAATCATCAATAAGCTGGCTGGTGAGCTGAGTTACGGTTTAATCCAAAGCCTAAATAAACTGACTCAAATTCTATCTGAATCATCAATAAGCTACTCAAATACATACCCAAACCTATATAAGTTTTTCTCCATCTAAAGGTGATTTTATGGATACGCCTGCTAGTCCCCGGGTTGAGTTATTTTCTCCCTGGGGTGAATGATCGAATGTTGGTGGCTGAGTTACGTGTTACTTACAGTAAGCTTGGAGAAGAGTTTGAGTCATTCTTGCTGAGTCTTACCTGCCTTGCTGAGTCAGACTTGGAGACCCTTGTGCTTACCTCTCTGTTCTCTGTTCGCCTGGAGGAGCTGAAGGTGCTCTCTCTGTTCTCTGTTCGCCTGGAGGAGCTG